>OY821749.1:16318630-17658630 GCA_963682055.1 Primula veris | reverse complement strand
ATAGATAGGGAAAAAACTTTTTTGTACACCAAACTATAAACTTCGAACAATGTGCATAAAAATTTTACAAGCATAAAAAAGGCACTAACCTACACAAAATCAAACACTAATGTTGAACGATGTTCTTCTAATCGATTATTTTAATGCTAACAAAATTTGTAAAACATGATAAAAGCTCGTTTTGCATACTAATCATTTATCTAGAGTGTTAAAGGTTTGAAATGATAGATTACGTAAATACGAAGCCAACGGTTCAAGCGGAACATCAATCGGACTTAAAACGAACAAGTTACGAGCCTTCGAACTATATCGAGAAAACCGAGAATTTGCCAGAGATTAACGACCGATCGTTTGGCAGAAATGACCGATCGTTTTGTTCCAATTTTCTTCCAGTGAGTTCACAAGAAAAACGACCGATCGTTTGGCAGAAACGACCGATCGTTTTGGTCCAATTTTCTTTCCAGTGAGTTCACAAGAAAAACGACCGATCGTTTCTGTAGAAATTCAAAAAGCAGCTTTTTGACTTATCCTGAAAAACTGGGTAACTGCTGAAAAACCATTGAACAATAAACTCAACAACTACAAACGGTCATTTATGGACCAATTGACCTTTTTGGCTCTTCAAATAGCCCCCAAATCCATTGTTGAAGGCACCCCCAACATTCATACAAATTCAAGCTATCAAATTCAAGATCATACAAGCTTATACTTCAAATTCTCTCACTTTTATTCATAAACATTCTTGAGTGTAATATTATTGTAATCTTATAAACACCAAGAAATTATTTGTTAGTGAGTGATTCATTTCAAATTCAAACTTGTAAGGGTAATTTATAAACTCCTTTGTGAGCGAGTGATCGGGTAGAGGCTTTGTAAGCAAGTGTAGCTTAAAAGCTCTAGGTCTTTTCATTCGGGATACTCATAGAGTGAGGGGGAGCTTAATCGGTCGATTAGCTCGTTAAGGTGTAATCTTGGAAGAAGATTCTAGTGAAACACTCGGTAGTGTGAATACCGAGGAGAGGACGTAGGCGCGTTTTGCCGAACCTCTATAAATCTTGTGTTATTCCTTTCCCTTAACTTTTACTTTCCGCACTTATTTATTGCTTATTTTGTTTGCTTGAATAGCTTAAAGTAACATTAATAGTTAACATAAGTGTTTAAGTTAGAAGAATCTACTAATTAGCTTAGTTAATAACTCATAGTTTTTATTCCGCGAAAATCGTACGTAAACCTTATTCACCCCCTCTAAGGTTTAGACACTTACGGACCAACAACTAAGCACATAATACCGCACAAAGCGGCAATTTTACATGATAGGGAAAATATATGTATACTAAAACTACAACTTCTAAGTTCTAATAATTAGCATACAATTTGACAAAATCCACAAATAGACACTAATCTACAGAAAATCAAACAATTGGTCAAAATTCAAAATTTAGATACCAATCTATACAACATCAAATGATTAGTAAACTAACCTATTGATTACTTGAAAGAAAATTTACACAAAAACTAAAACAGCAAACCTTGAGCCTTTCGTAAAGGGCACATGAGCGACAAGAACGTAAACACGCGTGATCATATTCTGATCTCACAAACTCGCGCAGATGTTGTAGCTTGACCCTTCTCCGCTATTGTAACCATGACCAAGCAAGTGGATATCCCAGAATACAAAGAATATTAACTAATGATCCTTCCCACCATTGGTAAGCTGCAATAGCTTTCATCTCATCTACGAATCTGTTGTATTACCCTCATACCTGCCCATTCAACAGCTTATTAAATAAATTCACTATTATACGGAAAGACATAGAAGGGGAAGTTAATATCTTAAAAAATCCCGAATTACGTAATTTTACGAGTTATAAACAATTTCAGGTTAATTTTACATAATCAATGGTTACAAAATTCAGATTATGTGTTTTTCTAATCAAAAACTTCGGATTTTTCCAAACATTGACATTTCTAACTAGTTTGAAGTAAAATTTACAAAACGTATGCATGTAGAAATCCAGATGTTGTCCTTTCAATATCAAAAACTTATCCAAATAGTGAAAAAACTTGAATCAAGTTAATTAAATTAAAAGTTAACTTTACTAAAGACATGCTTTTAGAAAACCAGATAATGTGTTTTTAGAACTAACACACTGTCTTTTAAACAGATATTGACATAAATTAAATGGAGTTAATTTTACTAAAAACTAAGCTCAATATAATTCCAGATAATATGCTTTTAAAATTAAAAATACAAACTTTGCTGTTTCGTTAAATATGTGTGTTTCCAATCTTTAACTAGTAAACGTCCCTTCCTTTTGGATGGTGACTTGTTGACTTTGATTAATCTTAGATCTCCTCATCTTATGTGCTTGTTGTTCTACAAAATACGAGAGGAAAAGCAAACACAGTAAAAACTTATGGTCCATGTTCAATGAGCTATTATCTTAAACAGCTATTTTGGGTTTCGAAAAAGGAGCTCCTTATTACTTATACAAGCTTGCTTATCAACAAACCGATGAGCAGGCCACTGAGAAAGATTTAAAGTAGTCGGAGGTAGAACGAGTGACTTACACAATTTCTTTAACTTGCTCAGGAGGAGTATGAGGAAGATGCCATGGTTGACTAAATGTATTTGGCCCCATAAAATACATCCTATGAACGTGACTTTGTGACTCTTCATTTCTGTTTGTTTCCAAAACCTGAACACCAATAATCATTAGTTTTTCAGACACACCATGAAATATAAGTAAAAGAAAAAACACAGAAAAAGATGCCTAGAAGAGGAGGTCCAGTTGGGGTCAAATAAGCTAATCCCAATAATAAACTAACTAGACTAAATTCTGTGAATAATCAAAAGACAAAAAGGAAAAAACCTCAATGAATTAAACATGATTTACAAATAACTCCCACGTAGTTTGGCTTTTTTGCATTCAACCCCAATGTACTCGTACAACTTTTCAAAAGACCCCCCATGTGCAATATTAGAATGACACAACTTAAAGCTCGTTTGTTCGTTTTGGCTAAACTTTCTTTAATTCAATGTAGTTTCTTAACATCTGTGGAATGCGGGTCATAAAAGAAAATTTGTACAAAAAAAAACAGTTTTTCACATTAACATAATGTGTAAAACAGCTCCAAACAACTTTTTCTCCTCAACCAATATTTAACATGCGTAGGCAGGGACAGAATACACATCAAACAAAGATTTCTTCAAGACAGGCCAATGAGAACAACGTTATGCCTTTTGAAAGATGGGCATGGAGTTTTATTCCAAACGTGTTAGAAGGCCCATGAGAAGAAACCCAGATAACCAAGGCCCACCAAACGTGTATACCAACTCTTCTAAAGCTGTATAACAGTGTGGCTTGTGATATCTGTCTGAAACACAGCTGAAAGGGCAAGGTGTTTCGGAATTACCACCTGTTATAAGCAGCCGCAAGAATTTTAAATTTATAGGAAAAGCAGATCTTATATAATATAAATCTGTATGCAGGATAGAAACAAAAGGCTAAATGAGTGAACTTTTTGGTAGGTTGCATTTACTAAAATTAGGGAGGCTAACCAATTAAGACCCAAGAGAAAAATGGGGAACCCTGGGCCAGCCTTAAATTAAAAAGATTAAAACACTAAGTTCCTATTGGTTAGGTTTCCAAAGTGCAAGGGTAGACCAGGTCCACCTAAAAGTTTCTCGGCTGCAATGTGCCCATCTCATAATGTTCAACTTCTCTTAAGCAAGAGTAAAATTGTTATCCAACTAAGGGCTTGTTCGACTGTAGCTTTTAAGTAAGACCTGGGTTTTTTAATTTTGAATAATACTGGATTTATTTGGTTAGAAAAATAAGCTGAATATATCTAGCTTATAGACTCTAGCTTTCCAGGCCAACAAATCAGAAACACTCCGCTTTTAAGCTGCTGCTAACAAAGTGTAATTTTATTATAAAGAAAACAGGAGCTTAAAACTGCAACGAAACAAGGTTTAATAAACAAAGAACTAGCTATCACAAGGTAAAAATATATACATTGGTGCAAAAGATGAGAAAAACAAGCAAGTCATAAGAATTGTGCAAGCAAAGAAAAGGCTAACATGTGTACGTCAAAAAATTGCTCAAGCCACAATTAAAACAAAAAATGAAACACAATCTCAGATACCTCGAACAGGAATATAAACAGCACGATGAGAAAGTTCAGAAACTGGACACTGACGACAAAGAGAATTATCAGATCCAGTTTCATTCTTGTACGTTCCAACTGGACACTCCTGCAGATATGCATACATGCATAATGAGATAAAAATTTGAAGAAAAGTTCACTTAGCTGAAACTGGTATAGCAATAACTAATCCAATGGAGCAAATAATAGGTCTCCGTCCTAATGATGAAAAATGTCATTCTCAAACATGCAAAATTGCATATAATGCATGAACCGCAATAAGTGTCTTCCTACGAGCTGCCAAGAACAAAACTAAATAGACGTGTAGAATAAAAGTATTTAAATGGCATGAAGACAACATTTGTTAATTTTGTGCTAAAAAAATTATAAAGCAGATTCTCACTTTGCAGAATGTGCCATATAGTCCTTTAGGACAATCTCGTCCGGTCAGTGTTCCATTTTCCCCTGAACCACCTTGGCCTTTACCTAGTCCTCACCTACAGTAGAAAGAGAAACAAATCATTACAGAACTGTAACAGACTAATATAATACTTTTTCCCTTCCCAACGAGAACAAGTTATTTCAGAGAGAAGATTGTCTATACACAATTACTTGTAAAAGAAAACTTTAAGTTCATATATGTCTCTAAGATGGTGACAATGGCAGTAACCACAGTTACTTAAAGCACTCCTAATAATTCCTCAGCATATGCATGTAGTGGCTAATCCAGTGACAACCAACATTTCAAAGAAAAATCAACAGATCAACGATGGAAAAACATAAACAATAGATTACCATAGGAGATCTTATAGAATTTCCTCAAATCATTGAGGATGCAAAAAAGAAAATATCATACAAGCTGTTATAAAAATTCCTCCTTACATGAGATTCAGCCGTTCAGCCTAAAAATTCTGTGGTTGCATCACAGAGGGAGCATGCACACCAGATATAATACAATTACTGAGTTCAAATCTGGTAGTGATGCAGATTGTTAATCATCTGGTTTACTTTAAAATATCTGCTTCTCATTCTTTTGTATTTGATTTAGAGGTTGTACCTTTTGATGTCTTTAAAAAAGGTGGAAACTCTTGGAGTCCTAAAATTGTTTCCATTACGTTAGTATGCTTTGCTGTAATTAAAACTCATGTTGGATTAGAATAAAGAAAATCCTCTTTGTAAAATCTCTAATTTCTACAACATTTTATATTATTTACTTGCTTAAACTCAATAACGTACAGCTATTGGCAAATAACTGAATTAAAGAAGTCTACGACTTACTCATCAAATCCAGTATATTCAAGAATGTAAAGGCAAGCGATAAACAGCAGACACGAAAGACAGAAAATCAATATACTGAAAGTAATAATCATAAATGATAGAAAGACATAGTCCAAAGATAGTCAATATCTACGAACCTTGAATGTATAATTCCTCCCGCACTAGCTATTGGCATATATACATCTCCGGTGGGGATGTCTGACCAGTGGAAGTAAATCCTTCCACCATCTCCGCCACCAGCATTACCGTTACCACTGCCGCCAGCACTTGAAAAAATTCCAGATTCAGTAACATCGAGTGAGCTTAAAACCACGAGAATTGATCCACCAGATCCACCACCAAGACCTGTACTAGAGATATTTGCGCTTCTTTTTCCAATATTATTATTTTCTTCAAAACTTTCACCATCAGATGCGACTAAATCGTCGACGGATAAGTTGACAAAGGATGTCTCCTTGACCCCATAACCGCATCAAAGAAGATAAAAGAAAGAAAGAAATATATCAAAACAATCACAAATGCATTCACAATTAGGAATAGGTAGAACATAAGTACTTACTAGTAACAACCGAAAAGAAACACGCATAATAATATGCTAAGAGAAAAAGAAACAAACTTGCTAGAACACAACAATACTAGCAAGTACTCTTTATTAGAAAGAATGATTTGGCATTGCATATACACACTAAATCATCAAATTTAAACGAAAACAAACCTAAACATGAAAAACAAATCAACTCTACTAACAAAAAATAAAACAAAATGTTGGCACCAATACAAATATTGAGCATACTGTGCAGCCAAGATTTTGAATCTGATAGCCAATTTAAAGACTGGCCAACAAAATTGAGGATTAAAACATCATATCAAGGGGTTGGCTAAACTCAAGGACAGTTATATCGATATAACTAAGTAATAGATGTATGTAAATTACTAAATTTTGCATAAATAAATACAAATAGAACTAAAGTACAAGCGGTGAGTTCTGCAATTTTTTAAACAAACCTGGAGCACTCTTTTCAAAGTTGATTATTGATCTTCCAACACACTTAAATTCCCAAGAACTTGACAAATTACGAAATCTGGTATCTATATCAAGGCAGATACAGAAGTTAAAACCATGGTGCAAAAAGTATTGATCTTCCGACACACGTGAAGTCTCAAGAAGATAAAGATTAAGCTTTATATAAATAGCAACACAGCACAAATTTAAAACAAAAGGGTTGTTACAAGCCTAACCCTAGAAAGTGAATGCTATGCAGCAAAGAAGTCGCATTCATATGATGTGTAGCAGGGCATGGAGCCAATAAGTACAAAAGACCGCTTTTAAAACGGAATTTATATTTAGAGCTGCACACCTACAAAAATTTGGTTGCAAAATTGACTAAGAGCAACATTTTTCTTGAAAACATATGTTGCAAAGTAGTATAAACCAGTAAAGTATTCCGTTATGGAGACCTAGTAAAAATATATATATTGAATACAGACAGAATAACAGTAAATAAGTAGAAAGGTGGAATATTAAACTGCAAAAGAGAAATCAAACTGCTTCCAACACTACATGTCCTCTCAAATAATGAAGAAAGTCACTATAGCTATAGGTTATATATGATTATAAGGTTATACAATCCAAGAGGCAACGAGCATACACCTTTGTACAATGTCAATTTCAAACATCACATAAAAAATAAAACCTAACGCATACACCTTTGTACAATGTCAATTTCAAACATCACATAAAAAATAAAAATAAAACCTAAGAGATAAAAAGGAAATGACAGATATCAAAGTGCATGCACCAAATAAACACGGCATTGAAATCTATAAATAATCTGAAATAGTGTTCAGAAAATGCCACAACGGTAATAAAAAAAGCTTCTACCAACACCATTAATGCAACTGGTATAAAAACTAAAGTACAACAAGTAATTGCCAAAAGATAAGGATTATAAGCATCAAATACTTTCTTATGTTGACCGCTGGATAATGCTAAATTGTATGCAATTTATGTACACCATGGGTGCCAACTAAAATGCCATAATGACTTCCAAAGAAAGAGCAAAAACATCTAATAGTGTTCATAAGTTGACCACCAGACAAAGGTAATTAACAAGCAATTATGTAATCTCCATGCCAGTGAATACAATTTGATAACTCGCTTTACAACTTGTACGACAAAAAATTTGTGGTAATGAATTACCAAAAAGAAAGTGCAGAAATAGAAATATCTAATAAACTTTTATAACCACTAAAATATGCTAATTAACTTTAAGTACTCCCCGTACAATGAATATAAATTGAAAACCCATGTAACAAGGAAGAAGGTGATTCGTATACACCAATGGTGTAATAAGCAAAATAATGCAAGCAAAAACAGTAAAAAGAAGAAGAAAAAATTGCGCTAAACTGGAAGAGAACACATGGCACATACCCATCCCAGATGCACTAATTGTCCCAGAAGACTCAACAACTATGGTTCTGGCCCTACGGAACTGAACAACAGATCCTTTGATAAGCCCTTCAACAAGGATATCCTCTACTCGGCAAATCTAATGACCAGATAATAATTAATAAATCAGGAAAGGAAAGAAAAAATAGCACCCCAAACAAATTTTAGTGAATGATAATGAAGAATTAACATTGCAATCCTCAGATGGATAAAGTAGTTCGAAAGGACGGCTTTGCTCTTCACAGTTAAGTTTTGGTGACCTACATCCACACAGAAATATTAGAAAATTCATCTAGAAAAGAAACAAACTGAAATATAAAATAAAACCCTAAACTCACATCATGTCAGAGGTTGCATTTTCGAGAAGATCTTGCAGGACAGATCCAGGACCAATCTATATTGCAGAAGAGGTGAAATAGACAGCAAAGTTAAGAAAATTATGAATCGATAAACAAACACCAGTGGGAAAAAGAGATTTAAAGAGCAACTCGCGTGGACTATAAAGATGTTTTATCAATTAGCTTCAGATTGTAAATGTAGAAAGTACATAACCTAACGCCTTCTTGTTTTATTTTCAAGAAAAGTACAAGGTAAAACAATATCTTGACTGTATAAGGACAAACTTACAAACTACTCCGTAGATATTAATAAGTAGTTCATTCACAGCTTTTCAAAGATCTCAACAAAAGGTAAGTATTCTCAGTCAAAAGAAAAGGCTGGGAGAAAATTTTTATGTGAAAATATACATATGCTAAGAAAAAACAAGAAAATATTTTGAATTCTTTAGATTAAGAATACAAGTAAAATAAAGAGCCAACTTACATTGACACTATAAAACAGAGACAAAACTAAACGTTGGGCCTCAATTCTATCCCCTGTTCCTGTTAGGTTTAGCAAACCCTGTCCATGAACTCCCAATTAGCTGTAGACTTTATGACCGACGAATCCTATAGAAGGTGGAGGAAAAAGTCAATCAGCAGGAAATTTAAGGTAATATGATATTAAAAGAAAGTGTTAACCCAGTTTACCCTAAGAACAACTAGATTGCTAGCATCAAGCAAAGACATCTCCAGATTTGCATCCCCACCACCATCTATCACCGTTGTTAAATTCCATATCAAGAACATTTTTACAGACATACGTAATTCTCCGTATACCTAAATTATCAAGACGTAGAAGTGGGTTTCAATGTTTCCATGAACTCAGACAGACACCTTGATATCAAAGATAGAATTAACAAGAAAATGGAAGACAAAAATAGTAGCTTGCCTTTATCACGGACTCCCTCATCAACAGTTCTTCTGCCATTAGTTCAAATTCAGATAAAACGTAATGAGAAAGCCCAAAACTCAACACTCCACCACACAATAAACTGATTTGTCCTTGAACCTGAATAAATAATCAAAAAGGTGGGCTAGATACAGTCGAACTTTTCAAAGTACATAAGATATACAAAACAAAAAGAAAATATCGCAACTGACTCTAAACTGACAACCTACAAAGCAATGATGGATGAAAAAATATTTATTTGACAAAATTATTTTTGACAACGATATGAGTAGCGCACTTTACCAGTGGATCAATAGTCAAATCTAACCTCAAATTAATAGGGCTAAGTTGATTGTAAACCCTAGATTCAAAATAATGATCTTTAATGTAGCCATGTGAAACTACTTCTATTGCAAGGCAGTAGGCATTTAAAAAACACCGAGAAATTAAAAAACCAGATTGAAGATCAAGTGAGACATCAGACCAACTAATTGTTGCATGTAAAGCAGCTCAAAGGGGATTACTGCAAATTCAAACAATTAGTTAGTCTAATTTTTTCAGATTTGTAAAAAAAAAATGATCTATAGAACATCTTGCAACATATGATAAATATGCATTCGACTAAAACAGCTCACCAAAAAAAACTTCCTTTAAAGAGATAACATCTTCAAAATACACAGAGAACATTACTCATAACATTATGCAATATCACACTATCGAGTACTAAGTATAAATGGCAATTTAGACTTTCACGCTAATCGATAAAGCAGATCAAAGGTTAAGGAATAACAAAAACTCATCTGATCCTCCTTCCAACCAACGCAACCACGCCCATCTATATGATTTATAGTTTTTTTTAGGTAAGTAATAAAACTGACCTGTACACGATCATAGAGCAGGGGAACCATGGCCTTGGCCTGATTTTTAATGAATATATTTGTCATAAGTGGCTGGTTAGAAAATTCGAGAAGAAGTGTTACTGTATCTGAGGACATGTTATAGTTGTTAACAGTAAGGCTTCGAGGTACAGTGTCATAAAATGTCCCTGCTGCACCAGAATTTTTTGTGCATCCATAATTACTCCCTCCTTTAAATACCATAAGAATACATGTGGTAAGATAAAATCTGCTCATGATTTTGAAAGAATCATTGATGTATCTAAAGTCTAAATGATTGTGATGTTTTTTTAAGATGCAAACACCCAATAGGTTTTGCCGACCCCAAATTCTTGGGATTAAGGCGTAGTTTGTTGACGACTCTACAAGAAGTAATTTTAATATTTTGTCGAACACATAAGTTGTTCTTGATTATTTAAAAAGTAGCAAAAAGCAGAAGAAAATCCTCATGAAATAATCCGAGACAACAAAAATCCTTACGAAATAATATATTTAGATAAGCACAACTTTTAACGTAAAGCAGAGGAGTTTAAACACATGAACTTACATACCATCTCACCACAATTCCAAAAAAACATGCATCTAGGTGCTGAATTAAACAACATGCACCAAGAAATCAATGAAGTCTAAGAGAAAAGAAACATCCATTTAAAACCACATAAAAAAACTAAAACCACATAAAAAAACTTTCGAATTTGGATGAAATAGATTCAACAATAAACTAGAACATCCCTTATAAGGGATCATGCACAAAAAACCACAGCTTAATCTTTTAAATGATATTTAGAACTAGATGCGATGAAGAAGTATACATGGGACATGAAATATAGTTATAAGGACAAGGATGAGCACTCTTAAAGAAAGACTTGCAATAATCTCAGCATGGGCAAATATTTGAGGGTCATCATGCCTACTGAAAACATCAACAGAAATTCGTCCCCCACCTCCACCACTGAAACCATTTCCCCCACAAGCACTTATAGCACCACTTTCAGTCCTGTCCTTCAAAATAAATATCTTAATTTACGAAACACTACTCCATATCCTGTTCAGATACAAGTATAGAGTCATAGACAGAGCGTTCACATTATAGCAAATGTACTTGACAACTGGACTTTAATAAATCAAACGATGTTGGCTCAAATATAACCCTCACACGCTATGAAGTTCATACCAAGCAAAAAGGAACCTAAGTCACAATTCACAAGTAAGCTTAAAAAAATGAGTTATAGGTTAAACAACATATCTGTAAACAGATAAGTTAAAACTCTTTTTAGATAAGTATAAACTAATGCTAAAAAACTCATTGAAAAAGGATGTTTACTCTTCGTACGCCAACTGATACTGCTAGAAGATAATGCAGGCGAAACAACTATGCCATACTGAATAACCAGTTTTTTTCTATCCTCTTAATATGCTGAAATGTGAAAGTGGTAGCGTGATATGAGCAATCGCACTTTTATTCCCAGTGAAGACCCCATAAACCTAATTCAGTATTTTCTCCAAAACAAAATAACATTGTTGATGTTCTAAATCTTATACCAGAAGTAGTTAATTGAAGGAACAAAAGGCTTAGCACGGGTATTGGTAACAAATTAGGGAGAGTAAAACTTCAATTTCTCAAATGCCTGTGATATAACATCCCTCCTATGAGATTAGACAATATAATCAAAGATTTTCAAAGGTTCCTCGACTTCGTTCAGCTCTTTTTTTATTATTTCAGGTGACGCAATTCAAGCCTTCATATAACAAAGGCTAAAAGCATACGCAAAGGTAATAAAATTGGAAAATAATGGATGTTAGTCTCACAAGTCCCTCTAATTATACCCCTCCCTTTAATCCTTCAAAGGAAATAGCAATAAGATATGGCTCCCTAAAGAGGTATCAATTTATATCTCGTTCGTCTAATTAATAACGTTAAGAGCCCAATGCTTTGCCTGCTTATACAACTAAAATGATTAAGGCCAGAGGATAGATCAGTAAACTTAAATCACAGTAACAAACAAAAATAAAAAGCTCTTGTTCATAGAGCACCAAATCTCATCCAAAAAATACCATTCTAAATCACAATGAAGAATAAGGAACTTAACAATACATAACCCCTGATAAAGATGATCTGATAGACCAGAAGTAAAGATAAACTAACTCATGTGCCCAAATTATTAGGCCTCGGTGTAAAAGAATCTTATCAAACAAGAGGTGATATTCATAGTCATTGTTCAAATAGCACTCAATCTCATCCACGCAAAAGTATGAAAAATTGGACATCAACATGCAAGTAATCATTCAAAGGACTAGAAAACTTTACATTTTATAAGCCTTGATGAAGATGCTCCCACCCGAACCACCACCACCTCGTAAATCGCCATCCCCGCCATCCGCCAACAAGCTACCATTCACCTCCAAACCCTTTGCCACCTCAAGCTTAATTCTCCATAATATCTATTTATAAAACATAGGACAGAAGCACAAAGACACATGGACTTACCCATAATATATATTTATTGTACAAAAATTATATTTAACCATGTCCCTAAACATATTCCAAGATGAATCACCCATCCCACACTAACACGCTACAGAAAATCTTAACACTTGTATCAGCTTTGCTACGAAAATTAGTTCTCTAGGGGGATTGTAAGAAAGTATTAGTTCACACTTCACATAATCACAGCAATGATGTGATAAAAACTAAGGCATAATTTAAATACAGTCATACAACAATAGTTGTGAAATATATCATCAAGGTATCTAATATGAGTATATACTAATAAAGAGCTATCAGAGCAGATTTGTCTTTGGTAATTAACCTTTTAACTTTATTCAAGTTTTTTTTATTTTGTTATACCTTTTTTTCGTCGATTTCGAATGTTTCCATCTAACTAAACGATGAGCAGTGACTTCACTGAATGTTTTTTTAATCTGAAATTAAAGGGTAAAATCATCATTTTACGTTTTAAACTTATCTCATCCATGAGCCATGAATAAGAAAAATAATCACTTTTAATATATATAGATAATACATAAATTGCAATTAAGAAATGAGAAAACAATGAAAGGATAAATAAGAAGGATAAGGGTTTGATGGCGGCATAGGATATGGTGGTTACTGGTGGGTGGAGGCGGAGATAAAACGGTGGGTTAAGGTTTTGTAGATTTTACATGGAGAAAAAAGGTATAAATTAATATATCTGGTCTCTAAATATATAATAAAGTAGATTAGTAAAAGTATTCAGAAAGGGAATCCAGAATACAAAGCTTGCGGAATACATGTTTGAGGATGATCCGGATACTCAGTCCTACCCTCTCAACCAATAATCATCATGTTTAGAGGCTCAGCCAAACAGAAGAATATAGCAATAATAGGTGACAAAATAAAAAATATAGCAAAGTAGTGGAGTATTAGATACAAACATACATAATAAAAGTACAGACAAACCTAATCAAAGTAAATTATGTATAGTAATCAAAGTAAATTATGTATAGTAACAAAAGTAAATTCAATACACAAATTAAAAAAACGAAATAGAGATCATAGTGAAGTAAATACATAGTTATTACCTAGATATATAATACAGTAGATTAGTAAAAGTATTCATAAAGGGAAGCCAGAATAAAAAGCTTGCGGAATATGAGTTTAAAGATGATGCGGATACTCAGTCCTAACCTTTCAACCAATAATTCTCATGATTCAGGCTCATCCGAAAAAAGAAATATAGCAATAATAAAATAAAAAATAAAAGTTATAACAAAGTAGTGGAGTATTAGATACAAACACGCAAAATAGAAGTACGGAAAAACAAGATCAAAGTATATTATGTATAGTAATATAAGGAATTTCAATACACATAATAAAAACAAAATAGAGATCATAGTGAAGTAAATACATAGTTATAACCCAGATATAAAATACAGTGTAGTAAAAGTATTCATGAAAGGAAGCCAGAATGAAAGCTTGCGGAATATGGGTTTAAGAATGATGCGGATACTCAATCCTAACCTTTCAACCAATAATCATCATGATTCAAGGCTCATTCGGATAAAAGGAATATAGCAATAATAAATGAAAATAAAAATTATAACAAAATAGTTGAGTATTGATATAAACATGCATAATGAAAGTACAATAAATCATAATCAAAGTATATAAGGAAATTCAGTATACAAATAAACTCAATTTAAAACTAAGCAAGCCAACTTAAAAGACAAAATAGACATCATAGCAAAGAAGATGCATAGATATAACCTAAATATAATAAAAAATCAAAAAAGGATATCATAACGAAGTTATCGTCTACTTAATACATATCATAGTATATTAATAAAGGAACCCCAATACACAACCCTATACTAGTTCTTACACTTCTCCTAAAGGGCAGATTATGATTAAATTAAAGAAACGGTATATTTTTTATTGAAATTAAGAAAGGAACAGACTGGCAAGATTTAGATAAAATAAAAAAAGTTTTAACTTATAATGAACAATGGAGTTGCAATTAAATAACCCGTAATCAATCAGTTAAAACTAGTTAGGGTATTCGGAAAAACTAGATCTAATTAACTTTAAAGCAAACCGGTAGCAGAATCGGAATTGATTCATATTGAAATTAATAAATCCAGATTCATCAGTAAAAAATATTTAGGATCCTCAAATCAATCAGAAACAAATTCTAGTTGCAACTAAAAACCCATAAATCAGTCAGTAAGTTTTTAATTAATTACGGTTTTCAAGCTAAATCAAATTAGTTCAACAAGAAACAGAAACCAGATCAAGATTAATTCATGTTGCAAAAAAAGTATCCCAAAATCAATCTGTAATAAACTAGATCTAAAATATAATTAACTGCGGTTTCTAAAATCTGTAATTTGGGTTTTGAGTAAAGCAAATCTAAATTATTTCACAAAAAAACGTAACCAACTATTGAAATCGAGTCAGTCAATATAATCCCTAGAATAATAAGACCCATACAATTATACAAAAAACATAGATGATAATTAAAGTTGTAGTTAAATACCCAAAATCAATCAGTATAAAGTTATTAGGGGTTTGAGTAAAACAGATCTAACTTATTTCACATAAAAACTTAACATAATATGGAAAAAATCAATTCAATCTGAATAAGCCTTAGAATAATCAGAGACCCATATACAAAATAAACATAAAATCGTATAAATTAATAGGGGTTTTGAAAACACTAGATTGAAATCTACTGGTAAAAGTAAACTAGGGTTTAAAAAAAAAACGAGATCTAATTACTTACTTTAAAGAAAAGAGTAACAAGTAAAACTTTCAAAAACAAGATCTAAGTAACAATCAATTAAGGTTTTCATTAGAGTAGATCTAATTTATTATTTCACAAAAAAACGTAACCAAATATAGAAAAAATCAATTTAAACAATATATAAGCCTTAGAATAATAATGACCTATACAAAACACTAGATCGAAATCAATTGGTAAAAGTTAACATGAGTTTCGAAAAAAAAAATCTAATTATTTTAAGCACCCAACATCGATCAGTAGAAACTAATTAGGGTTTTAAGTAAAGTAGATCTAACTTATTATTTCACATAAAATTGTAACAAAAGATAGAAATAATCGATTAAATCAATTAAAAAAAATCTAAATAATAAAGAGTAGTTTAACCTTCCGAAAAACGCTGATTAGAGATTACGACACTGGGTCTCCACCATATATATATTAAAACTATTATTATACTAATTATAATATGTATATCATACTATTATTTATGTAAACAGGGCTTATGAAGCATTGAAACAAATAATTACAAAAGTATCCTATAATTTTTTAAACTATTAAAACCACCCAAAAATTTGCAGGGATTTTAAAAAAACAGTTACAAATCACTTCAAAAACCCATTAGTTCAATGTATGGTTGGGCCTCACATTAATTTCTTTTTCTTCTCTCTCAGTTATTCCATGAATTTAATAACAAATCTTACCTAAATAAATCCAAATCACTTTATTATCACTGCCTATCTCTGTCCCCTTTTTGCCAGTGGTAAAATTTTCTTAAAATTTTTATTTATTTCATAATAATTTATTTAGTTTGTAAGGTTTTACGCACAAGTATTATACTAGATCACACGCATCGTGTGGGCGGATTTCGCTAGTATGTGTATATTTATAGAGAGATAGAGTTTATGAGAATTATGTAAGGGAGAAATAGGTTTTATTTATATAGAGGGAAATGTAAATTCGCAGCCTCCAAGTAAATTCAATTGCCGACCGTTTGAAAATCACGTTTTTTTTGTTAAAAAAGTATTGAAATAACATTTGTTGTGCAGTGTTTGGCATCACCGCAATTTTCATCTTATAAGCGACTTATATACAAGGCATCCGTCCAATAATAAACCTGGGGACGGATTGTAACTTTTTTTTTATTGGTAGGTAATGAGTTATATATATACAAACATATTATATTAAAAAATATATTATTTTTGGAAATTTTAATGTGAAATGCTAAACAAAATACGTAAATTACTAGCTTATATGCTTTTGAGCTTTTTTAGCTAGTTTGACAAGAAAACTAGTTTTTTAAAAGCTGTCACACCAAATATTTACCCATCGATTTTTCTAATCTTTCAATTATAAATCACGTGACATAATTTAATTTTTTCGCGGTGTAAAAGACGATAACCGGAATTTAATCGAAAGTTTTTGCCTCAGTATATTTCTAATTCAGCGCTAATTAATCAATGATTAATTGTTTGAACCAAACCCGTAAGTCTTTTATATTTTTGAGTATATTTATAATTTTCAATTACTTTTCAAGTAAAATCAGATAAACATGTAATGATTTTTACGACTTTGCAAAAAAAAAAAAAAACGTCGCGTCAGAAATGTTGCTTCTTCTATTTTCAGTCCAACGGTCTCATTTTTCTTTTTTTAAAATCCTAATGAAATTGTTTTTTTTCTCTCGTCCTATGATCAATTTCTTTTTGCGTATTATTTTCCTAATGAAATTGTTTTTTTTCTCTCGTCCTATGATCAATTTCTTTTTGCGTATTATTTTTTTGTAGCCTTCAATCTGTTCATATAAATAATCATGTATGCCTTCAAAAAGACCAATTTGAGACTATTTGACATCGGTTGTAAATTTCTTTTTGCGTCTATTTTGTTGTAGCCTTTTAAGCTGACAGACTATTTTAGCTAATAGTAGGGTACTCCTTGAATGTTTTAAATCTATATACTTAATACCTAAAAATACATGTAATGCAGAATTCACCAATGATCAAGTGCTAATATTGAGAAGTATACATCACGACTCCCTAACAATATGAAGTTTACTGTTTTCTTCCTTCTAATGAAACTCCGTCCGTAGGCAGTATAGTTGTAACACATTTTCAAATAATATCCATTAAAAAAATGTTTTCTTCATTCTAGTGAAATTCTGAGGGTCCTCGACATAGTATTGAAACAATTTCTGCAAGTTATACCTAATTACATACCGATAATCCGTAAACCAATTATGATTTATCTGGTTAATATCCAAAATGATTGACACGGTAATAAACATGCTGACACAAGCATAAATCATACTAATATACTTTAGTGTAATAACACTTGGACAAAAAATACAAACAAATTTGAATTTTGGAATTTGATCAATCACTCGACTTTAGAAGACTCTGGTTCTGCTACCTCGTCACTAGGTTTGTCTGCAGTTTCTACTACTTCTTCGATGAGCTCAGGAGTTTCGGGCTTAGCAGGCCCATGAGTATGAATGGCAATTTCACGGGTTTCAACCCGACCCGACCCGTCACGGGTCGGGTAAAAGTGTAATTATATTCGAGTCGGTTTTAAATGAGTAAAAGTGCAAGTTAACGGTCTCTCAGTTTTATCTGTCTCATATACATTAAACTCTCTCTAATATAGAGAGCATACATTTAAGTGGAAATGGTCAAAACATACCACAACTAAAAATTTATTCCCAAAACATATAAACATACAATTACACGTATTTATTAGAGTCGTATATTTTATGAAGAAAAGTTTTGGTTTGTATTTTTTGGTAATTAGACTTGAAAAGTTGTATATTTTGGTAATTTTTTCTACGATGGGTAAAAGTGCAACTTAACACTCTCTCACTTCTCTCTCTTGTATACGTTAAACTCTCTCTTTTATACTTTAAATGGATAAAAGTGCAACTTAACACTATTTTTTTTTCTCTCTTTTATATACATTAAACTCTCTCTCATATAGTAATACAGAACATACATTTCGATGGGTTTCTTAAAAACAAATCTTATATATAATTAATTTATTAATTAATGAAACGATATTTATCGTAAATGTGAATGAAATTTATTCATGTTAATTAATAACTAATATTTTATTGTTTTTATTTATAGAAGCATTTACGGGAAATAAAATCATCATATCAATAATATACATTTATATTACATTTTTACATATAGTAATGTTTTAATTCATGAAATTAATGAGGCAAAATTAATTCAATAAATATGGAAATGTCAAAAAGAATAATGAAAAATTAAATCTATAAATTAATGTGAAGGGGTATTTAATATCACATTTTTTATATTATCTTTCTAAATGAAATATTTTTTTACTCTATCTAACAAATTTTATTCGAAATTTTTGACATTTATGAGGTTTATTTTTTAAAAGAGAAAAAAAGTATATGTCTTTTTAAAAAAACGGGTCAAATGAGTCGGGTCGGGTCGGATCAAATGAGTAAAAATGTGTCATCGGGCCGGGTTGAAACCCGCAAAATTGTCATCCCTGCTCATAGTATGCTTAAGTTCGTAGTTTCAAAATACGAGACGTCTAGCTAATCAGTCTTTCCCCCTCCAAACATATAAGAAAATAGGGCTTGATCAAGTTTTGAAATAAATGTATAAATTAGTGTAAATTAAACATTAAATATTTAAAAAATTATGTTAAACAATATTATGTCCAAATATTTTAAAATTTGAATATAATATAATATAAAAACTTATAAATTTGCAGAACAAGTTGTAAATTTTAAAATTTGAGTGAAAATAATTAAACGGACACGGAAGATGATAGAAAATAGAGGTAGAATATTTGGACTCGATACTTAATCAATGTCTAAGGGGTTAGTTGGCTTTTCCTAAAATATAATACTACTAGTAGAAATTTTCTCCATACTCATTAATAAATCAAAATATAATAATTGAGTAAATTAATTTTCTCATTAGTTTATTACTAACGTGTAAAATTAGTAACGTTATAGAGCAAGGCTGGCTCAAATAGACTAATTATCAGACAGTTCGTTATGTAATTTTTAGAATTCTCTTTACACCACAACCAAAACAAAAATAAAAGCTCAAATATAATACTTATAGAATCATAGTTGAGAGTTGAGACTGGACTAAACTTAAATATTAATTAAAAATATTAAAAATATTTAATAATTTTAATATATTTTATTTGATGATTCAACAAAATAAAAACTCAAATATAATATTATCGAACTTTATTTGAGACTAATTTAAAGTTAAATATTAATTAAAAATATAAAATATATTACCGAATAACAGACTATTATATTTCGGGATAAAAATAAAATTTTAAATTTAAATTGATTATTGATATATTAAGAGTGGGTGAGTCTATATTTCTCATCAGTATTACCCACCGGTGTAAAAATATGTTGAAGCAAATATTACTAGATTGGTATATAATTATATAATATGGAATAGAATCCGGATGCAAGTGACCTGTGAAAATATAGAAAAGATCAAATGTCTTGTTATAACAAGGGTTAGTCAAACCCTTAAAACAACTGTTGATTTCGGACTCTAAATTTTAATTAAACTTAGCCTAAATCTTAACTACTTGAAACTCAACTTTTTTACTCCTAATAGACATCATCAAATTACTCCTCACCTTAAATATTTTCGCAGTATTCATATGCTATTCCGATTTTCATATACCCACTAAAAATTACCCCAACTTTTCTAGAAACACATATATCACACCCCAAATCTTGATTTCATATCAGAAGAAACCTTATAATTTAAAAGAAAAAAAAAGAAATACGATGATGACGAAGGAAGAAAGGATGAGTATTCTACGAAGGTACATTCGGGACCCGCTTTCTGATGATACCGAATTGTACTATAGTGGGATTTTGGGTTCTTCCGATGAACTGTCAGAAAAGGTTGATGTTGCTTGTTCTGTTTTATCCGAATGGAAAAACCAAAGGAAAGAATCAGTAAAAGAGCCCATCAAGAAACAGAAATTCGTCCCTTTACCGTATTATTTTTCGAAGCGCAAGAGGACTGGTGCTACAATTCCAAACCCCGTTTTTAAAAACCAGAGTAGTATTAAAGAAACATCAGAAAACCCAGAGGTTCTACCATCTTCAACAAAAAAAGATCTTTGCCTTACTTTTAAGCTGGGAGAAAATAATTTATTTTCGGTCCAGAAAAACAACAATGATGTTACTATTATCCCACAAAAGCCACTACCAAAGAAGCGTTCCCAAGTTAAATACGAAGAACATCGGGCGGAAAAGAGGATCAGAATTCTATGGAGCCAATTAATTTGTCCGAGAACAGTAATATTCATCCTAACTTAAAGGCTCGTTTGCTAAACAATAAAGCGGTTTTAGTAATTAAGAAGAACCTGACAAGAACAGACGTGGCCGAAAATAACCAACGGCTCTCAATTCCAGAAAGCCAATTAAAAAGTCCTAACTTTTTGACTGAAGAAGAGCTTATAAGCCTAACTTATAAACAGGGAACACCGGTACCACATTTACACGCAAGAATAATTGAACCATGTGAGGCCGAATGCGACATCAAGTTGGCCAGATGGAAGATGCGTTCAAATTTTGTGTTTAATATATTCGGTTCGTGGAAAGAAGTTGTGGCGAGGAATAACTTGAGAGAAAAGACACCTATCGAGGTCTACTCTTTTAGAGAGGACTCACAACTCTACTTCGCTGTAGTAAGGGTATAGGTAATAGGCTTAATAAGGTTTATTATCAATGAAGATTAATGGTTGCCATGAAAATTGCAATACTAAGTGGTGAGCCGAGAGTGTTCTGTTCATTTTTTTTTTTTTGAAGACATTAAGAGTTTGGTATGGTTAACTTACGTTAGTTCTGATTTTGTAGTAACGTTGATACCTGATTATTTTCCAATGAGAGTTTATTATTAATCTGCGACTGGCTCCTGTAAAATTATAGTCCCAACACTTATTCTGGTACTGGTATCAGTGTTAATGTTTCCTTATGGATTGTAATCTTGAAACTACTCTCACACTCATCTTAGTGATGCAATAATAAACTCGTTAATGAAATCCTTCACAGCTTGGATTAAATTGGCTTCTTCTGATTTCTTTTCCCGACATTAAGTAACAGCTGGATTTGAGGTGACTGGTGATATTTTTTTCAATCAGGCTTTATTCCATAGCCACTCGGGGTACTTCAATTCAGATCAGGTACAGGCACACTTCAACGCCACATTAGTTTATCTCAAATAAATATGCATTTTTCGAACACTGTTATTTCGTTGACTAATACGCCGTGCAATAATTGGTCTGTTTAAAAAAAAACACTTTCTAGCTACAGATTTCTGTCTATCAGGATATATTTTATTTTACATTTATATTCATAAACACTAGAATCATTTTGCGAATTACCTGCCAATTAATCTATGGAAACTCAATGAGGTGCAACTGTGTGAATGTTTAATAAAAAAAAAATTACATCAGCGAAAATACAAGTAGCAAATGCAGTTACAAACACCAGTTAAAAAAAGCAAAAGAATAAGTCCCACAAAATGTCTAACATATTTCCTTAAAAGCTGGCACTAGATATCTGTCCACTTTGTAAATATAGCTTGTTTTCTGTTTTCCTTATTCTTACAAATGTGACGTAACCCTAATTTTAAACAAAGAAATACATCTAAGATAGAAAAGACCAGATAGAAAAATTATCCTCTAACTATAAGCTGGTTTTTGATACCCGTCGACTTTGTATAGCAGCTATAGCTTGTGCTCTTTTCTCCTTATTCTTGTAAATTTGTCGTAACCCTGATTGTAATTAAGAAAACGAATACATCTAAGATAGCAAGAATTAGACAGTAAAATAACCAAGTAACTACAAACAAATGGCTAAGTTAGTTATTTCCTGAACTTAGCAACTTTCGCGTATGCATTTGGCTCATGTTTGAACACTTCTTACAAGAATATAGCAGTGTTTTAAAAAGCAAAATCTTAGCTAAAGCATTTTTGAGAGAGATATGCAAAAAGCGTAAAAGGGTAAGCTTAATTTTAGCGGCCTAAAAAGCGGAAAAGCGAGCTTTTTAAGCTTTTTTAAAGCTTGAAGCGAGCTTTTTCACTATGAAGCACGCTTTTTAAAACAGTGGAATATAGTAATACTCCTATATGTTAAACCACGGTAGTAACAATAAAGCAAACTTGTTAAGCAACTCAAAGATAATTGCACATTCAGTTAAGTTGAGGATTCTTGAAAGTGATCATGTAAAATGATACTCATAAACAAACTGGAGAAGACTATAGATACTGAGTAGACTATATGTAAGCGAAAGCGCCAGAAGATGGCTTTTCAAACAGCAACTGTTATCTATTAATACAAGGCTGGTCAGTTGATTCCCAAGGTTTGCAATAAAGTTAAAACTACCGTTTTAAAAAGCTTGTTTCAAAGATGAAAAGCTCAAATTAAAAGCTAGGTACAAAGCTCGATTCAAAAGCTTAAATAAGAAAAAAGAAGCTTGCTTTCTCGCTTTTTAGCCCGGTCAACCTTAGGATGTCTTTTAGTCTTTAGTGTAACTCTTACAATAACACTTCATTTACATTTTCACTTTTTAAACATTGGATAGATCATAGAAGTCGAAAACTACAAAGTGCATTTTTAGATTCTGGTTCAAATAAAATGTCTAAAAAGCCAAAACTAGGAGTTTTGATAAGAAGGCATGCATGCCAGGAAAGATTATTATCACTTAGAATTTCATAAAATGAACTTGAATCCAACTTTACAAAATGGTTTATCAGTTAAGACCCTTTTTAGTCCATTCTTAAAACAATCTTCTATATCTCTCTTCAATTCAAAAAAATATCGACAAGTACCGGCTTTCTGATTTTCTTGTATACCATAGAAGAACGGATTCAGTTAAATATTCTTAGACTTGCTCGGATTAAAAGTTTGTTTACTTGCAGCTTTTAAGCTCATGTAGTATACAATTATAAATTGTCTCAAAGTAAAAGAATCTAGTATTTTTGCAGCCAGGCCGGGCCATTAAACGTACTTCCACAGGGTGTATTTCCTCTAACAAGGAAAAGACGAAAACAATTTGGTAGTAGGCATTAACTTCATAATCGAGTTTTAGACATTTAATTGGAAATGTTGGAACAAAAATAAGCATAACATTAATTAATGTTCTTGGATGTCGGTGCGAGAGTTTATCATACTTAAGTCCGAACCAATTGATAAAGAAATTATCTATAATGGCCATGTTCTAACGACAATATGAAATGTGCCTCTGAAACCAAATATTACAAATACTTGATTTCGCCAATATATAGCTCTACATTAAAGTTTATTCTAATTTGAAAGATATGATTATAAAGAATTTTATGCATGTCCAAAAACCAGCAAATTGTTAGTAATATTTAAACAATTCTAGTAAAATACAGAAAACATTACATAATATACTGGCTTGTCTCTGAAATACCCATATTTTTCATAATCAAGTGTAAATTACAACAATGCCACCTATAAATATGTGGATATTGCAAGATAACTATCGATAAAAGAAAAGTATAAATTCAAATGAAAGATAATCGGAGCCAAGTAACTGAAGCCAATATCCGAAGTTTGCATCTCTATTGTTCGACTAAGATCTGACTACTGCGGTATATTATAAGTTAAAATAATTTTTTTTTTGTTTCATGTCAGCTTCTCAATGTTTATCCAATACAATAGAACAACCAGAAAACAGATAAAAAGTACAATACTATATAACCGTGTTAATTATTGCCGTGTTAAAGGGTTATTAAGGAAAAATTACTACTCCCTCCGACCCATTTTATTGGGGCATTACTGGGAATAACAAAAATTAAGGAAACACAATGATTGTGTTGTTTTTTATTTAAATTGACTTTTTTGTCCTTATTTATTGTTTCACGCTCTCCTATGTTATTTTGGAAAAATGATAAAAACGTAATGTAACAAAAAAGTTGGTTTGTATTTAAGTAAAGTGTCTCAATAAATTGTATTCAAATTCTCTATAGTTTATAGTGCACTCACATCCTCTAGAGTTTCATCTAACGAATCAAATTAAAGCGGTTTAAATTTATGCATAAGTTTTGTAATTTTATTTTTATATAATTTTAATATATAAAATAAGATATATTAAAATCTCTAATCTTTTTTACTGTTTTTAAATAATAATTAAATTTAGAATAGTTTCAACTAGGGTTCTATAATTTTTTTTGGGGTTTTATTGTGTTGTAAAGTTATATAGTTTTTAATTTACAAAATCATAATTTGTATTTTATATATTAAAATTATATAAAAAGAAAATTATAAAAGCCATGCATAAATCTAAACCATTGCATTTTATTAATTTCATACGTTAGATGGAACTCTAGAAGATTTGAATACGTTATGAACTCTAAATAATTTGAATCCCAATAAACTAGAACAGATAAAAAAATTAACATTTACAATAATAAATTGGGAGCGATGGACTATTTAGAGTGTTAGACATAACTAACAGATAGCAAACGAAAGTGACGTGCGAAAATATAGGAACCAATATTATAGAAGGATCAAATAGAGCGAATATAGGGCTATTACAACGGTTTTGTTAATCAAAGCCCTAAAACAGGTGTTATAATTGTATCCGGATTCTGAAATTTAATTAAACTAAGCCTAATTCTAAACTAGTTGGAGTTCAACTTCTTCTACTCCTAAACTCCTAATCCACATCAAATTACTCCCTGTTATATATACATATACTCATATTAATTATATGCATACCCTTCTTGGAGTTTCCCATACCAACTAAAACTTACCACAGCTTTACAATCCAATTCCCAAGTCTCGATTTCATATCAGAAGAAAAACCTTAGAATATTCTAAAAAACAACAAGAACTGCGACGATGACGGAGGAAGAAAGGAAGGGTATTTTTCAAAGGAACACTCGAGACCGGCTTTCTAATGATACCGAATTGTATTCAAGTGGAATGTTGGGTTCTTGCAGTCTTTCGAATGAGGTTTTCGTTGCTTGTTCCGTTTTAGCCGAATGGAAAAAACAAAGGAGAGAATCAGAAAAAGAGCCGATCAAGAAACAGGATAATTTTCCGAAGAGCAAGAGGACTATTGCTAGAGTTCCGAACCCCGTTGTCATAAACCAGAAAAACCAAAGTTGTACTGAAAAAACACCAGAAAAACGAGAGATTTTACCATCTTCAACAGAATTAGATTTTAGCCCAACTTTTAAGCAGGGAGAAAATAATTTATTTTCCATCCAGAAAAGCAACAATGACGTTAGCATTATCTCAGAAAAGCCCCTGCCGGAAAAGTGTTCCCAAGAAAAATATGAAGACACTTGTGCTCGGGCTATAAAGAAAATCAGAACTGAACAACTTCAGCATCCAGTGGAGCCTATTTATATGCTGGAAAATAATACTAATATCAGTGCTAACTTAAAGGCTCGTTTGCTAAACAATAAAGCAGTTTTGGTGATCAGGAAAAATCTCACAAAGACAGACGTTGCAGAAAATAATCAGCGACTCTCGATTCCGGAAAGCCATTTAAAAAATCTAAACTTTCTAACAGAAGAAGAGCGTACAGGCCTAACTTATAAAGTGGGGGAAGCGGTCCCACACCTATATGCAAAATTAATCGAACCATGTGGAGAAGAATGCGAAATTAAGTTGGCAAGGTGGAAGATGTGCTCCAGTTTCGTGTTTAATATGTTTGGTTCATGGAAAAAAGTTGTGGCGAGAAATAATTTACGTGAAAATACGCCTATTGAGGTTTACTCGTTTAGAGAGGACTCACATCTGTACTTCGCCGTTCTGAGGATATAGGTTATGGTTATTACTAGTGAATATTAATGTTTACCATGACATTACATAGTCATGAGCAGAGAATGTTATGTTTTTTGTTAAATAAGAGAATGCTATGTTTTTTGTTAAAGACATTGTTTATGATTAGGTTAGCTACATTGATTATTGGTTGGGTATCTATGAAACTTTAGTATTATTAACCTGTGCTTTCCTTCACCTATTTACCTAGCTAGCGACTTAAGATTTTTTCTGTTATTTTAATGATCATCATACTCTCTCTTGTATTGGTTTAGTACTTTAGTATTGATGACTGTTATTCCTTACCGTTCTTTTAACATGATCAGGGTGTGGCATAGTATGCTTAATTAAGTTCGTAGTTTCAAAATACGAGACGTCTAGCTAGTCAGTCTTCCCTCTCCCACCACCACCACCACCACCACCACCACCACCACCACCCCCCCCCCCCCTCTCTTCAAACATATAAGAAAATAGGGTTTGATCAAGTTTCGCTTTATGACTGATCAAGGTCTACTGGGGTCAATTTGTTTCTCCGTAAGCAAAAACCACTGTTGGATTTTAATTGTTCCTCTCTTAACATGTTTTCTAACTTCTCTAAGAAATAGTGAGAATTATTGATCTCTCTCAATTCGAAAATCCAGGATTTGAATTGATGTCCTTTCATTGATTCCTCCTAAATTGCATTGATTTTATCCTAAAGATTTCATTTCAATTGGAATTTGGTTATTCACCATGTACGAGGATCCCCGCTAAGCATCCATGGCTGAATGGTTAAATCGCCCAACTCATAATTGGCAAACTATATCTTTTTTTTTAAGTATAGGTGTTGAAACGCTAAAATCGGTAATTAAAAAAATACATAATAAACGAACGTTTTTATAGTATGAAGATGTACATAGTCCCTTTTCCGCTACTACTCTAGTTTCTCCTCTGCTCCAATTTCCTCTTATCTATACTACTATTTTATCCCATTATTATTGGTACGTGACAATCCTATATTTCAGTGCTCTCTCAAAAGTTGGATTGCGGTTTATGTAATCGTTGATGATATACACATTATATAATCTGGTTCGTGTGAATGTATTTTTATTTTTTCATGCATAAAGTTAATTTAATTGCTGTTATTCTTCTGTACTTATAAGAGAGTACGAAACAAAGAGATACGGATTGAATTTTGTCAATATCAATCATAGTATATCACTTGAAACACTCGGGTTTCCACAGTCGTATCTTCAATCTTACGGATTAAATTATGTCAACGTTAATCATAGTATATATCTTCTCATCATTGGTTCATAATAATGATTAAAATAATAATTAAACAAATGTAGGAACTTTAATTTTGAAACAAAAAAGAAGGTTGGTGCTTTGATTCATTTGTTTTTCTTTCTCATTCAGTTGGAGGTTAGACGATCGGAAACACAAATGGTTTAAACACTAGAATCTAAACACCACTTGTTTAAGAAGAACCCATTCACATCAAAAATCTTAAGAAAACTATCTTACAAATATATATTACTACTCTGGTAAATTTAGTAGCTTTCATATAGGAGAATATCTTCTGCAGCCTCTAACATGCTATAAAAGTATATAGTATAAACTAGTCAGAGACAACAATGCGAAGGGGCGGCGAACTTTCAACTTCTGTGGTAACTGAAGAACTTCTTTCTGCAACAGTTTTTGACATGCTAAACATCTGAAAATGAACCAGAGATATTTATCAGTTCCAAATGTTCAATATAGTATAATTGTTAAATAAGGGAAAATCGCGCCAGACTTGGTTTTGGTTCACATACGTAATATTAAAAAATCTGAGAACGGATGTATAAGGGTTTGCAAATCCTGTTGTTTTAAAATTTTGAAATCATTAATACTTTTATATGAAATAATAAGTAATAACTCTAGGCATGGCTCTCGGTGGTCAATAATACAATAGAGTGATGCTAGACACACAACAATAAATTTTAGTTCTCATTATGTTTTCACGATTTTGAGACTAAATTTTAGGAAACCTGAAAATCCCATTGCTTTAAAGTTTTCAATGTTCATATAAAAAAAACAATTAGCATCAACTGGAATAGCTTTATGTTAGGATGTTTGACTTTTGAGGATAAGTTTGTAAAAAAAATGCTTAAGATTGTTTAGCCAACCATGCATGAAATACTTTTCCTGTTTGGGGCTAAAGAACTTTCAGAAATAAAATTAAACACCTTTCTTATCCAAGTTTAACTTCAAAATAGTACATACAAATTTCCTGCCCGCGGTAATGGTTGGGGTCGGTTGCCCACCGTCGGTTACACGGTTAAATCGGCATATAGAGCTATTCGGATCGGTAAACCGATAAAGCGTTGGACTCGGTTTATTTGGGCTCGTAATGTTCTCCCAAGATGTAGTTTTATCCTTTGGCTAACTTGTCTAAACCATCTCTCTACTCTTGATCGTTTACAAATAATAGGATTGGTACAAGTGAACCGATGCGAGCTTTGTTACCATAATTGCGAGACAAGAGACCACCTCTTATTTAGTTTTTTTTCTCTCGGCGTATTTGGCGTATTATCCTATTAAAGTCCGGTTTGATAGCGCCAAATGGACTTTGGAATTTTTGGGTAAAATGGGCTAACGCTCACTTCAAATGAAGCACGATGTTCGACTCGTTAATTGGTATCATTATCGCTTCTACGGTCTATTGTATATACCGCGAAAGGAATGCTAGATTGTATCGAGAAATGAAATCCACTCCCAGAAATATTATCAATGAAATTGGGATGTTTATTACGAGTAGCTTGAATAAATTCAAAAATATAAAAAATAATTCTAGAAATAAGATTATTTGTAATGCTTGGAGATTAGGTCCATCATTCCTTCGATGAGATGCTTTTTTTTCTACGACTTCGTTGTAGCCTTCGGGCATTGTTCGAGCATTTGACTTTATATACACGCTTAATCTCAAAAAAAAAAAAACCAGTTAGAGAAATAAGAGATGAGGAGTAAAATTAAGGGAAGGCCCTACAAATGGTACCATTACCACATATGCCTTTAAAAGCTGGTAAACGAGATATCCGCCAAATTCATATACCTTTGTCTACTTTTCTTTTCATTTTTCTTAATATGCCGTTAACATAATAAGATGAACAAGTCGATAAATCTAACCTCCTTAAGAAAAAGACAAGGACAGGAGGGAAACCATCAACTAAATAAAATAAACCTACACTTCTCTACCAATTAATCTACACTTTGATCTATACCAATTAATATTGCAAGAACATCAATGTCCTTACAATAGAAAAGACGAGCGTGACTTCACGAAGCATGCACAATAGAAATTTGACAGTTAAATAAGTTAAATTTCTGGTAGCTGAGAAAATTTACGTACTTCCGAGCTAGGTATACAAATATTTTGAAGGTGCGGCAAAGGAGAGCTATAGCAACACCGCCTGTCGAGGCTTCGTACCAATATTGTAATATAAGTACCGCAGCTCTGTGAAACATAAGAAACCAAAAACAGTGGTGTCTAAAACGTAAGCTTGTAAAAGAATATTGTTTTCTGTCTTTATGTTCCTTCGACAATACACAAAAACCACATAATACATGTAATTACACCGAAGCAAGATAAAATCTCCTACATTTATAATCAACACCAGGAATTCTAACACAAAACTAACCACATATCTGCTATAATCTAAATACCCAAAAAAATCAAGCTATCTACACTATCTCGCACTATATTGTGAGATAGGGTACATTAGTTACGTGTTGTAGCAATGAGGTCCATTCCCCTCTTTCATCGCTAGTGTGCAAAGTGATGTGGAACTTGTGTGTACAGAAATATGCTACCGCAAAATAATACCTACCCGGAAAAAACTACAAACATTACTCAAGGCTTGCTACCAACATTATGACCTCAGATGACTAAAAATCTGTGTTTTATTAAAATATGTTGGAAAACATGTAAAAAAACATGGTTGTTTCCGAATGGTTACATGACCAACTTTGAGTCAAGATTTCATGCGACAACCTTTGGTTTTTGATGCCATACTTAACATGGTTGAGTAGCTCGTGTAATGAGATTCGTAACGGTATGTCGCATGACCTATTCGAAAAATGTGTGTGAATGGAAATTGGCTTCAAAAGTTGGGTCTCGAAGGAGGCAAAATCCGAATTGTCACAAGACCAACTTTGAGTCAAGATTACATGCGAAAACCTTTGGCTTTTGATGACATACTCAATATGGTTGGGTAGCTCGTGTAATGAGCTTCGTAACGGTATGTCGCATGACCTATTCAGAGAATGAGTATGAATGAAAATTGGCTTCAAAGGTTGGGTCTCGGAAGAGTTAAAATCCGAAATGCTGGGAAATGATGGGAAATAAATTAAATGGGGGTTTCCTCTTTCAATCATCGGAAAAATGTAAAGACATTTTACAAGTTAAACTTATAAATAACCAGCTCACCCACATCATTTCATACAACATATAATTTCTCAAAAATAATTACATTTTAATAAGAGAGAGCCACCCACCAACAACTTGACCTTAACTTGTCGCCAGTTTCCGACAAGTCATCCGAGACGTTGTACCTTGAAATCGAAACGTCAACATGACCAGAAACCTTAAATGTGGTCGAGCGAATATCGGTTAACGGCAGACTATTTAACAGTCACATCGTCTTTTTTAATTATGTTCTCATTTCATATTTTATTTATTTATTAATTTATTTTCAGTACTTTTCTTTTCTGTATTTTAATTCCAGCAATTTATTTTCTGTAATTTAATTTCACTACTTTTCTTTTCTGTAATTTAATTTCAGTACTTTTCTTTTCTGTAATTTCTATTATGTTCTGTAATTTACTTTTCAGTTCTGTAATTTCCTTTATTTACAGAAACAGTCCAGCAGTTTAGTAATTATACTATTCTGTCTGGCCGTTTCTTTTAATTAACAAATAGTTTAGCAGTTTAGTTTTATACTATTCTGTGTGACAGTTTCGTTTAATTACAAACCAGTTCAGCAGTTTAATAACTTATATTATTCTGTTTGGAATTTTTTTTAATTACATTTACATTCTGCAAGTGTCGGAATATTGTAATAGAGTAACATTCCGTTTAATAGAAATAATTTTTTTTTTTTTAGTCATTCCATTTTAAATTATTGATTTTACGTATATCAAAACCAACAAAATATTCCTACAGAACTCTCGATTCATGGGGGGACCAGATGTGCCTTTGCTCATGAGAATAGTATATACAAGTATACAACTAGGGTTCTAGCCTAGAGTTGTGCAAAATTAATAAAAACAGACATGTAAATGTAATGTACAAAATTTTAGTTTTAAAATTCTTAGAAAACTAATAAATGTATATAAGAATTGTAACCATGTAAATAAATCCAAAAAATGATAGTGTAGAAATAAAATATTTCATACGAACAAGCTTATCAATATCAGTATTGAGTAGCAAAAAGTGTGTATGTGTGCGAGTTATTACATATGTGCAGGTTATAATATATCATAGTAACGAAAACATAAAATTATAGTCATAAATAACTTAACATAAGTATTTTAAATCATCTTAAACCTAATGAAACAATAGATTTGTATGTATATATATAAATATTTTTTTTAATATGAAATATCAATTTATTACTATAAGGAGATAGATTTATAACTAACGGAATCCAAAAAATTTACGGAATATGACAATAGAGAGTTAATTCTTATTTATAACTAGTCGGAATTTTTATTACTATATAGAGTATTCTTATATAAAGAGGTTTTACTGTAGTGTAGGAAAAAAAACATAGGTTTACATATTTAATTAACCAATTCAATTAGAACCGGTTCAATCAAGTCCAACCCGGATAAAAACCGGCCTAATCCATATTCTTCGTTAACTCCATATGTTTATTTATGTTTGCTTCATGTTTCGGTATAAGCAAACGAACACGAGTCAATCGAGTGACAAGCAAAACATTATTGGTTCACCTAAATTTTAGCAACTGAATTTATAATCAGCTACAATCTTGTACATATAATTGACACAACATCAATTTACCTGTGTCTGCACGTGTGAAATATTTCAAATTTTGGATAAAAATTTAAAAAATTACAAATACACCATCAATAAAAGTTTTATTTACTTGCATCCAAAATCAGATAAAATATCTGGAGGACTGTTCTGAAAGCCAACATCTCTTGTAACCCAAACGTGTCCAAGCATATATTTATTCAAATTTGTATAAGTAAGAAAATATATTTATGTAAAACATAGACGACAGGGAACTCAATAGCATTGTTATATCGATCTAGTTATTTACAACATACCAAAAATTGGATTAGTTGGCATCGTCGAGCTTACATAAGCAACACCTTTCTTTTATCTATCTAGTTTTTCTTTTTCTTTCTATTCTCCCCAAATCTTTGTAATTGGAAACTCATTCACCTAACCTTACAAGGGTTTACAAAAATAAAAACCCGCAATAAAATTAACGGTGTTACACCTAAACCTGTGAAGATCTTTGGTTTAGAGAAGTCACGATTGCCAAAACAAGTCAAAATTAGTACTATACAACGAACGATCTTGGATCTCCAAATTTGCAACATGCCAATTAATAAGACGAGATTGAACGCACTTGCACAGAACCAGGCTGACCGGAAATATCCACCATTCGCTTTCATCCCTGCATAATAAAACCGGGGAACAGAAAAATTCAATACAGAAAACTGATATTCAGTTTATACCCATCAAAAAAAAAAAAAAAACACTCTTACATGTTAAAATTCCATGGCTGAGAGCTTGAACTTTTCTTGCCAGTATGGGCGTTGAAGTGAGTGTAACCGCAAATAAAAGCAACCATCTGATGACAAGACAGATACCACAACAGAATTAGTGCACAAAAGACGACAATTGCTAATTCTAAACCACAGTACTAGTCGAGATTACTCTGATGAAATCGCAAAACAAACGAAAAGATCAACTGAATATGTTGCAACCTCAAAACATTTTATGCATAACCTCAACAATCATTAAGTAATTAGTTATTTTTCTTACGAAATCGAGCATAAAGTAAACATGGTCATAGTACAGACTTCTAGGTTATTTTTGCTCCAACATAGAAAAGGCTGACAAAATTGAAAGGTGGCAAGAGAAAGACGCTAAAGCCAGTCGCTATTAAAATGGTCATAGCCCACATTTATTAACTCAACCCACGAAATATTAAACAAGGATGGGAAAAAAACCTTTTTTTTGCATTTATGCATATAGTTAAATTATAGAATTTTGTTGTTACGCTACATCATCTATTACAATTTGCCTGTACATGTACTAGATTCATAAACATCTCTGTTTCTTCCAATATGACCATTTAGTACGGTTTATGCTCTAATTCCTAAACCCAAGTTATACTTCCTACCGGTTTGTCATATCCACCTACTGATCTTTGATGAACCGAACAATAAGTGAGAGAGTGTTAAAAGTTTCTAATCCCTGATCAATTATATGCTCGCTAAGTGCTTACTAAAAGCTATCTTCTTTTCTCATACTAGTTCGTTCACTTAAAGATAAAGTGAGGGCAATCACACTGTTTGATGAAACTATTTTGTTAAAGGGACTAAAGTTTAGAAACAAGCACAAGGCATGGGAAGTAGAGAGAATGTAGAAGAACAAAAAAAAACTGTAAATTTCTGTTGAAACAGAAAATTAATAGCAGCATTTATCTAGACCAAGAAGTAGAACTTACAACATTAACCAAGGATGTAATGTTCCACAAAGCGTAAACCCGTGCCAGACCAGCAGAACGTCTAGGTCCATGACTAAAAAGAGCATTTATCCCAGCAGGGAAAGGAAGTAAAATCCCAAGTGGTAGAATAAATAACACTAGGAACACAATCGCCAATGAAACTGAATATAATTGCAGAAAAGTCAGCAAAACTAAACTGAAGTCAGCCAGAAGCAGAATTGAGATGACCAGTCCAACAAGATCCTGCAACAAGCCAAATTTTATTCAAATCAAAAATAAAAAAATAACTAATTTCCTGCTAGCATATTTTAGACAACAAGGAAAAAAAAAAAGGTAGATGCAAAAATCCCTACATTGTATGGTGTTTTGTAAATTACCCCCATGTACTCAAATTACTAGCGATTAACCCTCACATACTCTTTAATTTTGCAGACAAACCTCCACAAACAAAATTTTAGTATGTGCAACTTTGGGTTCAATGTCCTGTTTTGGAGAAAAAAGTTGTTATAATACATGCATTTTGTGAAGTCTGCTATGTAATTTTAAGACAAAATATTGTATCCAGGCGGAAAGCTGCACTTTATTTACAATAAATTGGTGTCAACTTGCATTTTTCTGCTTCAAACACATAGATATCATGAAAACTACGAGAAATTAAAAAATAAATCCAGCCGGTCCTTCAAGGGATAAGTTATGCAATTTCAAAGATGGATATGGGAGTTGATTGGGACACATTCGAAATATCTAGCAGAAAAATGTAGGCCACAAAGCACGTGTCTGATTTGCAATTTGCCAAAGTACATGGGGGATTTTTGCAATTTACCATATAAAATATGTAAGTATGCGAGCCATTAAATCTGAAAGAATAAAAATTAAAACAATTAAATTAAAAATAAAGTAGGGCTTACTATCCACGAGAAGCAAATATACACATCAAACACAGTTGAGTTGAAAATCACCTGATGTCCAACAGGTTTAGTGTTATGAATTATAAAAGAGAGAAGGTAGAATAGATCCCTGCCCTCCTTTATCTTCTCCAAGCTGTTGGTATCTATAATACCACCATAAGGTTTCTTCCTCCTCAAAAGATTTTCACTGCTACTCTCGCTCTGGCCTGAAAGCGTCTCTCCACTTGGATAATCTTCGGAATCTTTTTGAGTGTTGCTTGAACTACCAAAAGGTATAAACATTATCAAGAAGAAGTTCATAACACGTTTGGCATTCACAATCCTAAATCAAGTGAAGCCACATAACTAGGTGTACTGTATATTCCAAGCATAACCTTTGGTCTTTAAAAGCTAAAACACATAACTCAGCAGATGGTATCTTCCAAGAATGAACTTTGGTTGAGATGAACAAAAAAAATTATCCGATAGCAATAAGAAATACTGTCATTTTCATCTTTCTTCTTGGGTCAAAACACCAACCGGGGACAAACGTCATTAGAAAGTATTCCAACTATCTATAGCAGGATAAAACAGTTTTGGCCGACTACATGATTTGAAACCCAAACAATGGCTTGTTTTCTATCCATATATTTACCTTCTTTCCAAAAAAACAAAATACAAATAAAAATTAACTTCCTATTATATGAGGTGGCACGTCCTTTACGAAACATTTTTTATAGCTTCCTATACTGGTAAAAAGGTCCATAAAATAAATACTAGTTTTACGGAGATTCGTCAAGAACACAGCAAATGCAAAAGGCTGGTACACAGACTCCAACCCTTATTTTTTTCTATTTTGTTTGCCTAAAAAGATGGCACTTTAAATAATTAAATTCAGTTTTAAACTTTAATTAAAGGAAAATCAACCAACCTAACAGATCACAAAACCAACAATTTAGGTTAATAATCACCGAATCTTTACTAATAATTACAGGCATCTTTTGGGTCTTAATAACATAAAAAGAGACCAAAAATAGAAAGGAAAAAAAAAGAGTAATGAAAGCGACAATACATATATAACATGAATCCATTAGTAATAAATGCCTGGCATGCATATTCGAAAAATACAGAACGTTTGCAACAATTACCGTGAGAGTTCGTCTATTCTTGCCACTTCAATACCCCTTTCAAATGATGTCTCTAAATCTTCTTCGGCAGCATAAACTAATAATCCATACTGAAAATAACCACTAGTTGTAGCCTGAAACCAGGCTAGATCAACACTTATACCATATACCCTCAAAGCAGGATTGGCGTAAATGTCAATCCATTTAATCACAGGTTGGAACATTACTTTAAGCCGTCCTTTTCGTACCAACCGCAATTGCGCGTTTAATCCAGCCACGAACCGATACCAAGTAGATGGCGGCACAGACTGAAATAAAATAATAATGCCAATTAATATGATTATATAGCACAGACCAAGTTACTTCTCCCTCCATCCCTAAATAGTTGGAATTAACAGAAATAAAATGTTTGAGCATTTTCATTAGTTTCACTTAATTTACAGCAACTACCCAAAGGTCCCAAATAAACTTGAATGGAAGTTCGGTTTTTGTCGTAAACAGTTGTATGTAATGTACTTAATCCTTAAGTCACTTTATATGAAACAGAAAAGGTTTGCTTGGTTGCAACTTTTAAGCAAATAAGATGTATTTTTTTGTGATTGATAACAAAGTTGGGTTCATTAAGCTAAAGATTCTAGCTATTTCAGGCTTAGGTACTAGAAAACCTCAGCTTTTGTTATGATCAAACAAATGCAATGCAGCTACTAAGTAAAAAGGCAGAAAAGTCACACTTAAACGCTTTCACCAATTTAAGGCCTAACTTAAGAAAGCTCCAGATATTTTGGGAAAACCCAAACGGAACACTTATCAACTTATATGTGATATCGATAGTTCATAAGAAGAACGTTGCAAATTCAATAATCGAAAAAACGCACCTGACTCATGAGACTAGTAATAATATTATCGCTGTTGAGAGAGAAAGGAGCCATGTAACTACCATCCCCTCCAAAAATCAAGGAGATTGGAAACCTTTGATGGAGACGAGTTGGGAGATCGGTTCTTTTCTCATCTCCACCGAGAAAAAAGTCCACGTATGCTAACATTAAGTCAGATGTTGCAGCAACCTACAAGCATGCAAGTCAAGCTCTTCAAACTTGAGATATTAGGTGGAAAGGAATTGCAAACTGAGACAAAGACAAACTAATTACAAGGTGGCAATTTTTATTTTTTCTTTCCATCCATTCCAAATTTCTTTTTTATCTAGCAGTTACTGCTTGGTTTACTTTAATGACATATTTACTGTGCATTCATGTCTACAATTACAAACAACTACAGTACAATTATTATGAGGGTATATTGATAAAAACGTAGGGAAATTTACCGTTTCAATTAAAATTTTCTTAATACTGTGAAAATACCTACAAAGCCATCTTAGTGAGATGGGAGAGTAAAAAACAAATTTTGAAGTGTAGTCAAATATTATATGGTAGCATGTGTATTAAAAAGGTCACATGAGATGAAAAATATTAATTTCCAGTGGTCACTGTTAATATGCGTGACCAAGAACCACAGTGGTTCTTCTTCACATAAAATATACCCAATAATACAAGTTCTTTTCGAAATTCAAGGGCGAACATTAATCGCAGCTCCCCAAATCACAGCACAGTTTCTAAGTGAAAGAGCTACGTGTTCAAACAAGTCCCAACAGATTTCAATGGGTTAGAGACAATAAAAATATAAGAACGACCTGTACCAAAACACTAATATAATACTTAGTTTTCCAAGACACAGATTGAGACATCTATCGAGTAATACAATTCTGTTATATGGAAACTAACAAGTCATAATACAACTGGAAAGAACAACACAACTCACTCCCAAATACGACCAGTAAAAGATAACAATGCAATCAATGACAAAAAAGACTCCTTAGACACATTTTCTGTTTTCTCATATATTTCGCAAGGCAGCGGGGGAGATGGTGACTGCAGGCGGATTTTCTAAACAAACTGATATAAAGTTACCAATTCCTCACAAGAAAATGAGGTTAAGAAAATAAAAACGATAATGAACAACGAAAATCGACAAAGGAGAAATTTGACAGCATAGATAGGGAAAAATACTTTTTTGTACACCAAACTATCAACTTCGAACATTGGGCATACAAATTTAACAAGCATAAAAAAGGCACTAACCTACACAAAATCAAACACTAAGCACATAAAACCGCACAAAGCGGCAATTTTACATGATAGGGAAAATATATGTACACTAAAACTATCAACTTCTAAATTCTAATAATTAGCATACAATTTGACAAAATCCACAAATAGACACTAACCTACAGAAAATCAAACAATTAGTCAAAATTCACAATTTAGATACCGATCTATACATCAAACGATGAGTAAACCAACCTATTGATTACTTGCTAGAAAATTCACATAAAAACTAAAACAACAAACCTTGAGCCCTTCATAAAGGGCACGTGAGCGACAAGAACGTAAACACGCGTGATCATATTCTGATCTCACAAACTCGCGCAGATGTTGTAGCTTGACCCTTCTTCGCCATTGTAGCCATGACCAAGCAAGTGGATATCCCAGAATACAAAGAATATTAAATAATGATCCTTCCCACCATTGGTAAGCTGCAATAGCATTCATCTCATCTACGAATCTGTTGTATTCACCCTCATACCTGCCCATTCAACATCTTATTAAATAAATCCACTATTATACGGAAAGACATAGAAGGGGAAGTTAATATCTTAAAAAAATCCTGAATTACGTAATTTTACGAGTTATGAACAATCTCAGGTTAATTTTACATAATCTATGGTTACAAAATTCAGATTATGTGTTTTTCTAATCCAAAACTTCGGATTTTGCCAAACATTGACATTTCTAACTAGTTTGAAGTAAAATTTACAAAACGTATGCATGTAGAAATCCAGATATTGTACTTTCAATATCAAAAACTTGGCCAAATAGTGAAAAAACTAGAATCAAGTTAATTAAATTAAAAGTTAACTTTACTAAAGACATGCTTTTAGAAAACCAGATAATGTGTTTTTAGAACTAACAAACTGTCTTTTAACCAGATATTGACATAAATTAAATGGAGTTAATTTTACTAAAAACTAAGCCCAATATAATTCCAAATAATGTGCTTTTAAAATTAAAAATACAAACTTTGCAGTTTCGTTCAATATGGGTGTTTCCAATCTTTAACTAGTAAACGTCCCTTCCTTTTGGATAGTGACTTGTTGACTTTGATTGATATTAGATCTCCTCATCTTATGTGCTTGCTGTTTTATAAAATATGAGAGAAAACGCAAACACAGTAAACTTATGGTCCATGTTCAATGGGCTATTATCTTAAACAGCTATTTTGGGTTTCGAAAAAGGAGTTCCATATTACTTATACAAGCTTGCTTATCAACAAACCGATGAGCAGGCCACTGAGAAAGATTTAAAGTAGTCGGAGGCAGAACGGGTGACTTACACAATTTCTTTAACTTGGTCAGGGGGAGTATGAGGAAGATGCCATGGTTGACTGAATGTATTTGGCCCCATAAAATACATCCTATGAACGTGACTTTGTGACTCTTCATTTCTGTTTGTTTCCAAAACCTGAACACCCATAATCATTAGTTTTCAGACACACCATGAAATATAAGTAAAAGAAAAAACACAGAAAAAGATGCCTAGAAGAGGAGGTCCAATTGGGGTCAAATAAAGCCAGCTAATCCCAATAATAAACTAACTAGACTAAATTCTGTGAATAATCAAAAGACAAAAAGGAAAAAACCTCAATGAATTACACGTGATTTACAAATAACTCCCACGTAGTTTGGTTTTTTTGCATTCAACCCCAATGTACTCGTACAACTTTGCAAAAGACCCCCCATATGCAATATTAGAATGGCATAACTTAAAACTCATTTGTTTGTTTTGGCTAAACTTTCTTTAATTCATTGTAGTTTCTTAACATCTGTGGAATGCGGGTCATAGAAGAAAATTTGTATGGAAAAAAACAGTTTTTCACATTAATATAACTTCTTATGTGTAAAACAGCTCCAAACAACTTTTTGTCCTCAACCATTGCGTAGGCAGTGGCAGAATATACATCAAACAAAGATTTCTTCAAGACATGCCAATGAGAACAAAGTTATGCCGTTTGAAAGATGGGCATGGAGGTTGTGCAACAGAATTTGATCCGTACCTCATTCAAGGACTCGAGGAAAGGGAAAGAGTGGTCTATATGAGAACCATGATGTGGGTGCGCTGGGCCAGGTAATTCATCAGCGCTAACAAATTTCATACGTGCGACACTAAGAACTAATGCTAAGAGTATTAGAAGGCCCACGAGAAGAAACCCAAATAACCAAGGCCCACCAAACGTGTATACCAACTCTTCTAAAGCTGTATAACAGTGTGGCTTGTGATATCTGTCTGAAACACAGCTGAAAGGGCAAGGTGTTTCGGAATTACCACCTGTTATAAGCAGCCGCAAGAATTTTAAATTTATAGGAAAAGCAGATCTTATATAATATAAATCAGTATGCAGGAAAGAAACAAAGGCTAAATGAGTGAACTTTTTGTTAGGTTGCGTTTACTAAATTAGGGAGGCTAGCTAACCAATTAAGACCCAAGAGAAAAATGGGGAACCCTGGGCCAGCCTTAAATTAAAAAGATTAAAACACTAAGTTCCTATTGGTTAGGTTTACAAAGTTCAAGGGTAGACCAGGTCCACCTAAAAGTTTCTCGGCTGCAATGTGCCCATCACATAATGTTCAACTTCTCTTGAGCAAGAGTAAAACTGTTATTTAACTAAGGGCTTGTTCGACTGCAGCTTTTAAGTAAGAGCTGGGTTTTCTAATTTTGAATAATATTGGATTTATTTGGTTAGAAAAATAAGCTGGATTTATCTAGTTTATAGACTCTAGCTTTCCAGGCTAACAAATCAGAAACACTCCGCTTTTAAGCTGGTAACAAAGTGTACTTTTATTATAAAGAAATAGGAGCTTAAAACTGCAGTGAAACAAGGTGTAATAAACAAAGAACTAGCTATCACAAGGTAAAGGTATGTACATTGGTGCAAAAGATGAGAAAAACAAGCAAGTCATAAGAACTGTGCAAGCAAAAAAAAGGCTAACATGTGTACGTCAAAAAATTGCTAAAGGCACAATTAAAACAAAAAATGAAACACAGTCTCAGATACCTCGAACAGGAATATAAACAGCACGATGAGGAAGTTCAGAAACTGGACACTGACGACAAAGAGAATTATCAGATCCGGTTTCATTCTTATACGTTCCAACTGGACACTCCTGCAGATATACATACATGCATAATGAGATAAAAATTTGAAGAAAAGTTCACTTAGCTGAAACTGATATGGCAATAACTAATCCAATGGAGCAAATAATAGGTCTCCGTCCTAATGATGAAAAATGTCATTCTCAAACATGTAAAATTGCATATAATGCATGAACCGCAATAAGTGTCTTCCTCTGCCAAGAACAAAACTAAATAGACGTGTGTAGAATAAAAGTATTTAAATGGCATGAAGACGAAACATTTGTTAATTTTGTGCTAAAAAATTTATAAAGCAGATTCTCACTTTGCAGAATGTGCCATATAGTCCTTTAGGACAATCTCGTCCAGTCAGTGTACCATTTTCCCCTGAACCACCTTGGCCTTTACCTGGTCCTCCCCTACAGTAGAAAGAGAAACAAATCATTACAGAACTGTAACAGACTAATATAATACTTTTTTCCTTCCCAATGAGAACAAGTTATTTCAGAGAGAAGATTGTCTATACACAATTAGTTGTAAAAGAAAACTTTAAGTTCATATATGCCTGTAAGATGGTGACAATGGTAGTAACCACAGTTACTTAAAACACTCCTAATAATTCCTCAGCATATGCATGTAGTGACTAATCCAGTAACACAACCAACATTTCAAAGCAAAATCAACAGATCAACGATGGAAAAACATAATCAATAGATTACCATAGGAGATCTTATAGAATTTCCTCAAATCATTGAGGATGCAAAAAAGAAAACATATGGAATGACATACAAGCTGTTATAAAAATTCCTCCTTACATGAGATTCGGCCGTTCAGCGTAAAAATTCTGTGGTTGCATCACAGAGGGAACATACACACCAGATATAATACAATTACTGAGCTGAAATCTGGTAGTGATACAGATTGTTAATCATCTGGTTTACTAAAAATATCTGCTTCTCATTCTTTTGTATTTGATTTAGAGGTTGTACCTTTTGATGTCTTTAAAAAAGGTGGAAACTCTTGGAGTCCTAAAATTGTGTCCATTAGGTTATTATGCTTTGCTGTAATTAAAACTCATGTTGGACTAGAATAAAGAAAATCCTCATTGTAAAATCTCTAATTTCTACAACATTTTATATTATTTACTTGCTTAAACTCAATAACGAACAGCTATTGGCAAATAACTAAATTAAAGAAGTCTACGACTTACTCATCAAATCCACTACATTCAAGAATGTAAAGGCAAGCGATAAACAGCAGACACGAAAGACAGAAAATCAATATACTGAAAGTAATAATCATAAATGATAGAAAGATATAGTCCAAAGATAGTCAATATCTACGAACCTTGAATGTATAATTCCTCCCACACTAGCTATTGGCATATATACATCTCCGGTGGGGATGTCTGACCAGTGGAAGTGAATCCTTCCACCACCTCCGCCACCAGCATTACCGTTACCACTGCCGCCAGCACTTGAAAAAATTCCAGATTCAGTAACATCGAGTGAGCTTAAAAACACGAGAATTGTTCCACCAGATCCACCACCAAGACCTGTACTAGAGATATTTGCGCTTCTTTTTCCAATATTATTATTTTCTTCAAAACTTTCACCATCAGATGCGACTAAACCGCCGACGGATAAGGTTGACAAAGGATGTCTCCTTGACCCCATAACTGCATCAAAGAAGATGATAAATGCTCAAAAAGAAAGAAAGAAATATATCAAAACAATCACAAATGCATTCACAATTAGGAATAGGTAAAACATAATTACTTACTAGTAACAACCGAAAAGAAACACATAATAATATCTAAGAGAAAAGGAAACAAACTTGCTAAAACACAACAATATTAGTAAGTACTCTTTATTGGAAAGAATGATTTGGCATGCATATATACACTAAATGATCAAATTTAAACATGAAAAACAAATCAACCCCACTAACAAAAAATAAAACAAAATGTTGGCACCAATACAAATATTTAGCATACTGTGCAGTCAAGATTTTGAATCTGACAGCCAATTTAAATACTGGCCAACAAAATTGAGGACTAAAACATCATATCAAGGGGTTGGCTAAACTCAAGGACAGTTATATCGATATAACTAAGTAATAGATGTATGTAAAGTACTAAATTTTGAATAAATAAATACAAATAGAACTAAAGTACAAGCGGTGAGTTCTGCAATTTTTTAAACAAACCTGAAGCACTCTTTTCAAAGTTGATTATTGACCTTCCAACACACTTAAATTCTCAAGAAGCAAATTACGAAATCTGGTATTTATATCAAGGCAGATCCAGAACTTAAAACGATAGTGCAAAAAATTATTGACCTTCCAACACACGTGACGTCTCAAGAAGTTAAAACCATGGTGCAAAAAGTATTGACCTTCCGACACACGTGAAGTCTCAAGAAGATAAAGATTAAACTTTATATAAATAGCAACACAGCACAAATTTAAAACAAAAGGGTTGTTACAAGCCTAACCCTAGAAAGTTAATGATATGCAGCAATGAAGTCGCATTCATATGATGTGTAGCAGGGCATGGAGCCAATAAGTACAAAAGACCGTTTTTAAAACGGAATTTATATTTAGAGCTGCTTACCTACAAAATTTGGTTGCAAATTTGACTAAAGAGCAACATTTTTCTTGAAAACATATGTTGCAAAGTAGTATCAACCAGTAAAGTATTCCGTTATGGAGACCTTCTAGTAAAAATATATATATTGAATACAAATAGAATAACAGTAAATAAGTAGAAAGGTGGCATATTAAACTGTAAAAGAGAAAATCAAACTGCTTCCAACACTACATGTCCTCTCAAATAATGAAGAAAGTCAATATAGCTACAGTAGGTTATATATGATTATAAGGTTATACAATCCAAGAGGCACCGAGCATACACCTTTGTACATTGTCAATTTCAAACATCACATAAAAAATAAAAATAAAACCTAAGAGATGAAAGGAAATGACAGATATCAAAGTACATGCACCTTTAAAAAAATTGTAAAAGCTGAAACCAAAATAAATCAAGTTCACCTAGAATTCCACCACCAGCAGTTGTTCCGATTAAGCTGTCATTGCCACTTCCACTGCCAAGCTCACAAGGAAAGTTAGAATCCCCATATATGTCACCACCTTCAATACACGTGTCATTATAACACCCTATTCCACCTTTACCACCATGTCCCGCCCCACTGCTAAGACCATTACTTAATACTTCCCCTCTACCCAAACCACCAGTGCAGCCTGCCAAATAAACACGGCATTGAAATCTATAAATAATCTGAAATAGTGTTCAGAAAATGCCACAACAGTAATAAAAAAAGCTTCTACCAACACCATTAATGCAACTGGTATAACAACAAAGTACAACAAGTAATTGCAAAAAGATAAGGATTATAAGCATCAAATACTTTCTTATGTTGACCGCTGGATAATGCTAAGTTGTATGCAATTTATGTACCATGGGTGCCAACTAAAATGCCATAATGACTTCCAAAGAAAGAGCAAAAACATCTAATAGTGTTCATAAATTGACCACCGGGCAATGGTAATTAACAAGCAATTATGTAATCTCCATGCCAGTGAATACAATTTGATAACTCGCTTTACAACTTGTACGGCAAAAAATTTTGTGGTAATGAATTACCAAAAAGAACTGCAGAAATAGAAATATCTAATAAAATTTTATGACCACTAAAATATGCTAATTAACTTGAAGTACTCCACGTACCAATGAATACAAATTGAAAACCCATGTAACAAGGAAGAAGGTGATTCGTATACACAAATGGTGTAATAAGCAAAAAAATGCAAACAAAAACAGTAAAAAGAAGAAAAAAATTGCGCAAAACTGGAAGAGAACACATGGCACATACCCATCCCAGATGCACTAATTGTCCCAGAGGACTCAACAACTATGGTTCTGGCCCTATGGAACTGAACAACAGATCCTTTGATAAGCCCTTCAACAAGGATATCCTCTACTCGGCAGATCTAATGACCAGATAATAATTAATAAATCAGGAAAGGAAAGAAAAAATAGCACCCCAAACAATTTTTTTTATTGGGATTTTACCTGTAAAGTGAATGACAATGAAGAATTAACATTGCAATCCTCAGGTGGATAAAGTAGTTCGAAAGGACAGCTTTGATCTTCACAGTTAAGTTTTGGTGACCTACATCCACACAGAAATATAAGAAAATTCATCTAGAAAAGAAACAAACTGAAATATAAAATAAAACTCTAAACTCACATCATGTCAGAGGTTGCATTTTCGAGAGGACCTTGCAGGACAGATCCAGGACCAATCTATATTGAAGAAGAGGTGAAATAGACAGCAAAGTTAAGAAAATTATGAATCGATAAACAAACGCCAGTGGGAAAAAGAGATTTAAAGAGCAACTCGCGTGGACTATAAAGATGTTTTATCAATTAGCTTCAGATAGTAAAAGTAGAAAGTACATAACCTAACAACTTCTTGTTTTATTTCCAAGAAAAGTACAAGGTAGAACAATATATTGACTGTACAAGGACAAACTTACAAACTACTCCGTAGATATTAATAAGTAGTTCATTCACAGCTTTTCAAAGATCTCAACAAAAGGCAAGTATTCTCAGACAAAAGAAAGAAAGGGAGAAATTTTTTATGTGAAAATATACATATGCTAAGAAAAAACAAGAAAATATTTTGAAGTCCTTAGATTAAGAGTACAAGTAAAATAAAGAGCCAACTTACATTGACACTATAAAACAGAGACAAAACTAAACGTTGGGCCTCAATTCTATCCCCTGTTCCTGTTAGGTTTAGCAAACCCTGTCCATGAACTCCCAAGTTAGCTGTAGACTTTATGACCGACGATTCCTATAGAAGGTGGAGGAAAAAGTCAATCAGCAGGAAATTACAGGTTATATGATGTTAAAAAAAAGTGTTAACCCAGTTTACCCTAAGAACGACTAGATTGCTAGCATCAAGCAAAGACGTCTCCAGATTTGCATCCCCACCACCATCTATCATCATTGTTGAATTCCACATCAAGAACATTTTTACAGACATACGTAATGCTCCGTATACCTAAATTATCAAGATGTAGAAGTGCGTTTCAATGTTTCCACGAACTCAGACAGACACCTTGATATCAAAGATAGAATTAACAAGAAAATGGAAGACAAAAATAGTAGTTACCTTTATCACGGACTCACTCATCAACAGTTCTTCTGCCATTAGTTCAAATTCAGATAAAACGTAATGGGAAAGCCCAAAACTCAACACTCCACCACACAATAAACTGATTTGTCCTTGAACCTGAATAAATAATCAAAAAGGTGGGATAGATACAGTCGAACTTTTCAAAGTAAATAAGATATACAAAACAAAAAGAAAATATCGCAACTGACTCTAAACTGACAACCTACAAAGCAATGATGGATGATAAAATATTTATTTGACAAAATTATTTTTGACAACGATATGAGTAACGCACTTTACCAGTGGATCAATAGTCAAATCTAACCTCAAATTAATAGGGCTAAGTTGATTGTAAACCCTAAATTCAAAGTAATCTATAATGTAGCCACGTGAAACTACTTTTATTGCAAGGCAGTAGGCATTTCAAAAACACGGAGAAATTAAAAAACCAGCTCGAAGATATCATACACAGTAAAAAGTACTAATATAATCAATAAACCACGACCACATATCAAGTGACACAACAGACCAACTAATTGTTGCATGTAAAGCAGTTCAAAGGGCATTACAGCAAATTCAAACAATTAGTCAGTCTAACTTTTTCAGATTTGTTTAAAAAAATGATCTATAGAACATCTTGCAACATATGATAAACATGCATTCGACTAGAACAGCTCAACAAAAATATCTTCCTTTAAAGAGATAAACATCTTCAAAATACACAGAAAACATTACTCATAACATTATGCAATATCACACTATCGAGTACTAAATATAAATGGCAATTTAGACCTTACGCTAATCGATAAAGCAGGTCAAAGGTTAAGGAATAACAAAAACTCATCTGATCCTCCTTCCAACCTAGGCAACCACGCCCATCTGTACGATTTATAGTTTTTTTTAGGTAAGTAATAAAACTAACCTGTACACGACCATAGAGCAGAGGAACCATGGCCTTGGCCTGATTTTTAATGAATATATTTGTCATAAGTGGCTGGTTAGGAAATTCGAGAAGAAGTGTTACTGTATCTGAGGACATGTTATAGTTGTTAACAGTAAGGCTTCGAGGTACAGTGTCATAAAATGTCCCTGCTGCACCAGAATTTTTTGTGCATCCATAACTACTCCCTCCTGTAAATACCATAAGAATACATGTGGTAAGATAAAATCTGCTCATGATTTTGAAAGAATCATTGATGTATCTAAAATCTAAATGATTGTGATGTTTTTTTAAGATGCAAACACCCAATAGTTTTTACCGACTTCAAATTCTTGGGATTAAGGCGTAGTTTGTTGACGACGCAACAACAAGTAATTTTAATATTTTGTTGAACACATAAGTTCTTCTTGATTATTTAAAAAGTAGCAAAAAGCAGAAGAAAATTCTCATGAAATAATCCAAATCAACAAAAATCCTTATGAAATAATATATTTAGATAAGCACCACTTTTAACGTAAAGCAGAAGAGTTTAAACACATGAACTTACATACCATCTCACCACAATTCCAAAAAAACATGCATCTAGGTGCTGAATTAAACAACATGCACCAAGAAACCAATGAAGTCTAAGAGAAAAGAAACATCCATTTAAAGCCACATACCATAAAAAAACGTTCGAGTTTGGGTGAAATAGCTTCAACAATAAACTAGAACATCTCTTATAAGGGATCATGCACAAAAAACCGCAGCTTAATCTTTTAAATGATATTTAGAACTAGATGCGACGAAAAAGTATACATGGGACATGAAATATAGTTATAAGAACAAAGATGAGCACGCTTAAAGAAAGACTTGCAATAATCTCACCATGGGCAAATATTTGAGGGTCATCATGCCTGCTGAAAACGTCAACAGAAATTCGTCCCCCACCTCCACCACCGAAACCATTTCCCCCACAAGCACTTATAGCACCACTTCCAGTCCTGTCCTTCAAAATAAATATCTTAATTTAAGAAACACTACTCCATATCCTGTTCAGGTACAAGTATAGAGTCATAGACATAGAGCGTTCACATTATAGCAAATTTACTTGACAACTGGACTTTAATAAATCAAACGATGCTGGCTCAAATATAACCCTCACACGCTATGTAGTTCATACCAAGCAAAAAGGAACCCAAGTGACAAACATGTAAGCTTAAAAAAATGAGTTATAGGTTAAACAACATATCTGTAAACAGATAAGTTAAAACTCTTTTTAGATAAGTATAAACTAATGCTAAAAAACTCATTGAAAAAGGATGTTAACTCTTCGTACGCCAACTGATACTGATAAAAGATGATGCAGGGGAAACAACTATGTCATACTGGATAACCAGTTTTTTTCTATCCTCTAATATGCTGAAATGTGAAAGTGGTATCGTGATATGAGCAGTCGCACTTTTATTCCCAGTGAAGACCCCATAAACCTAATTCAGTATTTTTCTCCAAAACAAAATAACATTGTTGATGTTCTAAATCTTATACTAGAAGTAGTTAATTGAAGGAACAAAAGGCTTAGCACGGGTATTGGTAACAAATTAGGAAGAGTAAAACTTCAATTTCTCAAATGCCTGTGATATAACATCCCTCCTATGAGATTAGACAATATGATTAAAGATTTTCAAAGGTTCCTCGACTTCGTTCAGCTCTTTTTTTATTATTTCAGGTGAGGCAATTCAAGCCTTCATATAACAAAGGCTAAAAGCATATGCAAAGGTAATAAAATTGGAAAATAGTGGGTGTTAGTCTCACAAGTCCCTCTAATTATACCCCTCCCTCTAATCCCTCAAAGGAAATAGCAATAAGATATGGTTCCCTAAAGAGGTATCAATTTACATCTCGTTCATCTAATTAATAACATTAAGAGCCCAATGCTTTGCCTGCTTATACAACTAAAATGATTAAGACCAGAGGATAGATCAGTAAACTTAAATCACAGTAACAAGCAAAAATAAAAAGCTCTTGTTCATAGAGCACCAAATCTCATCCAAAAAATACCATTCTAAATCACAATGAAGAATAAGGAACTTAATAATGCATAATCCCTGATGAAGATGCTCTGATAGACCAGAAGTAAAGATAAACTGGCTCATGTGCCCAAATTATTAGGCCTCGGTGTAAAAGAATCTTATCAAACAAGAGGTGATATTCGTAGTCATTGTCAAATAGCACTCAATCTCATCCACGCAAAAGTATGAAAAATTGGACATCAACATGCAAGTAATCATTCAAAGGACTAGAAAACTTTACATTTTATAAGCCTTGATGAAGATGCTCCCACCTGAACCACCACCACCTCGTAAACCGCCATCCCCACCATCCGCCAACAAGCTACCATTCACCTCCAAACCCTTTGCCACCTCAAGCTTAATTCTCCCTCCCCCTCCCCCGCCATAATCATCCGTCTTACTCGTTGTCCCCCCTTTACTCCCGAAACTCATAGGCCTCTGTAAAGTCGACCACGAATACGTATCTCCACCCCATACATCTTCCGGAAGCTTCTCCTCATCCAGCAAACATGCTGCCCCTCTCCCTCCGTGTCCCCCGCCAGCCCCTTCCACCCCAGTAGGGGTGCCGCTTGTCGGGTCCGGAGGGGTCCCACCCAATCCAGTAGTGTTTACTACCGACCCATTAAAGAAACTACCTGCAAACGCATAAATAATAACTACTATGTCACTTCCAGATCTCTAGTATACCCTTTCCTTTAACAAAAATACCAGCATCTCAAATCTCAATCTATTAACAACATGGTGGAAACTAGTATTTCAAAGAAACAACTAACAAGGGGAAAATATCACTTTTCCGCACCAACTTAGCAGCTTTTAACAATGACAACGGAATACTCTTAAAATCCACAACTTAAACAGCAATCTACACAAAATGAGAATATTACTACTATACCAAGGTCCCAATTTCGACTCAAAAACACTAGTTACGAATCAAATCAAACTGTTCGATTACTTTACTATACTTGGCACAAATTCACATAACATCTATCTAACAATTGATACACCAACATCATAACTTGTACTTAAAAAGTTTCTTTTATTTTAATTTTACACCTACAGTTTTCCGCCTACGAAGTGTTTGAGACTCTGTAGATAGATCCCTAAATTGCGGATTTTGTTAGGTTAGTGCACTAATTGTTTGATTTCGTATAGATTAATGTCAAAACGACGCTTTCCCAAATAATAAGCATATAATCATCTATAAAATGGAAAGATACTGAATAACAATATTACAAACTGATAAAAGCTCATAGGTGGAAACATTAAAAGATAAGACTACAAAAATCAAATATTCCAATAACAGTGAATTTTGAGAGAAAACACCACCGTTATTGGTCTACTAGAACTAAGATAGGTCTGCGCATCAATTCTTTAATATTACATAAATTGGTGTTAAATTGTGATTACAACTAATAAGAGCTTATAGGTTGGTGAAATTATTTTATAGTGAATAAATTATAAATAAAGAAACAATTAAAAACAAAAATGCAAAATGTCAAATAAAATGAAATGAAAAGAAACACTACCATTAAAAGCGGCAAGGTCGAAAAACCCGACCCGAATAGTAGAATTCTCACTCAACGTAAAATTCCCCGTAATATTAACAACAAATCCACACCCTTCAACAAAACAATTAATCGACCTACGAGGAAGAACAATAAAATTCCCCTTCCCATGTACATAAACGCTACGCGTGAGGTTCAAATCCGATACGATTTGACAGGTGGTGTCGAACGATCCCACCCCACCCAGATCATCAGCGCATGACACCGACGGCGGGTGTGGCGGTGGAGGTGGAGGCGCCGGCGGCGAGTAGTCCTGGTGGAACAGCTCGATCGTCGAATCGAATGGGGGATCGGAGATTTGTGCTGAAATTTGATAATTATTAGGGTTTAGCGTTATGATTGTTATTATTATTATTAGGAAAGTAATTGGGAGATTGCGAATTGAGGCCATTGATTGAAACAGTCATCAAATAGAACTGTTTTTCGGATTAGGCCATTTATTAATAATTCATTTAATTGCTTGTGTATTTATTGTGTGTGGGGTGTGAGGTTTGGGGATGAGAAATTGGAACCCTAAGAAATAGGATTTGTCAAGTTATTTGGTTATTTTTTACTTTTAACAATAAAATTAGGTCCCAATTGGTTATTTTTTGCAATTTCTGTAAAGTTAAAAGTGTAATGGTGAATTAGTATTTAGTTGTCAAAGAGTAATTGGTGAAGAGTGCACAGACATTGAATGAGAAATCAACAAAAGAAATCAATTGATGTGTGTTGGTTGGGGTCTTTTAAGATTTTTTTAGGATCTTCTCTTTTTTTGAAAGTTTCAGATTTTTATTAGGATCGGTGTGCGAATATGTGGAATTACGTGGTTTTTACAACCATCCTTTTCACTTGAAATAGCATGTGTTTGATGACCACTTTATATCCTTGGTAGTAATTCATTTTCAGTAATAGTAATACTATTCATTTTCAATAACAATTAAGAGCATCTAGAATGTTGGATTGTAAATTTCACATGTTAAGACTTGGCACATTGGCATGAAGTAACCTATTCCACATTGGTATTTTTAACTTTAAGTACAAATTTTTTTCTTTAAGTTGCTTTTATTTCTTATAAATTATATATATATATAAGGATGCAGTGTAGTACGAGTGCATGCTTAAGGGTCCCCTGTATTTTTAGTTGGATTATAATAAAATATCCCTGATTTTAATAAAAATTGCATATGTCATTAGATGGGTATAGATGCAAGTTTAATGATAATACTTTGAATTATTTCCTTTTCTTTCTTCTCTTGCAATACTCTTACCGTTCTATTCTATACAAACCTGAAAACATAATAGCCTAATTTAAATATCTCTGTCGTCTGATTCCCGGACGTTACTTCATTATCTTCTTCAGCTCACAGTTTCATACTCTCTCGGATCTCTTTCTATCTTCCTCTCAAGTCTTAGCTGCACTTTGTAAGTTTTATTAAAACTTTTTATTTGTAAAAAAATAATCTCGAAAAACCCTTTAATATATGTATGCTATTTCGGTCTATGGTTAAGTTTGTATCTATGTATGTGCCTACTTTGTACCTTTCATTTGTTCTTAGAATTATTGTTATTACGAATTTGAATTGTCTAAGTGCTCGCAACTGCAATGGTGGAGCAAGCATTTTCTATGATGAAGAACGTAACGACTTGGTTTCCTAACCGGATGAAATAATATTCAGCTAGTTTATATTAAAAAACGTTTATCTACAAGTTTATTAGTCGAAGTTATTATGAAATCCTTTCAAATAATGACACAAAGTAGAGGATAATTTGTCAAATCACTTGCTAGAAAAATTGCTACAGTTAGTTATGATTTTAACTTATGACACAAATGAGTGAAACTAACATGCAAGTTAAAAGGTCCATTGTGGGTATATAGTTCATATGTGCCAAGTCAATGACACTAAAAATTAATATAACAAGAGAAATGTTGCACAAGCTCTAAGCGTTAAATTAGTGCCTATCAGGCCTAATATATTAAGGGCATATACATTATAAAAAAAATATCCAAATATATACAGAATTAGTGACGATATTTTTTGTTACGAGATTATTAGCTACGGTTTTTATAATGGATTTGTGACAATTTAGTCAATTTGTGACAGATTTGTGACAGTTTTTTAAATTAATGACAAATTTTGACTCTCATTAAATCAAACATTATGACGATATTTTTTGTTACGAGCTTATTAGCTACGGTTTTTATAATGGATTTGTGACAATTTAGTCAATTTGTGACAGATTTGTGACAGTTTTTTAAATTAATGATAAATTTTGACTCTCATTAAATCAAACATTATTTTATAGTGATATAAATACTACCTAACAGATTTGTCTAGCTGGTGCTTTCGAGAAAAAGCCCTCAAATACTCACTTTTATAGTAGTGTTCTCGTTACCTTCACACTGAAAAAGAAACTAAATAAATATCATTTAGTAATCTATATATACATTTATAATGTGTATATATATACTGTATGCACACATATTGGTAGTATATAAAATACATATGATAAGTATAATGACGCATTTAGAAGACTTTAATTTGTAAGGCTTCTTAAATAATGGGGAAGGAATGTCATAAGCATCACATTTCTCAAATCACATAATTCTATTGTTTATAGGGTTTTATGAAGGAAAAAAAACTATCGCATCATGTTAGTTAACGATTCCCTAAACTTGGAGTTGTTCAAAATACTTCTTATATGCAACCGTATCAGCAAAATTAACTATTTCATTAAATATAACATATTTTATATTTTTAAGAAACTATTTACATATATACAAAATTACATATTTCTTATTAATTTTCTTATAATAACTCTACATTATTTTTTTTATTTTTTTATTATCTTTTAATAATCATAACAATATTACAATTTACAACCATAAAAATATGGATCCCGTTATAATTTATTACTATTATATTCACCAATAGAATCATATACATTACTCGTATATAAGTTGAATTTTGTGTTTTCTGAAATTTAGAGAATTTATAGTGCTCCTGATGCATAACATTTTTTATACCATAATTATCAAATTTTAGAAAAAATTATGTTTTGAGGTAGCAGATGCGGATATATATATATATATATATCATTCCCTCCAAGTAAAATATTAAGTATTATTTTTATTTTAAATAATGCTAATGAGACCATGTGTAACGTGTGAAATATATAAATATAGACTAAAATAACAAATAGCAAGTGTACTACTGAGTACAATTTTCTTTGGCAATATTTTTGTACTCCCCTTTTCAATTAACCATATGAAATTTGTCATCCCACGGATTATAGGAAATAATAAATAGTAGTAAAATTTAGTTGACATGGTTACGCCCTATTTATTGAAGAGTGGCATTTGAGGTAAGCACAAATGAAGATTAAAGTGCAAGTCATCTCTAGTCAAAATCATCTTTTACCTTTTGCACACTTTTCTTTTGTGTCATGGGCGTTATGTGCGCGTCTAATTTAGCTTATGAGGAAAGATTTTTTATATTGGAAACATAATTAATCGGAAAAAATATATCAAAAATATATATAATGATAGATACGGTAATTTTTTTAAGTATGTACTACAGAATCACAGATAACCAATGTTCAACATTAGTCGTTTTTACTTATTCCGGTTTTCTAATTTAGGAAAACGTAATTACAGGCAACGCAGTGGTTGATATACAACTTCTTTTTTTAAATACAAAACTATATTCATTGTCACTGGCTAGTTGTAAAATATAAAGTTACACAAAACACAAACAGGATAGAACTTTCTAGTTTTACGATGCAGTATAGTACTATTAGGCAAAAAGGAAAATATAGAGACAGTTTTGTGGGATGTAAATCGGGTTTTTGAGCCGAACCAAAACTCAGTTAATTCCTCCGTTGGGCGTGAGGCTGAACTGAGAGTAAACAGATTAATCTTCTAAAGTTTTCCAATTCAATGATATTATTAATAGTGTGAGTATTGTTCGATGAGAACTCGATTTGTGTGTTTATTGTTGGATTAACTAACAAAAAGGTCATCATTGATTCACAGTTGTAGACACATGTTAAAACTCGATGATCACATTAATTGGGTCAAATTGGCAATGTTGGGCCAAGAAGGTGTACATTTCCTTAGCTTTCAAAAATTGCAGGTTGAGATAAAACCGTTCGTGTCTTCTTGATTATGCTTATGCCTACATGGTTTTCAATGAGTGTTATAAACGAGATCTAAGAGGCATAAATTTTAGTAAACAAACTGGAAAACGGGCATAAATCATTAAATTGTGAAAATTCCCTAATTTATGCTTTTATCGAGTGAAAACTTGATTCTTCTAAGCGCAGTAGATGCATTTTCATAACTAGACATTGTATGATCAGTAAAGGAATTTGCTTGAGACCAAGTTGAAAAAATGGAAAGTTTGAAAAGCAAAAGTTCTATGTAAAATAAGTTGCATTCCCTTTTATTTTGTTTTCTGGTCCTTAATATCATGAATGAAATTACTTTTATATATTATTTAATTTAAAAAATGATTTTTAATAGAGATCAATTGTTAAGTATAAAATTATGCTATAATCGGATAGAACAAATTCACTTTTCGACCTGGTGTGTTTGTTGGTTCTAGCGTTATTAATATATTTTTGCAATGGGTTTTTGTTAATTTCATGGTTTGATCGTTTTTTACCAATTTGATAGGTTTTATTGTTGTATAGGGGTTACTTTAAGAGCATGAGAGTCATGAGACCATGGCGGCAAATCATTGATTATACTAATCTGGTGATAAGGAAGCATAATAGAACATGGATAGAATTACTTGCATTCTTAATTAATTACGTTAAGGTTTTTTTTGTTACGGTATTCGTAGTGCAGGAACTATAAATTCAAACGGGATTACGAATAACCCTTCATATGTAGTTTCGGGACTTCTAATAGCACACCTCACATGGTATTGTAAATACTTCATTTCAGGGTCATTTGTAATCCCGTTTCATTAATAAAACCGACCATATTTAGCCATCCAAACATGATATTTATGAAACCCCTGCATTTAAAATCCAATCCTCCTTACTCCCTCCAACCAAATAAACCCTAAGTAGACTAAGTCAGGCATTATCCATTTAACTTATTGATTACTTTTTCCATTTGTGCTGGTTATTAAGCAACATTTGCGGACATAAGAACGTGATTTGAGGCCCATATATCACACTGAAGTAATAAAATAATACAAATACAATTAAGGAATCATAAACAGCATCGTCATCTCGTGTATGTATATACCATATGTGGCAAAGATTAGGTAATTCCTTAATACCTTCTAATGGTATGGTTTGTTGCAATATTAGTAACTATTAGTATTTTCGAACTATGACGGGATAATGAATGAATGCGAGACTAATAATACATATATGAAATATCAATAAAGTGTTTGTTTGGTTTTTATTGACATTGAACTGTTTTTTCATATTTATCTTTATACCCATAACAAGTAATCTGCCCCGCTTGATTTGAATTGGGTTGGGTTGAGTTGAAGTTTTAATTATAATGAGTTGGGTTGGGTTGAGTTGTGATTTGAATTTCACTAATCCGTCCCAATCCGTCCCGCCATTTATTTTACGGGACGGGTTAGGATTGAGACCAATCCGTCCCAATCCGCCCCGTGCCCACCCCTAACGACGGCGATGTGGTAATTCGAGATCGTAGGACGGATAAGATTTGAATTTGTTAACTATTGTATAAAATTGAAAAATAAGTGTATGAATTTCGTGAATTAAGAATATGGAGTTAAAAATTATGGATATGAATTACGTTAGTAAGGATATGAATTATGTAAATTGGGGTATGAACTTTTGAAACAATTGTATGAATTTTTGAAATAACGGTATGAAAATATACAAATTAGGGTATAAACTTTTGAAATAAATGTATGAACTTTTAAAATAAGGGTATGAAATATACAAATCAGGGTATGAACTTTTGAGTATGTTTTTGTTAATTATAATTTTTCATTTTAGTCATTAATTTTTCATTATTTCGCATAATTTACCTAAATATTTTTTTAAAAACAAATCTTTCAAATAGAAATATAAACTAAAAGTCAACCAAAATACGTTTAGAATGTTCGGAACAAGTAACAAAGCTAAAGCAAAACAAAACACAACAAAACAAAACAAAACAAAACAAAACAAAACAAATTGTTCTTCATCAATATAATCAAAATCAGAAAACTACATAACAATTGAAATCAAAATTAATAATCCACTGAGTATGACTATCAACCGGGATTATTTAGGCAGTGTCGAACAATTGTTTAAGGCTTGAAGGTAGGGTAGTGACATCTTTGAACTGTAAAAATTTACAATGAAAAGTTGAATTGGTATGTGACAACATATTGAGATTCCATTAAGAGTTTACATCAATTTTATTACCTTTTGCATCTCGTTTTGTTAGATAATAGATAGTAATTAAAAAAAATCTTGAGAAAATTTATATATATATATATATATATATGCGGATTGAAACAGGTTGGGGTGGATTAACCCGCGGTTTGGAAACCTCAACCCTAACCCAACCCACGAATTTTTTTACGGATTGGGGCGGAACGGATTTAACTTTTTTTGACACCCAACCCGTCCCAACCCGCCTCAATCTGCACGGATTGGGTTACGGGGCAGATTTGCGGATTTTTTGCCCATCCCTAGCCGTCGTGGGCCTCTCATTCGACGACCGCATTTCCATCGACATCAATCTCGAGTTTTCGACCTCACTCTACATACTTGTCGTCCATTTCGACGGATATCTCCGTTTCAATTTCCACCGAAATGAGAGAGAATGAGAGAGAGAATGAGAAAAAGATCGGAAAGAGAGATAAATTATAAAAGATCGAAGAGAGCGAGAATGAGAAAAAGGAGAAGAGAGATTGGAAAGAAAAAGTAATGATGAGAGATCGAAGAGAGCGAGAATAAGGATGAGAGGGATCAGAAGGAGGAAGAAGGAGGAGGGACAGAGGAAGGGGAGGAGAGAGAGAGGATAAATATATGGCCATGGATGAATGAGTTTTTTTGTTTTTTTATTAATTATAAATTGAAAGTGTTGTAAGATATTATTGGACTATTGGACCTTACTCATAGTGGGCCTAAGTTGGGCTTTCTATCTTGTATAACCCTAACCTCTAGTATATAAAGAAGGTTAGGGTCCTCTTGTATTCATACATTCTGATATAATAAAGACTCTGTTATTGTCTCTCTCATACATCTCTATATCTATACATATCTCTATATATATATATATCTATAACGAGCTAATATGTCACACAACACGTTATCAGCACTTTGCTCGCGGAGACTAGCATACACGCTCGCGGATATTGGAGATTTGTGGTAAACACACGGATATTGAGTATTTACAAACCTTGAGGTTTATCCGGGTTGGATTATTGTTGTAACGGCCCGGCCCTACGGACCGAAGCGCTATGCCCGTATCAACAATATTGTCCGCTTTGGCACAACTTCCCATGGGGGTCACCCATCCTGGTACTACTCCAAGTTAAGCACGCTTAACTGTGGAGTTCCGTCCTCGCTATTGTGCCGCACGGCTTTAAAAGGCCTTGTTGGTAGAAAATGGATCTTTAAGCTCATATACCACACGAGTACTCTCGTATCTGGGCGATGTGGGACTGACGCACAACACCGCACCACAGAATTTCCTTCCTGGAAATCTGGGTCGTCACAATTGTTATATCGATGTTGACCAACATAACGTGCGTAAGGTATCGATTTTTTTTTCCAAAAAAAAAAAACTCGTTAATTCCGTAACACTGTAACAGTTACATAATTAATAAATATATATCCATGTCATGTATGATGTCAGTTGTATACTTGATCGAATTAACAGTTGCATAACAGTAGTATACATGCCAGTAGTATCCATGTCATGTCATATATATCCATAACAATTGCATAATAAACGCACGGATAATAAGTCATGTATGATGTCAGTTGTATACTTGATCGAATTAACAGTTGCATAACAGTAGTATACATGCCAGTAGTATCCATGTCATGTCATATATATCCATAACAGTTGCATAATAAACGCACGGATAATAAATAAATATACACGTGTTCGAATTAATTATAATTATATCCATGTCGAATTAGTACCGTAATGTGAAAGTTACCATATATTCTACAACGGTAAATATATTTGTTTCCTTGCATGCTGTGATTTATTTTACTAATTACCATGTATAAAATTTACATATAAGGCAATAGATTTATAAAATATTTATTTAGATCTTGCTAGTGTAAAATTGATAAATAATAATCTAGATTGGTAGCATTAATTTGGATTCCTTATTAGGAAGTATGTACTACCATGTTATTTAATCATGAAACAGGTACAATCTAGATAATTGATCACTGCCATTTAATATTATTTACTGCCATGTGTAAAATATGATAATTTGCGAAATCATATATTTTCACATTTAAGTTGGAAAAATTATGAACCTTCCCTAAATAGGCTCACCTATTTAGATACGATGTCTAGGAAAGATATAGGCGGAAGTCGATATCCTAATGAGGTCGGGTTTTAAGTGGCATTCGTGCCCTCCACCCTCACCGTCTTTCCTGGTCGTTTTTCAAGTAGAGCTACCGAAAGGGGTTGACTAAATAATAATTTCCCCGAGTGTGTTTATATAGTGATGTATGTTTCGCCGAATTGGTGTCTCTATATCGACCTGTCGTTCGATCAATGAGAACCTATTCACATTAAAAGCAAAACTATTTTTCGAACATGTCATTTCGAAATAAAGTTTATGCTTGTGCAAACCATAAACATATAAACCAGTCATTTTATATGATAAATAATCCAGAACTCCCAACAAATGTTGGATGCCATCTATGATGAGAAAATTCGTAAAACATACTTGCGAAATGACTGTTTAAATGTTGATTTTAATCCGTCACCACATGTTACTCACCCTGATGTGTGAAAATGTGATGCCAAATTTTTTTTTGGATGCCATCTTTGATGAGTAAAACACGAGTTTGTTGTTACCCTCAGGATGAATGCTAAGGCGTTGATTTTATTCCGCCGCCACATTTGAGACGTGATGACGTCTATGGTGAACAAATGTCTGAAATTGACATATTGGAGCAATCCTTAACCAAAATACTAGCTTGGAAATTGTATTCCATAAGTAGTATCGTGAATTTATATTCACCATGTTCCTTTATCGCCCATCTGTTATTGGATAAGAAAATTGCCCTGGTGAGTAGTTTAATCCTATTGGGACAATGGCGAATTGTTTGCCTGATATTAATGCTCTTTGTGTACAATTTTTTTTCACGAATCAAGAACCGAGACAAGTGTTATTTGTCTCGAACTGTCGCGATCCCGATGAATCGCCTAGCCAAGCGAGATTTTAGACAATCGTCAAAATCGAAAACCTGTGGCTCCAAGATAGTAATTGAAAGGAATAATATGGCCCGTTGTCACAAAGCAAGAGATAATGCTCAAGGAGACAACTCTATGCTATAAAGAGAAAGGTCATGCACGGTTACTCCTTAAATAGTTCACAACTATTATAAAGGTGGAAAAACCGATGCTAATGTGGTTAAAGTTAATTGAAAGGAAACTCTTGAGACCCCCGATTTTGTGGCTCAAATGAGTTTGATACATTTTTTTTATTGATTTTGATAAATCATTGAGCCATTTTTTCGCTCATCTGGATTATGTTTTTCCATTTGGATTATGGTTTTTCCATTTGGACATACTTTTAGATTATGGTTTGCCTGTTTACGAAATTTCTCGAAATAATTTAAAGTGTTGTGACCAAACTTTAAATTATGAAATTTTAGGCAATACTTGTGGGGTAGTTGATTTTTTTTTGGAAATAGTGGGTAACAATGTACCACATAATTTCACCAACTACTAGTCTAAAAAAGTACTCAGTGACAACGATTCTGGACCTGTCGTTCCAAATCAAAATCTTTGGTAAAACCAAATTGATCTGTCAAATATGAGGTCGTATACTCATGTAGGTCATGCCGTACCTTGTTGAGTTATAAAATATTCGAGAAAACCAGTGTTATCTGGTAATACCTCATGAAAGAATTAAAATTTCTTTACATAACCTCCATTCAATACGACCAAAAGCGTATTTTAGAGGAGTTGAAATGTCTTTCAAGTGGTTGCTACCACATTCTTTAAAGCATTTAAAGTTACCTTATCATTTCGCCTGTCGTCGAAATGATAAATGATTTAGATGCTAAGACATGATTGTCTGTACTATCATTCGTCTGTCGTCGATTGATAAGAGCATTTTGATATTGTGGCATTGACCGGATGAGATATTCCCGGGTCAAAAGACGATGCTTGATTTATAATCGCATCGCATTTGGATTCTCTCTGAGAATATATTTCGTGATTAATCCGAACTTCATGCCATTAATGCTCACTTTGAAAGACTAGTATGTGTAAAGATCACGAAATGAACTCGTAGAATTCTTGTAAAGAATTGAAGGAGTTATTGTGGACTTATCCAACTATAAGACGGACCATAAATATAAATGGTTATGGTTGATGCATTGACAATAGGTCACATGATTATTGTTGTCCACATAAATGCAGCATTTCCCAAACTTTTAGCCCTATCATTAAGTTGATGGCTCATGATCCGGATTATCCTGAAAAGTCTAGTTGACTTGATAATTCCGAAGAGTAAGAATCGAAATTTTGATTTGAATTACTTGAGTTTGGAAATTGAAAATGAACATCCTGTCGATTATGTTCAGACCCAAATGGACTCACGAAAAGTTTGATGATGCGACTGCAAATGATTGCACGTACTTCTTGGTCTTGCGCACCAAGATTTATATTTCCGTGTGGGGTCATGCTATTTTGCTGCATTGGTCCGTCTGAGGCTCATAGTCACTCAAAACACTAAATGCGTACCAGTTGGTTACTGGTTATGAGCCAGACGCCTCATATGAACGCGTGTTTGAGTGCTTAATATTTTGATTGAGCCGCTATAGCGTTCAAAATATGGACCTCTGAAGGGGACATAAGTCGATTATGAATCCCCTACCTATCATTTGATAGAGTAACCTTGTCAAGCGATCTCTTTGCCGCATGATATGCGAAAGTGACATCGCTAAGACTGTTCTTCCCGTCGTTAGGGGGAGATTTGCACGTTACCGTTGATAAGAAACGACGTGAAGTAACGTGGCATAACCCACTCAGTTTTAGCTTGATCCCCAAAACTGCACTTAGTGATAAGTAAGTGCATAGACTCCCTCAAGTCTAACTAAATGCCAGACGCATTTAATGACTTTATGAGATGTCAAGAGATCATTTATACCTGCTACAAAATTCTTGCAAGGATAGACGTCCCTGTCGGACGCCGTGTTCCTGTCGTAACACGTTGTTTTGGCCGAACCCGCCAAGCAAAGAACGCTGCCGTCGGCCGTCAGTCTATCATCCTTCCTAAGATATGAGGAAGTTGACCGGTTCTTAATTCGTTCAGCCCCAGAGGTGGTGAACTGAAACTCATTTGTCGCACGAGATTATAAAGGATCTAGGAGATGTGTGATTCCTCCTCATCCTAAGAATCTCGAAATATCTGTCGATCATGATATCTTAGACGATATTGAAGCGAAACGAGACTGTCATTGATTACTTGTTCATATATTCGGTGACGACTGATAATATGAACAAATTATGACAGGGAACCATGTACCGTTGCCTGAAGTCAACGGAGAATAGACTGTATTAATGGAAACTTGAAATCCAAGTAGACTCCTTAGCGAAAGTGTGTTCGGACCTGTATATCCAACACCACCAATGTTAAACGAGTTCGTTTATTTGGTTATTCGTAAGGAAGAGTGATGAGAATAATGAGATTGTAGAATGCTCGCCTAGTAGCGCAAGGCTTCTCTCACACCTTGGAATTGATTACGAGATGGTTGATTTCTTCGTAATGGACATTATAACAGTCCCCTACTTTACCAGTTTAGTAGTTTCCGAAAAACTGAATATGCAGCCATGAATGTGGTCACGGTTTTATCTCTATGGGGATTTAGACAAAGAGATATAGATGAAGGTCCTTGTGTGACTTCATGTGCTTAAATCAAGTAGTTCCTGACCACGGAACACGATCTCAATTGACTGAGACGTTCACTATATGGATCAATATAATCCGAGCGGATGTGGTATACCGCCTAAGTGAGTACTTGATTAGCTTGGGATACTTGAACAAGTATTATGCCCTTGCGTGTTTTATTACGCGGTCCATTTTTTTGGATTTGCCTTCGAGATGAAGGATCTTGGGAAGAAACGGTAGTGACTCGGCCTAATGATCGAGTCCCGTAAATATTGAATCTAAGTCCATGATTCAGAATACACCCAGAAGGTGTTATGACGTTTTAGTCATTATGACGCTAAGTCATCAGATTCTCCCATCATCGTTCGATCACTAGACATTGATATAGACCCGGTCCGTCCCTGATGAGACGACAAAGAGATATTGAACCATGATGTTCATATCTAAGTACAATAAGCGCATCATTGTACTTGGTCTAATGTGCTAGGATGAACATCTCGTAGTTGTGAATGGTATAGCTCGCCACAACATTGCGCTATCACGCTACCATCGAAATGGCACTAAAGACACATTCCCTTACCTTATGGTAATTTTGGAAGTGGGCTAGTTTATCCCATTTGCGTCATCGAGTGTACATACCCCCTTCGGTACTCGAATTAACGCAACTCTTTTTTCGGTTATACCGATACCGGTTACTTATCAAACCCGCATAAGGGATATTCCTAACATGGTCTGTCTTTGCCATTAGGAATAAGGCGATATCTTGGAGGTCTTGGAATGACTCCAAACGAATCACTCTGATCTACTCGTGCTCTATGAGACGACTAGAGAGTGTATATAGCTTCGAGCTCGTATTAGCCATATTTGAATTACATATGCTCTGTCTCACGATTCAGATAAAACACTTGTCATAGAAGACAACTTGTTGTTATCGATCAAGAGAGACATAACTACATTATGCTATTTAGCATTTATCGTCGAAATAAATCTTCACATATGAAGTTTAAGAGCATCCTGTCGAATGCTCGTTTTATTCCACGTTATATTTTCTTGCATACAGTCATGTGCAAGTAAATGAAGCATCCAGTCGAATGCTCGTACTCTTTCTTGAAATATGAAATCCTCGCACCCTGTCGTGTGCAAGTGAGGGGGAGCATCCAGGTGAATGCTTATTGTACTAATTACTACTTAATCGAAATCCTCGCACCCTGTCGTGTGCAAGTGAGGGGGAGCATCCAGTCGCATGCTCGTGTACTCTTTTTGTCCTTAGACCAAGGTTTTTTTTTCCCATTGGGTTTTTCTTGGCAAGGTTTTTAGCGAGACACGTTCCCATCTTATCTCACTTAAGATTGCCGAAATTTGGGGGAGTATCCTGTTGTATACTTATTACCACTGTGTACTCTTTTGTCCTTCGACTAGAGATTTTTTCCCACTGGGTTTACTCTAGCAAGGTTTTGATGAGGCACCTGTTTTGTGGTTGATCCCCTACTACTACCACTGTTGCACTCTTTTTCCTTCGATAAGAGATTTTCCCATTGGGTTTGCTCTGCCAAGGTTTTGATGAGGCACACTGTTTTGTGGTTAGTTAATTACATGGAATTTCGGCCTATATCATTCGGCTACACAGTTTCTCCTAGGTAGCGGTTTTGTCCCACACTGGGTTTTCCGTCCCTAAGGTTTTTATGTGTTTAGCACTGCGAATGAACTCGACTCAGATCGACTGTATGAAGACGAAGAATTCAAGACGTCCAAAGGGGGAGTGTTGTAAGATATTATTGGACTATTGGGCCTTACTCATAGTGGGCCTAAGTTGGGCTTTCTATCTTGCATAACCCTAACCTCTAGTATATAAAGAAGGTTAGGGTCCCCTTGTATTCATACATTCTGATATAATAAAGACTCTGTTATTCTCTCTCATACATCTCTATATCTATACATATCTCTATATATATATCTATAACGAGCTAATATGTCACACAACAGAAAGTATGTTTTTGATAATGTAATTTTTAAGTGTATGTTTTTATTTATATAATAGGTATATGATATGTTTATATTAATACTCCCTTGAAAAAAATAGCTGGAATTAAGTTTTGCAATAAAGGTGGGATTAAAACACTGCATAATTTCTTAATAAACTCTGAGACCGTAGATTAAATCTACGGTCTACAGTCATTGACTGTAAACCGTAGATTTAATCTACGGTTTGTATTCATTTGATCCAAACTGTAGATTAAATCTACGGTTTACAGTTAATCACTGTAAACCGTAGATTTAATCTACGGTCTGTGTGTTTTTCAGATTATTTGCTTTAAAAATTAAAATTAAAAATCTAATAATTAAAATTAAAATACTGAATGCCTTATTAAAATATTTTTTTCAAATTAAATATGATTTTTTTAATAAAAAAACTAAATGTCTTATTTTTAAAATTTTACATAAATAAATTACCAATATTCTAACAAACTCTCAAAATTTACACAAAATTTACCAAAAAAAAGTTGTTTTGATAAATTTTACAATTTTGGTTCATGTTATATTTTTGTCAATTGTATAAGTTTATATTTATTGAATGATTAACTAAATTGTCAATTTTTGAGAAGTTTTTTTGTTTGGTTTTAAACACTTGTATAACGCAATATGAAACATTAACTAAGTCGTCAATTTGGAGTCAATAATCAGTTTTTTATTTTTAATTTTATGTAAATTACTCTTTTTACATAAATTAAAATTCTAATAATTAAAATTAAAATATTGAATATTTTTTTCAAATTAAACATGATTTTTTTTTAATAAAAAAACTAAATGCCTTCTTTTTAAAATTATACATAAAATAAATTACCAATATTTTAACAATCTCTCAAAAAAAACACAAAATTTACACAAATTTACACAAAAAAAATTGATTTGATAAATTTTATGTTTTTTGTTCATGTTATATTTAAGTGTATAAGTTGATATTTATTGAATGATTAACTAAATCGTCAATTTTTGTGAAGTTTTTTGTTTTGTTTTTAACACTTGTATAACGCAATATGAAACATAACTAAGTCGTCAATTTGGTGTCAATCGACAATTTTCTTGAATGAAACAATCATAAATTATATAAATTTCATAAAAGAAATTAACCCAATATGCAAACATGAACTAAATTACATGAACTAAATTTCATAAAACAAATTTATTAAACATTTGTTTACATCATATAAATTTACAACAACTTGAAAAAAATAGTATTTTACATAAAATTAAAAATAAAAAACTGATTATGGACTTAGCTCTATAGGTTCTTCTTGATTTGCTTTTTGCTTTCCCGATTGCTTTTCCAGCGCCATATATAACTTGAAATTTGGTCGAAAAAGTTCCTTCCATGGTGCAGCTGTCTCAGTGCGTGTTTGTTCCCACCGTGCTATAATTCCTGGCATTGGGAAGATCCCTTCTTCTTTAGGAATAACCTGAGCATAGTGACAACTGTTGACGAACACCATTACAGTCCGGATGTAATTTGTCGTTCCCCGAGGCGGACCAGTATAAAGAGGTAAAAAAGTACTGTTCCACACGTTTACCCCTCCATCATTATTTTCCCATGAGGACAACAATACAATTGGAATATTGTAATGAGAAGCAATTAAAAACCCATAAGACGGAAATCTCATCCATTTGTCAATAGGTGCGGGATCTGTAGGATGATAAAAATTTAAACTTGATAAAATATAATCATACCGGTAAGCTTCAAAGCCAACATTCTCAAACAGCTCATAGTAAACACCTTTCATTTGCTGCAGCTCTTGAAACAACTCACATCTTACCGCATACCAATCATCTTCCCCATGCTGTTTACCCGTCACATTTGCAAGTACCCGGAACCCACAGTTACCATCCCCACGCACATCATAAACTGTTTCGATATAACTATGTAACATGACCCATATTTGGTCACTGTACAGGAAGGTTGGCCTATTGGGGGTGGGTTTAGGGTTCTGGTTTCGCGGCCTCCTAGTTGGGTTTACCCTTACCTCCGGTGTTTCATCCGCCTTGCCTTTACCCTTGTCCCTACTATCACCAGCACTCTGTTCCTCCACATACTCCCATCCCGACTTATCCCTCTTACTAGATTTGTCGCCTTTTCTAGGTCTCCCCCTATTTGCTCTCACTTCGGGGTCACTGATGGATGTTCTGGCTGGTACGGTTATCTCTCGGAGTTGTGTTTTCATACTCCGTTTTTCAACATTAGTTTTGCTAGCATAAACACTTTTAAACTCTTCTAGATCACCCTCTACCCCATAATCATCGGTGTTCCCATTATCATCAATTACGTCTAATTTTTTCCAGAATGGATGAATATATTCTAGAGGAAGAGGCTTCCCGAATAAAATATGTTCACTCATAATATGATGACAAGGTAAACCGTGAGACAATTTGAAACCGCAAGAACAATTCTCATCAGCCTGGCCACTACATTTTTTGTGTTCTTGGAATAATAAATCAAAGGCATAGTGTGTGATATACGACCTAAGATTTATAAACAGAGGTGTTCGTTCAGAATGTGGAAAATAAGACTTGCATTTATCCAACTTCATCTTAATATCCTCAAACTGTTTTTCTAGAATTCTATTGACCTCTAACCAAACGGTTTCAAGCATGCCAGTATTTGTGGAAAGGGATCTTTTCAGCTTAGCATGTTGTTGTTCGGCTCGATTGCTAGTTCTGTTACCTAGATGTGTTGTATGGTTGGTATAGCATGCAACAAACTTTTCAGCATAATCATTTAAAAGCTTGTCTACATACTTAATCACAGCAGGGTACGATTTGTAAGAGGAATTGAAATTAGTTCGGTTATAATTGTACTCCTCTATCGACTCAGAATCAACCAATAAACCCCAATCATCTAGAAACGTTTGCCACTCCTCGTCAGGGATCTTTTTACGGCAGTTTTTCAAAACATTTTTTGCAATATGAAAAGTGCACAAAATATGATAAGGCCATTTCCCTGTCGGTTACAAACACCCTAGGTAGTATACACCCCTCCAATGTAACTTTAAATTTTTCCAATGCCCATATATAACTTTCCTTTGTCTCGTCACTCATGAAAACAAAACCTAAACAATATGTTTGGTTCGTTGATGTCATTCCTACGACTTCTAGAAATGACATATTAAAACGGTTTGTCCTATATGTACAATCCATTAACAAGACATCAGGAAAAGCTTTGAACATCCTTATAGAATCGGGGTGTGCAAAAAACAAGTTCTCAAGGAAATGGGTTGATGGGTTCATATTATTGTAGAATGTGTAGGGATGTCTATCCAACAAATTAAAAAGTTCCTGTATCGGGTTTCTACCATCGCGTTCTTTAAATTTCAGTCTGGCCAAAAAATTATGTATCGTTTTAGTGTTTGATACATTGTCAGGATTTCGATTTTTAATGGCCTCTAATATAGCACCAACTTTAAAACTACTTTGCCTTAAAGTTTTAACAATTTCTTTTTCATCTTGGGTTAAACGAGCACGTCGTGCTTGCCCTTGGAGGTAAGTTGGAGGTGGGTGGTTATGTTGTCCATTTTCTATGTGACACATCCATTCACCATTAACTACGTAACCTTTAATGAAAAATGGACAGTCTTTTTTCTTTGTACCTGATTTTACGGAAGATGGTTTCTTTTTTTCGTAAACCCCCGATTTATCACACACAATATCAACATACGGTGTTCTGCTCCCATCACCCCCTCCAGACCTACGAATCGTAAGGATGAAACCCCAATTCCCAGCCACATCAGCAAGATCAGCAAGCATTTCATCCTTTGTTTCCCAAGTCAATTCATCAACTTCAAAGTGCTCTGAATAATCAGTTAGCTCATCGTTTGAGCCACTGGATGAATTCGCATTGTTGTTGTTATTCCATTGGTTGTTGTCATAACCATAGTTGTAATTCATTTTCGAAAAGTGGTTGTTTATATATTTTATTGGGGAGAAATGAGGATTTTTTTAGAGATTTCCGAAATGTGTTTGTGTTTGATTTTATGGTTTGTTAGAATTGGCAAAATGGAGTCATATTTATAGTGTTAATTTACACTACAAACCGTAGATTACTTTTACGGTTTGTAGTGAATTTTTGGTGTAGTCATTTCCAAACTTTAATAATGCATTGAGTAGTCATTTTCAGATAGGGTTGTCAAATCATAATAATTCAAAAGTGATAAGGTCTTGTCGGAATTATTTTGATAGATATGGTATCCAATATCATTTACACTACAAACCGTAGATTACTTTTACGTTTTGTAGTTTTTTTTTTGGTGTAGTCATTTCCAAACTTTAATAATGCATTGAGTAGTCATTTTCGGATAGGGTTGTCAAATCATAATAATTCAAAAGTAAGGTCTTGTCGGAATTATTTTGATAGATATGGTATCCAATGTCATTTACACTACAAAACGTAGATTATTTTTACGGTTTGTAGTTTTTTTTTTTTTTACGTTATTAACGGTGATTCAGTGCAAAAAGTACATTCATAAAATGACGCTGCTTAAATCAGGGGTACAAACCGTACATTTAATGTACGGTTTGCATGTATATTTCAGAATATTTAGGGTTTAGGGTTTAGGGTTTAGGGTTTAGGATTTAGGGTTTAGGGTTTAGAGTTTGTAATTTAGGGTTTGTAATTTGTAATTTAGTGTTTAGGGTTTAGGGTTTAGGATTTAGGGTTTAGGGTTTGTAATTTAGGGTTTAAGGTTTAGGGTTTGTAATTTTGGGTTTAGGGTTTAGGGTTTAGGGTTTAGGGTTTAGGGTTTGTAATTTAGGGTTTAGGGTTTGTAATTTGGGTTTAGGGTTTAGGGCTTGTAATTTAGGGTTTAGGGTTTAGGGTTTGTAATTTGGGTTTAGGGTTTAGGGTTTGTAATTTAGGGTTTAGGGTTTAGGGTTTAGGGTTTAGGTTTTGTAAAAACTCAATATTGGTCCTATCAATTAAAATACAGAATATTTTTTAGAAACATACAAATCAAACATACGACTCAAATTAAACTTACGAATTTATAATATTCCAACTCAGCTAAGAATAAAACTTACAAATCAAACATAGAAATCAAATACAAAAAACATTTACAAAAAACACAAATGTGCATTTATTTTTTTTTGTAACGACTAAATGATTTAAAGTTGGACGTAGGGAGCATCTTTCCGGCCGATGTTAATCTATCCGATGACGGCTCAGCAGACTCTTCGATTTCGTTTAGCTCCGTACGTCGTCTCTGTCGATGCTGCGATTCTGGATACGGAGCACGCTTGTGGGATGTAAGTGCTAATCCGCGACTCCAACTGTCGGTTGAATGCTGACTATGATAATCGAACGGAACATCATCCTGAACGTACTCCGACCCAGCAAAAAAAGCACGACGACCATGACCGCTTGAACTCGGACCCGGACCCTGATCTGTAGTCGGGGGTCGACCTCCAGTCGATCTTCTACCCCGGCTACTAGATTCGCCTTCCCCTCTGCCTCTTTCGTCGGGACGCCGACAACTTGAAGCCCTAGTGAACGTTCTTGGGTCGTAACGTAGGTCGTTATCACCATCGTCGTCGTCGTCGTCATCGTCATCCTCCTTATCCGACTGTTCATCAGCTGACCCATACGGATTCAATCCCATTTCAGCGAAGTCCTTTCGTAGTAAATCCACTTCCGTTTTCAATTTATGCTGTTTGAACGATTTGAAATTTCGGCGCAATACCGCTTTCTGAAAAATCAAAAACGATTTATAAGTATTGAAATATACAAACAGAAAAATAAGAATCAAATATTAATGAACTTTAATTAGTTGTTACCATTTTACTGAACAACCCTGTATGCTCCCGGAAACCGTGAGATGGCGGGGCAAGTTCAGGTGGGTTTATGAAGATGCGGGTCCTCTCTCTAGACCATCTCATGTAATCCGGTGACGTCCCCGTACCAAATTCGCCATTCACAAGCCGGTTGTGGCGGTCATTCCACACGATAATAAACTCTGCAAAAAGTGCAGGCCAATCGTGTTTTTGCCCAATCCCAAATCTTCTATCCTTGCCGTGACCATTTCTGGGTTTCCAAATATATGTAGGGACCTGCTGAACAAAACCGAACTGTCTCATGAACCTGTCCGCGGGATGGAACTCAATCTTCTCATTACAAATGAGAGGCACAGAACAATGCCACATGTAACGGCCCCGCGTGCAGTATTCCGGATACTGATTGAGATTCCCGTAAGGTTGCCACACTATCTGTAATCAGCAAAATTAGAATATATAAACAAGGGTTTAAAAATACTAGTAATAAATTCTGCGAACATAAGACCAATGCAAACATATACAACATATAATACGTAAGTTACATATAATACGAAAGTTAAAATTTACCTGTTCAGGCGACATATTGTCAAACTGGTCACGTATGTGGACCACATTATGTCCGTAGACATATGGCGTAAGGTTAGTTTGCCTCCAAATCTTCCATCTGTAATATACAAACAAAACCCGATAAACAATAAATATAACCGACAGCTAAGTAAATGATAGATGACGCAATAAAAAAAAAACCACAAATCCAAGACACAAAAACTAAATAATATCATACCTGTAACCGAGGGGGAACCTAGGCAAGCCCTCAGGTGGCTCGATATCTTCCGGAAGCTCTTCACATGGTCTAACCGGCAATAGTCTGGTAATCGCCCACATATCCAGAAACATCACCGCCCCGCTTACTCCGTTTGTCTTGCAACGTACCACCCTGCATAGATTAGCCTCTAACCAGGCCAGAAGAGCTGATCCCCAACTATACTCAGCACACGTGTCAAAATCCTTCAGAAATGGCAGAGGCCAGAGTGGAATCTGATCACTGCTCTTATCTGAAAATACATGTGCCGCCAGTAATAACAAGATGGCAGCCCTAGACTGATATAGCAAATGCTCCTCACTAGGGTTGGGGGGTAATTCACCAAACGTGTGTAACATCCAATCAAGTCTAACTGTCAGACAGTTTTTATCCACTTGATTGTCAGCCGGTCTAACACCCAACAAACTCTCTACCATATCTAACCTGCTCGCCCTGTTATCATTCCGCTCCGACCGGGTAACAGCAAGACCATCCACCCTGAGACCAAGCATAATCTCTACATCCTGTAAAGATATCCCCAACTCTCCACCGACAAAATGGAACGTGTGCGACTCATCACGCCACCTATCAACTAAGGCTGTAAGCAAGCCTCGGTCTACGGTATAATTACCTATACTGTGAATACCGTAAAAACCAGCCCTAATCATATTTTCAACTACCCTTTCAGGCGTCGGTATCTGCCAATTATAATTATAAACCCTAATCTTATTGGCATCTCCTCTACCCGCTTCTCTTCCAGCATCTCAAGTCTGATTAGAAATGTGACCGGTCTGTCGTAAAATGCCTAACCTGCCTTTAATATATGGACCTGGGTCTGCCATTCTAACTGTGATAACCAAATATAACTCGGTTAATGATAACCAAACAATGATAAAATAACCAATTAATGATAACCAAACAATGATAAAATAACCAATTAATAACCAATTAATGATAACCAAACAATGATAACCAATTAATGATAACCAAACAATCATAACCAATTAATGATAACCAAACAATGATAACTCAATTATAACCAATTAATGATAACCAAACAATCATAACCAAACAATAATAACTCAATTTTTTAATCATAACCAAACACACATTTAATCATAAACCAAACAATAATAATTCAATTTTTTAATCATAACCAAACACACATTTAATCATAAACCAAACAATAATAATTCAATTTTTTAATCATAACCAAACACACATTTAATCATAAACCAAACAATAATAATTCAATTTTTTAATCATAACTGTTGAACATAGAGTTCAATAATGATTTTGATTATTACTTTGATTATGCGTTTAATGATTTTACGATTTCGATGATATAACTCTTGTCTTGTCCAAAAATAGAAAACGTATATTTCAGGTCTTTAAATGATAGACCATTCGATAACGAAGCCATAGGTTCAAGCGGAACCAAAATCGGAGCTAAAACGAAGGAGTTATGAGCATTCGAAGATTTACGGGACCAGGATTACAGTCGACCGATCGACTGGACAAAAACGACCGATCGTTTTTGGTCCAATTTCTTCCAGTGAGTCCAGTATAAAAACGACCGATCGTTTTCAGAAAACGACCGATCATTTTCTGTAAAACGACCGATCGACTGTAGAAAACGACCGATCGTTTTCTGCAGTTTTCGAAAACAGCTTTTCAGCTTATTCTGGAAAAGAGCTGTTATAACCTTTCAACGGTCATAACCCAGAAAAACAGACTTTGCTGTTATATAAACCACCCCAATATCTCTCCTAACTCACCAATTACAATATCTATTAACATCCTTCAACCTCTCTCATAAAAACCCTAAAATCACCATTTTGGTGAATATATTCGAGAAAGAGGGAAATCAAAGAAAAGGAGATTCAAGCTCGATCATCATCAACAACTCACCAATTAGCTTTTTAAGAAGCAATTAGAATCGTGAGCAAAGTTACATTTTTGTAACTAAATTTGTATCGAGTGTTTTATAAACTCAATTGTGAGCGAGTGAACGGGTAGAGGCTTTGTAAGCAAGTGAAGCTTAAAAGCTCTAGGTTTTTCATTCGGGTACTCATAAATTGAGGGGGAGTCGTAGACTCGTAGACGTGTTCTCTTGCACTTGTATCAAGAGTAGGAACCCCGGGTAGAGGGTGAGCCAATCGGTCGATTGAGCTCAATAGGATTTGTAATATCCGCAAGAACATTTTTAGTGAAATACTCGGTAGTACCGAGGAGAGGACGTAGGCGCGTTTGCCGAACCTCTATAAATCGCGGTGTCAATTCCTTTCCCTTACTTTTACTTTACGCAACTTATTTTATTGCTTATTTTCTTGTTTGCGTTAAGTAATTCTAGCAATTCTTTAACTCTTGTTATAACGCTTAAGCTTAGAATTGCATTAGTTGGGTGTTAGTTGCTTAGAATTTTAATTAGGCGAAAATCGCCATAAACCTTATTCACCCCCCCCCCCCCTCTAAGGTTAGCACACAGGCCAACAATTGGTATCAGAGCCAAGGCTCTTGCATATAGGAATCTAACGATTTTAGAGTTAAGATCCCGATGGCTAACTTATACAATTTCGCATCCGGCATAGCTTTATCTCCCAATACTCCACCTTATTTTGATGGGATAAACTATAGTTATTGGAAAGATAGGATGAGCATGTTCCTACAAAGCTACAATGTTAATCTTTGGAAGATTATTAAAGTAGGATATTCCGCTCCTAAATCCGAAAATAGCGAGAACCAAATCCCCGTAGAGGACCTAGATAACGCTCAACTAGAAGCCTACTCTACGAACGCCAAAGCGATGTATGCTATTGTTTGTTCCGTTTCTCCTAACGAGTACAACAAAATTTCCGCTTGTAAAACCGCTAAGGGTATGTGGGATAAGTTAGTAGTTATGCACGAGGGAACTAACCAAGTTAAGGATTGCAAACTCCAACTTTTAGTTCATGACTACGAGCTTTTTAAGATGAGCGAGAGAGAAACCATTTCCGATATGCTTGCTAGGTTTACAACTATTACTAATGGATTAACATCTCTTGGTAAGTGTTTGTCTTGTAAGGAAATGGTCTCAAAGGTGATTCGGAGCTTGCCGAAGGAATGGGAACCAAAGGTCACCGCAATTCAAGAGGCGCACGACATGAACACCTACACTCTTGATGCATTGACGGGTTCACTCATTACTCACGAGATCACCCTCAATAGTCACAAGCCAATCTCAAAAAGGAGGGAGATAGCTTTCAAAGGAACGACTTGTGACGAAAGTGATGAGCTATCCAATGACGACGAAAATTCTAGGCAAATCATTCGAATCGTCAAAGAAATACTCAAGCTAAAAGACCACCGCAAACATAAAGGTAAATCGTCAAATAATTCAATTTATTCTAACGATTTTGTTTGCTATACTTGTGGCAAGGAAGGACACATGGCGAGAGATTGCGCCAAGAATCGCAAGAGCAAAAGCAAGAAGAAGATATCCGCTTCGAGCTCTAGCGATATCTCCGACCAAGATGAAGTCGCTCACCTTGGTTGCTATATGGCCATGGAAGACGACCATGAACAAAACCTCTCCTCCTCAAGCGAAAGTGACAACGATGAGGTAAAAGATTTTTCCCATGATGAATTAATTCATATGTGTGGAATCTATTCCGAAAAACTTCCTAAGCTTGTAGAGAAGGTTAAATCTCTTAAAAGGATAAATTCTTCTCTCAATGAAGAAATAAGATCCTTGACAAGAGATAAAAATGAAAATGAGTCTATTCCGAAATCGTCTTTTTCTTTAAGTGATATAGATGACGAAAAGGAAGACTTGAAAGATAAAAACAATGATCTCATTATTCAAAACGAGTCTTTACAAACCGAGATCAATTTTCTTAAAAATGAGATGTCTAGACTTGCTAAAACTCTTTCAAAACCATCTTCTTTAGATTGCGATTTATTAGAAAATTTTGAAAAGTTAAAGGATGCTTTCGATAAAGTTAAAAGCAAAAACAAGGTTTTAAGTTCTCATGCTTTTAACTTAAATGACAAGGTCAAGCTTTTAGAAACCGAGAATGAAACGTTGAAAACTAAAAACAACGAGCTTGTCATTTCCATTGAAAAACTAAATTTAACAATTTCCAAGTTTTCTAAGGGTAAAACCATTTTAGATAACATTTTGAGTTGTCAAAAAGATTTCAATGATAAGAGTGGTGTAGGTTTTGATTGCATTAGTTCCACTTCAAACAAAACCCGCTTTGTCAAAACCTCTAATATTTCTAAAACTCCTACTCCGCCTAAACAAGAGGTTGTTTTTACTAAAGGGAGTACTTCCAAGATTTTTCAAAAATCTTTTAATGATAGGAAAGGTGTAGGTTTTCAAACCAAATCGGATGCTCCGAAAAACCTTTCCAAAACTACGTATAACTATCGTTATACTAAAAAGTCTAAGCATTGTGTGCATTGTAGTATAAATGAGCATATTTCTTCTAGATGCCCTTATCGTTTCCATGTTAGTAGAAGCGATTTGAAATGGGTAGTAAAGACCCGAGCCACTAACAATGTCGGACCCAAAAGAAATTGGGTACAAAAAGACAAATCTTGTGTTGTAGGTATCTCCATCCAAAAGGAGAAAATCGACAAGTGGTTGGCAAAACCGACAAAAGGTATCTCCATCCAAAAGGAGAAAATCAACAAGTGGTTGGCAACGCCGACAAAAGCCGTGGAAGTCAAGAAGATCGACTCCACCGTCAAGAATGAGGTGCCATTAATCGACAAAGGTGGAAGGCATACCAACAAATGGTACCACCTATTTGGACTTGGCAACGCTCAATGCAAATGCCATTAGCGAGCGGACTCGACCTCACATCACATATGCGGTATACCCTAATCCTTAGTATTTACATATATGTGATTAGTTGGGTCGGGCATATGCATCATAATTACATTTTTCATGTTTTGGTTTTTCTTTAAAAACCCTTCACAAAACCCCATATTTTTTTATTATTGATTGCATTTTGATAATGCCAAAGGGGGAGAAAAATGATATCTAGAGTTATACGTTTTATTAAAATGGAGGAGATATTTTTCTTGTATCTTGTAAAATCATCATTAGTTTGTCATAATCAAAATGGGGGAGATTGTTGAACATAGAGTTCAATAATGATTTTGATTATTACTTTGATTATGCGTTTAATGATTTTACGATTTCGATGATATAACTCTTGTCTTGTCCAAAAATAGAAAACGTATATTTCAGGTCTTTAAATGATAGACCATTCGATAACGAAGCCATAGGTTCAAGCGGAACCAAAATCGGAGCTAAAACGAAGGAGTTATGAGCATTCGAAGATTTACGGGACCAGGATTACAGTCGACCGATCGACTGGACAAAAACGACCGATCGTTTTTGGTCCAATTTCTTCCAGTGAGTCCAGTATAAAAACGACCGATCGTTTTCAGAAAACGACCGATCGTTTTCTGTAAAACGACCGATCGACTGTAGAAAACGACCGATCGTTTTCTGCAGTTTTCGAAAACAGCTTTTCAGTTTATTCTGAAAAAGAACTGTTATAACCTTTCAACGGTCATAACCCAGAAAAACAGACTTTGCTGTTATATAAACCACCCCAATCTCTCTCCTAACTCACCAATTACAATATCTATTAACATCCTTCAACCTCTCTCATAAAAACCCTAAAATCACCATTTTGGTGAATATATTCGAGAAAGAGGGAAATCAAAGAAAAGGAGATTCAAACTCGATCATCATCAACAACTCACCAATTAGCTTTTTAAGAAGCAATTAGAATCGTGAGCGAAGTTACATTTTTGTAACTAAATTTGTATCGAGTGTTTTATAAACTCAATTGTGAGCGAGTGAACGGGTAGAGGCTTTGTAAGCAAGTGAAGCTTAAAAGCTCTAGGTTTTTCATTCGGGTACTCATAAATTGAGGGGGAGTCGTAGACTCGTAGACGTGTTCTCTTGCACTTGTATCAAGAGTAGGAACCCCGGGTAGAGGGTGAGCCAATCGGTCGATTGAGCTCAATAGGATTTGTAATATCCGCAAGAACATTTTTAGTGAAATACTCGGTAGTACCGAGGAGAGGACGTAGGCGCGTTTGCCGAACCTCTATAAATCGCGGTGTCAATTCCTTTCCCTTACTTTTACTTTACGCAACTTATTTTATTGCTTATTTTCTTGTTTGCGTTAAGTAATTCTATCAATTCTTTAACTCTTGTTATAACGCTTAAGCTTAAAATTGCATTAGTTGGGTGTTAGTTGCTTAGAATTTTAATTAGGCGAAAATCGCCATAAACCTTATTCACACCCCCCCCCCCCCTCTCTAAGGTTAGCACACGGGCCAACAATAACCAAACACACATTTAATCATAAACCAAACAATAATAACTCCATTTTTTTATTCATAACCAAACACATTTAATCATAAACCAAACAATAATAACTCCATTTTTTTAATCATAACCAAACACATTTAATCATAAACCAAACAATAATAATTCAATTTTTTAATCATAACCAAACACACATTTAATCATAAACCAAACAATAATAACTCTATTTTTTTTAATTATAACCAAACACATTTAATCATAAACCAAACAATAATAATTCAATTTTTTAATCATAACCAAACACACATTTAATCATAAACCAAACAATAATAACTCCATTTTTTTAATTATAACCAAACACATTTAATCATAAACCAAACAATAATAATTCAATTTTTTAATCATAACCAAACACACATTTAATCATAAACCAAACAATAATAACTCCATTTTTTTAATCATAACCAAACACATTATCAATAATTATCAACAATTGAAATTAACCAAACACAACAAAAAAAAAAAATGCAAAAATGGGACAAATATCAACAATTATTATAATTAATATAAACAAACAACAAACAACAAACAATTATATATAGCTAAGTGAATAATCAATTTGCATATTTTATATATTTTTTCCTATTTTACAAATTAAAATTACACAAAAACAAAACAACATGCAAAAATGAGACAAATATCAACAATTATTATAATTAATATAAACAAACAACAAACAATTATATATAGCTAAGTGAATAATCAATTTGCATATTTTATATATTTTTTCCTATTTTACAAATTGAAATTACACAAAATAAATAATAAATTAGAGAATAAAAGATATACCATTGAATTATGGATAAATTGGATTGATGATTTGGGGTTTTTTGTTAAGAAAGTTGATAGTTAATTGTGGTTGATTGATTTGGATGATTTTTTGGGTTGAAAATTGGGGGTTTTTGGAGAAAGAGAGAGAGTGTAGAATAAAATGTTATTTTTTTAAAAAAAAACGTAACATTCTGTTTTTTCAGGGACTGTCTATGTAATTTTCGTGCAGGGACTGACTGTGTAATTTTGAAAAGCAGGAACTGACTGTGTAATTTCTACAGAAATTACACAGACCGTAGATTAAATCTACGGTTTACAGTGAAACACTGTAGACCGTAGATTTAATCTACGGTTCACGCGTTAATACAGAATTTTTGAAGTGTTTTAATCCAACCTCTTTGCAATACCACCCTTACTAGCAATGGTACTACTAAATACTAATACCAACTCAAATGGCATAAACGAACAACGTATTTATGTGCTCCATATTATTTTTAATATATTCTTACCCTCAGATACTCTAAACATACCAGCCCAATGTTTTAGCTAATTATAAATCATCAAGGTTGAATAATTTGACTAGGCGTTAGGAGGTGCAAGCACAACATTTATCTTCTTTATGTTATTTTTTGATAAATTTCGGATTGTTACCTTATTTAGAACTTAATTAACGATTGGTACATAAAATTGAAATTAATTAAGATCAATTTCAGCGACGCTATTCAGAGAACGGCATGTGTCGACTACATGCCGACTACGTCCTGCATGCGAAGCACTAGATTGCGCCCCATTGGTTCCTGAATTTACGGCGCTGCCCTTACATTTTGAAATATTAACATTTCAATCCCTTTAGTTCAAATCTACTTTAGTTCAAATCTACATAAAAAAGCTATATAATTCCCAATATTGATAAACTCAATCCCACAATTTAATTCGACATCTATAACTTTTTACCCACCATCCAACAAGACACTATAAAATGATAAGAAAAAAACATTGGGAAAAGTCGAAAAAATAGATAAAAAAAACAACTTTAAAACAAAGTAAACCATAAAATAAAAAAACTAAGATTTTTTTAAAACCATTTCTATGATAGTGGCCTCGTTTGGTTGCATATTATAAGTACAAAGTATACTTATTACGAATGAGGTATAAAAGCATACTTTTGGGATTTACTTTTAAGTATTTGTATTTTGTTTGGTAAACAGTGTAAAATTACATTTTTAAATAAAAGTGTTGTTTGGTAGAAACTTTTGTTATTTTACTTTTTATAGTTATATAAAACTATTATACCTCTACTTTTAAAAATAAATTTCCTAGTATTTCTTGTTCTACGAGAAAAACGAAATATAAATACGAGCCAAAATAATTTTTTTATAACTTAAAACTGAATTTCTTTCAAAAATTTAGAAACAATTGTAGTTTTATTAGGATGAAATTTCAAACACATACACAAACCACCTCTGTTAAGACAAATGGTGTTTCAAATTTTTACAAAATTCATAAAAATCAAGTAAGCTCAACAAACAGTAAAGTAAAAAATATAATACCAGGTGTTTCTAAAAAAATACATAAAGTCGTGGTATTAAAATTTGACGTAGAAATGGAGAATCTTTAGTAAAAGGTTGTATCAATTCCAGATATTGATATTGATTCGCTATTCTCTATAAAATAATATAAGGTAATTGATTTATAAAAACATGATTATATAAGGAGAGACTTTTTTTTTTTATAGAGACTCTTGTAGATGGCGAGCCTGATTTTCTTCCCAAGCTCGGCTTAATCAATTCGCGTCGGCTCCGATTTTCCGAGGTGTCTGTTGTGGATCGTGTCTGCTTCGGTGACGAGGCGCTCTTCGTGCCTGCATAAGAAACGAACAGGGGCCCGAGGTTGGTACCAGGTTTTCCCTCTCCAACGATCAAGTCAGTATTTGTGGGGACTGAAAGTAGGAATATAGTTAAAGGTGAGGGATCGGGCCGGTTACAACTTGTGGTGTCGGCTGTCAGATGTCGTATTTAGGCGGTCCGGGTGATTTTAGCTTTATCTCTCCTCTCTATATTTGTGCGTGCGTTCTAAGTGGTATTAGTGGGGGTATTTATAGTGTGATCAGAGGTACATTAGCCCTTGGATCACTGTACTGTCAAGTGTTGATCCAACGGCGTCAGGTCATTTATGACTCTGACAAGGGTACTGTCCTTTGCCGGGGCCCACAGGGGCTGGTCTGTGATTGGGCCACGTCGATGAAACACATAAAGGGTCCTCCAAGAGAGCAGCATCATTAATTGGGGAAGCGTACTCGACACGCTTCTTTAGGCCGGTCTAGGCACAGCTCGGGGCATAAAGACCCGGGGTGATGTATCACCCATGGTTGGCAGGCCCGGATAGCCTGCTGTGACGGTGATACGGGTCCGGACGAGAGGGTGTCGACATTCCCTCGCCAACAGCTCCCTGTCCGGAGTCGCTGTTAAGGACGAGGTTGACAAGGGTCTTTTAGTCGTTACGGGGGCTCCGATCATTCTGTTCTCACGTTTGGCGGAGTGGGAACGCCTAAGCACGGCCTGTCTGGTGACACGTGTTTCTGGTGTTTATGCATTCTCTACACGTGGAGCACGCATGTTGTACATTTATGGGGTGCCGCCCCCATCTCTTCGATTCTATCAATGCCATTAATGCTAAAACGGCTGATGAGTGACACTTGGCAGACGACCTCTATTTGCTGTACACGTGGAATGTGTCGATTGAGTGGCGGCGGTTATTTGTGGGAGTTCGTGTATTGGACCGTTGCTGTCTTTTCACCTTCTGGTAAATGTCTTTTCATCTTCTGGTTGGGGTCTATAAATACCCTCAGTGAAATTTCATTTTATCTTTCTCATTCTCTCTCTAAAATTTTCACAGCAACTTACTTTCTCTCACTTCCTTCTCAAACTTAACAAATTCACAAGCACCCAACCACCATGGTTATTCACGGAGCTGGAAAAGGCCCAATGGTTGCCCCGCAACCACGGCGCCCGGCCATAATGACCCATGCTCTTCCATTCCGGGCCATGGTGCTAGACCCGGGCCTGTCCGTGGATGTAAATGATAACAGCATCATGGTCAGGCAGCATGGGTCCGACCTAGACGAGTTTCGTCAACTCTGTGGGATAGGCGAGGAGTTCCGACTTCGGACTTGTGCGTCCGTGGACGAGGTGAATGGGATCGTGGCTGATCCCAAGAATATGGTAACTCTTTCCCTCTCTACTCTTTTATACGGGGGCACCGACCTCCCCATTTCGGAGCTACTGGCGGAGCTCTGCGCCTGGACGCAGACTCTCCCATGCCAGTGGCCTCTGCAGGCGCACCGCATCTGCGCCGGAATGGAAGCCCTAAATATCCTGTTGGGCCCGACCCTTCCGGAACCATTGGGGCTTAAGGAGCTCTTGGCCTACTATGAATTTTTGCAGACCGAGCCAAGCTCCCAATCCAAGAGCAGGCAGCCCTACCTGAGGTGCCAGGCTCATAATCAGCTGATCACGGGTAACTTCGATTCGAATCGGGGTTACACACAAGACGTGATCATGGTGGAGGGCCCCTGGCTCCTCCGTGACGACCTAATTCTCCCGCCCAGGCCGGGGAGGGTGCTGAGCACCAAGGAAAACAAGTTCTCAGTGGCCTCTAAGCTGAGGGGCCTGGGCGAACCCAACATAGAGTCATTGGAGGTGGCCCTTAATTGGTGGGGTCCAGATGGGACCGACGTGGGGGCGCGCGATGCGGAGCGTCTGCTAACCTGTGGCTCCCCCACCTCCTGCAAGGGGAACATCTTCAAATGGCCCCGCAGGACCTTCTGTCCTGTGGGATACTCCAGGGAAAGGTGGGAGAAGGAGAAGGGTCTGGAGTCGACCCTCCCTCCCAAGGTGGTTGAAGAAAACGAGGCTGTGGTGGGGCCCGTGGCGAAGAAGGCATCGAAGCCGAAGCTGAAGACAGGCAGCAAGGCGAAGGTGGCGACGGTGGCCTCCTTCGCTCCTGTAGCGGCCGGGGTTCTCTTCGAAACCCGGTCTGATGGTACCGTCCTCTACTACAGGGTGGGGCCGGACGGTACCCGTGCCTATATACACCAACACGGGAAACCTCTGCCAGAGGTTCTTTCCCTGAGGTCTAGGGAGCCTGAGGTAGTGAGCCCTCTTCGGCTTGAAGACAGCTCTCCCGAGGTGTGCCCAATCGGGCCGACTCCAGGCACATCGCGGACCAGGGTAAGTCACGGTTTGTTTTTGTTTGATTTCAATTCCACACTTAGCTAAATTTTGTTAATTTTTCTAACTCCTTTTGTCTGGACAATGTAGGTGGTTCGTTCTGACGAGGTGGAGGAGGTGGTGGAAGAAACTGCTGTCGATGCTGGGGGCGATGGTGAGGAAGAGGAGGGGGCAGAAGAGGAGGGGGCAGTCGATGGGGTTACCGGGGTGGAGGATGGAGAGAAGGAGGCGGTGGAGGTGGAGGTTGAGGCAGGGGAGAAGGAGGTTGAGGCGGGGGAGAAGGTTGTTGCTGCTGATGAGGTGGCGGCTAAGGCCAGGCTTGATCGGGCCGCCCGCAAGGCCCATCTTGGGAAGAGAAAGGTGGAGGGGACGAAGTCCCTCCGTGGTGGGAAGAAGGCCAAGGTCGGGGGGAGCGGCCCGCCCGAAGTCGTGGTCGTGGAAGGACCTAGGGTGACGTCGGGCCTTTCTCAAGGCTCGAGCTCCTGCTCTGCCTCCCCGACCCATAGGATGCCCGTGCAAACACCCGAGGAGGTGAAGGCGGCGACGGGGGTAAAGAGCATAATGGAAGCTCACCCATCCGCCGGGTTGCTGGCTTTGGCTGCGCTTCAGCAGCAAAGCGTTGAGGCTGACCACCGGGGTCGTGATCTCGCCACCTCCATGGCATCGGCCATGGCCATGATCCCTCAGGCAAGTAACCTCTCATAGTGTTTATTTGTATGTTTTCATGTTCTTTCCAAATATTTTGCTAAGTGTTTGCTCCTTTCCTTGTAGGCCTATCTAATGATGAATCAATATGTATATCACCAAGGCCAGCTGTTGAGGGATCGGACCGCGAAGGCCGAGGCTAATGCCAAGTTAATGGAGGAGGCCCAAAAAAGGGAAGAGGAGGCCGAGGGCCTGAATGCCTCGGTTGAGGCTCGAAGGGTCGAAGCCGCGAAGGCTAGGGTCGATGCTGAGGAGCGAGCTCGAGCTGCGGAGGCGGCTCTAAAGGAGGCCGAAGCTGGAATAGCTGATAAGCTAAAGGCTGCAGTCCAGGCCGCTCAAGCTGAGCTGAATGTCGCCTGGACCCAGAAGACACAGAAGGAGTTCAACTCCTTTTATGTCGAAGGGTGGTCCGAGCCGCCTTTATGAGGGCGGGACCGGACCATCCGGTATGGAACGTGGAAAACATTATCGTTCCGGTCCCCTCAGCTCCCATTCCTGAGGTGGTCCCCCTCACTCCTCGAGCTCTCTCCGACGAAGAGGAAGATTCCGACGGGGCTAGCTAGGGTGGTTTTTTTTTTTGTTCTTCGATGTAATCTTCTTTTTGTACTTAGTATGTAATAGTTCCTCATGAAATGAAATGAAAAACAATTTTGGATTGTTGGACTTGTCTCTACTCTTCTGTTTGTTTTTACTTCCAATGTGTGTTTATTATGTGTATGTGCTCCCAAATGGGTGGGCATTACGCTTCGGCGTTGGGGCATGCATTTTATACAACTCATAACTTGCAAACCGAAGCAACACATAGAAATTACACACAGATAAACGTATAGGCTCGGGTGTTCTAAAACACTTGTGAAATTTAAGTGAACTGAAAAATTCAAATAAATATAAACCGGGGTGCCGTATAGGCTCGGGTGTTCTGAAACACTTGTGAAATTTAAATGAACTGAAAAATTCAAATAAATATAAACCGGGGTGCCGTATAGGCTCGGGTGTTCTGAAACACTTGTGAAAATTTAAGTGAACTGAAAAATTCAAATAAATATAAACCGGGGTGCCGTATAGGCTCGGGTGTTCTGAAACACTTGTGAAAATTTAAGTGAACTGAAAAATTCAAATAAATATAAACCGGGGTGCCGTATAGGCTCGGGTGTTCTGAAACACTTGTGAAAATTTAAGTGAACTGAAAAATTCAAATAAATATAAAACCGGGGTAATTTGGAAATAACAGCAGTTGCATTCATAAAGGCTTCAGGCATATTTACATCAAAACACAGAGGTCGAGCCCTATTGATAGTACTTTCTTAGGTTGTTGACGTTTCAAGGTCGATCCATCGGGGCGTCGTTGGGAAGGCGACCCAACAGGTAGGCCCCGTTGCCCGCCGCACCGAGGATTCGATAGGGGCCTTCCTAGTTGGGCCCTAGCTTGCCGTCGGACTGTACTCTTGTGTTGTTGTTTACTTTCCGTAGCACGAGGTCTTCGTCTTGGAAACGCCTGGCGCTCACTCTTTTGTTATAGGAACGTCCCAGTTTGTTCTTGTATTCGGCGTTACGGATGGCCGCGACTTCCCTTCGTTCTTCAGCATATTCGAGTTCGAGGCCCATCATCTTTTCGTTCAGGCCGTTCTCCACCATGTCGGTTCTGAGAGAGGGGAGTCCGATTTCTAACGGGATGATAGCTTCCATCCCGTAAGTAAGGCTATAGGGCGTTTGCTGGGTGCCCCGTCTTCTCGTCGTTCGGTAGGCCCAAAGGACGTGCTGCAGTTCATCAGCCCATCGTCCTTTGGACTCGTCTAGCCTCTTTTTTATTCCGTCGAGAACGGTCTTATTCGACACTTCAGCTTGACCGTTGCTTTGGGGATACGAGGGGGTGGAATAATAGCTTTTGATGCGGTACTTTGCGTACATCGCTTTTAATTTAGCTCCGGTGAACTGGCCCCCATTGTCTGCCACTATCGAATAGGGGATCCCAAATCTTGTGATCACATCTCTCCAGAGGAACCTGATCACCTCGGCCTCCGTTATCTTTGCTAATGCCACGGCTTCTACCCACTTCGAGAAGTAGTCGGTGACCATGAGGAGGAACCTTTTCCCCCCCAGGGCCCGAGGGAATGGTCCGACGATGTCCATGCCCCATTGGGCGAAGGGCCAAGGCGAGGTCACGCTGCTCATTTTTTGGGCCGGGGCTCGAGGTATGGGCGCGTATCTCTGACACTTCTCACACATGAGCACGAATGCTTGGGAGTCCTTCTGCATGATGGGCCACCAATATCCGTGGGTCAAGGCTCGGTTGGCCAGCGACCTGCCCCCGGTGTGACTCCCACATGTTCCTTCGTGAATTTCTTCCATGACCCTTACCACCATATCAGGATGGATGCAGAGCAGATAGGGCCCGGAGAAAGACCTTTTATAAAGTTTATCGCAGGGAGCCAACCAGAAACCCAGTGCCTTTCTTCTTATCTTTTCAGCATCTTTCTTATCTTCGGGGAGGTCTCCGGTGCAGTGGTACTCGATGATGGGGTCCATCCAGCTCGGTTCTGACGGGAGGTCAGTCACTACGTTAACTCTTGCCTTTGCTTCGATGCTAGGCGAAGGGACGTATTCTACGGTGATGACTCGCTCCTTTTTATCACTCATGGCCGAGGCTAGGGTTGCTAATGCATCGGCGTGGGTGTTCTCATTTCTGTTGATGTTGATGATTTCTCGATACTCGAAGCTTTGGAGTATTCCGGAGGCGATGGCCACGTAGCTTGCCATCCTTTCGTCCTTCGTCTGAAACTCACCGCTGATTTGGCTACTGAATAACTGGGAGTCAATGTGCACCAGTATCTTCTTGATTCTGAGGCTTCGGGCCATTTTCAGGCCTGCGATCACGGCTTCGTACTCCGCCTCGTTATTGGTGGCTCGGAAGCCAAGCTGGATTGACTTCTCGATTACATCACCCTGTGGGGACTGGAGTACCACCCCGAGGCCTGATCCTTTTTTATTGGCAACTCCGTCGGCATGCAAGGTCCACGTTCCTTGGGCACGCTCCTCGATACTGGGGGACGTGGTCGTTCCGGTGAATTCTGCCACAAAGTCGGCCAGGGCCTGCGTTCGTGGCTCGTACCGGATGTCGTACGCATTCAGGTGGCAAGCCGACTTCGTCATACGTCGAGACAGGTCTCCCTTCTGGAGTATTTCCCGATTGGGCTGATCCGTATACACCACGATATTGTGTGCCGAGAAGTAATGGGCCAGTTTTCGCGATGCCATAACGAGTGCCAGGACGAGCTTTTCTAGGGGCATATACCTAGCCTCGGCGTCGAGGAGGGTTTTGCTCACGTAATAGATTGGCCTTTGCTCCCTCCCGATCTCTTTGATGAGGACGACGCTAACGGCTATCATGGACACGGCAAGGTATAGGGCAAGGACGTCGCCGGTGTCCGGCTTGGCCAGTAGAGGCACGCTTCCGAGGTAGTTCGCCAGCTCCGTGAACGCGCTCCGGCATTCATCATTCCATTCGAACTTCTTCTGAGCCTTTAGAGTCGTAAAGAATGGCTTGCATCGATCCCCGAACCGGGTAATAAACCGGTTGAGGGCAGCGGCCATTCCGGCTAACTTTTGTATGTCCTTCCTTTTTTCAGGGGTTCTGAGGTCCTTTAAGGCAGAGATTTGGGGCGGGTTCGCCTCTATACCGCGATGGGTTACCATGAACCCTATGAACTTCCCGGCACCAACCCCGAAGGCGCACTTAGAGGCGTTGAGCTTCAGGCCATGCTTTCGGATTGTTTCGAACACCTCTCTTAGGTCGGACAGGTGGTCGTCCTCCTGGGTGCTTTTTACAACCATGTCGTCGATATAGACCTCCATGCTCCGGCCTATGCTCTTAGCGAATATCTTGGTGACCATTCTCTGATACGTCGCCCCAGCGTTCTTAAGCCCAAATGGCATCACCTTGTAACAGTAATTCCCCCTTGGGGTTATGAAGGCGGTTTTTTCTTGGTCAGCCTCCGACATGGGTATTTGGTGATAGCCGGAGCAGGCGTCCAGGAAGCTCATCCTGGAGGCTCCAGCGGTGGAGTCCACTATCTGATTAATTTTAGGCAAAGGGAAGGGATCCTTTGGACAGGCCCGGTTAAGGCTCGTGTAATCGATGCACACACGCAGATTTCCGTTCTTTTTAGGGACCACCACGGGGTTAGCGAGCCATCTAGGGTAAAATATTTCCCTGATGGCTCCAGCTAACAAAAGCTTTTGTACTTCCTCGTTTATGGCGTCGGCATGCTCAGGACTAACGCGGCGCCCCTTTTGCATCACGGGCTTCGCATCCGGGTTGACGTTCAACTTATGGCAGGCGAGGTCGGGACTGATACCCGGCATTTCACACGGAGACCACGCGAAGTTGTCGAGGTACTGAAGTAGGAGCTCAACGAGATCTGCAGTCTCGGGCTCGCTCAGCCTCGCACCCACCATAAAAAAGTGATCCTCGTCGTACCCCGGAATCTGGACCTTCAGCAAACCTCCTTCTACCTTTTCTTTAGCCTCCGGTCCCATCTTCTTGTTCAGTTCCCTCAGCAGCTTGGGATCCTCAGCTTCTATATTCATAGCACTCTGGACCGGAGCCGGTTTATTGCCGGAGTACACGGCCATGGCACAGCTTCTCGAGAACTTTTGGTTTCCCGATATGGTCTCGACTCCATTCACAGTTGGGTACTTGACCTTCTGGTGCAGAGTGGGGGAGACGCCTTCTATCTCATGAAGCCACGCACGCCCTAGTATGATGTTGTAAACTGAGGGGACGTCCACCACCGTGAACTCCACGCTCATAACCTTGGTTCCTGTTTTAACAGGCAAGGTTATGTTCCCTCTGGGCTGAACAGCCTCAGAGTTGAATCCGTACAGAGGAGGGGCTTTGGTATCTAACTGCCCCTCCGTCAGCCCCATCCTTTGGTAGAGGTCTCCAAAGAGTATATTCACCGACGCCCCCTGATCGACGAGGATGCGTCCTACAGAGCAATGGCCCACTTGGGCAGTGATAACAAGGGCGTCATAGTGGGGCAGGTCTACTCCCACTAGGTCAAACGTGCTCCTTCATTGTTGCCTCGCGGGCCTCGGTTCTCTCCGCCCCATTTGGCTTCGGTTTCTTTGGCCCGGAATGGATAACCTGGCAGGTCATCACCGGTGGGGGGAGGTCCGGTTACCTTTCATCGGCCCCTTCTCAGTCTCGATCGGAGTCCCTTCGTGACTTGACGTATTTATCCATCAAGCCATCTCGGACCCATCCTTCCAGCCTTGCCTTCAGCCCATGACACTCATTGGTATTATGGCCACGGCCTTTGTGATAATCGCAAAATTTATCATTGGGCCCGTGGGCTGGTTCGTTCCGGAGTGGGAGGGGCCAGGAGAAGAACGGCTCGTTCTCAATTTCGCCAAGCAGGTCGGTCAACGGGAGACGAAAGGTGGTAGAGTAGGCAATTCCCGGTACCATAGGGCCATTCCGACGGGGCTCCTCTCTTCTCCTCTTGGGGGCCGGTTGCGGACTCTCTACCATACGAGGTCTCCCCATCCTTTCCGCTATGGGGCGATCTCTCCGGGTGCTTCTCGAGACGGTCCTCTCACGGGGCTGTTCGATGCTGGCGACCGAACGACTTGCCCCAGCAGATCTCATGTCCTTCTCTATATCGACATGCTGCTTTATCAGTGATCGGAGTTGAGAAACCGTGCTCTGAGGGGTCGCTATCATTTCGTTGCGGATCCTGCTCCCTACGATCATGTTCTGCCTAAAGGCAGTTATGGCAGTAGAATCGGGGCAGTCGGCGCACTCCGCGTGCTTCTGCCAGAACCGATTATCATAACTCTCGAGGGTCTCTTTAGGTTGGGCCCTAACTTGGTACAATTGTTCCGGTTGGACAACCCTTTCTTTCAAGTTGATAAACCGGTGTGCAAAGTCATAGGCGAGGTCATCCCAACAGTGGATGGAGTTGGCAGACAGAGACTGGAACCATTTACTTGCCAACCTCCCCAGGCTGGCGGGGAAGCATTTGCACATAAGACGATCGAGGTGGGACCAGTGATTCATCTGGTAACGATAGTGCCGAAGGTGAGCTTCCGGATCAGAATCCGCATTGAAGACTTGGAGAACGGGGGCAGTGAAATTTCCGGGGGGTGCGCTGTACTCTATTCCGTCTGAGAACGGGGTGCTACGGGTGGATGCAACGATTTTCAACGCTGCTTCGTCGGCAGCTTGATCTCTACCAGCGCGGCGGTTGCGTCTCCGTCTTCGAGGAGGCTTTTCTGTTCGTGCACGACTCGACTCTGGCTGTGATCCATAACTGTCATCTGGCCAGCGGATTCGTGAGTGCACGCTTCTCTCGTCGCCTTGACGAGAATTTCTTTCGTGGGAGCGCTCCAACTCCTCACCCCTAGTTGGCTCTCTGGGAGTCTCTAGGGGGGTCGTCGGTGGGGTCCCAACCGGGACATCACGCTTTTAGTGGGTCGGAGGACCGGTTCGACTTGGCTTTCGTCTTGGATGACGGGCTCGGGCTCCGGTGCCATCAGCGTGGCTATCAATGCCTTCTGGGCAGCAAGCGCGACGAGCTCCTTCTCGTGGACATCGAGCATCATCTCTGTCAGCTCGGTCCGTGATCGGGGCGTCGCAGGTATTGCCGTTAAGGGGGCGGGATCCCTCGTGGACGCGGTTCTCGAGGTCTCACCGAAAGAGAGCGTCCTGGGCATCCCAAGAACGGGGGGGTGTCGAGACGACGGGGTGTCGAATCGGTTATTGCTAGACATGTTTTCTAAGAGGACGGGATGTCAGAGCTAACGCGTTCTAAACAGCTTCCCACAGACGATGCCAATTGGCGAGCCTGATTTTCTTCCCAAACTCGGCTTAATCAATTCGCGTCGGCTCCGATCTTCCGAGGTGTCTGTTGTGGATCGTGTCTGCTTCGGTGACGAGGCGCTCTTCGTGCCTGCACAAGAAACGAACAGGGGCCCGGGGTTGGTACCAGATTTTCCCTCTCCAACGATCAAGTCAGTATTTGTGGGGACTGAAAGTAGGAATATAGTTAAAGGTGAGGGATCGGGCCGGTTACAACTTGTGGTGTTGGCTGTCAGATGTCGTATTTAGGCGGTCCGGGTGATTTTAGTTTTATCTCTCCTCTCTATATTTGTGCGTGCGTTCTAAGTGGTATTAGTGGGGGTATTTATAGTGTGATCAGAGGTACATTAGCCCTTGGATCACTGTACTGTCAAGTGTTGATCCAACGGCGTCAGTTCATTTATGACTCTGACAAGGGTACTGTCCTTTGCCGGGGCCCACAGGGACTGGTCTGTGATTGGGCCACGTCGATGAAACACATAAAGGGTCCCCCAAGGGAGCAGCAGCATTAATTGGGGAAGCGTATTCGACACGCTTCTTTAGGCCGGTCTAGGCACAGCTCGGGGCATCAAGACCCGGGGTGATGTATCACCCATGGTTGGCAGGCCCGGATAGCCTGTTGTGACGGTTATACGGGTCCGGACGAGAGGGTTTCGACATTCACTCGCCAGTAGACACTTAATATGAATCATTGATAAACCTTCCAATTGAATCTCAATATTTATGAGGTGGTCTTTTTCCGGTGCATAAAAAATGAGGTATAAGCCAAAATTCGTTTTATATTATGAAATGGTTAGATATATATAAGACTAAAAATATCTAACCTTCCAAAATAAAATAAAAAAAATATCTTAGTAAAATTTTACTGAGATCCAAAATGTAGGCATATCCTTGTCTGTGTGGTCTTGATCTTTCGCTTTCTCCACGTGTCAAAATCTGGTGGTCATACTAATATTCCCCACAAGTGCCGACCACACACGAATATTTCTTGTGGATAACTTCAAAGCTATAGTGTAAAATGCAAGTCAAGATAATATAACAAAACAAAGGAAAACTAAAAGTAAGTCAAGATATCACGAGGATATCGAGACATACACATGTACGTACATAATTAAACATGTATATAATATACGGACAAAATACGTGTATATGTTAATGTATTATAATTAATTAACAATTTAGATATTAAAATATTATTTTTAATAATTTAGATATTAATCTATCGATTTTCGTCCAATTAACGACATAACAATATAAATAAACTGAATTGCAGTCATCGTATCTCATAATATTTGGGATATATTTTTTTACTTACGTTGAGACATTCATTATGTGATAGGTAAAAAAAATTAAATGCAATTTCGTCATTTTGTTTAGTTTCACACTTTCAATTATGACATAATGTATAGATTAATATGTTAAAGTTGGTATTTTAATTAGTCCATTCATTCCTATTTAATTATCCATTATGAAACTACGCACAATTTTGATCGATCAATAAATTTGTATCAAAATTGTATTTGAACATTTAAACTATATGATTAAGTTTAAAAAAATATTATCCTAACATTTTTGATATAAGTTGTTGACCGATGAAATTAAATATGGTTTAGTGTAAAATACGGATTACTAGTAAGTACATAATTTTGTTCAATAATTTATATACATAAATATACAGTTGCCACGCGTACGGAGAGAGTGTAAAGTTGTGGGGTTTATAGGTATAGGTGTACTAATAGCGTGTCGCAGACGGGTAAGAGCAACTATGACCTTACACGTGTAACCATATATTGACCGTATGATGTTGTGATCACGTGACAAGGAGGAGGGATTTTATGACCGCTACTCTCATTCTCATTTTTTAAGATACATATATTAATATTTTAATATTTTGTTTGTACGGATATTAGGCTCTTTTCTTGTCGTCTAGTGTTCCATATTCTTTGGACCGACTTTTTGTGGTTGGTTACTGTATTGGACTACAGTAACAGGAGTGAGTAATAATTATGGCCCATTAAAACTTATCTTAGTACTTGCGTTGCTACGTTTTATTTGAACCAAAAAATAAATAAAATGGAAACACTTTTTGTATTAAGCAAAGTATCGGTAACAGGATCATTTTGTATTGAAGTATAAATTACAAGATCCGACAGTTCTAGCTGCGTAGTTCTAGTTTTTTTGGTTTTTTATCGCTTCTTTAAAGGTTAAACATGCGAATCTTCGCATGCGACATGGTTCAAACTTTGACGATGAACGTGATATACTCGGGTGACAACCACATGGCTACTAACCACTTGCTCTAGTTATAGTCTTGTAGAGATGATTTTTGAAGAATGGGACTTGCTCTTATTTAAACTTGGTCTTTTTTCTTTCACCTTCTTGTGCCCTGTCTCATATTTTCTCAAATTCCTCTATAATTCTCTAAATTTTTTCCCATTTTATTTTCATAGTAATTCTCTTTTTCTCACTAGGTATTAAATTGTCACCATCAAGTCACTTAAAAGGAAAAAAATAACCATTATGTTTTCAAATCAATTTACTGTTTTTTTGGTGACTTTTAAGATTTGTCTCCTTTTCATAAAAACGAATTCATGATAAACTTATGAGATTATATATATATATACATATATAATTTAGCAAACTGCATCTTCCATGACTTGTTGGAAAACGCAAGTTATTTTTACAGGGTCAGCTTTTAGGTGCCTTCATTTTGTAGGCAAACTAATGTAGCAAATTGTATCTTAGTTCAGGCATATAAGCTTCTAGCTTATTAATAATATTGCCATCTTGTTTTACATTAATATATTATTATTTTACTAAAAATGAAGGCACCTAGAAAGCTTACCCTATTTGCCAAATATTTTACTCCTATGTCACAATATTGTCATACAACACTATCAAACTTGGGAGCCACCCACTTGGAAGTGTATCAACTAATGTGTCCTTTTGCTAAAGAAACACTTGTGAGTTGTATCGTTGCATTAAATTTCATTGATAAATAAGTTACTTAAAGTAGTGATTATTGAGATCTGAGTATTGTTAGGGTCCGGGTGGCAAATCTATGGAGGGTTTGGATGGAAACAAGTGTCCAGTGTCCACTAGAGTATTCGATGCAAATATAAAACCATCGGCAGACTTAAAACATATTATTATTATTTTAAATTTAATAATTACAATATAAAAATTGATATATATATATATCGTATAAATTATTTAAATTTCATAAAACACATAATTCCATTTATATATAATGTATATGATTTAGTACATTAATATAATAGTAATAAACTATGATTGGTGCATATTTTTGTAGTTGTAAAATTGTTACGATTATTAAATTATAATAAATAAATAAAAATAAATAATGTAGTTTTATTATAAAAAAAAATAAGCAAATTAAAATTTTATATAAATATAAACGATTAATTAAAATATAAAAAAATTTGTTAATTTTGATAAAATGGTTAATAAGTTGGAATGGAGGTGTGATTAATGTACTACAGTTTTTCTTATTAAACGCACAGACCGTAGATTAAATCTACGGTCTACAGTGATCCACTGTAAACCGTAGATTTAATCTACGGTTTGTATTGAATTAATGCAAACCGTAGATTAAATCTACGGTTTACAGTGGATCACTGTAAACCGTAGATTTAATCTACGGTCTGTGTAATTTCACAGATTTTTTGAAAATAAAAATTAAAATAAAAATTCTAATAATTAAAATTAAAATACTGAATATTTTTTTCAAATTAAACATGATTTTTTTTTTACATAAAAATGCCTTATATTTAAAATTTGATATTTTTTTCAAGTGTATAATTTGATATTTTTTTCAAGTGTATAAGTTGATTTTTTTCAAGTGTATAAGTTGATATTTTTTTCAAATAAGACATTTTGTTTTTTTCAAATTTAAAAACAAAATGACTTATTTTTAAAATTTTACATAAAATAAATTACAAATATTCTAACAATCTGTAAAAATAAACACAAAATTTATACAAATTTACACAAAAAAGTTGATTTGATAAATTTTATGTTTTTGGTTCATGTTATATTTTTGTCAAGTGTATAAGTTGATATTTATTGAATCATTAACTAAATCGTCAATTTTTGTGAAGTTTTTTTGGTTTGTATTTAACACTTGTATAACGCAATATGCAAACATGAATATCAACTTATAAATTTCATAAAACAAATTTATTAAACAAAATTTACAACAAAATTTACAACAAAATTAAACAAAATTTACAACAAAATTTCATAGAACTAAATTTCATAAAACAAATTTATTAAACATTTGTTTACATCATATAAATTTACAACGAATTGAAAAAAATAGTAATTTACATAAAATTAAAAATAAAAAACCGATTATGGACTTAGGTCTATAGGTTCTTCATTTGCTTTTTTCTTCCCCGATTGCTTTTCCAGCGCCATATATAATTTGAAATTTGGTCGAAAAAGTTCCTTCCATGGCGCAGCTGCCTCAGTGCGTGTTTGTTCCCACCGTGCTATAATTCCTGGCATTGGGAAGATCCCTTCTTTAGGAATAACCTGAGCATAGTGACAACTGTTGACGAACACCATTACAGTCGGGATCCAATATGTCGTTCCTTGAGGCGGACCAGTATAAAGAGGTAAAAAAGTAGAGTTCCACACGTTTACCTCTCCATTTTGATTTTCCCATAAGGACAACAATACAATTGGCATATTGTAATGAGAAGCAATTAAAAAACCATACGACGGAAATCTCATCCATTTCTCAGAAGGTGCGGGATTTGTAGCATGATAAAAATTTAAACTTGATAAAATGTAATCATACCGGTAAGCTTCAAAGTCAAGATTCTCAAACAGCTCATAATAAACACCTTTCATTTGCTGCAGCTCTTGAAACAATTCACATCTTACCGCGTACCAATCATCTTCCCCATGCTGTTTACCCGTCGCATTTGCAACTACCCGGAACCCACAGTTACCATCCCCACGCACATCATAAACCGTTTCGATGTAACTATGTAACATGAACCATATTTGGTCACTGTACAGGAAGGTTGGCCTATTGGGGGTGGGTTTAGGGTTCTGGTTTCGCGGCCTCCTAGTTGGGTTTACCCTTACCTCCGGTGTTTCATCCGCCTTGCCTTTACCCTTGTCCCTACTAGCACCAGCACTCTGTTCCTCCACATACTCCCATCCCGACTTATCCCTCTTACTAGATTTGTCGCCTTTTCTAGGTCTCCCCCTATTTGCTCTCACTTCGGGGTCACTGACGGATGTTCTGGCTGGTACGGTTATCTCTCGGAGTTGTGTTTTCATACGCCGTTTTTCAACATTCGTTTTGCTAGCATAAACACTTTTAAACTCTTCTAGATCACCCTCTACCCCATAATCATCGGTGTTCCCATTATCATCAATTACGTCTAATTTTTTCCAGAATGGATGAATATATTCTAGAGGAAGAGGCTTCCCGAATAAAATATGTTCACTCATAATATGATGACAAGGTAAACCGTGAGACAATTTAAAACCGCAAGAACAATTCTCATCAGCCTGGCCACTACATTTTCTGTGTTCTTGGAATAATAAATCAAAGGCATAGTGTGTGATATACGACCTAAGATTTATAAATAGAGGCGTTTTTTCAGAATGTGGAAAATAAGACTTGCATTTATCCAACTTCGTCTTAATATCCTCAAACTGTTTTTCTAGAATTCTATTCACCTCTACCCAAACAGTTTCAAGCGTGCCAGTATTAGTGGAAAGGGATCTTTTCAGCTTAGCATGTTGTTGTTCGGCTCGATTGCTAGTTCTGTTACCTAGATGTGTTGTGTGGTTGGTATAGCATGCAACAAACTTTTCAGCATAATCATTTAAAAGCTTGTCTACATACTTAATCACAGCAGGGTACGATTTGTAAGAGGTATTGAAATTAGTTCGGTTATAATTGTACTCCTCTATCGACTCAGAATCAACCAATAAACCCCAATCATCTAAAAACGTTTGCCACTCCTCGTCAGGGATCTTTTTACGGCAGTTTTTCAAAACATTTTTTGCAATATGAAAAGTGCACAAAATATGATGAGAATCGGGAAAAACAACGGATAAAGCATTTGATAAGGCCATTTCCCTGTCGGTTACAAACACCCTAGGTAGTATACACCCCTCCAATGTAACTTTAAATTTTTCCAATGCCCATATATAACTTTCTTGTGTCTCGTCACTCATGAAAACAAAACCTAAACAATATGTTTGGTTCGTTGATGTCATTCCTACGACTTCTAGAAATGACATATTAAAACGGTTTGTCCTATATGTACAATCCATTAACAAGACATCAGGAAAAGCTTTGAACATCCTTATAGAATCGGGGTGTGCAAAAAACAAGTTCTCAAGGGAATGGGTTGATGGGTTCATATTATAGTAGAACGTGTAGCGATGGCTATCCAACAAATTAAACAGTTCCTGTATCGGGTTTCTACCATCTCGTTCTTTAAATTTCAGTCCGGCCAAAAAATTATGTATCGTTTTAGTGTTTGATACATTGTCAGGATTTCTATTTTTAATGGCCTCTAATATTGCACCAACTTTAAAACTACTTTGCCTTAAAGTTTTAACAATTTCTTTTTCATCTTGGGTTAAACGAGCACGTCGTGCTTGACCTTGGAGGTAAGTTGGGGGTGGGTGGTTATGTTGTCCATTTTCTACGTGACACATCCATTCACCATTAACTACGTAACCTTTAATGAAAAATGGACAGTCTTTTTTCTTTGTACCTGATTTTACGGAAGATGGTTTCTTTTTTTCGTAAACCCCCGATTTATCACACACAATATCAACATACGGTGTCCTGCTCCCATCACCCCCTCCAGACCTACGAATCGTAAGGATGAAACCCCAATTTCCAGCCACATCAGCAAGATCAGCAAGCATTTCATCCCTTGTTTCCCAAGTCAATTCATCAACTTCAAAGTGCTCCGAATAATCAGTTAGCTCATCGTTTGAGCCACTGGATGAATTCGCATTGTTGTTGTTATTCCATTGGTTGTTGTCATAACCATAGTTGTAATTCATTTTCGGATAGGGTTTGTTTGTATATTTTATTGGGGAGAAATGAGGATTTTTTAAGAGATTTCCGAAATGTGTTTGTGTTTGATTTTATGGTTTGTTAGAATTGGCAAAATTGAGTCATATTTATAGGGTAAGTTTACACTACAAACCGTAGATTACTTTTACGGTTTGTAGTGAATTTTTGGTGTAGTCATTTCGAAACTTTAATAATGCATTGAGTAGTCATTTTCGGATAGGGTTGTCAAGTCATAATAATTCAAAAGTGATAATGTGTTGTCGGAATTATTTTGATAGATATGGTATCCAATGTAATTTACACTACAAACCGTATATTACTTTTACGGGTTGTAGTGTTTTTTTTGGAGTAGTCATTTCGAAACTTTAATAATGCATTGAGTAGTCATTTTCGGATAGGGTTGTCAAGTCATAATAATTCAAAAGTGATAATGTGTTGTCGGAATTATTTTGATAGATATGGTATCCAATGTAATTTACACTACAAACCGTATATTACTTTTACGGGTTGTAGTGTTTTTTTTGGAGTAGTCATTTCGAAACTTTAATAATGCATTGAGTAGTCATTTTCGGATAGGGTTGTCAAGTCATAATAATTCAAAAGTGATAACGTGTTGTCGGAATTATTTTGATAGATATGGTATCCAATGTAATTTACACTACAAACCGTAGATTACTTTTACGGTTTGTAGTTTTTTTTTTTTTACGTTGTTTACGGTGATTCAGTGCAAAAAGTACATTCGTAAAACGTCGCTGCTAAAATCAGGGGTACAAACCGTACATTACTTTTACGGTTTGCACAAAATACATACAAACCGTACATTTAATGTACGGTTTGTATGAAATCTGTACAAACCGTACATTAAATGTACGGTTTGTATGTATTTCAGAATATTTAGGGTTTTTTAGGGTTTAGGGTTTAGGGTTTAGGGTTTAGGGTTTGTAATTTAGGGTTTATGGTTTTTAATATAGGGTTTAGGGTTTAGGGTTTGTAATTTAGGGTTTAGGTTTTTAATATAGGGTTTAGGGTTTAGGGTTTGTAATTTAGGGTTTAGGGTTTATGGTTTGTAATTTAGGGTTTAGGGTTTGTAAATTAGGGTTTATGGTTTACGGTTTAGATTTTAGGGTTTAGGGTAAGTGGTTTGTAATTTAGGGTTTAGGGTTTAGGGTTAGGGTTTGTAATTTAGGGTTTAGGTTTCAGGGTTTAGAATTTAGGGTTTAGGGTTTAGGGTTTGTAATTTAGGGTTTAGGGTTTAGGGTTTGTAATTTAGGGTTTAGGGTTTAGGGTTTAGGGTTTAGGGTTTAGGGTTTAGGGTTTAGGGGTTAGGGTTTAGGGTTTAGGGTTTAGGGTTTAGAGTTTAGGGTTTAGGGTTTAGGGTTTAGGGTTTAGGGTTTGTAAAAACTCAATATTGGTCCTAAAACATACAAATCAAACATACGAATCAAATTTAACTTACGAATTTATAACGTACAAATCAAACATAGAAATCAAATTAAACCTACGAATTTATAATATTCCAACCCTAGCTAATAATAAAACTGACAAATCAAACATAGAAATCAAATACAAAAACAGTGCATTTATTTTTTTTTGTAACGACTAAATGTTTTAAAGTTGGACATAGGGAGCATCTTTCCCGCCGATGTTAATCTATCGGATGACGGCTCAGCAGACTCTTCGATTTCGTTTAGCTCCGTACGCCGTCTTTGTCGCTGCTGCGATTCTGGATGCGGCGCACGCTCGTGGGATGTAACTGTCAACCCTCGACTCCAACTGTCGGTTGACTGATGACTAGGATGATGCTCGAACGGGACATCATCCTGAACGTAGCCCGACCCAGCAAAAGAAGCACGACGACCATGACCGCTTGAACTCGGACCCGGACCCTGATCTGTAGTCGGGGGTCGACCTCCACTGGTTCTTCTACCGCCGCTACTAGATTCGCCTTCCCCTCTGCCTCTTTCGTCGGGACGCCGACAACTTGCCGACCTAGTGTAATTTCTTGGGTCGTAACGTAGGTCGTCATCACCATCGTCGTCGTCGTCGTCGTCATCGTCATCCTCCCCCTCCGACTGTTCATCAGCTGACCCATACGGATTCATACCCATTTCAGCGAACTCCTTACGTAGTAAGTCCACGTCCGTTTTAGATTTCAGCCGTTTGAACGATTTGAAACTGCGGCGCAACATCGCTTTCTGTAAAAAAAAACAATAAAAAACGATTTATTAGTATTGAAATATACATAAAAAGAAGTAACGATTTATTAGTAAAAAACGATTTAGTAGTTACCATTTTATTGAAGACACCCGTATTCTCCCGGAAACCGTGAGGGGGCGGGGCAAGTTCAGGTGGGTTTATGAAGATGCGGGTCCGCTCTCTATACCATTTCATGTAACCCGGTGACGTCCCCGTGCCATATTCGCCGTTAATAAGACGGGTGTGGCGGTCATTCCACACGACTATAAATTCTCCGGTTAGTAAAGGCCAGTCGTGTTTTTGCCCAATCCCATATCTTCTATCCTTGCCGTGACCCTGTCTTGGTTTCCAGATATACGTAGGGACCCGCTGCACAAAACCGAACTGCCTCATGAACCTGTCCGCGGGGTGGTACTCAATCTTCTCATTTCAAATGAGAGGCACAGAACAATGCCACATATACCGGCCCCGCGTGCAGTATTCCGGATACTGATTAAGATCCCCGTAAGGTTGCCACACTATCTGTAATCATCAAATTAGAATATATAAACAATGGTTTTAAAATAGACGAGTAATAAATTCTGCGAAGATAAGACCAATGCAAACATATACAACATATAATACGTAAGTTACATATAATACGAAAATTAAAATTTACCTGTTCAGGCGACATATTGTCAAACTGGTCACGTATGTGGACCACATTATGTCCGTAGACATATGGCGTAAGGTTAGTTTGCCGCCACATCTTCCATCTGTAATATACAAACAAAAACCGATAAACAATAAATATAACCGGCAGCTAAGTAAATGATAGATGACACAATAATATAAAAAAGCAAATCCAATTCAAAAACTAAATAAATATCATACCTGTAACCGAGGGGGAACCTAGGCAAGCCCTCCGGTGGCTCGACATCTTCCGGCAGCTCTTCACACGGTCTAACCGGCAGTAGTCTGGTAATCGCCCACATATCCAGAAACATAACCGCCCCGCTTACTCCGGTTGTCTTACAACGTACCACCCTGCATAGATTAGCCTCTAACCAGGCCAGAAGAGCTGATCCCCAACTATACTCAGCACATGTGTCAAAATCCTCTAGAAATGGCAGAGGCCAGAGTGGAATCTGATCACTGCTCTTATCCGAAAACACATGTGCAGCCAGTAATAATAGCATGGCAGCCCTAGACTGATATAGTAAACGCTCCTCACTAGGGTTGGGGGGTAATTCACCGAAGGTCTGTAACATCCAATCAAGTCTAACTGTCAGACAGTTTTGATCGACTTGATTGTCAGCCGGCCTAACACCCAACAAACTCTCCATCATAGCCAACCTGCTCGCCTTCGTGTCATTCCGCTCCGACCGGGTCACAGCAAGACCATCCACCCTCAGACCGAGCATAATCTCTACATCCTGTAAAGATATCCCCAACTCTCCCCCGACAAAATGGAACGTGTGCGACTCATCACGCCACCTATCAACTAAGGCTGTAATCAACCCTCGGTCTACGGTATAATTACCTATACTGTAAATACCGTAAAAACCAGCCCTAATGATATTATGAACTACCCTTTCAGGCGTCGGTATCTGCCAACTATAATTATAAACCCTAATCTTATTGGCATCTCCTCTACCCGCTTCTCTGCCAGCATCCCAAGTCTGATTAGAAATGTGACCGGTCTGTCGTAAAATACCCAACCTCCCTTTAATCTGTGGACCTGGGTCTGTCATCCTAACTATGATAACCAAATATAACTCAATTAATGATAACCAAAAAAATGATAACATAACCAATTAATGATAACCAAACAATGATAATTCAATGATAACCAAACAATGATAACTCAATTATAACCAATTAATGATAACCAAACACACATTTTTTCATAAACCAAACAACAATAATAATTAAATTTTTTAATCATAACCAAACACACATTTTTTCATAAACCAAACAATAATAATTAAATTTTTTAATGATAACCAAACACACATTTTTTCATAAACCAAACAATAATAATTAAATTTTTTAATGATAACCAAACACACATTTTTTCATAAACCAAACAACAATAATAATTAAATTTTTTAATCATAACCAAACACACATTTTTTCATAAACCAAACAATAATAATTCAATTTTTTAATCATAACCAAACACACATTTTTTCATAAACCAAACAATAATAATTAAATTTTTTAATCATAACCAAACACACATTTTTTCATAAACCAAACAATAATAATTCAATTTTTTAATCATAACCAAACACACATTTTTTCATAAACCAAACAATAATAATTCAATTTTTTAATCATAACCAAACACACATTTTTTCATAAACCAAACAACAATAATAATTAAATTTTTTAATCATAACCAAACACACATTTTTTCATAAACCAAACAATAATAATTCAATTTTTTAATCATAACCAAACACATTCTCAACAATTCAAATTAACCAAACAAAATAAAAAAACATGCAAAAATGGGACAAATATCAACAATTATTAAAATTTCTATAATTAATATAAACAAACAACAAACAATTATATATAGCTAAGTGAATTATGGTTTTGCATATTTTATATATTTTTTCCTATTTTACAAATTAAAATTACAAAAAATAAAAAAACATGCAAAAATGGGACAAAATATCAACAATTATTAAAATTTCTATAATTAATATAAACAAACAACAAACAATGATATATAGCTAAGTGAATTATGGATTTGCATATTTTATATATTTTTTCCTTTTTTACAAATTTAAATTACACAAAAAACATAATAAATTAGAGAATAAAAGATATACCCTTGAATTATGGATAAGTTTGATTGATGATTTGGGGTTTTTTGTTAATAAAGTTGATAGTTAATGTGGTTGATTGATGAGGGTGATTTTTTGGGTTGAAAATTGGGGGTTTTTGAGAGAAAGAGAGAGAGTGTAGAATAAAATTTAATTTTTTTAAAAAAATTCGTAACTTTCTGTTTTTTCCAGGGACTGTCTGTGTAATTTTTGCAGGGACTGACTGTGTAATTCTGAAAATCAGGGACTCACTGTGTAATTTACAGACATTTGCTGCAAACCGTAGATTAAATCTACGGTCTGCATTGATTCAATGCAAACCGTAGATTTAATCTACGGTTTGCAGCAAATGTCTGTAAACCGTAGATTAAATCTACGGTCTGTGTTGAATCAATACAGACCGTAGATTTAATCTACGGTCTGAGAGTATTTTCAGACTTTTTGAAGTTTAAAAAGTCACCCTCGTTGGAATGTTCAATTTAATTTGTCCAAACTTCACAATTTCCATCTGTCCCCACATTTTACTGTTGGCTAGACAAACTAAAACAACCTGCCGTGACACACCATGTCACACTATCAATGTTGAGCTCTGTCTATTAAAATAAAATAAATAGAGGTGTTATTTAGAATAGTTATTAATTAAAAACAAATGTGTTAAAAGCTAATCATTAAGTGAGTTGTTAATCTTACTCTTCAACTTTCTTTTATTTTTTCATGAAATGTGTCGTGAAATAAGATCATGTTAAAATCTTTTTTTCATCATTACTTATTTGATCTATATTTTTAGGTTCAAACAAAATACAGTAACAAACTCAACATATTTTCTAACATCTGTTTCATTTTAGTAAGTTTCCATTTAATTATCCACGGTTCTAAATTAACAAGTACTCTGTGCATTTTACTCTATCCAAATAACTTTTAGAATTTGAATAATAAACATAATAAATGTAAATGGTAGACTTGGAAAATAAAATAAAAAAATAAATGTTATGATGTTCCTCGTCTAAATTGGATGATTAATAATCTATGACAATGAAATAAAAACATACCCCGTGTTAGACTTATCAAAACAAACAATATATCCAAAACATCATTTTTGGAAGTTTTTCCAAAGTATATCGCCTTAATTATCATGTTTTATCCATATCCATCATCTTTAATTAATAAATCATAGAGAAAATTAAGGATTGGTCCACGAAAACAAAAGTATTTAAGGATTGGTCCGGCTATAAAATTTATTTAAGGATTGGTCCATTATTTCTGAAACTAATTAAGGATTGGTCCACCATAATAAAAGCTGTTCCAATTCTATTTATCTAATTAATCATTCTCTCTCTAAAAAAAAAAAAAACAGGTTTCAGATAAAATATTTTCTCCCCCAAATCTCTCTCTCTACATACATACCCACATACATACATACCTCCGCCTTCACCTCCGCCGCTGCCGCCTCTCCCTTCCGTCGTCTCCGGACGCTGTCTCCACCGCCACATGTCTTATATCTCTCCCACTCTCTCTCTCTATATATACATATATATGTATATGTATATTTATCTATATATATGTATATATATATATCTATGTATATATATCTATACACCCTTGCTGGAGTAAACAAATGGTCATATTGTGACAAAGAAGGAGTTAGCTCCAAAACCTTCTGCTAGGAAAGGGAAAACTAGCAAGAGGACCCTCTTCGTGAGGTCACTGCTCAGGGAAGTTGCTGGTTTTGCTCCATATGAGAAGAGGATCACTAAGCTTCTCAAAGTTGGGAAAGACAAGCGTGCCCTTAAGGTTTTCAGACTGTTTTTTTCGCTGTTTTTTTTCAGGCTGTTTTTTTCAGACTGTTTTTTTTTTTCAGACTGTTTTTTTTTTCAGACTGTTTTTTTTAGACTGTTTTTTCAGACTGTTTTTTTTTTCAGACTGTTTTTTTAAGACTGTTTTTTTAAGACTGTTTTTTTTCAGACTGTTTTTTTTCAGACTGTTTTATCTATATGTATATGTATCTATAAATTGTAGTACTGTTTAGCTGAGTTCGTTGTAGTAATTGTTCCCTTTCATATATTGTAACGTTTCTGTGTGTTATAATTTCATTTAAACTTATTTAGACGTTGTTTGGCTTCAGCTTAAGAGTTAAGCTTATTAGATTTTCCTGTCAATCGCTTATGCCTATGTATATACTTATGTCTTCAAATTTACGTTGAAATTTAGCAATGCCATGAACCAATCATCGGGTGTAAGATGATGCAGGGTTTCTATACCTTTGATACACTGGTGAGTTTAATATCTCTGAACTTGTCTTACAACCAATTAGAGGGTCCTGTTCCCAACACAAAACCTTTTCAACACCTTTCAGTTTATGATTTTAGAGAAAATAAAGACCTGTGTGGTAATTTTACTGGTTTAAAGGAATGTCCCTCAGAAAAAATAGTCGGTACGAAGAAAAGGAAGAACAAAAGAACTACAACTCTACTCATTGTTTGTGCTGTTACATTTTCATTTTTGATATTGGTGATATTAGGAGTCTTTGTTCGTAGAAGAAAGCAACAAAAAACAATAAGTCATCGACAACATGAAAATAATGAAAATATTTTTTCGATTTGGAGTTATAATGGAAAATTGGTTTATGATATTATCATTGCGGAGACAGAAAACTTTGACGAAAAGTATTGTATCGGAGTGGGTGGATCAGGAGCAGTTTACAAGGTTGAACAACTAAATGATGAAGTTCTCGCTGTTAAGAAATTACATTCTATGGAAATTGGGGAGTTGAATAACCAAAAAGCTTTCACCAGCGAGATACGTGCATTAGCTGAGATTCGTCACCGTAATATCGTTAAATTGTACGGCTTTTGCTCACATTCACAACACTCATTTTTAGTATATGAGTTTTTGGAAGGTGGAGATTTGTATAAAATCCTCATTGATAAAAAGAAAGCAACTGATTTTGAGTGGCCAAAGAGGATCGATGTCATTAAAGGTGTTGCAAATGGTTTGTCGTATATGCACCATGATTGTTCACCTCCCATAGTCCATCGCGACATATCAAGCAAAAACATTATGCTAGATAAAGAGAACGTCGCTCATATCTCAGATTTTGGTACTGCTCGAATTTTAAAGACCAACTCAACCAATTGCACCTCTTTTGCAGGAACATTTGGTTATGCAGCTCCAGGTATTGTAACTTTTTATAATTAAAATTGAAAATATTCTTATCCAGAAGATCCGCCATCAATTCATTCCTTGCTGGGAAGTATTGTAACTTTTTATTACTGTACTTTAGTCCTCATAGCAGATTTATTGGGGTACATATTTTTTTTTATTACTACTGTCATCAATAACTTTGTTATGACAGAACTTGCTCACACAATGGAAGTGAATGAGATGCATGATGTTTATAGCTTCGGCGTACTTACTCTAGAAGTTTTAATGGGGAGGCATCCAGGTGACTTAGTTTCTCAATTCTCATTGTCGTCACAGTTACCAGATGAGTTAAAATCTACTCTGTTGAAAGATGTGTTGGATGAACCGCTCCGAATTCCAACGACAATGTGTATGAGGACTGAAGTGGGTGATGTGTATTCACTTTTTTGGATTGTATATGTATTTTTCTGTATTGTGTATGTATTTTTCTGTATTGTTTTCAGACTGTTTTTTTCAGACTGTTTTTTTTCAGACTGTTTTTTTTCAGACTGTTTTTTTCAGACTGTTTTTTTTAAAACTGTTTTCAGACTGTTTTTTTACGTTTTCAGACTGTTTTTTTTTTTTTTACGTTTTTGGATTTTTTTTTTCAGATTTTTTTTTTACGTTTTCAGACTGTTTTTTTTTTACGTTTCTGAATTTTTGTTGATTTTAGATTTTTGTTGATTTTTTGGGATTTTTTTTGATTTTTTTTAAAAAAATCGTGTTTTTTCGGGGTTTTGCCTCTTTTATTTTTTTTTTTGATTTTTTCATATTTTTTTTATTTTTTGATTTTTGTATTTTTATTTTCTGGAATTTTTTCTGATTTTTTACATTTTTATTGGTTAGTTAGGGAAAATGGACCAATACTTAATTAGTTTCAGTTTCATGGACCAATCCTTAAATACTTTTATTTTCATGGACCAATCCAAAATTTACCCTAAATCATATCTCATGGATTAGGGCTGTGACCATTTCCCTTCACCGTCAAGTAAAGTTAGATTTTAGTAATAAATTAACCTACTCGAAGATAGAGCTGCCAGTACGATCTTTTTTTTATGTTAACTATAGTCAGGTCCAAACCAACTACAGTTAAATCCAGAGTTTATAAAGCACACCAACCCACCCCTCACTCTAATCAATAACTATGTAAAGAGAAAGATTAGTATACTACACTACACTGAACTGATAAATAAATAAAAACAACAACAAATGTTGACAATGAACACCAACAACAGTTATAGTAATAATCTCCCACACCCAAATCTCACCGTCCAAGCCCCTTATATGGACCTCTTCCTAGACGATCCAACGACGAATACCCTATCCAACTCCCCGAACGCAGACTCGATCCTGTCCGCTCTTAGCCGATACCTCCCATCCAACGGCTGTGATGCTGACACGTGGACAACAGATGACTATGATGTACCCGTCGACCTACACAGCTGCGATAGTTTCAGGATGTACGAGTTCAAGGTCCGTAAGTGTGCCCGTGCGAGGTCACATGACTGGACCGAGTGCCCCTTTGCGCATCCTGGGGAGAAGGCCCGCCGTAGGGATCCCCGCAAGCACAGGTTCTGTCGTCTATGCCTTCTTATTTAATTTAGTCAATTTTTTGTTATATTTAGTTAAATTAGTTTTCCAATGGTCTTTTTCTTCTTTAGGCCTTAATATCTAAATTATTTATTTTATTGTTAATATATTTAGTCTAGTTATATTTTTGAGGTTGTCTTTTTCCATTTTGTCTTAATATATAAATTAGTCATTTTATTGTTAATATATTTAGTCTAGTTATATTTCTGAGGTAGTCTTTTTCCAGTTTATCAAAACAAAAAAAAATTTAGCGAGCCGACTCTTTATCAAAAAAAAAAATTAGTCATTTTATTGTTTATTAATTTAATCAAATTAGTGTTCTGAGGTGGGTCTTTTTCCAGTTTATCAAAAAACAAAAAAAAAAAGTCAATATTTTTGGGCGAGAACCTACTCCCAAAATACTTGGTCAGCTAGATGACGGTCTGGAAAAATAATTATTTTGAAAAATGAAATGTACATAAGGGTGAATTTTCCCCTCTCAAGTGTGAAAATTACCAAATGTTTTCGAGCAAGCACAGGTACAGTCTTCATAGTCATTTTCTTGTAAATATATTTAGTCAAAGTAGTCCAAATATATTTCTGAGGTGGCCTTTTTCCAGTGTAAAAAAAAAAAGTCAAAAAATAATTTTTGTCAAATTAGTCTAGTTTTATTAATCTAGGTGACGGTCTGAAAATATTTTTATTGTTATATTAGTCTTTTTCTACTTTATTGTTAATAAATTTAGTCGAATTTAGTGAAATTAGTCTAGTTATATTTCAGCTAGGTGTTGAAAATATTTTTATTTTGAAAAAAATAAACTACAAGAAAGGGTGATTTTTCTCCAGCGAGTGTGAAATTTTTTAACCGGTTACTAAAATAAAAATTATACAAGTGGGTGATTTTTCTTCAGCTAGGTGACGGTTTGAATTTTTTTTGTTTTGTATTTTTTTTCCTGGAAGTGATGATTTTCAACAGCGGCCGATTTTTTTTGGCTAATGTTGTGGCTTCGCATCTGCAGGTACTCTGGCACACCATGCCCAGAGTATAAAAAGGGGACATGTAGGGCTGGGGAAGGGTGCGAGTACGCGCACGGTGTGTTTGAGGTCTGGCTGCACCCTTCGAGGTACCGCACTCAGCCTTGTAAAGACGGGACCATGTGTCGTCGTCGAGTGTGCTTCTTTGCCCACACTCCTGACCAGATCCGAGTCGACTGTGACTCTACCTCAGCTAGGTCAGACTCCCCCCCTCTATCCCCTTCCCCTCTCGGGATGAGTGAGCTCGCACACCAGATGGCAAAGATGAGGGTGAATATGGGTATGAGTGCGAGTGTGAGTCCTCCGGGTTGGGGGATGCCTTACGGGGGTTCACCACGTAGCCCAAGGAACATTCCTGATAACATTCGTGCGGGTTTTTTTAGCTTGCCTTCGACTCCTACCAAGGCTGTGACCCGAATGGGAGCGTGGGAGGAGAGTTTCGAGGAGGAGCCAGTGATGGAAAGGGTTGAGTCGGGTCGGGTTTTGAGGGCTCAGATGTATGCTAAGCTGAGTAGGGAGAATTCTCTTTGTCGGGCTGATCCAAACTGGATCACGGGTTGATGTTATTTCTGCTGAGGTGTGAATATTATTATCTACTAATGACGGTGACAAGATATGATTTGTTTTGGATATTTGGCTATCAAGTACTACTCCATTTAGTATTTATTTACTAGTAGTATGTTTATATTTTAGTTCTCTCATGTTGTGTGGGAAAACGGTGACTTGGGTTCATTTTTATCTAATTTGATGTGTTTTGTTGTTAATTCCGAATTTTGGGACTCGAAAAATGATGCCACTGATGTATGTATATAGTGTTGGAAAAAGAGGCTGCCTGGGTGGGATTATGGGGGGTAGCTTTGTTGATCTAATCTGGATTTAATCTTATTTTGCAAGGATATTATTAATGTAATTTGATTGTTAGTACTACAATGTTCTTTCATTTTGTTGCGTTTTTTTTTCTTGTTTTTCTATGTTAATTACTAATGAGAGAGTTGAGTCCACGGCGGTAACATAGGAGTTTAGTGAAGAAGTACTTTTAGGTCTTGTTGATATTAAAAACCGTTTTGGCTAGGGGTGTCATCGGTTCGTTAGTGTCATCGGTTCGTTACGAAACTTTGAAACACTAATAGAACTTTCAACTAAAGTCTATAAATAAAATAAAATATTATAAGTATTAACTAAAAAAAAAGTAATATGATTATATTATATCAATATTAATAATTAAGTGTATAATAATTAAGTGTATAAGTTTTTAGTTTATTTGTCTATAGAATATATTTTAATATTTCGGTTTGAATCAGAACTTACAAAACGAAAATACCGAAATCGAACTTGAACCGATTTTCAAAGATTGGTTCGGTTGTATCGTACCGTAATGTCGGTATCAAATTTTTAGTACCGACTTAATTGGTTTGGTTCGAAAAACGGTTGGTTGTTACTTATTAGCGGTTGTTACTTATTAGCTCTAAAAGGAAGCAGAGTACCCGACTCTGAGTCAGGGTTATTCTGTTTTCTACAGCCATTGGATATGCTACTGTCTAAATTTAATAACAAATATATAATGGTTGAGTCAGGATTACTCTGCTTCCGTTCTAGAAGGTGTACAAATTGTCTGTGCCTTATTTAATGGTTTTATTCGGTATATATGGCCAATATCAAGTTAGTGACCATCTCATGGGACTTTTTAACAACATCTACAATAGTGTTATCTATATTGTTAACTAAAAATGTTAGTAACAATGCAATTTTGTCTTTCCATTAGTTGTGTTAAAGTGTGTTAAACTTCATAGATGTTAAAAACATTGTTAAATATAACAATCTTTTTAATTGTTATTACTTAATAACATGACAAAAAAATCTAACCCACATCCACAATTAACTGATATTTTTTACGCATATATTTTATATCTCTATCATACTGCTATTTATTTTCACTCATCACCTATCCATAGTACTATATTTTGAATAATTAATTTTTAATTAAAATAGATAACATTGTTAAAGTTAAAACTAATTTGAGTGTTTACGTATCAATTAATAGTTTTTTAAATGATGATGTGATACTAACTAACAATAAAAAGTGAATAAAACTATTGTAGATGTTTTAAATTTAGCTAAGTTTATATTTGTTTTTAGCTATTAAGATGTAAGGGTGTTGATTGAGTTTGCTTAACAATGTTAGAAAATGTTATTTATATATAAAAAAAAAGTGAGATCTTAGTGGTACAAACTGAGATTAGATTTGCTTGTGAATCTGCTTTTTTTTTATTTATTATTATCAACGATCAACGTCACTTGGGATATTTGTTTTTAGTAGTGGGACAATACTCTTTATTTGGTAAATGATTTTGTAGAAGTGTCCCCGTCCGACTACCGGATCCGGTAGAGTTGTTGATTTAGTAGCTGTAGCTTTACAACTACTATTAAAAGTCTCGGTCCTCTGTTTCAAATCATCGTTGTAGAAAAAAATTATGTTATAACGACTCGTTTCCCACTGTTTGTTTTAGCACGGAGTTGAAATAATGTTAAAATATTTGTCTTGTTATGGGGAGGAGGGAAAAGGAAACTAGGGTTGGCACTTTACATTCTCATAAATTTTGTCGATGTGTACAATTGTATATAAATTAGATCGGGAACATGGAAACTATGCTTCACTCAGGAAATGGGATTAAGTGTATGTCGATAAAAGTATATAATTGTCATAATGTCGAGGATTAGAATATAGGCCAGTATGCGATAAAAGTCTGTAATTGTCGAGGATTAGAATACACGTTGGTCAAGAAACTTATCAACTCAAATATAAGACGGGAAACAATACTTCTGTTGATATATGAAGGGGTGTGACACCTATTGCCCCTCCTTATCTTATCTTTGGTGGATTGAGGCAAGTGGAGGGTCCGATCGGGTTGGTGGATTAAGGCAAGTTGTGGGTCCGATCGATATTGAATATTTGGAACTGATGTTGCGAGTTTAGCTAAATTATGTCTGATACTTGATCAAGAATCAAGATTCATTAGTAGATTTTTCTAGGGAGTGGCTTAGGATCGGGACACGATCCGAAAATACTCCATCCGTATTCCGACCGATAAAAGTTGGGACCCGAATTTTCGGGATCCGTAGGGTCGGATAGGTTTATCACGAATCTTCCAACATATTTTTTTTTTTACGACAATGCCATTTTTTATTAGCAATTTTCGTTTGAGAAGTCTAAACATATTATTTATACGAAACATAATATTATTTTATAAATAACACTCCTAATAAATGTAAAAAAGAATTAACATGTACTAGAAAAAATAGTTGTGAAATTACAAATAATGGAGTAAATAAAAAAATTGATACGTTTTTTTATCAGATTCTTTTAGTATTTAGTTTTATTCAAACAAACAACAATAATCATACTAAATAAGATAAATTATCAATATAATTTTTATAATCAAAAAATAATAATCATTTATCTTTTTTATGTTACAATAAATTTTTTTATTTTAACTATATTTTTTATTTTAATAGTATCATATATTCAAAATTATATTTATATAATTATAACTAATATATAAAACAAAATGGTTGTCGCTCATGCTATGATGCTTATATTACATGATAGATGTATACGGTTCGATTTACATCACTTCCATTTGATATATATTAAATTAAATTTTAGTGTTGAAATAATAAATATCATGTTATATAATATAAAATAAAAAAAATAATTAGAAATTCGGGTCGGATCGGGACACCCGACGAAATCAAAATTGTCATCCGATTCCGATTCCGAAATTTATCGGGTCGGTACAAAACCCGACGTTTTCGGGTTATAAAATTTTGACGGATCGGGTCAGTATTTCGGGATTTTTAACCGGCACTAGATGTTTCAATGCAAAACCTTTATAACCGTGAAATGTGTGGCTGAGAAGTCTCGAATTATTCTGTTAATGGAGTACTATATAATTTACTAGTAGTGCAGATTTAGGATTGGTACGTGGATGCAAATCTGATAAGCATAGACCCGTTCTTATCCATTCCTCTTTACTACTACTTTAATATATATACCCAAGTTGGTTCTTTTCAATTGTCGTTTTTCTCATCTAAATCCAAAGCATCATAGTCTAGCATTAAAAACAAAGAATCCATAGCGTACGAATTTGGATTTTTTTTTAGAGGCATGTCACGTTCAAAGGGTGTTACTTGGTAGTACTACTAAATAGTAGTAACCTTTGATACCATTTAAAAAAAAAAACCCTTTAATATGATATGGAAAATCTTGTGCAATAAAATTTTGTAAGCGGAGTAATGCAAGTGCAAACTGGCTCTGCCAGAGTGCCACATAAAATTCTGTCGACTCTTCCACAATGCAACCTCTGAATTCGAAAAATATTAATACTAATAATTTATAAATGCTGTAATTTTTAATCTATTCGTTATTCACTAATTTTAAATTTACGAGACAAAATGTTTTTTCGCCTGATATACATATTTCAGCAAATGACCGGTTCTTGGTGTGACGAATTCGGTTCTTGGTGTGACGAATTCGAAATGTATATGCTCTAAGTTTCTAGGATTCATCTTTATGATATGTGTGTTTGTGTAAATAAATTGTGAATAATGGCCTCGGGGTAGCTAATGTTGCGGGGTTGTTTTTTGTTCTGGAAAACAGAGTTGTAACGGTTTATCTTTTGGGTTCACGCTGCCAAAACGAGCATATCCAAACCAATGCACTCACACACTCGTGTTTGCATCTACAAACATTTGTGCCCGTTTTAGGCAACACTACTGCAATCTCGTTGCGAGATTTAGACGTTGCGAGATTTAGACGTATGTAAAACATAAGCGTAAACCACAACCAATCCATTGTAATTTTGTTAATATCATTAACTAGTTATGACACAAATTCACAAGAGAATATTCACTCTTAGCCCTCTTAAAAATGAAATGAAGTATGCCTATATTCATATAATGTGTCAGGGACAGTTGCAAAGAATTTGATAAAAAAAAACCACCACAACTTCAGCCGAAGTCTTCGAATAGCAAAATGAAACTATATTTTTAAAGGAGGTATGGTTTTAATAAAATTCTAATACGTTCTTCCCTAACATTTTTTTCTTGGTCAATAACAATTGGATTTTTTATTAGTAAAACAGATTTGTAAGTTCACGATACCCATCTCTAGTAATTCTTGTAATAAAAATATCATTTTAAAAAGAGAGGAAAAGGTGGGGCAAGCTAGGATAATAGGGAACAAAGTGGAATTAAATAAGGAGTGGAAAAGGCCGACAAAAGAGACGGAAGTTCCAAGTTATTGGAGCAGTTCATAATTTTGGATATTCATTACAGCACCTATCCCACTGCATAACTTTTATTTACTTTGGCCACTTTATTTACTATTGCAAACATAAATAGTTCCCATGTTTGAGCTAAAGACAGTTTACACATATTATGAAAGGAAGATCATCATCATTACTAATAATGAACGCCTTCATGAGTTCAAATCTAATTTCTCTCCATGAGGTCAAATGTTAACATTAAAAACATTTTTTAGTTCTGCGATTCAAAAAAGTGCTAGCGGCACAACTTATTGCTCGTTTGACTTCCATTTATTTTTTAATCATTTTATAATAATTAATCTACTACAATGTTGTATACTTCACTGAACAAACGGAACGTTACCTTTTAAGTTTAAGACCGACATGGGAATATGAATTTCTTGGCCATACAATCAAAATGATACTTTTGATCACTCTCTAGATCTAATCATTTAGCTTTTAAACCAAAATACAGATTTGATACAACAAACAAAGTTATACTTATAGATATTTTTAAGGCAAGAAGAGCACACTTTGAGTTACGTATTCCAAGATATAATTTATTTACAAATTTAATAATATACCAATGACTTCACTGATCCGGCACACGAAATATATTTTCATGTTTGAGCAAAGGTGTCTATAAACTTATAAGCATTATTGAACGCTTAATTTATCATATCCAAAGAACACTTTAATTTTGTACTTACCTAGAATAGTGAAAAGAACCATATTGATCTCAATTAAAACTCATGAGCAAAGTCGATAGATGTATTCACAACTCTTTGATGGATTTCGTCCGTCCAACACCTGGCCGAAGGTTTTTAGTGTATATGTTTCGTGGAAATTGTTAAGTTTTGATTTTTGGAGGATGAATATGCTATGAGTAAAAACTTAAGGACAAAAATAAAACATTGAATATTAATCTGAACCAAGCTCGTTAAAAAGACGGTTTGAGTTGGGATTATGTCGCACTAACCCAATCCGTTTGATTTTTATGAATGGTAGATTTTGTTAAGCTCAAACCGCACCAAGTCAACCCGTTACTGTGCTGGCTTAATCTAAGAAACTAGCGATCATGTGATCCGTACAAGGACATTTAAAGGCCTGTGTTAAGTTGGCACCAAATAGTGGACGCCACTTCCAAATGGATTTGGAGATTTTCAGTCTCACTGTCTCAGCACATGGGTCTAAAAGCATGTTTGGTTTTAATAGTGTAGAGGACTCACCAACAATACAGCATAGTCTTAACTCTTAACTATACAATTTCTTTTAGACTTAATATCAATCGTTTAATTGTGGCCATGTTCACAGTCCAACTTAACTGATGTTCATTGGGGACACGATATAATTATTCATTATAATTTATCAATTAATTTTGCTATAATAGGGTTAAAATATTGATTTGATACCCCCTTATAATCATTTTTTATCGACATTATTATTTGAGTAAATCCAGGGCATTTACAATTACAAGCTTCTACCTCCATCGGGTGCGTTGTACAAAAATAAAAAAGTGATATTAATAATATTGGGGGTACGTAATTTTGGTACCGGTTTGTTCTAGTCCAATACTTAAAGAAATGAAGATTCTACCTGAATTCTTCGAGTTAGAAGTAAAAATGTAAAAATGTACCTAGAAATAACAAGTTACTATTTAGTACTGTATTAACTAATCCCAGAAAATGAGGAAACTAATTCACATTAGCTTTTAAAACTTAAAAATGTGCAAAAAAATACGATCAGGTGGAAAATTTCTAAAAGAAAACGGAAAAGATTGGAGAAAACAATTTTTTTAGAATATGTCTTGGACTAAGAGCCTTCATCTCTAACAAATTCTGCGTTTTTCAAATTTTATGCTAGCTAATCCGAGTCCTTTTTTCGTCTTTGCTATGGTTATTAATGTACTGTTGGAAAACCCCCAACGGTTTTGTAGGTGAATGCAATTTAAATTGTGTAACTTACAAGCCTCCCATTTATGACATTAGTGACATGTAACTCTTAATATGTTTTTTGGTATAAAATTTGCATGTATCTAACTTTTCCAAGACAAGAAAAATTAAAAAGGAAAATTCATGTCATATACACTCATTCACACACATATACATATGCATACATATAGAGAGAGAGTACCGCACCACCAACGGCCCGACCGTGGCTCGGTGCCGTTTCCGTCGAGTCACATGCGATAGACGTTGTACCTTGGGAACGAAATGCCTCATTTGGCCAGAAGCAGAGGTGGCGGGGCAAATATCGTTTAAAGTAAACTGCTTGCAGTTAACTCGTCTCGGACTTTAGTCCATTTCAGTATCATTTGCATACTCTTAATTTTGAAGGTTGTATTTGATATTTATATATTTGAGGAAACCATTTTCTGTTTATTTGTCTATTTATTTTCCGTAGAATTATTATGTTTTTTTTTTTTTACAACGTAGCCAACAATTTTAAACGATATTTGTTAATGTTTCCTTATTGGCAGGTTTTGACATACGGGGTTTTTCTACGTTATTAGTTAAAATTGGATTTTAGTTTTCATCCATAGTTATACTAGTATTGGTTGTTTGTAGTCAAATATGGACTAATTTTTGTAGCTAGTAAAGTCATGTGCATGTGTCAATAGACATGTAGTCTTGTATGTATGTTGCTTGGCGAGCTAGATTTTCTTCCCAAGCTCGACTTAATCAACTTCGCGTTGGCTCCGATCTTCCGAGGCGGTCAGGTATGCTCCGGCGGTCAGGTGGTCTTCGTGCCTGCACAAGGAACGAACAGGGGCCCGGGGTTGTTGCCGGGTTTTCCCTCTCTAACGATCAAGTCAGTATCGGTGTTAACTGAAAGTAGGAATATAGTTAAGGATGAGGGTCCGGGCCGGTTACAGGTCGTTGTATCGAGTGGTACAGATAGTGTTCAGGGGGTCCGGGTTGTTTAAGCTTTATCTCTCCTCTCTGTCTTTTTCTGTCCCCTCTCTAAGTGGTATTAGTGGGGGTATTTATAGTGTGATCAGAGGCGTATTAGCCCTTGGATCACTGTACTGTAAGATGTTGATCCAACGGCGTCAGAGTCATTTATGACTCTGACAAGGGTACTGTCCTTTCCCGGGGCCCACAGGAGGTGTCCTGTGATTGGGCCACGTCGGTGAAACGTCAGGAGGGTCCCCCAAGGGAGCAGCAGCATTAATTGGGGAAGCGTACTCGACACGCTTCTTTGGGCCGGCCTCAGCACGGCTCGGCCCTCCCAATCCGGGGCGTCGCATCATTCAGGGTTGATGAGGCCCGGACGGCCCGCTTTGGGGGCGTTATTGCCCCGGACGAGGGGATGCTGACATTCCCTCGCCAACAGCTCCCTGTCCGGAGTCGTTGCTAAGGACGAGGTCGGCGAGGATCTCTGGTCGTTACGGGGGCTCCGGTCATTTTGTTCTCGTGCTCGTCGGTGCAAATATGCTCATGCATGGCTGTTTTATGACACGTGTGCAACCATTCATGGATTTCTTACACGTGGACACGAGGCGCCGTCTTTGTCCCTTTGATTTCTACAACGTCATTAATGCTAAAACGGCTGGTGAGTGACATTTGGCAGATGGCCTCTACATGCTGTACACGTGGTGGACATTGATTGAGTGGCGGCGGTTATTTGTGGGAGTTCGTGCAAGGAGCCGTTGCGTCTTTTCACCTTCTGGTAAATGTCTTTTCACCTTCCACTAGGGGCCTATAAATACCCTAAGTGAAAACCATTTTTCACTTTTTTCAACTTCTCTCTACAAGATTCCACAGCAAACATTCTCTCTCTCCTTCTCCACCCTTAGCAAATTTCATCTTCGAACACTTAAGCCAGAAAATGGTCATTAAACACGGAGCCGGCAAGGGCCCGATGGTTGCCCCTACTCCGCAACGCTTGGCCGTGATGGCCAACGCGCTCCCATTCCGGGCTATGGTCCTCGACCCGTCCCTGAGCGTCGATAGCAACGATAGCAGCATCATGGTACGGACTCACGGGTCCGATCTCGAAGAGTTCCGACAACTATGCGGGATCGGCGAAGGGTTCCGTCTTCGGAGGTGTCAGAACTCCGACGAGGTGAACGGGATCGTAGCGGATCCGAAGAGCATGGTGACGCTCTCTCTCTCGTCCCTTCTGTACGGGGGCACTCATCTCCCTATCCCGGAGCTGCTGGCGGAGTTATGTGCCTGGACGCAAACTCTCCCTTGTCAGTGGCCTCTGCAAGACCACCGGATCTGCGCCGGGATGGAGGCTCTGAACGAGCTATTGGGCTCGACTCTACCGGAGCCATTGGGGTTAAGGGAGCTGCTCGCTTGTTACGAGTTTTTACAGAGCGAGCCTAGCTCCCAAGCCAAAAGCAGGCAGCCGTACCTGCGGTGTCAGTCGCATAACCAGCTTATCTTGGGTAACTCTGATTCGAATCGGGGTTACACACAAGATGTAATCGTGGTGGAGGGTAACTGGCTCCGCCGTGATGACCTGATCCTCCCAACCAGACCGGGGAGGGTCCTAAGCAACAAAGAGAACAAGGCCACGGTGGCCGCGAGGCTAAGGGGTCTTGGGGAGCTGAATGTGAGGTCGATCGAGCTGGCCTTGAACTGGTGGGGTCCGGACGGGACCGACGCAGGCGCTCGCGACGCGGAGCGCCTGTTACTATGTGGTTCCCCCACAAGCTGTAAGGGGAACGAGTTCCTCTGGCCCCCTAGGACCTTCTGTCCCGTGGGGTACTCCCGGGAACGATGGGAGAAAGAGAAGGGTTTTGAATCCACCCTCCCACCTAAGGCCATTAAAGAAGCTGAGGCCGAGGCCGGGGTTATGCCCGTGGCGAAGAAGGCGACGAAGCCGAAGCCAAGCAGCAGGGCGAAGGCCGTGGTGATTACCTCCTTTGCTCCTTCGTCGGCCGGGGTTATGTTTGAAACCCGGCCTGATGGTACCGTCCTCCATTATAGGGAGGGGGCGGACGGTACCCGCAGCTATATCGACCAGTATGGGAAACCGTTGCTTGATGTACCTCCCCTGAGCTCGAGGGCACCGGACACGACGGGCTTCTTTCGTCTGGAAGATAGTTCTCCTGAGGCCCCACCCACCGGACCAGCCTTGGGCACCTCACGGACTATGGTGAGTCAGCTTCCCTTCTTCCATTCTTCAGCTTCACAGTTGACTAAATTTTGTAAAAAATTTTCTGACTCCTTTTCTTTGTCTAAACCATGTAGGTTATCCGTTCTGACGAGGAAGAGGAGGAGGTTTCCGCCGAGGCTGGGGGCGAGGAGGAGATTGTCGAGGCCAGAAGTGGCGAGGAGGCGGAGATTACTGAGCCCGAGGCTGGTGAGGGAGGGGTCGACGGGGTAAGGGACGAGGAGGTGGAAGAGGTGGAGGCTTTGGAGCCCGAGGCTGAGGAGGAGGAGGGGGTCGTCGGGACAAGGGACGACGAGGTGGTTGAAGTGGCTCCCACAGATGCTAAGTCAAAGACCTTGGAGAGGTTGGGAGGCCTGGCGGGGCAGTTGAGGCGTGAGCGAGCCGCTGAACGAGCCGCTCGTAAAGCCGAAGCAGCCGAAGCTGCCAAGAGGAAGAGGGAGGAATCGAAGGCCCCTCGGGATGCGAAGAAAGCCCGTGTCGGGGATTCTGAGCCGAGGGAGGATGCCAGGGAGCATGTGGTCGTTGCTGAAGAGCGAGCGGTGTCATCCGTTCAGGCAAAGGGTCCGATGCCTAGCGCTTCGGGCTCAAGCTCAGGCTCTGGCTCCCCGTTCCCAAGGATGCCTATTCAGACTCCGGAGGAGGTCAAGGCGGCAACCGGGGTTCAGAGCATTATGGAGGGCCATCCCTCTGCTGGCCTGCTTGCTCTGGCCGCGCTTCAGCAGCAGACTGTCGAGGCCGACCAACGTGGTCGCGACCTTGCTTCCGCCATGACATCGGCGATGGCCATGATCCCGCAGGTAAAACGTTGTTTTCGTTGTGCCATTGTCTTTCGTTTACTTCTTAAATTCTTAAATTCTTGCTAAGTGTTTCTCTTCTTTCGTAGGCCTACTTGACGATGAACCAATACGTCTACCAGCAAGGGCAACTGGTGAGGTCGTGGGCTTCGAAGGCTGAGGCCAATGCTAAACTGGCCGAAGACGCTCTGAAGAAGGCGGAGGGGGCCCAGAAAAGGGCGGAGAGGGCCGAGGGCCTCGTCGAGTCCTTGGAAGCTCGGAGAGCTGAGGCCGCGAAGGCCGGTGCTGAGGCCGAGGAGCGTGCCCAAGCTGCGGTGACGGCTCTGAAGGAGGTTGAAGCGAGCGTGGCCGATAAAGTGAAAGCTGCGGTCGAAGACGCTGAGGCTGGGGTGGCCGAAAAAGTAAAGGCTGCGGTTCAAGCCGCCGAGGCAGAGATGAGCGCCGCCTTGGAGCTATCGACACAGAAGGACTTTAATTCCTTCTATGTCGATGGCTGGTCTGAGGCAGCAGCTTTTATGAGGGCGGGACCGGATCATCCGGTGTGGAACATGGAGAACATTTTTGTTCCGGTCCCCTCTGCTCCCGTTCCCGAGGTGGTCCCCTTAACCCCTCGAGCCCTTTCGGACGCCGATGCAGATGATGATGAGGGGGCATCTTAGGGCTTTTTGTGGTTTTTAGATTTTATTCTCGATGTAATTTCCTTTTTTGTACTTAGCATGTAATAGCTTTCCATTGAATGAAATGAAAAAACAATTTTGGACTTGTCTTTTATCCTTCTGTGTTTTATTTCTATACTTCCGTTGTGATTTATACAATGTATACATGCTCCCAAAGGAGTGGGCCTTAGTGCTTCGGCGTTGGGGCGCTCGTTTGATACAACTCATAACTTGGAAACCGAAGTAACACATAGAAAATTTAAATGAACTGAAAAATTCAAGTAAATATGAACCGGGGTGCCGTATAGACTCGTGTTCTGAAACACTTGGAGAAAATTTAAATGAACTGAAAAATTCAAGTAAATAGAACCGGGGTGCCGTATAGGCTCGTGTTCTGAAACACTTGGAGAAAATTTAAATGAACTGAAAAATTCAAGTAAATAGAACCGGGGTGCCGTATAGTCTCGTGTTCTGAAACACTTGGAGAAAATTTAAATGAACTGAAAAATTCAAGTAAATAGAACCGGGGTGCCGTATAGGCTCGTGTTCTGAAACACTTGGAGAAAATTTAAATGAACTGCAAAATTCAAGTAAATATAACCGGGGTGCCGTATAGGCTCGTGTTTTGAAACACTTGGAGAAAATTTAAATGAAATGTACGCCGGGGAGAAAATTTAAATGAAATGTACGCCGGGGAGCTATTGAAATAACAACAGTTTTCATTTATAAAGCCCACAGGCACAAATTTACATCACATTCTTATTTACACAAAGACATAAAGGCCGAGCCCTACGGGTAGTACTTCCTTAGGTTGTTGACGTTCCAAGGTCGGTCCACCGGGACGTCGTTGGGAAGACGACCCAACAGGTAGGCCCCGTTTCCTACTGCACCGAGGATTCGATAGGGGCCTTCCCAATTGGGGCCTAGCTTGCCGTCGGACTGTATCCTGGTGTTGTTGTTTACTTTTCGTAACACGAGGTCTTCGTCTTGGAAACGTCTGGCGTTCACTCTTTTGTTATAAGAACGCCCCAGCTCGTTTTTATATTCGGCGTTACGGATGGCCGCAACCTCCCTTCTTTCTTCGGCGTAGTCCAGCTCTAGCCCCATCATCTTTTCATTAAGCCCGTTTTCCACCATGTCCGTCCTCAGAGAAGGAAGCCCGATTTCTAACGGGATGATGGCTTCCATTCTGTAAGTAAGGCTATAGGGTGTCTGTTGAGTGCCCCGTCTTCTCGTCGTTCGGTAGGCCCAAATGACGTGATGCAGCTCTGCAGCCCATCGTCCTTTGGACTCGTCTAGCCTCTTCTTGATTCTGTCGAGCATGGTCTTATTTGACACCTCGGCTTGTCCGTTGCATTGGGGGTACGACGGGGTCGAATAGTAGTTCTTGATGTGATACTTTGCATACATCGTTTTTAATTTATCCCCGGTGAACTGTCCCCCATTGTCCGCAACGATTGAGTAGGGGATTCTGAATCTGGTGATCACATCTCTCCAGAGGAAACATATCACTTCGGCCTCTGTGATTTTCGCCAAAGCCACGGCCTCCACCCACTTTGAGAAGTAATCGGTGACCATGAGGAGGAACTTCTTTCCCCCCGGGGCCACGTGGAATGGTCCGACGATATCCATGCCCCACTGTGCAAAGGGCCAGGGCGAGGTTACGCTGCTCATTTTTTGCGCCGGGGCATGGGGTATGGGTGCGTACTTCTGACACTTCTCGCACCTGAGTACAAAAGCCTTGGCGTCCTTCTGCATGAGGGGCCACCAATACCCGTGGGTCAAGGCTCGGTTGGCCAGCGATCTGCCCCCGGTATGGCTCCCACACGTTCCTTCGTGAATTTCTTCCATGACCCTCATTACCATGTCAGGGTGGACGCAGAGTAAGTAGGGGCCAGAGAACGATCTCTTATAGAGCTTGTCGTTGGGAGCTATCCAGAATCCCAGTGCCGTTCTTCTTATTTTCTCGGCCTCTTTCTTCTCATTGGGAAGATCACCGGAGCGATGGTATTCGATTATGGGGTCCATCCAGCTTGGTTCCGGCGGGAGGTCAGTCACCATGTTAATTGTTGCCCTAGCCTCGATGCTAAGCGAAGGGACGTATTCTATGGTGATGACTCTCTCTTTTCTATCACTCATGACCGAGGCTAGGGTCGCTAGTGCATCGGCGTGGGTGTTCTCGTTTCTGTTTATGTTGACGATTTCTTGACATTCAAAGCTTTGGAGTATTCCGGAAGCGATAGCCACGTAGCTGGCCATCCTGTCGTCCTTCGTCTGAAATTCACCACTGATCTGGCTGCTGACTAATTGAGAGTCCGTATGCACCAGTATCTTCTTGATTCCGAGGCTTCGGGCCATTTTCAGGCCGGCGATAACGGCCTCATATTCGGCCTCGTTATTGGTGGCTCTGAAGCCAAGTTGGATCGACTTCTCGATCACATCCCCTTGTGGAGATCGGAATACGACGCCGAGGCCGGATCCTTTCTTATTGGCGGCTCCATCTGCGTGCAAGATCCAGGTCTCGGGGGCACAACTTGTGATGTCGGGGCATTGAGTCGTCCCAGTGAATTCTGCCACGAAGTCGGCCAGAGCCTGTCCCTTGACGGACGTTCGCGGCGCATAGCTGATGTCATAGGCGTTCAAGTGGCAGGCCCACTTCATCATTCGTCGAGAGAGATCCCCCTTTTGGAGTATTTCTCACACAGGCTGGTCCGTATAGACCACAATGCTGTGTGCAGAGAAATAGTGAGCAAGTTTTCGTGAGGCCACGACGAGGGCTAGGACGAGTTTTTCCAAAGGCGTATACCTAGCCTCGGCATCGAGGAGAGTTTTGCTCACGTAATAGATAGGTCTTTGCTCCCTGTCGAGTTCCTTGATGAGGACGGCGCTGACGGCTATCTCGGACACGGCGAGGTATAGGGTAAGGACATCGCCTGGATCTGGCTTAGTTAGAAGAGGCGGACTTCCGAGATAGTCAGCTAGCTCGGTGAACGCACGCCGGCATTCATCGGTCCATTCGAATTTCTTCTGAGCTTTCAAGGCCGTAAAGAATGGCTTGCACCGATCCCCGAACTGGGCAATAAATCGGTTGAGGGCGGCAGCCATTCCGGCTAGCTTTTGTATGTCCCTTCTCTTCTCAGGTGTTTTCAAAATTTTTCAAGGCAGAGATCTAGGACGGGTTCGCTTCGATGCCGCGATGGGTCACCATGAACCCCAGGAATTTGCCGGCGCCTACCCCGAAGGCACATTTAGAGGCGTTCAGCTTCAGGTCATGCCTTCGTATTGTTTCGAACACCTCCCTTAGGTCGGATAGGTGGTCCCTCTCCTGGGTGTTTTTTACCACCATGTCGTCAATATAGACCTCCATGGTTCGGCCTATGTTCTTAGAGAATATCTTGGTGACCATTCTCTGATAGGTCGCCCCGGCGTTCTTGAGTCCGAAGGGCATCACCTTGTAGCAGTAATTTCCCCTTGGGGTGATGAAGGCAGTTTTTTCTTGATCGGCCTCCGACATAGGTATTTGATGGTAGCCGGAGCAGGCGTCCAGGAAGCTCATTCTGGCGGCCCCGGCCGTAGAGTCCACTATTTGATCGATTTTGGGCAAGGGGAAAGGATCCTTTGGACAGGCCTTGTTGAGGCTCGTATAATCGATGCATACCCTCAACTTTCCGTTCTTTTTGGGGACCACTACGGGATTGGCGAGCCATCTGGGGTAATAAACCTCCCTGATGGCCCCGGCCAGAAGAAGCTTCTCTACTTCCTCGTTTATGGCATCGGCATGCTCTGGACTGACGCGGCGCCCCTTTTGCATCACGGGCTTTGCAACCGGGTTGACGTTAAGTTGGTGGCAAGCGAGGTCGGAACTGATGCCTGGCATCTCGCTTGGACCCCATGCAAAATTGTCGAGGTGTTGGAGAAGGAGTTCGACGAGGTCGGTGACCTCAGGTTTGGTAAGCTTTGCTCCTACCATAAAAAAGTGGTCCTCGTCATGCCCCGGGATTTGGATTTTCAGCAGTCCCTCCTCCACCTTGTCTTCGGCCTCAGGCCCCATCTTTTTGTTTAGTTCCCTCAGTAGCTTAGGGTCCTCTGCCTCGATGTTCATGGCACTTTGGGCCGGCACCATCTTTTTGCCGGAATACACGGCCATGGCACAGCTGCATGAGACTTTCTGACTTCCTGAGATGGTTTCCACACCAGAATCAGTTGGATACTTAACCTTTTGGTGTAAGGTGGAGGAGATTCCATCTATACTATGGAGCCACGGGCGCCCCAATATCACGTTGTAAACAGAGGGGACATTCACCACCGTGAACTCCACGCCCATAACTTTCGTACCAGTTTTCACGGGCAAGGTTATGTTTCCTTTGGGCCGGACCGCCTCCGAGTTGAATCCGTATAGGGGAGGGACGTCGGTTTCCAACTGTTCCTCCTTGAGTCCCATCTTTCGAAAGAGGTCTTCAAAGAGTATATTGACCGACGCTCCTTGATCAACGAGGATCCGTCCTACAGCGCATAGGCCTATCTGTGCCGAGATAACGAGGGCATCAGTGTGGGGCACGTCCACCCCCACCAGGTCGAAGTCAGTGAAGCTTACATCCGGCTTGGAATTACGCTTATACTTTTTCCGAGGGCTTGAGCTTTCTGCGAGGCAGACGTACTGCTTCATCAATGCTTCCCGTGCTGAGGTTCTTTCTGCCCCATTCTGGATTGACCTTTTGGGCCCAGAGTGAATGACATGACAGATCATCACCGGTGGGGGGAGGTCCCGCTGCCTCTCATCAACCCCTTCTCCATCTCGGTCGGATTCTCTTCGTGATTTGACATATTTATCCATTAGGCCATCCCGGACCCATCCCTCGAGCCTGGCCTTCAGACCATGGCACTCGGAGGTATGGTGGCCGCGACCCCTGTGGTATTCACAGATTTTGTCGTTAGGCCCTGGGGCCGGCTCGTTCCGTAGTGGGAGAGGCCAAGAGAAGAAAGGTTCGTTCTCAATCTTGTTAAGAAGGTCGACAAGAGGTAGGCGAAAGGTGGTGGAATAGGCAGCGCCCGACCCCGAGGCGACAGGGGTTTGATGCCCCGGTCGGGGGTCCTCTTTTCTTCTTTTAGGGGCCGGTTGCGGGTTTCTTCCCGTTCGTGGCCGCTCCATCCTTTCCGCTATGGGCCGGTTTCTTCGAGGGCTCGTTGCGACGAACCGATCCCTTGGCTGGTCGATAAGGGCTACGGAACGCGTTGCCCCGGCAGACCTCATGTCCTTCTCAATGTCGATATGCTGTTTTATGACGGACCTCAGTTGAGGAACAGAGTTGGGGGGGGGGGTCACGATCATCTCGTTTCGGATCCTGCTCCCGACTACCATGTTTTGCCTAAAGGCAGCTATGGCGGTGGAGTCGGGACAGTCCGCGCATTCGGCATTCTTCAGCCAAAACCGACTATCATAATTCTCGAGGGTCTCTTTAGATTGGACCCTCACTTGATAGAGTTGCTCCGGCTGGGCAGCTCTCTCTTTCAAGTTTATGAACCAGTGTGCAAAGTCATAAGCTAGGTCGTCCCAACAGTGGATAGAATTGACGGGCAGGGACTGGAACCACTTACTAGCGAGCCTTCCCAGGCTGGCGGGAAAGCACCTGCACATTAATTGGTCAAGGTGTGACCAATGGTTCATCTGGTATCGGTAGTGTCGGAGATGAGCCTCTGGATCAGAGTCCGCGTTGAAGGTTTGGAGGATAGGGGCGATAAAGTTCCGTGGGGGGACACTGTATTCAATTTCGTCCGAGAACGGGGTGCTGCGGGTCGAGGCCACGATTTTCAACGCTGCCTCACCAGCTGCATCGTGCCGTCCGCGTCGGCCACGTCTCCGTGTCCGAGGTTGCTTATCGGTTCGGGCGTGACTAGATTCCGGCCGTGAGTCCCGACTACCATCTTGCCAACGGAGCCGAGAATGTATACTCCGCTCGTTATCGCGGCGAGAATTTCCTTCTTGGGAATGCTCCGACTCCGCACCCCTAGCCGGCTCCCTGGGAGTCTCTAGGGGGGGTCGTCGGAGGGGTCCCAACCTGGACATCACGCTTTTAACGGGGACTGGAACCGATTTGTCTTGGCTCGCGCCTTGAGCGGGCTCGAGTTCCGGCTCCATCAGCGAGGCTATCAAGGCTTTCTGGGCCGCAAGAGCGACGAGCTCTTTTTGGTGGATATCGATCATCATCTCTGTTAGCTCGGTCCGCGATCGGGGTGCGGGAGCTGTTGCGGTCAAGGGAACGGGCTCCCTGGTAGATGCGGTCCTAGGGGAAGCGTACTCGACACGCTTCTTTGGGCCGGCCTCAGCACGGCTCGGCCCTCCCAATCCGGGGCGTCGCATCATTCAGGGTTGATGAGGCCCGGACGGCCCGCTTTGGGGGCGTTATTGCCCCGGACGAGGGGATGCTGACATTCCCTCGCCATTGCTATAGTAATGTTGAGTGTCCATGTTTGGTTGACAGAATTAATTTTTGAGATTAGGTAATTATGTTTATGATTACTATTCTAAATGGATTTGTTTGGCATTGAATAGTAAATGCATGCGTTACTTGTGTAGTAAAATGACATGTATTTGTACTTGTTAAACCTTTGGGCTACAAAATATTGTACTAGATTCTGTACAGACTCCTTGCATGAGTTGAAAGGTTTTTTTTTTCTCTTTTGACATTAGTAATTGCTTTGTAGCAATCTTACTGCTGTAACAAGTGTCTAAGGGGAGATTCTTTATTCAACAGTGTAAATGCTCACCACTATAAAAGACATGGAATCCCACGTCTGCATGGCATCTGACTTTTTTTTTATTTATTTTTTTATTCGTTTTTATTCTTTTATTTATGTTTTGTTATATAAAATGATTCCTTAATTTTACATAAAAACTTTTCTAATTTTACCCGAAAAAACCCTAACTATGACCATCAAACTCCTTCCTATATCAAATTAATATATTTTTTTTTATCAAATACCACTTCAATTATCACCAATTTTATATAAAAAAAAATCTCTCCCAATTTACTAAAAAAAAAACTTTTTCAATTTTACCAAAAAAAAAAACATAACCATCAACCATCAAACTCCTTCATATATCAAATTAATATATTTTTTTATCAAATCAACATCACTCTACCACTATAATTATCCCCAATTTTACCAAAAAAAAAACATATCCCAATTTATCTAAAAAAAAAAATACCAAATTTATCCAAAAAACTGTAACCATCAAAGTCCTTCGTATATCAAATTAATAAATTTTTTTCTCAAATCAATATCACTCTACCACTACATTTATCCCCAATTTTACCAAATTTTTTTTTTCCCCCCAATTTAATTTTTTTTTTTGGTAAATTAGGAGACGTTTTTTTTTAGTAAAATTGGGGATAATTATAGTGGTAGAGTGATATTGATTTGATAAAAAAATATATTAATTTGATATAGGAAGGAATTTGATGGTTGATGGTTAGTATTTTTTTTTTAGTAAAATTGGAAAAAAAAATGGATAAATTGGAATATGTTTTTTTTTTTGGATAAAATTGGGGATAATTGTAGTGGTAGAGTGATGCTGATTTGATAAAAAAATATATTAATTTGATATATGAAGGAGTTTGATGGTCGATGGTTATGATTTTTTTCGGATAAAATTGAAAAAGTTTTTAGGTAAAATTGAGGAATCATTTTATATAGCAAAACATAAATAAAAGAATAAAAACAAATAAAAAAAAAATGTCAGATGTCACGCAGACGTGGGATCTCAGGTCCTTTATAGTTGTGAGCATTTATAGTATTGAATAAAGAATCTCCCGTCTAGAAGACTATTTTTAATACATAAATGGGTGCTGACAATTTTCTAGTAGCATGTTTAAGAACAGTAATTCTAAATAAAACTAGCAGTCAGTGACTTGTATTTGATTGTGTTGATTGCGTTTTGATAATATGTTTTATCATCGTTTGGACTTTAAGAAAATAAAAAACAGAAATTATATAGTCATGTACTAAATGTTTATACTTGTATTTAGGGCTGTAAATGAGATGAGCTGTTCGTGAAATCGTTCGTGTTCGGCTCGGCTAATGCTCGGTTCATGTTCGTTCATTTATAAATGAACACGATAATGAACAAGAATATAGTATTCGTCTATTAAGTGAACTGAACATGAACAACCCTCTGTTCGGTTCGTCTAAACTCGTGTTCGTGTAACTATATATAAAGTTTGATAAAATAAAATAAATAAATCTATTAATGATGTAACAAAAATTAATATCATTACACAATTAATAAACTTATTTATGCTATAATAATATAAATGATATGTTTGTATTATTTTGAACTTATTATGTTAATTTATATCATCATACTATAAATACAGTCACCGATTTTATCGTTAAGTGTTCAACTCGTTAAAGTAATCATACGTATGTAAAAGAATTTATACAATATATAAACTTAAAGTTATATACGAACTAGTTTATCCTAGTTAACAATATAGTAATATATAATAAAATTAAAATATATTTTAAAAATAAAGAAAAATATATATTTTTTTCAATTATTAAATATTTTGGGAGAAATTAGATGTTCACGAACAACTCGTGTTCGGCTCGTCAAATGTTCGGTTCATGTTCGTCAAATGTTCGTTCGTATTTAAATGAACATGAACCGAACATGAACAAGAGTTTTAGTTCGGTTCGTTTCGTTTCATTTACAGCCCTACTTGTATTTATAGTGTAAGTATTACGTTCAGGAAAGTTATTTATATTACTATCCTTAGTAGCATTCCTATATCTACCTCATGCGTATACCACGTTAGAGAGTCACCTAGCCACTCAGGGAAGTGTTCGAATGTTAAATATCAGTTCTTGATCATCCAGTAGTGTTCCAGCAGTCCGTCGGTTATGTCATTATTTTGTTCATAGAAGTCATTAAAATATTTTATATATTTTGAGAATATATTGTTGATGCATGCATGATTGGATCTAATTTATTTCATATATTGGAATTCATTTTCTCATGTTAAGGTGCGTCCAAGGTAGTACGGTTCTTGATATATTATATGATTAAAAGGTTAATACTTGCTTGTTATTAAATAATCATATTTTTTCGTTTTATCTACCTAGTTACTGTAATTGATGTTTGCATGAGTGGTCATGAATTGGGTGAACTAATTAATTACGGTTTTATAATTAATTGAGATTATTGGCTGTTTTAATTCATGAACAATGTGATTAGAGACTTAGATTTATATTGTTAGTGTTTTATACATGCTTATTATTTTCATGTTAATAATGTCTAACAATTTCCGATGAGTATTTGTGTTGACATGTATCTCTACAATGGAATTGGAGAATCGGTGATTATTCGAAACAGTTATAGTAAAAGCCATTAAATTGGGGATTACGACAGAAATGATTTCGAAATAGTTCTTGTAAAACCATTTTCTGATTTTTCAGAATTTGGGGCTTACGACAGAACTGGTTGAATTCTGAGATTGTTCTGTGTAAAATCAGATTTATCTGGTGTTTACGGCTGAATAAATCTTTCAGAATTTGATAATCTTTTTCGGGAATGAATTAGAATACTCTTGCAAAATCAGTTTCTTGAAACCATGCGTGGTTATAGAAATTTGGTGTTTGCGAAAGAGGAGTTTTAGTTTCATTTTTCGAAATTAGATTGTGCGTGCTTGTTATTTGAGATAGCGAACAGTTTTCTGCTGGAAATGTTCGGAACACAGTGGGTGCTGGAACTGACCAGAACACTATGGGTGCCGGTGTAACTCCTATTAATTTTCCATGTGTGCATATTAATGAGGGGGGTTACAAATTTGTAACGACCATTATTGAATACATTTATTTGGTGAAATAATGGGTCGTAACTCCTTTTAGTTATGATTTATTGTAATTTAATTTGGAGGGTTACAATTTTGTAACGGTGATCATTAATGAGATTAATGACGAATATTTATAATTTCTTATTAATTGTGTTTTAACACAATTTAATTGGAGAGTTATAAAATATTGTAACGATGCACATTTATGACAATTATTAAGAGTTTATTAACTCGATATTAATTGCATGAATTGATCGGTTACATACCGATGCAACATTGATGACAATTATTAAGAGTTTATTAGCTCGATATTAATTGCATGAATTGATCGGTTACATAATTGGATGAAAGGTTATTTGATAATCAATTTGTTTATCCAAGATCAAATAATTTGATGATTAAACAAATTATAAATGGCCGTTGAGTTTTATTTTAAGAATAAACAAATATTGACTATTTCATTATTTGTTTAAATAACATTTTATTAGTTTGTTGAAAGAACATTTAATAATTCTTATTAACTTGTTAAAATAACATATTATGAATATGTTGTGATTGTTATTATTGAGAATAGTAATTGAGTAATAGTATATTACTATTATTGGGGAAGAACCCCGAAGGTCCCACAAATGTGGGGGTAACCCGTCGATCATGTAGATCGAGAATCTTAACGTACCCCAAAGCACATACGAGAGAGTGAGATAATATCTAACAGTTCAGTGGTATAGACCTTAAATGTCTGAAATAAATGATAAAATTCATTTACCACATTGAAACCGGTTAAATTTCTCAATAAAAAATGTGCATGTACTGAGTGAGGACAAAGAGAATGCATGAACTGGGGGGGCGTTAATGTGTGAAAACATTTTAAACGTTTGGAAATCCACTAACAATTGCAAGCATACAAATCAGAATCATGACTAGTGGTTTTTGTTACATAAAGGGCAGTAGCCTTTCGGTGGCCAAAATACTAGGATCAAATTGTGATAAGTTTGCTTGTTTGTGGCAATACATGTGTGACTATTTGTTCAAAATGAGCATTTTAATCGATACTCTTATGGTCAATAATGACATGTTGAGTTATTCAACCAAGTCACTGATTTGACATGATATAGTAGGTGATGAAAATATAAAAGTTTAAATGTTTTATTTTTCTAAATCTATTATTTAAATTGAAACACAAATATGAGTTTGTGTTTGAAGCAATATATTGCTAAATCTTCAGTTCGAAGTTTCGAACGGAGTACATAACCAAATGGTTTGATGCATTTGAGATGAGTGCAAAACCAAGAAGGGTTTAAAAGATATTTCCTCAATTTATTGATGGATATATTAAACACTGATATGTCTACTTGATGAGAAGTAAAGATAAATCAGTCGAGATATATACGTGAATTCTATTGTTGAGGATTAAGTCTTGTCAGAAAACATGTTTAACCATGGGTGTTCTGTTGTGTTAATCTACCAACTTTAATCCAATGATTAAGGCTTTGTTTGTTTCGTAGTAAAATATTTACGGAGGGAAAATATTTTTCGGGTAAAGTTTTACGGTGCAAAATTTTGTTTGCATTTTGTTGGCCCGTGTGCGGCTAATCCTTAGAGAGGGGGGGGGGGGGGGGGGAATAAGGATTTGGCGATTTTCGCCTAATTAAAATTCTATGCAACTAACCACCCAACTTATGCAATTCTATGCTTAAGCGTTTTAACAAGAGTTAATAAATTGCTAAAATAACTAAATGCAAGCAATAAATACGCAAGAATATAAGTTGCGGAAAGTAAAAGCAAGGGAAGAAAATGACACCGTGATTTATAGAGGTTCGGCAAACGCGCCTACGTCCTCTCCTCGGTACTACCGAGTATTTCACTAAAATGTTTCTTCCGGATTTTACAAACCCTATCGAGCTCAATCGACCGATTGGCTCACCCTCTACCCGAGGTTCCTACTCTTGATACAAGTGCAAGAGAACACGACTACGAGTCTACGACTCCCCCTCAATTTATGAGTACCCGAATGAAAAACCTAGAGCTTTTAAGCTTCACTTGCTTACAAAGCCTCTACCCGTTCACTCGCTCACAAATGAGTTTATAAAACACTCGATACAAATTTTGTTACAAAAATGTAACTACACTCACTATTCTAATTGCTTCTTAAAAAGCTAATTGGTGAGTTGTTGATGATGATCGAGCTTGAATCTCTTTCTCGTTGATTTCCTTCTTTCTCGAATATATTCACCAAAATGGTGTTTTTTAGGGTTTTTATGAGAGAGGTTGAAGGATGATGTTATGTATATTCATTGGTGAGTTTGGAAGAGAGATTGAGCCTGTATATATAGACCAGAGGTCTGTTTTTCTGGGTTATGACCGTTAGAAGTGGTTGAGGCTGTTTTAAGCTATTTTTCAGAAAAAGCTGAAAAGCTGTTTTCGAATTCTGTAGAAAACGATCGGTCGTTTTCTACAGTCGATCGGTCGTTTTCCAGAAAACGATCGGTCGTTTCTGAGTTTCGATCGGTCGTTTTTTTCGATGTGCTCTCTGGAAGAATTTTGGACCAAAAACGATCGGTCGTTTTTTTACAGACGATCGGTCGTCTGTAATCCTGGTCTCGTAAATCTTCGAATGCTCATAACTTCTTCGTTTTAGCTCCGATTTTGGTTCCGCTTGAACCTATGGCTTCGTTATCGAATGCTCTATCATTTAAAGACCTGAAATCTACATTTTCTCTTCTTTGGAAAAGACAAGCATTATATCAATGAAATAGAGAAAACGTAAAATCATAAAATCATTAAAAACATGATCAAAGTTATAATCAAAATCATTATTGAACTCTAAGTTCAACAATCTCCCCCATTTTGATTATGACAAACTAATGATGATTTTACACACAAAAAATCTCCTCCATTTTAACAAAACGCATTTTAACATTATCTCTAAGTATATCATTTCTCCCCCTTTGGCATTATCAAAATGCAATAAATAAAAAATATGGGGTAATGTGAAGGGTTTTTAACGAAAAACCAAGACATGAAAAATGTTATAAAAATGCATATGCCCCACCTAATCACATATATGTAGATATTTTTGGATAGAGTGTACCGAATATGTGATGTGAGGTCGAGTCCGCTCTCTAATGACATTTGCATTGAGCGTTGCCAAGTCCAAATAGGTGGTACCATTTGTTGGTATGCCTTCCACCTTTGTTGATTAATGGCACTTCATCCTTGATGGTGGAGTCGATCTTCTTGATTTTCACGGCTTTTGTCGGCGTTGCCAACCATTTGTTGATTTTCTCCTTTTGGATGGAGATACCTACAACACAAGTTTTTGTCTTTGGTCCCCAATTTCTTTTGGGTCCGACATTGTTAGTGACTTGGGTCTTTACTACCCATTTCAAATCGCTTCTACTAACACGGAAACGATAAGGGCATCTAGAAGAAATATGCTCATTTCTACTACAATGCACACAATGCTTAGACTTTTTAGTATAACGAGAGTTATACGAGGTTTTGGAAAAGGTTTTCGGAGTATCCAATTTGGTTTTAAAACCTATACCTTTCCTATCATTAAAAGATTTTTGAAAAATCTTGGAAGCACTCCCTTTAGTAAAAACAACCTCTTGTTTAGGTGGAGTAGGAGTTTTAGAAATGTTAGAGGCTTTGACGAAGCGGGTTTTGTTAGAAGTAGAACCAATGCAATCAAAACCTAAACCGCTCTTATCATTGAAATCTTTTTGACAACTCAAAATGTTATCTAAAACGGTTTTACCTTTAGAAAACTTTGAAATTGTTAAATTTAGTTTTTCAATGGAAATGACAAGCTCATTGTTTTTATTTTTCAACGATTCATTCTCGGTTTCTAAAACCTTGACCTTGTCATTTAATTTAAAAGCATGAGAACTCAAAACCTTGTTTTTGCTTTTAACTTTATCGAAAGCATCATTTAACTCTTCAAAATTTTCTAATAAATCACAATCTAAAGAAGATGGTTTTGAAAGAGTTTTTGTAAGTCTAGAGACTTCATTTTTAAGAAAATTGATCTCGGTTTGTAAAGACTTATTATGAATGACGAGATCATTGTTTTTGTCTTTCAAGTCTTCCTTTTCGTCATCTATATCATGTAAAGAGAATGACGATGTTGGAATAGACTCATTTTCATTTTTATCTCTTTTCAAGGATCTTATTTCTTCATTGAGGGAAGAATTTATCCTTTTAAGAGATTTGACCTTCTCTACAAGCTTAGGAAGTTTTTCGGAATAGATTCCACACATATGAATTAATTCATCATGGGAAAAATCTTTTACCTCATCGTTGTCACTTTCGCTTGAGGACGAGAGGTTTTGTTCATGGTTGTCTTCCATGGCCATATAGCAACCAAGGTGAGCGACTTCTTCTTGGTCCGAGCTATCGCTAGAGCTTGAAGCGGATATCTTCTTCTTGCCTTTGCTCTTGCGATTTTTGGCGCAATCTCTCGCCATGTGTCCTTCCTTGCCACAAGTATAGCAAACAAAATCGTTAGAATAAATTGAATTATTTGACGATTTACCTTTATGTTTGCGTTGGCCTTTAAGCTTTAGTATTTCCTTGACGATTCGAATGATTTGCATTGAATTTTCGTCGTCATTGGATAGCTCATCGCTTTCGTCACAAGTTGTTCCTTTGAAAGCTATCTCCCTCTTTTTCGAGATTGGCTTGTGACTATTGAGGGTGATCTCGTGAGTAATGAGTGAACCCGTCAAAGCATCAAGAGTGTAGGTGTTCATGTCGTGCGCCTCTTGAATTGCAGTGACCTTTGGTTCCCATTCTTTCGGTAAGCTCCGAATCACCTTTGAGACCATTTCCTTAGAAGACAAACACTTACCAAGAGATGTTAATCCATTAGTAATAGTTGTAAACCTAGCAAGCATCTCGGAAATGGTTTCACCCTCGCTCATTTTAAAAAGCTCGTAGTCATGAACTAATAGTTAGAGTTTGCAATCCTTAACTTGGTTAGTCCCTTCATGCATTACTACTAGCTTATCCCACATACCCTTAGCGGTTTTACAAGCGGAAATTTTGTTGTACTCGTTAGGAGAAACGGCACAAACAATAGTGTACATCGTTTTGGCGTTAGTAGAGTAGGCTTCTAGTTGAGCGTTATCTAGGTCCTCTACGGGGATTGGGTTCTCGCTATTTTCGGATTTAGGAGCGGAATATCCTACTTTAATAATCTTCCAAAGATTGACATTGTAGCTTTGTAGGAACATGCTCATCCTATCTTTCCAATAACTATAGTTTATCCCATCAAAATAAGGTGGAGTATTGGGGGATAAAGCTATGCCGGATGCGAAATTGTATAAGTTAGCCATCGGGATCTTAACTCTTAAAACGTTAGATTCCTATTTGCAAGAGCCTCGGCTCTGATACCAATTGTTGGCCCGTGTGCGGCTAATCCTTAGAAAGGGGGGGGGGGGGGGGGTGAATAAGGATTTGGCGATTTTCGCCTAATTAAAATTCTATGCAACTAACCACCCAACTTATGCAATTCTATGCTTAAGCGTTTTAACAAGAGTTAATAAATTGCTAAAATAACTAAATGCAAGCAATAAATACGCAAGAATATAAGTTGCAGAAATTAAAAGCAAGGGAAGAAAATGACACCGTGATTTATAGAGGTTCGGCAAACGCGCCTACGTCCTCTCCTCGGTACTACCGAGTATTTCACTAAAATGTTTCTTCCGGATTTTACAAACCCTATCGAGCTCAATCGACCGATTGGCTCACCCTCTACCCGAGGTTCCTACTCTTGATACAAGTGCAAGAGAACACGACTACGAGTCTACGACTCCCCCTCAATTTATGAGTACCCGAATGAAAAACCTAGAGCTTTTAAGCTTCACTTGCTTACAAAGCATCTACCCGTTCACTCGCTCACAAATGAGTTTATAAAACACTCGATACAAATTTTGTTACAAAAATGTAACTACACTCACTATTCTAATTGCTTCTTAAAAAGCTAATTGGTGAGTTGTTGATGATGATCGAGCTTGAATCTCTTTCTCGTTGATTTCCTTCTTTCTCGAATATATTCACCAAAATGGTGTTTTTTAGGGTTTTTATGAGAGAGGTTGAAGGATGATGTTATGTATATTCATTGGTGAGTTTGGAAGAGAGATTGAGCCTGTATATATAGACCAGAGGTCTGTTTTTCTGGGTTATGACCGTTAGAAGTGGTTGAGGCTGTTTTAAGCTATTTTTCAGAAAAAGCTGAAAAGCTGTTTTCGAATTCTGTAGAAAACGATCGGTCGTTTTCTACAGTCGATCGGTCGTTTTCCAGAAAACGATCGGTCGTTTCTGAGTTTCGATCGGTCGTTTTTTTCGATGTGCTCTCTGGAAGAATTTTGGACCAAAAACGATCGGTCGTTTTTTTACAGACGATCGGTCGTCTGTAATCCTGGTCTCGTAAATCTTCGAATGCTCATAACTTCTTCGTTTTAGCTCCGATTTTGGTTCCGCTTGAACCTATGGCTTCGTTATCGAATGCTCTATCATTTAAAGACCTGAAATCTACATTTTCTCTTCTTTGGAAAAGACAAGCATTATATCAATGAAATAGAGAAAACGTAAAATCATAAAATCATTAAAAACATGATCAAAGTTATAATCAAAATCATTATTGAACTCTAAGTTCAACACATTTTATTTACGGGTGTTTGGTGCGTCAAAGGTTTCCCATGAGAATTCTATTGAAATTCAAAAATTTATTAGTTATTTAAATTAGACAAATTCGATGCATAAATAAATAAACATTGTTCATACTTTAAACAAAATATTTTAAGATGAAAAACATTAAAAATTAACTAAAAGTCACAAAAATTAACTAAAAGTCACAAAAATGAATAAGTTTGTGAAACTTTAAAAACATTAGTGATTAAATTCACAATTATTTTGACGGGAAAAAAGCTAAAAGTTCGTCTACTTTTCTGAAAGGAACTTCGTCAACATGTATAGGAAACTTAACCTAAACACATATTTTATTTCATATACGTCACTTATAATAACTTATAATTTTTCAACATATAAACTCATAAAATTATAAGTATATAAGATATTGTTGACTTTTTTTAGCTTTTTTAAATTTTCTTGGGTTTTTTAGATTTTTCGGAATTTTTGTTTTGTTTTTTCCATTTTTTTGTTATTTTTTAGATTTTTTCCTATTTATTTATATTTTTATTGGTTAATTAGATTTTATCTTTTTCAAATTTTCTTGGGTTTTTTAGATTTTTCAGAATTTTTTGTTTTATTTTTTCCATTTTTTTGTTATTTTTTAGATTTTTTCCTATTTATTTATATTTTTATTGGTTAATTAGATTTTAGCCTTTTCAAATTTTCTTGGGTTTTTTAGATTTTTCGGAATTTTTTGTTTTATTTTTTCCATTTTTTTGTTATTTTTTAGATTTTTTCCTATTTATTTATATTTTTATTGGTTAATTAGATTTTAGCTTTTTTCAAATTTTCTTAGGTTTTTTAGATTTTTCGGATTTTTTTTTTTCATTTTTGTTATTTTTTAGAATTTTTCGTATTTTTTTCTTTTTTTTATTGGTTAGTAGATAGAATTAGACTAATTATTAAATAATTTTGAAAGAATAGACCTATAATAATAATAGTTATAATACTAGTATTAGAAAGAATATAGAGAGAGACTCCGTAAACCGTTTACAATTTTATTTGCGGGGTAATCGTTTCCCCCAATTTTACTGGATATGTTGGAAAAGTTTTTCAAAAAAAAATGTTTTACGTTAAACCAATCACCCGAAAAATCTATTTTACCCGTAAATGTTTGTTTACCCCCATTTTACAACAAAACAAACAGAGCCTAAGTGTTAATCATTAAATGATAAACTATTTTTGGAAGTGTTAGATATTATATAACTAGTTCCGAAATGGTATATTCACATGGATATGAATACATGATCAGTGTGATTGAAACGGTGAATATGAGACACCGTTCACATAATTGTGTTGATGAAATGACACCAATCGTTAAAGAACGACTTATTATGCTCTCGAGCAAAAATGTAGTTCTTAAACGATGAATATCATGTTGATAAGTTCAGGATTAAACTTTGAATTTTTATGGGAAATGAGCTTTCCGCAAGCTATGTGTTGAACAAACTATCGCTTAGGAAGTTAGACCAAACAGTCAGAATTATAGAAGGCATGGTGCCTGACTATAAGTTCGTGAAAGTTTGGTACTACCTAAGGAAATTCTCAATCTTGTTCCTTGAATGATTTGGATAGGATCGAAAATGGTAGATTGTGTGTTCATCGGATAAGCACAAAATATAGTGTTGATCGGTTTCTAGTGCATAAGACATATGACTTTAAAATGCATATAGAAGATTGTTCTATGCCCGAGAAGCATATTTTCAAAAAGAGAAGTTTTCCGCAAAACTCTAACGCCTGGCGAGTGTGACCAATACGTTGAGGGTTCAAAGCATTACACTACCCAAAACAAGTGAACACTCAAACGGTGCTGGAAAAATGGGAAAAGTGAATCTTTTAAGGAAGATGAAGTGCATCGGCATGGTAAAAGGATAAGTAATGAAACTTCATTTGTCCCTTGACCTTCATGAGTGAAGGTGAATCGACGACATTGAAATAATCAATGTTATCCATATAATGTGTATATGGGAATATGCCATCAACAATGAGGTTGATAGGCACGTGAGAAATAAAGTCAATTACTTTAAGTAAACTGACGGTTTTGATAATTTTAATGTCTATACTCTAATCTCTAAGAAAAGACACATCATTAATTAATGAGAACATCTGTTTTATAAATGGAGATCTAGAGAATTAGGAACAACCCACTGGGTCGTGGTTCCGTGTAAAGTAAGACAAGGTGCAAAAACTTGTTAAGTCGCTATATGGACTTAAACAAACACCTAACTTATCATAGGTAGTCTCTTGTGCGTCAAGAACTGCACTAGACCAGGTATAGTCAACTCAGTGAGCAGACCGAACAGGTTAGCCAGCTTCTCAAATACATGAGGTATACTGCCCATCATGAACTGCATTATACGAGATGTCCAAAATGTTTGGAGGGTATTTAGATAGCAAGTGTATCTTGAACTTTAACAGTACAAGATCCATTAGTGGATATGTTTGTACTTAAAGAGGTTGCAGTCTTATAGAGTTTTGTAAAATAGACCTGCATAGTTGGAGAAACTGTAGAGTTAGAATTCATAACGTTGAATCAAGCTACAGAAGAGGTAGATTGGCTGAGAAGTCTAGGGAGGTATTCCAAGTGGCCAAAATCCGTTCCCGCAATAAACGTGCACTGCTGCAGTCAGTCAGTTATTAAACGAGATCAGAATAATTTGTATAATGGAAAGTCCCGACAAATTCATGACATATTCGTCAGAGACATAAATCCGTAAGAGGAATAGCTAGCAAAATTTTTGGTATCCATAGACTTTGCAAGGTCTAAGGATAATAACGCGGATCCATATACAAAATGCTTGACTCGTGGAGGAGTTGGAGCATCATCGAGGGAAATGGGGTTTGAAGCCCAATAAATTGGAAACCTTCACATAAGCTACCCAACCTGTACTGGAAACTCCAGTCTCAGGTTCAATGGGAAAACTGAACTGTGCGGGTGACCGAACAAAGCACTCGAGAACATAAGTTCTCAGCCCATTTCTATGATGAAAGAGTGATAGACCTGTACCATTTTAAGGATGAGCATGTGGCTCTTAATGAATCAAGTATCTCGAAGGTCGAGTGGGGTCGAGTGATGATCTAGGGCTAAATCACTAGAGCACTCGGTTGAATTTGCCAAGGCAGTCCAGGGCCAAATATGGACAACAACTAAAGGGCCTAGTAAGTGGTGTAGAGAAGACACTGTGCGGGTATTATTTTGCTATACACAAAACGCTAAAGGTTCAAAGCATTACGCTACCTAAGGCAAGTATATCCGAAAGGTATTTCGCTATGGCAGGTTCAAGGCGCGCGCTACCTGTCCTTATGCAGTGAATTCTCGTGGTTCTCTCGATTGCATTTAGGATGCACGTTGCATGTCAGTTGATTGCATTCATGTGGGGGATTGTTGGAAAACCGAAAAGGTTTTGTAAGTGAATGCAATTTAATTTGTATAACTTACAACGCTAATTGCCCCCCATTTATGGCATTAGTGACATGTAACTCTTGATATGTTTTTTGGTATAAAATTTGCATGTATCTAACTTTTCCAAGACAAGAAAAATTAAAAAGGAAAATACATGGCATATACACTCATTCACACACATACACATATGCATACATATAGAGAGAGAGTACCGCACCACCAAAGGCTCGACCGTGGTTCGGTGCCGTTTCCGTCGAGTCACATGCGATAGACGTTGTACCTTGGGAACGAAGTGCTCCATTTAGCCAGAAGCAGAGATGGCGGGGCAAATATCGTTTAAAGGAAACTGCTTGCAGTTACCTCGTCTCGGACTTTAGTCCATTTCGGTATCATTTACATACTCTTAATTTTGAAAGTTGTATTTGATATTTATATATTTGAGGAAACCATTTTCTGTTTATTTGTCCATTTCTTTTCCGTAGAAATTATTGTGTTTATTTACAACGTAACCAACATGTACTTGATCATTTGTATAAGTAACTTCCATGGGCTGCAAACGAACAAAATGAGCCGATGGTTCGTTCATGTTTGTTTAAACCTTATGAAACAAACGCTTAATTAACAAGACAAGCACAATATTTTCCAGAAAAGGTTCGTCTAATTTACTAACGTAGATTACAATATGAAATTTGTATGTTAGTTTTGCGCATTAAAGAATGCCTAATTTATGTAAATAATTACCGTCTCTAAAAGCTCTAAGAGTATACTTATACAAATTAATCAATAGGAAGTGTAATACAAGATTCATGAACCAGAATATAAAGTAATACAGTACACGTAGAAGCAAGAAATAACCTTACCAAACCTTCGATCGCAAAAAAGGTTGAAACTTGAAAGTGTGATATGTGAGGATCTTGTAACTGGTCTACGAGCAAGCCTATCCATGGGGTTCAGGAAACTTTTACTTAAAGGATAATGCACTCGGAATTCTCTGTGTACATTGAAATGTGGTTCGTATTTTTACACGTTACATACAGAACTAACGAATGGGGTTATAGATATTGAAGAGGATGTGAAATTGCTGAGAGATAAAGGGGTCGTTCTGAATAGAATTAAGACCGATGAGAAGTTCCCTGATTTTTGGAATGGGATGAGCAAGTCTTTAAGATTAGCTAAAGTGCCCTTTTAAGATAAAGTAATCGAAGATGTGGATGTATATATATATTAAAGCTAGAGAAATTTATAAAAAATATAGTTTTTGATGAGGGTGGAGCTTCAGGCATGGTTATTCAATAAAAAAAAGTAGTTGCAATTACGATGCAGTTAGTTGATGTTGTCGGGAAATAGACATTGGTTTTTTTTAAGGTAGAGGTAAATATTATGCCCACTAAGTCGGTTCCTACGAGGATTATAAACTTTATGAAAAACAATGATAACGTTGCATCTTTTTTGGGAAGGTTAGTTTGCAGATTCTATAGCTAAAACAGTCTTATATATGAAAAAGCACATGAAACAGACGCTGGCCTTGTTTGGTCGGGTCACCTGACAATTGGGATTGGACATAAAATACAGTGACGTCCACAAGATTCATATTCGGTTGCCTAATATATGCCGGGACTACAAATGAAGGCCGGATGATCCAAGATATGTGTATTTTATAGTCCGAAAGTCATTGGGAGTATGGTATTGTTACTCCCGACCATCTTTTCAAATCCCACTCAATATCCGACCGGATTGTTAGTCCAATTCCGCAGAAAAATGAGGCTTGGGCCTCCTAAACAGGTATAAACACAAACGATGAGTAAATAGTAATTCATCTCTTCATCTTGAATGAAAAAAAACATGTCACTACTTTAATCTTTTAAGATAATCGTGTGCCTTTTTTCACCTATTTCTTGGTAATACTTCGTGGATTTTCACATAAGGTTGAGTTTTATGGGCGAAAACCCATGTCATTTTGGTGCTAACTTTGTCGTCGATGAGTATATTAGTGGCTATTGTTTTCTAAATGTTTCATGACGGTGTAAATATTGCATTCTGGATATCTTCCTTTTTCTAAACAAAAGACTAACTTCTTTCTTAACCATGGAACAGGCTCGATGATAGTAGCAAAACGGGTTTAAAACCTCAAGGAGCAAAGGCAAATTTGGCGGAAAGCTAAAATATGTCCTACGTTTAGCCTTACGATTTAAAAACATTTTTATTTAGTGGCTAATCAAACTAGATGTAGTACTTGTAAGCTCTTGATAACGTACAGAATAGTGGTATACACAAGACACTTGCAAGTTACAAGCACTTGTAGTATATTTGAATTGTGCATTCATAAGCCAGAAGATACAAGAGCATGAATCAAAAATTCAAAACCAAACTTAAACAATGTTTAATTTTCAGAGATTCTTGTTCTGCTAGAATTTATTCTCCTGCACGCCAATCTTTCTGGCATTCCTACCTGCAAATAATGGGATAACAATTATGGGAGAAAATTATTGAGAACAAATACGTTTAATATACCGTAGTATTGCTATTAGCGATTTGGGCACTAAATTATTATTCTTAACAAATTGAGTACCAAATCTACAGCTGGTTTTGTCTCAATTTCGGTACCGGTTTTCGTATCTACAACGGCTTTCCGGGAAAATGCATTATCTAACCTAAACGGACTTTTGGGGTGACTTTGCATCCGGGTTCACCCATGCCCATGGGAAATTTGGGCTTGTTTGGTGTAACCTTACTTTTACTTTATTTATACTTATAAGTACAAAAGTAAAAATTTATGTTTGGTGACATCTTAAAAAGTTTACTTATTTCAAAAGTAAGCAATGAGAAAGTGTACTTATTAAAAGTAACATATTACTTATTTATGTGAGAGAAGCAAATTTTGGCCACTGTAGCTCTTGTTTTCATTTATATTTTTATATTTGACGAACTAACTTTTTCTGTGTATATGTATTTTTAATATATGAATTTGGATCTATTTTTGTTGCCTTGAATTTTATCTTTTACAGGGGTGCTAATGTTTAATCAAAAGATAATAAAATTCTCTATTCATGTCTGGTTGTACAGGGTGTTAATTTATTTATTCTCAATTCTTTTTCCTCTCTTTCATACCTCTTTCTCAATTTCTTGGGGAAAATTTTCGACACTTTGTGTACTATAGCAAGATACCAGTAATTTTGATTTCAGTATATACACGCATGTGAATTATCTTATATATATACATATGTTTTTACCTACTTTATTAGTAGAGGAATTGCGTAATAATAAAAAATTGTCTGTAGTTAGGGCAATTTCAGTGTATAATATTTTTTATTTGTATTTCATCAATTTGACTTGGTTAGTTTTAGAACGTGTAAAGATTATTAATTTTAGGATAAATTAACAAAACATACTACTTTTTAAACTAAATTACAAAAAACATACCTTTACAACTTTTCATTATAAAAAACATACCAAACAAATTAAAATTTAATACTGTTTATTTTTTTCTTTATTTCTCTCTCATCTTACTCTCTATCTCCTCCATTTTTCTTTCTCACCAATTTTTCTATGTATCTCTTCATTCTTCTCTCTCACCAATTTTTCTCTTTATCTCTCTCTGATCTTACTCTCTCTCTCTCCTTCATTCTTCTATGTATCTTTCTTTAATATCGCACTCTATCTCTCTCTCTTCTTTCACCACGAAAACTCATCACTAACTATCGAACACCATCTAGATTATATAGATATCCATATACATATAAATACAGATATATACATACGTAATACATAAATATTACACTATTTGATACCCCGTAATATATGAAAAATATATGGAATTGGTGAGATTGTTTTCTATTTATTGAGTTTTGAGACTATTGTAAATATTGTGGGTTTCAAGTTGAAAGAGAAGAATCCATATGTACAATATTGAGAGAAATTCATATGTAGGGTATGAAGTTTTAAAATTAGGGTATAAAGTTTTGAAATTAGGGTATGAAGTTTTGAAATTAGAGTATTAAGTTCTAAAATTAGGGTATGAAGTTTTGAAATTAGGATATGAAGTTTTAAAATTAGAGTATGAAGTTTTGAAATTAGGGTATGAAGTTTTTGAAATTATGGTATGAAGTTTTGAAATCAGGGTATGAAATTTTAAAATTAGGGTATGACGTTTTATAGTTAGCATATGCATATTTTGTGAGTTTTTAATCATTTTTAGAGAGAGATGTGTGATTAGCACGTGTTAGAAAGAGGTGCGATTATCGTGTGTTAGAGACATAGGTGCGATTAGAGAGATATATATTAGGTTAGAGAGAAATGCTATATTAGATAGAGATGTTAGGTGAGAGAGATATATGTTAAGTTAGAGAGAGATATTAGATTAAAAAATAATAAATATATATAAGTATGTTTTTAGTAATTTAAATTATTAGGGTATGTTTTTGATAATATAATAGGGATAGGGTATGTTTTTATTAATTGCCCCTTAATTTTATTACCGCTTAAGTTATTTATGATTATTTTAAGATAAAAAAATATAATAAAATAAGGGCTAATTCCCTATAAGTTCATAGCAACTATATTGATAAGTTCACATTCCTCATACGTACAACTTTTTAATTATTTAGTTTATTTACTAAATTGTTATACAAACTAAAATATAATAGACATATTTTATCTTTCTACAAACCCAAAAAAATAGTTTTAAATTATAACAAAATAAAAAAAAAACACAAAAAAATTATAAAAATTAAAAAAATCACAAAAAATATAAAAAATAACAAAAAATTATTTAAAAAAAATGAAAAAAATCATAAAAAATCACAAATAAAAATTAAAAAAATACAAAAATCACAAAAAATTAAAAAAATTATAAAATTTTTTAAAAATTATAAAAAAATCACAAAAAATAAAAAAAAATCACAAACTTTTTAAAAAATTACAAAGAAAGTATATATTTTTTTTGTCAATATAACACTTTATACCAAAAAATATAAAAAAATATAAAAAATCACAAAAACTTATAAAAAATCACAAAACATTATAAAAAAAATCAAAAAATCACAAAACATTATAAAAAAAATAACAAAAATCACAAAAAAGTATAAAAATTATAAAAAATCACAAAAAAAAGAATTATAAAAAAATGAAAAAATCATAAACTTTTTAAAAAATTACAAAAAATATACAATTCAGTCGAAAGTAAATATAGTTCAATAAAAGTGAGTATGCATATAATTCAGCTAAAAGTCCATCTGGTTCAGCTGAAAGTACATCTGGTTCAGCTGAAAGTACATCTGGTTCAGCTGAAAGTACATCTGGTTCAGCTGAAAGTACATCTGGTTCAGCTTAAAGTGCATCTAATTTAGTGGAATGTACATATATTTAAGTCAAAAGTGCATATAGTCTAGTCAAAAATGAATATTGTACAGTCGAAAGGGCATATAGTTCTGTTAAAAATGCATCTGATTCAACTAAAAGTACATCTAGTTCAGCTGAAAGTGCATATGGTTCAGACAAAAGTGCATCTAGTTCAATAAAAGTTCATATCGTTCTGTAAAACCTGCATCTGGTTCAACTAAAAGTGCATCTGGTTCAGCTGAAAGTGCATATAGTTCAGCTAAAAGTGCATCTGGTTCAGTCGAAAGTGCATCTAGTACAGTTGAAAGTGCATAAAGTTTAATAAAAGTGATTTTTTTGTGATTCTTTTCAAAAAAAATTTATAATTTTATGATTTTTTTCATTTTTTTTAATGTTTTTTGTGATTTTTTTTATTTTTTATAATTTTATGTGATTTTTTTCATTTTTTATAATATTTTGTGATTTTTTTCATTTTTTATGATTTTTTTTGTAATTTTTTAAATTTTTTTAAATTTTTACAATTTTTTGTGATTTTTTTTCATTTATTTTGAGATTTTTTGCATTTTATATAATTTTATGTGTTTTTTTTTCCATTTTTTATGAAATATGTGTATGTCGTTTTGGTAAATAAAGTAAATAATTAAAAAGTGATACCTATAGAGAATATGAACTTATGGAGGTAGTTAAGAGTAATATAAGTTCAGAAGTGGTACATATTGGACATTATTTGATAAAATAATTATTTTTCATCAAAAGAGTAAAAAGTAACAAATGTTACCATATAACATTTTTATTTTAAAATATGATTCTACTGTGTTTACCAAATAACATTTAATTATTAAAAAATATTTAAAAAATATATTTTTTAACCTCCATAAAAAAAATATACTTTTATATTTTTAAGATGCGACCAAACGAGTCCATTATGTCAAACAGAGAAACACCACGATAATTTTTTATTTTTATTTTTTCAAAGGAAACACCACGATATCTTAATCCGAACAAATTCCAGCATTGGGAAACTACCTCAAAATATAATTGAATTGATACAGAAAAGTCAAATCAACAAAATGGTTTGAAGTTTGAACATTGTTACATTGTTCGCATTCATTCATAAACTTGTCTTACCAATCATAATATAGAAAGTAAAAAAGTTTTGTAACAAAAGTTTACACTTGTCATTGCTTTAGTCTGACAAATTTTTTTTAGAAATTTAGCCTTACTAGTAATACTATACAAAAATGAAAAGGTAAAAAAAGTTGGTGATTCTGAAAACTTGATCTAGTGTGAAACCCAACACCTAGTAAACCAGTTACATCATCCGCTGATTTCCAAATCGTGTGACAGTTGACAAGTTCCTCTACCATAGTATTTTCTTAAAAATGTAAAAACTAATATGTATCTGAAATAAAAAAAAATAGAGGTCATCCAAAGTCAAGGCAAGAAGGCCTATATATGCAACCAACATGCTATTTATAAACCCTCAGAAGAGAAACAACTACTTCTAAGTTTTCTTCAAAAAAGGCAATTACATTTTGTTTTATTTTTCTCTATCATGGGAAGAGCTCCTTGTTGCGACAAGAGTAAGGTGAAGAAAGGGCCGTGGTCTCCCGAGGAAGACGATACTCTCAAAAACTACATTCACAGTTTTGGCACTGGTGGAAATTGGATTACTCTGCCTACCAAAGCAGGTCTGTGTATACAATTATACATATATATAACACATTAATATATATATGTCCTGCCTTTTAAAAAAAAAATCATACTAATGTTATCTAAAACTAAAAACTAAAAACTAAGTTGTTTTTGGCTTGAGAAAGTTTTTACTTTAAAGGCAAACGAACCCCCACTTTTTTCTGAAACTCAACCAACATTTTCGTCTGAAAACTGGAGCCAGACATTTGGATAGCGAAAGGATTAATTAAAGTATCATATTTGACCTTTATAGTGCTTGAGAAAATTAATGTTAATTTTGGCTTGAGAAAATACATGTCAAAGTCTATGCTTTCTTTTTTACAGTTCTTTGTGCAAATTGACATTAGTTTAAAGTTTTTTTTTTTTTTGAAAGGTTAGTTTAAATTTTAAAGTTTATCATGCAGGACTTAGTTATGCCTTTTTAAATGGAGTATACATGTAGTTGACTTTATACTTATAGTTGTGATAATACTTAAATGACTGAATCTATAATATCTGGTTTATTTTATCTTTACAAATTACAGGACTAAAACGTTGTGGAAAGAGTTGTCGATTGAGATGGCTTAATTATCTAAGGCCAGACATCAAACATGGAGGCTTCACCGATGAAGAAGACAACATAATTTACACTCTCTATAGTAAACTAGGCAGCAGGCGAGTTTAATTTATACTACTATAACCTAATTAAAAATAACCGTACTTATAATAGTCGTAAGAAACAACGTCGCTAATATATTGTTTGACCTTTGTTTTGTGCTTAGATGGTCTGTCATAGCTTCTCACTTACCAGGAAGAACAGACAATGATGTGAAGAATTACTGGAACACGAAATTGAAGAAGAAGCTTGTGGCTCATGTTTCCAAGAAAAACTATTATGAAACCATTTCCGAAACCCCAACTAATACCAATTTCACTTTTCAAAATTCGGCAAATTTTAACGATTCTGATTTCTTTCCCAATACCTCAACTTTGCTCGAAGCAAGTTCTCCAATATCTATGGCTAATACTTATAGTCTGAATTATAACTTTACCCACAACTCAACTAATGTCATGTCATCACCTGGAGACGATGTTTCAAGTTTTTGTTCGGTTCTGAAGGAGAATGACTTGTCAGAGTATTGTAATTCTGGAGCTTCAACTTTGGGATTTTCAGGAAATTTAGAGATAGAAACTTTAACTTCTCAAAGGGTTGATAGTGGACTTTGGTCTGAAGAAATTATTAGTGAATTAGGGAGCTTTAATTATCTGAATACGGGTAACAATTTATACTATGGTGTGGCTAACCAGTACTTAGAAATAGAGGATTGAGGGTTTTACTTGGAGATATGTTTAATTAGCAAGGAAATGAACTTTAGCTATTGTATCTCACTGGAAACATGTATGAGCATATTTATTACTGTATCTATGATGTTGTAAACAGAAGGGTTTGAACTTTAAACCTTTTAAATTTACATATGTACACGACACAAATTCAATTGTCTTTATTGGTGGAACATGATATCACGGAGATCAGACATCGAAACACGATTACTCACGAGACGATGCTGCTTTTAAGTATTAAAGATGACCATGATAACATAATAATAATCCTAATCCAAACTGTCTAAACTAGCTGGTAAACAAATTAAATAGCTAACAAAGTTTTATTAACTGGAAAACGAATCAATATAAATTATGCTGCTCTATATAAGAAACGTACATGCACATATTACATTATCAAGTGTCTTCATTATTATATTATCAAAAAAAAAGGGTCTTCATTATCAATCTGTTTACCAAGTCCCAGCTAGCTAAAATATGGCCTGAAAATTAATTAGCGATAAAAAATACTTAAATTGTCTAGTTTTACGATTATTTTAATTACTGCCACTAGCTAGTCCACAAGCCTTCTCAATATATATAAGGAATTGCTGATAGAATAGAATCCTAGATCAATGATCTTGTTCGATTGAATATGAAAAAACAACAGTTTTAGTTTGTAGATGAGCAAGATTGATTGATAAGAACTCTTCGATCGTGTTAAAGCCCTAGAAATTTTAAATTTCTAATGAGCATGACCGGAATTTGTCCTAAAAACATGACTGGTTATAATGTAAATGTAGGAACCAATTTTAAATTTAATTGAGTAACACTGTCCCAAAGTGCAATAAACTCGTTAATGTCCTTTTAGCAATATATGTTAGTAATTGATATAGGAACCAAGAATGTCCAAAGTGCAATAAACGCGTTAATGTCCTTTTTAGCTACTATATATATGTTAGTAAATAGTTATTGATGAAAGACGTACAAACAACTAAGAAAATGTTCAAGTCAAAATTGAAGAAAAAGTTTGTTACAAACGTACACATGCATGCTCCGGTAGCTAAGATAAATATTCCAAAAACAGATTTTGTATTTTTTATTTAAATGACAATTTGAAAGGTACATAGAAGACTATTTCTGGCCCTCTTCTTATCTCCCTTGCTTCTCTATATCTAAAGGATATCAGATTCACACTATGTAGAATTATTATATGTCAGAGTTGTACTAATTAATATGTATTTCTTTGAAATTTGTTTTTTGAATTTGTCATTTAATTTGGTGGTCAAAAGACACGCAGTCTGCATGGTGGAATATTTTTGAGTAATGCAGAAGCTGGACAAATTAAAGTGCAGATATGACACGTTAGCCATTAAGTATTCTCTCTCGAAATGCTTACAAAATTTCCGGCAATGGTTAACAAGGTAATGGGTGTGCTTGTTAATTTCCCATGCACACACAGCACGCAAAAGATACAAACATATTTGATCAGACGATTCTTTAGAAACAATTAAAAGATTATATATGGCCGTTAATTAGTAATCTAAACATAAAATTTAAACATAACTTACACCTGCTATGGTCACGAAAACATTTACATCTACGTACCATAAGACTTGATTATCAAAAGTCAAACTTCGTTGGTCAATATCCACTATTCAGTGGCGAGCCTGATTTTCTTCCCAAACTCGGCTTACTCAATTTGCGTCGGCTCCGATCTTCCGAGATATCCGGAGTGATTTACGTCGGCTATGGTGACGAGGTGGCCTTCGTGCCTGCGCAAGAAACAAACAGGGGCCCGGGGTTGGTATCAGGTTTTCCCTCTCCAACGATCAAGTCAGTATCGGTGTTAACTGAAAGTAGGAATATAATTAAGAGTGAGGGACCGGGCCGGTTACAGGTCGTAGTATCGGATGGTACAGGCAGTGTTCTGGGGGTCCGGGTTGTTTAAGCTTTATCTCTCCTCTCTGTCTTTGTGTCCCCTTCTTAGTGGTATTAGAGGGGGTATTTATAATGTGATCAAAGGTGTATTAGCCATTGGATCACTGTACTGTAAGATGTTGATCCAACGGCGTTAGGTCATTCATGGCTCTGACAAGGGTACTGTCCTCTTCCGGGGCCTACAGGGAGGTGACCTGTGATTGGGCCACGTCGATGAAACGCCAGGAGGGTCCCCCAGGAGAGCAGCAGCATTAACTGGTGAAGCGTACTCGATACGCTTCTTTGGGCCGGCCTAGCTTCACCCCGTTTGGTAATGAGCCGGGGTGGTGAGACATCCACTATATAGGGCCCCGGTTTGTTCGTTTCAGTGGTGATATCGGTCCGGACGAGGGGACACTGACATTCCCTCGCCAATAGCTCCCTGTCCGGAGTAGTCGTTAGTGACAGTGTCGGTGAGTACCTTCCTCACTTTACGGGGGCTCCGGTCATTCCGTCTTCATATTTGGCTGTCTAGAGGCACCTCGGCGTGACTCGTCTCTTGATACGTGTTCAACCATTCATGGATTTCTTACACGTGGAGCATGCCAGTTTTGTAATTTTGAGGCGCCGCCTGTCTTTTCAGTTTCTTCGATGTCATTAATGCTAAAACGGCTGAAAGGCGACACTTGGCAGACGACCTCTCCTTGCTGTACACGTGGAAGGCGTGGGTTGAGTGGCGGCTGTCATTTGTGGGAGTTTGTGTAATGAGCCGTTCTGCCTTTTCACCTTCTGGTAAATGTCTTTTCACCTTCCATTAGGGGCCTATAAATACCCTCAGTGAAATTCATTTTTCACTTTTTACTTCTCTTTCTAGATTTTCACAGCAAGCCATTTTCTCTCTTTAGATTTCTATAGCAAACCATCTCCTCTTCACATAACGAATTTTTTACAAATTTCCCACCACAATGGTTATAATTCATGGAGCCGGAAAGGGCCCGATGGTCGCTCCGCAACCACGGTGCCTGGCCGTAGCAGCGAACGCTCTGCCGTTCCGTCCGATGATTCTCGATCCGACCCTGACCGTGGAGGGGAACGACAGCAGCATAATGGTGAGGCTACACGGGCCTGACCTCAACGAATTCCGAGAACTCTGCGGGATCGGAGAGGAGTTCAAACTCCGGAGATGTGAGAGTGTCGATGAAGTGAACGGCATAGTGGCCCGTCCCAACGACATGGTAACCCTCTCTCTCTCTACTCTCCTCTATGGGGGTACCCACCTCCCCATCCCAGAGCTGCTGGCAGAGTTGTGTGCTTGGACGCAGACTCTTCCATGCCAGTGGCCCCTGCAGGCGCACCGTATCTGCGCCGGGATTGAGGCCCTGAATGTGTTGTTGGGCCCGGCCCTGCCAGAACCATTAGGGCTTAGGGAGCTCTTGGCCTGTTACGAATTCCTGCAGACCGAGCCAAGCTCCCAATCCAAGAGCAGGCAGCCTTACTTAAGGTGCCGTGCTTACAATCAGTTAATCACGGGTAACTCCGATTCTAATCGGGGCTATACCCAAGATGTGATCGTGGTGGAAGGCCATTGGCTCCACCGGACCGACCTGATACTCCCGTCCAGGCCGGGGAGGGTGCTAAGCACCAAAGAGAACAAGGCCACAGTGGCCTCTAAGCTTAGGGGCCTGGGTGAGCCCAATACTGAGTCCTTGAAGGTGGCTCTGAACTGGTGGGGTCCCGACGGGACCGACGCTGGGGCGCGCGATGCGGAGCGTCTCCTAACTTGTGGTTCCCCAACAACCTGCAAGGGGAATGAATTCATTTGGCCCCACAGGACCTTCTGTCCTGTGGGGTACTCCCGAGAGAGATGGGAGAAAGAGAATGGGTTGGAGTCCACCCTCCCTCCTAAAGCGGCTGAAACCGAGGCCGTGACAGGGCCCGTGGCGAAGAAGGTGGTGGCGAAGCCCAAGGCAAAGTCGAGCAGCAGCAGGACGAAGAAGGTTATGACTGTGACGTCTTTTGCTCCTGCCTCTGCCGGGGTTAAATGGGAGGTACGTCCGGATGGGACCATCCTCAATTATAGGGAGGGGCCGGACGGCACCCGGTGCTATATAGACCAACATGGGAACCCTTTGAAGGAGATCGTTCCCCTTAGCTCCAGAGAGCCCGTTGTGAGGAGTCCCTCTCACCTCGAAGATAGCCTCGTGGGCGAAGAGCTTACAGGGCCGAGCTTGGATACCTCGCGGACCAGAGTAAGTCTAAGTCATTCCATGTTCTTTACATCATTTGACACTTAGCTAGATTTTGTTGATTTTTCTAACTCTTTTTTTTTATTATTTGGCCTGTACAGGTGGTTCGTTCTGACGAGGAGGAGGAAGCAGATGAAGAAGATGCTGCCGCGGCTGGGGGTAATGGAGGGGGAGAGGGGGAAGTGGTTGTGGCTGAGGAGGGTACCATAGAGCCTGAGGCCGTCGAGACGGAGAAGGTGGTCGGAGAGGAGGTCATAGAGCCCGAGACCACAGCAAAGGAGGTCGACGCAGGGGACGACGAAGTGGTTGTCATGCCTCAGTCTGGCGTCGATATTGCTGCTGACTTGGCTGCTCAGACCAGGCTCGATCGGGCGGCCCGCAAGTCCCGGCTTGGGAAAAGAAAGGTGGAGGGGACGAAGCCCCTCCGTGATGGGAAGAAAACCAAGGCTGGAGGGGGCACCTCGCCTGAGGTTGGGGTGACGGAGAGGCCAAGAGTGACGTTGGGCCCAACTCAAAGCGCGAGCTCCTCTGCCGCCTCTGCCATCTCACCGACCCATAGGATGCTAGTGCAGACACCCGAGGAGGTGAAGGCGGCGACGGGGGTAAAGAGCATAATGGAGGCTCACCCGTCCGCTGGGCTACTAGCTTTGGCTGCGCTCCAGCAGCAAAGCGTCGAGGCTGACCATCGGGGTCGTGACCTCGCATCCTCCATGACATCGGCCATGGCCATGATTCCCCAGGTACGTAACGCTCTATTTTTGTTTTATGCTGTATGCTTTCGTATTGTTTCTTCCAAATATTTTGCTAAGTGTTTTGCCTTTTCCCTCGTAGGCCTACTTAATGATGAATCAATATGTTTATCACCAAGGCCAGCTGGTGAGATCATGGGCCGGTAAGGCCGAGGCTAACGCGAAGCTCATGGAGGAGGCCCAAAAAAGGGCGGAGGAGGCCGAGAGCAGGGCGGAGAAAGCCGAAGGCCTCAATGCCACGGTCGAGGCGAAAAGGGTCGAAGCTGTGAAAGCCAAGATGGGGGCTGAGGAGCGAGCTCAAGCAGCGGAGGCGGCTCTGAAAGAGGCCGAAGCAAAGGCGGCTGATAAGCTGAAGGCTGCGGTTCAAGCTGCTCAAGCCGAACTAAACGCAGCCTGGGTCGAAAAGACACAGAAGGAATTCAATTCCTTCTATGTCGAAGGGTGGACCGAGGTGGCTGCCTTTCTGAGGGCGGGACCGGACTATCCGGTATGGAGCATGGACAACATCGTCGTTCCGGTCCCCTCGGCTCCTATCCCAGAGGTGGTTCCCCTCACTCCTCGAGCTCTCTCCGACGAAGAGGATGAGGGAGATGGCGACGGGGATATCTAGGGCAGTTTGTCTTTTTTGATGTAATCCCCTTTTTCTTTTTTTCTTTTTTTTTTTTTTTTGTACTTAGTATGTAATAGCTTTCCATTGAATGAAATGAAATGAAAAACAATTTTGGCTCTCCTTCAGACTTGTCTTTATTTATTCTCCTGTTTTTATCTCTGTTGTGTTCATTCATCATTCATTGTGTACATGCTCCCAAATGAGGGGGCCCTTATGCTTCGGCATTGGGGCAATCATTTTATATACATCACCATTCGAGTTGGCACGTGTAGAAACACTTGAAACTTAAATGAACTGAAAAATCCAAGTAAATAGAGCCGGGGCGCCGTATAGGCTCGTGTACTGAAATACTTAGAGAGAATTTAAATGAACTGAAAAATTCAAGTAAACATGATCTGAGGTGCCGTATAGGCTCGTGTTCTGAAACACTTAGAAAATTTAAATGAACTGAAAAATTCAAGTAAATATGAACCGGGGTGCCGTATAGGCTCGTGTTCTGAAACACTTGGAGAATTTAAATGAACTGAAAAATTCAAGTAAATATGAACCGGGGTGCCGTATAGGCTCGTGTTCTGAAACACTTGGAGAAAAATTTAAATGAACTGAAAAATTCAAGTAAATATGAACCGGGGTGCCGTATAGGCTCGTGTTCTGAAACACTTGGAGAAAAATTTAAATGAACTGAAAAATTCAAGTAAATATGAACCGGGGTGCCGTATAGGCTCGTGTTCTGAAACACTTGGAGAAAAATTTAAATGAACTGAAATAACAGCAGTTTTTTATTTATAAAGCCCACAGGCATAAATTTACACCACATTCTTATTTACACAAAGTCATAAAGGCCGAGCCCTACTGGTAGTACTTCCTTAGGTTGTTGACGTTCCAAGGTTGGTCCACCGGGACATCGTTGGGGAGACGGCCCAACAGGTAGGCCCCGTTCCCTACTGCGCCGAGGATTCGATAGGGGCCTTCCCAATTGGGGCCTAGCTTGCCGTCGGACTGTATCCTGGTGTTGTTGTTTACTTTTCGTAACACGAGGTCTTCGTCTTGGAAACGTCTGGCGTTCACTCTTTTGTTATAAGAACGCCCCAGCTCGTTTTTATATTCGGCGTTACGGATGGCCGCAACCTCCCTTCTTTCTTCGGCGTAGTCCAGCTCGAGCCCCATCATCTTTTCGTTAAATCCGTTTTCCACGATGTCCGTTCTCAGAGAGGGAAGCCCGATTTCTAACGGGATGATGGCCTCCATTCCGTAAGTGAGGCTGTAGGGTGTCTGTTGAGTGCCCCGTCTTCTCGTCGTTCGGTAGGCCCATAGGACGTGATACAGTTCTGCGGCCCATTGTCCTTTGGACTCGTCTAGCCTCTTCTTGATTCCGTCGAGCACGGTCTTATTTGACACCTCGGCTTGTCCGTTGCATTGGGGGTACGAGGGGGTCGAATAGTAGTTCTTGATGTGATACTTTGCATACATCGCTTTTAATTTGACCCCGGTGAACTGTCCCCCATTGTCCGCGACGATTGAGTAGGGGATTCCGAATCTGGTGATCACGTCTCTCCAGAGGAAACGTATCACTTCGGCCTCTGTGATTTTCGCTAAGGCCACGGCCTCCACCCACTTTGAGAAGTAATCGGTGACCATGAGGAGGAACTTCTTCCCCCCCGGGGCCACGGGGAATGGTCCGACGATATCCATGCCCCACTGCGCAAAGGGCCAGGGCGAGGTCACGCTGCTCATTTTTTGCGCCGGGGCATGGGGTATGGGTGCGTACTTCTGACACTTCTCGCACCTGAGTACGAAAGCTTTGGCGTCCTTTTGCATGAGGGGCCACCAATATCCGTGGGTCAAGGCTCGGTTGGCCAGCGATCTGCCCCCGGTATGGCTCCCACACGTTCCTTCGTGAATTTCCTCCATGACCCTTATTACCATGTCGGGGTGGACGCAGAGTAAGTAGGGGCCAGAGAACGATCTTTTATAGAGCTTTTCGTTGGGAGCTATCCAGAACCCCAGTGTCGTTCTTCTTATTTTCTCGGCCTCTTTCTTGTCATTAGGAAGATCACCGGAGCGATGGTATTCGATTATGGGGTCCATCCAGCTCGGCTCCGGCGGGAGGTCAGTCACCATGTTAATTGTTGCCTTAGCCTCGATGCTAGGCGAAGGGACATATTCTATGGTGATGACTCTCTCTTTCTTATCACTCATGACCGAGGCTAGGGTCGCTAGTGCATCGGCGTGGGTGTTCTCGTTTCTGTTGATGTTGACGATTTCTTGACATTCGAAGCTTTGGAGTATTCCGGAAGCGATAGCCACGTAGCTGGCCATTCTGTCGTCCTTCGTCTGAAATTCACCACTGATCTGGCTGCTGACTAATTGAGAGTCCGTATGCACCAGTATTTTTTTGATTCCGAGGCTTCGGGCCATTTTTAAGCCGGCGATAACGGCCTCATATTCGGCCTCGTTGTTGGTGGCTCTGAAGCCAAGTTGGATTGACTTCTCGATCACATCCCCTTGTGGAGATCGGAGTACGACGTTGAGGCCGGACCCTTTCTTATTGGCGGCTCCATCCGCGTGCAAGATCCAGGTCTCGGGGGCACAACCTGTGATGTCGGGGCATTGAGTCGTCCCAGTGAATTCTGCCACGAAGTCGGCCAGGGCCTGTCCCTTGACGGACGTTCGCGGCACATAGCTGATGTCGTAGGCGTTCAAGTGGCAGGCCCACTTCATCATTCGTCGAGAGAGATCCCCCTTTTGGAGTATTTCTCGCACAGGCTGGTCAGTATAGACCACAATGCTGTGCGTAGAGAAATAGTGAGCAAGTTTTCGTGAGGCCACGACGAGGGCTAGGACGAGTTTTTCCAAAGGCATATACCTTGCCTCAGCGTCGAGGAGAGTTTTGCTCACGTAATAGATGGGCCTTTGCTCCCTGTCGAGTTCCTTGATGAGGACGGCGCTGACGGCTATCTCGGACACGGCCAGGTATAGGGTAAGGACATCGCCTGGGTCCGGCTTGGCTAGAAGGGGCGGACGTCCGAGGTAGTCCGCCAGCTCGGTGAACGCACGCCGGCATTCATCGGTCCATTCGAATTTCTTCTGAGCTTTTAAGGCCGTAAAGAACGGTTTGCATCGGTCCCCGAACCGGGCAATAAATCGGTTTAGGGTGGCGGCCATCCCGGCTAGCTTTTGTATGTCCTTTCTCTTCTCAGGTGTTTTCAAATTCTTCAAGGCAGAGATCTGGGACGGGTTCGCCTCTATGCCGCGGTGGGTCACCATGAACCCTAGGAATTTGCCGGCACCTACCCCGAAGGCACATTTAGAGGCGTTCAGCTTCAGGTCATGCCTTCGTATCGTTTCGAAGGCCTCTCTCAGGTCGGATAGGTGGTGCTCCTCGTGGGTGCTTTTTACCACCATGTCGTCAATATAGATTTCCATGGTTCGGCCTATGCTCTTAGCGAATATCTTGGTGACCATCCTCTGATAGGTAGCCCCGGCGTTCTTGAGCCCAAAGGGCATTACTTTGTAGCAGCAATTTCCCCTTGGGGTGATGAAGGCAGTTTTTTCTTGGTCGGCCTTCGACATGGGTATTTGATGATAGCCGGAGCAGGCATCCAGGAAGCTCATTATGGCGGCCCCGGCCGTAGAGTCCACTATTTGATCGATTTTGGGCAGGGGGAAAGGATCTTTGGGACAGGCTCGATTGAGGCTCGTGTAGTCGATGCACACCCTCAGCTTCCCGTTCTTTTTGGGGACCACTACGGGATTGGCGAGCCATCTGGGGTAATAAATCTCCCTGATGGCCCCGGCCAGAAGAAGCTTCTTTACTTCCTCGTTTATGGCATCGGCATGCTCTGGACTGACACGGCGCCCCTTTTGAATCACTGGCTTGGCATCCGGGTTGACGTTTAATTGGTGGCATGCGAGGTCGGAACTGATGCCTGGCATCTCGCTTGGACCCCATGCAAAATTGTCGAGGTATTGGAGAAGGAGTTCGACGAGGTCGGTGACCTCAGGTTTGGTAAGCTTTGCCCCCACCATAAAAAAGTGGTCCTCGTCATTCCCCGGGATTTGGATTTTCAGCAGTCCCTCCTCCGCCTTGTCTTCGGCCTCAGGCCCCATCTTCTTGTTTAGTTCCCTCAGCAGCTTAGGGTCCTCTGCCTCGATGTTCATGGCACTTTGGGCCGGCATCATCTTTTTGCCGGAATACACGGCCATGGCACAGCTGCGTGAGACTTTCTGATTTCCTGAGATGGTTTCCACACCAGAATCAGTTGGGTACTTGACCTTTTGGTGCAAGGTGGAGGAGACTCCATCTATTCCATGGAGCCACGGGCGCCCCAATATCACGTTGTAAACAGAGGGGACATTCACCACCGTGAACTCTACAACCATAACTTTTGTACCCGTTTTCACAAGCAAGGTTATGTTTCCTCTGGGCTGTACCGCCTCCGAGCTGAATCCGTACAGGGGAGGGACGTCGGTTTCCAACTGTTCCTCTTTGAGTCCCATCTTTCGAAAGAGGTCTTCAAAGAGTATGTTGACCGACGCTCCTTGATCGACGAGGATCCGTCCTACTGCGCAGATGCCGATCTGGGCCGAGATAACAAGGGCATCAGTGTGGGGCACGTCCACCCCCACCAGGTCGAAGTCAGTGAAGTTTACGTCCGGTTTGGCATCGCGCTTATACTTTTTCCGGGGGCTAGAGCTTTCTGCGAGGCAGACGCGCTGTTTCATCGCTGCTTCCCGTGCTGAGGTTCTTTCTGCCCCATTATGGCTAGACCTTTTCGGCCCAGAGTGAATGACATGACAGATCATCACCGGTGGGGGGAGGTCCCGCTGTCTTTCATCAACCCCTTCCCTATCTCGATCGGACTCCCTCCGTGATTTGACATATTTATCCATCAGGCCATCCCGGACCCATCCCTCGAGCCTGGCCTTCAGACCATGGCACTCGTTGGTATGATGGCCGCGACCCCTGTGGTATTCACAGATTTTGTCGTTAGGCCCTTGGGCCGGCTCATTCCGTAGAGGGAGAGGCCAAGAGAAGAAAGGCTCATTCTCAATCTTGCTAAGAAGGTCGACGAGAGGTAGGCGAAAGGTAGTGGAATAGGCAGCGCCCGACCCCGAGGCGACAGGTGTTTGACGCCCCGGTCGGGGATCCTCTTTTCTTCTTTTAGGGGCCGGTTGCGGATTTTTTCCCGTTCGTGGCCGCTCCATCCTTTTCGCTATGGGCCGGTTTCTTCGAGGGCTCGTCGTGACGAACCGTTCCCTTGGCTGGTTGATAAGGGCCACAGAACGTGCTGCCCCAGCAGACCTCATGTCCTTCTCTATGTCGATATGCTGTTTTATGAGGGACCTGAGTTGAGGGACAGAGTTAGGGGGGTCGCGATCATCTCGTTTCGGATCCTGCTCCCAACTACCATGTTTTGCCTGAAGGCAGCTATGGCGGTGGAGTCGGGGCAGTCCGCGCATTCGGCATGCTTCAACCAAAACCGACTATCATAATTCTCGAGGATCTCTTTAGATTGGACCCTCACTTGATAGAGTTGCTCCGGTTGGGCAGCTCTCTCTTTCAAGTTTATGAACCGGTGTGCGAAGTCATAAGCTAGGTCATCCCAACAGTGGATAGAATTGACGGGCAGGGACTGGAACCACTTACTAGCGAGCCTTCCCAGGCTGGCGGAAAAGCACCTGCACATTAATTGGTCAAGGTGTGACCAATGGTTCATCTGGTATCGGTAGTGTCGGAGATGAGCCTCTGGATCAGAGTCCGCGTTGAAGGTTTGGAGGATAGGGGCGATAAAGTTCCCGGGGGGGGGGGGGGGTACTGTATTCAATTTCGTCCGAGAACGGGGTGCTGCAGGTCGAGGCCACAATTTTCAACGCTGCCTCACCAGCTGCATCGTGCCGTCCACGGCGGCCACGTCTCCGTGTCCGAGTTGGCTTATCGGTTCGGGCATGACTAGATTCCGGCCGTGAGTCCCGACTATCATCCTGCCAACGGAGCCGAGAGTGTATACTCCGCTCGTTATCGCGGCGAGAATTTCCTTCTTAGGAATGCTCCGACTCCGCACCCCTAGCCGGCTCCCTGGGAGTCTCTAGGGGGGGTCGTCGGAGGGGTTCCAACCTGGACATCACGTTTTTAACGGGGACTGGAACCGATTTGTCTTGGCTCGCGCCTCGAGCGGGCTCGAGTTCCGGCTCCATCAGCGAGGCTATTAAGGCTTTCTGGGCCGCAAGAGCGACGAGCTCTTTTTGGTGGATATCGATCATCATCTCTGTTAGCTCGGCCCGCGATCGGGGTGCGGGAGCTGTTGCGATCAAGGGAGCGGGCTCCCTGGTAGATGCGGTCCTAGGGGTCTCATCAAAAGAAAGCGTTCTCGGCATCCCAAGAACGTGGGGAGGTCGAGACGATGGGGTGTCAAATCGGTTATTGCCGGACATGTTTCCTTTAAGGACGGGGAGTCGGAGCTAACGCGTTCTTTTCCCACAGACGGCGCCAATTGGCGAGCCTGATTTTCTTCCCAAGCTCGGCTTACTCAATTTGCGTCGGCTCCGATCTTCCGAGATATCCGGAGTGATTTACGTCGGCTATGGTGACGAGGTGGCCTTCGTGCCTGCGCAAGAAACAAACAGGGGCCCGGGGTTGGTACTAGGTTTTCCCTCTCCAACGATCAAGTCAGTATCGGTGTTAACTGAAAGTAGGAATATAATTAAGAGTGAGGGACCGGGCCGGTTACAGGTCGTAGTATCGGATGGTACAGGCAGTGTTCTGGGGGTCCGGGTTGTTTAAGCTTTATCTCTCCTCTCTGTCTTTGTGTCCCCTTCTTAGTGGTATTAGAGGGGGTATTTATAGTGTGATCAGAGGTGTATTAGCCATTGGATCACTGTACTGTAAGATGTTGATCCAACGGCGTTAGGTCATTCATGGCTCTGACAAGGGTACTGTCCTCTTCCGGGGCCCACAGGGAGGTGACCTGTGATTGGGCCACGTCGATGAAACGCCAGGAGGGTCCCCCAGGGGAGCAGCAGCATTAACTGGTGAAGCGTACTCGATACGCTTCTTTGGGCCGGCCTAGCTTCACCCCGTTTGGTAATGAGCCGGGGTGGTGAGACATCCACTATATAGGGCCCCGGTTTGTTCGTTTCAGTGGTGATATCGGTCCGGACGAGGGGACACTGACATTCCCTCGCCATTCAGTACAAAGAATTCATGTTACAATATTGCAACATGAAGCCTGTTAATTTAGCGTATATGAAACATAAATATTGTGTATTGTTCCAACAATTTCTAATCTCTCTAGTAAACCTATCAATATGATTTAGAGCTCGGGTGAAGTTTCGATTGATATATAGCAGTGTTGATCTATCGATCATGGCGGACCCAAGGGGGGTTGGGGGTTACCGTGAACTTTCAAATTTTTATTTTATTTTTTTATATATATAATTAATTTTTTTTTGAGATATATATATTGATGATCCCCCTAGTTAAACAAAATAGTTATTGGTATAATGGTAAAATTGAGCCATAAGGTAGTTTAAAGTTGGGAGTTCAAATCATGTTAGTTTCTTTTTTATAAAATTTTATTTTTTTACTTTTAAATTATCAAATTTTTTAAATACGCATTGCATTTTCCCAAACAAAATTACATAAATTTTATTATCCAATGGCATTTGTCTTGACTTCATATTTATTTTATGATATGTTGAACATATAAAAAAAATTAATTTTGTATTAGACTTTATTTTTTTTCTATTCGATATATTTTTTACACCACGACCCCCTGAATAAAATAATCCTGATTTCACCCCTGCGATCATGTATTTATTGGCGAAACTAGCAGTCTTAAAACAGAGCTGTTTGTGAACAGCTTAAGAAAATGGTAGCTAGAACGACATTGCTTGTGTATATAGATATTAGCTTTGTATGTATAGATTAATAGAACACAAATTGAGGCGTATTTCTAATATTGTAGTAAGACAGTTCTAAAAACTCAAATAAAGTCTTAGAAAGGTACTAAATGTGCAAGTGGCTTAGTTGTTTGAATTATGCTCTACGACTTTTATCCATGTCAACCAACATATATATATATCACATATAAGCTTAGCTGTTCTACAATCCAAGATAATTAAGTATATTTTGTTATGAATTTTTCATACTTATCATTTTCAATACAATAAAGAAAAGACAGTTTCATCTATTACCTAATCAACTTACAGTGGCGATGTGGCACTAGCTAGTCGTTAACTAGTGTCAACTCATATATATCTCTAAGAGACACCACGATCAAACATAATTGATTTTGTTTTATTTATTCTTCACAGTGACTAAACCAGATTTTGAATATGAATGAAACTGAATTGCATAAATATATTCTTTTATTTTATAATTATGAGAATGGTGAAATATGTTATAATCATCAAATTTATGGAAAAAATTCAAATTTTTCTCAATATGTGAGGTGTTATATCCCCTTTTAGCTCACACGTACTTTATATCATTGTAGCACTGCGTTTTAGTAGCATTGTATTGAGTAGAGCAAACTCTTCTTTAATACATTTTTTTTTAATGATTTTCATAAATCCACTTTTTTAACTATACTTCTGCATATCGTTATTTTCCTCGATCAATGTGTTCCAACATACATTTCATAGTCATTTATATATATAATCATTTATTAAAAATCATCATTTAATCTTGACATTTTTTTTAACAAAGGCGTTTGTAGTCCAACGGTTAGATAATTGCCATCCAAGCAATAGATTCGAGTTTGACTCCCGGTAGATGCATACATTTATTTTTAAGATTCAATCCCGACTCATTTATCCAAAAGGATTTTAGTCATGAAAAATACTTTAAAATGATTTTCATAATTATTTGTTTGGGTATCATCGTATCACATACATATACCACAACACTACTTTGAGATTATGAAAGTACTTGAAAACGATTAAATATTCCATCAATTATGTCAATTTGTAGGGACCAAATGCATCACCCTATTTCAAAAACGATAATATTGTTTACTTTGTTATATGAACAAATGGGTTGGTCCACATTCATAATACAAATTATTGAGTCCTCTGTGAGACGAATCAAGCGGTAATCTATAACATTCATAATATAACATTTATAACTTTTAGTCATGTCACTTGTTTTTTATATCTGAGTCACCACCTATTTCACACTCTCTCTTCTTGTGGGGTCATCTCACTCACATGTTCATTAATATCTTACTAATTAGGTCATAAACTTCTCAATTATTATCATTTAGTCACGATAACTGTAAATTTGATCAATTTTTTTCACACACATAAATATCCATTCTTCTCCATTTAAAAATTAAAACACATGCTTAAATAAATATCTATTTTTTAACGGGAAAGAAGAAACAATGGCTAAACGAAAGTTGTCAAGACAACCCCAGTAAACTTACAAAAAAATTGTCTAAATTCAAAAAAATAGAAATGGTATTCAATTACTTCCCATTTAAATTAGTCAAGTTTTTATTTAATCATTTATCAAATAATCTCAAATTTAATATTACATATTTTTATATTTATTACAATAATTATATATGCAACAAAATTATGTATATTTTAATATAGAAAATAACCATAAAGTTATATATACATATTTAAAAACAATTATAGTCTATAAATTATGAAATTTGTCAAGAATAGATAATTTAGGAGTTAACAACATTAGAGAACCACATGATTGCAATTAGGAACAACTATTAGATCTAGGTGAGTTCTTCCGCCTCAAAACTGGTGGAATTATGTCTCTAAATATCTTTTTAGATAAAATAATCTCCTTGTGTTGGTACTTAATTATTTTCAAAGACTAATTTTTTTTTTTATGTTTTTCATCACTAACTTTAGGGACAAACAAAATAATTTGGTCATTAAATTTATTATTTAGATTTTTAACTTTTGTCTCCCAAACTTTTTTTTTACTGTCTATCTATTATATATTTCCTTTTATTCTTAAAATAAGCGGCTTTGAGATATTTAAAAAAAAAATGAAACGTTCTAATAAATACATGGAAAACAAAAAAGAGATTAAAAAAATTGTAAATTTTGAATGTAGATGAAATTATCGTATCACCATTTGTTATTAAATATACTTCTTCAACTAGTGTAGTAACTTAAAAAAAGAAGCAAAAATGTTATAGTGAAATATAAGTTTACATTGAATTTGATGAATGTTAATGTATATATTGACCTACATAGGTTATATAAAGGGGGAGAGAAAATCATTGGGACATTAATTAGTATGGAGTAAAACTAAAAATATACATTTAACTTAATGAAAGAATTAGAAGACCACTGAACTCCTTCTCCGTGAGCACTAAATAATTTGTCATTTCATAAACAATGATAATAAATGGTAAATTTTGGATTGGTAGGTTATCTATGGCTTAATTAAGTATTGATCCATGAAACTGAAACCAATTAAGTATTGGTTCATTTTTTCTAACCAACCAATAAAAATGGAAAAAATACAGAAAATGAAGAAAAAAAAATGAAAAAAAAAATCTGAAAAAAAAACTTTAAAGAGGCAAAAACCCAAAAAAACACGAATAAAATTTTAAAAATCTCAAAAAATCAAAAAAAAAAATCAAAAAAAAAATCCCAAAAAATCTAAAATCAACAAAAATCCAAAAACACAAAAAAAAACACAATCCGACTCACCTTGATTCATATTAAAAATAGTCTGAGTGATTTTAAAAACAGTCTGAGTCGTTTTAATTCATTTTAAAAACAGTCCGAGTCGTTTTAAGTCATTTTAGAAACAGTCTGAGTCGTTTTAAGTCATTTTAGAAACAGTCTGAGTCGTTTTGAGTAATTTTAAAAATAGTCTGAGTAGTTTTAAATAATTTTAAAAACAGTCTGAGTCGTTTTGAGTCTTTTAAAAACAGTTCGAGTCATTTTAAGTCATTTTAAAAACAGTCTAAGTCGTTTCAAGTCATTTTAAAAACAGTCTGAGTAATTTTAAAAAACAGTCTGAGTGATTTTAAGTCGTTTTAAAAATAGTCTGAGTAATTTTAAAAATAGTTTGAGTAATTTTAAAAACAGTCTAAGTCATTTTAAGTTATTTAAAAACAATATGAGTCATTTAAAGTCATTTTAAAAATAGTCTGAGACTTTTTAAGTCATTTTAAAAACATTCTGAGTCATTTTAAGTCATTTTAAAAACAATATGATTCATTTTAAAAAATACTATGAGTCGTTTTAAGTCATTTTTAAAAACAGTATGTGTGAGGAACACTTTTATTTATTTCTAATTAATGATAACAGAACTTTATTCTAAATTAATGAAAAAATAGAGTTGTAATAAAAGTTGGATACGAATAAACATATTTCATTCTTTTCGTAAATAACATAGTGAAATACATAACTTTATTTTCAAACCAGAAAGTGGAAAATTTATTTGGAAATTATTTTACAATTGTTTCATTAAACAAGTCAAAAACATTTAATGACCCCGCTCCTCGACCCCTGCTAGATTTGCTTCGTTACTACCGATATCTGAAACGAAATTATATAAGTAATGGGATGAGTATTTCCTTGAAAATACTCAGTAGGACTACTAACTTAAAGAAACTATAATAAAGTATAACATGTGAGTACAAACCGTAACTGCATAAAGCTTCCTGTAAAAAAGATGGTTAGGCAAATAGCGAGAAAAATATATAATCAATATGATGCATGCTCATAATTATTTTACTAATAATGCATAAGTGTCATGTTCTTGAGCCCAAATTGGTTGTGTAAGGTCTATCCCATTACACGTGGTACCAAAAGTCACGCCCCACTCTAGGCGGACCAAACATCGCGAAAAAGGTCATACCTCATTCTAGGTAGACACGTCACACCCCACTCCAGGTGAACATAGTCGCAGAAAAGTCATACCCCACTTTAGATAAACAAGTCGCACCCCATCCCGGGTGGACAAACCTCTCCCAAACCGGGAGGATCAATGCAAATGCCATGCCATGATATATCAAATAAGCAAAACAAACTCCACTAAATTTCAGATATAAATCGTTATATGCATTTGTTTAATAATAAAACATACCTCAAGTTCGATAATGTAACGCAAAAGGATATTAAGACAATATTATAATAACTTTAAGGTTTCGAACCCACCTCTAACCGCTAACTGAGCTTGGCTATGTCTCTTGACCTTCGTCACACCCCGACTTACGCTTTTATTACCCACTAAATATAGTATTCTTTCTCTTTCTCTTTCTCTTTCTCTTTCTCTTTCTCTTTCTATATATAGTGTTTATATCTTATGATTATAATACTTTAGCATAAAGAAACTTTGTAATCACAATATAATATTATAATCTCTATATAATGTTATAGGTTTTTGAAGTATGATGAAGTGTGGGGGGGTATAGGGGTATATATAGTGTTGGAAAAGTGACTATGTGTCTTGTGCATTAAATGTGCTGAAGTTTGTTTTCAGGACATCTGTCCACTAAAAGATTCATAGAGAATTCGATATGTGTCCAAATGGATCATGTGACATATGTCTGAACCGACAAGAGAAAGATCTACAAGTTTCATGTTTTGTACAATTCCTAATTCGTAGGAGAAGTCGGTTTAAATTGTCTTACAAGGTGACACATATGGTGTTCTGGAAATTTCTGATATCATGTTACTAAAATAGCCACAAATATTCTCATATAAGTCCAAATTACTCAAATTTTATATATAACACTTTTATGAAGATTCTAATATTAATTATAGAATTTTGAGTGTGTTACAGTATGAGTCGGTTTCAGTCATTTTAAAAACAATCTGAGTAATTTAGAAACAATATGTGAGTAATTTTAAAAATAGTCCGAGTTATTTCGAGTCATTTTAAAAACAGTCTAAGTTATTCTAAAAATAATCTAAGTTATTTTAAGTCATTTTAAAAACAATCCGAGTTATTTTAAGTAATTTTAAAAATAGCCCGAATCATTTTAAAAACAGTCTGAGTTATATTTAAATCATTTAAAAACAGTATGAGTCATTTTCGGTAAGTTTAAAAACAGATTGAGTCATTTTAAAAAACAGCTCGAATAATTTTAAAAACAGTCTGAGTCATTTTTAAGTCATTTGAAGTCATTTGAAAACAATTACAAGTTATTTTAAAGTTTTTAACATTGTTTGGATTTTCCGGCTTTTTTCGAATTTTTAAACTTTTTTTCATTTTTTTGTGATTTTGGATTTTTGGATTTTTCTTTGTTTTTTTTGGTTTTTTTTTTACCATTTTTCGGGTTCCTAACTTTTTTGAACGTTTTTTCATTGTTTTGTGATTTTGGATTTTTTTTTATTTTTATGGTATTTTTTAAATTTTTTTTACCAATTTTGGATTTTTTCGGGTTTCCAATTTTTTTGATTTTGGCTTTTTGGATTTTTTTGATTTTGGCTTTTTGGATTTTTCTTGGTATTTTTAACCTTTTTTTCCGGTTTTTTCGGGTTTCTGACTTTTTAATAGGTTTTTTCAGTTTTTTTGGTTTTTTTTTCTAATTTTTCCCTATTTTTATTTTTATTTTTTGAGTTTTCTATATTTTTTCCATTTTATTTTTATTGGGTAATTAGGTGGGTTGACCAATTCTTAATTAGTTTTACAAATAATTCACCAATGCTTAATTTAATTTTATAAGGTGATCAATCCTTAAATTGTTTAATTTTCATAGATCAATGTTTAATTTACCCAATTGGTCCACGTCACCTTTTTAAAAAATAAAAACCATAATATTTTCTAATTTATTATATAAACAAATGGGTTGGTGTTGAGTCATCGCAAGGGTTCGAATACCTATAAGATTGAAAATCAAATGTAGTGGGCCCATAAAACCTGTATTTTAATTGGTTAAGTAGCTCGGGATAAGATAGGCCGGATACCAAATTATACAAAATAAGTGTATTTGGAATGCCATGAGAGGTATGAGATTGTTAATCTCAAGCTTAATAATTCAAATTCTATGATGTTTTTTACATTTTTTGTTTGGGGAAAGTATGTAAGTTTCGATCCACCTTAAGCTATGGAGCCTCATTTTGTTACTGAAGCATAGGCTATTATAGTACCCGACAGGGGCGGCCCGATATTTATTATTGCTCAAGTCTTATAATTTCTTTTTTTTGCATGATAGAGGGGGAAATTAAAAAAAAATAAATAAAAATGTTATGCAACGGTTTTGAACCTTAAACCAATGTAAAAGCTATCAAAATAGTTAGGTAAGCTTAACCATCATGCTACATACTTCATTTGACATAAATTTGCTTTTAAATATCTATAATAATTTAAAATAAAATTGTATTCGGCGATTGTGGAGTTGCCTCCAAAAAAATCGATTTTGTGTTGCCCAAGACTCAAATCTTACTTGGCTTGGACTTGGCCCGGCCCTGGTATCCGACACAACGTATATAGAAGCCTAGACTGACGCGAAATCTGCACCTGCAAGACCAGACAAGTTGCTCTCTTGCTTCGTAGTGGCGACATCTGTCTTTTAAGTTAAGTAATTTCTTGAGACGACTCCTCTTATTCTACGATAATGCAAGTTGCAGCTCCACAAGTATGCTTGGAACCGATCGATTCCTAAGCCATTCGTTCTCCCCATTCAGTTGGCGTTTGTTAGACACAAGAGCAAGGGGCGAACAAAAATGCATACTAAGCGGTATACATCAGTTGAAGACACTGTTCTGCCTCTTCTTCGAGAATTGATACAGGAACGTCTCACCCAATAAGCAATCATTTTCAAAAGATTTAGTCCCGTAACCAAACGAGTAGGGGTGGTATCGGTTCGGTACCGAACTTTTTGACTACATACCGATACCATACCAAACTAGTTTGTTTTGAGAATTTTTATACCATTACCGAACCAAAAAATTCGGTATAACAAACTATTCGGTTAGTTCGGTTCGGTTTCGTTTTTATAACAAATTTTAGAGTTTACAAGTGATGATAAAAAAATTGTGTGTATTGAAAAAAAACATAGTATAAAGTTTTAAAAATAGTATATTAAAAATATTTATTTATATTATTATTACATTTATTGTTTATTTGCATAAAAGAGTAAACACTACTAGACATTTCTAGTAAAAGTTATAAATAAAAAGAAATGTTACAAGTATTCAATAGAAAAAGTAATATAAATATATTATAACAAATTTAATAACTAAGTGTATATAAATTTTTTATTTTATTTGTCTATATAGTATATTTTAATATTTCGGTTTGAATCGGTACCATACCGAACTCACCAAACGAATACCGAAACCGAACCGACTTTCAAAGATTGGTCCGGTTGTACCGTACCGTAATATCGGTATACCAAACTTTTGATACTGACTTGATTGGTTCGGTTCAAAAAACGATTGATTGATACAAGTCGGTACAAAAAGGCCACCACTACAAACAAACAAACATAGAGGAGAGGGATAAAAGAAGTAGGTTATTGATCGTTAAGAAAAGAGAGAGGATCAAATAGAACTATTGTTATGAATTATGTAGATCACTTATGTAACTCTCTCTCTCTCATCATTCTCAATCTCGGTGCATCACCTCATCTCTCTCTCTCTCTCTTTATATATATATACACATATAAATTAATATAATATCATTTTGTTATAGATCTACCCACCATTAGAGCTTCCTTTTCGATCTCTTTATTTTTCTCCCAATTAATTAAATCATGGATTTCATGAAGGTCTTTGATCAAACTGTCCGCGAAATGTAAAAATAAAAAAAATACTCTTTAATTACATTACTTACCCTTTCTCTTAATTTCCTTTTTTATGTATCTGATTTTGTTTTAATTTGTATTGAATTTTGTTATCATTTCAGAAAGAGGGAGGTGAATTTAAAGGTTCTAAAGGTCCCCGAGATCGAACAAAAGGTAAAAGACTCTTCCTTTTAGGTTCAATTTTTATTTTTACCGAATTTTATTCATACAATATGATAATAGATTGTCAGATTAGTGATGCCTTTTAATTGAGTTTATGTAATTATATATATTTTATAGAGAGGAAATGTGTTATGGAAAAATGTGTTTGACTTCAGATTTTTAAGCAATTAAGTTTGCTTATTGGAGGTTATGATTATTGTGAACTTTGTAAAGTTTTTTTTTTTAATATGGTTTTATATAGATATATTTGTTTCATAAAGAGGAAATGTGCTGTGGAGGAACAAATAATGGGTTAGTAGACAGGGACTGTTTGGCTTCGAATTTTGAGATACTAAATTAAGTTGGCTTATTAGAGGTGAAAAAAGAGCCCGGGTATTAAATGTTCCTCGAATTACAAGTAAAGGAACTGTACAGGGACTGTTTGGATTCAAATTTTCAACTAAGAACTTCTTTCCTCATTCTGAAAACTAGACTGGCCAACCAAATGTTCCTCTGCATTTAAGCCATAAACAACAATAGCTTCGAAACTGCTACGGAAAATGTTTATCCATTTTTCATTCTAGTAGCAATGCTTGCTAGTTAAAGAGTTCAGAGGTCAAAGGGTTGGTCCTGAGTGGTGGTTTATTTGATGCTAAAACTCTTGTTTATTATTTTATAATTAGTGGACAGTAATGCTCGTTCGTTCCTTTGTGGTGCTATTAAGATGTGATTACTCATTTAGATTAAGGATGTATGGTGAACAATGGAAGGAATCACTTGGTTGTTTTACTTTTACAAGTTTCCAAATGACAGTTGGAGAATTTGCAGCTTTGGTACTTTTTTCTTTAGTTTTGTATTAGTTAAATGGATCTATTTGTAATACCATATGGGTAGAACGTATATGCAAAGATAAACCTATTCCCTATTTTCCTTGGTTTCTGATGTTAGTAGATAATGTCTTTCGCTAATGAATTTAAATACGAGGAGTTAGGACTTGAAGTTTGTTACTGGATTGTGTTGAGCCTTTGTTGTCATGTAGAGAGTATACTTCTCCTACAACTTCACACGATATAGCATAATTTTTATTTTTCCAAGAATAGAGTAGACAGATTAACTAAAAGCTCTATTGATTAATTGTCACCCAAATCATAAGTCAGATGTGCGTAGTTCTTTCTATAAATCACTCCAGTAAATGGTTTCATATAAAAATCCCTCCCCTACAGTTTATTGTTAGATTTACATTTCGTTAGGTTGGTGTTTCTCTAAATAACTGGTTACTTTTATAACCAAGTTTAGGAAATGGTATATAGGGTAAATTAAATATGAGTTCCTTTTTTTTAGTATAGGCTATTCCAACATGATTGTTTGCTTTACTATAAACATATTCTGTTAATGTTATTATTGTTCAGATGACTCATTAAATTTACACAGGTATTAGATGCTACAGATGATGAGCCTTGGGGTCCTCATGGTTCTGCACTGGCAGAGATTGCACAGGCAACAAAAAAATTGTATGCACGAAGCCTTTTTTTTATAATGAAAATTTGAAACAAAAAATTGCTCTCTCTCTCCTTCCAGTGACATTCTGTAGAAAGATGAGTAGTTTGATTGTTTAATATTCGTATATTCCAGCTCTGAATGTACAATGGTGATGAATGTTCTGTGGACACGACTCAGCGAAACTGGTCGCAATTGGCGCTACGTGTACAAGGTACTTTCATTATTTTTTTATTCATCAATTTCATCTGTTACCCTCCAATAATCTGAATATGCCTCACGACTTAATTTTGAAATATTATTTATACTAGGCATTGGCTGTCATAGAGTATCTGGTGTCCAATGGAGCTGAACGGGCAGTTGATGACATTATAGAACATACTTTCCAGATCTCGGTTTGTGTTACTTAAACATTTTGTTTTGTTTTTTATGTACGAGGGTACAAATGGCTCTACTATTCTCACATTAGTCTTATCTTTCTTGTAGGCACTTACAAGTTTCGAGTTTGTTGAGCCAAATGGGAAAGATACGGGTATTAATGTGAGAAAGAAAGCTGAAAACATAGTGGCTCTGTTGAATAATAAAGATAAGATACAAGAAGTGAGAAACAAAGCTGCCACTAACCGGGACAAGTAAGAAACATTTCGTAAACATCTAAAATATATTTTCCAAAAACCAAAACCATATGATAATCATCTGATTCTTTCTCTAGGTATGTTGGACTTTCATCAACTGGAATGTCATCTAAGTCAAGTTTCTCCTCATATACAAACGCCTCACGGGGTAATGATTCATATAAAGATAGCTTCAAAGACGAAGACAAGTTTGTCAAGAGTACTTCAAAGAAGAGCTCTACACGGTATGGCAGGTCTTAATACTCTATGAATTTGCTGTATTAGGTCCATAATGGTCAGTGATGTGGTAGATTCCAAAGCTACATCTCCGCTTTTGTGAATGACGCTTTTGTAAATGATTCATGCATTGATTTTTCTAAATGAAACCATCTTGTTCTAGAAGAGAAAGAGGCCATATATATGTTGAAAATACTGAAAATTGGTTATTACTTCATGATTATGCAAATCATGGTATACTCTTTGGGGAAAGATTAAATATCTTTTGGCTGCAAGCGACTTGTGAATCATACTTGGGAATTTCCATTTTACTTTTAAAGAGTTCAAATGTTGGTGCTTTGTATAAAGAGAACATCTTAGGTCATTTAGAAATAATAGTGTTATAACGGAAGAACGCAATGTGGATGTGTATAAGAAGGATGGTTGGAGATATAAACCGTGGCTATGGCATGATATTAGCATGTTGATTACTGATTGGTAGATTGTCCACAGAAATGCATCTTGGAGATGGAAATAAACATCTATCTTCATGTATATATGAATAATTGTAACTCAATAATGTGTTTTATGGATATATGGCATATCTATACAACAAAAAACTAGCATCAAGTAAACTATATTTTCTAGAATAAGAGAAGATGTTTTTTTAAATTAACACTTATAAAAGCATGAAGTTTACGGGAATGGGTAAATTGGCCCTCATCATGCTTTCTGTTCTCTTATAAGCCTTTCAGATCAAGCCTCAAGAACCATATCGTTAAGTTCTTATGGTAGGCTGTGACTAAAATCTGAATACAGATGCAAATTCATTAATCAAGGTTATAATAATTCGCATTCATTTCATAAGCAATCATGGTTAGTTTATTATTTTTATTTAAAGTTAGACAACAACTTCTTTCCTTTTCCTTTTCTTATTATTGATGTAACATTGTAGCTAATTTAATATGCTTTACAATTTTTGTTGACAATGCTAAGATTGAAATGTTTTTTCCTTCAGCAAGGGTACAGACACTAAATCAGCAGCTTCATCGAAGACATCTATTAAAACTCCTGTCAATACCTCAGTTTCCACACCAAGCTCAAATACAATTCCAAGTGTTACCGATGATGATTTTGATGATTTTGATCCTAGGGGAACATCTAGTACTAGTAAGCAGTCCCAAGTATTTCTCCCATATAGTTTTCTTTCCCATTTATTGGGCTACAGTAAAATTACCTCTTCTTTTGAACCCATATTTATGTACCAGTTTGGAGCTTCAAGTTTCTATATTTTTACTTGTTAAACAAAGAAGAAGAAAGTTGGTTCTGTAAATTTATCATGTGACATTCATCTTATTTTATTTGGTGAATAGTAAAAATAACAAATATTGCATTTAATAAAAGGCTTCACCGTAAAATTCACAATTCACTAAGAGATTACCATGATGAAACTGCACATTTTCAATTAATTTGCAAATTAGTGGGTCCTAATCCAGTACCTTTTGATACATACGGCTGAATTTTTTGAAACTCTTTAGAAGGCATTCTTATCATTCATGTACATTTGACAGAATCTATTGCTGGAAACTCCAATCAAGTGGATCTGTTTGGAGGAAATTTTGTTGGTGACCTCTTAGATTTTCAGCCTTCGGATCCCAAAGATGCATCAGTTGGTAATAGCAGTACCGCAGAGGTTGATCTATTTGCCGATGCAGATTTTGTTTCTGCACCATCCCATATAGAAACAGGAGCGAGTCCTGAAAGTCAGGTGACGAGTTACTAACATTTATAGTTGCATGGATTACTCTTATACATGCATTTGGGCATTGTCTAAAATTTTGTCCATATATCAGTTTACTTAAATGAATCTAATTTCATTTAAAGTCCAAGGACTGTCTTTTGACTGATCATATGGAGATGATTAAAGTACGATTTCAATTTCTTTCTCTAAAAGTTGAATTAGATCACTTCACCCTCATTCAATAATACGAACATTGGTAATTGCCCCCCTATTTATCCTTGTTTGCATTGGAGGGGCAATTTGCCTCACTTCTGATATTAAACTTGCGTCCCTCCTTGAATTTCAGAACTATGCATATGGTCCCTCCGGGTAAATAGGGGGTAAATAGATTAAATAAGAAACATTTCCTAATGATGAAAAAATGTCTCATTTTTCTGCTTTACTGGGTAGACCTTTAACTAAATGTCCGAAACCATGACTAAAAGTATCTCTTGAATAAAAAGAATAAAGAATTGCCGCTTAGTAATTTGGATTAGTGTTTATCTAAAGTGTTCTTTTAGTACTTTACTGGAAATTAGCTATCGATTCAATATGAGAGGTTTATAGCAGTCTAAATATTGCATGACAGTTTTTCCCCCGGTTTAAACTAATATTTAATTTACGCTATATGCAGCCCACGGTTGATCTGTTTGCTTCTAAGCCACCCTCTTCTCTTCCTGTAAATTCATCTGTCAACTTTTTTGCTGCTCCTGAGCCAGTTGTGCAACCAGAGAAAAACTTTCCTAAAACTGAGCCACAAAACACCACAGCTGTTGACCCCTTTGCTGCAGTTCCACTGAATCACTTTGATGGTTCTGATCTTTTTGGTGCATTCACATCTACTACTGATTCAGTGCCCACCGAGACTGCAAAAGTTCAAGATGAAAGCCATTTCTCAACCGAGCCTAAACTTCCCATTAAAACTAATAATTTCCAAGTTAAATCTGGAATATGGGCGGACTCTCTGAGCCGTGGTTTAATTGATCTTAACATATCTGCTCGTAAGTTTGTTCTCCCTATGCAAGAGTTTTCTGTTCTCTAAGTTCGTTTGTGTGGTATTAAATAAAACATTTCCTAATTATTTTCATGATTGTTAGATACAGTCTTATATTTTCAACTGCTGCCTACGTGGTTTAACTATTGTCCTGAGATTTAATAACTCAGAATTCTAACTAAAAGTTGCTTAGAGCCCTCTTTATTTGTCATTTGGAGAAAAGTTCATTGTCAAAATTATAGGATGTCAGTCGATTTTGGTGGTGGGTATTTGTCTTTTCATTTCTGCATTGTTAGAGTTTTGTACTCAACTGAGTTGTATGATTCGAACTGAAGAGGTATCGCTTAGTTACATCTTATAAGCTCTCTTTTTTGCCTTTTTTTTTTAACTTAAAGCTGGATTTTTTTATGACTTTTAAGGTGGAATTTTTTGGCCGACCGGCTTAAAATCTGAGCTTTTCTTGTATCTGGAACCAAGCTTATTTGCTCAAAATATGCAACAAAACAAGTTCAGTGCCTAACTAATTGTCAACAGTTATGTTTTACGTGAAACTACATGTCCAGTTGATAGCCACTATCACCATCTCTTGGCATTTACTACGTAATAGAAACCTGATTTCTTTAACCTACAAAAGTGTATAAGAAGGATTAAGCCAATATTTTTCTGGGTTTTAACTTTTGTAAACTCCAATGTCCAATTTTCATTGTATATTGGTTTTGTGGATTCTAGTAGAATTTCAATTGCTGTAGAATTCAATGCTTGAGTAAAAAAATTAGAACTTACAAGTCTCACTTAACTAATTGGAAATATCTTATAAAACTTCCACAAGTAAAACTTTCATATCTTTTGGGGAAGTTAACTTTGCATTGATTTGAGTTGAGAGGTGACTTTCTGTAAGAATTTTCAACATCACATTCATAATACTAACCTAATGAATTTGATTTTGTATGCACAGCCAAGAAAGCGTCACTCGCAGATGTTGGCATCGTTGGTGGTTTAAGTGACGAGGTGGATGAGAGAGAGAAGGGCCCGCCAACTTCGTATTATATGGGCAGAGCAATGGGTATCGGATCTGGTAATAGCAAATCTGGTTTTACATCTTCATCCGGAACGGCTGGGGATAATGACTTTTTCTCGAGCATTAGCAGCCAACAATATCAATTTGGCGGCTTCCAAAAATAATCTCAATATACTCTACTCTTTTCATCCATATTTAACCTGGTATTGTTTCATCTATCAGCACAGAATACAAGAGCTGTACTTGAATATACCTTGTGGCTTATTGATTTTGATATTATGGTGTATGTCAACAACATTATGAAGATGTACTTTTTGTGTGTCAATTACGTCTATCACCAAACAATGTAAAGAAATTGTTATTTGGAGAGAGCCTTTTCTTGACCGATAATTGGTGTAATTTGGAACTGGAATTGCTATCTACATGGTTTTTATATTGGATGCTTGTTATACTTAACCCAATAAAGCTGTTATTTTAGTAAACAAAATGGTATTGAGTGAGCTATACCTTGATGGATCGCCATTTGTGTATTTTTATGTTGGATGTTTGTTAGTTTTAACTCAATAAAGGTGTTATTTTAGTAGACAAAATGCTATTGCGTGTGCTACTTTGGACTGGATCGCTGTTTGCGTAAAGCTTTCCCAGCAAGTCTTTTTTGTACATATTGTATTATTGTGGTTAAAACTTGATCACCAGTTAATCACAAGCTGTTTCCTTCGTATGCTATCGGGTCCCTGAAACTAAACTGGATCTGCTTAACCCCATGGATTGAGCACAAACTTGTTCTGGTCCCAGTCCAATTCTTTTTTTATTGCTGCTCTTATTTGATTAGTTTTAAAACTTTCATGTCAAATTGAACCAGCATGTCCTATCTAGAGCGAAAGCTCTTGAATTTTTCTGACTTTATTTTTTCACTGTGCAATTTTGTATGGTAAAAATACTAGTTTCGTAAAAGCTCAAACTACAAGTTTCTAGATTACGATCATTTTTTTAATTGTAAATACGAAATTATATTTTCGGTATTTTGTCAACAAAGTCTATATATTTAGAAGTACGAAGTATTTGTCACCAACAAAGTTTACAACAGATATACATATTTATAAGTAATCAAGTAAAAAAGCCAAGAAGATAAGAGATGTCGTTACACACTATTTCAGGTTGGTATATGTGACCCTCAATCACATTAATGAAATGTTATATTCTGATCACGGGTGGGGCATGAGGTGTGACCGTCACGAACTTCAGAGAATGGTCTAACACCTAATAAGCCGACAACCAAAAAAATGATAAATATAAATATACGAGTATGTGTCTAATAGGAAAAAAAAATCACCACATATTCTTTTTACGTCGTTAATATTCTTAAAAAGTATGGTTATTATTTTAACAAAGTATCGTCTTGAAAAAATTATACTCCTTCCGTTTCTATTTAATTGTGCATTACGAAAATAAATTTTTTTATGATTAGATTTAAAAAAAAATCATTTCGATAATTTTGATATAAGTTATAAGCCGATTAAAATTGCACGTAGTTTCATAATGAATAATTAAATGGAAAGTGAGGGATTAAAAGAGTAAACAGCTCTAAATTTTCAAGCACCGGTAATCAGAAACTTGAAGGACAACCCTGGTATGGTTGGAAAATCATCATATAATAATCTTTTCTTAAATGGCACAAAATCAAAATTGATACTATGAAAATGTGACACGAACACAATCTCTTTACCACTTGTGAGTGGCCTAAAAAATTGGCAAAAAAATCAAATCCGCTAGTGCTAGTAATATCATATGTATCTATAATTCAAATATTATAAGCTTTTATTATAGCCTCCCTATTTCTATCCAAACAAGACCCACATCCGGCGCCTTTTTGCCCCAATCTCTCTCCTCTCTTAGTCAACCCTTCAAATTCGCCAAACTCTCCTAAAATCACTTATTGTTCTTTTTCCTTTTTTCTTTTTTAGATATTAACATAGATATTTTTGTTCCGATAAATTAGCTCTTGGTCAGAACTGTTTTAATTTGTTTTCAAAATCTCGGATTTCTACTTCTGGGTTTTGTTTTTCTTCCTCAATTCTCAACTGGGTCAGCTTCAGATTGTCAACAAAAAAAACGTTTGATCTTCAAAAAAATAAAAATAGTACTACCTCTTTTTGCAAAATCAAGTTTTTTTAAAAAAATTTGGGGGCTTTTGCTATTTTCGGATTTCTACATCAAATTTGAAACTGGGTCAGCTTCAGATTGTCAAAAAAACGTCTACTTTTATAAAAAAAAAAAAACAGTACCTCTTTTGCAAAACTAAGGTTTTTAAAATTTGGGGGGCTTGGTATTTTAGTATTTCTACGTCAAATTGGAAACTTGAGTCAGCTTCAGATTGTCAAACAAATCCTTTTCTATTTTTCTGGAAAAAAAAACATTTCGGGATGTGAGTTTTTTTTTTAAGTACAAAGTAAAAAAGATTCAATTTTGAGCAACTGGGTGTTGAAAAAGTAGTGTTGTTGTTAACAAGTGTAAGAGTGAGAAAATGAAGGGTTTGTTAAATGAGAGCAAAAAAGATTGTTGGAAAAAGTATTAGTTGTTTATAAGTGTTAAGTGATGAAGAGGAAGAAAGATGAAGAGAAAGTGATGGGACCAATGTTTCCAAGGCTAAATGTGAATGATAAAGAGAGAGTTGGTCCAAGGGCACCTCCTAGGAACAAAATGGCCCTTTATGAGCAGCTTAGTATCCCTTCTCAGAGATTTAATCCCTCCGACAATCGTAATAATTCTTCATCCGCTGCCTCTTCCAATCAGGTACACTGCAGTTTACTTAATCCTGGTTATATGTTTTTGATTAATATTAGTATTATGTTTTCCTCAATATATAGTTATACTTATACCATGTATATTAAGCCAAGTTTGGTACTCTTTGTAAGCTTAGTGTTAATCCATTTTTATTTTATTTTTGTAGTTGTTGACAAGGGAGAATTACTTGTAGTTTAGTCTTAGCCACCCCATATTATGAAAACCCTACTAGTCCGTTTATATTTTAGATATAAATTTAGAAAATTAGTGGGTTAGCAGTTAGCACCTTCTATGTATTTTGTTGGAATTACAACACCCCCATTTCCGAATCCTAGCTACGCCACCCGAGACTAGATTAAACATCTCCATATTACTATGTGTAATGTCAATTATTTAAAGACATCTAAATCTTAGTATTGTCAAAAAAGGAATAGCGGATTATGGAGTAATACAGTAGCCGATTCCCCCTTTCTGAGCAGCTTAATGTTCCCTCTCAGAGATGCAGTTCCGGGAATCATTCTACTTCCTCGGATGCATCTTCAAATCATTTCAGTGCACCTTATCCTGGTTATGTGTTTTGAATAAGAGTACTCTTGAGTTAATTCTACTGTATGTTTTCTCCAATCCTTACCCTATATATTGGGCCAAGTTAGCTACTCCTATAAGTTTTGTATTAGACCGGATTAAGCAACTAGATTTTTTATCTTCTCCATATTACTAATGGGTCAAATCTCTAATATTTTATTTAGAGTTTAGTTTTGTTCAAAAAGGAGAAGTGGATTATGGACTATGTCACTATAGTGAACTCTCCTTTTAGAGGACTAATCAGTCTGTTAACTGATGTGAAATAGTCCTGGTGACATATTTATAGCATCATATGGATTATGGAACATAAATCAAGTTTGGTAATACTGTTGTAACTTTAGCCCATAATACTCGGTCTACTCCATGTCACTTTACCACATATGATGTTTAAGTTTCTTGTTTTTCACATTATTATGTGATCTTTTTGTAATATGAACGTAAGAGCATTCCGAAGTTCGGTGCTGTTTATAACTGTTTATGTCATAGTTCTTTTTAGCTAGTTACTCTATTTAGTGCTTACTTGGTGCTTCTTGAAGTGTTTGATTTTCTAACTCATTTTTTTTGCGTTTTATATTGCCTTTATGAGCCAAAAAGATAGTAAGCTTTTTGTTTGGTTTTAGAGAAATTTCATGAAAGACTTAGGCCCAGTAAGACTGAACTCAAAAAGTTATCTATCACATGAATGGTTGACCTTCTTATTCAGTCCCTATGTCAGAAACCCTTAATTGTAAATTGTTTATTGATCGAGGCAACTTATTCACACCCGGAATCTGAGGACATCTGCCTTAGTATGAAGGTTGTGGTGGTAATGATTTACTAGTGATCCTAATTAGATTACGGTGTTTGACTTGACTTTGATGTGAATGTCATTATGGTGGTTGTGACCTGCTTAGACTAAATATATGTGCCTGATGCTGTATAACTTGTTCCAGGGAAGTGAGAACAAAAGACCCATATTTTCGCCACTTCACCTTTCTCATTCAGCACATCCAGCCGATAATTCAAACGTCGCGTCATCTGCATCCCGAAAGAGGGCCAATGAAGAAGATTTTACAGTTCCCCTTTTTGATCAATCTGAAAAGGGTGAAAATAACGAAAAATATAATAATGTGGATCAAGAAACTGCTCCTCTCTCTATGCCAGCTCAAATCAACCGCTCCTCAAGAGAACAAAGTGCTTATAACAAAGAACAAAAAGAAAAAAGCACAACAGTTTCTGGTTCGATACAAGAACAAAGAGAACATCTCTCAGACGATGTTGGGAGATTACAAAGTCGTACAAATTATGCCTTAAACCATTTGATCTTAGACGCATCGCAGTTGCAAAGTGTGCAAAATGCGGTTTCTGATGGAAAATATAACAAGGACGGGAGAGATTATTTATCTGTGTTACAAAATGGGGACAGATGTGACGATGACTCTGATACTTCCGTGCTGGATTCTGTATCAGCCGTATATATAACACCCGATGATGTGGTTGGAGTGATTGGTCAGAAGCATTTTTGGAAAGCACGGAGAGCTATAGTCAAGTAAGTTCCTCCGATCATTTGTAGTTTTTCAATTTGATACATATGTAAAACATCAGATTTGTGCTTACATAGATCAACAAACTGCAATGCACTAGGTAGAGATAGTGTTTCCTTCTTGAACTAAAACAGGTTCAAATTTCTTAGCTTCATATTTCTATACACGTAGCTGTGCATACAAACACAACCTTATGTATGTAGCTGTTCTTTTTATATGACATGGAATTTGCTACTGCTTTTTTATCTTGCTATGTGTTACTTTAAAGCCTTATCCCGGGACTAGTTGGGAGAGAAATCTGAAGCGTGAAGGATTCATTTACTTAATTTATTCTATTTTAATCTTATGGTTTTAAGTTTTAACATATACTTAATTCAACATTGGTGGTTGAAGGAAATAGCAAGTGCTAATACTTGGGTTTGGATAATATTCCATTCTAAGCTGAGAGGTTGTAAATAGGACATAAGGCAGGGAAGACCTGACCATTGGAGTAATCCGTGTTCGGGGGATCGCGGAGATAATACCATGTGTGTTCATATTTGCAAATCTGTATGATGTGTATTTTTTAAGGTGAGTTTCCGGTTGGTGATGGTTCCTGTTAGATTGTTTAGTAGAGCCTATGTTATAATTATTCTATACAGCATCGCCTTCTTATGCTGTATTTGATTGATAGTGGTTTAAATCCCTCGGAAAGTCAGGATATCATTTAGACTAAACAATCTTAAACCATGGTCTCACAGTGCTCAATACAAGTCCTACATGTTTGAGCAGTGTACTAAATTACTACAAGGAACAAGCAAACTGTTTTGAACACTTAAACTAATGTCTACGGAAATATCACCATGTATCCAATTTTTTTTTTATTTTAACACGTCTGCAAGTTACCAAACACAGCTTTTCTATCCATCAAAATTAGGTTCATTTGTTCAACAGTTGCGTTTAAGAGTACCAAGGAGAAATTGATTGTAGGTGCTGTAATGTCAATTAGTATCCTATTGAGCTGCAAACTGTTCACTAATGTGGGTAAATATTATGAAATCATCGTCATCATCAAACTATGCCTTTTCTTGTTCATGTTCATATAATTTGAAGTCACTTTTTATTGTATGGTACTTGATTATGTTCTAATGATATCTTTGTTGGCGTTTGCCTGGTTTTGGTTGCATGATTATGAAACTGAGCCTCCTGGAATTGTTTTTCATCTTCTCCCGTACCTTTTTTCAGTCAACAAAGAGTTTTTGCTGTTCAAGTATTCGAGTTGCATAGACTGATCAAGGTAATTATATCTTCACTCCAAGTCTTTAACAAAATATTATATTTCATATTCAACCGGATTTTATAGGTTTAATTGATAATATTCAAACAGGTTCAAAAATTGTTTGCTGGATCACCGAATCTTTCCTATGAAGATTCTGCTTTTACGGGTAAATCTCTAAAAACCTCTATTCCGAAACAGATTTCATTAGAGTTCATAGTAAAACCGCCTGCAAATATAGAGAAAAATGAAGATAATCGTCTGAATAACTTCAGCCGGAAAACAGAAGACTCTGCTGAAAATGCTATTGAAAAAAATTATATTTCTTCGTCGCATAATGTTAGCCACCACCACCCTTTGAATCAAATACCATGTCCATCCAATCCCGTGTCGACTTCTATTACGACCGACCTAAGTACAAACCCTTGGTATTTAAATCAGCGAACTGGACACCATTGGTTGGTTCCTGTTATGTCACCAACCGAGGGGTTAATATACAAGCCTTACCCTGGACTTGCACACACCGGATCAAATCCCATGGTGAATAACTTTCCATATCCACCTTTTGCAATGCCTAATTCGCATCCCTCGATGAGTCACCATGGCTACTTTCCCCCATATGCCATGCCACATGTGGGTGCTGCTTTCTCGGGGAATCACTTTATGGGAGCTAGTCATAGCGACCAACAAGAAGACTCGTGTACTGGTCCCATTCAAATGGACCCAAATATGGTAAAGACATGGATGAGTAAAGATAGCGGCTTGCAAGCTATGCCCGATAATGTTCCTAGAGGTGAGAGAGAGAGGCTGCATAGTTTTCAGATAACTTCTGGTGATGATGTGGCTACGGAGAAGGTGACGAGGGTGATCAAGGTAGTGCCACGTGATGCTGTTTCAGCAAATGAAACGGCTTTTCGGATTTTTCAGTCTATACAGAAAGAGAGGGAACAGTATTGAGTCAGTACAAGGTATGATATGTTCGATGAGTGGCCGTGTTGTTTCGTTTGTACATGGACTGTTTGTTATTGTCATAGAATCTGCTAATGTAGATACCGATCCGCAGTGAGGCAAGTAAACGAAGTTGGTGTTGCGACTTGTTTTGTACTTCTTTTAGCTGTTTTTTGTTCTACTTGTTATTTTGTTGTTTGCTTGTGACTTGTGAGCCCTGAACAACATTGATGTCTTGTTAGTTCCCGACTATATTGATGTTTTGTTCAGTTATATGCATGTGATTGTGGATTATACAACGCTTGGTGTGGGGCAAATATTGCAATTTAAGTTGATCACAACTAATTAGAGAAAACTAACATGTTAGACTCGGTATGTTCCAGATTTCCAGTAGTCAATGCAGTGTAACACGTAGGTTTTAATTTTAGTAGTTTCCTCATTATTGAATTATCTGTTTGCCTAGCATTGCTACTTTTTTCCTATAACTGCACCAGTGCACCTTGGTATGCAAGCATATCCAATACTTGTTTTATGTCATGTCATATGTCGGTGTCATACTATCCTAAAAATTTAATTTCAATGTTACAATGGTCTTGTTAAGTTGATTATGTGCCACTATAAAATTCATCTCTTTAACTTTCATGCTAATTATAACAAAAAAGTTAGCATTATTATGTGGTTCATATATATTCATTTTGATAAATTTATTATATATTTTTATTGTTATTTTAATATTTTATTTCAAAATAGGCAATAATAATATATAACAATATATATGTTAGAATAAATAAAATAAAATTGATTTTATAACCTGAAAATAAAGTATACCAATATAAAGCGTAAACTAATGCTAACTTTAAAATGTATATGTTGTTGAGTTTATAAGGTCACTTTATGTGTCAATTTAAAAACATCAATATTTAACATCAGCAATAGATATGCTCTTTTAGACCATGTATATCTAACTTTTTGCTAGTGTCATAGACTTGTAAGTTAGTAAAAATGTAGTTTTTAGTGCCACATTGGTTGAGTTAGAATGGTTGTTAAATGGTGATATGTTAAAAAAAAAATGTTACAGTTAGCATGCGAGTTATAGAATGAGGTGTATCCTTTTTACATAGATGATGGGGCATGATTATATGGTTTACTCAATTTTATTTTATTTTAATGGACATTTTTGGTACTACTAATGGAGTTCTTTTATATTTTCCTTTTTCTTTTTTTACTTAATAGTCGATACTAATAAGTCCAACATGAGTTGCAAAAACTTGCTAAAGTTGACATGTATATACATTTAAAGGATAACTTTTTATATATATATATATGAGAAAATTAAGGATTAGTCTACGAAAACAAAAGTATTTAAGGATTGGTCCGGCTATAAAATTCATTTAAGGATTGGTCCATTATTTATGAAACTAATTAAGGATTGGTCCAATATAAAAGCTCTCCCAAATCTATTTATCTAATTAATCATTCTCTCTCTAAAAAAAAAAAAAAACAGCTTTCCAAAGAAAACATTTTATTCCCAAATCTCTCTCTCTACATACATACCCACATACATACATACCCACATAATATATATATATAATATATATATATATATATATATATATATATATATATATATCCACATACATACATATATTTTGATCATTGAATAAAGCAAAGTTTTTGCTGATCATTAATTTTACTGTTGCTATTTAGAAGAGTTAGGAAATTTATGAGTTTGGAAATTAAGTGCAGTATCGCAAAGGAACTTGATTTCAAGGGATCATAAGAGCCAATCTGATGTATCCTGATACAGTAAGTGGGTACCCACCAGTTTCACTCCATCTTTGAGACTTTGCAAAGAACAGTCATGTTTCAAAACATTCAGTTTTCATTATATTTGCATTCGTTAGTATTAAACTGGAAATCAACAGAACTTTTATTTTTCTTTTTATCTCATTTTTCTTTCCGTTTGGCAACGTCTTTCCTAGGCTGAATTTTTAATTTTTTATTCAGACTGTTTTTTTTTAATTTTTCAGACTGTTTTTTTTTATTTTTCAGACTGTTTTTTTTTTATTTTTCAGACTGTTTTTTTTATTTTTCAGACTGTTTTTTTTTTCATTTTTCAGACTGTTTTTTTTATTTTTCAGACTGTTTTTTTTTCAAACTTTTTTTTAATTAATTTATTTTTCAGACTGTTTTTTATTTAATTGTTTTATTTTTTATTTTTCAGACTGTTTATTTTTTATTTTTCAGACTGTTTATTTTTCAGACTGTTTTTCAGACTTTTTATTTTTCAGACTGTTTTATTTTTTATTTTTCAGACTGTTTATTTTTCAGACTGTTTTTTATTTAATTTATTTTTTAATTGTTTTTTATGACGTCAGCAATTTTTTTTTAATGATGTCACCAAATGGACCAATCCTTAATTAGTTTCAGTTTCATGGACCAATCCTTAAATACTTGTGTTTTCATGGACCAATCCAAAATTTACCCATTCGATAATTACATAATTAGTGAGATAATGGTTTGTTTGATGGAATTTAGTTAGGATGTAGTAGATGTAGGTAATATTTATCCTCTTATATTTCCAATTATTTCTCAAATTCGATAATTACATAATTAGTGAGATAATGGTTTGTTTGATGGAATTTAGTTAGGATGTAGTAGATGTAGGTAATATTTATCCTCTTATATTTCCAATTATAGCTATAAATTACTACTGTATTCTGTATACTAATATTTATATGTAGTACTCTATATTAGTAAATCCATGTGTGGACAAGGACCGGCCATTGGGGCACTGTTACATTTTTTTATTTTTTTGACAACAGCTTTGTTACATACTACTTGCCCATATTCAGACATGTTGATGAGAAGCTTCAATAATAAGTATTTGAAAACTAACCTTTTAGTGTCAAACTATAGGTGTCAAACATGTTTTATTTAATTTGGAAAATTTTAAATACTCTCCTACTTTTCAAAAGAGCTGTCCTTTTTAGTCCACATGGTTTATTCAACTTCATTTTTCCAGACCTCTTCTATGTTTCCTTTTCTTTTACTATTAGTGCTCCTATGACTTGTGAGATAAAATACTTTATTAGAAAAACCTCAATTCCTTGGTAATTGCGACCAAATGCCACTAATATTAAGTTATTGATACTGAGAATCAGAATAATTTCTTTGTTCTTCTGATTCTTTAATTTTAGCATTATATTTAACTTATTCGGATATACTCTATTTTGCAAATTTGCAATTTAAATCCCTCAAAGACCCTGTAATTATGTACTAGTATCAAATTTAATATTTTATATCAATTGGTTGTTAAATAAAGTTAACATAATTTAATTTGTCATGTATGCAGGATACTTGCACAGACGATTTTGTGACCTTTAACTCGGCTAACAAGTGTTCTAAAAGAAAGAAGGTAGCTTATCGATGTTATTTCCATCATAACTCATAAAGCACAACCAAATTTAAACGACTCTCTTTTGCTTTTCCTTTAATATTTCAGCCAAATTAACATTTTGCATTTGATTTACCACAGGCATTCAATGAATTTCAAGAGGAGGAAACTCGCTTGCTGAAAGGAGTACACTTGAATACTGTAAGTATTCAAAGTACCGTAAGGGATTATTTATATATTTTTTGTTTATCTAAAGTTCGTTAATGATATTCTGATGGAGGTCTAACAGGAATCGGAAACGTTACACGGGACATTAAATAAACAGAAAGTGAAAAGTGAGAACATGACGAGGCAAAAGGTAAATTACTCTCTTTTTATACCTCTTGGTCAGCAAAAAATGTTTATATTTAAGTTTATTTTCTCAGATATGCAAGTAGATGGTATTTTCATGGGATTGTGCAGACTAGTTATTGAAATGGAAAAACTTTAAATTTCTGCTCCCACCTGGAATAACTATCCTGCCATCCATTATAGTAGTATTTTTGATTTGATCTACTTTTGTTAGGAACTTCTAAATGTAATTGTGGGTCTGAAGAAAACATACCTATTTAATACTGGAAGGATGGATTTTGATTGTATAAACTGGTTAGAGTACAGATTTGTTGAAGCTAATCAGTTTCTAAATCATTAAGATGAAATTTGACTATAGTAACTATAAATTTGTCTGTTTCTGCTTAAACTCGTTTTTTCTCTTTGATTTCCTCATTCCTGCAATCTTAATATAAATACGTATTTCATTTTTGCAGACTGATCTACATCAGCAATCAGCGTTTGGAGTAGTTTCGAAACCATATATCTCAGAGGGTTTAAATTTCCACCAAGCCAATGGTGCAAAAGGCTCGACAACTGACTATATTCAAGCCTCCAATGAAATCAAAGCAGAAAGAGGCTTTGTTCTTCCTGATCTAAATATGACACCGTCCGAAGATGATTGTGCTATTGGTAGCTTAAATGGTTTCAGGCTTTCAGCTGATAATAATTATAATGATCTTGTTTGGTAGCATGTTATAAGTAGAAAAGTATACTTATTCAATAGACGTGGAAAAGTATACTTATAAGTTTTAACTATGTCAATTTTGTTTGGTGATAAGTGTAGTAGTTTACTCAACTATATATCAATGCCGTTTGGTGATAAGTGTAGTAGTTTACTTATAAAGAAAAATATTGATTTCCATACATACGAGTGCTTTTACATTTTATTTCTAAAATACTGTTTAAACTTCTATTTTTAATACCACCATTCTAGCAATTAATTGAACAAACCAAAAAAAAAAAAAACATATAAATGGGAAATGAAATTTCTTCAAAAGAATTATAAATAAACATCATTAACATTACAAAAGGCAGTTTGTGTGTGTTACGTGTGTAAAAACATAATCTATTGATCACTGCTAGACGGGGAACTCCATTGAGGTCACATGACCATTTTTCCTTAATTGTTTAACATTTTGTTATGTCTTCCGTCATCTTAAAGAGTACAAAATGTAGAAAGTCTATTTCCACGAATGAGCATTTTCATGTCTACGATCCTACGTGAACTATAGAAATTCTAAAGCATGATAGTGACCATTTTCGACTAGTCTCACAAATGGGTCGGCTAGAGACACGCGATTGGCAAGAAGCATAGGCGATCGTCGCATTCCTAGACAACCAATAATTCCAAATCTTAGGCAACACCTGATACAAGGCAGGTATTGACTCAGGCTAGAAATAATCGGTTTTCACAAATTCTCCCAAAATATTTTGCAAACAATACAAATTTTATCATCAAGTCGACCATGTTTTTGTCATTGTTAGGAAATCGGATCAATTATGTTCCTTATAATCTTTTCATTCCATTTATAAGTCTAGACGGAAAATCCTCCAATTTAATCAGATATCATCGTTATCTTTCTTTCACAAATACATTAGTAAAGTTGATATTAAAAGTATAAATGTGTAAAATTACCAAATAAACCGTTTACATTAGGGAGAAAGTGCAATAAATTCGAATATTCCAACATAAATCACGGGTTTAATTTTGGAACGACGGAGCATAAAAGTAAAACCTTTCAGCTTATCAAGAAAAAAAGTAAAACCTTACAAATTCTATTTTCCATACAGTACCGGAAAATATGTAAAAGGATTGCCACGTGGACAGCATCGATATTCCCAATAAACCAAATTCCCGCCCAAAATATATTTCTTCTGCATAAGAAAAGCCCTAGCCCCGCCTCATATATATATATATATATATATTTGGGGCACAATTAAGTTTGTTGAGTGCGTAACTTTAGATCGGGTTAGCTTCTTACTAAATACACAATATGTATTGGCGAGGATATCCAGATACATATTATCCCCAAAACAGTATGTCCGGACCTCCGTCACGTCATGATTGACGCGCTATCCCGGACCTTTATGGGCCGGGACAAACCTACCGTTAGCTTCTTCAATTAATGTTGCTGCTCCCTAGAGGGGCACCTCAGCGTTTCATCGACGTGGTCCAATCACAGGCCACCAACTGTGAGTCCTGTTCAAGGACTATACCCTTGTCAGAGCCTTAAATAGTCCTAACACAGTTAGATTAATATTTAACGGTACAGTGATCCAAGGGCTGAAATGTCTCGAATGAGACTATAAATATACCCCCGGAGGACAGAAAAAAAGAGAGAGGAGAGATAAAACAAAAAGAACCCGGCCTACTCGATTCTACCCCGTTGAACCCGATACAACGCAACGTAACCGGCCCGATCCCTCTCACTCTTTAGCTAAAACATTCACCTTTAGTTACTTGCGTTCTTTTCCATCGTACTGACTTAACCGTCGGAGAGGGAAAGTCTGGTATCAACCCGGGCCCCCTGTTCGTTACTTGTGCAGGTACGATCAGAATCCGTCATCGAGCAGACCACGTCCTTACAGGACTTTTTAACGACATCGAAGCCGACGCGAGCTGTAGAATAAGCCGAGCCTAGAAAGATAAATAGGTTCGCCAATTGGCGCCGTCTGTGGGAAATAAAAAGAACGCGTTAGCTTTGCCTATCCGTCTCGAGGCAATAATGCCCGATAATTATCAGTACGATAACCCGTCTTCCCGTCACACCCCGGCCTACGGGATCCCAAGAGCCCTATCGTTCGATGCCACTCCGAGAACTACACCCGCTAGGAAGGCAATTCCCCTAACGGCGGTTGCCGGGACACCCTGGTCACACGGCGAGCTGGCTCGCATGATGCTTGAAATCCACGAGAAGGAGCTCATTGTCCTAGCGGCCCAGAGGGCGTTGATAGCCGTGCTGATGACACCAGAGCCCGAACCCGTCACGCGCGGCGCAGCACAACCAGAGCCTGTTCCCGTTCCGCAAGAAGCGTGATGTCCCGACTAGGCCCCGTGCACCAAGGTGTTCCGGAGTCATGCCCGAACTGATAAGGCTCCTCGGACGTGAAGGCGTGGCCGTCGCGCTGGTCGAGACGACGCAACCGACAAGGCAGCGTTGAAAATTGTTGCCTCTACCCGCAACACCCCGTTCTCGGACGAGATCGAATACAACGCTCCCCCCGGAAACTTCATCGCCCCTGTCCTCCAAGTCTTCAACGCGAACTCTGACCCGGAAGCTCATCTCCGACACTATCGCTACCAGATAAACCACTGGTCCCACCTCGATCAACTCATGTGCAATTGCTTTCCCGCCAGCCTGGGAAGGCTGGCTAGTAAATGGTTCCAGTCCCTGCCTGCCAACTCTATCCACTGTTGGGACGACTTGGCCTATGACTTCGCACACCGGTTCATAAACTTAAAAGAAAGAGTTGCCCAACCGGAGCAGCTCTATCAAGTGAGGTCCCAACCCAAAGAGACCCTCGAGAGTTACGATAATCGATTCTGGCAGAGGCACGCGGAGTGCGCGGACTGCCCCGACTCCACCGCCATAGCTGCTTTCAGACAAAACATGGTCGTGGGCAGCAGAATCCATAACGAAATAATAGCAACCCCCTAGCTCAGTTCCTCAGCTCAGATCTCTCATAAAGCAGCATATCGATATAGAGAAAGACATGAGGTCTGCCGGGGTGACCCGTTCGATCGCCAGCATCGAACAGCCGCGTGACAGGTCCGTCACCAGAAGCCCCAGAAGAAACCGGCCCGTATCGGATAGAATGGAACGGCCCCGCACCAGGAGAAATCTGCAACCGGCCCCAAGAGAAGAAGAGAAGACCCCCGTCCGGGACACCGAGATCTGACTGCCCCTTCAGATCCAGGCACTGCCTACTCCACCATTTTTCGCCTCCCCTTGGCCGACCTCCTTGGCGAAATAGAGAATGAGCCGTTCTTCTCATGGCCTCTTCCTCTCCGAAAGGAACCGGCCCATGGGCCCAACGATAAAATCCGTGACTATCACAGAGGCCGTGACCATCATACCAGCGATTGCCACGGTCGGAAGGCAAGGCTCGAAGGATGGGTCTGGGACGGCCTGATGGATAAATACATCAAATCGCGGAGGGACTTCGACCGGAGCAGAGAAGGGACGCTTCTTTAATTAATGTTGTTGCTCTCTAGAGGGGCCTCTCAGCGTTTCATCAACGTGGTCCAATCACAGGCCACCAACTGTGAGTCCTGTTCAAGGACTGTACCCTTGTCAAAGTCTTAAATAGCCCTAACGTCGTTAGATTAATATTTGACGGTACAGTGATCCAAGGGCTGAAATGTCTCGAATGAGACTATAAATATACCCCCTAACACTACTTGAAGGGGGACAGAAAAAAAGAGAGAGGAGAGATAAAACAAAAAGAACCCGACCTACTCGATTCTACCCCGTTGAACCCGATACAACGCAACGTAACCGGCCCGACCCCTCTCACTCTTTAGCTAAAACATTCACCTTTAGTTACTTGCGTTCTTTTCCATTGTACTGACTTGACCGTCGGAGAGGGAAAGTCTGATATCAACCCGGGTCCCCTGTTCGTTGCTTATGTAGGTACGACCAGAATCCGTCATCGAGCAAACCACGTCCTTACCGGACCTCTTAACGACCTCGGAGTCGACGCGAGCTGTAAAATAAGCCGAGCCTAGAAAGAAAAATAGGTTCGCCATGTATATACACTATTGATTTAACTTGTGATTTCTTTTATATTCATATATATATGGAGTATATGGATAGATAGATAAATTTACTATTCACATTTCTATGTTGTACAGCTGATTTGATCACTATGGTTTTGACATAAACATTACTAGTATTGTTTGTTTTTATATAAAATATAGCGACTAAGAGGGTATTTCATATTTGGACTTGTAAATTTTACTTTTTTTTCTTTTTCAGGAGAGTGATATTTAATAATATTTTTAATTATCGGTAAGAGAATATGTATTTTGGATAATTTGTTGTACATGTCAAATTGTAGTATCAAATCTATATTTTAGATAATCTGTTGTAGAGAAGTTTATTTTAAAAAACATGTGAAATAGAAAAAGATGTTCAGTTCTGTAAAATAGATAATGGTCTTCGCTAACCATAATCTGGTAATTTTTAAGGGGTTTGCAGTTCCCGTTAAGTAACCTAGGGTTTTAGCAGAATCTATTTATAATTTGTAATTTAACGCTAAAATCTATTACTTTTACTAGTTAGTAGTTACTAAAACACTCGGACCTTCTTTTTTTTTATAATTAAACGTATAAATTTGATTCTCTCCCCTGTAATACTTCGCTTTGTTTTGCATTTCTCTATCATTTTAATCTGTCCAGTTTAATCACGTTGTTACACGAAAACTCGTGTTTTCTGAATTATATGAACCCAGCAAGCAAACAGTAAATCCATGAAATATTCAATGAAAAAAAGATGAAGTCATATTTAGTTATTATTTAACCTCCAAGTGTTCAAAGGTGATATCGCATATCAACTGAAAATAATAACTTTAAATCAATATTTAAAATGGGTTTTATTTCAACTGTAAAAATGATGATCGATCACTCGGAAAATGAATGATACTTTTAATGATATTTTATCAAATTTTGTAATAATTCCGCAAGTAGACTAATATCGTTGCCGTTGATTTGGGGTTTAAATGCACGGGTGGTTTTTTGTTTGTTTAGGGCCTGTTACAGTAATGTTTTCAATACAGTACGTTCTGTTTTTGTGTTCCCATTGTCATTTTCATTGTGTAAGTTAGCCTTTTTTTCTTAGACAAATTCCGAACAAAGATATATATATATACAAAGTGTTGCCACATCATATTACCATGGGTTCCCTTTTATGCTTATATAGATTTGCCATGGCTTCACATGATTCTTTTCCTGTTGCGGAAGAAGTCGAGCCACACTATCTCAGATTATACAAATTACCTATAGTTGCAAATCATCTATTTATTTGATATTTTTGGTATATTTTTAATTAATTTTCATCTTTCAAGTTTTTAATTGTAATTTGTGAATACTGTACTTTAAACTATAAACCACACAATAAGTTACGTTTTCCTTTTACTAGTTCCAACAATTTCTCATTTGATTTGGGTTAATTATGAGTGGAATACTTGATTTTGATAGGGTTCTTTTTTGAAATTCAAATGAGAAATATTACTTGTTTGATAATAGCCCCCTTTTTATGGAATGTTATAATTTCTTTAGTTTTCCTTGTAGCGTGCATATACCAACCACTTACCGTTAAATAATGGAAGAGTTATAGAAGTTTAGGACTAAAAATTATACAAGAGAAAGAGTGGGGTCTAAAAGGTGAGAACATGGTTAGCGGTGTGCGAGAAAAACTGAATGCTACTTCTTTGTTAAAAATTTAATGCGCAGTTGGATTATTAGTAGACACATGTCTTTATATGTGTTGTTTGGCACACCACGTAGGAAATATGATGTGGTAGGCCGGGACTACCTCAAAGTTACTCGACAGTAAAAAAATACTGTCCATATTGAACCATTTAAACCGTCCACTGAATTAAAGAGCAGTGAACATGTCATTTATTTGGTCATGATAACTACTCAATGAAGTTTTGTATGTTAAAAAATCTTAGTTATTTTCCACTTTCCCAAGTATGTTTGATGACAGGAAAAAAATGTTCCAAAACCCCAACTTATGAAATTTGAATTATTCAAACATGAAAAAGAAGTAAATGTATCATAGAAGGTTGTTAATTTGACTATCTATTATCCTTGCACACTAGTTGGTTTGGTATGTGTTTCCATTGAATCCGTTAAGTATTTGAGTAACTTACTGTAAAAGTGTAACCATAACACGAATGCATTTTACACCTTTGCCCTTAACTGCGAATATATTATCGATGAATTCAGAACGTAATAAAAAATCCACACATTTATACATGTAGGCATAATACTGTCTCATGATTTACAAGCACGGGGTTCTGGTCAAAAGGTCAAGCTGGTCTGGAGATGGTGCATCTTTAACCAAATATCTTGTCTATCTTATTTGGTTTTTAGTTATGTCGAAGAGGGAGAAAAGCTCACACATGGGTCGCCAGAAGAGTTTACATGAGTATTCTCGTGAACAAGATGATAATAACCATAAGTTCCAGAACGAAAAGGCTCATCGAGCTCTTGCAGAGTTAGTTTCCCACTGTGAAGTACCACCATATATAACTAATAGCTTTAAGGCATTCTTGGGTGCACTTAATCCACAATTCATGTCAAATTTGACAGTGTTGAACGACAATGCTTGGATGTTTACAAGGAAGAGAAAGTTCTAATTAAACAATTTTTGGAAAAGTTTGATGGACAAATTAGTCTATCTTTAGATCTACTGAGGAATGATGGAACTCGTGGAAGAGAAATCCATTTCGTTATTTGCCTAAGAGCTCATTTTATTGACTCTAACTGGAATTACAAGGACTGGGTAATAGCTTATTTTGAACCCAAGTATGTGCATTTGAATGCTTGTAACAAAACATATGTTGAAGCATTGTCAGATTTCCACATCTGTAACAAAATAAGCACTCTTACTCTGGGAGAAGTCGACGACAATGACAATGTAATCAAGTTTATCGCAGAGAGAATTGAAAGGAAAGTACATCTCAAGGATTTGATTTTTTGTGTCCATTGTTGTGCCGACACTTTTCACCATATGGTAGAGTATGCATTTGAGCAGATTGACAGCAATATTGAAACTGTTCGTAGGCTTGTGTCCTTTGGAAAATCACTGCATATGTGGCATATAGTAATCAATAACTTACAGAAAGCCGTAGAGATGGAGTCGAAGGGAGAATTCACCAATACGATGATCTAGACCTACCCTCTCAGAGCGAATGGAAGAAAATCAAGGTTGTTACTAAGCTTGCTGGTTTCATATATAGTGCAGCTGAACCATTATTTGAGACAAAAGTTCCAACTGCTAGCATGTATCTTCAAAACATATGGGAGCTGTTGATAAATTTAAGAAAAGATACCATAAGCTCAGATGAATTTATGAATGTAACGGCTACAAAAATGTTGAAAATGCTTGATAGGTATTGGAAAGATGTGTCTTTGTTCTTGGCTGTTGTTACAGTTATGGATCCTCGGTGTAAGATAAAGTATATTGAATTCTTTTCATGCGAAAATGAAAACAATGATGGTAATCTACGGGTCGCTCACGTCTTGGAGACCATTGAAGGTCTGTTTAAAAGTTATTTGGCCTGTGATTTGGAGGCAGAGAACATAAGAAAAGATATACCTACACCCGATACAAGTAAGAATTGCTACATAAAATTAAATAAGTGGGTAATCGAAATGAAATTAAGTTAAGATCACCAAAGTTGGAAAAAACAGGTGTCTGTCCAAACGAAATGACTATGTTTCTCTAGAAACAGAACATTTTCTCAAAATGTTTTATAATATAATCAGACCTGTTCTCTGCAGTTGTTCTTTAAGTAAACAATTAAAACTGATGTTCTCTTTGTAATAAAAAAGTGCGTAGCTATTTTAAAAGTAAATATTATGCACTTTTTATAAGGTATATGTGGATAGCATCATTACATGGTTCTTTTAGTCGCGCACTGTGTAAGTTAGCTAAATTTACTTCATGCTTGTAACTTTTTTGGCATTTTATCATGTTTATAAAAATTCAAGTCACTAAGCATATCGTAACAACCCTCAGAAAAGATTGTTCCTTCACTAAATCTCTGAAATGGATCTGGTTTCTGTCCCTCACCCAAATTTTGCTCGCCAGCACCCCCTCCTCCTCTTCTCTCTTTTTTGTTGTTATTTTTTATATCTTCATTTTCAAGCAGATTTGGTTTTAAATTGAGTTGTTTTGTCGTCTGTAGATACTGATAATTCTGATTCAGAATATGAATTCACTCTTCCTGAGGAGGTTGAACAACGACGTGGCAACCCTAGTTTCGGGTTAAGTTGTCTGGATAAATACAATCAATTTATTGAGTTAAACAATCAGCTGCTAAAAACGGAATTGGAGTTGTATTTGGAGGCTCCAGTGGTTTACTGGGAAAAGGATTTTAATATTCTGAGCTGGTGAAAAATGGAAAGCCCAAAGTATCCAACTCTGGCCAAGATTGCTCGTGATTTACTGGCGATTCCATTGACTCTCGTTACTAAGGAGGATGCTTATAATATGGGATTTCGGCTCCCAGATACAAGCCTGATCTCTCTAAAGCCAGATCTGAGGAATGCAGTGAAGTCCACTAGAAGCTGGTACGAGGAACCCAAGAAAGAGAAAAACTGATATGGTATGTTCTATAATTCTATTAACGTTTTATTTATTTATTTCCGGACTCAAGACTCACTTGGTTTTTCGTTAGTCATTCGTACGAGTATCATGACACATTAAGTCAATGGTTGTGGAAACCCTTTTTTTTGGGGGGTAAGTAATTGAAACCCTGGTTACCCCAAGGTCACCACAGCTTTCCCCAGGGGCTGATATCTTAAGTCATCGTATTTGTTAAGAACACTGTTAAATTGGAAAGTCTAACCAACACAGTATGATTTTTGTATCTTTAAAAATACAATAGGGCAATTGGTTATCATGAAGATCAGGATCTTCCCAGCTGGAAAAGAACTGCTATAATAATTCCCTAGTAGGAAAGAGCATCAATATGATTAATGTCTTTCGTGACCTATTTGGGGCACTAAAAACTGCAAAAGCCATTATGCGAGCCAAAAACATTTTTTCCTTGCCCACGACACACATTTGACTACGTGCGCACATAATGGGAACATTTGTCAATCTACAATCCAATTACACAAGTCAGACTCAAAAGTGTTTTATATAGTTATCCATATGTAATTAACCATAAAGAGGACCTGTCGACTGCAACTTTCTATAGCTTTGTATTATACTTTTGTAACTAGTATTAATAAAGAGCTCATGACTTTTCTAGTGGGTTTTATGATCTATTTGGTGGAGCAGTATGTTACAGGAAAGGAAAACCACAATATCTTTCTGCTTTTTTTTTTCTGGTATTAGTCTCAGTGGTACTCTGAACTTTTAATACACGTGCTTTCATTTTTTGTGCTGTAAATGTTGTTTTCGAAGGAAAGTATCTCTGCTAATCGGATCTTGCTAAAAAGGGACCATATAGGTGTAAATTTTATTTCCATATACTTTTATTCTTTTTATAAAATGCGAGATAAATTATTGTTGATTAAATCGTATCTCCTTTCACAAAGGGAATTGCAAAACCATTGAACTTAAAGAAATGACCCTTTCACAAAGGAATTGATACAGGATCTAGTTTAACCCGTGAAACAATTTTATCCAAGATAGTCACGGGAAAATTGAGTAAGATTTATTATTTATCTACTTAAAAGTGTATTTCTCCTCTTTTTGGAACAGGTACCTTTCCTTACGTCTCTCGCGTTGTTGAAGAGAAGTTCAATATCTTTTGTCCAAAGGAGAAGTCATCTTGGTTGTGTTAATCGTTGTATGCAGCTGTTGGGATTTCTAGTTTAGAACTGCTACACTATTTTCAACTAGTTTTTTGTGTGTAAATTGGCCAAATTCACCAGCGAGTTTTTCTTTCAGGTGATTTAAACCTATTATGCCGAATTTCTCCTACCATGACATATTTAATCTTTTTTTGCCCAGTGACTTGAACCGAGTTTGTCTCCTAGTGGTTTTCTGTTGCTTTTTATTGGTATTTCATTTAACAAAAAAGTTTTTTTTTACTGATTTTTTGTATGATTAATGGTTATCTGGTTAAATACTAAAGACTGTCTATTAATATATTAGAAGATGGTAGTGTTAGTGTAGACTACTACTGACACGACTATTGATCTAGAATGTAAGATATATGTATACAATTTTAGATAAAAATTTACACAATCACTAACCGTGACACATGGTGTTAGTAGGTATGTGTTCAATATAAGGGACGATTGAATTTTAACTACTTGTGGCAGCTTTTACTGTGCATAAAACATGACTACTTCGTCGTAATAATTCTTGTGGTGATCATGAGAAATGTTTATATTTGATCTGAATATCGTTAATGACATGTATTTAATGTTTGTAGTTTTTTTTGATAAAAAGGAAACTATTTATCAACCGATAATTTCAGCTTGTTGGATCATAATATGATGTATTATGTTATTAATTGAATCAATCCAGGTCTTGATTGTAACTGTTAAGAGTTTCGATATGTCAAAAACTTAAGCGGTATATACATTAAGGTAATACGATATGTTAATCAAACAAAATATTGTCTGTGATTTAACTAATAAATGAGAATATGTTTATCACAAGTTAACGTGCGGAGATAATAGACATGTTAAATACTAGAATTGAAATATTTTCGTGATATATGTTGTGATCTATATAGATATTGTAATATCTCAGTTGATTAGATCGAAATTTTAGTTCCTTAAACATAGAATTGAAACTATACGGCAAGTTTATTTTCTTCATATTCTTCCATCAAATCTGGACCCACGCCTATTTAAGCATTGCTCTATTGGTCGAATTATAGACACAAATAATTCAGGTGAAGAGCAATGTGCTTAACGAAAATAGGATTTTAGACAGAATTTTTAAGTCCTTAATTATTTTCGTCCTGCATGTACCTAAAACCTATATCGTAAAACGATAAATTATTCATATTTTAGCAATCAGAATTCTGGATTTTAGCTTCTTTCGACTGCTTTAACAAACATTTTCATCCTCGACAAGTATGATTACTGTCGATAACACGACACTATATACTTTTACATCCATCCGTGATTTTGAGTTTTGCAAGAATGATCCAGAACTAACCCGTAACCTCAAGACAGTCAAAATACAAGCTTTTAAGGGTGAAGAAATAGAGCCCAACATTGTGAAATACTTGTTGGGAAAAAATGCTTTAGTATTAGAGAATATGATCATTTATTTGGTTCGAGAAAAGATGACAGCAACTCAGCCATTCCATGTAACTTGAGTCGTTATACATCCTTTCCAGTTTAGAAACGGAGTTGAAAAGAAGTTTTTTTGTACAACTATAGTATGATACAGAGACGCATCTGATAACCCACTCTCTGTCTGCTTTAGTACTAAACACTATCTAAACAAAGAAATACTAGTCTTAACTTTTCAACTTCAATAACATTCTACAGAAAACTTCAACATCTACAATAGTATCTTCAAATCGACTGTAGATAAGTGAAGCACATGAAGTATCAGTTAGTAACCTAGGTAGTTTTTTCCAGCTTTTCTTCGACAAGCTCGATACAATGGTAGAGAACTAATTCAATCGGGTTTAAGCCACAAACAATGTCTAGAGCAAAATCACCGCTATCTTTTTTATTTTCTGCCATCATACATGTCACTATGGATCGGAGAGGTAAAAGCCACTCATTAAAGGCCTTCTGTAAGTTTGCCTTTGATAGCACTCCACTTCTGTTACTATTTCCTGTACAATTTTCCACTCAAGAGTCAAATACAAGGCACCAAATAAACTACAGTTATTGATAAGTAAAAAAAAACTATCACAAGGTTGTAAAAAAACTAGCATTAGGTTGTAAACAAATATTGAGCAGGAATACTATAACAACATTTCTAAAAACCAGTGAGAATAAGGTGCCACGGAAAACCTATTTCTAATATAACAAATAAAAAAATTCATCTAGCATTATATCGTTACAATAAAATTAGTTTAAAATAGTGTTTTGGCATCCGATAAATGTTTTTACTCATTTACCAGACTCTCAGTCAGGAAAGGGAAATGAAACGGTCAACACCCTTAAAGCTGTTATAAGGGTTTCACTAAAAATGACAAGTACCTGTTATTGAATTAAGAACATCACTGACTTTAGAACATGAAACACTAGATGGCTCGAGTAGTCATTACCTATTGATTCTGTCATCAAAATGAACCTGTATAAGTTGAGAGCAGATAGTACCTGCAGAATTTAAAAGCTCATGTGAATAAAATATTCCTATATGATCCAGCCGCGCAATCCACAAGCATTACTTAAAACCCATACAACAGGTCAATCAAGTAGACAGTTAATATCCAATGAGACCCCAGAAAACACAAACAAAATTCTAAGTTTAGAACAAATTCAGCGTACTTTAAAACCTATAATTAAAATTTTAAATGATAAAAAAACAAAGTTGTATGGTTTCCGAAACTATGGGAAAAGCGTGAAAAGAGGGATTATCACATTTTCTCTCTTATGAAGTTCAAGGGAAAAGATCCCATAAACCCAAACAAATTACTTAAAAGTATGTGTAAGAGCCACATCCGCATCTGGGTCAGCATCTAAAGGAATGACTAGAAACTTTGGTAATTTGATAGATTTAAGAAAAATGATTAATATACTTGGTAGCATAAACATAGCAAAGAGACCCCAATTGAATTTCATTTCAAGGCACTCTATAAAAGCTACTCCTACCAGTTAGGCTTCCAAATACTACATTTCATTTATCTTATAAGGATAAACTTAATCAATACTTCCAACGTCCCCAAGATATGCTTCATTTTTTATTTTATTTTCATGGGGATTAAGAAAGCCTATTTAATTTGGTCTTAGTAATGATATCTTCAGTTTCACTAAAATACCTCTACTTAAATGACTCTTCATAATGTGAAAAGGTTTCTGGGGGTACATGCATCTTGAATGCTTTAGTAATTTAAACACTAGAACTAATCATTAAGGGTAAAATTTACGGAAACCATGGTGATCATGAACGTTGAGAGAAAGAGAAACACACACAGAGTAAGAAGAAACGTAAACACTTATAAATATATCCGAAGCATAATCAAACTTTTTTTTTTTTTCATCAGCTTTTACTTAAAGATATGTTCAAGATTCAAGACCGTTGGGGATCCCGAACTATCGAGGGTTCCGACTAGTCGGGACTTTTTTTTTGCTCCCAAACCCTATCGGGTCGGGATGCGAATTTAAGCAATTTGGGTTGGGTCTCATCCGGATCCCACCCTAGCTTATTCAATTTGAAGTCTAGTTATATGTACTAAACACTAAATTTCCCGAAAAATAACTCCAACTTAAAGTGAAATATGGCAAGCAAAAGAATGTAAACATAAAAAGAGAGTGAGAGAGACCGCATCGCCGAACTCGGGGAGTGATGGAGGTCCTCCTTTTGGCGGTCTCAAAATTAGTGCAACCAACTCAAGTATTCCAACATTCCAAAATGATGTATTCTGATTTTTATTATTCTCCACTTGCATAACCTGATTTCCTGTCGTGATATGTTGGCAATTTTCCATGTGCATCTCATTTCGCACACAATCAATGAGAATCGCAATCTGCAAAAGATTTAGCCTTCATTTTAGTACACTTGATTCAGATTGAAATACGAAAATGGAGAAATAAATCGAGAGCGTCAGTTATAATGGCTTCTACAGACAACTACCATTACCATGGAAGATGAATCGGAGTTTTTGATCAATGCCATTAAAGTATCAAATCTGGGAGAAGTTGGAATATCCGCAAGAACCTGGTAATTAGAAGAAATATTGAGAAAAAAATCAGTAACTAAGTAAATCCTGTTTTATGCATGCATGCAATTGTTTATATAAGGTAACTAATAAGTACAAGAGAGAGAGAATGGAGAATGGACATAGAAAAAAGGATTCGAGTACTAAACCTATCCAAATTGGCAAAATCATTCGCTTAAGAAGTCCTTTAATTCGGAAATACAAATTTTGTACAAAAATCACCAACTACATAAATCCATGTGCTATCCTTACGTAAAGTGCTTTTATAGAGAAATAAACAGCTACTTAATAAGCACATAAAATGATATAATGAAGAAAAGATTGGTAGTTTTTTTCTGAGGTGTATGGGATTTAATAAGGTATCAATGCACAATCCACATTGAGGCCTTGTTTGACTGCGGCTTTGTTGCATTTTTGTTTAAAAGCAGGATTAAATTTGGTTGATCAGCTTTAATGCTGAACTTTTCTCATATTTTGGCCAGGAAAAGCTAGAAAATTAAATCTGGATGAGCCTACTTTTGCTTATTCTGCATTAAAGAATTCCAGCTGATTTGCTTAAAATCTGTGACCAAACAAGCCATGGTAGCTTAAATTAACTACTTACACACAGAAAAACAAGCATCCGATTATGCATACCTTTTTAAGAGCATCAAATGCATTCTTCTTAATCATTGGCTCTGGTGCATACATAATAACCATCTCAACAGCCTGCTTCTTTTAATAGTCAGAGATTTGAATAATACAGAAAAACATAATACGGTTTCTTGAAATGGGATGAGTATACCTGCAAGGCTGAATAAAAGGTAGTCATATAAGACGAGCATCCATTGGTACACGCGGGGGAGATTTTCCCATCAAAAATTCTCAAAAGAAAAATGATGGCTTGTTTCTTCAACTCCCACGACAAATTGGGACATACAAACATGTATCTAAACATGCCTAGAGCTTGCCACCTTTTTGTTTGGTTATTTGAAAGTTCCGTTACGGCTGTTTCAATGTCATTGCCAAAAACTACAGCTATCTCGTCAGATTTAAATCCCCAAATCACTGTATGGAAAAGGAAATGCTCTTTGATAAATAAATGAACAAAAATATAAGCAAGGTAACAATAACGATTATCAAAAGCTAGGAACCTGCAAGAACTGCTCCATGCTTGGTGTGGGAAAAACAACTCATGACATCATCTCCATAATCTGTACGAGTCCCAATAAACCATAAACACAATAAACAGAAAGAACTTTTCTTCAAAAGTTGACACAGAACCATGGTTGTAATTTTTCTGCCAGTAGGGACAGAACTGTTGAGATAGAAAATAGCTGTTGATATATCCACTTACATTTTAGTTATAGCTGTTAATATAGATAACCTTGTTTAGTTATAGCTTATAAGCACAGCATTTTGCTTAAAATCTGGACTGCACTTGAGTGCCAGCTGATAAGGTGGGTTTTATGTCTTTTGGCCGTGAGCTATAAGTTACAACAAAAAGATTCAGCTTCTTAGCTTAAGAACTTATTTACTCAACAAAATCAGGCTATTCGCTTAAAAGATGCAACCAAAGAAGCCTCCAGAGTTGGACCAGCATTTTTTTGAGGAGACAGTTAATAGTCGTCTTCTGATATCTTATAAGATATTGACTGAAATACAATCTTAAAACCAAAAGAACTATTTACTTACAACTTCTATCTATTTAATCGTACATTAGCTTGACATTACTCATGAATGTCTTTGCCTATTGAGACTCCATTGAACTTCTAACATAAAAATAATTACTGTTAAACCGGGAATACAACTTTTGCATAGAGATGAATGAGTCTAAGAGAAGATACCCTTTCTGTTCTTAATATATTTATGATTATATTTGTTGCGAGTATTATACCTTCAGCCATAGTAGTAGAGACTGTGCCAACACAACACCCTGTTATTAAACCAATGTACGACATATCACAATATCGAATGAAACCAAATATTTGCTTCACCAAACAAAATCTGCTTGAAACATTGAAGTTGTTTCCAAATGAAACAAAGGCCTGCGTTAAAGAAAGAACAAAATAAAAAGAAGGAATAAAAAAACCCATATTTCAGAATTAAGCTGATACAGGGTAAAATGATTCTTTTCCAAAGAAAATTTATATTTGGAAATGAGTATTTACCATAATTTGCAACACATATAGACTGAGTAAAGCGCTGAGTTTTTCTTTCACTTTCCCCTCCTGTTCCATTGAGCAACAACCAGATACATATCAGAAATCAGAGGAGACACGAGAATAAGCATAAAAAAAGTAATTGTAAAAAGTTGTACATACCAACAGCTCACAAAGTAAATGCATAGATTTAGCTACTTCAACTGACTGTTCTAACAAATCCTCATAATTTCTCTCTTCCTCATCTGACTCTGACAACACGGTCCTTAATACATTGACGATAATTGGAGCAGCTACTTTTAGTTGCTCAAACTGGCGTCTCTGCGTTAAAATAAGTACTGAAAAGAATAATACCCGCAATAAAGGTAAGAGTGGTACGAATAATAACTAAATGTGGAAAATAGACAAAGGATACTGCTTCCGTCCTCATGATATGCTAAATTTGACTCATAAAAAAAGATTTTCCTTTGCAGGACAAAATTCGTTAGGATTGGAAGCACTATACCGTTCTCCATCGTTGCAGTTACACCAAGCATTTTAATTTTAAAAGAAAACAAGCATATTCCGAAGGATCTCAAGAAAATAAATATTATAATTCACATTCTAAAACATAATATAGCGACATCGATCCAGGAGGAATTGTGTTACCTTTAGCTAACCCGCTTAACAGAGGAGCGTAATAGCTAGGAACTTTGAACTTCATGCATGAAGAATCTAGCGCCTAGTCACAACAAGTTTTGCATCAAATACTGTTCCATGATATTCGTACACAGGTATGAAGCAACCGAATGCCAACTTGTAAATGCCCATATTACAAAGATTATCTTTACAAAGAAATACCTTCATCGGAAAGAGATAAACAATAGGATTATTATGCATAAATAACAATCATGCAGGGTATTTGGACTACCAGATAGTACGTCCATTGTTTATATTGTTATTTAAATGTAACTCTTGGGGATGAACAGTCTTTTGGCAACCATATATCATTTTTAGGGATAATTACATGCATATATTGGAAACAAATGGAGGTTTTTGTCCCTTTTTCATCCCCCTTTAAACAAGTCCGTTATAGATGGTGAAAATCAGACTTGTTATGAATAAAGTATAACAGAACTATGAGCTTTTTTCTAGTCCCCATGTTCTCTCTCTTCTACAGTACAGGTGGAGATTTAATTGATTCTAGAAAACTGCAGGGTGAGTGGCCTAGCGTGTGGAACTTTAATATAGAGGGTAAAAATATAGGTAGTTATGAATAAAATATTAATGATTTTCGAAATTGTTTCTTCTTTCTTGTTCTCTTTCTCTGTGTCGAATCTCTCCCTCTCGTTCTACATTAGAGGGTAAGTCATATCTGATTTTAGGTCAAGTGACCTAACAAGTGGGGTTACTCGAAAGGCAGGTAACGTGAATTAACCAGAACTTTGGCTCCTAAACTTTGTTCAGTTGTCACCATTTTCTTTAAAAAAATATTCAAGCTATATGCAACTGGGTAGCGTTAATTCGTCATAAACATTAAAGTCATATGACACAAGTTGTTACTGATTTCTCCATCCAAATCAAGGGGCTACAAGAAACACCGGCAAAAAAAGAAAGATAGACAACAAACCATTCCAAAAAAAACATGGAAAATTGTGTGAAAGAAATGAAAAAATTCAAAAACTACCACAGAATAAATAAGCTGAAGGGAATTTCAGAATATGTACCTCACACAGAATAGAAACCATATCCCGAGCACTACAAATCTCGATAAAGCGGTTGATTATACTCTCGGCAATCTCAAAACATCTTTGAGACACACATGCAAATCTTGCAACCGCCTTTGGTAACTCAAAAGAGAGAGAATCAACAACTGCCTAAATACCCAATGAATACACAATGTCAGCTAAAAGTTCACATAGTAGGGGGGAAACTGATACTTGTATGGTAGCATTAAGGGATTGTTTGGCTACAGTTTATCAGCAAAAAAATTGGTTAGTAGGAGGGAGAGGAAATGTTGGATTCATCCAGCATAAAATTTAGGTTTTTCGGGTTGCAAAAAAAGGCCTAGCTCTCAAACTGGCTGACCAAATGCACTGGAGCTTATAAACAAGATAGAATGACCTAAGCTTAAAAGCTGCAACCAACAAGCCCTAAGTAGGAATATAAGAAAGATGAATAAGAACTGCAAAAAGGACGGCTCGGTAAAATTTTCACTTCTACAAGTTTGTTTACAAAATTCTGAAAGCATAAAATGATCTATGCCTATTACATCGGTTTCTATTTTGCTTTTCTGCAAATTAATGGATGATATTTTCAAAGGGCTGATACAAAGAAAGTCCAAAAACTTGTTTTCGTGTTCTTTCGCTGTTTCTCTCTGCGCTGTATAGTCTCGATTGGGCGTGCGGTATTGCAAGAATTGTGATATTTCATGTCATTCTCATAATTAAGTCACATGCCAATTACAAACTCTATACGTGTCAATGTCGCAAAAACATTCACTTTTCATTCTCACTAGAAAAAACATTCAAAAGATACACTAAACTTACAAAAGCAGAAATTGAATTTAAGGATGTCCAGTCTTCTATCACTGCTAAAATAGAAGGTATAACTAACATCATATGGAAACCAAAAGGAAGTATAAAAATGGAAAAAAAAAAAACGTTGGAATGCCCCTACAGAAATCTTTGATCAAAGTACAACTTGGCTTGAGATATTAATAAGTCATTTTTTCGCAATTTAAAATTGACTTACGGAAACAAAATACAACCTGGGGGAGTGCAGGTAAATGGAGGTACTGATGAATATATCTGACAAGAACCAAAGCGTTGTCAGCTAAAAGCTCGTTGTCAGGGTCTGAAACTGCATCGTCAGCCACGGAACTGAGAAACTCTGCGAGTTCAGCAATGGATTCATCTGAATGTTTGTAATCTCCTGATTCGATAGCCTGTAAGTCCAAAGTCGAAATATTTCAGAAACTAAAATCATGGCTAAATAAGAATACACTGACGTATCATTAAGATTTTGATGATTTGCTACCCTCATCCAAATAGCATTTAGAAAGTTGAAGTTAGATTTCTCGGGAGATTCGTGCAGCTAGTGTACTTAATAAATAAAACACGCGTCTGTTACTAATCAAGTATTGAATATCCAGAACATGTATATACATAATGTTTCAGCGTATATCAATTTTCTATGCCGATCCAAATAGCAAGTTAACATTAGAAGCTATGTAACACGGAAACTTTAAAAAAAATATATGAGTATCGGATAAGGATACGATTAGGATGTCGTGGATACGGTATCCGATGCGTGATTTAGAGTATAATGTACATGTTGGATACGGATAAGGCACCTATACGCCACCGTACGAGTATCCAATACGTCCGGCCAAATTTGACTTTTTTATTTTCTTATTTGCATAATATATAATTTCTAATTTTGAGAAGTGAATGTCATTATCCAGTTAAATGATGAGTCTATTTATGGTTTAATAATATAAAAACTGAATTAAAAAGTTAAATTTTTGATAACTTTGATATAAAAGTTAAATAAAAAAGAAATTGGTCGTATGCAACTGCACAAAAAGCTTGATCGAGAGTCTGATGCACGAATTTGACTTCATACTTTTTGCATTTACATTTTTGATATGTTATGTAAACCTTAACATTCATATAAAAAAAAACTTAAAATCAAAAGTAATTCATGTATTCCTAGATTTTCAAAACAAAAATAAAAAAAATCGGCATATCGGTCTCGTTTATGATATTCGTAACCGTATCCATGCAACATAGATTAGATGTTGTACACTAATCAGGTAATGTACAAAATGAATAAAAGAAGATACAGGTCGGTTAGTTACTAATCAGGTATGTATAGGGTTAATTTGGTTTTTGTACCCTGGATGTTGCGTTTTTCTTGTTTACTAACCTCTATTATCAATTTTACTATTTTGTACCTTGTATTCGTGTTTTTTTTTTACATTTGAACTTTTTCATCCAATTATGGATAGAAAACCAACATAACACGGACGTTCCATCCATAATTAGATGGAAAAGTTCAAAATGTAAAAAAAAACACGAATTCAGCCTCCAGTGTACTAATTGGAAAAACTAACAACGTAAGGTAGTAATCGAGAAACACGCAACAATACAAAGTACAAAGTTGCTAAAAAACCGGTATATAATATAATCAATGCTGTTAGATTTTGTCCACCCTAGCTAGCACGCATTTACTAGTAAAAGAATACATGAATCCAGCATCTAGGGTACTAATTGGAAAAACTAACAATGTAAGGTAGTAATCGAGAAACACGCAACAATACAAAGTACAAAATGGCTAAAAAACCGGTATATAATATAATCAATGTTGTTAGATTTTGTCCATTCTAACACTTATTTACTAGTGGCTTGTTATAAACATATAAATATATATATATATAGAGAGAGAGAGAGAGATGAGGGTTACAGAGGAGCAATTAGTTAGGGCTTGGCGGAGGCGACAGATAATAGGCTGATTTTCCCCCGACTCCATTGCTGACATGGCAGATATTATATAAATTTATATACGTACAGTATGATATGATATATATATATATATATACCAGCGGACACTGAATAAAAAAAAAGATGTGTTACAATATGAGTAACGATTATGATCAGAGAGGGAATAAGTTAATAATTATATGACACTTGTTTTTATTTTAATTAGTATTTTCTTATAAACAATTGTTTTAATGCTTTATAATTCCTCTTTGTATGTTATATTTATACTATTGCTTTATGTCTACGTGTCTTGAAACAAATATTTATAAAATATTGATAGTTTGAAAAATTACAAATAAAAAAACTGCTAAAATAAAAATAACTGATATTTCACGTTACCATTCATCTTTCTTGTTATCAACTATCTTTCTCTCTCTCTATTATCTATATATATATTATCAAATCCTCATTCTCTCAACCATAATTGCTCCTCCGTTCATCGAATATTCTACTATAACGGGTTACATATTTTTTTTGATTCACACTCATCGGGTGGCCAGGTCCGCTAGTTATTATTTATGTGAAGAGTGATTATAAAGTATTGAAACAATTATTTATAAAAAAATCATATTAATTTATAAAATTATAAAATAGTAGTAAACATTTTTACACACGAATTAAAATAAAAATAACTGTTATCAAATTCTCTCTCTCTCGCTCAACCATAATTATCTTTTCCTTCATCGAAAATTCTACAGATTTTTTATTGAATTCACACTCATCGGGTGGGCAGGTGCACTAGTATATATATAGAGAGAAATACTATTATTTATGTGAAGAGCGATTATAAAGCATTGAAACAATTATTTATAAAAAATTCATATTAATTTATAAAATTACAAAATAGTAGTAAACATTTTTATACACAAATTAAAATAAAAATAATTGTCATTAAATTCTCTCTCTCTTTCGGTCAACCATAATTGTCTTTCCCTTCATCGAAAATTCTACCATAACGGATTATAAATTTTTTATTAGATTCACACTCATCGGTTGGGCAGTTCCGCTAGTATATATATACAGAGAGAGTGAGAGAGGAGAGAGTTTTCTGGTGGTATTGAATTAGATGTGACTCATTTCCTATTTAATTGTCCACTACGTGCAATTTTGATCGATTTTGACCGGCCAAGAACTTGTATCAAAATTGTCGGAATGAAAATTTTCAAAAGTTGATCATATATTTCAAATGTTAAATTTTATGATTAGATTTAAAAAAAAATTATTTCGACAATTTTTATACAAATTATAAGCCGGTCAAAATTGAACTAGTTTCATAGTGGACAATTAAATGTGCACGGAGTGAGTAGGTAAATGCCTTCCAACACTTGAAACTTGCTAGCACATGATGGGTCAAGTTTTCATTGGTTTATACGAGGGCTAAGTTCGCTCCGATTTGATTCGGTTTTTGACAAAACTGAAACTGAGCAGATTTTTCGGTTCGTTTTTTTTCGTTTTCGTTTTTTTTTTTTTTTTGGACCAAACCGAATCGGTTTTTTTCGGTCCGGTTTTTTCGGATTTATTTTCGATTTTTCGGTTTTTTGGTTTTTTTCGGTTCTGTTTTATTGTAAACCGAAACCGACCGGAAAAAAATTTGATTTTTCGATTTCTGTCTTTATCGGCCTTTTTCGGTTCGGTTCGGTTTTTCCGGGTTTTCGCCCCGTCCTAATTTATACAACTATCTCTGGACAATTTCATAACATTTGAGAGACTAAAAATGTCAATTGTTAAAAAAACACACACCATGATGTGCAAGTTTAAGTGTAAATATCAATGCTCGTGTTATTAAGTCAGAGTCGGAGTCGGATTTTAAGCGTAAATAGCTTATCTATCGTCTAATTTTCATTTAATTATCGCTTATATCAGTTAATTCCGCCTAATATACTAGGCGTCAAGACTTTGCCTATCATCCAGACCCTACCTAATTTTTGTCTAAGTCCGCCTTTTAAAACACTGGATGTGAGTAAATATGTTTTTACTCATGTCTCATTGCACTGCATGCAATACGCAATCAAAAGATTTCCCCTTAGAAGAAAAAGAAGGCTCATGTGCATTGCCGGAGCCAACTTTTTGGAGGTCGTAGGCCACTTAAAATATGAGGGCTTTTCTGTGTCATAAATAGTAGTTTTTTTTTTTTTTTAATTAGGCTCAAATATGTTATTTTTAATAAGAATCAGGTTTTTTGTGATGCATGTAATATATGGGACCAAGAATACATTACTCGAAACTATAAAATTTAAAATTTAACAAAAAATGCAACAAACAGGAATCGAACCTGCATGGACCGAGCAGTCAAAAGTTATGAGTTTGCCGCTTACCACTATGACATGAGAGTTTTTTAAATATGAAACGCATTGTTAAATATATAATCTTTATTTGTTAGTATAAAATTGGGGCTCTAAAATAGTCGTTTTTTGGGGGACCTCTAGGCCCGTGCCTCTTGGTACTACCCTCAAAACCGGCTCTGCTCGTGTGTGGCACTCCTTGCTCGCGGAGCGTTATACCTGAAAAATAAATAAACATTAGGTTTTTGATAGTAGTCGGCGACTTTCACCCTTCTCGGAGAATAGTGAGGACAAATTACACTTTTGCTATAAAAAAGTTTTTGTTCACTTCTATCATAATTGGTGTATGAAAAACTGTACTATAGTTGAACACAGCACTAGTGATTCATGTATTAGTGGGGATATGCCTCGGAAAATGAGATAATCGATTACCAATTGTATTTTATTTAACTTATTGTTACCACCCTTTTATGGTTTTTTTGTTTACCACCCTTTCTTGATTAGAGAAAATAATTGCACGTACAAGTAAATAAGTTATTCAAACTACGATGCGCATTACGTGTCGGCATATGAGTACTGGCTTTGACATCGAAGCGGAGGGTTTTACATAGAGGATGAATGATGATATGGAATTTGCATATTTGGTAGAATATTTTGTTTTATACATAAGTTTACCCCACTTAATGTGAATTGTAGCGAGAACAGTATGAAATACCAATACTCACATGTTTGGAAGAAATTTGTCATTCGCGGTCAACATTTTGATTCATAGTTCATAGCTTTGATCATTTGGAGTACACTAAAAAAGATTGCCTAATTTATTGTGCAATTTATCCGGAATTCAGGTTATGTCGAAACCTCCAAGTGACGAATCGCTCCTTGGAACATCTGACGATTGTCTCCTTGATTTCACCGAAACTGACATCCATCTACCAATGCTCATATACGAGACACGTGAAAAACGTCTGGGGTACGACGACAACTTCTTTAGTCCGATCGTCTGCAATAATGTCAAACGGACCGTTATTCTAAATCTTGATTGTGACCATTACATATATAACTTTCATGCATTACGCAAGGGTATGTGTTTTATGACGGATCCTGGTGGGGACTGTTGGAAAAATAGGAAAAAAACATGTAGTTTAAACATGTTTTCCAAAGTGGTCAGGGACCAACTTTGAGTCAATTTTTAATACGACTCCTCAGTTTTTCTGAGGCCATACTCTATGCGTTTGAGTAGCTCGTGCGACGAGCTTCGCAACTGTATATCGCATGACCAATTCGGAGGAATGGTGTGAATGATAATTGGACTCGAATGTTGGTACTCGAAAGAGGGAAAAACCGAAATCTGGAAAATGGGGTAGAGAGTGGGAATAAACCATGAGGGTTATCCCACATTGGAAAATCAAGGTTGATTTTCACTCTATATATACAAACCCATCCCATGTAGTTGGTAAACTAATTAAGTCCACATACCCATGAGTGGGTTAGTGTGTACCACACACGCGCGCGCTCGCTCGGGTCTCGGGACTCGGGACTCGGGACTCGGGCGTCTTGGGTCTTGGGTCTTGGGTCTTGGGTCTTGGGTCTTGTACTAAATCTGAAAAGGGACTTTTGCATATTTGCAAGAGCAGTCCCTAGAGTTTCAGAAGGTTTGAAACTCCAGCAGTAATTGGAGGCGGATTCTGGGGATGTAACTCCCAGAATTAAATGACCAATAAATTCTGCGGTTTCAGAATTTCCTCTATAAAGAGGCAGCCATCCCCTCACATTCTAACACACATTCAAATCAGTATCTTCTCTCTAACCAAAAGCTGCATATTTTTTTTCCATAGCATTTAGAACCAGAGAGAACCACCCACCAACAGCTCGACTTAGACTCGTCGCCAGTTTCCGGCGAGTCTTCCGAAAGACGTTGTACCTTGTGATCGAAGCGCCAACGCAACCAGAAACCTTAAGGTGGTTGGGCGAATATCGGTTAAGGGCATACTGTTAACAGTAGCCTCGTCCGTTTAATTTTACATTCTGTCCGTTTTATTTTTTCCACATTTAAATTCAGTTTTACATTCTGTCCTTTCAATTCAGTATTTTAATTTCAGTTTTTTAATATTCTGTCCTTAGCTGTACCTTTTCTTTTCTGTTTGTACTATTCTGTAATTATTTTAAAGTTCTGTTTCTGTTCTGTAATTTCAATTCTGTAATTTAATTCTGTAATTAGATTAGTTTCAATTCAGTCCTGTATTTTAAATTCATAACAGAACAGTCCGGCTGTTAAGTTTTTACTTTCCAGTCCGGCAGTTTCTTTTAATTACAAAACAGTACATCAGATTATTAATTGATAATAATCTGATAACGTTTGTTTTTTATTTACATTTCAGTACCTACATGTTGTAATCAATTTATTGTATTTCATTTGGAAATTAATAAAGATTACACTGGTTTTATTTAATTACTGTTTAGTCCTTTATTTATTATTAATTGTTATTTCGTACACGAAAACCAACAATCTTAACCGATATCGTGTTGTTTCTTTCGTGTATTGATTAATACAATTATTTATTTTTATAAGGAATAATGCTTTCTTGTTTTCAATTCTAAATTATATTAGAAATTGAATTACAAAGAATAAATTCCAAACAGTTTAATTTTATTTTATTTTCTTGTTGATACCAACCGTTTTGGTATTCAATAAGAATCGTTTCAATCCTTTTAATATCAACCGTATTGATATTTAAAGGGATAAGAGTTTATTTTAATTTTGTTTGGTAATTCTTTTACAAACCCAAATTTCAGTTTTGGTGTTTGTTTATAGAATTGTTTGTACACGTATCTCATACGTTTTGTGTTGTCGTTTCAGATGACAAACACGTCGCCTATTGAGTTGCCTATCGGAAGTGAGCATGACCCAGTGGTTGGTGGAGATGTCCATAACACTGGAGGCGATGCGATTGTGGGGGCTAACGCCGATGACGCAGTTGCAGCGGCTGAGGCCGCCGCGGCTGCGGCTATGGCGGATGCTACGGCCAAAGCTGAGGCTGCGGCCGAAGCAGCGGCCACGGCCAAGGCCGCAGCTAAGTCTGCGGCAAGAGCCAAGGCTGCGGCCAAGGGCAAGGCACCGATGTATTCGGCTGTGCCTACTTTGCCGACTTCTCATCTGGAGAAACCGGAAAAATTCAGGGGAGACAACTTTAAACGTTGGCAGCAAAAGATGCTGTTTTATCTCACGACCCTGAATCTGACCAGGTTTCTCAAGGAGACTGCTCCCGTCCTAAGCGAGGACGATCTGGACGAGCAGTCGTTCTCTGCGGTTGAGGCATGGAGACATGTCGACTACCTATGCAAGAACTATATCCTGTGTGCTCTAGATGACACGCTGTTTAGTGTTTTCGAGCCCAAAGCTACTGCAAAGGAGCTGTGGGAGACTCTCGAAAATAAGTACAAGGTGAATAACGCTGGCACAAAGAGATTTGTTGTCACGGACTTTCACGAGTACCGTATGACTGACAGCAGGGGTGTCATGGAGCAAGTTGAGGAGCTCCAACTGATTTATCACCGCCTTGAGGCTGAGGGGCTAGTTATTAATGAGCCTTTCCAGGTGGCACTCATGATTGAGAAATTGCCGCCGTCATGGAAAGACTTTCAAAACTACCTGAAGCACAAGCGGAAGGAAATGAGGTTGGAGGGGCTCATTGAGAAGCTCAACATCGAGGTGAGCAACCGTCGCTCCGTGAGGAGAGTCGGTGGTGCTGTCATCCCGATGGCAAAGGCCAATGTGGTCGAAAGCTCCAACGTCAAACGGAAACGTTTTGACACCGGAGGCAGTGCTGTTGTCGCAAAGAAATTTGCGGGAACCTGCTTTGTGTGTAACAGGACCGGCCATCGTGCGGCGGACTGTTATGACAATAAAGGCGCTGCTAAGCCTAAGCCCCCCCCAAGAAACTTCAAGGGTAAAGGGAAGAGGAAAGCTCCAGCTCAGGCTCATCTGGCTGAGGGAGGACGAGATGACGACCACTTTACTGCTGTGGTCTCTGAGGTCAATCTCGTGGGGAGCAACCCCAAAGAGTGGTGGCTGGATACTGGCGCCACAAGCCACATCTGCTCAACTAGGTGGATGTTTAAGACCTACGCAGCGGTAGAGGGAGAAAGCTGCTTCATGGGAAATTCTGCTACTTCCAAGGTGGAAGGAAAAGGAATGGTCGTGATGAAGATGACCTTGAGAAAAGAGCTGAGGTTGACAAATGTGCTTCATGTTCCAGATATCCGCAAGAATCTGGTATCAGGATCGGTGATGGTGAAGAACGGATTTAAACTAGTTTTAGAATCCGATAAAATTGTAATCACCAAAAATGGTGTCTATGTAGGCCGTGGCTATATGACCAACGGCATGTTTAAGTTAAACGTAGGGACACCTGCTCCCAATAAAGGTGCTAAAGCTGAGGCTAGCACAAGTAATGTAATGACTGTTGCCCAAGAGGCCAATAAAAATTCCGAGTTTAATTATTTATTTGAGTCATTTCATTTGTGGCATGGTAGATTAGGTCACGTGAATTATAATTCTTTAAAGAAATTAATTTCACTAAAACTAATACCAAATTTCGTTTTTGATAAGCAACACAAATGTGAGATTTGTGTAGAAGCAAAATTAACGAAATCATCGTTTCAACATGTTGAACGAGAAAGTGAACCTCTCGGTCTAATACACACGGATGTATGCGACTTAAAGTTTATACAAACGCGAGGAGGGAAAAAGTACTTTATCACCTTTATAGATGATTGTACTAGATACTGTTACGTTTACTTAATGAGAAGTAAAGACGAAGCAGTAGAGAAATTCGCTCTTTATAAGACCGAAGTTGAAAATCAACTCAATAAGAAAATTAAAACATTGAGAAGTGATAGAGGCGGTGAATATGAATCACCGTTTGAACAGATATGCGCTGAAAGCGGCATTATACATCAAACCACAGCCCCATACACTCCCGAGCAAAATGGGGTTGCTGAGCGTAAAAATAGAACGCTAAAGGAAATGATGAATGCTATGTGTTGGCCCGTGCGGCTAACCTTGGGGGGGGGGGGGGTGAATAAGGTTTATGGCGATTTTCGCCTAATTAAAATTCTAAGCAACTAACACCCAACTAATGCAATTCTAAGCTTAAGCGTTATAACAAGAGTTAAAGAATTGCTAGAATTACTTAACGCAAACAAGAAAATAAGCAATAAAATAAGTTGCGTAAAGTAAAAGTAAGGGAAAGGAATTGACACCGCGATTTATAGAGGTTCGGCAAACGCGCCTACGTCCTCTCCTCGGTACTACCGAGTATTTCACTAAAAATGTTCTTGCGGATATTACAAATCCTATTGAGCTCAATCGACCGATTGGCTCACCCTCTACCCGGGGTTCCTACTCTTGATACAAGTGCAAGAGAACACGTCTACGAGTCTACGACTCCCCCTCAATTTATGAGTACCCGAATGAAAAACCTAGAGATTTTAAGCTTCACTTGCTTACAAAGCCTCTACCCGTTCACTCGCTCACAATTGAGTTTATAAAACACTCGATACAAATTTAGCTACAAAAATGTAACTTCGCTCACGATTCTAATTGCTTCTTAAAAAGCTAATTGGTGAGTTGTTGATGATGATCGAGCTTGAATCTCCTTTTCTTTGATTTCCCTCTTTCTCGAATATATTCACCAAAATGGTGATTTTAGGGTTTTTATGAGAGAGGTTGAAGGATGTTAATAGATATTGTAATTGGTGATTTAGGAGAGAGATTGGGGTGGTTTATATAACAGCAAAGTCTGTTTTTCTGGGTTATGACCGTTGAAGATATAACAGCTCTTTTCCAGAATAAGCTGAAAAGTTGTTTTCGAAAACTGCAGAAAACGATCGGTCATTTTCTACAGTCGATCGGTCGTTTTACAGAAAACGATCGGTCGTTTTCTAAAAACGATCGGTCGTTTTTATACTGGACTCACTGGAAGAAATTGGACCAAAAACGATCGGTCGTTTTTGTCCAGTCGATCGGTCGACTGTAATCCTGGTCCCGTAAATCTTCGAATGCTCATAACTCCTTCGTTTTAGCTCCGATTTTGGTTCCGCTTGAACCTATGGCTTCGTTATCGAATGCTCTATCATTTAAAGACCTGAAATATACGTTTTCTATTTTTGGACAAGACAAGAGTTATATCATCGAAATCGTAAAATCATTAAACGCATAATCAAAGTAATAATCAAAATCATTATTGAACTCTATGTTCAACACTATGCTAATCAGTTCTGGGTTACCCCAGAACATGTGGGGGGAAGCTGTACTTTTCGCTAACTATGTTTTAAACAAGTTACCACATAAGAAGCGAGAAAAGACTCCATATGAATTATGAAAAGGTCATCAACCCAGTTATAAGAACCTGCGGGTTTGGGGTTGTCTCGCAAAGGTCCTAGTTCCCACTCCTAAGAGGATGAGAATTGGTCCTAAGACGGTGGACTGTGTGTTCATCGGATATGCACAGAATAGTAGTGCATATCGGTTTCTCGTGCACAAGTCGGACAATCCCGATGTGTATGTAGATACGTATATGGAAAGCCGAGAGGCCTCTTTCTTTGAAGATATCTTTCCCCGAAAATTACCTACATCTGTACCAACTGAAGAGTTGAACAGTGAAGGAAATGTGGGGGCAAGTGAACCGACAGAGGAAGAGCCTCGGCGCAGCAAAAGGGCAAGGAAGGAAACTTCCTTTGGACCTGATTTCCTAACCTTCATGGTTGAAGGCGAACCGGCGACATATAAACAAGCTATGTCAACACCGGATTCCCAATATTGGGAAGAAGCCATTCAAAATGAAATTGAATCAATCATGCAAAACCACACTTGGGAACTAGTGGATCTTCCGAAAGGATGCAAGCCCCTAGGTCACAAGTGGATCTTCAAGAGGAAGTTAAAGGTTGACGGCACGATTGAGAAATAAAAGGCGAGACTTGTAGTAAAAGGATTCAGGCAAACGGAAGGTGTCGATTATTTTGACACGTATGCCCCGGTCTCCAGGAAAACGTCTATCCGAATCGTCATTGCTCTCGCAGCTTTGTTTGATATGGAAATACATCAAATGGATGTAAAGACGGTATTTCTGAATGGAGAACTGGAAGAAGAGATTTACATGGAACAACCGGAAGGGTTTGTAGTTCCTGGTAAAGAGCACCAAGTGTGCAAACTTGTAAAGTCTCTATATGGACTCAAACAAGCGCCAAAGCAATGGCACGAGAAGTTTGATAGAATTATGCTATCAAACGGTTTTCACATTAATGAGTGTGATAAATGTGTCTACTCTAAAGGAAGTGGAAGAGACTGTGTTGTAGTCTGTCTCTATGTGGATGACATGATCATAATTGGGAGTAATGATAGAATCAGCTCCACAAAGAAAATGTTATCACAACACTTCGATATGAAGGACCTGGGTATAGCTGATGTAATACTTGGTATGAAGATTACCAAAACATCAGAAGGGTATGCCTTGTCCCAAAGTCACTATGTTAAACAAGTTTTAGACAAGTTTGACAAGGACAGTAAAGCTATGTCAAGAACCCCAATTGAGTTCAACTGTAACCTGAAAAAGAATTTCGGTAAAAGTGTGAATCAATTGGAGTTCTCTCGAGTCATAGGCAGTCTCATGTATATAATGAATTGCACTAGACCAGACATAGCAAACTCAGTGAGTAGACTGAGCAGGTACACCAGTAATCCAAATGAGGAACACTGGAAGGCCATAATGAAACTTCTCAGGTATATGAGGTTTTCAACCGATTACGGGCTGCACTATACCAGATATCCAGCGGTACTGGAAGGGTATTCAGATGCCAACTGGATATCAGACTCCAATAGCACAAGATCCACGAGTGGATATGTGTTTATAATGGGAGGAGCTGCTGTGTCTTGGAGATCCTCCAAACAGACATGTATTGCAAGATCAATTATGGAATCAGAATTCATAGCGTTAGACTTAGCAACCGAAGAGGCAGACTGGCTGAGAAGTCTATTGGAAGGAATTCCAATGTGGCCGAAACCTGTTCCCGCAATAAGCGTGCATTGTGATAGTCAATCAGCTATTGCGCGGGCTCAGGATCATATGTATAATGGAAAGTCTCGACATATACGTCAGAGACATAAATCCGTAAGAGAATTGTTATCCAATGGTGTGGTATCCTTAGATTTTGTAAGATCAAAGGAAAACATAGCGGATCCATTAACTAAAGGCTTGACTCAAGTGGGAGTCGAGACGTCATCGAACAGAATGGGATTAAAGCCCATTAAATTGGTGGCCCCCCCATAGGCAACCCAACCTAAACGGAATCTTTCCTGATAGGTTCAAAGGGAAACTGAACTGTGGGGGCAACCGAACAAAGCACTCGGGAACCTGGAGTTCCCAGCCCATCTCCGCGATGACAGAGTGATAGACCTGTACCATTGTAAGGGTGAGCTTGAGGCTCTTAATGATCCAAGTAACTCGACGGTCGAGTAAAGTGAGTCAGGACACTTTCGACTTGGAACACCTATAACTAGTGTGTAAGGCCGGTACCATGTGATGAGCTTGGGCTAATTCACTAGAGCACTGAGTTGAAGTTGCCAAGGCAGTCCAGGCCAAATATGGACAACAACTAAAGGGCCTAGTACGTGGGTAGAGAGGACACTGTGCGGGTGCCATTCTGGGATACACAAAGCTTGATGGTTCAAAGCTTTACCGCTACCTAATAGCAGTATTCTGGGTGGTACTCCGCTACGGCAGGTTCAAGGCGCGCGCTACCTGACCTTAGGCAGTGAACTTTTGCGGTTCTCTTGATTTGCATTTAGGACATGGGCTTTCGAGCCAATTGCATTCATGTGGGGGATTGTTGGAAAAATAGGAAAAAAACATGTAGTTTAAACATGTTTTCCAAAGTGGTCAGGGACCAACTTTGAGTCAATTTTTAATGCGACTCCTCAGTTTTTCTGAGGCCATACTCTATGCGTTTGAGTAGCTCGTGCGACGAGCTTCGCAACGGTATATCGCATGACCAATTCGGAGGAATGGTGTGAATGATAATTGGACTCGAATGTTGGTACTCGAAAGAGGGAAAAACCGAAATCTGGAAAATGGGGTAGAGAGTGGGAATAAACCATGAGGGTTATCCCACATTGGAAAATCAAGGTTGATTTTCACTCTATATATACAAACCCATCCCATGTAGTTGGTAAACTAATTAAGTCCACATACCCATGAGTGGGTTAGTGTGTACCACACACGCGCGCGCTCGCTCGGGTCTCGGGACTCGGGTCACGGGACGCGGGCCGCGGGATGCGGGATTTGGGATTTGGGATTTGGGATTTGGGATTTGTCTCGGGTCTCGGGTCTCGGGTCTTGGGTTTTGGGTCTTGTACTAAATCTGAAAAGAGACTTTTGCATATTTGCAAGAGCAGTCCCTAGAGTTCCAGAAGGTTTGAAACTCCAGCAGTAATTGGAGGCGGATTCTGGGGATGTAACTCCCAGAATTAAATGACCAATAAATTCTGCGGTTTCAGAATTTCCTCTATAAAGAGGCAGCCATCCCCTCACATTCTAACACACATTCAAATCAGTATCTTCTCTCTAACCAAAAGCTGCATATTTTTTTTCCATAGCATTTAGAACCAGAGAGAACCACCCACCAACAGCTCGACTTAGACTCGTCGCCAGTTTCCGGCGAGTCTTCCGAGAGACGTTGTACCTTGGGATCGAAGCGCCAACGCAACCAGAAACCTTAAGGTGGTTGGGCGAATATCGGTTAAGGGCATACTGTTAACTGTAGTCTCGTCCGTTTAATTTTACATTCTGTCCGTTTTATTTTTTCCACATTTAAATTCAGTTTTACATTCTGTCCTTTCAATTCAGTATTTTAATTTCAGTTTTTTTGTAGCTTTTCTTTTCTGTTTGTACTATTCTGTAATTATTTTAAAGTTCTGTTTCTGTTCTGTAATTTCAATTCTGTAATTTAATTCTGTAATTAGATTAGTTTCAATTCAGTCCTGTATTTTAAATTCATAACAGAACAGTCCAGCTGTTAAGTTTTTACTTTCCAGTCCGGCAGTTTCTTTTAATTACAAAACAGTACATCAGATTATTAATTGATAATAATCTGATAACGTTTGTTTTTTATTTACATTTCAGTACCTACATGTTGTAATCAATTTATTGTATTTTATTTGGAAATTAATAAAGATTACACTGGTTTTATTTAATTACTGTTTAGTCCTTTATTTATTATTAATTGTTATTTCATACACGGAAACCAACAGGGACCGCATATGCTATGTTCAGTTTCCTCACAAGTCAGAGGTTCTAAGGGATCGACCCCTCAGATAGGTATGCGAATCACAATACTGTTTTTTCCGATGTTAATATGCGGGCCCTTGATGGGCTTCAGGGCCCGGTTTTTGTTGGGACTGGTTGTATGTTTCGTAGGGTTGCACTTTACGATTTTGACCCTCCGAGGACGAAAGATTACCATGCAGGTTGGTAAGGTTGTATCTCTTCAGTTTCGTCAGAAATATAGGAATACTTTTTCTGGAAAATATGGTAGAAGAATCAAACTTGGCTGAAAAGCCCTTTGTGATATTTAAGCAAGTTAGAAAAAGCCCAGTTTTTCAGGTTTCTGGAATACCATGCAGCTTAAAGCTTTATCAGGCTAAAGTTAGAAAAACTGGGCTTTTAAGCAAGTCAACCAGACGCATAGCAAAAAAAGTAAAGAGACCTTAGCTCATAAGAGGCAACAAATAAGGCCTATATGTAGAAGTCTTTGATCCTTTTTGACCCTTTGTTTACTAAACTTTTATGATGTAGGTTGTTGCTTTCCGATCCGGAGAAAATTGTCTTCGACTGATGATGATGAGAACCGAGCGTTACGAATGGAGGATGACGATGAGGAAATGAATTTATCGCAGTTTTCAAATTTTTTTGGAAACTCCCCTTTTCTAATCGATTCTATACCGGTGGTTGAGTTCCAAGGCCGTCCATTAAAATACACCCCCGGTACTCTAACCATTCATGTGGACCTTCTTCTACGGTTGTTGAGGCTATTTACGTCATTTCCTGTTGGTACGAGGATAAGACCGCATTTCCTCATCATGTACTGTTTTCTTCCCGCGCTTTCGCTTTTCTTGATGTAAATGATCTATTTAGCATTGAAAATTCATAAATCTCATAAAAGCCTTTGTCAAAAGATTAAGGTTTTTTGGAAGACATAATCAAGCGATCTGCATTATTGCAGCTTATTGTTATTTCCATTTCTTGGTGTAAATTATCTATTTAGCATTGAAAACTCATGAATCTCATAAAAGCTTTTTTTAAAAGATTATGACTCTTTGGGGGCACAACTCCGAATAAAAAGAGTGATGGTATTCATATAACTTATGCACAACTCGTGCACATCATGTGATATAAGTTTTATATTTTTTGTTATAAAAGTTTTTTTCTTCGTGTGCTTTCGCTTTTCTCGGACCAATTTATCGTTGGATCCCTTGACGTGGAATTTCTTACACATCTTTTGGGCATTTCAATAACTTTATGTTTGTTGGCACTAATTGAAATTAAATGGTCGAGAATTATGCTTGAGAAATTGTGGTAAAATGAGCACTTTTGGTTGATAGGTGGCACAAGTGCTTATTTAACCATTGTTTTACAAGGTTTATTACTCCAGTTATAGCGAGTATCTAAATTTCATTTACGCTAACTTCAAAATCGGGTGGTGACGAGGACAATGAGTTTGCGAATCTATATATGTTGAAATAGACGTATTTGAGATGTAATGTATATCGACACTTTGGGGAAGCATAACCAAACAACCTACATTATTGCAACTTACTATTATTTGCATTTCTTGATGTAAATTATTTATTTAGCATTGAAAATTCATAAATCTCATAAAAGTCTTGTAAAAAGATTAAGATTTTTTGGGGAGGTATAACCAAGCGATCTGCATTATTGCAGCTTATTGTTATTTTCATTTCTTGGCGTAAATGATTTATTTAGCATTGAAAACTCATGAATTTCATAAAAGCTTTTCTAAAAAGATTATGACTCTTTGGAGGCACAACTCCGAATAAAAAGAGTGATAGTATTCATATAACTTGTGAACAACTCTTGCACATCATGTGATATAAATTTTATATTTCTTGCTAAAAAAATCCTATAGACCATATAATTACTCTCATGTGGAGTGTTAAGTTGCGTGTTTAGCATTACTATGGATAGAAATAAGCCGAGTTATCGAACTTAGGCAGGGGTGTCTTCGGCTTGTTAAAGCTAACTGCATGGTTCGAACTAGTCTTCGAGCGGTTTGTTGGGGAGAATTTCGGGAGCCGGTCTAAGAGCCAATTTTTTTTTCGGGAATGAAAAAATAGCCCGACCCGACAAAAGTCGTGACCCGATTTTTCGGAATCCTTTAGGGTCGGATAGGTTTATCCCGACATATTTTTATATTTTTCAGATAGTGATTTTTTGATTAAATTTTTTTTATTAAAATGTAACTTAATCTGATTGGGTTAGCTACCCTTAACATACTTTTCACTCTTGACAGAACGAAAAACTTAATAATGTTAACCTCCTAGTGAGAAGAAAATATAAGAAGATAAGAAAAACTTAGTAGTGTTAAGCTCTATTAAAGTCATTCATAACACTATTAATAGCGTCAAGAGTAGAAAGTACGTTAAACCTAGTTAACCAAAGAAGAAATGAAAAATAAATATAACTTAATCGATAGTTTATCGCGATAGTTTTCCTTTTGTTAACCTTGAAATATGATAATAAAAAGAAATATAACTTAATAGATCAACATCTAGCAGTAAAATAACAATATCATATCGATACGAGCTTATAACAGCATCCAGAATCTTCAATTTGCGGGTCAAAAGCTTCCAAGGTTTCTTAAGAAGCTCTGATGTCTCACTACCACCATATTCACTTTTTTCATCCCAAAACCCCCCCATCTATAGGCCATATTGCATTTCGATCTCCATAAGTTCCCTTGGGTTTTCGATTCTCCACTTTAGGAACAAAGAAAGGACCGCTATACAGAGTACGATTAGTAACCTGTGATGAATTAAATAGGAAATAAATTAAAAGAAAGTTACAAACGGGGTGTGTGAAGTGTCGGAATTCTTAGTATGCAACAAAGTTAAGTAGTGACTCATCATTAAGATTAATCACGAATGTAAGACTATGTCAAAGAACAACCACAAGGCAAAGTATGAAAAAAACCATTTCACTCTCTAGCTAAAGTAGCAAAAATCTCTATCTGATTCACATTAAAAATCTCTATCTGAAACATTAAAAATCTCCATCTTCGACATACTCACGTTAGAGGGGACAACCAACGGAATGATATCGTCCACTGTTTTTTTAGCTACATCCGCATACTTATACACGTCTTTACATACAGGCCAAATCCCGTCCCCCATTTTCACCGCGTCTAAATAACAATCTTTACATATTTTATAATCAGAATCGCACGGAATAATATTTGCATCTTCGACATACTCACATTAGAGGTGGGGGATCAAACCCCGTACATCTGACATGCAAAGTGTGTGCTCTCTGTTATATGAGTTACACTCCTTGTTTGTTTCAAAATATTAATTTTATTTAGATAAGTATAATAATAGGTTATGGAGCCATTATAAAAAAAAAAGAATACGAAAGACAAATAAAGGAAGTTTTTTTTTTTTTTGAAAAAGACCCATTATATATCAGTTGAACAAGTTTGCTTGGGAAATACTTGTATGAATTAAGGGTGTGTCAACTAATTACAATTTTTTAATTTTAATTTTAAATTAATTTTATTATAATATTTTGTGATTTATTAACATGTATTGGGTTTTTTAGTAGGTGTCACACCTTAAATTAATGTGTACCGGGTGTAAGGTGTTACTCGGTTTGCTTTTATTATCTCAATGGACTCTTTTAATTTTATTGAGTGTTTGATTATTCGATTATGTTTGGGTATAAATTGATTTTTTTAATTGGCAATTGTTCCATTTTTAAAGGTTTATATTTGATTTAGTGCTCAATTTAACATATGGTTCAATAATATTTTAATTGATTATTCGATTTGTATAGGGCTCGATTTATTCTATGGTTCAGTAGTTGTTAATTTACAGAAAACTTAATTGAGTTTTTTTTTGTGTAGTTGTTATGAAAGATAAAAAAATGTTATATGGATATCAAATTAAAATAATAAGAGAGGCTTAAGCAAAACCGGATATGACATATAATTGAAATTTTTGTTTCACAAAATGCAAGAAGATGTCATTTCTGTTGATTATTTTGCGTTGCAATAAATTTCAAAGTAATATTTTTTTAATTATAGTTTTTTCTTTTTGCAAGACGAAGAAAAAAAAATGGGGCGCAAAAAAATAATAATACCGCTAAGGCGCTAACCGACACTGCCGATTCTATCAACTTATCCAATAAATGGGGTGAGTCACCCTATTAAATCCACCTGTAAATAAAGAACTTAATACGTATTGTACTTCGACCCTTTGCGAGATTGACAGATTCATGGGTTGATTATCTGGGATTATGGGTATCTGGGACATTCTAATTTACAAATTCGCTACTTCGGATTTCACTATCAAGATCGTTTCAATCTCTCGAGTAGTTTACATATGACCCCCTGAAGTTCTTGGTGCATAATTGGGACAAATTTTCTATACATTTTTACTGAATGTCTTCAATTTTAATGTTGCATGATACTCCATCCGTTTTCAATTAATTGTCCATTACAAAACTACATGTAATTTTGACCGACCAATAACTTGTATCAAAATTGTCGGAATAAAAATTTTCAAAAATTAATCATATAGTTTAAATATTAAATTATATGATTTAGTTTTGAAATATTTAATTTTAACATTTTTGATACATGTTATAAACCGGTTAAAATTAGACTTAATTTCGTAATGAACGATTAATTGGTAACGAAGAGAGTACTACATTATATGTACCGAATCATAATTAAGATTTGAAAATTTAGATTTTTAAAAATTAAGTACGTTTTGTACTGACGAATGATTCTTCTTATAATCCATCAAAAGAAAATTTGTCACCTGAATAATTAAATGCATATCAAAAGTGAAAGTGTGTAAAAGATCAGCTATATATAGAACTTTCAAAGACGCTAAATTAATAAAAGACATAAATCCATTTTTCCATCTTTATATAAGAAATTAGAGTACATCATCTATAAATTGTGGAATCAATATTCAATGATAGATACTGCTACTAGGAGAAACACATGAGCATGAAATTTTTTCAGAGGAAAACTATTCAGATGCATACGTAAATCCATCTCTACATACAATATTTTTCTTGCTAGCGATTTTAAGACCTGCAGGAACTATAATATTAGCATCTTCGAGTATGGAATACAAATTTAAATCCCAATAAGGGAAAATAAAATCATATAGAAGCGACGATATGAAAAATACATTTAGACAGCTTGGTTCTTTTGAAAAAACAGAAGCAAGAACAAACTCAATTTTATTCCAGATCAGCTTAGTTAATTTAAGAATCTGGAATAAGCCGATTATCTCAACAGTTTTCTTGTACAAAAATCTTCTGATTTCTTTGTCCCTCATAAGTCATAAATTTCACAATTACTTGAAGTAAAAAATAAAAATAAAACAAGCATGAATAAAGGTAAAGATAGTATCAGATGCAGTTCATCATACACTAAAAAAGCAAACAGGAATTAACCCATAAAAAAAAAGCAGCCCCTAAAATGGGATAATTTTTTATTGATATCTTATATACAACTTAATTAATTATTAGTATATGAAACTGAAATTAATTAAAGATTTGTTCATTTTCCCTAACTAACCAATAAAAATCCCAAAAAAATAAGAAAAAATGAAGAAAAAAAATCCCAAAAATCTAAAATCAGCAAAAATCCAAAAGCGCAAAAAAATAGTCTGGATCGTCTTAATTCATATTAAAAATAATTTTAGTCATTTTAAAAATAGTCCGAGTCATTTTTTAAAAAATCTGAGTCGTTTTGAGTCATTTTAAAAACAGTCGGAGTTGTTTTAAGTCATTTTAAAAACAGTCGGAGTCGTTTTAAGTTATTTTAAAAACAATCCGAGTTGTTTTAAGTCATTTTAAAAACAGTCCGAGTCGTTTTAAGTCATTTTAAAAACAGTTTGAGTCGTTTTAAGTCATTTAAAAATAGTCCGAGTCCTTTTAAGTCATTTAAAAACAGTCTGAGTCGTTTTAAGTCATTTTAAAAACAGTCTAAGTCATTTTAAAAATAGTCTAAGTCATTTTAAAACCAATCTGAGTCGTTTTGAGTTATTTTAAAAACAGTCTGAGTCATTAAGTCATTTTAAAAATAGTCTGAATCATTTTAAATCGTTTTAAAAACAGTCTGAGTAATTTTAAAAACAATCTGAGTCGTTTTAAGTCATTTTAAAAACAGTGTGAGTCATTTAAAATTATTTTAAAAACAATCTGAGTAATTTTAAAAACAATTTGAGTCGTATTAAGTCCTTTTAAAAATAGTTTGACTCGTTTTAAGTTATTTTAAAAACAGTCCGAGTCATTTTAAATCATTTTTAAAACAGTTATAGTTGTTTTAAGTCATTTTTAAAACATCTAGAGTCGTTTTAAGTCATTTTAAAAATAGTCTGAGTAATTTTAAAAACTTTTTGAGTAATTTTAAAAACTTTTTGAGTAATTTTAAAAACATATTGAGTCATTTTAAATCATTTTAAAAACAGTCTGATTCGTTTTAAGTCATTTTAAAAACAGTCTGAGTCGTTTTAAGTCATTTTAAAAACAGTTTGAGTCATTTTCAGTCATTTTAAAAATAGTTTGAGTAATTTATAAATAATATGAGTAATTTTAAAAATAGTCTGAGTTATTTTAACTTATTTTAAAAACAGTCTAAGTCGTTTTAAGTAATTTTAAAAACAGTCCAAATCGTTTTAAGTAATTTTAAAAACAGTACGAGTCATTTTAAAAACAATCTGAGTCATATTTAAGTCATTTTAAAAACAGTATGAGTAATTTTCTAAGCTCAACGGTTTTCTTGTACAAAATTTTTCTGATCTCTTTGTCCCTCGTAAGTCATAAATTTCACAATTACTTGAAGTAAAAAATAAAAATAAAATAAGCATGAATAAAAAAGAAGTACCTATGCTTTGCAAGCAAGGTAAAGATGGTATCAGATGCAGTTCATCAGACACTAAAAAAGCAAAAAGGAATTAACCCATCAAAAAAGAGCAGACTTTAAAATGAAGCCGTGTATCTTATTATATATATAGAATTTCAATTAGATGTTTATACATATATATAACCTCTACAACCTATCACCATTTCTAAAAATAATAATAAAATAAACACGGAAACTTCTATGGGTAGCAAGTCACGTGCTCTCCTTGTAGAAATATTGGTAAAGAATGGTACGTACATGCGTAACTATATATTATTAATACAAATCAAATCACCATTTTGAATCTGTTTAATTTTGTCTAATTTTTTTAAAAATACACTCACTCTAATATTGTAATTACTCTTAAATATCATCACTCAATTCAAATACATAAATAACTTAAAAAAATGTTATTTTACACACAATTATATTCCAAACAAAATCGTTGTGTATTTTTTATAAGAGTAAAACATTATATTACTCTTTATATATGATTGTTAATTAATTATATTTAATTATTAGATATTTAAATTTAAAAAAAATATTAAATTTATTTTTCGGGATCATATCTATGTCACTACGTATCGCATACGCAACGCGTGGACAACGATTACTGGTATATATATATTTATATATATACCAGTAATCTTGTCCCATGCATTGTATGTGCGGTGCGAAATGCAATAAAAATATAGAAAATATGTATATTTATGATATAAACTAATAATCGTATCTCACACGTCATGTGTGCGGCGCGTAATGCAATAAAAATATAGAAAATATGTACAGTTATGATATAAATACGTGGATAATAAAAGAAAATATAGTTTAAGATTTAAAAAAATGTTTGGTCGTTACAGAGTGATAAATAGTTTTATTAGTTTTTACTTTTTATATTTTTATGAGAGTATGGTATTATCGTAATTAATATAAAGGTGTAGGAGTATTTTTGAAAAAAAAAAAGCTAAATTGAGCAGTCTCATTTGACTTGAGTTGACTTATTATAATAGAATGATATGCGGATAATAAAAAAAAAACATAATTTAATATTTAAAAGAATGTTTGGTTATTAAATAGAGATAAATAATTTTATTAGTTTTTACTTTTTATATTTTTATGTGAGTATGCTATTATTGTAATTAATATAAAGATGTAAGTGTATTTTAAAAAAAATAACTAAATTAAACAGACTCATTTAATTTAATTTGACTTATTATAATAGAAGGAGAATATATAAATATATACACATAAACATATATTCCAATACCACTACTCTTTCACTATTTCTAAAATTAATAATAAAACACAGCAAGGAAACTTATATGGGTAGGCAAGATTTGCAAATGGGAAAATCTAACGTGTGGGTCCGCGACACATATTTAGAGTATAAACATGATTTAATATTTATTTTTAATATTTTAATTATCATATTATATATAAAAGTCAATTTAAGAAAAAATAATATGTCAAATTTTGGTCATTTTTTTTCAAAAATGACTCAACTCTTTTTTAATAATTACTCATTTACATTTATTCAATTCAAAATATTAAAAACACACAAAAATAATTATCTTTTCAAAACAATTATAATTTTATACCAAACAAAATCGTTTTAAGTGTATTTTGTATAACAAAACATTATATTACTCACCCTTTCTAATTTAATATATTCATTCAATCGATATAATTTTTAAAAATTTATTTATACAGATCATATATATATATATATATATATATATATATATATATATATATATAACACGCATTATACACGCAACACGCAAGGCTTCGCTAAGGATACCATTTAGTGATATTGGATTGTATAATGGAAGTGATATTGCGTAGCATTAATTACATTTAGCCTTTGTAACATTTAGTGAATTAATTATTGGTGGATAAAGAATAAAATTTCGACTCTTCCGGTGATACATTTTACTGGTGGGTAAGTTTATGATGTAGTACTAGTGAGAACTCTTGTCTCATGCAAAGAGATTACAACCAATATTAATGTATGTGGGCTTCTTAATTAGTACTTGTCTCTTTGGTAATTCTCCTTAGGTTGATCTGTAAATTCTTTTACTACTACTTTATATATTAGCTCTAAAATTTTGAACAAAAACGCATTCCAACTTTACATATAGGGAGCTACACCCTTTTAAATCAAGAGAGCTGTTTTTAAGATTCTCAGTCACATTATCTTCACAAAATATTCAAAAAACCAAAAGGACAATATTATATCGTACATGAAGAGGGTTTTATTAGTTTTCAATCAGTCCACGAAACTGATGCATATTTTAGTGAAGGTTAACATTCTAATACTGGATAGAACTAGAAATGCATGCACAAATTACCTAAAATGAAGTAGAGGCTCAGTCTTAATCTACATGAAGCAAAAAGAGAGTAAAACAATGAACTTTTAACTTTCTGATTCCCATGCATGTCTGTACGTACTCTTACAAATTAAAGTAATGTGTATAAATCATCAATCCTCCCGTAACGAAAACATAACATTTGACAGGACCAATGTGACCGTAACCTTAGATAATGAAAACGAAATAAATAAATATATAAGAAATCACGGGAACGTGAAGCTCCCACCAATATGATCCATTCATTTTTGTTTTTTATCCAGACCCATTTGGGAGAAGCCTATATTTTTGTCATTTTTATTGGAAAAACAAGCACAAAAATAACGAATTGAAAGTAAACGATGAACACCTCTTGATCTTTATTATTATTCGGCAATTGCACTTATTCGAACTACAACTGAATCACTATATTTATGCTCGGATTCGCTGTTCGATCCAGAATGTGATATTTCTCTTCTCTTTTATGCTCGATTTTCTATCTTGCTCGGTTAGGCTATTGGTGTGATATGATCTGACAAGTTTTTATCTTTTCTCTCATTCTCTCTATATTTTTTAGATATGTTTTTTCTTGGTCCTGGTTTTGGGGGGGATACTTGGCTATTTATAGGCAAGTATGCCTCCTAGGATGTTGACAAATGTCTCAATCTTGTGAGTTTTTTCAGACATGGGTCCCTATTTAAGTGGGCTTGGCCTTTTAGGAAGATCCCATCTTATTCTCAAAGAAAGGCTTGACATAACCCATTTAAGCATTAGATACCCCTCTATGATGGGTGGGTCGATTCATATCAGAATAGATACATTCGGGTCTAATTTTTATGTTCTATCAAGTGCTCCCTGACTTCCTCGGCATGGTTTCCATGTCGAGGGAGTCATGATTGGTCTGTCGAAGAGATTACTTCGGTTTAGATGCTCCCTTATGTTTCTTTCGACAAATGCCCCTTTTTATAACTGTTCCTCGGGACCCATTTACTGTCTTGGGAACTTGCAAACTTGCTATTTGACTTTGATATGACCCTTGGGATCTTTGTTCGAGGAAACCCTTGACCTTTTCGAAGATCCCTTTACTATAAAGAGGGAATACCATTCCCACAATTACTTATTCCATCACCATCTTGGGATTTAATGGCTTCTCCCAATAGTTCTACTGGAGATAATTCTTCAAATTATGTCGCTTACTTGGAGAATGAAGTTAAGAAGGCTCGCGTTATGAAAAGGAAGCTGGCGGACGTGACCAAAAGGTTGTCTGATATGGACGCGGCTCATCACTTGACGATGGCCGACCTGGATTGGGCCTTTGAACGCATAAAGAGGCTCGAGGCTTCCCTGGCTAAGGAAAAGGCAGCAAAGAGGGCCTATAAGCTCGCTTTCAAGGAGCTGCATGATCGGTCCAAGCCGGGGTCGGAGGGCGCTGAAGCAAGCTCTTCCTCGGAATAATTAGTCTTTTGTGATTTCTTTGTAATTAGGCATTATCTCTAAGTTGTAACCGAATTATTGAAAATATTAATAAAATATTTCCTACTTTTATTCCTGTCTGTTAGTTTCCTTAATACCTCATTGGATGACTAAAACTTGTGTTTTGCAACTTGATCCTGTCTATTTTATTTGTCTTTGCATCTTTGCTGTGTTATTTGCTTTGCCTTTGTGTTGACATCATTGGATACCGAGCAAGGTACACCATTGTTATCCCCCGGAGAGCGTTGTTAGACTTGACACTTAAATGTCGTCGAGCTAGGAACGGTCTCCGTTCACCTTGTTCGGTGTACCATTTCGGTAAGAAACGGTTTGGCGTCGAGGAACTTACTCGGAGGGTGTCCTCGGTTGATAATACTGGTAGCGTATGGTAGAAGCTTTTCGTGGTAGGGTCCATGGGCAGTTTATATAGGTGTAATGATGTGAACTGCCTTGGTTAGTGGGATAAACTATGTGACGTGGCAAGATTTGGAGCGTTTATCTGTCGAAAAGAGCAGATGTTGTGGACTTTTCTATGGTTGGAAAAAAGGTAAACCTCTGTCACACGAAAGGACGGTTAATATTTTATTCTTTCTGTGGCTCCACTCCTTTTAACTGTGCTAAGTAATCCCTTTTGTTTTTTTATCCCATAATTTGCTGAAAAAATATCTCTTATTGTCTCTCTCTAGGGTTTTCTCTTCCCGCCAAAAATATCTTGCGTCTCGATCTAGTGTTTCGCCTGAGAACTGATAGATTCACTGCTGCGCTCTACTGCTTGCTCACGAATATGACTATAAGTGTTTTCGTATTTTGCTTGGTATTCCGTATATGGTTGCGCTTAGGGCATGTATTTGATTGGTTGTTGCTGTTATGTATGTGGGTTTGGGAGATGTTTTTGTGTACCTGTGTATGTTGTTGGCCCGTGTGCTAACCTTAGAGGGGGGGGGGGGGGGGTGAATAAGGTTTATGGCGATTTTCGCCTAATTAAAATTCTAAGCAACTAACACCCAACTAATGCAATTCTAAGCTTAAGCGTTATAACAAGAGTTAAAGAATTGCTAGAATTACTTAACGCAAACAAGAAAATAAGCAATAAAATAAGTTGCGTAAAGTAAAAGTAAGGGAAAGGAATTGACACCGCGATTTATAGAGGTTCGGCAAACGCGCCTACGTCCTCTCCTCGGTACTACCGAGTATTTCACTAAAAATGTTCTTGCGGATATTACAAATCCTATTGAGCTCAATCGACCGATTGGCTCACCCTCTACCCGGGGTTCCTACTCTTGATACAAGTGCAAGAGAACACGTCTACGAGTCTACGACTCCCCCTCAATTTATGAGTACCCGAATGAAAAACCTAGAGCTTTTAAGCTTCACTTGCTTACAAAGCCTCTACCCGTTCACTCGCTCACAATTGAGTTTATAAAACACTCGATACAATTTTTGTTACAAACATGTAACTACACTCACTATTCTAATTGCTTCTTAAAAAGCTAATTGGTGAGTTGTTGATGATGATCGAGCTTGAATCTCTTTCTTCTTTGATTTCCTCTTTTTCGAATATTTTCACCAAAATGGTGATAAATTGGGTTTTTATTGAAAGAGGTATTTGGATAATGGATTGGTATTTTGGAAGAGAGATTGAGCTTGTATATATAGACCAGAGGTCTGTTTTTCTGGGTTCTGACCGTTAGAAGTGGTTGAAGCTGTTTTAAGCTATTTTCCAGAAAAAGCTGAAAAGCTGTTTTCGAATTCTGTAGAAAACGATCGGTCGTTTTCTACAGTCGATCGGTCGTTTTCCAGAAAACGATCGGTCATTTCTGAGTTTCGATCGGTCGTTTTTTCGACGTGCTCTCTGGAAGAATTTGGACAAAAAACGATCGGTCGTTTTTGTCCAGTCGATCGGTCGTCTGTAATCCTGGTCTCGTAAATCTTCGAATGCTCATAACTTCTTCGTTTTAGCTCCGATTTTGGTAGGTTGGCTTCGTTATCGAATGCTCTATCATTTAAAGACCTGAAATCTACATTTTCTCTTCTTTGGAAAAGACAAGCATTATATCAACGAAATAGAGAAATAGTAAAATCGTAAAATCATTAAAAACATAATCAAAGTTATAATCAAAATCATTATTGAACTCTACGTTCAACATATGTATATCTTGGTTGTTGATTAGTGGTTTTTCTTGCTGTATAGGATTTTTGTTGGGTTGGTGGAAATCTTAGGGTTTCCAGTGAATTGGGGGTGGCTCTTAATTTGTCTATCTAGGTTAGGTGGATTGTGTCTGATGAAGTGTTTATGATGTTTGGATAGGACATTCTGACCCAATGCCGGGCCCAAGTTGGCCCATTTGTGGAAGAGGAATTTAAGAAGCTCGCCGGGAAACCTGACAACATACGCATTCGGCTGCCTGTCTCCGATGAGGAGGTTATGGGATTTGTTCCGGCCGGTGAGGTGGCCGTACGTTCCTCGGCGTTCTTTACCGGGGGTCTTAGACTCCCGTTCACCGAATGGGTGGCCTCGTTCTTTGAGGCCGTCCAGATAGCGCCGGCCCAACTGGCTCTGAATGGTTACCGTACTTTGATCGGTATCCAGAGGTTGTCGGAGTTGTCTGGGATAAAAATAGAACTGAAAGATGTGTTCGGGGTATACAGTTTGAGTTTTGAGCGTCGGAGCTCGTATCTGAAGACATTGCGCTTATTCTCGCGGCTTGTCCTCGGTCTCCCTGATACGAATAAGGAGCATAATCTTGGCATTGTGATTGCTTTCGGAGAATGGGGTTGCCCCGGACACCAGATTCCCGGACCTACTACGACGGCTCCGGATAGTCCCGACCTAGGTGCTCCCAATGTCGAAGCTCTCTTGGCTCTATGGAATTGGTGGGAGCCGGGACCGGCGAAGGATCCAGTGAGCCGCACTGCTCCCATGCTCTTAGGTTATTCGGCGGGGCCGGTGACCAAGGGCAATCCTGCGCCCGAGATTCCCAAGGAGACTGAGGTGGACTTCCTCAAAATTGTCAGGGCGAGAAGCACCTCTCGGGGAGGGAAAAAGCTTGCTCGTCCTAAACGCCGAGCATCAGATGATGTTGTTGGGACCTTGAAGAAAACGAAGGGGTCAAAGACCTCGGTGAATGAAGAGGTTGCGGATGCTGGTACTACCGAGGAGGCTGCTGCGCATGGTGAGGTATGTGTATGCTTGTTTGTGTGAATAGTCATCTTTGAACTCCCGTGTCCCTTGCTTTATATGTTATCTTATTTCAGTTATTGACTTCTCAATTGGTTACCCTTGCTCTTGCCCGGTCTATGGGTATTATTGTGTTTCAGGGGTCGATTGATGACGTATTCAGTCACATGAACCTCTTGGTGAACATGGGCGAGGAGACGATGACCCTGCCTGTCATCTCGCCTCCTCATACCGAGGTCCCGATAGATCTGCCTGTTTGCTCGTCGATCCGTACTATGGAGGTGATCGAGCGTAGGGCCCCTGAGACCGGTTCTTCAGAGGAGGTGAGGGAAGGAGTGGAAGTGGAAGCCGGCAAGGAGACTGCCGTGGGGGTTGTGATTGGTGGTGAGGAGGAGGTTCCTGAGGGTCCTGAAAAGGTGTCGATGGACGGGGCTGCAATGACCCAATACATTGCTCGTTGTGGGGGTGAATTGTTGGAGCAAACCCAAGTCTTGAGGATGGGGTATACTGCTCTTAAGCCCCTCGTTGTTAAGGATGCAGAGAAAATAGCTGCTCTGCCTGTAAAGTCGGTTATAGAGAAGGCCAGCGCCGATGCGCTTCGGGTATGTGGCGTACACATTTTATTATATAGGTCGTGATGCTCTTCTTTTGGCTGGTGTCTGATGTTTCTAAATATAGGTTTTCGTGGATATCGCGGTGTTAAGGGATCAGCTATCAGCACTAGAGGCTGAGAAAGAAGAGCTGAAGGCCGAAAACGAAGCAATGGCTGAGGATAAAGCGCAGAAAGTGAAGTGGGTCTCCGAGCTAGAGGCGGAGAATGAGAAGCTGTTGGCCGAAAGTAGAATAATGGCCGAGGAGGTCGAGAGGTTGGGGGCCGAGAAAGAGCAGTTGTCGAAAAATATGACCTACTGGAGGTCGATAACTTGCTCATGGCGGAGGACGTGGAGGCCGGAACATCGGAGGTTGCGGCTCTGAAAGTAGCGCAAGCAGATGAACGGGCAAAGTTAGCAATGATGGCTAACTTTTCTGTCTTTTGCGCTCATGTTCGCGCTCTCAATTTCGCGAAGGCTCCTGTGTCGGATCGGGCGTGGTCGGAATTGGCGTACCCCTGTCCCCAAGGTGCACCGTCGAAACCCTTAGATTGGGCAAATCTTCGGGACGAGGAGCTCCCCCGGCTGCCAGGGCAGACGACTTCGACAGCGCTCCTTCCCCATTTCGTTTCGGCCCCGTCCACTCCTCGGCCTGCTGCTGATGTGACTCCCCCACCCGCATCCCCTCAGGTGGAGCCTTGATCATTTTACTTGTATTTTTGCTGTTATTTTTTGTGTAGCTTAGCGTAGGGTCTTTTGGTACCCGAGTTGTGGGCCTCTTTTGTAACTAGACCGATTCTTTTGGGAAGTGATAATATATGTGTTCTGTTGTCTTTCGGTTTGGCTTCCCTAGTTAATTTCCTCGTTTGTGGGTCGTCGTCTTTGGAGGGTGTGAAAACAAAATCTTGTCAGGTTCCTGTCAATCCCCTTGCCAGGGTGGTATGGACCTCGCCTAGTCGTAGTGTAGGCGATGTTATAGATGGTCTTGAAAGATCTAAAGCGTCCCTGACTTCTGAACTGAATTCTGCTCACCGTGAAATCGAGTGTCTGAATATTCATACTGCAAACTTGTCGATTCGATTACGTGACTTGGAGGAGAAGTTCAGCAAGAAGACCGCCCATTATACGGCAAATAAGGGAAAGGCTAAAGAGCTTCTTAGCACGCTTCGGCGTTCTCGTGATGATTCCCGAGGCCGGGTGACGAGCTTGAACTTGGTTCTAGGGGCCGTTTTCAAGGACGCGGACCTGTTGCTATCCTTTGCCAAAGCGTATTGGGCCCAAAGTCGCGCATTAGAGGTGCTCGAGCATGTAAAAGGCATGCGTGGTGTTGCCCGGGCAGAACGCATGGTTGATGCGATGGCTGGGGTAACTGAGACCACGTCTGCCTTGAACCGAATGGATGCAGTCGTGTGGGAGCGTTTGGGGACGCAAATTGTCTCGCTGCGAGATATTCATTTCGCTGATGCCGTCGAGACCTCAGTGTCTGTTGACGGGTTGTCGGATTAATGATTGAGTAGCCTGTTTTGTCATTGTACTTGTATCTTGTATAAAAATCTTCGTTTTTCTTCTTCCCTGTCTTTTCTTTATTTTCTGATGAATATTCATTTCTTCCTTTCTTTCCTTTTTTTTTTTTTATATATAGGCACATGCCACTATATCGCACCAGGCTGGTTCTCCATTCCCAGTTAGTCCGGGTCTAGGGCCTATCGGTGCTTCCCGGGACGAGGTCTTGTCTGGTGCGGCTAGTGAAGGGCATGCCAATTGGCCTTACATTGTTTTAATGAGCAAAAACGTCGAGTTGCTCGATCGATGTGCCCGACTTAGGGCCAAGTTGAAAACCCAGGCATACTCTTTCCGTGAGTATGTTCGTCGTGCCGATCATGTTGTTAAGGTTCAGGAGCGTCGTCTAGATCGATATTGGCGTGTGAAGGAAAAATACCTCGGTAAGCTAAAATCATTGGTTACCAAAGCCAATATGCTGGTGAAGTATTTCCGTCTGTCCCGATCTAGATATGATGCTTCTGCGGCTATGATCGACATTCGTAAGCTTCCCTTCGATGATGCTTGCCGTAAAGCGGCCTCAGATGCTCACGAGATCGCTAAAGGAGCCGAGTTCTCCGCACGGCTTAAGACGCTGTCCTGCGTTGGTGCTCATACGACCAACTTTGATGCCCTCATCTCTGAGGAGCGTTTTGATGGCGAGGAGACCGATGGGGATACGTCGACATATGACGAAGAGGTCGAGCTCGGTCTATTGTCGTCGTGCTCCTCATGTAGTAGTAGTTCTTAAATCAATTTCTGTATTGTTGGTTGTACCTTGTTGCCTCCGTAATGTGGGCGAGGACTATTTGTTTCATTTCTTTATTCTTGTGTTCGGATCTTCTCATTGTCGTATTGATATTCCATTGATTGGATTGACTTTCCTTGCTGATTTCTTCGTTTGATATTTTATTGCTTCTGTAAAGTGAGCGAGGACTATTTTTTTCATTTCTTTATTCTTGTGTTTGGATCTTCTCATTGTCGTATTGATATTCCATTGATTGGATTGACTTTCCTTGCTGATTTCTTCGTTTGATATTTTATTGCTTCTGTAAAGTGAGCTTTAGCAATTATTTTCCCTTGTTTCCCCCTTTTTCCTTGATAGAGTTGGTACCTGCATAAGTGGGACTGAGCTATTATTTCATATGCCCCCGGTTACGTTGGGGGACTTTCAGCATTCCTAGGCAATAAGATACATGCCGTTTAGGAATTTCTTATGCCCCCGGTTACGTTGGGGGACTTAGTATTCCTGGGCAATAAGATACATGCTGTTTAGGAATTTCTTATGCCCCCGGTTACGTTGGGGGACTTTCATTATTCCTAGGCAATAGTGCTACATGCCATTTTGGGATTTCTCATGCCCCGGGTTACGTTGGGGGACTTTCATTATTCCTAGGCAATAGTGCTACATGCCATTTTGGGATTTCTCATGCCCCCGGTTACGTTGGGGGACTTAGTATTCCTGGGCAATAAGATACATACTGTTTAGGAATTTCTTATGCCCCCGGTTACGTTGGGGGACTTTCATTATTCCTAGGCAATAGTGCTACATGCCATTTTGGGATTTCTCATGCCCCCGGTTACGTTGGGGGACTTTCATTATTCCTAGGCAATAGTGCTACATGCCATTTTGGGATTTCTCATGCCCCCGGTTACGTTGGGGGACTTAGTATTCCTGGGCAATAAGATACATGCTGTTTAGGAATTTCTTATGCCCCCGGTTACGTTGGGGGACTTTCATTATTCCTAGGCAATAGTGCTACATGCCATTTTGGGATTTCTCATGCCCCCGGTTACGTTGGGGGACTTTCATTATTCCTGATCCTTGATAATAGCAAAATATCTTCTGAATTCAAAAATAATGTTATGACAAAGTAGAGGTACGTTGTGACCTGTAATGGAAGCCCGTTCATATGAAGTACTTCTTAAGATTCGTCACGTTCCAAGAATTCTTTTCTCCTCGGCTGTTTTCGAACAGTACGCTTTTGATCTTGTAAGTCGCCTGGCTTGTTCTTTTGACGATTTTGTATGGGCCTTCCCAAGTGGGGCCCAGCTTGCCATGTATCTCGTTTATGATGTATACTGTTACTCGCCTCAACACCAGTTCTCCTACCTTGAATTCCTTTTTAGGAAGGCTATCTCCGATGAGGAAGTAGTGCTCCTCATCCGTATCCGGGATATACACCTTCCGGAGTGTTTCTCCGACTTGTTCTTCAACAACCCTCTCAGCTCGTGCTATTTGGTTAATCAGCTTCCCTGCGCTCGTGGGCTGTTCGACAACTACAAGTTGTCTTTTCAACGTAGCGGTGATGTCTTCACAGCTTCTTGAGTCCTCCTGACATCCTCGGGCTGTCTCGATCTCTCCCTTGGCATTAGGGTATTTCACCTTCTGGTGGTACGTGGAATGTATCGCCCGCATAGCATGAAGCCACGGTCGGCCCAAGATCGCATTGTGGCCGGAATTATCATTGACCACCAAGAACTCCACGAGAACAGATACGGATCCCGTGGTAACCTTTAGGACGATCTTTCCCAATGGCTTAGTCGTCTCAGAGATGAACCCGATCAGTGTGACGTCAGTGGGCTGTAGATCTTGCAATTTGAGCTCCATCTTGTCAAAGAGCTCTTTGTACATGATATCACAAGAGGCTCCTTGGTCGACAAGCACTCTGCTGACCGTATCGATACCAATCTGGATGCGAAGGTTAATGGCGTCCCTGTGGGGGTATATTACCCCTTCTTCGTCAAGGTCTGAGAAAGAAATGGGCGGGTGTCGCTGCGACATGCATTGTCGCTTTGAGGTCGACGCCTGCGAAGCTTTAGCTATTTGCCCAAAGTGAGCCAACTGCCGTTGTTGGGATCGATCCCCCCCGGTGCTTTTGGGTCTTGACAAGTGGACCACGTGGATCGTCTTGCCTTGTCGGTTGTCCGTTCACTCGATGACTAGCTGCTTACCTTTGTCTCTAGCGCCTTTGATGAATTTGTTGAGGAATCCCGCGTCTCCCCACGCGTTCATCTTCCACCGCAGGTGTCGGCAATGCTCGGTGATATGGCCGTGATCCTCATGATAGGCGCAGAAGAGCTTGGTGTCTCTGGAATCAGGGGAGGAACGAATTGGTTCGGGTCGGGAGTACCAGGTTTCTCTGCAAATATCCTTCAGGATATCTTCGGCAGACAGGTTGAAAGTGTACTTCAACTCGACCGGTTCATAACGCCTCTGGCGTTCCCTTTCTAGCCCACGACCTTGCTGAGGTGGTTTGGGCAGCATTGGATAGGCGATTCGGAGTGGCTTGGGCTCAGGCTCTATGGGTCTGTATTCCCTTCGCTGAACCTCGGGACCCTTGTCCCGTTTGGATTGGGGGACTGGCTCCCCATGGTTGTTCTTGGCCCTCTTGCGGTCCTCCTGCGCTTCCCGAACCGTCTCTCTTCTCGGCGAAGCCCGGTTGAGGGCTCGCATCTCTTCATTCTTGTCGGTAAGGTGGGTGCAATAAGCCAGAAGGGAGTCGGTGGTTGGGAAATTCTTGCCGATGAACTTCCTTCTCGCCCAATAGCCGCTGGGGATGGAATTGATGAAGTTCTGGATGGCTATGTTATTGGCGTACTGCGGGATCTGGTTCGCCACGTCGATGAAGCATATGCAGTAGTCTTGGAGCCTCTCATTGGGCAACATAGCCATTTTTAGAAGGGTTTCAATGTTAACCTTCTTCTTCCTATAAGCAGCATATCGGGTGGAATATACACGGAGGAGCTCAGCCCAGCTTCGTATGGATCCCCGTGGTAGATTATGATACCACGACGATGCTTCCTGACCCAAGCTGTTTTTAAAAAATTTGCACATCAGTGCACTGTCGTCACTCCACAACTCCATCCTTGTTTTGTAATATCGGAGGTGGTCGATGGGACAGCTCCTTCCATCATATAGTCTGAATTCGGGGATGACAAACCCCACAGGATTGCGGTACCGAGTTATCTGATCGGTACACGGAGTCTCTTGGCATACGTCCCAAGCCTGTTGGAACGCTTCATCCGGTGCCGGGTAGTGAGGGGCGTATCCCCCGTAGGGGTGTTGTGGATAGTAACCGACTATGACCCTGTGCTCGTCGTTCCTCCAGTCGTTTGGGTCTTTGTCGGGGTTAGGTATATGAGGCGCGTCTTGATGTCCGTAGACCGTCGGGGTTATCCTCGGGACGTGTTCTTCTTGTCTTGGTATCCTCGTATCCTGAGGTCGGCCCGTTGCGGCCATCGCTGCTCGGTAAGCGGAATCTTCCGCTTCACGTCGAGAGTCGGTTTGCGTGTTGGTCGGTGGGATCAGTGGTATCGTGATGCCGGCCGCCACCATGGCCGACATGCATGCCCCTAGCTGGGCTTGTAGCAGAGCATTTCGTTTTTCTACGGCCCGTGCCAGTGCGGTCGTAGTCCTGTCTTGTCGAACTGGGGTTGGTAGTTCCACAGTGTACGGCGTAATTATCTGCGGTGGGAGGGGTGGATATGGGACTACCTGTTCTAGTATGGGGTTGTCGGTCAGGCCGTACTGGTTGGTTTTGTTCGTTTGAAAACGAACTCGTTGGGGACTGGAGTTGACCGAGCCTGCTGGCTGAGGGGCCTTTGAGCTTGGCCCTGCCTTATTGGGGTGGCGGTTGTCTGGCAAGAGTGTCCCCACATGCCCAGTCGCGGATGGTGCTCGTTCCAGCTCCGTGTCCGTAGGGTTTTCGTCGACGAGACCGTCGACCTGAGGGGGCTGGTCGGTTTGTTGTTCTGTTTGGACATTTGAGACGGTGAGTCGAGATTCGACACGAAGCGCTTCGTAGCGGTCTCTGATGTTGAGGAGATGCGCTAACACGTCTTTGTGGATTGGGATCTCCTGGTTTGTCGATGTGCCTACTTCTTCTGGGCGAGCTTCTTCGTTGGTGTTCATCATTTATTGCTCGTCTGGTAAAACGTTGGTGTTCGATTTCGAAGCTAGTTGGAAACTAGATGTTTCCCGGAGACGGCGCCATTTGACAAAGCCATAACTTTGGTCGGTAACGTTAGGCTTTTCAACAATATTATATAACGAATTGAAAGTAAACGATGAACACCTCTTGATCTTTATTATTATTCGGCAATTGCCCTTGTTCGAACTACAACTGAATCACTATATTTATGCTCGGATTCGCTGTTCGATCCGGAATGTGATCTTTCTCTTCTCTTTTATGCTCGATTTTCTATCTTGCTCGGTTAGGCTATTGGTGTGATATGATCTGACAAGTTTTTATCTTTTCTCTCCTTCTCTCTATATTTTTTAGATATGTTTTTTCTTGGTCCTGGTCTTGGGGGGATACTTGACTATTTATAGGCAAGTATATCTCCTAGGATGTTGACAAATGTCTCCATCTTGTGAGTTTTTTCAGACATGGGTCCCTATTTAAGTGGGCTTGGGCTTTTAGGAAGATCTCATCTTATTCTCAAAGAAAGCCTTGAGATAGCCCATTTAAGCATTAGATACCCCTCTATGATGGGTGGATCGATTCATATCAGAATAGATACATTCGGGTCTAATTTTTATGTTCTATCAATGAACTTTTAACTTTCTGATTCCCATGCATGTCTGTACGTACTCTTACAAATTAAAGTAATGTGTATAAATCATCAATCCTCCCGTAACGAAAACATAACATTTGACAGGACCAATGTGACCGTAACCTTAGATAATGAAAACGAAATAAATAAATATATAAGAAATCACGGGAACGTGAAGCTCCCACCAATATGATCCATTCATTTTTGTTTTTTATCCAGACCCATTTGGGAGAAGCCTATACTTTTGTCATTTTTATTGGAAACACAAAAATATTTGACGTGTATAACAAACACATAGATAGTGATTGCCCTAAAATTTCAGAGGCGGCTCTTTCTGAAATGATAAGTCGAGAATTTATAAATTTTTCTCACTTGAAACCTAGAAATGTGTGATAAAATGCTACTTCTATCCAAACTTTGTTCTTAAAAAAACAAAAGAAGAAATATAAATAATTGAATTCTTTCCACAAATTTTATTAAAGCCAAAATTCAAAGTAAGACGTTTTTATCTGCTGAAAAAAATACTTGATTAAATAACTAAATTTAAGAACCTATAACCAGAGCTGAGACGCTCTCTCGTGATTGGTTCATCACTGTTGGAGAAGGTGTACCGCCATTACGAATGGCAGATCCACCATGCTGAGATGCTGTTTCACCTGTAATTAAAGCGTCTGTTAGGAATTAGAAACTTCAAAGGACTATAAGTACAAGTTTACAGTTCAATTAATACTCCTCGCCATACTCCAGTACTGAGAGATAAACAAGAGGTTATACACCTATTATCATACTGTATCCGTTAATTTCTTTTCGCAACGAGTATGGAAAGGAATGTGCGAGTGGTAAAGTAACAAATCCCATCTGAAAATAATAGATGCAACTTACATGGAAAGGGGAGTTTTATGAGATTCTTACTGCATCGTTCTATTTTTTCTTGTTTAAAAGATTCATGAGAAGGTGACTCCAAAACCAACTCTTGAGTATAATTTGATATATAAACTGTATATTAATTCTGGAACCCAGAAAGTGGTAAATGTAACTTAAACGGAGATCCTTACAACCATACCTTCTAATGATCAGTCTTGCCTTCCTCCTGATTTCATTGGTTAATCCTGCGCGCAAATAAAACTTAACCTATAAATTACATGCAATTACTTCAATTTCCGGTTATCCTTTGATACTTGGTAAACACTTTTGTGTATTAAATTACTATCATGAAGTCTAAGAACCACCATGCATAGTGATCGATGAGTTTAATTTGGTGCATAAAATCAAGAGCACCAAATATTACATAAATGAGCACAAACTTCTGACCACAGAAAAGTTGATATCTTGATGGCTTTTCAATTTGGCAGTTCAAGGTTCAAGAAACCTATGCTGTTTTTCTTTTCTGTATGAAGAAACAAAATCATAGATAAATATTTATCTAAGTCATTTCAAGAGATTAATATAGCCATATAGGTTTGAAGTTATTTATTATTTTAATCACTCGTTATTGACATAATCATAGATTAAGTATTTATAAGTCATTTTAATGGATTGATAGTCATAAGTTTGTAAGGTAGTAAGTATTTAGCTTATAAGACATTTTAGTGGATTGATAGTTATGAGTTTGATAGTTATAAGTTCCTACTCCCCCGTTCGTATTTAATTGTTCATTACCAAACTGCGTACAAATTTGATCGGTCATAAACTTATATCAAAAATATGGAAATAAAATATTTTAAAAGTTGATTATATAGTTCAAATGTTAAATTTTATAATTAGATTAAAAAAAATTATTTCGACAATTTTGATACAAGTTATAAACCGGTCAAAATTGCACATAGTTTCGTAATAGACAGTTAAATAGAAACAGAGGATGTAACAATTAGTAACGCTGAGTGTGATAGTTATAAGTTTGTAATTTCCCTATTAACAACAGTTGATTTAGAAAACCAAAAACCGTTACTGCCTTCGTTTCCAATTAATTGTCATTTACGAAATTACGTGCAATTTTGACCGGCTTATAACATGTATCAAAATTGTCGAAATAAAAATTTCAAAACTAAATCATATAATTTAATGTTTGAACTATATGATTAATTTTTAAAAAAATTCATTCCGACAATTTTGATACAAGTTATTAGCCGGTTAAAATTGCATGTAGTTTCGTAATGGACAATTAATTGAAAACAAATGAAGTACTTAATAAGAGCATTCTCAATTGTTCACTTTAACATCTCTCTACATATAAATTTACTAGTAATCGTTACTCACGCGTTGTGTGTGCGATACGTAGTGACATAGATATGATCCCTACAAATAAACTTAATTTTTTTTTAAAATTTAAATATCAAATGAATAAATATAATTAATTAACAATCGTATATAAAGAGTAACATAATATTTTACTCTTATAAAAAATACACAACGATTTTGTTTGGAATATAAATGTGTGTAAAATAACATTTTTTAAGTTATTTATGTATTTGAATTGAGTGATAACATTTAAGAGTAATTACAATATTAGAGTGAGGGTATTTTTAAAAAATTTAAATAAAATTATGCAGTCTCAAAATGTTTGAGTTGGTTTATATTAATAGTATGATACAATAATGAGTTGAAGAGTTATTCAACACCACATATATACATGGGTCAAAATTTTATAAGAAACTTCATTACATGCAGAGAGAATTTGAAAAAATTATAGGAACAATTTTAAACGGGTCCCACCATAGAAAACTCTTTTTCTTTTCCTTTTCTCTCCTTTACTACTTTTTTTTCCCTCTCTTTTTCTCCTTTTCTCTTTTCATTTCCCCATTACATATCTTCGCGAGCATAGCCATTTTCACATTACAAATACACTTTTATTCTCTTATATTTATCCTCGCATATGTACTTAATCTAATTTATTCCAAAATAAATCGAATTAGGGTGGATTTTTCCAGAAAAAAAATAGTATTTATAATAAATCGAAATGTGTTCTTTTATTTACTTATTTGATTGAGTTTTTGGTAATGATTTTTAGATTATATATAAGTTGGGTTGTAGAAGAGTTTGTTAAGTATCCATGAAAATAAAGTAGCAAATCTTGAAAAAAAAGTAAATAAATATCATTATTATATTACCTTATACATCTATTGTGAAAAACACTTTTGTGCACTCTTCAAGTATTTATTCTAAAATTATCTAAGCAAACTATATAGCCTTATATTTATAAAACAAAATCATCTTGACTGATGAGAATGCTCTTAGACCATTCACAACTGTTATAGAAAAACATATACTATGCTAGTTAGTAAAAAAAAATAAAAAAATTCACACAACAGTTTGTCTTATGGGTGATACAAGGTATGCCTATATGTCTAAGTTTGGATATATATGAAAATTATGTCCACATGTGAACAACTTTTATACATATATTCATAATTTTTTTTATTGAATTAAATACTCAACAAAATCTATTAGTCATTAATTTTCATCCAATTTCTACTATTCACACTTCTCTCTAAAATATAATATTATTTTAATTAATCAGTATCAAAGTTTAGATAGACTGTTGTGCAACCGGGTAATTTAGTTACGCCTAACTTTTATATTTGTTAGAACAGATTAACTAATTAAATATTACACCATTTACATTGGCTAGAAAGTAGAAACTCCTTTAGTGTGCACGAATACTCTTTGATAAAATTGACATAAGTAGAATCAGAATGACGTCTTGAAAATACTATAAAATGGCATTTTCATGTACTCTTACAATCGGTCATAGTCACTGTTCACATTGACTTCCACTTACAAAGAAAAGAGCATATCAAAAGGGATACACACAAGTACACAACCCAACTATATGCCATATAAAACCACTTTTTAGCCCAAACTCCTCAATAATTGACACAAATAAGTACTTTTTTTCACTAGTACAATTATGTAGACACAAATTATATTAAAACGTGTTCAAGAGCACATGATATACTCAAAAAAATTACTGTATTAATTAGTTTCTCCAAATGACTGTTTTAAAATAAGATATTTCTATTATTATATGTGAACTCATAAAACACTGGTTACTTTCAAGCCTGTAACTTTTGATTTTTCTTAAAAAACAGCCCGCCAAGTCAAAAAAACTACCCACGCTTCAAATACTCAACCCCGCCCTTCTTCTCCCTCGCCATAATTTGTGAGCAATCAAATCATTGTGTTTCTTCTATTTTATCAATTTGTTCAAGGTAATTTCTCCAAAACTATGTATTATATTTTTTAGTTTATCGACTTTGTGGATTTTTTACTTGCATCCTCAATAACATTAACTTTTCAAGTGCATTTTTTCGCTTAGTGACTATATTCATAGTAAGATATCATGTGAGCCCTGGTTTTTACTAAATTCTAATGTATACAACCAAATAAACTCCAATTTATGCGTTTAGAAAAACACAAATATACTGAGAGTAAACCGTATATACAAGCAAACAAGGCCAAAGATTCGTCGTTAAGGACAATGATCTCACATGGCTTGTGAGAAACTCTTTTGGCAATGACACAGGTGAACGAATTGTTATAGTTCGTCGAATGGTCGTTGATATATTTTGTATCTAGCTAGCTGCTTACCGGAAATAATTAAACGTACGTCACAAGTTTCTTCCCTTTTTCTTTAATCTGTTTGGCCCTATATATACTCATTTTTGTTGTAGACACAAATTATATTAAAACGTGTTCAAGAGCACATGATATACTCAAAAAAATTACTGTATTAATTAGTTTCTCCAAATGACTGTTTTAAAATAAGATATTTCTATTATTATATGTGAACTCATAAAACACTGGTTACTTTCAAGCCTGTAACTTTTGATTTTTCTTAAAAAACAGCCCGCCAAGTCAAAAAAACTACCCACGCTTCAAATACTCAACCCCGCCCTTCTTCTCCCTCGCCATAATTTGTGAGCAATCAAATCATTGTGTTTCTTCTATTTTATCAATTTGTTCAAGGTAATTTCTCCAAAACTATGTATTATATTTTTTAGTTTATCGACTTTGTGGATTTTTTACTTGCATCCTCAATAACATTAACTTTTCAAGTGCATTTTTTCGCTTAGTGACTATATTCATAGTAAGATATCATGTGAGCCCTGGTTTTTACTAAATTCTAATGTATACAACCAAATAAACTCCAATTTATGCGTTTAGAAAAACACAAATATACTGAGAGTAAACCGTATATACAAGCAAACAAGGCCAAAGATTCGTCGTTAAGGACAATGATCTCACATGGCTTGTGAGAAACTCTTTTGGCAATGACACAGGTGAACGAATTGTTATAGTTCGTCGAATGGTCGTTGATATATTTTGTATCTAGCTAGCTGCTTACCGGAAATAATTAAACGTACGTCACAAGTTTCTTCCCTTTTTCTTTAATCTGTTTGGCCCTAGTAGCTAATAAAGTTCGTACACTTTTACTTAATTTGATGTTTTGGTTTCATTTTCAGAATTAGGAGTAATACAAAATCTTAACAAGCACGTGTCGATATTAACAAAAAGTATGTAACAAATACGATACTAGGTTTGTTTGGGAGAATCATTAATTCTTACGTAAAATTATACTTAATTTTCAAAACCCCGATTTCTCAAGTCTTGTTTAAAATTTGATAAATATGATGTAACATCAAATTTTAAAACAAAGAGTACATAATAAAAAGAAATAGTATCATATGGCATATATACATATATTTAAAAGTGTTTTATAGTCCGGGTTTTTTATATTAATTAAGTACATGCACATTTTCATATATATATATATATATATATATTTGTTGTCTTTAATTTATAGCTCACTAGGTAGTATAAATTTGGATAAAACCATCAGTTTGATTTGTCATAAATAACATTTGGCTTTTGAGTAGTAGGCGGTTTGTTACACAAATTCTTCAATTAACAGTGATTCCTAGAATTGTATAGTAAAAGGAGTTTAATTAACAAATAATTGTCCTTGATTCTCGTTGTTCGTGTGAATTGTGATCAGTAAGTGACCAACCAATGATTGTCATAAATATTAAAATAACATATTGGAAGTACATTGAATAAGTTAATTATGAAACCAAATAGACCAATTCTTTCTCCGTGACGGGTTAAGCAATGTCATCTCCAGCTGGTAGCTAATTAATTGCTTTTATATAATCATTGGCGTTTATAAGTTTTGTTTATAATCCTAATTCTTTGATAATTGAAAATTATAATATATTAACATCATATTTTATCTTTGTTTGCCTAATACAACACGAGTATATGTTTTTGTGCACATAGCGCTTTTAAATTTTTTGGTATACCTATGGTGGGAGGAGTGGAGATAAAAAATAAAAAATTCAACAAATTGGTGTTTTATCATGTTGTCATCCAATGCTATGAAAGTTGTTTCAACTTGACAAATTAAAGTCGGTTTCTTTCTCCCAAAATATTGTGCCTTTTCTCTACTTTTCTATCAAATTTATGTGATTGTTTTCTATTTTCTCAACAGATCTTTCTTGTGATCTTCATCAGTATACGCAATGCCCGCAAGTGATTGTAAATTGGTTTGCTTTCTAAATATTTAACATGTATATCTTAAGATGATGCGATTTTATCATATAATATTGTCAAATTCATCTCCAAAAATACTTAGCTAGGTGTCTGATACAAAAATATATAACAGGAAAATGAAACAACTAGCGCCATGGACTTTCAACTTCGGAATGCTAGTAATACGTATTTTTTGCATGATTGATTGAGGGTCTAACATTTTTGGCTATGAAACGCACACTAGAAAAGTTAACTCACATCGAATCCACGACATCATAGCAGGCGAGAATGTCTCAAATTTTAGTTTTTCTAAAGAAAAACAAAGGTATCAAATCCTAAACTCTTATGGTAGTTTATGTTGCATACATAATCCGAATAAAATTGAATATGATTTCCGTTGTGGTAATTGGTGAATTATTATATGACTTTTATCGTTTATTTTTACTAATTAATTTTAATTGATTCATTATTGAGAAGCTACTTTTATCATCGATGACTTTTACATCAAGTCTTATAGGTACCTCATTGAGAAATATCTATATTTTTAACAAAAAACCACCGCATGTTTATCTTAGAAATCATCAAATTATGTATGAGGTCCAATATGCCCCATAAATAAGGAATCAAACAATCTTTATATTTTATTATTTAACTTTAAAAATTGTGCTCTTATAATTTATATAGGTTTTTCACCCTTATCAATTGGAATGAGAGAGAAAATAAAGAAATGTATTAGGTATTTGTTTTGTGTAAAATTTAATTATAAAAAAAAAAAAAAACTGCAGTGCTTACTCTTAGATATTATACGCACACTTATAAGGCTTGTAAAAATGACAAACAACACATAAGTTATTTATTTGAGATAAAATATATGTATATAATATAATAGAGTGTAATGATATATGCACAGTGTGCTTATGCACAAACTTTTGTACATAACAGTAATTACATTTTTATCCTTGATAGACTGTCCCACTCCCCAATCTGTTTCACTCAGTAATATATATATATATATATATATATATCCTGTTGTGTGACATATTAACTCGTTATAAATATATATAGAGATATGTATATATATAGAGAGAGGTATGAGAGACAACAATAATGGAGACTTTATTAATCAGAATGTATGAATCAATGTGAAATACAAGACCCCTAACCCTCTTTATATAGATAGATGGATAGGGTTATAAGCCCACTTGGGCCCATAAAGTACAAGCCCAATAGTCCAATAATATCCTACAACACTCCCCCTTTGGACGTCTTGAATTCTTCGTCTTCATGCAGTCGATCTGAGTCGAGTTCATTCGCAATGCTAAACACATAAAAATCTTAGGGACGGAAAACCCAATGTGGGACAAAACCGGTACCTAGGAGAAACTGTGTAGCCGAATGATATAGGCCGAAATTCTATGTAATTAACTAACCACAAAACAGTGTGCCTCATCAAAACCTTGCCGGAGCAAACCAAATGGGAAAATCTCTGATCGAAGAAAAAAGAGTGCAACAGTGGTAGTAGTAGGGAATCAACCACAAAACAGGTGCCTCATCAAAACCTTGCTAAAGTAAACTCAGTGGGAAAAAATCTCTAGTCGAAGGACAAAAGAGTACACAGTGGTAAGAAGTATACAACAGGATATTCCCCCTAATTCGGCAATATTAAGTGAGGTATGCTGGGAACGTGTCTCGCTAAAAACCTTGTCAAGGAAAACCCAGTGGGAAAAAACCTTGGTCTAAGGACAAAAAGAGTACACGAGCATACGACTGGATGCTCCCCCTCACTTGCATACGACAGGGTGCGAAGATTTCGACTAAGTAGTAATTAGTGCTATAAGCATTCACTTGGATGCTCCCCCTCACTTGCACACGACTGGGTGTAAAGATTTCAAATTACAAGAAAGAGTACGAGCATTCGACTGGATGTCTCATTTACTTGCACACGACTGGATGCAAGAAAATCTAACGTGGAATAGAACGAGCATTCAACTGGATGCTCTTAAACTTCATATGTGAAGATTTATTTCGGCGAAAAATGCTAAATAGCATAATGTAGTCATGTCTCTCTTGATCGATAACAACAAGTTGTCTTCTATGACAAGTGTTTTATCTGGATCGTGAGACCATATGTAATTCAAATATGGCTAATACTAGCTCGAAGAGATATATACTCTCTAGTCGTCTCATAGAGCACGAGATCGGAGTGATTCGTTTGGAGTCATTCCAAGACCTCCAAGATATCGCCTTATTCCTAATGGCAAAGACATACCATGTTAGAAATATCCCTTATGCGGGTCTGATAAGTAACCGGCATCGGTATAACCGAAAAAGGGTTGCGTTAATTCGAGTACCGAAGGGGGCAGATACACTCGATGACGCAAAATGGGATAAGACAAGCCCTCGTCCACAATTACCTTAAGGTAATGGGAAAATGTCTTTTATGCCATTTCGATGGCAGCGTGTTAGCGCGATGCTGTGTCGAGCTATACCATTCACAGCAAACGAGATGTTCGTCCTAGCACATTAGACCAAGTATAATAATGCGCTTATTGTACTTAGATATGAACATCATGGTTCAATATCTCTTCATCGTCACATCAGGGACGGACTGGGTCTATATCAATGTCTAGTGATCGAACGATCATGGGAGAATCTGACGACTTAGCGTCATGATGACTACAACGTCATAACACCTTCTGGGTGTAGTCTGAATCATGGACTTAGATTCAATATTTACGGGACTCGATCATCAGGCCGAGTCACTACCGTGTCTTCCCAAGATCCTTCATCTCGAAGGCAAATCCAAAAATGGATCGCGTAATAAAACACGCAAGGGCATAATACTTGTTCAAGTATCCCATGCTAATCAAATACTCACTTAGGCGGGTATACCACATCCGCTCGGATTATATTAATCCATATAGTGAACGTCTCATTAAATTGAGATCGTGTTCCGTGGTCAGGAACTACTTGATTCAAGCATTATGAAGTTACACAGGGACATTCATCCACATCTCTAGTCTAAATCCCCACAGAGATAAGATCGTGACCACAATCACATGCTACATAATCAGTTTTCCGGAAACTACTAAACTGATAAAGTAGAGGACTGTTATAATGTCCATTACGAAGAAATCAACCATCTCGTAATCAATTCCAAGGTGTGAGAGAAGCCTTGCGCTACTAGGCGAGCATTCTACAATCTCATTATTCTCATCACTCTTCCTTACGAATAACCAAATAAACAAACTCGTTTAACATTGGTGGTGTTGGAGCTACAGGTCCGAACACACTTTCGCTAAGGAGTCTACTTGGATTGCAAGTTTCCATTAGTACAGTCTATTCTCCGTTGACTTCAGGCAACGGTACATGGTTCCCTGTCATAATTTGTTCATATTATCAGTCGTCACCGAATATATGAACAAGTAATCAATGACAGTCCCGTTTCGCTTCAATATCGTCTAAGATATCATGATCGACAGATATTTCAAGATTCTTAGGATGAGGAGGAAATCACACATCTCCTAGATCCTTTACAATCTCGTGCGACAAACGAGTTTCAGTTCACCACCTCTGGGGCTGAACGAATTAAGAACCGGTCAACTTCCTCGTATCTTGGGAAGGACGATAGACTGACGGCCGACGGCAGCGTCCTTTGCTTGGCGGGTTCGGCCAAAGCAACGTGTTACGACAGGAACACGGCGTCCGACAGGGACGTCTATCCTTGCAAGTATTTTACAGCAGGTATAAATGATCTCGTGATATCTCATAAAGTCATTAAATGCGTCTGACATTTAGTTAGACTTGAGGGAGTCTATGAACTTACTTATCACTAAGTGCAGTTTTGGGGATCAAGCTAAGACTGAGTGGGTTATGCCACGTTACTTCACGTCATTTCTTATCAACGGTAATGTGCAAATCTCCCCCTAACGACGGGGAGAACAGTCTTAGCGATGTCACTTTCGCATATCATGCGGTAAAGAGATCGCTTGCCAATGTTACTCTATCAAATGATAGGTAGGGGATTCATAATCGACTTATGTCCCCTTCAGAGGTCCATATTTTGAACGCTATAGCGGCTCAATCAAAATATTAAGCACTCAAACACGCGTTCATATGAGGCGTCTGGCTCATAACCAGTAACCAACTGGTACGCATTTAGTGTTTTGAGTGACTATGGCCTCAGACGGACCAATGCAGCAAAATAGCATGAACCCACACGGAAATATAAATCTTGGTGCGCAAGACCAAGAAATGCGTGCAACCATTTGCAGTCGCATCATCAAACTTTCCGTGAGTCCATTTGGGTCTGAACATAATCGACATGATGTTCAATTTCAATTTCCAAACTCAAGTAATTCAAATCGAATTTTCGATTCTTACTCTTCGAAATTATCAAGTCGACTAGACTTTTCAGGATAATCCGGATCATGAGCCATCAACTTAATGATAGGGCTAAAAGTTTGGAAAGTGCTGCATTTATGTGGACAACATTAAAATGTGACCATATTGTCGATGCATCAACCATAACCATTTATATTTATGGTCCGTCTTATGGTTGGATAAGTCCACAATAACTCTTTCAATTCTTTACAAGAATTCTACGAGTTCATTTCATGATCTTTACACATATTAGTCTTTCAAAGTGAGCATTAGTGGCATGAATTTCGGATTAATCACGAAATATATTCTCAAAGAGAATCCAAATACGATGCGATTATAAATCAAGCATCGTCTTTTGACCCGGGAATATCTCATCCGGTCAATGCCACAATATCAAAATTCTCTTATCAATCGACGACAGGCGAATGATAGTATAGACAATCATATCTTAGCATCTAAATCATTTATCATTTCGACGACATGCGAAATGATAAGGTAACTTTAAATGCTTTAAAGAATGTGGTAGAAACCACTTGAAAGACATTTCAACTCCTCTATTACAATCAAATACGCTTTTAGTCGTATTGAATGGAGGCTATGTAAAGAAATTTCAATTCTTTTATGAGCTATTACCAGATAACACTGGTTTTCTCGAATATTTTATAACTCAACAAGGTACGACAGGACCTATGGGAGTATAACGCCTCATATTTAACAAATCAATTGCTTTACCAAAGATTTCGATTTGGAACGACAGGTCCAGAATCGTTGTCACTGAGTACTCTTTTAGGCAAGTAGTTGGTGAAATTATGTGGTACACTGTTACCCACTATTTTCAAAAAAAAATCAACTACCCCACAAGTATTGCCTAAAATTTCATAATTTAAAATTTGGTCACATTTGTCAAAGTAATTTGCTCAAAACACTTTAAATTATTTCGAGAAATTTCGTAAACAGGCAAACCATAATCCAAAAGTATGTCCAAATGGAAAAATCATAATCCAAATGGAAAACATAATCCAGATGAGCGAAAAAATGGCTCAATGATTTATCAAAATCAATAAAGAAAGATATCAAACTCATTTGAGCCACAAAATCGGGGGTCTCAAGAGTTTCCTTTCAGTTAGCTTTAACCACATTAGCATCGGTTTTTTTTCACCTTTATAATAGTTGTGAACTATTTAAGGAGTAACCGTGCATGACCTTTGTCTTTATAGCATAGAGTTGCCTCATTGAGCATTATCTCTTACTTTGTGACAACGGGTCATATTGTTCCTTTCAATTACTGTCTTGCAGCCACAAGTTTTCGATTTTGACGATTGTCTAAAATCTCGCTTGGCTAGGCGATTCATCAGGATCACGACAGTTCGAGACAAATAACACTTGTCTCGGTTCTCGATTCGTGGAAAAAAATATACACGAAGAGCATTAATATCAGGCAAACAATTCGCCATTGACCCAATAGGATTAAAACTACTCACCGGAGTAATTTTCTTATCCAATAACAGATGGGCGATAAAGGAACATGGTGAATATAAATTCACGATACTGCTTATGGAATGCAATTTCCAAGCTAGTATTTTGGTAAAGGATTGCTCCAATATGTCAATTTCAGACATTTGTTCACAATAGACGTCATCACGTCTCAAATGTGGCGGCGGAATAAAATCAACGCCTTAGCATTCATCTTGATGGTAACAACAAATTTGTGTTTTACTCATCAAAGATGGCATCCAAAAAAAATGGGGCATCATATTTTCACACATCAGGGTGAGTAACATGTGGTGACGGATTAAAATCAACATTTAAACAGTCATTTCACAAGTATGTTTTACGATTTTTCTCATCATAGATGGCATCCAACATGTGTTGGGAGTTCTGGATTATTTATCATATAAAACGACTGGTTTATATTTTTATGGTTTGCACAAGCACAAACTTTTTTTCGAAACGACAGGTTCGAAAACATTAGTTTTGCTTTTCATGTGAATTGGTTCTCATTGATCGAACGACGGGTCGATACTGAAACACCAATTCAGCGAAACATACATCACTATATAAACACATTCGGGGAAATTATTATTTAGTCAACCCCTTTCGATAGCTCTATTTGAACACGACCAGGAAAGACGGTGAGGGGGGTGGGCACGAATGCCTCTTAAAAACCGACCTCATTAAGAGAACGACTTCCGCCTTTATCTTTCCTAGACATCGTATCCAAATAGGTGAGCCTATTTGGGGAAGATTTATAATTTTTCCGACTTAAATGTGAATATATACGATTTTCGCTTTTTATATATGGCAATAATATTAACAATATAGACAATATCTATCTAGATTAACCACATATATATAAACAGACAGTAAATATATTTTAGGATATATCTAATCATGCAGTAGATTTGATGTTATAAACAAATCAATTTAAGATTATCAATCAATCCATAAAGATTCTAACATATCAAATCAAATCAATTTAAGATTATCAATCAATTCATAAAGATTCTAACATATCAAATCAAATCAATTTAAGATTATCAATCAATCCAGAATTTATTAGTAATTACCAATTTACACTAGCAAGATTTAGTCAATATTTTATTATCTAATGCCTTATATGTAAATTTTATACATGGTAATTAGCAAGATAAATCACAGCATGAAAGGAAACAAATATATTTACCTCTGTAGAATATACATGCATGTCCTACATGGTAATCACACTACATACATAAGTAGTCATGTAGCAATATTTTACGTGCGTTATGATTAGAACAGGGTTACGTGAATTCAATAATATTTTACGTGAATTCAATAATATTAAGCAGTCATGTATACAACAGGGCTAAACTATCAAGCAATTCAATAATCATGAACATGCTATGTTATGCGTCAGTTATACATGGCAATTAATGTTACAGTGTTTCGATAAAATAAATTTGAATTTTGAAAAATCCGTTTACCTTTCACACGGTATGTTGGTGAAGGTCGATAGTACAATAACTTAAACCCGGTCGAATTTTTATAACGCAATAAACCTCAATCTCCTTGAGCAAAGTGCCGATAACGTGTTGTGTGACATATTAGCTCGTTATAGATATATATAGAGATATGTATATATATAGAGAGAGGTATGAGAGACAACAATAAGGGAGACTTTATTAATCAGAATGTATGAATCAATGTGAAATACAAGACGGTTATAAGCCCACTTGAGCCCATAAATTACAAGCCCAATAGTCCAATAATATCCTACAACATATACTATTTATTTATCCTATATGAAAAAACAAGCAAATAATGATAAGAAATTGTGAAGTGGATTAATCAACCGTGAAATACTAACTATTTTTCCATACTAATTACTCTATATACATCTATATATGTATATGTATGTATTCTTTCTTTATCCTCTATTTAAAAAATAAGCAAATTACCAATAAAAAATTATGAAATAAAATCAGACCTGTGAACAATTAACTTTTTTTTATTTTATAAATTTGAATGTCTAAAATATGGTGAAAACAAAGTAATAATGGGAATAAATTGACTTTGAATGGTTCTATGAAACTATTAGTCATGGAGAGAAAGAAAGAACATGGATGAGTAAGGGGTAATTTTGTATTTAAATAAAAAGAAATGTTATTATTGAATTATTAAATGCAAACAATTTCATGGATGTTGGATTATATCTTTTATAATGACGTGGATAAATCTGAACCTTTTATTTTTTTATATTTATTATTATGTGCACTTTTGTGGTGTGGGTATATAAAAAAAAATAAAAATATATATATATATATATATAGATTAGTCAAATCTTAATTCGGAACGTTTTTATAAAAAAAAATGTTGAAGTCGATATATATGAGGATATATGAGCATCAAGAAAAACACCCAATTAGACACTTTTTCGTAAAAACGCTCCAAATCAAGATTTGTTTAATACAAATCTCAATGGTTTCACGACGGGAACACAAATATGCGTCTTGTTTTTTTTTCCGAGATGTATAATGAAATGTTATCGAAATTATGGTAAAATTTAAAAATTCAAAACATGTCATTATACATATCGGAAAAAAAAAAAAAAAAAAGACACATATTTGTGTTCTCGTCGTGAAACCGTGGAGATTTGCATTAATCAAATCTTGATTTGGAGCGTTTTTACGAAAAAGTGTCTAGTTGGGTGTTTTTCATTATGTTTATATAACATTTCCATATATATATATATATATATATATGAATAAATGTGAAAGAAAAAAAAGAAAATATTGTTGAGTGTAGTTAAGAAGAGAATCCAGTAAAGGACCACAAAGTGTAAGGCTTTTTTAAGAGTGGTCCAAAGAGTTCACGTACTCAAAGACACTATCTTCCACATCATACCGCGTGCTTTTTTGCTATTGGTCCCCCCAACAATGTGGTCCATTTTTGACACGTGTCCTTAGGCTCGTTGTCCCCTCCCCCTAGTGGCTTACCGTAGTCATTAATTCATTTGTGCATTTATTGGTCCCGTAACATTAAATTACTCACCTTGTTCGCTACCAATTCCATTTCTTATTTATGTATATCATATTAATAAAGTTTTTGTTAACATGTCTATCCGAACACATATTAAAATACAATTAATTATATGCTAGCAATTAGTATATAGATAATAATAACATTTAATGTAACATTGTATAGAAAACAATCATAATTATTACTAATAGATTCATAAATTTAACAAATTATGCAATTATGATTTTGAAAATTAAAACTAAATTTAATTACAACACAATAAAAGGGCAAATATAATTATTATAGAACATTAGTTGAGACTAAACTAAAGTTAAATATTAAAAAAATAATGATTTAAATATATTTTATTTGTCGAAACATAATATTAATTAAAAAAAATATACTTAATGCAACATATGTTACAAGATATAATGCAATTAATATCAACCAAATTTATTTCCATAATATCAAGATATATAAAATAAATTGTGTCACAATTAATGTCTAACATGTGTTTCGGGTTAATCAAGTAAGTAACACGCGATCATTAATGCTTAGAATGCTAAGATCACATTTAGATGAGAAAATGTGTTTTACAACAAGTGCCAATATTTGACACCATGAGGTTGAGATCCAAAACTAGCTAAGCTAGATTCACATATTCACATCTATTTGTTTAACATTTTTTTTTGTCAAACTGTTTAGTCTGTATATTCTTTTTTAGTTATTTATTTAATAATTAGATAATTACGTCTTACCATCATAACCGCATCTATACTTTTTAGTTTTTTTTCAATTCTCCATCGGATCGCAGTTATACAATGAATATCATTGGCCCTATGGCTAGCCAAGATATCTAGCAATACGATGATGTAATTTATTCGGCTCCATAAAATTGAACCTTTTTTTTTCAAAAAAATATGAGGATTAATTTCTTATTTATTTTTTAGTTAAGCCACCAACAACAGTCGGAGAATATGGATTTTACAATACAATCTACAAACATGCATTGCTAACAAAATAATATAATGCCATTCCATTCTTATGATGTAGTGTTAATTTTTATTTTTAGAGAAAATTAAACACTTGCCAACAGATTAACCACAAGAAAAAGGTCAGAGTAATATAATGATGATAAATTGAGCGTCGTTAAATTTTACAATAGTCCGACGACATAATCTGTTATCATTTTGTTATAAATTTAGCGATACTAGCTTTAACAACATACATTTTGATGGTATCCTGATATTTTTTATAGTAATTTAAGCGATAAATATATAACCAGTCTTAAAAACCGTTAGCAAAAGCTCTTCACAAAAAATACCACCATTAATAATGTCATTATCTAGACAGCTTTTTTCTAATCAACAATGAGAAATAGTAATCAAATTTATTCATGCACAAAAGTGAAGAAATGAAAAGTAAAACGTGACCTTCCCCCAAATTATGTTGAACAGAGCAATCTGCAATCAAAGTCAATAACCTTTCGAATTTAGTCACCTCTGAGCTATAAACTTTGATTACGGAACCTACCACACGCGCACGTGATTTTACGCGCGTAGAGTATTCTAATATCAAGTGTTTTGTTTGGGTGTTCATTTTTAATAGTTTTAATTATTATAATGAAACCATCCATCCTATTAAACTTCCCAAACGACTATTTAAGTGACGTGTACATCCTTAGCCGTCCGATTATTTTAATCTGCCGTCTTCACCAACATACAAAAACAATCATTTCAAAATAAAAAATATATATATAATCCGTAGTCTCGTGTTCGTTCATTTACCAATGAACTGAACATGAACAGAATAATAAAGCTCGTGAACCTGTTCGTTTCGTTTAAAATCTCGTTTAATTATTTTTAATATATTTTTTCATATTTATTCCTGCTTGTATATGTAAACTTTATTTAATATAATGTTGATGATTAATAAATACTTTTCAATTTAACTAATAAATTTATTTTTTAAACTAAATCTAATTAAAATTATAATCATAATAACTAAATTTAGTATTGTTTATCTTAACACTTATTTTATCTAAGTAAAAAAGTTTTTTATGCAAAACGATATTAAATTTGTCAAAAAATTTGTTGAGAAAAAACTCATGAATAAGTTCGTGAACAGCTCGTCTGTGAACAAGCCGAGTTTAAGTAATATTTTAAGTCTCGTTCAGTAAACGAGTTGACTCGCCTCATTTGCAACGCTACTACTAAGTATTTTATATGAAAACCAGACAGGGTCCCAATCTACTACTACTATTTCACGCACACAATTACACAAACATAACATACAAATAAACTTATACTAGTAGTACTCTAGTAATCAAAACATCATTTAAATCCTCCATTTATTTAATCATTACATGAACAGACCAATGATCTATAAAGTCTTTATATACGAAATCAGATAGGTCCCCATTCCCAATCTACTACTATACTATTTTCACACACAAATACACAATAGTCAAAACATAGTAGTAGAGTACATTACAATTAACAATTTAACATGTATACAAATAAACTTAATAGTAGTACTTCGGTGGTTTCGGTACGGTATCGACTTTTTTGACCATATACCAATACCGAACCGAACTTATTTGGTTTGAAAAAAATTATACCATAACTGAACCAAAAAAATCGGTATACCGAACCGAACTTGTTTGGTTTGAAAAAAATTATACCATAACCGAACCAAAAAAGTCGGTATACCGAAAGTTCGGTATACCGACTTTTTCGGGTGGTACGGTTCGGTTTTCTGTTTTATACCGAAACATTACTATTATTAAAATACAATTCTTGGTAACAATAAAATAGCAAAAAAATTTATAAAAAATAAAATGTGTACAGCTATTCTTATATTTGCTATATTTATCGTGAACTTGATTAAAATAGTAAATAATAATAAAATAAGAATTATTTTAAAACATGAGACAAGAAAATGAAAAAACACGAAATTATTGTATTTGATTTCGTAAATATGAAAATAAGTCGTAATTAAAATTAAACTAAACTATAAGATAATTTATTTGTAAGTTATGGCTATGTGTAAATTTTTATATATTTTATAATTTTAATGTTTGGTTCGGTTCGGTTCGGTATTATACCAAACATACGAAATGAATACCGAAACCGAACCAATTTTTAAAGTTTGGTTCGGTTGTACCGTACCGAAAAGTCGGTATACCAAACTTTCGGTATCAACTTGTTTGGTTCGGTTCAAAAATCGATCGGTTGGTACAAATCGATACAAAAAGTCATAACGAGACCAAATCAATTGCTATAAGTCGGTATAAAGAATCGATCGGTTGATACAAATTGGTATCACCTAAGTTCACCGGTTAAAAACATCATTTAAATACTGGATTTATTTAATTGTTACATAACGAGACCAATGATACATTTCCCTTTCTAGCCTGAGCCAATATTCAACCCACTTCCTCTCTCTTGTATACGTATTATATATACATACAGAAACAGAGTATAACCCCTGTATAGCTCCTCTCCCCCCGCATACTCTCTCTCTCTCTCTTTTTCTCTCTACACACACACACACATATACACACACATACATACATATATACATATTATCTTCTGAGTAGCTGAGATTCTGTTTCTTTCTTGTTTAGTTTGGTTTAAATATAAGCTTAATTTTCAAAAACAAACAAAACCATATATAGATACAAATAAATATATGCGATGGATATGCAAGAAATGGCGGGTTTGCACCAACACTACTCCGACCAACAGCTGAGCGACACCTCCTCGGTGCTGCGAAGCATAACAGTGGACGGTTCAACAGACGATCAACAAAACCCGCACCATCAACAGCAACAAGGGGGACCGACTTGGCTTAACAGCGCAATCCTACAGACGAACTTCTTGAACCTACATACGAACTCCGAGTCACCTACTTCCAGGCCGCACCACCATCAGGGACATAATAATAGTAACGCTGGACAGTGGACTCCGAGGTCAATGGATACTAACAACAACAACAACAACAACAACAATAATAATAATAATAACGAGTCTGTTGTGGAGGACCCTGGGGGTTCCATGAGCTGGCAAACCGGAAGGCACAAGGTGTGTACGCGTTTGTTTGTTTGTTTGTTTGTTCGTTTATAACTAGAGTGCCGGAACCAGTATTTGAATGAGTGGGGTTGTAACTTGTACTACATGTGTATATATTTTTTTGTAATTAGGGGGTGGTCAAAGTTTTTAATCGTAAACTTTTAAGCAAAATGGAATTTTTTTTTTGTGTTTTTCTGAATATTGGGGCAGAGCTAGCTATTTTAATCATTTTGATATTGTATTAAGGAAAGTGCCGGGGGCAGAGCTAGCTAACACAAGTATTTTTCTATGAAAATATTAAAATGTTGATTTTAATCTTCTAGCAGCCCTTAATAACATTAAAATAAACAAACAGTTCATGTGACTTTCATCACCCCTGTGATAAAAAATAAAAAATAAAAAATAAAATGTTTTTACTGAATTTCAGTCCCTCGTATAGGAATTCTTGGTCAACCACTGTATTTTTATTTTTATTATTATGGGATATGCTGAAAGCTTAAAATTGTTATTCTTTTGTAAAATTTCATGATAAAATCCGTATCTTATTATTAGTAAGCCTACTCCTAGTTCCTCTATGGGTACTTATAGTTCTGTGAACCAGCTAATAAAAAGCTTTCGATTTTATTAACCAATACACAATAGCAACTAGTAGTACTTTAAAACATTTTTGTTTCTGTTTCTTTATCAAAAAAAAAGAAGATAGATTGGAGATCAAAGTAGAATATCTGATAGTACAAGTGTGAAAAATATAAAATTGTCATACTCCTCCATACTATATATTCATAGTACGAGTGTGAAAATTATTTTTAGTCACGAAAATGTTATCATTCATTGTAGGTTGGAATATCATAAAACTACTGAAATGTAATTAACATATACGATTATTCCCACACACTTTTCATGGTGTGCAGGCCTAAGTGATTTTAATTTTTTAAACAAACCCAACTATATATACGTTTTTGCAACTGTAGTTTTAATTCTATTGTTTATCTTCTTTTTTTCCTTACTTTAATCAGTGATGCAGTGTATTAATAGTCGAAAGCATAGGATTTCATAAAATTTTAAATTACCGTTTCTACTAAAGCTTGAAGTGCTAGATATTTTGAGACAATTTTCATATTATATGTTATTTTTCCAACACAAGGCGGAGATACTGGCACACCCGCTTTACGAGCAACTTTTGTCTGCACACGTGGCGTGTTTGAGGATTGCGACGCCAGTGGACCAGCTGCCGAGGATCGATGCACAGCTGGCACAATCCCAGCAAGTCGTGGCGAAGTACTCGGGGATGGCACATGGTGGTATCAGTATGGGTGATGATAAAGAGCTTGATCAGTTCATGGTAAAGCTTATTTCTTGTCTTTAAAGTGCGAGTTAATTGAGTATTGTAAGTTGATTATTAATTTGATTTTGTTCCTATTTTTGTTCTTGTGAAATGTGATCATGGATTTGGTGGTTTGTTACATCCAATTGAAGTTACCATTTTTAACTCGCTTCTTTGCTTATTTAACTCTGAGATTCCTGTCCATATGGTAGACTAGAAAAATAAAAGAGTTTTATGATTGTCTTCCTTGAAAACCTAAAAGTTTTGTAAAAAGCCTCCAATTCATTGATTTTATATATATATTTCGTTTATGTGAACTGTGGATATTGATATGGGGCATGTTACATCCCATTTAAGTCATTGGACTAGTTTGACTGTACATTTTCTAAACTCACTTATTTGCTTATTTACTCTGATATTGCTGTCTATTTGGTAGATCAGTATAAGAAGGAGCTTTTTTGGTTTTTTGCTTGAAAAATAGTAGAACTTCCCAGAACTGCCTACTTTCTTGTCTTAAAATGTCTGTTAAATGAGGATGAATTGGTCTTGTAATTATTTCATTCATGTGAAGTGTAATCGTGAATTTGGTAGTTTCTTACATCCCATTTAGGCTATTAGGCTTATTTGGTTGCACATCTTCAACACAGCAAATTGCAGTCCATTTAGTTTACCAAGAGTAAGTTTGATAGTTCATAGTTTTCTTGCCTAAAAAAGAAAATTTCATGAAGATTTATATTCTTAAAACTATATTTAACAAACCCTTATTATGACTTGAATTCTAGGTATGTGTGTTTCTCTGCCTGCTAGATATCATTTTCTAACATTAAGCACAAGGTTAAATGCTCCTGTATTATTATATCCAGCTTATTAATTGTCTCTTTGCAGTCAGAGATCAGATCTTAACAAAAGAAAAGAATAAATACCAACAGCGACTTAAATCTAAGTTCTGCATCAAGGTTATATATAGAATGGATGTTTTAGTTGAGTCAGTTGAGCTATTAACTACTAAAACTGTTACACTAACATAAGTCAAAGAAAATTTCAATAAAGAAAGTTATGGTCTAAGAATGCATTTTCATTTTTTCTAGTGGATATTTCCAATTGTACAAATGAGAACGCACAGATACCTTTCTTGTCATCTGGTACAAGTTATTCAGGTTATTTTCGGTCTTTTAATCTTATGGCAGAAATATGATGAAATTGCTTTTTAGAATTAGTAAAAGTGAGTAATTTGACAATATATGGTGCGAGGGGAAGTTAAGAATCTCGTATGAGTTATTATGACAGCTACAGATACTGACGGTAATTTTTTTGCTCTCTAAAGTTATTCCGTTAATATCAAACATTTACGGATATTTTTTAGTATCTCAAGAGTTTGTAGATAAGGCCATCTTGGATACTTCCATTGACTGTTAATAAGGAAAATATTGCTTTGAACGTTGTCTATGAACAAAAAGTTAGGAAGTTTTGGGACCTTCTAGCCATTTCTTGATGATTGAAAGGTTATTTTGACTTGGTCCTTTGCCTGTAATGTTTGTATTTGCTTTGTTTTGAAGTTTGAACCTGTAAGATTTCGGAGTTTTGCTCCTTTGATTTAGTGCCGTCTCCTTTTATCTAAGAAAATAACGGACTTGTTAATTAACTTGATTGTTAAAAATAAACATACAAAGTAGACGGATATTCCCTAGATTGAAATAATCAACAGAAATAATGGTCTAACGTGGCTTTTCGTCTGTTTTTTTCCGTGCCCTCTTAGACACACTATGTGCTGCTTCTGTGTTCATTCAAAGAACAACTGCAACAGCATGTTCGTGTACATGCAATGGAAGCAGTGATGGCTTGCTGGGAGCTTGAGCAGTCCCTACAAAGCTTAACAGGTACTTACTTTCCTATAGTTTGTGCTTTTTAAACAAAACATATTTTGATAATAGTTTTTCTTTTGTATCCATTGTCGTCGGCTTATCTTAGTGCTTTCTCTAAATCTTCTCTTAGGTTTTCCCTGGTTTAACTGGATTTTTAAAAAAGAAGAAGAAATTAATAGGAAATGCCGATTAGAATGACCAGCTTACTTTTTCTGATATCAACCTAGCGTATTGGGGCTTAGTATAATGATCATACATTAGTTAACTATTTCCCCTCTAGTTATCTTGTGGATCAGTCTCTCTTCTGCTTTAACATGCTACATGACAGGAGTTTCACCTGGAGAGGGGACTGGTGCTACAATGTCCGATGACGAGGAGGACCAGTTAGAAAGTGACAACAACTTGTTTGATGGAAGTTTAGATGGTCATGACAGCACCGGATTTGGTCCTCTTGTCCCGACAGAGAGTGAGAGATCTTTGATGGAGCGTGTAAGGCAAGAGCTGAAACATGAACTAAAACAGGTAAGAGACCGATAGTACATTGAGTTGTACTCTCTCATACTATTCATTTATTTCTGTTTTCCTTCTCATTATTAGTTTTTCATGAATAAAGATAATTAATTTCAAAATTCACTTAGTATTACATCGTTGTACTCTTGTACTAAAGAAATATCCTAACTTACGGGAAGCAAGTTTCTCCAAGTTCCCAAAAGTTTGACTTTACAAGGTTTTGACAAGATTCACTTCTTCAGTGTTTTTGGTGTATTAACAAAAGTGGAGTTCCAAACTCCTATTTTTAACGCAAGATGATGAAACTGGAATTCGCTGAATCGATACAAATCAATTCAGCCTGAGATGGTAACTTTTAACTATTGGGTGTAAATAGTATGTATATTGTACAGGTGAATATGTGGGAATACACATACTTGTTGAACTGTTGCACTACAACCAACAGACTAAATTTGGTTCTCGATTGATTTTAAGGAAATTCAGCAAAACCATATCCCATTTTGATGACTATATTATTCTCCTTCTGGTCTTGGTGTCGTCATCTTTGTTTATGCTTTTTATAGGGTTACAAGGAGAAAATAGTGGACATTAGAGAGGAAATCTTACGCAAGAGAAGAGCAGGGAAACTACCTGGTGATACCACTTCTGTCTTGAAGGCTTGGTGGCAATCACACTCAAAGTGGCCATACCCAACCGTATGCCTTTCTTTATCACTTCGATGCCACGTTCAAATTACTTTTGTTAATTTAACTTTCTTGTGACTTCAAATAACCAAGAACATTCTCTTTCAACTTGTTGCCAGTATGCAACAAGAATCTCATTTGTTCCATTTATTCATGAGAGGATGTTGCACAGACACCTAATAAGCAAATCTTAATTATACATAGTGGGTAGAGAATATATGTTTTCCTAGAATTGACGGACACGTTCCTACGAGTCTTGTAAGGACAACATTTTTTCCACATTGGCAGTTATAACGTTTTAAGTGCTCATTTAGAGTTAATTTAAAGAGTTGAAGTAACAATCTTGGAAGTTGCTTTAAAAAAAGTAAAACACCATTTGATTTTGATTTGGACAACTAAAAGCACCAACTAGGTTTGGGTAAATAATTTTCCTAATATGATTTCAAATTTCAATCAACTTCAAAAACGCATTGGCGTCCTTGTTATGAATTAAAATTTATGTAAATCTTTATCCTAAACTGCTTTTGCTATGGTGATTAGATGTGTTTCAACTGGTAATTCTGAATTTAATTTCAGGAGGAAGATAAAGCAAGATTGGTACAGGAAACAGGATTGGAATTGAAACAGATAAACAATTGGTTTATTAATCAAAGAAAGAGGAATTGGCATAGCAATCCTTCTACTTCTACTATCTTGAAGAGCAAACGCAAAAGGTACTTCAGTTTTACATATATATACCGTTTGTATATTTTATTTAAGAAGGACCTTCACTAATTTCATGTTTAAATGAAGTAGTTCAGGAGATAAAAATCGCGATCAATTCGCATGAAAGAAGTACAAATCTGGAAGCACATCGTTTTCCTCAACTCCGGTGTATAGTTCACATCAAAATGTAAGGGCAATATGTTGCTGAGAGCCAGAGATATTTATTTCTTTACTTCGCGTGTATAAATTGAAGATGCCAAAAAATGAGTGGTAATGAAGATACAACTTAATCCACAGCCACCTGACAGGTAAGCAAAAGGACCATAGATTGGCTAATGGATGAATCTGCATTATTGAAGTGATTACATTCTATTTACTTGATATTAGAATGTCTATTCAAAAGAGCATGTACATTCAGAAGGCATCAAAAACCACATTGTAACATACATATTGGTTATTTAGGGTGTTAGTATATGGGGTTAATATTTCTGTTCCCCGGAACTTCATGTTTATGAATTTCCTGAGGATGTATTGTAGTAGTTTTATCGGTGTAAACTCGTAACGTGTGGGAAAAGCTCAAGTTTTCAGAAAATATTTGTACTTCACAATTTCCTAAAATTTTGTTCTTTTTCTCCCTTGATGCTTTCTTATTCTGTCAAGAATTCAAGACGTAAGTGTGAACCACACACGAATCAGATGTGGGTGTAACATATCATTGTTAGATACGATTTGGGGAAAATGTGAAAAAGGTTCTAAAATCTTAGGACTTGTTTGGCTGAAGATCGTTAGGCAATTAGTTGTCTTATTTGGGCGAGAAAGAGGTTGGGTTCTTCAAACTACCACTTAGGACCGGATTTTTCTGGATTAAGTGTTTACGGATTGGACCTGGACTTGGAAAAATCAAAACCGTTCTTAACGGATTAGACATGGATTTAGTATTCGAAATCCGATCCGATCTGGACCAATCCAATCCAAACAATTCGGATATAAGACTATTTTAGATCATTAGCCCATAACCCGTAATATTTGAATAATTCTTAATACATTAATCATTAGATATCATATATAATGTTATATAGTATCAAGTATATGCTTGAATGTGATCGATTGACCATTTTTTCTACCTTTTTAATTCTATGTGAAAATTAATAAGTTTTCATCGATGTAGAACATATTTAATGTGCGCCAAGTCGGTTATTAGTATAAAGTTTATAATTTTTATTCTAATTGATAACATGTTATTTTTTAAACGTATGAATGGATTTGTAGCTCAATTTATTGTGTAATGAATTATGTTATTTTTAGTTGGTATATAACATCTTTATTGTTTATGCTCAAATCATCAAGCGTATTGCTCTTGTGTGTGCATCAAGTTAGTTAATTTCTTTGTAGGCAGGGGCGGACCCAGGGGTGGCTGGGGGTGGCCACGGCCATCCCCGGCGACTTCCGACGACGATTTTCAATTTTTTATTTATTTTTATGTGTAATTTAAAATTTTATAATATATATACATTGATACCCCCTAATTAAACAAAATAGTTGTTGTAATTGTAAAATTGGCTTTAAGGTAGCGGAATGTTAGGAGTTCAAATCATGTTAGTTGTTTTTTTCTAAAAAAATCTGTTTTTTAGCTTGAAATTACCAAATTTCGTAAATGACCATTCTATTTTTCCAAACAAAGATTACTAAAAAATATATTTTATTGTCAAATACCATTTGTCTTAACTTCATATTTATTTTATGCTATGTTAAACATAGAAAAAATTCTTTAGTTTTGTATTAGATCTTATTTATTTTATCCTCTATTCGATAAATTTTTTACACCATGGTCTCTACAAAAAAATCATCCTGTTCCGCCATGTTGTAGGGGAATACAAAAAATAGGATTCTTCAGATTCCTGTGATATATTTCTACATTTCGGTTACAGTATATGAAGAGCGAAGTGGCTGCAAAATATAAACAATTAAAAGGATGTTGAGGTCGGCACGGCGTGGACATGGGCGGTACATGGCCAAGTTTAGTAAGACTTGGGGCTGGGGCAAAAAAAATATTGGAATTGAATCTTCTACAAAAAAATAAAATTGAACTGTACCTTGAACAATCAGTACTGTTGGGTCGCCCTGGGCGTGGACCACGTGTGCTGGCAATGAATGATTAATGAATACCTTGCATGTGATCGTTTAATATGCAAATATAAGGAATTTATAACTCTGATCTACCAGCTTCTCTACCTCTGTTTCTAAATAATTGAGCGAGTGCATGCCCATAAGGAAAAAACATTTGAGTTTGCAAGTTCTCAATGTAGAAAAACAAAATAGGCGAAACTGACTTAAAGCATGGAATATTACCGAACTCAAGATCCAGCTTGTATTATGTACAAAAAACAGAAATCAAGCTATAACTTACAAACTCCAAATCATCTCAAAACATATTTTTTTATAAAATTTAACAATTATGGTATAAAAAATGGAATGTATAAAGAACCTTATAAATTCTTTAAATTTTAAAAAACACAAAATTCATTTAATATACGAGCAATGCATATGATTTTCTATATGAATATAATGGTAATAAACTATCATGGATCCACGTTTTTGTGGTTGTAATATTGATATGATTATTAAATGATAATAAACAAATAAAAAGAAATAATGTAGGGTTATTATAAGGAAATTAATAGAAAGACTAGAATTTTATGTAAATATAAACGGTTTATTAAAAGAATTTTATGTTAGTTCTGATACGTTTGGTCTTGGCAAGTAGTTAAAGAGTAGCTGCCTAAATGGATGGTACCTGTTGATCTAATGAATGTAGCCTTTACGAGATCTTACCTTTCGATTTAGCCATTTAGGCGAAGTATATCACTACCTCCGTTCCCATTTAATTGTCCACTACGAAACTACCTCCGTTCCCATTTAATTGTCCAACACGAAACTGTGCAATTTTGACCGACTTAAAATTTGTATCAAAATTGATGAAATGATTTTTTTAAAAATATAATCAAAAAATTTAACATTTGAACTATATGATCAACTTTTGAAAATTTTCATTCCGACAATTTTGATACAAATTATTGGCCGGTCAAAATTGCACGTAGTTTCGTAATGGATAATTAAATAGGAACGGATGGAGTATTACATTTAGCAATCGCCATTCCACTATGATTACAAAAAAGATCCCCATTCCGCTATTAAAGCATGAGATTGACAAATTAACAACATTGCGGTCATTGGTATGCTAGGGAATGGATGGATTGTCTGCAAATTTTAGGCTCTACAAGGTAAACTTACAACAAACAGCTTCCCAACTACAGAATATTAGCCGGTATATACCCAAATGTAATATCACAAGACCAAATCAATTGATCAAAAGATCCTTCGCTAGAAAGATAAATAAATGTGTATATAAGTTTAAATTTAGATGAATAGAACGGAGACCATATATCCATCTTGCAATAAATTTTGACAATGTTGACTCGAAAATTAATTGACATGAGAGCGTATATAAGTTGATGTTTGCTAAGAACAATAGTTAAAGGAAAATGCTCAAAAGCACACAGTTGAACACGGATTATTTTGAGATGGCTGAAACTTTGGCATAAGAAATATACAGGTGACAAAACGGGGTATGGATCAGAAGACAAATTTGAGATTCTTAAGTAACACAGTATGTAAATCAATCACCCAAGTCCTAATATATAAACGAATTTGCATCCATGCTATAAATATTATGCAAGAAAATAAATCAGAAATGATGGGAACTGTAGTCGATCAATTCATATAAATAATACGCCATTATCATCCACAGAAGATTAAACAAGAGTTGCTGTGACGCTGTCAATTGAAAATTCATACCTCAGCCAAAAAGAGAGCTGAAAGATGACTACTGAGAATATAAGATTCATAAAAAGCTGATTTTCTTAAGTTACAGATAATAGTATAATACCATTTCACTGTCAATACTCTGATGGCAAAATGAAACTCAGCAGAACAAATATTTCCCAAAGGTAAACATAGGCACATCAGGGGCTAGCAAACAAATCTAAACTCACCTCCTAATTTAGTTTGGAGGGTTTTTTTACCCCACGAGAAAATAATTTATTTTCAAATCTTGGCCATGCTGAACAAAAGATCAACTTTTTGCAATTTAAAATATAGTCCAAGCAAGAGGATCAGCAAATTATTATTAGAAGGGATGATATGCAGTCAAGTGAAAACAACAAAAGATTAAAAATAGAAAACATGTAAACAAGATAAATGGCAATTTACTTTCCAAGTTCAGTAGCGTCGTAATGTGTAGTATCAAAATGGAGCGATTGGTTAAAAGAGATCCTACAAAATTCTAGAAAAGTACATTGAAAAAGAACGCCAGATCATTAGCCAAAAATGCAAGACAACTATATGAAATTTGAGCATATATATTTATATATAAAGAGGATTACAACATAGAAAGAGAGCGAAATCAGTCATTACGCCGGGAGAAAAACGCCAACATCATGACCTTTTGTGGGTGGCAAAATATTTTGCAACCTCTTCATCATACAATCAAGCTTACTGATCTTCTCTGTATCGTCAGCTTGTAATAAAAACCTCTCGACCATCCTGAACGCATTCTCACTCATACACCTCCCTCTCTCTAACATCTGTTTCGAGCAATCAAAAGCTTCACCCACTCTCCCTTGTGAGCATAACGATGTCACCAACAAATCAAGTGCATGACCATGTGGACAATGGCCTCTATCTAATAAATAATTCCACAAATCCAACCCCAAATCAACTCTTCGATTTTCACAATAATATTTTACCAGCATCACCACAGTTCTTGTTTTTGGCACAAAATTCTTTTTCAACATCTTTTTATGTAGTACAATAACTGAATCCAAACCTTTGGATCTCATTAACCCCAAAAACATAGTGTGATAGGTTATATTATCATGCCCAATGCCTTTCTCTAGCATCTCGTCCATCAAATCAGAAGCTGCCGACACATCTCTACATCTGACGAGAGAACTTATCAAAGCATTGTAAGCACCAATATCAGCTTTTAGTTTTCTCGTATTAATTTCCTCGAACAACTCCATAGCCTTAGTTTTATTTCGAGCAACACCAGCCCCGTGTATCAATGTGGTTAGTGTTTCCATTGTTGGCGAGCAATTCACCTTTTCCATCTCGTAAAGAAGCCTTAAACCGTCCAAAAAACACCGTTTTTTACAAAAGGCATCAATACGTATGTTATACGTTATGTTATTAGGCTCAAAACCTCTCCGAACCATCTCATGGTAGAAAAGTTCTACTGCAGTAACATCGCCCGATTCTTTAAACCCTAGTAGCAAAATATTCATAGTTTTCGCATTCGGAGAAAATCGAAAATGAAACTTATGGAACACTGATCTAGCTTCTTTCATAAGCCTCTGGGTACAGAATGCTCTTAACAGCACATTAAATTCATCGATGCCAAACTTTTTCCCGACAAATATATTTTTCTCCATTTTCTCAAATGCTTCGAGGGTATCTTCGTATGTATAAAACTTAGCAATCCTTGATAACAAAATGCTCATAGACTTATGGGTTAGCAAGTAAGAATGAGTTCTCTTAATCTCTTCCATTAACCCCCAAGCTTTGTCGAAATAACGCATACGCGCAAGTATATGTAGTGTCTTCTCGAAAGCATCCGAACTTGGCCGATAATGAGATTGTTCGACGCAGAACTTGAAAAATTCGTAGGCTTTGAGACCATTTGAGTGTGCGGAGAACAATCTACCGAGCACATTTTCGACAAGTGGGGTTGAAAGTGAAGATCTTGATATATGTTTCACGAGAACGGGACGAATGGGGACATCAGGGTATGGGTGGTCGTTAACAATTTTGACAATATTTTCGATTTCAACTTCTGTTTGTATAAAAGGCGACTTAGGGTGAGAGGCTATTTCTAAAGCAATAGTACAATATGATGTGATCTTCTGAGGTACGAGCTGAATGTTTCTGTTTAGTTTGACGTAATGATAAAGCATGACCTTGACACCTCAGTCCAGGCGGAGGTTTTTCACCCTTACACTTTATAGGACAAAAATATTTCACCTTTTTGTATTGTTTTATTCCAAAAAAAATTAGTTTTGGTCCGTCACCCGAGTCAGGAGGCTGTTTAGACTCGCCTCAGATCCGCCTCTGCATGGCCTCCTTATTCGAAGAATGAAATGATGTTTCGATATTTCATACGGTACAAATCTCAATGGTGTTTAAAACCTATTGTTTTAAGCACACAAATCAGCTCCAACGATTCGCTTATTCAAACAGAGAGTATTTCATACTAATTCATAAGCACAAACACAACCGAATAAACCAACCAGAGTACACTAAGTAATGGGTTGTTTCTTATTCCAAGCTTTTATTTTTATTTATTTTTTGTATAAGCTCTATTGTACTCAATTGTCAAGCTTAAAAGCAGTTTTTTTTTTTACATTCCCAATGAAATGAATCTAATAGTACTAATTCTGAGGCTGATTAAAAGAAGCTTAAATATTTAGAAGCTACAGCAAACAATTTTGAATTGTTTTCAATCAAACCATTTAAAGATTTGCTTTTTGTAAATGTAGGCAATCAAACAAAAAAATACTCTTTTTTTGTGTGAAAGAGAGAAATAAAACGATATTAAAAGAACATAAAATCGAAAGAGTAAAATAAAACCTGAGTAATCGAACTAGTGGATTAGTTTCCCCAAATACCACACACACACACACACACAGAGAGAGAGAGGTGTTCTGAGCAACTCACAAAACCTTTGATGGATTTAAAATATATAATCGACCACTTATTTCTAATTTAAGTACATTTTGGCCCCCATCAAATCAATCGGGCTGGTTCTGTTCGGTTTTTGATAAAATCAAAACCGAAACCGAGCAGATTTTTCGGTTCGATTTTTTTCGGTTTCGGTCTTTTTATTTTTCGGTTTTATTTTTGGATTTTCGGGCTTTTTTGATTTTTCCGGTTTTTCGGTTCGGTTTTATTGTAAACCGAAACCGACCCGAAAAAGTTTCGGTTTTTCAGTTTCGATCTTTTTCGGTTCGGTTATCGGTTCGGTTTTTCCAGGTTTCCGTCTAGCCCTACCCTAGAGTACTGTTTTAGTACTACTATTTTTTGCTTCGGAATATAAAACAAAAGGGAAATCTTAGTATGGGAGCAAATGTCTCTCTCTCTCTCTCTCTCAGCAACATATCTCTCAACCTCTCTGAAGCATTTTCATGTAGTTGAAACTTATACCGAAAAACGTCCTTCCTTATATTGGCAAGTTAGGTAGACGTATCAGTTTCCTTTGCGAAATGCATATGCTATAATAGTATTGCACTAAGATATCGTGAACTTTTGGCAAGTTGGTCGGTGTATATGTTTCTTCCGTGAAATGCATATGCTATAATAGCATTGTACTTGGATATCATAAACTATATGTTGTCTATCGACAACATATCCATGGAACAAATAGTTTGGCAAAGCCTCTTCCATAATAAGGTTCACAGCCAAAGAGGTGTCAGATTTCATGTAGAAAATCGTTAAGATCTTTAGCAATAGCAAACATGAGACCTTGATAAAGATCTTTACAATTACATGCTAGGGTCATACTAGTATATGTATGATATATATGAAATTTCGTGATGTTGGAAACCATCTCCCGTTTTGATATAATATCTCAAACGAAGTGTCACAACCTTTTACAATGTGAACGGTGTCCACGTAGTAGTATTTATGTCCAATTAGGAACACATACAGCAACTCTTCTAACTTTAAAACTTAAACAAAGTAATAGTAGTAGTTCCTGTAGTGTTTTGACTACAATATCTAAGAGTGCGTTTCTTCCTTTCAGAAAGATTTTTGCAGATCAAAGGACTCGTAAAGTTCAGAAATAGTAGAATAAAATAGAAATGGATATGGGTCAGCATCACACGAGCTATACAAAATACAATTTGATTCAAGGGAAGACTCGTTACATGACTCACAGCTAAGCACACCGATTCATTTTTTTTAACCATCCTTACATATATATATAGCTTTACACAGAAGAGATGATTTCTAGCGTGTCGAAAGAAAAACCAAAAACTGGTTTCCACAAAATAACTCGTAGTCTCTTACTATTATCTCAATCTACACTGCATTTGATAACCCCCGTCAATTTTATGAAGGCAGGGCAGGGTAAACAAAAATTCCAAGCAGAAATGAAAACATCAACAAGTGAAGGTGACAGAATGCTGGAACTGAACTTTAAAATCTCGAAAATTTGTTCCCATGAAACATAAACCAATCTCATACATTGTCAAAACTCTTGAAAGAAGATGAAATTTGATTTTTTAATCAGAGAAAACAAACTAGCCATACATTATATTATACTACCAACAAAAAACTTTATCCTCAGAAACTTAGATAGCTGCGAATGCCTTCTTTCCACCAGCGGCAGAACCAGCTGGGATGACCTTCAACACGTTAAATCTCACCGTCTTTGACAATGGCCTGGGTAAACAATACACAAATATAAAATTGGTTTGTTGGAACCTAAAAAAACATAGAAATCAGTAGCCGAGCTTTGATCTACTAACCTACACTGGCCAATGATGACATGATCTCCCTCCTTCACACGGAAGCATGGGGAAATGTGAGCTGGAATATTCGAATGCCTCTTCTCATACCTACAAGACAAAAGTGTGGACCGTATAGACAGACTAAAACAGAAATGCAAAAATCGCTAGTCGCCAAGACCCTCTCTCACAGAGAATGCTTGAGTAATGAAAGGCTCAACTTTATTAAAAAACTGCTTAATTACGAAACCGAACATTTTTTTTGTAAATGGTAGTTGGAAACAATTGCTAATGGCAATTGGGGTTCAGTTTCTTGACATAAGATACAGACTGGTATAGTTTTTCTTTCCATATATCTGCCGCAAAAAAGTTATCTATATAAACATAAAATTCAAAGATAAACACGTCACAAGGACCGCTGTTGGCAAGCACAAAGTAACAAACTCAAGGCATTAATTACCTTTTTAAAAGGATTGCTTAGCAAGCCAACACTGAACAATATTTGAAAATGGAATATTCTAAATTTATGGGGTGGTATATGGGTCGTTTACTCATGTTTCTTGACATAAGATGAAAGCTGGCTTGTTTATCCATGTTTTTAAAGATTATGCCAAAACTAATAACAAAACAAGAATAAACCCAAAATATAATGATATGTGCCTGCTCTTTTTAAACATCACATGAGTTCAAAAATGATCACTTGATCTAAAAAAGTTCACTAAATAAGGAGAAACCCACCAAGAGGAAAAAATGAAGTATATAGAAACTTGCCTCTGATACTTTTTGACATAATGAAGGTAGTTACGACGAACAATGATGGTTCTCATCATCTTTGCACTGTGGCAAGTACCAGCAAGTATACGACCCCTAATGGACACATCTCCAGTGAAAGGGCATTTCTTGTCAATGTAGGTACCTGCATACATATGGAAGAACAATATTCTTAGTTCTTGTATTACATTACATAATGTATGGCACATCTTCAGAGAATAATAGTTTAAATACTATAAGCAAATTAACCAGTACGATACAGCTCATCACCAGAGTCAGTTGAGCTAATACTAAGAGCGTGTTCTACTTCAAACATTGGTTTTAGATCAAACTATTTGGAAAACCCACCACAATTCATCATCAAAATAAAAGATATTGAAACTTCATCGAAATAGTCACCAGTAAACCGGTTGAAATTCTAAATCATAATATAAGAGCACATCGGTTCCTGTAATTTGAGAAATTCACTTTTAAGTTTTTCAATTTACCAAAATTATCGAAGCTAAATTTTAGAAAATTACTTCTCTGTTCACCTAATAGCCTAGAATACACAGCTGTTTTATAAATTCTAACACATGTCACAAAAATTTAGAAAAATAATTTAAAACAAAAATTGTCTTCAAAAGAAAAGAAACCTCCACCCTAGGGTTCATTCACGATATTGATACCAATACCAATACCAATACCAATACGAATGTTCGCTAAGTATCCTAGAAGTGTGTATAATATAACGCGTGTTGTATCACTTCCAAAAGCTTAAGTTTACCAATCCCTTAGGTCCTAATTCCAAACAGGCACATAAAAATTCAAATAAATGATGACCTGAATATTATAATAAAGTGAACTGTCTAAAAGCATCAAACAATGAATTTAATTAATCCTAGGTTCATTCACACGATATTGATACCAATACGTATCTTTGCTAGTATCCTAGCAAGACAAGTATACCGCGTGTTCGAAAATTTTAAGTTTACCAATCCCTAGGCCCTAATTCCAAAGAGGCACATAAAAGTTCAAACAAATTATGACATGAATATTATACTCCATACTAAAGTGTATTGTCTCAAAGCATCAAACAATGAATTTAATTAAATTGACACATTGACTGTAATTCACATTAATTTTCAGTCAAAAGCATCTATACCTTCAATGGCATCTCGGGGAGTCTTGAATCCCAAGCCAATATTCTTCCAGTAACGATTTCCTCCCTTTCCGGGTCTCTTACCCTTTCCTGACTTCTTTGAGCTGCAATAAATTATGTAAAAAAAATCATATCTTCAATGCAAAAAAAGCTAATTCCTTGTGCATAAATGAGAAAAAGGACACAACTAGAAATAAAAAGTAGTTTACACATTTCATGATCACCACATAGTATAAAGAAAAACAATTTACGTAGCTCAAAAAATTTGTGGGAATTTCTTTATTGTTTAACACATGTAGATCAAATCAATTAATATAGAAGACTAAATAATAAAGCTATAACAAAAAATATGCTCAAATAATTTTGAAGAAAATACAAAACCCAAATCATTTCCAATTTGAATTAAAATCGAGTTGCATATACCATTCACAAAAATTACACTAGGAAAGTACCACACTGAAAAACAGACATTATTTTTAAATGATAGAGAAAAAGAAACAATTAAAAATTAACAAACGGAGCTATAAACACGCATATACATAATAAATCAACATCAATGCGATAACATAGAATAGACAAACAGTGATATATATATACATATATAAAGAGAGTAAATAGATATAAATATATCATACAGCAATATTACCAAATTATTTCCATTTTCAGAATAATTGAATTGCATATACCATTCACATAAATTAAAACACAAAATACTTGTCAATTATAAACAAAAAGAAAAATATTAAAAAATAAGCCAAGAGAGCTATAAACACATTTGCTTGCATAATAAATCAACATCAATGCAATAACATAGAAGAGACAAACAGTCACACACACACACATATATATAGAGAGAGAGCAAATAGATACTCCCTCCGTCCCTAAATAAGTGTCCACTACGAAGATGCGTGCAACTTTGACCACGGTTTTCTCATATGTAGACGGCCGAAATGAAAAATCTAAAAATTCAGTCATATAGTTCTAACCATGAACTATATGATTGATTTTTGAAAGAATTCTTTCCGATAATATACATATGATAAAATCAATGGTCAAAGTTGCACTTATTTTTATAGTGGACACTTATTTAGGGACGGAGCAAGTATAAAACAGAAATCATACCAAAGGAAGACAGTCGGTTGCTTCAAGAATGCCTTTTCAGTCTGCAATATAAAATTAACAACTAAATGCCTGTTTGGTACAAGCTTTTTTCAATTGCTTTTTAACTTTTTTTCTACGAAAATGCATTTTATACTAGCTTTTATGACTTACAAAGCTAGATTTTGGCTATAAAAGCAGGAAAAGCAAAAAACTATGTTTTTTGGTAGTTTTTTTTAAGCTTTTTCGGCACCAATTTCGTAATTCAAAAAAAAATTAACTTTGTTTACGAAAATAGTCTCAGCCTTTATGTGAAATTACACACTAAAACAATTACTATGTATAAAAATCTAAATTATATTGAAAATATGGATAGTTTGGCCATTTTGAATGAATCAGCAAAAAAGCTAAAATCTAAAACCAAACGCAAATTTTAATAAACCTAGCTTTTAAAAAATTCTGTTACCTAACACTTAAATCAGCTTTTTATAATCAAGCTTTTATATTTACAGTTGCCTAAAAGCAGATTTTGGATTAAAAAAGTTGATGCCAAACGGAACCTAAGTCTTTTAAAAAATGATAAACTACAGATTCATATATATATATATATATATATATATATATAGAGAGAGAGAGAGAGAGAGGGAGAAATTACTTGTTCAGCCATGATTACGGGATCAGCTCAAACCTTAGAAAGAAAAACACAAGAGTATTCAAAGAGCGGCGATATATATATATATAGATATATATAGATATATATATCTATCTAGATACAGATACAGAGAGAGAGAGAAAGAGAAATATATGTTTGTTTATATAGTGGTGGAAAAGAAACCCTAAAGATCATTTTAAGTGACTAAATTAGCCTTTATTTCGGGTACACCGTTTAAGCTTCTCTGGTTGCCAGGATCCGCTACCCGTTCATGCAACATGGCCAAATACTAGTAACTAGTAAATTATTATGTAAGTTATATTTTAATAAAACTGGACTAATAACATATTGTTACACTCTACTATGAAAACATATTAAGTGGTTTGGGATATAGTGGTACTAACCAATAGTATTTTAATTAACTATTTTATTTTTAATCAATGGTACCTAAAGGTCGTTTAATATTTTTCTCGAATTTTATTGGTTGTGACCATCGTATTTCTAAAATATGTATTGAACCTACCCTTCTTAACCTTGCAGGATCAATACATATTTTAGAAAAATACAATTTTTAACCTTGTATTTAGGTTTTAGGTCAATTATGATAAATGTATATAAATTAGCTCAAATCTAGTTCATTCTTTACAATTAATTTATCTCTTCAAACAAATTAAAGAGACGAGTGGACATACCCGAAGAACTTACAGTTGAGGTATGGACAAGGTTACCTCTCAAAAGTTTTGCAAGTTCTAAATGTGTCTCGAGACAACGACAATGTTTGGTCTCAAATGTTGTCCTTGTGACAAACGCCCCTAAAGTTTTGATATTTCTTATCGGTTCAACAAACTTCTCTTGTTCTATTCACTCGACGACAGAGCCCATATCGAAAACTTGTGTAGTTCAGTGGAAGAACGCTTATTACGTGAATTACGTGATTTATCACGGGAACACACGGACAAGGTTCATTCCTCTTGTCACGGGTTGTTACTTATTCAAGTCTATACTACTTTATCCGTGTGGAACCCATCAACAAGTTTCTTAGATTGTGCATGGGAGAATCGAGAAACGCATAGTTAGTATTTGCATGACAAAAGGCAACCAAGTTAGAGTTGGTTGACATGCCAATTTTAGACTGAAAATACCGTCTTAGGTTTTCTTTTTGAAAATGGGTGCTATTATAAACCCATTTAGGTAGCCCGATTCTATGATAAGAGCTTATAAACCAGAGAGATGCACATTTTTAGATGGCACAAAAGATTGCTTTACGCAACTCAATGTGTATCCTCCCCAAAGATAAAAGACGAACGTACATGTATGCCTTGCGAGATCGAGAGACCATAGTAGTGCAATGTCATGGTCGACACTCGACTTAAGAAACCTATCACGGTTGTTGTCCGGAAAGGCGGAAACCATGATTTTTTTTTTATTATTATTTTGGGTACTTTTTTTTATACAGTTGGCTATGTTCAAAAAACCTTATCTTATATTTTCACTTTCTGAAAGCTTTAATTTCGCTACTAGGAGGGATATTAAAAGAGAAATGATACATGCACAGAGTGAGTTGCACAGCATATCAAAATGGGTCACTAGCCTAATCTCCATTAATCCTGCTCGAATCTGTTTAATCAGCTCCCATTCCACATAAGATTATCTAATTACACAGGCTCAAAGACTCCGCATAGGACCTAATATACGCTTAGGCTCAATTTCGAGAATAATGGATAAGTGTAATTCTATGGGTTTACCGGACCCTGGCTGTTACAAAAGATATGTATTTGTGGAAAAGATTGCCGACTCCAAGAACCTTAATCCATGGATGCCTTGGTATTTTCACAAATGTCTCAAGTTTCGCCTTGCATTACTATACATGGCCAAGTGGAAATCCTAATATTCAAAACAAGACGCTCAGCAGTAGTTTGTTTAGCCTTTGCGTAATAGGTTAAGCTAATCCATATGCAACGACCGGAATTTTTTTCCATGCATAAGTATAAACATTAGTTCGATGAGCTTACTCTAGTGATTGAAATTGTAGGGTTGACTAAGAAGCTAGACCAACAAGGCAATGAACATTTCATATCACGTCCCCAGCTTGTAACCCTAAGCCTGACCCAAACATTTTTTTAATAAATAAACAATAAGTTACCCCAAAGGGAGAAAACATATCACCCACACTATTACAGGGGCAACCCGACTACATTTTTAGTTTCAAAGAAATGTATATATAAAATATTTAAAAGCAGTTCTTCTTCTTTGTATTCACCAACTATTACTTCCATTACGCACAAGGTATTAACCAATAAAGAACTCAAATTCCGGAAAATAAGCTCTCAAGCAATAAATAAAAATCGCAAAACAATCCATGTTGAGTTTTGATGAGGTGCATCTTCTTTTACCAGTTCTTATGTATATCTTATCTGCATCATGAACAAAATTTGCTGTTGCTCGAATTTACCATATCTCCGCATTAAATATCTCCGAAGGACTTGAAGGAAACCTTTGCCACAAGTTTACTGTTTACGTCTTTTACCACACAACTCCAAATCTGAAGTCATCATTACCGCTGCAATGACAGGAAAAGAATTGTTTAGCAACAATAGCATCCCTGCCTAAATTTGTTTAGTTTTACACTCTTTAAAGTTCGAGTTTGTGTTCTTGGCTCTCACTGGTTTCAAGGATTTAAAAGTTGTTTCATGTCTCTCTCTCCAATCATATTGCAAAAAGATTAAGCAAGCACAACTTCTCGGTATAATACTATCAAAATTCAAAGATATGGGGAGTCAACTGTTACTAGTTAGCAATGACTACTAAACCCCAAACAGACATCAAAATAACAGTACATGTTACGGTAAAAACAATATAAAAAAGACCGTGGCTGATCGTTAGCAAGGAACATGACCAGATATTAGATCAAACACGTTTAGCGGGGAACTTAACCCAGTACATATCCCGTCTGATGAACTTCCTCATTCAACTACTTTCTTTCCTTAGCCAAGGTACTTTTCAAGAATGGAACTGACAATATTAATGACATAGACTAAGTAAATGGCAAGATAAGAAATTCACTCAACGCTAGATGCTTCAAAACCTTCTCGGCAACTTTTAACTAAATGACATCCAGTAAGACAAAATGGCTGCTTCAATATATTTAAGTCTCTGATTTAAGAATTATGCATTTAAAAGATTTGTACTAGTAACTACCAAGAAATATAACCCATGTGACCATGTGGGGGGTCTTTTCTAAATAGTTTTCATTTTCATTTTCATTTTCATTTTCATTTTCCTGGATGGGTGCTCAACAATAATATTGGAAGAAAAACTTAGGGAACTTCCTAAGACTTAACAATGACTTTTGTCACTAACACGCTATCAAATCAAAATTTATATTCGTTAACCTTATGGAATGGGAATCTCTATTACCACATACACTATGTACTATCTAGCTCTCTTATCTCAAATGTAAATGCTCCAGATACAAATAAACTCCGTTTATCTCTATTGCTTCGCTATACGACATTTAGCTTATACTAAGACAGCATCTTAGAGAGATGATGACATTTCCCAAAGCATTTGTACATTGTAGATATGAAAATTTTCTTCGTCCATGCAAGTTTCTGGAGAATGAGATTTCTTTTATATTAAATGTTTGTCCAACAAATCCTAGTTCCAAACATAGCATCACAACGTGGTATGAGAAATATAAGAGAAAAAAACATGCACAAAATGGATGTCATATTTTCGGCAAAAAAGTTGTTTAGTACCCCCCCAACCTATTGAGTTTTACTATTTTGGTAGCCAACCTTTTAAGTTTTTCCAATTTGGGTCCCAATCCACCTGTTTTCATCCAATCAGGGACTGGTAATAAATAAAACGACAACTTTGCAGTCACATATTCACCTAACACAAGTGAGTACAGTTCCGTCAACATCCCTAAAAAAATAGAACCCCATGTAAGATATAGTGACTACAACTCCGTTAATTTATTGTTGTCGGACCCCTAATAGGATGAAAATAGATGGGGAACAGAATTGGTAAAACATAAAAGATTGGGCACTAAAATATTAAAAGCCAATAGTATAGGGTACTATACAATTTTTTCCTTAAATTTTTTTACCAATAATAAAATCAAGGATAAAATAATAAATTTACCCGCTGTCTTTTAGAACTCGGCGAGGATGGTGGGTTTCCACGTCTGCCTGATCTCGTCTCTCTATGTGTATCTTCTTGACCCTGCACATGCACAAACACAATCATAAACAAAAGAGAAAAAATTAGCACCAGTTCATTTTCCATAACAGAAAACACTAACTTGTGGCGGAGATGTTTGGGCATCATTATTCCTTGTATCATCTGCTCCTACTACTGAATCACTGGCTGTGTTTTCAGAAATTATCGGCATTATTTGACGCAGTAAGTTAGATAGAAAAGCACCATCACCGCCAGCTGGGGAAGACCCCTGAGTGGAAACTGTATTAACTGCAGTTGCACCGTGAGTTGTTCCAGTCTCACTTGTCGGAGAACCTGTACCCATTCCTTGTATGTTCATATCACTTATATGGATATTCTCAGAAGGATATATAGATCTTAGTAACTGATCAAAACTGCTTAAAATACCCGTAGAGAAATCTTGGCTATTCTGTGCTCTATTTCCTACATTGGATGGGGCATATACAGATTATTCAATGGTCAATTTAACTCTTCACCAAAAAACTAAAAAAGAATTGTGACATACGCCTAATCAGAGAATACTGAAGCTGTGGAAAGTTCTATATCTACAAGCACGTTATGTATCGCTATGTAGGTGCAAAGAGATGTACACTGCAGTATTATTGGTGTAATGGCACAAAAATGGCAAATTTCTATTTGGATTATTCTTTCAGAATTATGCTTGGTGAATAGTAATATTATGATTAATATCCTTAATAAAAGAATACAATTTGAATAAGAATCAAGACACAGGTTCTTTCTCCTTGGCAAGCGTTGTGGACACACAGGATGCACTCCCAGAAATACTATAGTGATATACCACAGTACCACATCACTAGCCACTAGGAATATCTAGTTTGTTTGTAGAGAATAAGATTAGCAAATTAAGGTCTGCAAGCATTCCTTCAATAAACGGTAACCTACATCAAGTGTCCCCATAATTTAGGAGAAACTACAACTTGGTCCCCAAAGTTTAAGTTGCAACTGTATATTGAGTAAGTTACACGTACCCAGAATTTCAATTACAATACTATTGGCCCCCTTGATTTCAGTAAGTTACATTCATGGTGTTTCATGTGGACCTATAGTGTTATACAGGGGGGCCACTTGTATAACCTATTTCAAAATTTGGGGACTATTTGGAGTAATTTTCTCAATAAATGGGAAACATTAGTATTTCATTTAAAACGACTGGGACCAAATAGAAAATCCACCTAAAGTATGGTTATTATTATTTTGAACTGAAAGTATGTGGATCAGGTAGAAATTTGATCAAGAATATTCGGGGATACTGCTGTACTTCACCCTTGGCAATAAAAGCCAGATAGAAAAATATCATCGGATCTACAATTTTTATGCCTTCATTTATAGACAAAGATTCAAGAGAAAGGCAATTGTTGAATACAATACTGAAGCAGCCATGGGGCAGGAGGGAGAGAGTGAAAGAGAAAGAAAATATACCATTTTCCCCAGGAATTCCACTTCCTTCTTGTGGTACTGTTTGATTGGAACTAGATGATTGAGAGCCTCTTTGGCTACCCGAATTAGCATTAGACACACGCTGAACCCTAGCTACAACTGGAATAAACGATCCCAGCGGAAGCCGAGATGTACCAGAGGCAGGTAATGCTGCAACCACGGTCCTTATAGGTATTACACGTATCTCAGATTCCCTGGTAACAGTGCAGCCATTATTGAGTTAATTTGTTTTTCTTTTGTTTTTTATTGTGGACGTTTCATTAAAGTTGCATCACCTGGTAGACGAGGGAACTGTTGATTCACTGTTTTGCCCTTGAGGCTGTTGTGCACCAGTTGCTTCTCCCTGGCTTGTTGTTGGAGGCGAAGAAGGCATTGATGGACCTGTAAGCCACATAGATAATAATAACTATTTAGACTATATGTATACACGATATTAAAGTTTATAAATCCCGCTATTCCTTTTCATTAGTCTACTATATCATTTAAGGAAGTTTCGAAATGACAAATTATGTTAGCTTAAGAAATGAAAAACTCCCCATTTAGCCTTTGTTTTATTTTGGGAATGATAAGGTGATTAAAGAAACTTATTATTCCACGAGACCACTGACCCAGTAAGGGGCACAATGAGCAACTAAACATTCAGACGAATCATAAATTTGCATATCTATACAAAAAGTGGCAAACAAAATGGAATGGAGTAAGAAACATTATTACGCTAGAGGAATTGTTAATGGAAGTAGCCGCGAAGTCTTTCGGTTTGATAATTGCAGGTAATAAACTCTTACGGGCATATTTGCTTCCGTCTGTTATGTTTGGTTTTTATTCTATTTCCCCGAGTTTCTACTGGGTTTAGAACTAAACGATTCAAACCTATGAAAGTTTCATTTAACAGTCTTTCAATTTCAAGCCCAAAAATAAAGAATAATGATACAACAATGGAAACAGCTTACAGCCAACTTTTACAACTACTTGAGGAACAATTCTCTAAAACTATGTAAGAACCTACCAGCCAAATGCAAGCTTCCTATTATCAAGAACAGCAAATATTTTTTAAACACTAAATGCAGATCAAGAAAACAGAAAAAGAAAAAGACCTGCACGTATCCTGATATCGATATTCCTTGGATGGAAACCTGAACCCATCAATCCACCATGCTGTCCTATTCCTGGAATTGTCCCAACACTAGCCCCAGGTTGAAAATGATTTGGCTGGTCATATATTGTACTTGGTCAGAATTTACTAACAAACACAATTCAAGTCAATACAAGTAATATAAATTACCTGAACCATAATAGGATTTGGACCAGATGTAGATATAAAAACAGCAGGACCAGCATTAACCACAGATTCAGCCTGAATAATAAAAAACACCACCAAGAACACAACATTAGAACTTGAAGTGCTCGAACATGCATTTTGAATTTTTCTTCAATTTTCAAACCTTTAAGATATTTCTCAAGGAATAACAAGGTTTAACTTTAATTTTCTGCTTATGGTAGAGAAAACGATAGTTCTGTTCCGAGAATATTTTAAACATGGAATCTTTCTATAGTTTGGGCAGACCCAGGCAAAAATTCGAGAAAAAAAAAACGTAATTTGTGGGGGATGAAATTAAAGAAGGATACAGCCTACTTTAGTATTAAGCAAAAAACAACCTTTAAGTTAGTTTACGAGTATACAAACAGTGCATGCTAAATAATTAAGAAAATATAAGGACATATTTCAAAAGTATATAATAAAGCAAACCGGTCTTTGTCCCATTCTCAAGGTCATGGTAGTGCGACCTAGCTCCAGCAACAAAGCACCCAAGTGTTGCAAAAGAAGTCCAGTTCTTAAAGCGTTTGACTGAGTGCTCATCCTTGCTAATGGATCCGTCACATTTGCTTGAATTTCCAGTTGCCCGGCAAGTTGCTGCAATATGGAAGTATAATAAAACCATTAATTTAATAATACCTCAAAGAAAAGTTGCAGTTTCTTGTAGTCTGAAGGAAAATACTGAAATAGCAAAGCTCCATTTCAAGAAACACATATTCTGAGTGCAAAAAACCGCTTTCTGAGCTATCATGTTTTATTTTTATAACCTACAAGCCAACACAAATTGGTGCCAAAACTCACTACCATAAAATTTTATGAAAATAGAAACAAGAGAGAATTCAGATAAGCTATAACAAATGTCTTAAATATTTTACGTTAGCTGAATTACAGCAATGGTCACCATACTTGGGGAGAAATTTTGATTTGGAGTTTTCATACTTTCAGTTGCAACACTATTGGTCCTCAAAATTAGGATGTTACAATGGACTGGTCCCCATAGTTTTACAACTTTGGTTTCGTGATCACGGGACCAATGGTGTTGTACATGCGGGCTATTTGTCTAAAATGTGGAAATTATCAGCGAAACTAACTCGATCTATGGAGACCAATAGTCAATTGAAACTACGGAACTAACTCCTAACTAAAAAAAGGTGAAAATTAGAGTTGAGATTGAAATTACGGGGGATCAAATTGAAATTTCATCCAAAACATTGGCAGTATTGAAGTACTCCACCTTTTATTAGTCCTATTTTCAGAAGTCATTCAATTAATGAAGCAAGATGCCAACCTAACAAAACCGCCCTTCGAATAATAAAGCGTTACATACAATAAACTGAGAATGAAATTAAAAACATGTGCTTACAGATAAGGAATTTGATGATTGGTTCATGAGTAATTCTCTTGTTGACATTATCACTTCTGCTAAGGATGCTGGTGTGGGAAACCCTCCAGAATCTTGTCTATCGTTCGCAACATTATCACCAGGTTGTGGACTACTGCCTGATTCTCTCATTAGAAAATCCAAGACAGTTTAAGTTATAACTATAAAAAGGAAAAGAAAGCAGAATAAGTAATGACTATCCACATGGGAAAAAAATCTCACCATCTGCAAATTCATTCCTCATGCGAGTCAGATACTGGGTAAGCGTTGTCAATGAATCCGGAATAACCTGCTAAATAACCAAGAAAACATCAATTTTCTTTATTGAAAAGTTTGATTCTATTAATGAAAAGAAGTACACAGACAGGGTCAGGGGTCTGACCTTTTACAATCATCAATGGGGAACAAAAGATAACTAAAAACAGAACTATACTCCCTTAAATTTGTCAATTTAAAAGGGTTTCGCTTTAAAATAAAAAGAATTTTAGCTTTTCAAGTGGGTCTAAACAAATATTACAATTAGCTAGTAGACACCATGGAAGAACTCTGAATACTTCATCCTAAATTCAGCCTAAGATTGATGCCAGTGTGATAAAAATAAAATAGCAGAATACTCGTATAGGGAGGGGGAAGAAAAAAGTATATCAGTTACTGCATGTTACTTGGTACTTTCCTAGCAACTATTTCTGGATAGAAATATAAAATGTAACAACAAAATTAAAAAAATCTGAACCAAGGAGAAACTTGAAATTACAGGTAACTGCAAAGGATCCAAAGGAGCAGATGCAGAAAATGAACCAACGCCAGTTCCAAGATTAGATGGACTGCTTGCAGTTGTTTGATCAGTTTGGGCTCCACCAGGATTTCTTGAGACAACCCGAATGGTTCTGAATATCCCTTCTGAAGCAGCTTCCTGAAATCCAAAACAAAAATACAAGGGATATAATGATTAGATATTATAGCCAACCATAAAACGCATTGACCAAGTATAGAAGGTACAATTGAAAGCTCCTCATGTAAGATAACATTATAGTAGCCTGCGAGGTTGAGATATTAGGCTGCAGTGTAAAAATTCCTCTTTTGGTTGCAATTACAAAGCTTAAGTTTTTGCTTAAAAGCTAGACTGTATTTGGTTGACCAGCTTAAAAGCTAGTAAATTTTCTAGTTGTTGGCAAGCCCTAGATAAAATAACAATTAAGCTCCCAGGAGGGTGTAACGAAAAGGGTCCAATAACATTATTCAATCTCTACAAAGTCAATAAATAAAAATAAACATTCCTAATTTTACTCTTTCACTTATTTTTAACAAAGTCAAGTCATTAAAAGCAAGTTCACTCGATCAAATACAAAAGAAATTAGTAAAATAAGTATAATTGGAAATCAAGGTTGTAGTTAAAGTATTTATGTCACATCTATAAAAAATTAACTTTCCATAGCATGCCGAAGATTATCAGATCAAGAAAATAGTTGTCCAAAGAATTTTGCTCGATACTAAAAGTGATATTACCACCTCAATCTTAATTAAAGCTTACACTGAGATCAGCTCCTTCACTGCCACTCCCAATGTTTGTTACTCCAAAAGAACCAAGTACGGCAGAAACAATCTATTTCAGATTTGACAAAAAAGGGGAACAAAGGAATGACTCGGCTAGTAAGCACCACATTAAAGCAATAACTTTATTATTACGACTGATGATCTGCTCACCCGGCTAATATCTGGGGGAATTCCATCATTAGGTTCAGATAAATCGAATGTTCGAACAACTACACTAGGACCTGATGGGTGAACTTGATCGCCAGAATTTGATGCTGGATTGTTTGTTTTAAAACAAGATTAACATGGATCAGATAAAGATGTGGATGATTAACTGATCTCTAAAATAACAAAGAAAAAAAATCTGACAGAATCCACATGATGAGAAAGAAAGAGGAAAGCAAGAGGATTTTCCAAAAGCTTTGAAATCAAGAGAACTCAATAAAATTTGCTTTTTTCTTTCTGTATGACAAATACATCAAAAGATAATACAGGAAGATGACAGTAACGTTTTCCGACTGTTTGCATACAGGAGATATACTAAGACCCTGAAATGCATGTATGTAGATGAATGCTCTAATAACTGTAGTAAATTTAAAACCGAACAACTTGCCAGGTAAACAAGAAAAATGTGTTTGCAAAACACGAAGCCAGTAATGATGTGAAGGCAGTATGTAGTAATGTTCACATCTATCTTGCATATTTGAAATTGGCAAAGAATCTTTCAATTATGTGTTAAGTCGAAAAAGATGTTTCTACCTTAGAAAATTCACAACAAAAAGAAGCAAGCCAAAGAAAAGTGCAAAGTTAGATAGCAGAACTCGTTCAAGAAGAAATGCACAAAAATTAAGACAGTGGTAAAATCTGTAACAAATAAAGTATGCCTACCTGAACGATCAACAGAACCATCCATTGAGGGTTGACCTGGTTGTCTCACAACCATATGCAAAGTATGACCGTCTTCCACATCTAAAAACATAATCTTTAAGGAACTCAGAAATAAATTAAACTGTAAAAAAGTACTAAACCGTAAAACTCATTTTCGCCCTCACTATATGAGGCAACCTCAGTGTTTAACCCTGCAAAGGATCCACAATATTGGAATTTTCATATCCATCTCGAGAAAGCAATAGGCACATATGTCAATAAAATTAGAGCTTATTATGACAAGAACATCCAGGCAGACAAGTAGACAACGCGTATTCAAGTGTAACATTTATCTCACTCATAAAAGAAAGACAGTAAAGAAAAAGCAGTATGTACCATCTCAAGGGGTTCTCATATTCACCTTAGTCACTAAAGAAACCAAAGCAATTATACTCCTATATAACCATTATCCATATGTTCTTACAGACGATAATCACTCAGACAGAAGAATGTGTTACCCGAAGATTAAAGTATAAACTCATTCCTCAACACAGCTACTGGAAGGATGAAGAAGAAATATATATTATTTACATTTTTCCAATGCATGTCCATGATGAATCTCAGTATACGAGCAAATTTACCATCAGCAGGTCCTGAACATGCACAACCAGACCAGGAACTAAAATTCAAGCATCTGCTGTGTTTCAATTGTAGCTACCAGCAAAGGAATTACAATTTACAAGTCACATTACATACTGCTGTTCCACTAACATAGTAAAATAACTTGGTGAAAAACACTAGAGACGGAGATAGCAACAGCTATTACTTGTCAACAGGCAGAAAATTCTGGGTTAATCAGATTTGAAATCACTATTATTTCACATATTAGTTCATAAGCAAAACGTTGTATTATATATAGCAAGCCAATGACAACTATATTCAGAAAATCTAAAGCGTAAGAGACATAAACATTTTTAGATCCAAATTACATGCAAGGATGGTGAGTGTGAAATGATTACCAAAAGATTACGCCAAACTTCTCTATATATGCAATATAAAAGGATACGATAAGCAGAAAGCAGTTGATCGTCCTTCAAAACTTTTCCACGACATATAAGTCGTTGCTGTTCAGATAATACACCAGTTACAGTAGCAATTTGTTCCTTTAATGCAGGTACAGAAACCTGCATTATATTTCCAAACAAGTTAAGAGATAATAAAAAAAGACAAGTAAAGACGAATTGTCTTCTTTAATTATCTTGCAAATTGATATCCAGCATTATACACCTCTCAAACTGAACATTGATCAGGAAGAGAAGATGAATTCAGATGATTCTTTTCATAATTAAAAAGTTAAACCTAGAGTTGACTTCATTCTTTATCCCTAAAAAAAATATCATTGTCCCTTTTTTCCCTTGAACTTCTGCATTGCGCAGTTTATTCTCTGAACTATACAGGTTGTGCAATTTTCATCCGTAAACCTTATGCCATTAGTTTTTCAGCTAAATATTTGAGTTTATATAGTTCTAAACCAAATCTAGTTTCTATTTAATTATGCTTTGTCCCAAAAACTTCATCTAATTCCACATTCAAAGCTTATGATCAAGTAGAAAGGAAAATTTTCAAAAGTATGCAATACCCAAATATTTAACAGAAAAACTAACTGGTTTTGGGTGGAGAACGCATATTTCTAAAATTTCGAGACTAACACCAATTAAGACAAAAGTATAACGAGAAAAATGGGGAAAACACCAGAGTTTAGGGACTACAGACGAAATTAATACTTAAACATACTTTCTTCAAAGGGAGGGAGGAGCCTTCGCGCATACTTATAAACGTTTTCAGTTTTCACAATGTCAAACATCGATTTTGGACTAGAGTGGTTTTAAAGAATAAGGAAAAAGAAAACTAAAAGCCAGATATATAATTAATTGTGGAGACGAGTACTTACACATTTATCAACTCGCAGAGTATGCGTCTGTGAATCCAATGTCTTTATTTTTATCTCAACCATCGTTTCACTCCCTGAGACGATAACTTCATCGCCGCCATTACTTCCCATATCTTATAAAATTATCAAATTCTGAAAATAATACCAATATACGAAATTAGCACTTTCATAGACTGCGCTAAAACTACATGAACCCTGGATAACAACTGGCCACACTATTAATGTAGAAAATAATACAAAGTCAAATACAACAGATTGATATCCACCATATGCTAAAGAGCAAGTTATAGGCACATGCGCAATGGTAAAACTGCCGACGACAAATATATACAATATAAGAGCATCTCTCTTTCCTCCTTCCCTGCCTCTCTCTGTTTAGTTGAAGATGCACAACACATATATTGGCAATCGTTTTCTTTCATGTTGATGGATTTTAAATTGTTGCATATTGGCTATTACCAGAAGTTTAATACCCAATATGTAACAGGTTACCCGATAAACACTGAGAACTTAACCCAACTCTGCTAAATTTCTCTTATTTTTAAAAATTATTCACTTGGTTTTATTTTACAAAGCTGCGGCGTTTGCTGCTCTAGGTCAAACATTGTTTAGTCCTCCTTTCAAATTGTGGGTATCCAATTTCCAACCTAGAGTTACATTACCCTGATCATAGTTGCAGGAATCTCCTAATCCTTAGGCGCTCCCGTACCGGAAGCTCGATTCCGCGCTTCCGTCATCGGAAGCTTCCGGAATCTTCTCCCGGTAACTAAAAAAAAAAAAGAGACTGGGACTATAGTTTTTAAGTTATCATAAAAACTTATCCAATATCTAAAATGTTAATATAATATTTGTATTAAATAGCATACATGCATGATCCCAATGAAATATTAGTGGTTCTATAGCAAGTTTTAAATTTCTAATCATTCAAAAAATGACTTTTTACTTTTAATGGTCACAAAAAACTCCCAAAAGATTAATAATCCTAATATTAATTTACAAGAAATATAAAAAAGAAAATACCCAACTATATTATATATTTTATATTTTTTCTTATAGACGCTTCGGACGACACTTCTCCCTTTTATAACCCTCCGCTTCCCCGCACCCGCTCCCGTACCCACTTCGTGCAACTATGACCCTGATACAAACCTGTTAGTCAGAAACAACCATCTAAACACCATATCCAACCAGTAAATAGAAGGAAAAACACTCAAAAGATGTTTTTTTAAACATCAATTTAGTATCGCAATACTCGATTTTAGCTACGTATTCATCAGTTAACTAATAGATCATCTAAGCTGCATAAATGGAACATGAAATGTGGCCTGGGAGAATCAGTAATGTATAATGGAAATTTATAAACATGATTAACATAGTTTATACTTAACAAATAAGTAGATTCATGGTGAAACTTTGTTAAATCCCTCATATGTGTAGTTGTATGTTTGAACGTAAATGCTTTGAGAGACCACATGATAACATGAAAAGACTAGCTTTTACACATCAAAAGAGATCGAAATCCACCAAGAAAGAAATCAGTCAAATCACCACGGAGATTGTAATCTGATATAATCAAAATAAATATAATAAAGAGTTGGAACTAATATACATAAAACTAAAATTTCAAAGAAGTTTATTAACTTAACATTTGTAAAGCAATAATGTGAAGTGCACATTAAATAACAGCACATGACACACTGTATTTTATAATGGCGATACGTTGGCCACTTGCGATACTTGTTAGAAGCAAGTTCATTATTTAACACTAGATCATGTCACTGTGGTGTATAATTATTTAAGACTCGCGGAACAAGAGAAAAGTTTTAAGTGACAGAGAGAAAAGTTAAATTGCTATATAGTACTGGTATAATGTTCCAAATGTCGCAATTAAGACTATGCAGAGCAATCACATTAGCAGAATTACCAACCTTTGATGTAGAAAAGCCTAATCTTCTATCAATGTTGCGAATAGTTGTATACCAATTCTTCTATTATTGTATTGTAAAAGTTATTCAAAATGCATATAATCTATACGTTCAATTTAGCTTAGAAGCGATAACTTATATCATTCACCCGCAACTCTAATTTGTCTGTTCTTCCATTTCTTGAATGTTGCACTCTCTTGAATCATCAAGTACTAACCTTTCTTTTACACTTAAACTTCTTTATTCTGATTAGAAAGCAAGTTCTTCAACACTAAACTTGTGAATTTCAGTAACAAAAGCTATGTGACAAGTTTCCTGTTCCAAATAAGGTATAATTATTTTGAACTTTTTAACCCTATCCCCAAGTGTATCCCCAGATGAATAAGGTTACCTTAAAATTTACAGTGTAATATACTAATGTCAATAAGGTTGTAAGTTAAAATACACCATCTAATTAAATTCTAAGGACAGCTAGAGCCCTAATTAGGGACATTTACCTCTTAAAAGTTTGAGACAAAAATAGGTATTGGAAGGCCTATTTACGGACATAACTGCAATCCTACAGGTACACTTTAAAAGTTTGGGATAGTAGCACGATATGTCTTTTTTCATATAACTTGTCTGAGGAGCTGCTCCTCCATCTATGTGCTACAGTAATTAACCGGCTGTATTTAATGTTAAATTCAATTAAATACTACTTTGATGATGCAGGAAAATTTATGAAGGGAACTGTGTCTCAATTCACTGGCGAACATTTGGTTGGTTTAGACAACTGATTCATATAATCATATATTTGTATGCCATACAATTTATCAATTATAACCTTTCAATATCTGTTTCTCTTCTTGAGTTCTTTAGAGGTGAGCCATATTTAATCTAACAAATATATTGACTATAGCCAAGGTGTAACTGAAAGTATAACAACACTATTAGACCAACAACATAAAAAGTTTCGAACTCTATGGATAAGAAGCTGATGTCATACAAGCAAGAAACATTTTTTTGAGTTATCGAAATCATTGAATGTATTCAAGAACAATCCGACAGAAGGCATTCATAAATTTATCTATTCATGACATCATAAATGATTTTAAAACATTGCTATTAATATCAGTTGTTTACGTGTCTGAAATGAGTAAGAGCTATCCAAGGCACTCAATTGCCATGTTCATGCCTTCACCGACAATTTAAAAACATTGAAAGTTAACACACTTCAAATAACAGTTTGGACGTATCCACAGAGTATATTTCAATGGGGTTCCTGACAACAGCACGTGGCATAAAGTCAGTGTCTGTGCTTGAAAAAATAGCAAGCAAATATTACTCTATATTATGTCAATCATAAAAAATAGAAATAAGTAAAATCTCAACCTTAATGTTTCTTTTTAGAAAAGAAAAACAGCGGAATCTTTCTAATAGGCATAGTAAATATATTCATAAATCATCAAAGATCACAACCACAGACCAAAAAGGGGAGGGAAAAATTACCAACCACCACCGAAGAAACAGATCGTTTTCAGACATCTTGTTATAATATCAATTCCCAGGGATGACATGTTTAACATTCCCTCAAAAGTTAAAACAGTCATACAAGTGTACTCAAATTAAGCTAGGTGTTGCAAATATTGCCAACGAGTAACTAGTTCGCCAGGCCATCACCATTTTGTAGAGTTAAAGTAGCATATATACTCATTTAAGCAATTAACTGCTTTACGCATCTAGATGATAAGAGCTATAACCAGACCAAGACCAACCAGGCGAAAATTAAGGACAAATGGCCAAAAAAGGTGGGTTTTTTAGTTGCTTTGTATTTTTTTTGGTATGTTACAAAGTAGTTATTCTGCTAAGAGAGTACTTTCCGTATATTCCAATACCTAGCCAACTACGGAAACTAAACCTAAGGCAGGCCATGAAAAAAGTTTTTTTCTTTTTCTTTTTTAGGAAATTCTCTTATAGACGTCGACGATACCTTACCTTATAATGCAAAAAATATACCTTACCTTATAATGCAAAAAAGTAATTATTTCCCAAGTTTTGTCTTAAAGCCCGAAAAGTTGTAGCAGCAGTAAGAAGCTACAATTTTCAATGAAATTTCATAGATAGCTAATAAAAAAAATGTATCTTTCAACTGTCAGCAAAAGAACACTGTAAAAAAAACAAAAACTTTTTCCAAAATCTATCAATACAAACACCTTATCTAAAATGACGTTTATATATTTCAACTATATCTGAAACAGATTAGCACAAAACAACTCATCGGATAATCTTTACAAAAAAAAAACAATTAGCAATAAAATAGTACTAATGATTAATCTGATTTTGAAAAACCCCTACAAGTACGAAAGCTGAATATAAGGGGAAAATAAAAAGAGATTAAAACAAGCATAGTAAAAGTTTAATAATCTTTAAAAAAAAACATAAGATTACAACAGTAGGGCAAAGAGGAAAAAGACATGAAAAAAACAGATTAGCAACAAAATAGTTCTAATAATATTAATCTGATATTGAAAAACCCTACAAGTACAAATAGCAGAATTAAAGCATATATAAAGTTAAATAATCTATAAAAAAAAAAAAGATGAGAGAAACCTGAGAGGTGATCGAGATGTATCTATCTCTCTCTTAATCTCTTATCTCTCTCTCTCTATCTCTCTCTGTGTGAGAGAGAGAGAGTTGAGCTGTTTGTAACCGAGTTGTCTAAATTGTCCTGCGTGTTTTACGATACAGATTTATATTATACACACAGTCACACATACTATATGTATATGTATACAGTATACGTATATGTATATGTATGTATGTTTTTTATTTTATTTTGTATGTATGTACCAAGTGGTTTAAAGTGTGGCTCTATATAATATATCGTACTCACGAGTTGCGTTACGTGTGAGTACATAGGACTCGTAAATGTGTTTTTATTATGAATACAATGTTTGTATTCGGTGTTATTTATTGTAATTCTATGAGATAAGACGAACTGTTAAAAGTTTAATGAAGTTATATGACGGTACGTAACGTGTGGTCGGTAAATATGTGATCATCGGTATACATATTATGTTAAAGGAACTGAGATGAAGTAAAGTGTTAAAAGTATAATAAAGTAATAGAATAACATGCGTCGTATGTTCAGTGAATATGCGATATCGGTTACATTATCTTTTTAGATAAAATGAACTATATGTAACAGTGGCAACAAAGATCGCGAATATAGCATAAACGCGAGGAATAGAAAAACTAGATTCAAAGCACTTGGAGATCGAAGTAACTACAAGAAATAAATACAAAACAGTGGGAACTTAGAGAACGAAGGTGCAATAACATCATAGATTCGGAATTGTTAGTTGGTTTGGGAGAATCTAGTCAATTAACATATTCATGTTGTAAATGCACAGTGAAAGTAGATATACAGAGTATCTGCAAGGGATAATGGTGAATAGAATTGTATTTTATATTTGCAGTAGCCGAAAAAAGTTTAAGATACACGAGTAATTATGAAAATAGAGTGGGAGAGTGATTTTGAAAAAATGATGGTAAAATTTAGCAGTCTCACCTAATTCTTGGGTTGTTTTATTAATATAGTACGATAGTTGTATTAGTTTTATTAAAATAGGGTAAATAAAGCCATCCATCCCACAAACTTCTATTTTTTTAAAAATAAAAACAAATTTACTCCATTTTTTTTAAGAGGTTGCATGCATGCACAATCCATAATTAATCATTCTGACCAAATACTTATGCTTATTAGTACGGTCAGTTTTCACTGTAGTGTTTCATTACCATTTATTGATAATGTCACTTTTAATTAATTATTACTAATAACTTTCTTTAGAATCTCTAATATTTTCCTTTCCGGCAAATATGGTTTATCAACTTATCACTGTAAGGTTCGTCAAATGGATTACATCACTTGGACCATACTTCATTTACAAATGAGTCGAACTCACAAATTATAAGAATATATCGGAATAACTTATAGTTAGATCATGCCCATCATGGAGACTATCACACCCACTCCACAAGGTTTATTTATTTCATTTTTTGTAAATTTAAGAATGGCAGTTATATTATTCTGTATTGGGTTTTAATTGGCGTCCCTTAGTTGGTGATCTGTCTATCAAAAAGTGACTCGATATGCTAATACTAGAATAGTAAAACTTGATCATATTCTGGTTTGCGTCTGGAATCGTTTCATCATAGCACACACCTGTTTTCTGCAATCGGACGAGTTGATGGCTTAGAGGAGGGTCGCCATGTTAAAACAATATCGGTATCAAAAATCTCTAAAAGAAAGAAATTCAGGTCGCCACCCCGGTACATGTAAACTGGACTGGTAAGTAATTATTACTAAATAACGATGTAAATTAAAGAAAAATGTCACCCACATCTTCAAACATTCATCAATTAAATTACAGGCATGCAGAATAATGTATAGGCATCACAGAGAGACTTTTGTTCGAGGTTTACCGGGATACAACAAAAACACTATGATAGATCAAAACCCCATCTGGATTTTGAAGTATGGGGAAAAAATATAAATATAGATAATCTGAGCGGCTAAATGAAAACTAAGTGTTTTTTTTTGTTCAAACAAAAACTCTTATATCTGCTGCAATTGCTAACAATTCTTGGTCATCAACTTTCTTCCACATCCCACCAATCATCATTTTTCCTTCAACACCTAGAGAATAAGTGGATTCTCTATCATTCTCCCTCTTCTTCTTTCCATTAGGTCCATTTGAAAACTCAATATCAGAATTAGGTTTTCTCTTGAGTTTCCTCTCAACTAAGAAACCTTGTTCTTTATACTCTAATGACTCTAAATCTTTAAACTCTTCGTCACAATCCAAAACAGGGAGTAGACCTGACGATGCTGCACCAAGAGACAACATACCAATCGGGCATTTTTTCCACTTCTTTACTATTTTCCATCCCCTTCCATCATCTGTCTCTGTCTCTGTATCTGTATATGTAACTTTGCTCTTGATTTTTCGTAGTTTAAGAAGTTCAATCTTCTCAGCGGCTTTCTTAATAATTAATTCTTGCTGGGTAAACTCAATTTGAGAATTTATTTCATCAGACTCTGGATAGGATGCAGATAGCGAAAAAAGTTTATTGACCTTTTCAGTTAAAGTGTTGTTACCAATCATATTCGCGAGAACTAAAGCTGAACATTTGAGCTGCTTGTTCCTTGGGGAAACTAAAAGTGATTTCCGTAGAAGTTCAACTAGAGTTGATTTTGGCAAACTCTGTGTTTGTGCAGATTTCAACCCCTTCAGGATCATGACTAGCCAAGCAAAGAGACCTGATACTTTGTTGATGTTCCCTTGAGCTGTATCTTCTGACAAGGCAAGTTCTCCTATCCAAATCGACAAGAAATCTTCAGATAAAAGAAAATTTTCTAAAACCATTCATTTCAAAAAGGCCAATCGAAATAAATAGTTAGTTTTTTCTTTAGCAACATCTGGTTCTCTTCCTGCAGTGTAGTGGGGAAGTAGCTCTTTGTTATTGATAGAGCTTGTCTTTGAAGTCCTGGGAAGGGTCTGTTTGGGTAATATATTTCTGACGTAACCCAAAATAAAATGTGAAAGGTAAAGAAACAAAAGGAAAGCAACAGCCAACAACGCATGCTTTTTAATTACTACTACAACAATATCGAAAAAGCACAAGAATCTAAGATAAAATGTTAAAAAGGCAAAGTATATTGAAACACGAGCCGAGGAGTATTCTTTTGTATGTTCCTCCAACAAAGCAAAGAAAGAGAATCACATTCCAGGATTTTATAGAAACCCTTAGGGAAATATTGGACTGAGTAGCACCTATATAGCATTCACAAATAATGCCAACACAAAAATTAAGTGCATAAGAGGCACTATTTTCCAGTTGCACGCAATAAATCTAATAACTTTGCCGCTATCAAATATCCAGTTAGGAATATACAGCAAACATGATCCTTTAAACATTCAGAGGATAAAAACAGAGATATACCGCCTTAAGAAAATGCAGGCTAGGAATGCTTTTATCATGAGTGTATCCGAAATATTCACACAACGATGTGATTACGTCAGTGATCATATAGGAAACATGAAAATAATGCTTAATGAACAGCGCTATCCAAAAAAAGATACGTGTATTACCACTTGCATGTATATTGGCTTGTCGAGTTTCAATCATTTCATGAACTGCCTTAATAAGGGTCAAAAGAAACTCCGGTTCCTTATTAGACAGTTTTGTAATGACAGATTTCCAGTAATCAAGCACACTCTCCCTGTGGTTAACATTGTCAAGAGAGAGAAAGTCTGAGGAGCCCGATTCTTTCAGCAAAAGCTCCACTACTTCAGAGACTACTTCCAGAGAATATGACGAATACATGCGGAGTAGGTTCTTCATTGCCTTGCTAATTTGTTTCTTAGAACCTGGAAAAGAAAACAGCTGCGAACAATGACAATAAAAAGTGGCAGGAACAAGGCAAGTTGTAAAAAAATATAATTTTTGGGAGTATGTATATATTAGCAAATTCGGGCTAATATAATTATTAACTATCAAATTGGAAAGCAACACGCATTTCAAGATCATAACGCGCGTCCCAGACCAAGTATAATGTCAATTGGAATTGTTGCTACCTTTCAGTTTGATCAACATGCTGTCAGAGACGGAATTAAAAAAAAGGCTTTCAACGAAATATTAGTTGGTCTTTTGATCCAACTCTTAATATCTACATCCAATTTTAATAAGTTAAAGGTGAATCTAATATTGCCTACAAACCACTCCCCAGTGCCTTCCTTAGAGAAAACTTTTTCCATCTTGTCTAATACTTGTGTTGGGAATTTCTTCTTTTTTCTTTTTTTTTTGGGTTAAAGGAAATGCCTATCACTTTTTGATATGAGCCTCTACATCAGAGACTGGGCCATTTAACTGAGTAGGTTAATCCTGTTACATAGAACAATTAGGATCTTACAGCTTACACCTTAATGTAAGAGCTAAGGCAACTCCCATCATGGTTACGGTTTAAGTTTATTAATAGATTCTTGTACTGCCACCTTATTCTAATTCCTAATAATATGGGTCTATTCAGAATATACAGAAGTTTCAAAATGTTCCCCTCGATAACAATCTAATAAAACAACATCTGACACTGCACCATGAATATTTTCCCTACATGTGCTTCGGTGGGAAAATCATCCACATTAATTTCAATTTTATAGGTTCCAAATAACCTCTACTCACGTTCAGATGCATTACTTCTAGACATTGACGAGCAAAACTATGAACAATCTGTTTGTAGGAACTCCTTTAAAAGTCCTCAAAAAACCTTATTTCCTAGTTCAGTACTGTTGGGATATGTGTTGCGGAAATCAAGAAGTCTAAACTGTTGGGAAGAGCATTGTTATTTAGAAACATGGCGTAGGATAAACAGAACAAGATCCTAAAACATAGAACAAACAAGGGACCCACCTTCAAAATTTGGAGAACTTGATTGTGTTCATAACAAAACAACTGATTCCGCCCACTATATGATTCAAAAGATTTACCCCTCACAAAAGTAATCAACTTTCATTACAAGCAAACAAACACCACAAGGAAGTACCAATTTTCTTAATCTCTATATCAACTCGATTATCCTCATTATACAAAACTTGTTGTAACCAATCGAAGTAGCAATAATATCACGCATACTGATGAACAGACAAATTTGATGCACCTTAAGATAAATAATGTAAAACTAAAATTGCAAAGGAACAAAAGACAGGTAAATAGTAATATGGAAAACGCACTTTTTCTTTTCATAGGCGAAGTTGATTCCCCGCCCTTCTTTTCTAAGAAAAAAGCTAGCTTGCACAATTTAGGATTAATTTCTCTTCCAATCCTAGATGCCCCATCACTTTGAAATTGTATAGACTTCTTTTGAGGCTCCCAGTAGTAAGATTTTAACCAATCCAAAGCCTGCAATACAATAAAGAATTGCCAAAATATCTTATTAAACTTCCAAATTGCTGCATATAACACTCCAAGGCTCTGTTTGTTTCGTAATAAAGCATTTACTAGAGGAAATTCTCCATTTCCTGGAAAAACTTTAGCAGGGGAATATTTTGTTTACGGCTTATTTTTTGGCTATTTGGTGCGTAAAAAAATTCTGGAAAATTTGTGTGGAGATTTTAATGTCTCAGTCCTTGGTTTTACACAAAAATTAAATTCATTAAGTGTTATACATGTTGCTATAGGGTATGTTTGGTAACATATTTTTTTGGTAAGAATCCACTCAAAAGCTGGATTTTAAAATTCTGGATTTCTTAGCTTTTTTAGCATAAAAATCAGATTTTGAGAAGCTGAATAATCTGACTTGCCAAACACCCACAGATTTTTAAAATCCAAAATCCAAAAATCTAGTAAAAAAATCTGTTGCCAAACGGACCTATAGTTTAAACATAATTTTTAATTACACAAACAATAATGGAAATTCATCATCAACGTTATTAGTAGAATTGGCTACAAAGCTGGTGAAAACTGGGTCGTTAGGCCTAATGAGGTAACCTTCTCTTGCAATTCTGCAAGAGGCTTCTTCCATGAACATATCGCAAGCTAGCTAAGGAAAATGTTTCCCAATAATTTTTTTGGGTAGACAATTTCCTTGGTTTTGCCCTTGATTTCGGAAAGATTTTCTTAGAAAACAGCTTTTACAACCAATCACCCAATAGCAAAAAAAAATCTACCCGTAAACATTTATTTCCCCATATTTTACCTCAACGCAAACAGAGCCCAACTATCAAAAAGAAACTCCAAAAATAAAATATCATCTGAATCCAACATGGTACATAAGGAACACATGGAAGGTTGTAAAATCTCTAAACCCAACAAGTTGGATAGTTGTATGTATTACAAATATAAGTTATAATTCTTGAGGCATCATCGTGATATGGTTCAGTGAGATATAGCTGTTTTAGAGTTGAATTAGAATGAAAGGTGTGAAGGTAAGGAAAATGATATCAGACCACCGAAGGAGTAACCCAGAGAGATAAACATCCTGTTAATGATTTCAGAACTCACAAGTCATAAACCAGAAATGTGGTACTTTTCCTTACGAAGATATATTCATATTTAACAGACTAACAGTACAGGTTTATACCAAATTTATTTGCAGGGGATGTAATTTTACCACTAGTCTAGACTTTTATACAAACATCAAGATTTCACTTTTCTGTTTTTCAATAGTGGTGGTATCAATATGTTTGAGTACTTAAAGCGGATAATGGAGAATGCTCATAGTCTTCCTGCTTAGTGGGTCCAACTTTTCAATTCAGACTAAAATATATCGATTATAAAGAAGAGTCAACCTAAGTAGATAACCAGCTTAGTCGATTCTAATAGTTTGATTTGATTCATGGCAACTGTAATAAAACTATATATCTATTTATAAACACTCTCTTGGACAAGTACGTTGAACAAAAGAAGCTATGTACATTAACAATTAGACAGAGGCTGTAAAAGTACCTTTACTGAAGCGAGACGAACAAGCCGGAGTGAAGGAAGATCTCGATGAGAACATTCTGAAAATAAAATAAATGTATAAAGAAAATGGCCATGAAAGAATTTCACTCATACACAACAATTGATGGATTTAAAAGTTATCAAATATCCACATAGGAAGCTTGATTCGGTAAGCATATAAGTATTCAGAACTTGCTTACTGATGTAATTGCTGCTAAAATTTTAAGCACATTAAGGCTTAGATTCAGATATTGGAGTTTATATGAATGGAATGAAAAAGCCTTATATTAATTTTTAGGAATAATAGCAATTAGGTAAAATTACTGCCTGCTTATATATAGAAAAACTCATAGCTTGAAACTTACTTGTAAGTAAGTGTATTTCGACAGCATATCTGCCAATTAGATATGCTATTGAGTTGTGTAATTGGACATCATATATCTAAATCATATAACATACCTAATTAGCATATGCATTTATTTCTAAGGCTGCCAAGAGGCACGTTAAGTGACGAAATGACACTAGACCGCACTGGCCTTAACACGACCCTAATTTTTATTTTACCATGTCTAATATCGATCAGCATCCGAGGAATATTGATTGCGTCAGCTGCCTCGCCTATTGATACTTCTGTCTTTTTCCGGGTCTTCTCAACAACACCATTGACAAGCCTAAAATCAAGAGATTCCAAAATAAAATAAAAAAGCGGCGGCTTCTTCAGAAAATACAAAAATATTTTAATGGCAAAAGTAAATATCATGAATAAAAGGAAACTCCTAATCAGCCATTCCAGTGACAGAAAAGCAAATAAAGCAATAAGCGGCAATAAGCTGCACCACACGTTCGAATTACGAGAATTCAATAGCTAAAAAAAATACCTCATAATTGCCATGCAATACAGCATTGCCAGTACCTCCTCTGACTCCAGGGCATCTTTATTGTCGGTGTCAACTCTGTAATTCAACTTTTTCAAAGTTACACACACTTTCGCGGTAAGTAATGGAATGGTCATTTTTACCAGAAATAACAGGTTGTTTTGCTAATTTGAAGTAAATAAGACAGCTTACTAGATCCTGGGAAAAGGTTGTGCTCATCCGGCTTAAAACATCGATTACCCCCCCCCCCCCAAAACACACACACACATAGAGGCAAAAAACATGAGCTTTTAAGCTAGATTACCAAATGCACTTCAGCATATAAGCAAAAAAGACTGACCATAAAACTGCAACCCAAAAGGCCCAAGTGCATAATGGGTATTATATAAAATAATAGGAGTAACTTATGAGCAAAAAATAGGTAGAAGACCTGAAATATTGGTCTTTCTGCTGGATTTCAATAAGAGAAGCCGTAATTTCGACAACAAGCGGGATACACCCTCTGCTTCGCCATGCAATCACCTAGAGAAATATTAAACAGCCTAAATGAATCTTTTAATGAATACAGAATTATAGCAGAGGTGAAATAAGTTGGGGATTATAAGATCTTAACTCTGTCGAGCGCAGATCTCAGGGAAATGTGGGAGGAAGAGAAAAGAGACAATCTGACGGTGTCCCACTCATCCCACGAGATCCATGGCACTAGTTTTAATGACCCATCTGTATTGTACTCCGTCAACCTGTGCAGCTCCGGCTCCATTACAAGGATGAGCTCAAGTTTTTTCCTTCAAACTGTCACCTTCTTTGAACACGACGAAAAAACGCCCCTGTACATAATCTCATATTGGTTTAGTTAAATAAAGAGTGTCAAACTTAATAGTGATTGTTGACTCTTAGTGTGTTTAAGCTAATTAAGCAATTGGTGATTTATCTAAACTCCCCGTAAACTTGCCACAATAAAGGGGCATGTGTCTCCACAAAAAGGAAAGACACCAAACAGCGATTCTGGGATTGTCATCAATTCAAAAGCTTGGTTTCAGTTCAGTTAATTATGGAGTGTAGGATTTCTTTAAATGAAATATGGACTTTGTTGGAGCTTTTAAGCTAAATACACCTAAATTCCCCTCACTTATATCATTATATGTAGGAGACGGACAGGGACGGATCCCTTAGGTGAAAAAGGGGTGCTTTTGCACTGCACCCCCACGATTTACGAAAATGCTATTTTTTCTGTAGGAAAATTTGAAAATAATTTTAAAACAATGAGCTTTGCAACCACAGAAAATTACATTTTGTAAATTGCAACCCCGAAATTTTAATCATGGCTTTGCCCCTGAGAACAGACAACTACATATTCGCATAAAATTGAAAACAAAAACCTTATGATATTAAATAAACTATGATTCATTTGTTGAAAAAGAGATTGATTTTGGTTTGGACTCGTCACAAAATTGGGCTTCACTCTAAGACCTTGCCTGATCACATCTTCTAAGCTCGGGTTTTGCTTCAAAACTGCACTCTTACTTTTTTGAACAATTTTAGAGTTAACTCTTTTATTTAAAAAATTCAAAGAATCGATATTTTTTTTTTAACTTTAGAATCCCCCTCCATTTTTCAGATAAAATTGATTGAAAATGCACAAAGAGCCTATTCCCTGTAGAAGCTCTTGAAACTGAGTAATACTTGTCACTTTTTTATTTCCTATAAATTTGTACCTAGTTTGTTATAACATTTTTTTCGCAGGGGATGAGCTAAATGGACGCTATAATTCGACAAGATTTGCATTATAAATTGTGAATTGGTAGACATACCGATACTTCTTATTCACTTCTTTTTTTTTAAATTGTAAGTGAATTTCAGCACCCCAAATTATAATTCATGGGTTTAGACAACTATTTAATAACGTAACAAAATAGTGAAAGTTGGTTACCTCGAGAGGCTGGTTCAGGAGAACAAACAAACAAACATGTATATATATATATATATATATATTTATGTATGTATATATATATATGTATGTATAGAGAGAGAGTGGGTGGGGAGAGTTGAATCAGTAGGGTTCTGATAAAACCCCCCACATAACAGAACTTTGAACTGCAACATAGTAGATCCCCATACTTTGGTTATAATTTCTTTATGGTCCTCCGAAGTCAGTATCAAATTGAACATTATGGGGTCCATGTGTAAAATTGGACATAACATACACTAAAGCATCTACACACTACAAATATGACTATAGAGAGTTTATTTTTAAGTGGAGTTTTACATAGAAAATATCAAAAACCTTATGTATGTACATAAAGAAGATGCACGTACCTAGTTTAGAACAAATACATGTATTTTGGAGAACAAATACATGTATTTTGAAATGTGTAAAGTCATCAAATTTCTTTTATGTTTTATTTACATTGTATAAATAGTATATAATTTTTGTTATCTTCAAGCAAGTCAATAATGGCACCCAAAGTTGATAAACGAACTCAAATCACTGAAAAAATACGCATCGATTTGTGCAAAATGAAAGAATCAAATCCGAGTTGGACGCAAAAAGAACTTGCCAAGTGGTTAGAAGATACTCATAGGGTTACGTTATCACAATCACCAATATCCAATATCATCATGCGATCAATCGACCACAAGGAATAAGTAATTTCGAATCCAAATGCAAAACGTTTAAAACAAGTAACGTACAATTTAATGGAATCCGCGCTCTATGAGTGGTTTGTATGCAACCAAGAGCATGCAAATATTAGTGGTGAATGATGTAGTAACTACCAACAAAATAAAGTCAATGTCGTAAACAACAATAGATAAATATTTTACAAAATATTAAATTTAATGTAACGATATATATATATATATATATATATATATATATATATATATATATATATATATATATATATAATGTCATTTATTACTATATGGGGGAATTTCTATTAAGGCGGGATCCGAAAAAAAAGTATGACTTATTACAATATGGAGTTTATTCCTGTTTATAACTGTTACCAAGTCGGGACCATGAATTTTTATTCCTATAGGGAATATTCTTATAGGGAGTTTCTATTCTATACGGTCATATATTGACATCACGGGAAAATATTACTATAGATAAGTTATTCTTTAAGTAATGTTACATTTTAAAAATACATAAATATTTGCATAACATAATATAGATGTATTTATACTATTATTATAAATTAACCCAAGAGTTTTGAGTCTGAAAAATTTTATCATTTTTTTTAATTACAATAATATCATACTCCATAAAAAAAATATAAAAAGTAATAACTAATAACATTATTTATCCATATTTAACAACTAATAAAATATTATTTATTATTATAAGGATGTGAATTAATACTAACGGGACCACAAAAAATCACGAATGACAATAGATAGTTTATTATTATTTATAACTGACCCAAGTTGTAACCGGTAATTTTTATGATTATATTAAGGTTATTCATATATACAGTATTCTTATAAAAATATTTTATTGTATGTCGAGAGTCATCGTGTTTTGATTAAGTTACACTTGTACTACCCAAGTAGAATTTATTCATGGCATTGGTCCTCAAAGTCAGAGGAATCCAATCAAATAACTTACTGCAGATTAGTTTCAATTCATTTAAAAAGTTTAAAATCCATTATAGATTTAAGAAAATCCAATCAAATGCACTCCAAATTGGCACTTAAATAATTTTGATTGAAATTGAAAACACAAACACACATGAAACTGAATTTTAAAAGAAATGTAGCAAGTGAAAAAGATATCTAACGTGAGTAAATGGCGGAGAGCCTTGGTGCCACCGGGCATGCAGCAAGTAGAATGATGGGTAACATTATCGAAAATCGGATGTATTTTATGTCAACCACTAAACATTCAACACACATTGGTCTCGTTTGGTTGCGACATTAGTAGTAACATGACTAGCAATACCTTCGGACTATGACGGGATAACAAATGAATGAGAGATTAATAGTACATACATGAAATATCAATGAAGCGTTTGTTTGCTTTTTATTGGGTTGTACTATTTTACAAATTTACATTTATATCTATAATAAATAAACTTGCAAAATGCACACATATATATATATATATATGATTTTAATATATATATATCACACCCCCTTTACTCCAAATACCCATATTTCTCAATATAACACCGCTATATGATTTTTCGTACTAAACGCGTTATTTGTGGGCCCGACAGTATTTCTAATACATGGTACCATAATCCCATCATAATCTCATCATACCAAACTCCCCCATTGGGTAATAAAAAAATAACTCATATTAATAAAATAAACGTATTGGTTTACACACACCCAGAGGGTATTGGTTGACATACACCTAGAGGGAGTAGTGAACCGGTTCATATTATTGTTTCTTTAGAATGAAGGACAACTTGTTATGTTATATAAACGAGGAGCAATGTCGTAGTGTTTACGGGGTTTGCAAATATAGTCATGTATGTGTTTAAAACGGGTATACAACATGGGTAGGTGATAAGATATGTTTGAAACAAACAAAATGTTATGATATGTTTGGGGTACGTCAATTATTTTGAAATAATTTTATTTGTGTATTTTAAGATTTTTAAGACGCGTAATGGCAATTGTATATAAACACAAAAATAAATGTAGACCCAACATTTCGAACCAACTGATTTAAGACTACATTTTCAAACATAATAAAACATTTATGTATTCAAATCACATTTCATTGATTAAAACTTACATAAATTAAGAAAATAGATAGACTAAAATAAAATACTCAGTTTTAATAAATTACGTTAATTGATAATAAGTAAAGATACAAAGATAAAAATAAAACAACACTTGATAAAAAAAAACACAAATTATTCAATAACAATTTCATAGAATTTGTAACTTCATCAAAGATTAAGCTAAATCCGTGAAATCGCCAAGTATGTCCGATGAGATCTTATTGAAATTGCTTAATTATGCATTTGTTTGTTCCCAATCAATACGGTTGCACTTTTGAATAGATTTAGAAGATACGGAATCGACTTGCATGAAAATTCGTGAAATTAAAGAGAGATGGAGGGAATGAGCTGCAATCGCAAGATAGAAGGTAACAAAGTTTTCTAGAGATGCATCGTACAAATACAAGATTAGGGAACCAAGTGCTTCCTGAAAAAGGACCGTGTGAGAAAGTGTTGTTGAAAATTGACTTCTCTAGAATCATTTTAGAAAAAAATTGGTAAAAAACTGGATTTGATATTCATAACTAAGAGCATCTGTATCTGGTTCATCAAAACATATTTTCTCATAAAATTTGATGATTATGGTATAAAAAATGAGTTGAATCAGTAACCCTATAAATTTCCTAAATTTACGAAAACACAAAATTCACCTGATATATGAGGAATGCATATGATTCACTATATCAATATTCCCTCCATCCCTAAACAAATATCCCTATGAAAATACGTACAATTTTGACCGATAATTTGTTCATATTTAGATTGCCGGAAAAAATTATTTCAAAAGTTAATCACGTAGTTTATGGTTAGAACTATATGATGAAATATTCAATTTTTTCATTTCAGTAATTTTGATATGAAAACTTTGATGGTCAAAGTTGCATGTATTTTCGTAGGGAATATTTGTTTAGGAACGGAGAAAGTATAATAGTAATAAACTATCATGGAGTCTATATTTTTGTGGTTGTAATATTGTTATGATTATTAAAAGATAATAATAAAAAAAAATATAAAGTTATTATAAAAAAATTAGTAAGAAAGCTAAAATTTTGTGTAAAGATAAACTGTGTTAGGTCGGACTAAAACGATATATAAGTTATTCTAAGCTTGGTAGGTGTTAGTTTTGGTATGGGCCCAGTCCAAAACTTATCTAGCCCACTAACGAAGGGCCTAAATCGTAAAAACCACTCACAATTACAGTAGTAGGGTTTCTCAATATCAGCCTCCGTCTCCACACTCTCTCCACCTAGCACAGAGAGAGAGAGAGAGAGAGAGAGAGAGAGAGAAATGGACGAGTTGCAAACTTTCAAGGTAAAACTCTCTCTCTCTCTCCTTTTCATACTTATTAATAAATGTGTATAGAGATCGTATGTATGTGTAAATTGATCATATATAGTGTGTTTGCTACAAATTTTTTTTTAATTTGTTTGCTACGAAAAAGCATTTGGTGTTTGATCTGTTAGCTTTTCTCTCTTTTAAGAAGCTAGATTTTGGCTATAAAAGCAAGAAAAGCTTGAAAATTTTAAATAATATAATGTTTTTGGTGGTTTTTTTGAGCTTTTTCGACACCAATTTTGGAGTTTAAGAAAAATATCTAAATGCACATGTTTTGATAGTAAATCTATAGTTTATGTTAAAAAACGTAAATTGATGCGAAATACAGTATGGTACTTTTAGCAGAATAATTAGGTCATTTTGAATGAATTAGCAAAAATCTAAAATCTAAAACCAAACGTAAATCTTAATAAATTTAGCTTTAAAAAACCAGTTCCTAAAAGCAGCTTTTTGACCATAAAAGTTAATGCCAAACGGATTCATAACAATATATTTAATTTGTTTGTGTGCAGTAGTAAATATACTGTATGTATAGATTGATGATATATAACGATGTATTTTGTTTTGTTGTTGTTGTTGTTGTTTGTGTGCAGTATCATCAGTATCAGGTAGTGGGAAGGGCTTTGCCGACAGAGAGCGATGAGAAGCCGAAGATATATCGTATGAAGCTCTGGGCCACCAATGAGGTCCGTGCCAGGTCCAAGTTCTGGTATGTTTCTATTTATACATTTATATATCTATATATGTATGTATGTGTACACTCATTGTTTGTAGTATTGTTGCTGTATCTATGTAGGTAAATGCTAGTTGTTGGCAAAAACTGTCAAATTAAATTTTAGTGTCAGTTCGAACATTAGTTTTAGGTTTGGGATGATATATATATGTGTGTGTGTGTGTGTTTATTGGAATATAATGTAATTGTGGGTATACTTATTTACATTAAGAGGTCAACTTTCTGCTATGTATCTATACATACACTCATTGTATGTAGAATTCTCGCTGTATCTATGTAGTAGTGTGTATGCTAGTTGTTTGCAAAATTAAACTCTGTTGAATTAAATCTTAGTGTTTGTTGAGTATTCATACACAGACGCACACACACATATATATATACATACATACGCTATCTCATTGGCTGTTGAATTGTTGCTGTATCTATGTAGTATAGTATATGTTAGTTATTGGCAAAATCAAACACTGTCAAATTAAATCTTAGCATCTGTTGACTCGATCATCTTCGTATATATATCTGATTACTGGGATATAATGCTAGTTATATACATATATATATATATATATATGTAATTATAATGTAATTGTTAGTATAATTAAATACACAACAGGTCCAACTTCTGGTATTTATGTATAGATGTTGATATGGGAGTATCGTTGTGTTCTAAAAATGCTGGTGAGCTTTATGTATATGCTAGTTATTGGGAAAATGAAAGACATGAATAGTTAAGTATAGTGTGTTGAATTACCGGAAAAAAAGAGTAGCGTGTGTTGAACCAATCTTTTACATATTTTATTGCTTGATAGACACTTTTAGGTTTGGGATGACTTCTTTTAGATAGGCTTGTTTAGTTGCAGCTCTTAAAGAAAATTAGCTCTACTCTTTGAGGTTGAGAACATCTTTTCAAGCTGGTTAACCAATCGCAGTAGAGAGAATGTGAGCTTTAAGCTGCAACCTAACTACCTATTCTTTTCCCCTGTAACAAATTTTTCTTATCATAGGATGTACAAAAGTTTTCTTTTTAATATAATCTGAAGTGTTTAGCTAAGATTTGCCAAATGTGTAGAGATCTCTTTTAGTTCTTCGGCCCTACTTCGATACTGCGCTACACGCATAATGAAATATGCTGGTATCTGATAAATACTTTTTTTCTTAAAGACAATTTGATGTTCATTTTCCTCTCGAGTGTGTATTGATTTTGGAAAAATGTATTTTACTGATCTTAACTAGTTACTTATTTATTTTCTGGAAGAATATTGAAATACAATACCAATCACTTATATAACTGCACTGAAGAAGCATCATATATATTGATTTGTTATTTTGCTTGCTTGTGTAGGTATTTCCTGAGGAAGCTTAAGAAGGTCAAGAAGAGCAATGGTCAGATGCTAGGGACCAACGAGGTATCATCCAATTCATTGGATTTATTCATATACAAATGATTGTGTGCTCTGCTATGTTTTGAATTTGTTTTGGTTTACCGTGTATTGCTGGTTTCTGTGTTTTATTTTTTTTGCTCTTATCAATGGATTTTTTATAGAACAATGCTTGATTAGAAAATGGCTAACATTTGTTTTATTCGTTTAGTTACTGATCTCGGATATTCGGAGCCTTGATGCCAGTGTATAATAGCTGCAATTATTAATATTTTTATCTGGTCTGTTTTGTCATTTTTGGTGTACATTTTATTCTTCTCATGATCATCCTCTTCAATGTATGTTTTATATTGTACTATCACGTGTCTGAAACTAGGATAATTAAAATTACATTGCTCGCACAACAATAGGATATGAACAAGAATTATGAAATGAAAGTGTGATGATAACTTTTAATACTAAATAAATTGTGTGTTTCTGTGATTTCTATCGTCAGCATGAATGAAATTAATTTTTGATTGTGTATGCATGCATTCTTTGATTTTAATTGTCATACACAGTTTCAGATCAGAATTAAATAGCTACCTTGTTTTAGGGTGCTAATGATTGGGTAGTAATACGTCGGTGGATAGTCTGTGTTCTTTGTTTAGCAGTTGATGTTGGACATTTTGTATTGTTTTTACTTAGTTTTAATTAGTCTTATGTTTTCCAGAAATTCTGTCATGCCGTATATCTGAATTTGTGAGTTTCTTCTGTAGTAATGCAACAATGTAAAGTTTGCTTTCTTAGTATTCTTAAGAGTCCCCTTTGTAAACGTTGTCTGTTTACCTCTCAAGTCCTCACTCAGTCATGGTAGTGGATTAAGCATTTCCTTGCCTTGTATCGACTCTTTGCAGTTTTGTTGATAACGTTTTATTGAGTCTGCATACTGCATACATAAAAAGTTAATGAAATTATAATTTTTTTATTACTTTTTTAAATTATAAGGATGCATACTCTTATAATCTTTATGTTAACTCTGTAGGAAATATGCATACTTACCTGATATTATCTGCTTACCCTGAAATTTGCTTTTAATTTCTCATTTTTTCCAACAATATATAGTTTGTTTTCTTAGTATTCTTAGAGTTCTCATTGTAAACGTTGTCTGTTTACCCCTCAAGTCCTCACTCAGTCATGGTAGTGGATTAAGCATTTTCTTGCCTTGCATCGACTCCTTACAGTTTTGTTAATAAGGTTTTAGTGAGTCTGCATACTGCATGCATACATGCATACAAAGTTTATGAAATTATAAATTTGTATTACTTTTTTAAATTAAAATGATGCTTACTCTTTAGTGAGTCTGCATACTGCAATGCAGGCATGCATCAGTTTTTTGTTTGTATATGTTTAGTATACTTTTGTAATTGTAAGATGTTTTGTTAAACTAGTAAAAGTAAGTTTGATTCTATCGTGCTAGACATTGAATTACATCAGTGCTTATATAGATGTAAGATAACCTTGTAGTTCGAGTATATCTTTGCATTCTGTTACTTTTTTCTTTCTCATAAAGAGATCTTCATTCTATTTGCTTTGGTTTCAACTTTCAAGTGTTGATTACATAAAAATCTTAATCCACATATATTTTCTAGCTTCGGTGAGAAGAACCTACGATTTTCTACATACTCATGATATTTCTTTATCAAAATTTAGAGGGTCGTTTTGATAAATCAAATGCAATAACGAAAAATACTTGAAACAGTTAGATAGCCAAATCAACTACTGCCTTTATCTCGTAAATATGGCGCACTTAGTTTTTAAGTAATAATTGCTTTTAATTTTTACTTTTATGTTCTTCAATTACTGTTAAACTAGTAATGGTTATATATTGTAGTATGTTTATAAGAAAAATCCCGCACTATATAAGCAATCTAGACTATTTATTTTGCACGAACAAGAAATTAAGATGAACCATGTCGTGGCACAGAGGAAGTAATTTGTACATGGACTGGGGAGTACATGTTTCTTGAAGTTATTTTTTGACGCTTTCATTTTGCAGATCTTCGAAAGATACCCTACCAAGGTGAACAACTACGGGCTTTGGCTTAGGTATCAAAGCCGTACTGGTTACCACAACATGTATAAGGAATACAGAGACATAACCCTAAACGGTGCTGTCGGACAGATGTACACGGAGATGGCTTCCCGTCACAGGGTACGCAGCCACTGCATCCAGATTATCAAGACAGCCACCGTCCCAGCCGCCCTCTGTAAGAGAGAGAGTACAAAACAGTTCCATAATTCTAAGATCAAGTTCCCTCTTGTGTTTAGGAAGGTGAGGCCACCTAGCAGGAAGTTGAGGACCACTTACAAGGCTTACAGGCCTAATTTGTTCATGTAATTCGATGGTTTTCTCTGAGTATCGACCGTTGGTTAGGGAGAAACTAGGTGGTGTTTTGTTATGAAATTTAAAATCTGAATCTTGTTCTAGAAAGAGACGTGAGTTTCATGTCCTGGATTCGATTATTTTGTTTGGTTTTTGGTTATGTTAGACATCCATGGATTACATACCTGTTTTGAGATTTTAGAGTTGTTTTTATAAAATGATTCTGTCTTCGTTTCGATTTATATACTGGCTTTTATTCCTTTGCCCTTAAAATATTGGACGCAATATGCATTATTTTTTCATGCTGTGTAGAATCTATGATCTTCCTTAATTAAGGAACAGCCAGATTGTGTAACTTCAAGGGTAGGGTCCTGAACATATGTATTTTGAAAACTTTCTTCATGCAGTCACAATCCTGCTACCGCTATTGATATAGTCGGAATTGGAATAATAATATTCTTGAATTATGTGCACTATCTCAAAACCATGTTGACTTTTAAAAATGGAGCAATGCATAATTAAATATTTTGCTTCAATCATGGTAAATGAAGCGGTAACGGGCTATTGACTACGGGTGGGTAAAATCCAAACCAACCGAATCGGTCGAATCAAACCGAACTAATCACAAACTTGACCAAAACGATTTGCTATTGGTTTGGTTAGACTTCGAAATTCAAAAACGATTTAATTGGTTCAACTTACGGTTTCGGTGGTTTTAAAACCGAAACAAGCCAAACCGAACAAATTACTTATATACATATATAAATATTTTTATATATCTTAATATAATTTACAAATATAGTTATAAATTATTATAGAAAATTATATGGAGTTAAATATCTATTAGTAACATAAAATTGTAATAATGAGGCAAAAAGTATAATCACAATCTACACATTTGTTGAAAATCTTTACACAAGTAACATAGATTATGAGTATGAACATGTGAAAAAATAAGTGTTATGATTAGTAATTTGAAAATTATTCTTTGACAATCGAATATGTGGAGCAATGAGTTTTAAATTTTGATATTTGTAAATATTTACATAAAAATGCGACTTATGTTAATTTTTGTATCGTTATTGTATGTGAAAGACTTTTATTTTCAAAGTTCCATGTTTTCATTCATTATGTCACAAATCAATTGAACCAAGCCGAACAAAATCGAATTTTATTGGTTTGATTTGATTCGGTGTCAATCAATAATTTTGTCCAAACCGAACCGATTGATTTTAATTGGTTGGACTTATATTTTTGTCAAAAAGAGTATTGCTCACCTATTGACTACTTGGATTCCGCTCACCAAAAGTTTAAGTTTTCTTTTTGGGATCCAACTTTTGGACGGTGAAAAGAACGAAATGGACCATAAATCATAATTTGTTTTTTTTTTTTTTTTTTTAAAATGGACCATAGTTTGTTGAACATGTTGATTTAAACCACCTCACATTAATTTATAAGTAAAATCGGTCCATAATATTTATATTTTGTATTCCAACCTTGATGCATTATGAAAAAGTAAACCATACAAAAATGAAAAATACATCCTCCAAAACCGGAGTTAATTGTTTTTTTTTAAAAAAAAGAAGAGATTTTATTAGAAAAAAGCAGCAACTTCAAAACTGCGGCGGTTTACTACGTAAACAAACAGCTGGAATAGAAATAGAAATACTCACTCCTACTATAAATCGGATTATTTATTTCTTTATCTATCTACTAAACCCAGTCTTATCCAATAATAAACCCAGTCTCATCTTAATCTCTCTCTCTATCTATATATATATATATATATCAATTAAATGTCCACCTTCCTCGTGAAACGATCTCGACCGTCCCTCAACCACCTGATCCAACGTCTCCAAACAAGCCATGTCACCACCTCACCCCCACCGCCCATCGCACAGATAATAAATTCAGATAAAAGTAAATACAATAATAGTAATAGTGATTATAAGTTAGGGAGATGGGATGTGTGTGCTATGGCGATGGGTATAGTTTTAGCGGGTTATAACGGTATCGGATCGCCTAATTTGTCGTTTTCTGACTGGTCAACCGCTGCCGCTGTGGAAGTTGTTTCCGATCACGACGATGATGATGATTTGCCGGTTTCCAACTCCAGGTTTCTCTTTGGAGGTTTGTTTTTTTATTTTCTATTTTTTCCTCATTTTAAAACTTGTAAAAAGTATATTTAGTAGCTTATACTCCTAATTTAGTACCCAAACTTTATTATTTATCAATTTGGGTGGGTGACACGTAGTTGCATAAATATGAGCCGGCACAAATAAATTTAATATTTTTAAAAAGTTTACAAAAATAATGGAATGAATATCGTAAAAATATAATGTTTTATTGTTATAGTAATATAAAAATACATGTATGATGATTTGTTTGGAGATGAATTGATGTGTGGAAAAAAGGAATATTTATTTACTTATTTATTTATTTAAATTGCATCAAGTTATTTGAGTAATTAGTAAATTAGAATAGGGGCATTTTTGGAAAAAATGGGTAAAATTGGGCAGACTCAAGCTTTCTTGGGTTCCCTTATATTGATATGATATGATATGATATGATAGTTAGTCTAATTGCGTAACATCTGCCAAAAATATATCTCCAAATGTGAGATATAGTTACTTCAATTTTGTCGATTTATGGTGTTAAGACCCTTAATCGATCGAAAATCGATACGTTGTGACCCAAATTGCTAAAAAACTTAAAAGGTTTGGTATTAAATTAGTAAAAGTCAATGGTACAAGTTTTTTTGCCCTTTTAAAAATCCCACTTAAGGCTAGGGCTAGGTTTGTGTGGACTTAAATTGTAAACTGATGAGAAATAAGAGCAACTGCGGTAATTGGTGGAGAATGATTAGAGTTCAAGAGTGATGAGCAAGTTAAAGTGGGATGCTGAGTCTTGTGACTTTGTTTAGTAAAATTAGTAGGAATAACTTATTAATTAGTGTTTTTGTTACTCTGAATTTGATTTGAACTCAACATTCTTTGGGGAAACAGTTTTATGCTTGCTTGTTTAAATTCTGATTTTTTTGTTTATTAACGAATACTTTTTTAGTAGTTTAATGTTCTATACTAAACATGTTTAGTCTAGCTTGAAAATCATATTTAATGTGTTTACTGCATCAGAATCTTAAATAAGTGAAAATTTATTTACCGCCTTACAACATTCAAAACCTTGTTTTTAGCGCTCTGTTACGAGTGTCATTATATTGTCTATTATTTTCATCACTTTGTTTCACCAGTGGCCTATTTTAAAATTCAAATAGTCTTTTCGTTAATATTAGAGTTAGGTGGTACCGTGGTAGCGAGGCTTGTACCCATGATTTTCGTATGATTTTATGCTATTAAGTTGGAGCAACTCTCGTGTAAACCCGGTTCACTATTTTCAGAGTGCCAAGGTAATTAAAACCCAACACATATTGGGGAACCCTAGTGGTAACTACCTTTAAATTAATTAAAATAAACTATGAAAAATCTTACCGGTTTGACATACTAAATTTAAGGGGGAACCGGCTTTGCAAGTGTTTGCCATTGATTTGTTTTCTTCATCTTACGTAAAAGCTCAAGCAGTTAGGATGAGTTACATTATATCATTTAGTGATTGGTTTGCTTGCAGTTTAAGCAACATAAAACAGCTCATATTAGACTGTGAAAAGCGGGTGTAACTTAAGCTAACCTTATTTCAAGCCTTAAAGCCTATAATGCTCTGGTTTTTAGTTGGCCAGCCAAATTTAGTACATTATCTTAGCAAAAGAAAAAAAGACTTAAGTTTAAAAACCTTCAACCAAACATGTCTTTGTTGTCTTTAAGAAGATGCACCGCTTTGCGAGTATTGAACCCTTAATGCGGCTTCGCTTTGACTTTTTGGGACAGCCAGCAGGTTAAAACCACTACATTCATTTCAGAAATATAAGATACTGTTTGGGTTAAACATGATCATAGTTTGTACCACATGAGCCCATCTTTAAATTGTGATTATGTGCTTTTTAGGCTGAGATCTAATGATAAGAGACTCTTTGTACCCTGTTGATTGTGACATTTCTGGTGCCAACCAGTCGTCTTGTATCAAGCAGATTCATTTTTGTTATCCAGAATACATGTTCATCATTCACAAGTTGTTTTTGTATTCTATTAGGTAAATTCTATTTGCAATGGCAGATAAAATTTAGCTCACCTAATGTGGAAAATGATTTCTGTAACTGCAGATGCGTTCAGGAGGAAGGTCTTCTTCAACTATGAGAAACGTATACGGATGAGAAGTCCTCCTGAAAAGGTATATTGTGGATGTCGTAAACTTACATGATTGTTTCCTATACCTTGACCTTAATTAGTTATTACTTCAAAAGTTATTTAGTTGATATAATCTGCAGGGTGTAGTATAGTTTTTTTTAAAGTTTACTTGAGATACGAGGAGGCTTATTAGGCATACTCAGTCTATGCAGGATTGGAAAAACTGCAAACAAGCATATCACTTTTGTAGTATATTAAGCAATCATCTATTACTACATAGGAGCTTTCTTTTTCATATATTTTATTGACTCCTTGTTTATCATGATTTGAAAGTTCATTCAGTTAAGTCCGTTTAGAGTTAGACCTTATCAGTCTATCATTGAGAAAATAAGTCAGAATGTTTTGCTTTTCTCGTGAATTGTTGAGGAAATGAAGTAGACCAAAAGAGAACATGGGGAACCCTAGCACTGATTATTATTGAATGTTTAAGTGCCCTTTTCTTAGAGCAGTTATACATAGCCTGAACACTTTCCACTCTGTAAATGAATATTCAACTGTATTTTTTATTTATTTAGGGAGTAGATAGCTGGTGTACATGGGTCTTTCTAGACGTATCTTTATGATATAGTTACGTATAATTCTTTGCCTTATTATATCTTTGAAAGAGTAAGTATATCATTTCATCTTGTGTGTTTTTTAGTTGCATTCTTCTGTATATAAAAATCTTTATTCTTTGCTTTTTGTCATTGGCTTGAATTCCTTATAAATTTTGGTTGAATTCTTTACGTTTTCAGATATGAACGATGAGAACAATTGCAATTTTATTAAGTTGGTCTGTTTTTTTATGGAAAGACGTCGTCTTAGGGAGTACATTGCTAGCATAAGTGCAAGTTTCTAGATTAGCCTTTGTGTTATAGTTTTGTTTGATTCTTTGCCTAATTTTATCATGTTTTTCTGTATGTATTATTTGAAGGTCTTTGACTACTTTGCATCATTCCGCAATCGAGAAAAAGGAATATTTATGACACCAGCAGATTTAATGCGAGCTGTAGTCCCTGTATTCCCTCCGTCTGAATCACACCTAGTGAGAGATGGATATCTTAGAGGAGAGAGGAGTCCTGGAGAGCTACGTTGTGCACCTTCAGATTTTTTTATGCTATTCGATATGAACAATGATGGTCTAATATCTTTCAAAGAGTGAGTGCCATCTTAGCTCGTGTATTTTTTATTTTATTTTTGATTAATTTCTTCGGTTGCCATTCTTCTTAAGGTTTAGTACAGTTTTCTACGCTGGCGTATGATGAGATTTTGGTTTCGTATCCAATTAACAAAAGTTAACAAGTAGTACACTGTCATATTATATTCAATAATTAAGTACGCATAAGTGTACCAAATATAAAAGGAATTACAGGTTGATGTTCTGAACAGTTGCCGAAGTGGAATATTTTATGCACTATTCTATCTTGTTTTTCATATTTTGTAGCTTGAGGATTTAAACAGTTTATATTCGGGTACTGATAGGAGTTGGTGTACAAAACTGGAATATGATGATAAGTTATTGTAAACTTATAACTAATCTTTCTTGGCTTTAGCTGTTTAGCATATAACTAAGAATACCTTTGGTATTTTGTTTGTCCTGTTTCAGGTATATCTTTTTTGTTACACTACTCAGCATCCCGGAGTCAAGTTTCTCGGTGGCATTTAAAATGTTTGACATTGATTCCAATGGGTAAGTATTATAGACCTTTATTTCTAGATTTGCTCTTAATTTTGTACTTGATTTTACTGATTTTGTTGTTGTTGTTGTGTTGCATCCCCTAAAACACGGAATTATAAGTCTTTTATCGGCCTACATTATTGAATTGCATCTGGTCTTCTAGTTACTGAATAACAACTTTTGTCAGCACAAAAGGAAAGTAAAATAAGTACATTAAAGTCCATTGATTAAATTTATATTACATGTTTTGTTCGATGGTAAAAAAAAGTTAATATAATTTAACTAATCGCCAGTTTCAGTTTAGTTTTTGTTTTAGATGTCTTTTGATGGTTTTACAGGGACCATTGTGGTCTCTGTGATTATCTGTGGTGCGCTGTGGTCCTATTGTTCTTTTTAACAATCTAAGTAAAAGATCTGGTGTAGTGGTTGTTTTGATTTGTAGGGAATTAGGGATGATAAAACAGTAATGCCATTAGCACAGATAACAACACAGTTGCATACACAGATACAAACTAATTTTTGAAAACCACACCAAACCACCCCATTTCGAAAAACCACCCAAATCAAATTTATCCGTGCAACCTCAAAAACATTTAGGAAAAAAAAAATCACTTTGTTTATTGTGAAGTTCTAAAACCGAACAATTCAAACTCAAAAATCTAAAAGCAACACTTAATTAATTTTTCAGTTATCAAGAATTCCAATTTTAAACAACACAATTAAACTAGATAGAAAGAAATAGATAAACTAGGCTGAACCCAATTGTACACCGAAAATACATCTGTAACCCAATTAATCCCTTTTTTTATTCCCAAATCTTAATTTTAGTTCTCAAGTCCAAAGTCCAGCCTGCGAGATTGAGATTTTTCGTAAAAGGTTTAAATTGGGGATCCAAAGTGCGATGACGATCTCAGTTTATATATATATGTGTGTGTGTATATCTATGAAAGATTGAAAGGAGAGGGAGAGAGGGGGAGGGGGTTCAGAATAATTTTGGAGAGAGAGAGCGAAATAAAAAAGAAGGGCACTTTTTTAGGAGTGGGTAGTTATCTGTTGTTAATTTGGGGTGGTTTTCAAAAATCAGTTTGTTATCTGTGTATGCATCTGTGTTGTTATCTGTGCTAATATCATTATTCATGATAAAATGCTTCCGTTGTAACTTGATTATTTATCTTTTTGTTCCTTATGACAGAGAGATAGATAGAGATGAATTCAAGAGAGTTATGGATTTAATGCGGGCTCATAATAGACAAGGTGCTCTTCATAGAGATGGACGTAGAGCTGGGGCTAGAGTTGGCAGCTCTGTAGAAAATGGAGGTTTGGTTGAGTTTTTTTTTGGGGAGGATGGTAATACTCATCTCCGACACGAAAAATTTGTCCAGTTTCTAAGAAATTTGCATACCGAGGTACTTTAAACCTTCATCCCATTATTGATTTTCAGTTTGATATTTTTAATAGATCATGCAATCATAGGATTTCATAATTAACATGGTATAATGCATACATTTGAGGGAACCATCCCTCTTTTGGCTCAAACTTCTTGCCTTCAGATCACCAAATTTATACCAGTTATTAATGTTGTATCTCTTGTCCTCTCTCCTTCCATTTATTAGACAAGTGGTTTTAGATAATGATGAATAAACTATCAGGAAGCTAATACTTTAATTGGGGGAGGAACATATTTATACATACTTTCTTATGCATACTTTCTGTTCACTTAGAAAGAGGCGTTCAAACTTGATCCTATTGATTTCTTATGCATACTTTCTGTTCCTTTATCTGTGCAACTCTCTGGAATTAACATAAAAATCAAGGTATGAAACTTTTAAACGGTCAGTGTTCAAAAAATTCAAATTTTGAACTATTCCGCCTTAACCTTTTTAATTAACTATCACCGACACTTTTTCTAGGCAAGTAATATATGTTGTCTAATGGTGTATGCTTTTCATATACATTAAATCTGTAAAGGAATCACAAAACTAATTTCCCTCCCTCAAATATACCAATTTGTTAGTGCATTAGAAAACCTGTTCTTTACGGGTTTAGATTAGTGATTCATAGTTTCTCAATGAATTTCTGTTTCCGATTTGTGATTAACTGATTTACGATTAAAAGATATTATTCCATATCATTATAATATGTCCATTTGTGTGTAATAATACTACAGATGATAAAGTTGGAGTTCTCTCACTATGATTACAAACAAAGGGGAACAATATCCGCAAAGGATTTTTCTTTATCCATGGTTGCTTCTGCTGATATGAAACATCTGAATAAGTTGCTTGGCAGAGTTGATGAAGTGGACCGTGAATCTAAGATCAGCAATATACGCATTACATACGATGAGTTTAAAGCATTTGCAGATTTAAGAAAACGACTACAGCCCTTTTCCTTGGCTCTTTTCAGTTATGGAAAAGCAAATGGATTACTTACTAAAAAGGATTTTCAACGAGCTGCTTCTCAAGTAAGTTTAATTTTGCATAAGAAATTAATATTTGATAGGTCTTTATGAACTTGAACTAGTTGTTCTTATAAACATCCTAAAGACAAAACTCAGCGAACTCTTTTCTTTTTGGGAATTGGCATTGTAACTGTTACATTAAAAAAGCTAATGTTTTTACATTCCCCGAAAAAAATAAAACCTTATGTATGGAAATAAAATTCTATTTAAGAGTTGAACCGATGAAAGGTGATTATTTCAAATCTCAAGATAAGAACGAAAATAGGAACTAAAGCTTATAAAAACATAACCAAGCAAACCCTTAAATTTTGTAGGTTATATAAGTAATGCAAATATTGGAATGGCTTCGTCTAGGCAAAAGCTGTTTGTATTGTAGCCTTGTAGGTATAGAAGCAAAATAAGGGAAATGAGTCGCTGTAAAACAGTTTTTCCCACTGGCGAACATAGCTGTTCGTACATGTTTGCTTGTTATTTCGAATTTCCTATATAAGTACAAATTATTGGAAAACTCAGTCTCGGTATTACGACTTGATCTTTTTTTTATAGTTCACATAAGGACCATGCCTTATTCTTCTTTGTCAGGTATGTGGTGTCTCTCTCTCTGATAATGTCATTGCGGTCATCTTCCATGTGTTTGACACAAACCGTGATGGGAATTTAAGTTTAGACGAATTTATACGAGTTTTGGAGAAGAGGGAAAGGGACATTGGTCAGCCAAATGAAGCAGGTGCTTTGAGCTTTCTATCATGCTGTTGGAACTGTGCTAGTAACTGCTCGTTCTCCAAATTTCTCTCTTAAATAATCTTTTGATGGTTTACATGTTAATTCGGAGAAATACAGAATATAGCGAGATTGAGCCCTCTTCAGTCGTCGTAAAAGATGGATGTTTAGTAACAAGAAAAGATAGACCTCTGCTAACTGTAACACGGTGTTTTCTGTTTTTAAACGCTAAGTATCTACACTTATGTTTTTGATATAGCTGTAGACATGACTGTGATATATTTGCAGTTTGTATATACCACGTGGATGCTGTATGTTAATGAAGTCTACAAATTCTAAGTTCACATTATGTTATTTGTACCTGAAGCACTGTTTGTTAAGGAAGTCTGCAAAACTCTAGTTCTCATTGCGTTATTTGTACCTGCTTCATTACTACTAGTACTAATTTTATTTTATTTTCTGGAAAAGGTGTAACAAGAAAGGGTATTGCCACGTGAAAATTATTTGTAGTAGTTATTTAAAAATAGTCGTCATCTTGGAAACAGTCTAAATAATTTGAAGACAGTTAATGGTAAATTTTTTAGTTTATGGTCATCTAAAAATTTGAGCCCAACCAGCAGCACAGCACCAATAGGTTTGTCCTAAACTTTTTCCCACCAAAACTAACCTTCATAACGGCAAAGTTGTAACCGTTCATGGAAAGGTCTCTTTATGTTTGAATAGTTACGAATTGTACCCCTCAGTTTAAAAAGTCACAACTCATGGGCTTATTTGAAGACTTCTGTATTTTCTTTTGAATTATTGCGATTCCTATAAATATAGTACCATGCCACAACTATATCGATCCCATTCTAAAATCAGAAATTCAATCTCTCTCTAGAATTTCATTTATATTGTGTCATTAGAATGTTTATGCCTAATTTAGTCTTTGAAAGAGAAACTCTCATCGTTGAAAAGTCCGAGTGTGCAAGGAATTGCCGCTTCTATTTTTCCGCAAGAAATAAAGCCATTGTGCCCTATGAGACGGTGCAATGTTTTCCACAAATTATACTTTCATAATTCTAATTTAATACTCCATCATTTATGATTTACTTGTTCTTTATGAAATTACGTGTAATTTCGAGACTTGTAAAAATTGTTAAAATAATATTTTTTAAAATTTAATCATATAATTTAAACATTTGAACTATAAGATTAAAATCTTAAATTTTTTTATTAGGATAATTTTAATACGAGTTGTTGACATATCAAAATTACATTTAGTTTTGCAGTGAAAAATTAGAATAAAAAATATTTAAAGAGAAGTTTGAGAAGAAGAAGAAGAAAGAAGCAATAATTAAAAAATATTTAAAGAGAAGTTTGAGAAGAAGAAGAAGAAAGAAGCAATAATTGGAAAGGGAGTAATTTATATTTGCCGGCTTTTAGGTCTGGGATCACCTGTCTCTATCATTCCCACGAATATTCGAAATTTAAAAACATCCTACAATTAAATAAAACAAAACAATTTCACACTTCTTCTCACTTTACGTATATAATATTCCTCCGCTAATATAAAAAAAAAAAGACAAATATTCCCCGAAACACTGCCCCTTAATTCCAGATCCTATTAATCTAGGTTTACCCTCTCTTTATTATTATTATTATTATTATTATTATTATTATTATTATTATTATTATTATTATTATTATTATTATTGTTACAAAACCCCCCCCCCCTTTCATTCTTCTTTCTTATCATGCTCAATTATTTCTCAGGTGAGTTATTCTTATTTGGAACATTATCATTTTAATGCTATTTTTCTTCAACTTCATTATTGTTTTTTTCCCCGGGAAATTTCTTGTCATTTTCTCTATCTATTTTGGGATTCAATATATATATATATATTTATTATTTTTCAGTTTCGGTTTTATTACCGATACTTTATGAGGTAAGTAGTAATATTAAATTTGGGTTTATTTATGTTTATTGATTATGTTGTTTCAAATTACTTAACTCAAGAGTATTGTTTTTCTTTTGTGAAATTATGAATATTTATTTTGTGTTAAATCAGCTGGGTTTAGTTATGAGGTAAGTAGTAATAATAAGTTTGCTGGGATTATTTATGTTAATTGGATATTTAGTTGCAAATTATTTAGCTCAGAGTATTGTTTTCCTTTTTTGAAATTATGAATATTTATTTTGTGTTAAATCAGCTGGGTTTAGTTATGAGGTAAGTAGTAATAATAAGTTAGCTGGGATTATTTATGTTAATTGGATATTTCGTTGCAAATTATTTAGCTCAGAGTATTGTTTTTCTTTTTTGAAATTATGAATATTTATTTTGTTTTAAATCAACTGGGTTTATTTATGAGGTAAGTAGTAATAATAAATTAGCTGGGATTATTTATGTTAATTGGATATTTAGTTGCAAATTATTTTGCTTAGAGTATTGTTTTTCTTTTTTGAAATTATGAATATTTATGTAGTGTTAAAGCCAAGGGTTCATTTAGAACTTGTGGGGGTCAATGAAACAACTTTTATTTCATTTTTGTTTCTAGCTATACAGAGAAGTTTGGTGTGGTCAGCTAAAAAAATGCTTTTTTTTTTCCTTTTATTTATTTAGATTTATCATTGGATGATTTGTGCTTTGTTTTAAGTAGATTGTAACTCCATTAATCTTGAATTTGGTGTAAAATAAGAGGTCATTAGCAACGGGCTTTCTTAAGTTTATTAGCCTTTAATCTACGCTAAAAATATTCATAACATGACATCTTAGTTCAGTGAACCATTTCATTTCTCTTTCTTGTTCAGAATTGGGTGTCTATATCAGGGGTATTAGTATTTTGATTAATTGCTCAAGATTTTTTCCTTAATTACTCGAACTAGATACATGTATGAGTTTTGAGGTTGTGGTTCTGTTTTGTGAAAAAAGGAAAGAGGTCTTTAAGCTTATTTTTCTTATTTATATATCATTTACTCCAAAAATTGTGCTTGTTTTTTTATTGTATCATTCTTCTCTCTTGGTAGACAAGTAAGTTGTGAGGTGAGCTAATGTGGTTTCTCCATCTCGTCGTCTTACATGTATCACTGTATGTTTCGTTGCTAATCAATTCAATTATCTCCTTATTAGTTTGGGAAAAGGAAGAGCCCATATATATTTGTTTTACTTATTGGAGGAGTTTGGTGCTAAATGTTTGGGTAAGATTAAAATTTTGTTTCCCAAAACAGTTACAAGTGAGACTCTGTTTGTTAATTCTTGGAAAGCGTAAACTTGGTTTAAGAAAAAGGACTTCTAAGCTAATTTTTCCAATTTCAGTTTAAAATTTATCATCAAATGTGTAGCTGCTATTTGTTTAGGCTGAATGACACCCTGATTGTAACTTATTGAACCTCAATCCACATATGTAACAGATGTGACCTTACATTACTTTTATTTTCCAGGTTTAACTATTCTGATTGGGACAGGTTGTTTCTTTCTTGAATTTGCTTCGATTTGGTAAAAAGAAGGGGGGTTTAACCTATTGGTTCGATATTTTACATTTAATTTCTTGGATTGAAATGGGTAAGCCTATTGTGAAGAAAAGCAAATCTATGAGCTTAAAATTTTCCAAATCTTTGGATCGTAACTCAAAAGCTTTCGATGAAGACACTGCAATTTTCATCACAATGTCCCAGGAACTAAAAGAAGAAGGAAACAAACTATTCCAAAAACGTGATCACGAGGGTGCTATGTTAAAGTACGAAAAAGCCCTGAATCTTTTGCCCAAAAGTCACATTGACGTGGCCTCATTGCGTAGCAACATGGCTACGTGTTATATGCAGATGGGTCTTGGCCAATACCCGAGGGCAATTGGTGAGTGTAATTTAGCACTCGAAGTTGCCCCCAAATATAGCAAAGCGTTATTGAAAAGGGCCAGGTGTTATGAGGCGCTGGATCGGCTTGATTTGGCCTTGAGAGATGTTAATCAAGTGCTGAGTATCGAACCTAATAATTTAAATGCTTTAGAAATTTCCGAGAGTGTGAAGACGACGATTGGAAAAAAAAGTGTTGAGTTTGATGATAAAGAAGTCGTATTGGTACCAGAAATTGTTGAGCCAACTAATAAGAAGATTTCGTGGAAAAGCGCTAAAGATAAGGTGAAGAAAAAGAAGAACAAGAAGCAAGTTAGTTTAAAGAAAAATGATGACAAAAAAGACGAGGAAACCATGGTTGTGGAAATAAATAAAAGTATCAAGGAAGAGAGAACAGTAAAATTTATATTTGGAGAGGATATAAGGTGCGCTCAGCTAGCTATTAATTGTGATATTAAGGCATTGAGAGATGTTGCAAAGGATAGATATTCAAGTTTAAAGGGTGTGCTTATTAAGTACAAGGATCAAGAAGGAGATTTGGTTACTATAACCACTACAGATGAGCTGCGACTAGCTGAAAAATCCTGTGATAAGAAGGGTTCTTTAAGATTCTATGTTGTGGATGTTAGTCCCGAAAAAGACCCTCTCTACGGAACACAAGAAAGTGATGACAAGGCATCTGCAATCAATAGTGACCAGGGAAAGGTTTTAGAAAATGGAGTTTTGCAGAAAAACAGGGCTGCCGAGAAGGGAAAATGTTCTGTTGATGACTGGATAATCCAATTTGCGAGGCTGTTTAAGAATCATGTGGGATTTGATTCAGATTCGTATTTGGATTTACATGAAATTGGTATGAAATTATATTCAGAAGCTATGGAGGATACTGTTACAGATGAAGATTCCCAAAAACTTTTCGAAATCGCTGCTGAGAAATTCCAAGAAATGTCGGCGTTGGCATTATTTAACTGGGGAAATGTTCACTTGTCTAGAGCTAGAAAGAGGGTCTTTTTCACCGAAGGAGACAAAGAATATATTTTAGAACAGGTAAAGAACGCATACGAATGGGCGAAGAGAGAATATGTCAAGGCTGGGTCGCGTTATACAGAAGCTTTAAAAGTAAAACCGGATTTTTACGAAGGTTTACTGGCACTTGGGCAACAACAATTTGACCAAGCCAAGCTTGTTTGGTATCATGCAATTGGGAGTGAGATTGATTTAAGGTTAGGGACTGATACAGAGATATTACAGCTATATAATAATGCTGAAGATAGCATAGAGAGGGGTGTGCAGATGTGGGAGGAGAGAGAGGAACAACGTCTGAACGGACTACTGAAAGCTGATAAGTATAAAGCTGATTTGATAAATTTTGGGTTAGATGGACTTATTAAAGATGTAACAGCTGAGGAGGCTAAAGAGCAGGCTTCTAATATGAGTTCTCAGATATATTTGTTATGGGGGACTATGTTATATGAGAGGTCAATTGTGGAATTTAAATTAGGGTTACCAAGTTGGGAAGAATGTTTAGAAGTTGCTGTTGAAAAATTTGAACTTGCTGGAGCAACTCAAACGGATATCGCGGTGATGATAAAGAACCATTGTTCAAATGACTCTGCTGTTGATGGTAATGAAAATAATAAAATTACTGATCTGTTTTTAAAGGCTAAATACAGTTCTTTTACTACGTTATCACTAGATTTCAATTTTTGCATCCACCTGTGTACATATGCATATGGTACTCTAGCCTAAGTTATGTTACGATTTTGTCCGCTATACAGAAGAAAAAACCATAGTATGTGAAACAAACAAGCAAAAATTGTTAGAGAAGTGTACAAGAGTGAAAGTAAAGTTACATAATAGTATACCAATACTTGCTTCTCTTACCATAAAAGTCAAGAATCTTTAAGCAGGATGAACCGAGCTTCCTTCACAAACTCACATAATCCATCTTATGTGTTTTAAAGCGGCAACCATACAAGCCATGGAGTAGTTCCAACATAATGCTGATTCTTATTATATTTGGTAAATGTAATCATGAAATGTAATGTATGTACAATGTAATATACATTAATCGCTATATTTTGTTGGTTGGCGTACACGTTTGAAATAAATCGGATGTTATATAAGTGTACAAAACTGTAAAATATGCCAGCATGTTGCAACTAATCTTGACTTTATGTGATATTTTTCAGGTCTTGGTTTTAAAATTGATGAAATAGTCCAGGCATGGAACGAGATGTATGATGTTAAGAGGTGGCAAACTGGTGTTCCATCATTTCGTCTAGAGCCGTTGTTGCGTAGGAGGGTTCCCGAACTTCATTCCATGTTGGAGAATTTTTAGTTTAATTTTTTTGTTTTAAAATTTCCTACAAAGTCACATGGTTGAAAAATTTGCCAAGACAACTTTGTGGTTGGCCACTATAATAGGTATGCATTTAATTTTCTTAGTATTTAATTCAAGTTCGCATTATTTTACTAATTGTTGAAGTGAACGACTCAGTACATGTGAGCTTTACAATGTTTCTTTCTACTCTCTACATATGAGCATGATGTAAACTAAACTTAGCTATCAGGCACTAACGCACTAGAAATTTCAGAAAATAAATTGCTATGCCAAAAAATAGTGTACTAAAGCAATAGTGAAATTTTAGGCAATTGACATCTATTTTCAGAAGCACTATGTTGGTCTTCAGCATAATTTTCAATCGAATAGAAACTACATTGTTAAGCTTCAGTCAATGAACGTATCTTTAGGTCTTGTTCAAGGAACGTCTCTTAGGTAATCATAATCATGCTGAATATTTGTTTTTTATCTTGTTGTACTTGGATTTTTTATGCCTTCGCCCCAACTTTTGAGCGATTGAATAGGACATAAGAGAAACCTCACATTTATTTGAAGTCACTCTAAAAGTTACATCATAGTGGTTTCGCTGTCTGTATTATATATTCAAGGGTGGAAGTCTTTTTCGTAAACTTGGTATGAATACCCCTCTCAGCAGGTTTCCATTCTTCAGCCAGGCATATGAATGCTATTGATTCAAATTTATGTACCCACAATCTGGCATTGGCAGTTCGTGTATATATCTTCTTCTTTTTGTAATTTCAAGGCATTTTCATGCGTATTTTCTTTCTGAATGACTGGACCGTGTTTGTTAGATTACGTTTTTACATAATTTTGTATGTGTAGCACTGCTGATTTATAAATGCCGTATTCTAAGTAATACAAAATTGTTATCTGGTATTGCAGGTGGTGTTGGATTGTTGTGAATTCGTTAAAATTTGTTATTTTGGAAGCAGAGATACTTGGGACCTGTCATAGAAGAAACTCTCTTTTGAGATATTTGTTGAAGTGCACTAATCTCAGCCACATAAGCTACTCGTGTTGGTATGCCGAATGTTGGTTGAATGGGCACACGAAAGCATTTATCGTATATTTAAAATTTTGGAAAGGGGTCATTTTTTGGAAAATCTCCTACGCGTTTAGGCTGTAAAGCCGCAGATATATCATCATTATTTTCTTATTTATCACTCCTATATTTGGGAGGGTTTCCCTTTAGATTACAAAGAAGCTAAGGTTATCTCTGTCATATTTGGGAGGGTTGCATTCAACATAGTAAATCATTTTGTATCGTCCAAATGTTGGTAAAAATTGTTTTCTTGTCGTGTACGTGGTGTTAAATTTTTTTGGTGATGTTACGATATGTGGGCGATTTGGACTCTGTATTTACGAAAACCTCTTTTGGTTTGAAATATTAAAAACAAGAAGCATCAAATTAAAGGCCACACTGGTCAGGCAAATATGAGCTAGAAAACTTTCAAACAGTAGTGTGAGATTTGTGTTGCCAGCCTTTGCCAAATCGTTTGCTGCTCTAGAATACCACTAAAATATCCAAGTCGAAGATTTTGAGACCAAATTGCTGCTGCATATAAGCGCCTTGATCTCTCAAGGACATAATAGTGTATACCACTTCAATAATAAGCTCTCAGTATACTGATTTATGAAATAATTTGTATCGACATCACTATAATCATCAACCTAATTGTTCTCTAAATGAAGAAGAATCCAATTATCTCTTACCTGAATTTATATAATGCACTGATATAATACATCAAAGGGCACATTCCAAATTTAAAATTACATTCCTGTAGAAGGACTGAATTGCAATTGCATAAACTACTACACCTTGTAACCTCCCTTTTGTTATACGTTTATCCTCGAAAAAACATTTTGATAAATCCTGTATATTCCCATAAACATGTGTAAAGTCAATATGAAGTAATGTTTTTTTAAAATTTAAGGTTCTTCATTTTTTCTTGGGGATTTTAATTGATTGAGTCACCAACTTTGGTCTACCAAAAAATTACTCGTTTCTGCTCGTTTTCTTCTCTAGAGGTGGAACATTATTTTATAATCAATAATTCCCCCCGGATTAGTTATACTACGAGTGATGCGGATCTATATAGGACGAGTGAGGCGGACCTATATATGTGCTGTTAGTCTAAATTATGGCAATTTCGGGACGGATCGGGTAAAAATGCAATTATATTCGGGTCGGTTTTAAATGGATAAAAGTGCAAGTTAACACTCTGCATCTTCTATTTCTCTCATACACATTAAACTATATATCTTATAATAATATAAAACACATATTTAAATGGATAAAAGTGCAACTTAACTCTCTCTCTTCTCTTTCATGTAAATTAAACTTTTTCTCTCATCTATCTCATATACATTAAACTCTCTCCGCTATAGTAATACGTAACGTACATTTCGGTGGGTTTTAAAAAATAATCGTATATACAATTACTTATTAATTAATGAAACGATTTTTATCTATCTCATATACATTAAACTCTATCCGCTATAGTAATACATAACATACATTTTGATGGGTTCTAAAAAAATAATCTTATATAATGACATGTTTTAAATTTTTAAATTTTACCATAATTTACAAAACATGTCATTATACATCTCGAAAAAAAAAAACAAGACGCATATTTGTGTTCCCGTCATGAAACAGTGGAGATTTGCATTAGCCAAATCTTGATTTGTAGCGTTTTTACAAAAAAATGTCCAAATTAATACATAAGTTGATGTGCATACCTCCCCCATAGTATATATCTGTATATGTATATAGAGAGAAACAAACTTTGTATTATTGATTAATGAACTTTGTTAATTACAAACAGGTAGTCCTTATATAGTGCAGATAACAAGTTTCTGACTTTATACAAATTGGTCCTTCAATTACATAAAGTAACATATTTTAATATACATAGATAACACCGATAACTTGCTAGTTTGTTGGTGATTTCATATAAATCTCGTAACTTCTGCAATGACACTTATTAGTCCAAAATATAAACATATATTCGATAGTATTTAACGCCACATTAGTCTTTTTATATTATATATTATATTTCTAAATCAAATAATTTTTTACTTTACCTAACAAATTTTATTTGAAATTTTTGACATTTATAAGATTTATTTTTTAAAAGAAAAAAAAAGCATATTTTAAAAACGGATCAAATGGATCGGGTCGGGCCAAGTTGAAACCCGTAAAATTGTCCCATGCAATATTAATTTGCCAATTTTAGTTTTCTTTTTATTTATTTGTTTATTTCTCAACATTCTAAATGATTTTCTTTGTATGCAATCAAAGATATCACATTGTTTTTCAAAATTGTTGATTTGTCCATGTGATCTGTTACTATTTAGTTTCCGTCTTAAATAGCAAGACTATTAATAATAAATATAAATTCTCATTTTGTAACATGTAAACTAATCCATGAAATTTCCCAAATAGTTCTATTTGTTTTAGTGGTTGTTGAGGCTTCCCAAACTTATCCTATTTTCTCTATTTTCTTATAATAATCTCGGTTAAATTATTTACTTGGTTTCTTCCATTAACATATTTATTGTTTAATCAATTATTAAATACTCTTCATTAGGATAAACATTTTTTTAGACCTAAACACTAGTAATGATCTTAATAAAGCACATTTTTAGTTATTCAAGAAGGTACACAATTCGAAAGGAATATTTTTTTCGCATATTATTTAAACAATCTTCAATCATATAAAATTAAATATTTGCAAATTCTTTTTTCACGTAATCTCCACACACACAAATTGCTTTTTAACAATGAGACATTTAATTGATTTTTGTCTTGATTGTCCCGCCGCTGAACTAAAATTCTGGATATGCACCTTAGATTTAACCCGCTAAGTTAAGAACCTAGCTAACATGAAACTCGCGTTCACTTTCCAAAATCGCGTTTCCAGTTCACAATTTTCCGTTTTATATTTCATATTATTCTACGTGTAAAATTTTGAAAAATATATTAATTTTTCACATTTTACATTTCTTATTTCCGCTTCATTTCCCGATTTTGTTTCATTTCCGACTTCCGTTCCAACTCCTCACAACCATGGTTATAAATAGGTAGCTAGAGATTACTTGCTACAAATAAAGATATAAATAGACCAAAATGTGCAAATAGTGATGGTAGCAAAATTTGGATTAATGAACTTTTAATAATCCAAGTGAGGATTTTTAATTATTAAAGAAATTATAGAAAAAAAAATGATTGAACGAGTTGGATATTTGAAGTGTTCTAAAATACGTGTCTAGACACAAATCAGACGGCGTCTAGACGGAGCCTACAATCCTAACAGATTAGGCGGTAATTAAGCGGAATTAGACGTGATTAGATGCTAGACGGCCTAATTTCACCTAAATTTCGCATTGTGTATTTTAGAACATTGCTCGAAAACAATAAAAAGTAAACTAAAAAAATACCAAACAAAATCAAAATCAAAATCCAAAAAAAGAGAGATTAAAGTCACTCTGTTTAAATTGTAGCAGTATTTGTTAATTTAATACTCCTTTGTAGCATTTTTGCATTAGATCCCTTTGGTTATTTTGTTTCTGTGTTTCATCTATAATATTAATATTCTATTCCAACCAACAAACACAAACTCACTCACTCACTAACTCATAAAATAAAAAAAAGAAAAAAAAAAAAAAGAAAAAAAAAAGAGAAAGTTGGGAGAGATTAGGGATTAATTGAATTTGTCAAATTAATAAATAAGCAGAAGATGGAAAAGATAAGGAGAGCATCGCATGCAGGTTTATGGTACACCGATAATCGTATGTATCTTAATTACTCCCCTTTTCTTATTTTTATTCTTTTTAGTTTGAACACTTTTTTTTTTCGTTTTTTTTTTCTCTTTTTCTATTTTTTGTTATAATTAATCATGTATAGTATAGCCAATAATTTTGTTGATGTTCCATGTATTTGTAGGAAGAATCTACCAAGTTTTTGGAAGTTGATTTTTCATACTTTATGTTTTGGGAAAATCTACTTTTTTTATTTTATTATTATTATCAAGGGAATATAAGGAGTTAGCTTAAATTTGCTGTTCTTAGTAGAGAAAAAGGAATTTTTTGTGAGGGGATTATATTAATTATTAAAGATGAAATCTTGATACAATTTGGACTGACCCGGAGAAAAATGTCACGAAAAGGAACTAAGTTCTGGAACTGAATTGATGAAAATGGCAGTTTTGGGAAAATCTACCCTCTTTTTTCTAATTTCTACCTAAGATAAGGGGTTAGTTTAAATTTGCTGTTCATAGTACAGAAAAGAAATTTATGTGAGGGGATTATATTATAGATGGAGTCTTTATACAATTTGGACTGACCCGGAGAAAAATGTAATGGAAAAGACTAATTTCTGGTACTGAATTGATGAAAGTGGCAGTTTTGGGGACAATTTCTTCTCAATTTTGATGTTTATACCACTAGTTCCTACTTTATTTTTTCAAGTACTTATAAGGGTATAATTTATATTTGCTGTTTTTGGGTTGACAAAAGTTTTTTTTTATTGTAAGGGCAATGTCTTAGATGGAGTCTCTATTCAGTTTGTGCTGACCCCAAAAGCAATTTAAAGAAAAGGGAACTGATCTGTGGAAAAGAAATTAAAAGTAGGCAGTTTTATATGTGGACATTTATGTCACTTGTACTCGATTAAATTTAGCTCAACAAATTGATAGATTTAGGTAACTGAGTTATTTGATTGTTATCAACTCGAGATTGTGTTAATTCGTCGTTACATCTTAAGCTAGCATTCTGAATTTAAGAAGATTTTGCATGACTGCAAAGCTGATATTGAAGTGTGTAGAAGCCCGTCCGGAATGGACGGGCTTCTACAAAGTGTTTTGCCAGTACTCATATTTTTTTTATATATAAGTAACCTAGTTAATCTAATATAAGATGTGAAGGAATTACATCAGTTTACTTTAGTCCTGATTTTTATCATGATTAACAAGGATTTTGTGGTTATATTTTTTCTAGATCAGTGTATTTGTTTGTTTGACTTTTAATTGATATGTGATTTTTATCTCCCCACGGATGCCAATTACCATTATCAAGGAAGTTTTTTTTCTTCTTCTGTTGCATATCTAGATTTCGTTCAGCTTGATGTGATGGTTGGTGAGAAACCAATAATTTTGTGAGGGTTCATAATATTAACTATTTGAATACTGTCCTGGTAAGAATACTATTTGACATCTATCATATGCGTGTTTTTGGTTTAAGCATATGTTGCATTTTTTCAAAATGCAAACTCTGAAGAATAATTAGCAACATTAGTGTGGGTTACGTACTTTAAAAAAAGGGACTTGTGGAAGGTGAACTGGCCATGGGTTTACACCAGGTTATGTATTAAGTTTAACGCATTACATTATGCAGCAAGTTAGCAAAGCCTAAGCCATTACTCAATAAGGAAAATCTAATACATGATAGTAGAACAAACCACCGGAATGGGTGTTAATAATTCAGACCTAGTTTCCTGAGAAGATCTTGTTTCTATTGTGCTCTGCATTGAATAACATGCTCAACAGTTCCTACCTCAGAGAAAAAGTCTCGTGTTCTCCTTGTTCTGTTTTAAAAAAAACACTTCTTTGTTTCTTCCAATTTTTGCTTTGTTCATGTTCTGTGTTTCCCACTGGTTAATGATAACTTGATGTTTTCTCTCTATTATTTGGCTCCAGAAGTCTGTGTTTGTTTTCTAAATTGTTTTTGTCTGATGAGAATATATGTAATAAAATATATGGTATGTGAGGATTTATGGATTTGAGAATGATTAAGGAGCAACATCATATATACATCAGTTGACTAATATTTTTGAAGACTAAAATGCTTTTGTGAAAAATTTAATCAGATGCATCATAGGGAATTGAGTAACGGTTGAACATACTCATTTCAAATTTAGATTTTAGGGTATTAAAGCTGACATATTGTCAAGTGTGAACAAATCATTGTACATGGGGATGATTTGGATCCTCTCACGTCCTCTTTTGGACCGGGAGCAATCAGTGCATCAAAACAGCGCTATTTTCATTTATGCAATTTACGGCATTTGTTTCTCCATTAACTTTACTTTTCTGTTAGGCTCTTTCCCTCAATCCAACTTCCATCCCATCTCCTGGCATATTATTCTCTACTCTTTTTGCACATATCTGCCATTTAATTTTCTTCTGTGGATAGCATAGACTGATAATGACTTTGCTGTTTCGGTTTTGAAGCTAAATATTTTTTCTTTTTATTTATAGAAATTGACTTAACCTTTTGTTAATCATGAATTTGATCTTCGAAGTGTAAAAAAAAAGTTGTTCACTGGAAATCAACTTCAACATGGTTTTAGATTTAGAACTGGGGGCAATAAAAATTTTGTTGGGTTGTCTCATTTCTGACTTGAACATTAGGGGTGTTGTCTTCTTCCTCCTCACTTTTCTGCCACTTTATCATTCCCTCTCCTCTCCACCTTTTCTCTTTCACAACATACAATCTCAATTACCAGCGGTTACGTAAACAAGGATCTGAGCCTTCTCATTTTATAAGATTGAAGTGGTGGACTGGGGGGATCGTTCTTTTAATACAACAAAAGCATGCTATTAAGAAACAGATGGTAACATCTGTTAATCTTCGAAGCAAATTTTGAAATTCAAAACGACAGCGTTAAATAAACTGATGGCATCAGTCCAAAAAAAAAGACTTCAGAGGATCGCAAGCTGGTTCAAACCATAAGGACCCTTGTTGGAAATTTTCAGAACTTTTAAGGGTCAGAAACTGATATTAAAGAATTTTACACTTACGTGTGTAATACTTTTTTTTTTGACAGCTAAAAAGTTAAATGAAGAACTCGATGGGTGGCTCAGAGCATCCGAGCTAGTAAAGTCTCCTGATGTACGAGGAGTTATTGCACCGTAAGTTATGATGAAGGTTAAGGGCTTATTTGGTTGTAGCTTTAATGAAAATAACCTTGGATTTTATAAAGGTTCATAATTAAAGTCCAGGTTTTTTGTCCAGCTTTAAGCTTCTAGTTTATTCATGCCCAAGGGGAAAAAACAATGAATGCCTCGATTTTAAGCTATTCAACCATATAGAGTCCAGATTTTAAGCTATAAGATGCAATCAAACAAGGTCTTAACAACTATTCTCTTAGAAACAATTATATTTATATCATCTGATATTTTTATTTTGGGCATCAACTGCTTTATCTAGTCATGCAGGTTATTCATATTCTGGTCAAGCTGCTGCTTATGCTTTTGGCAACATTGATCCGACGACTATGTGAGTTAATGCAGCTTTTTAACCTCATAATTTTGTTGAACATGCAGTTTATTCTCTGTGTGGAGTTTTGGATGATGTTTAAAATTACAATCGTCGATTTTGAAGTTTCGGTTTTAGGACAGAAAGTTATGGAGCTCTCAATTTTGCATTTTAATTTTGTTTGGTTTGTTGAAGGAATATCTTGGGCCAGTAATAGCTACTTCATACTCTTTATCTTTTTCCTCCATTGTTTGTAAATTGTAACAAACCAGGGCTGTTCCAGTCATTTTTTCAGTTGTTTCATGTTTTTCTTAGTTGTAACTGTTAGTATTCTGAAAAAAAATTCATCTAGACTTGACTTGTGATTACCGTTTCTAATGTGGGGAAACATTTAATTTGTAGTTCTCGGGTTTTTATTCTTGGTCCATCTCATCATTATTACACGCCCAAGTGTGCCCTTTCCAAAGCAACTGTTTATAAGACGCCAATTGGAGATTTACCCATCGACCGGGAAGGTACATATACTTTCACCTTTTAAAGAAGTTGTTTTTTCCTTATTTTTTGTGCAATTTGGCCTTTTGATTTTATCAGAAGGAATATCTTATACATCAAAGTTATTCGAGGCCCCTTATCGGATGGGGTCGTTTAACTTTCAGTTTTATATGGCTACGTTGTCTACCAGGACCATTAATATTGGAAAACAGTGTCTGTTTGTTTTCCTTTTTGCTAAACATAATCCTTGATGTTTTAGTAGTAATACTAGATAGCTGCTGTTCTGTAGCAAGCAATTAGTATAGCATAACTTTAGAACTTCCCGAGTTTGAGTTAATAAATGACTTTTACAGAAAAATGGTACTATAGTGAAAAAGGTGATGATATGATACGGGAAATAGCACCTTTACATACATAGCTGGCAAACCACAAATGATCACATAATGTGGGGTAAGCTGAACGTTATACTACAATCATATTGTCAAACACCATAAGCTTGTAAAAAAGGGGAGTTATCTGGAATGAACCCGTCTTGGGTTACAGAAGTAAAAAGGTGAATGCGGGTTGAATTGTTAACAACTGTGAAATATTGGGGATTTAGTGCAAATTTAAAGAAACTCAAGGCCTTTTCTGTAAATTACAGAAACTGTGACTTGTTCCATTCTTCACCCCTTTTCTGTTACTTTTAACTCATCGGATAGTCATTTAGGGGATATGAAAATGATCAATAAAATTTCCTTCCTCTTAATTACTTTGTTTTCTGTTTTCTCTCCAGTACTTTATCAGCTTATTTCATCATTTCTACTTTGATTTCAGTTGAATATATTAAGAAAAATACTTCAAAATCCAAATAACAGTTGGGTATCTCATCATCTCGCAGCTACACACACACACACATCAGAAATCCTCACATCATCTTACATTTATTACCTTCCAAGTTGTATTACACAAGAATCACTTTTCATCTATTCCCATTTGTCAAAGACACTCACCGTAATAGGCATGCGGAATTTAGCTTCCTTGGAAAGTGCACGTAGTAGAACCTTTAAGCACGAATGCAGAACGCTGAACCCAGGAACGTTTGGAAGGTTTAAAGAGAAAATATGATTTCTTGTATCTCAGGACAAGTGGCACGTTTTTCTTTTTTAGTAAAAAAATAGCTTGTGAAAAAGCCAAATATTTAAAAGGGTGACACGTCTTTTTGGGTTCAAATTTTGGGCCACTATTTTGTGGTATCTGTGAGCTATCCAGTAATCTTCGTAACAACAAGAGGTAATACAAAAAAGAGGGTTTTCTCTAAGTGATCACATTTTATAGGTGACATGATCAGAACATTTTGACATAACTGTTCATTACAACGTGTTTTTGAAGTACTCTTTGTTTTTTCCAGTGATTGAGGAACTACAAGCTACAGGGAAGTTTGAGCTAATGGATCTCCATGTCGACGAGGCTGAGCATAGCATGGAGATGCACTTGCCATATATTGCTAAAGTATTCCAAGGGTAATTTCTATCCATATTAATTTTCTCTATATGAATATTACTCAGCTAATTTAATTAATTTTAATACAGTCACTCGGTGAAACTTGTACCCATTTTAGTTGGTGCTGTCAATCCCGAATCTGAAGCTTTATATGGCCGGTTATTGGCCAAATATGTGGATGACCCAAATAATTTTTTCTCCGTATCTTCAGATTTTTGCCACTGGGGATCGCGGTACGTAAATTTCTCGTCTTAGTACATCATATTTTTATGATTTTATGTAACACTGAAGTTTTGGTTGAAACTTAGGATAGGGTCATTATTGTGAGTGTCCCATGCTTTAGCAAATGAATTGCAATAAATTTCTTCTGCATATTAAACTTAATCAACAAGGTGTAGTTGGGATAAAAAGTGCACTTGTACTGGGTTCAACATAAATATTTTACTATGAGCTCACTTCAAGTTACTTTTTCACAAATTGTAAGAACTAATTGCTATTTAATTTTCAGTGACTGTTCTCGTTTAAATCGTTTGGAACAGTGAAAATAGTCAATTTTTATTGAAAGCTGTATTGGTGTTCATGTTACTCTACGTTTTGTACCGAATAAATTTAAACCAATAGAACAACATTCTTTATGTTTACTAAACTAGGATGTTTCCAGAAAAAAATCATCTCAGAAACAGTTCTGGACTTTCACTGCTGTTCTGTATTTAAGGTCAACAAACTAATTGTAATCACATATCTAGAGGCCATAGAGAATTCCCTTTGTGTTAGTCGTACCCGTTTTTTCAAGTGTGTATTTCCTATTAGTCAAATTGGGAGCTTATATTTTGTATTTGGTCATCTGTTGGCAATAGCTTCAACTATACACATTATGACAAAAAGCATGGAGCTATCCACAAATCTATAGAGGCATTGGATAAAATGGGTATGAATATTATAGAGATTGGAGATCCAAATGCATTTAAAGAGTATCTACTGGAATATGAAAATACCATTTGTGGGCGTCACCCTATCAGCGTCTTTCTCCATGTAATTACTTCCTCTTTTAGCTCTTTCTGAGAATTATCAAATCTAAATAGTTGTTTGTATTTTTAATCCGAAACTTGTTATTTCTGTCCACTTTTCTAGGTCACACTTACAGATAATAGTATTAAACTATTGGTAAGGACATACAGTAGCCTGTACAATTACATGAATCCAATTTAGTACATGAGTTTTACAATTTCAAATTTGTACCCTAAGCAATTGTGTTTAGTCAATTTAGTACAAATCTGCAAGTTGAGGTTCTCATGGCTACATTCAAGATTATATGTATGTCTTACAATTTCCATCTATTATTTGACGGGATTCGTACTAAACTGGTCAAAAACGGTAGTCTTAGCTACTAAATTGAGAAAATGGCAATACAAGACATGAAATTAAAAAAACTGTAAAAGTAGATGGTACAAGACCTTAGTGACCCCTATTATGTCAGTTATGTTCATATATACGTGGGTTCACTTGATTGGTGTGGCATTTGTACATCTTTGGTAGGTGCTGAGCCTTTGCGTTCAAGACCTTTCCTTGGTTGTTTATATTTTTAAGCCATCATCTCATGTAGAGAATTAGTTATAATCATCAGCTATAAGCATATATTCACCACAGGTAGGAATTGAGGTACATGGTGCTTCTTATATTGGAATAACTTTTATTAAACCCGTCTTAGGACCAAAGACAGTTTGTTGAGTACCTTATGATCGGGTACTTCGTCTGACAAATGACAATACATACCCTTGCTTGACTTGTGCCATTATAAAAATGTTGTGAAAATGTTATTTTATCTTTTCCTTATTGCTTCTATATTTTCTCTAATTGCATTTCTTGCTCTTCTAACTTCGAGTTATCTGTTCATCATTTACATAAATGGAATGCCAGTATCAACCCTTTCCTCTCATTTTCTCTTAAAACTGTAACAGATGTTGAAGAACTGCTCCACGAAAATCAAGATTAAGTTTCTTCGTTATGAACAGTCTAGTCATTGCAAAACAACGAGAGATAGCAGTGTAAGTTATGCATCTGCAGCTGCAAAGGTGGTGGATATTTGAATTTACAACAGCTGCTACTCTTTGACTTGTAATGTGAACTATCAATTGCAACTTTAATGAATTCGCTGTAATGGATTCCTTCAGTAATAACTATCAAAAGAAGAAAAAAGAACACCTATTTTTCCTGTATTTTTATTTGAATTATATAATCCAGTGTTTATGCCTCAAGCTCTTTACTTGTGTATAGCCATGGGCCCATGAGCTTCAACAATAGAGCATCTGTATAGTCATACCGTTAGAAACATGAAAAAATATTACTATATTGAGTCTATGCCTCTATAGAGAGTAGAAAGGAAAAATATACTGTTTTGGAAAGTGTATGTATATATATAATATAAGATAATTGTTCAAAGTATTTCTAAATAAATACATGAAATAGTTTTGACTTCAACAAAAGGTGTTCGTGCAGACGATCTGTAGGGACTTCAACAAAAAGTGTCCGTGCAGACGATCTGCAGGTTCACCCAAGTGAAAGGATGTGGCAACAAGCCTAAAAACCAAGTCATTGTTGCAAATAAACTGAGACGAATATTTTACATAATTTGAAACTTTATGTAACCAGTTATCGACTCCATTTATTAACATAATATCATTCATTACTATGAAGTATTATTCATTATGAATGTACCTTTTTTTCTGGGATGTATAATTATGTGATTAAATAGTGTATCTGACAAATTTGAAAAAACATTCATATATGAATTATTTGTCATTTAGCAAATTTGACTAAATAAAAGTTTTTTTCAAATTACCATTTAGCAGTTTAGCTACAAATTATTTATATTTTAAGATGCACGTATTTTCGTAGTGGAAAATTAATACCATAAAACGGGAGTATAAAATATGATGGTTTGATTTATTTATTTTTATAACAGAGTATTATTATACAGAGGTTTTACTGTATTTAAATAAATTTATCTGAATTTGCACCTTAATTGCGATTAGCTGCAGAAAGTCTGTTATTTTGCTCTAATAGCCGAGTATAGTTCGAGACCCTTTCCATCGTCATATCTAATTTCCAGAAAAGCTCTGACCAACCCCAGCTTGATTTCATTGTCTTCTGGTTTTAGTTTTGGAGCAGCTTTTCAATTTTTAATTTCCCTTCCGCACTCTACATTTACAAACCATACTAAGAACTACTAGAATTTTGAAAAACCACTTTAAAATTGCTCTTTTGTAAACATAAAGAAAGCCCCCGTAAAAGCAGGCCGATTTTACGAAACAAACTCCTGAAGGGTTTTCGTACTACAAAACTGAAAAATGGAAGGTTTTACCATTCTGTTTCAAATGTATACTTTCAAAGTTTATGCCTAGCTTTGTCTCTTTCGGAACGCTATAAATTATCAATCATTCACGACATGAATAAATTAGAGAGGTAGAGACAAGGGGAAGCCATAGACATCAGAGACACAGGCATAAAGAAACCATAAAGATGGGTAGTGGGTTGCAGGCAGTGCTCTGGCTGCCGCAACCCACTGCGTTAAGCATGCTCTAAAGCAGACATACTCCACTGTCTGCGCATCAAATACTGAGAAAGCCATTTGTTGGGAAAAAACTTATTATTTCCATCAATCATTTTTGTATAGATCATATAAAAGTCCATTATAGAGACAAAGCAAAGTCATCCACAGCTTACTCAATATTAATTTCGAGGAGTAGATTATTTGACTACAAAATAAGCATCCCATTTTGTAAATAGAAAACCTATGTATACGAAAGTTCAACTCAGACGCACAATTCTAAAACAAGTCGATCTACCAAATCCTCAACAACACCTTGCAAGTTAATCGTTTTCTCAGTTTAACCGACAAGACCTGTAACATATTTCTGAACAACATTTTAATATAACAACAAGAAAATTGAACTCCTCCCGTATATGAAATCCCTTTATTTTACAGATCTAATTTTATGTTCCTCTGAGGATTTCGGAACGGCCCTAACAACATAAAAATTTAAATCTTCGTCAAATTGAACTCTAGAAGATTCAGCTTTGCACTTTCTCTCCATAACTTCCCTTCCCTTAACACTGTTTTGCTGAACCTGTCGATATAAAGTTGCTCAATCTTCTCTGCCATAGACGCCAACTTTGATAATGGCCTTAGTTTAATACTAGTATCTTGCCTACAGATAGTCCACCCATTTGGATTATCAGGGTGAGTATCATACGTAATTTTCTCCTCCACTTCAATATATTTTTTAAACTAATATTACGTGTGGGGAGCTGCATCCACCGGGATCCGCCATCGACAACCGTTGATTCGACAAAGTAGCAAATATCTCGGGTGATAATCTTGTGAATGAACCGTGGACCAGGTGTGTGTATTGTGAATCTGTGATAGCACGTCGAGTTTGTGGTTTAATGTGTCTACTTCGGGTGTATGAGATAACACACGCTTGTTTTCAGGGTCGGCAAATTTAGCCAAGATGCCGAAGTAACAAGCTCCCATGGGTGCTTGTATATGTATTCTTGTGTGTATGCTTTAACCATTTTGTCTTCCTTTTCCACTTCTAGAAATTCAAGAAATAGAACACTCGGTAACAAAAATGATATTGTTTGGACATAGGTACTTCGGTTCTTCTTTGTTTTAACACAAAAATCTCGACTTAAATGCCAGTTGGTACAATGTCAACATAATCAGAAACTGATTCCATGAGTGAAAAACCTATTTCCTTTGTAAACAAATGAAGTCTCCTCTGCCCCAACACACCATAAGTGGCCTTGCAACTCGATATCTCCTTTAGTCCCCGCACTTTCTCTTACAAACTTGAATAGACCAAGAGCCCTATCCATTTGCTTAACCCCCCTTCGAACCATGTTCTCCTCATTTGAAGTCAAAATCTTCCCCATACACAAACACAGCTTATCTTTTTCCCCATTTTCATAAACCCCACCAGTAACATCTATTTCCAAGTCTTTTATGTAGCCACAAAGATAGTACATAAGAAGGGTGAATAAGCACTTTGATGAATGCCCCAAGGTTTTCGTAAGTTTTTTTTGTACTAGGCTCTCTTGGTGTCGAATTTCTTTGTATCCAATATTCTTATCTATCAGCACGTTCTTAATCTGGAAAAGACCTTCTCTCATGATATCTAGCTTTTCGTAATGAAAAAGCAAATCTTTATCATCTCTCAAGCAATTTATAAGGTCGCTAAACATCTCGAGAACATCATCCCATTGACTCGATACGTGGCCTTTCACGGGCTTGAGCCTCATCCATGAAGCAGAATTTGGGTCGTAAGCAATAGCAGAATCTAATAAATTCAAACAACTGGACACGATTTGCAAACCCATTCTCGTCCCTTTTGTCAGCGAATCTAAACTCTCAATATCATTTTTTAATCCTGTCAACAAATCCATGAGCACCCCCGCCCATATCTGGTGCTGAGTCACTTGCGGGCATATCGCTAGGCGAACTGATTTCCTCTGCTGGGCCGAAATATCCAAAAAATTGCATACTTTGGTTAAGGAATTCACAGACATAGGTCCTACTTCGCTTGGACTTTTAAAACAATGACGTGGAATATAGTCGTTATTTCTCAATGCTTGTTCTGCTTTACTAGACTTAATGAAGGTCCTTGCAAGTGACTTAAACTTAAGCATATTTTCTTGAAGAAAGTCGTCAACAACTACTGTGTTGTCGTCGATGTTGATTAACCGTCCATCTACAGAATCTATTTTCTTCAATAAGTGGGAGAGTTTCATTAGTCCTGCAAATGAACTCTCATCCCATATATACCCATGATAGTATACTGTCCTCATAAACATAGCACAATTATTTTCCATTATTCCAAAGTTTTGTGAGCAGAAAACATTTCGCACACGTCGATATGCCATTAATCACATTCAAACTGCAAATACGTATTCTTCAATGAATCGGGTGCTTTTATACGTATTCTTTTGTGTATACCCTAACCATTTTGCCTTCTTCCTCTTCTACTTGTAGAATTTCAAGAATAGAAACACTTAGTTACTAAATTGAAATTATTTAGATATAGGTAATTCAGTTCTTCTTTGTTTAACTCAAAAAAATGTAGACGAGCTGAGCTGGATTTACAGAATCAGTAAAGGTTCAATAAAATCAGAATCTTTGAATTAATTATTAAAGAGTACTCTCTCCATTCCATATTACTTGTCCATTACGAATATATGTGCATTTTGGGATGCATAATTTTCGTAACTAAATTGTCTAAATGACAAATTTAGGTGAAAATTATACGTGTCTCAAAATGCATGTATTTTCATAGACAGTGGACAAGTAAATTGGAACAAAGGGAGTAGAATCATAATTTCAAAACTTATTAATAATCCGGGGCCAGAAATAAAAATTATGAGCGAGACCAACTGTTAATTTTTTAGGTTATGAAATAATAACGTTGAATGAGTAATAAACTAAACAAGCATTGTAATGAACATATGATACATGTATTTCTTATAATTTATAAAACTCGTGTTCACAAAAAGTTAACAGAGATCAAATTTAACTTTATACTACTATTTGATTTCATACAGAATAGTTGAAATAAAATAAAAAAGTAATATTTGCAGGTAATTAAGCATATACTTACATATGATATTACAGAGAGAGAGAGAGAGAGAGAGAGTATATATATCTGCTTTCTCTTTTTAGTTGCTGTGGGATAAAGAGCCTGTATTTTTACACTGTATATGTTTGCAACCATACGTTTTTTTTTTTTTTTTTTTTTTTTAATTAGGTTTTTGTAAAAAAATTCAGACAATTTGGCTGATCGATCCTATGTGAAGTCCGATCGATCGGTCTCTATAAAATTTTCAGATTTCAACACAGCGGCAATTTAGTAATTTTACAATCAAATTGTAAATTTTGTAATTTGACTTACGAATCGTAAGTCAAAATTACGGTTTGACCAAACCGTAAATTTGACTTACGGTTCGTAAAAAAAAATTACGTTTTGAACGTGCAAACAGATAAATTGCAACAGAAAAATACAGCCTCATGGGGAAACCCTATTAAAAAGACGAAAATGGGAAAAAACAAAAACAAAAACAAAATAATGTGTTTGCAATCCTGAGTTCTTAAACCGTGGTTTTAACCGATTGTGGGCACCTAGCTAGGGGTTATATAACGAAGGGAAAAGTTCAAAAATTTATGTGTTCGTTTTGGTGAGAGCTCGAATCGTGTTTGTTTATTAGCAAATGAAATGATAACGAACAATGAATATAGCATCAGATCATAACCCCAATCATTTCGTCAAATTCGGTTTTTCATATATATAATTACATTAATAGTTTATATAAATACATATAAATATATGATGAATTTTATGCAACCAAGGTTGTTTGCAATCGCTAAAACTTATATATACAACATTGTATGGCTTCATAATCGTCTAACAAAGCTAGGATAGAAGGATCGGGGGTTGGATTTCATAAAATAAATATTGATGGGGGAGGGGTGCTAAACCGCTATTGTATTATTTAAACGTTAAACATGTATTGTATATCTACTCCATCCGTCCCACTTTATAAGTCTTATGCGAAATCACGTGTAACTTTGACCGGATTTAAACATGTAACTAAATTGCCGAAACTAAAAATTTCAAATTTTTTCTACATAGTTCAAATGTTAAACTATATGATAAAATTTAAAAATAAAATCATTTCGACAATTTGGATACAAGTTATTTGCCGATCAAAATATGTGTGTGGTTTCGTATTAAGACTTATAATGTGTGATGAAGGGAGTAATATTTTGCTCTTATTTGTGATCTAATTGATTGAAAAAAATCCGGAACGATGTGAAAACGATCATCAAATTTTGGTTTGTGAGACGAATCTTCTAATTTTTTCACGAGGAAAACGAACATTATTTCTTTAGTTTGTCACAAAAACAAAATGAAAACAAGCAAGCCAAAAAACCAAACTAGAGAAAAATGAACATGACCATTTTTGTTTATTACCCTTACTATAGCCCAACAACCTCGCTGATCTTTTCCACAAGTTACAATTTTTTCTTAGTAGTACTAGGTTGTATAGCAACGATGATTCTGAAAGCTCAAATGATTCTCCGGTACGAATCACTGAATCAGAATACTTGTTATGAGCTTATAATAGTCTTGCTCAAAAAAATTGTTTTCTTGGAGTTTCCTCTACTTGGAAATTACACTATCATGCTAGATTCAACAAAGGGTAATGATTTACATCAAAAATTAAGAAGAATAAAGTGTGCGCCTTGTGTTGAAACAAATTGAGATTATGAAGGAAGTACCCGAAAAGAAATATATATCAGCATAACACGAGTACAAACGCAAAGGCCACAAAGGACCTGCATGCTTCTCTACATGAACAACCGACACAAAGGAAATTGCGACGGGCAAAAAACTAAAAACTTGATGGCAGAGTGGCAAACACAATTTTCTTGTTTCGGGAACCAGGACAACTAATTTATCAAGTGTGCTATATAAAGAGAGAAAGTACGAAGTGTTTGGAAACTTTTCAACCATTCTGCAGAACTAGGTATGATCTCAACCACTGCTAAATTTAGAAACATATATTCAGCTTCAGATACCATGAAGGAGAGGCCAAACTGCTATACCCGCAATTCTTGTTTCTCAGTTCCTTGCAGCTCCAGGTAGCAAGCTTGTGAGAGATGGAACCCCTTCTTGTGCCCTCTTCATCTCTTCAGGGTCTACACCAACAAAAACAGCAACAAAATTTAACAGAAATTACGTAAAAATAATTTATGGAATATATCAAATGCATACTAGAAATCCCATTTGAACACAGAAAATAGATTTAGTTCAAATCACATGCCCCCCACACCATGATAAGAGAACAACAAACCAGAAGAATTTATGTCAACCTAGAGAACGTATTTGAGATAGCTTGTTATGTTTCTTAAAACAGCCCCCCTACACTCCTGTTTGAAAATGCAATAGAAAAGACATTCCGGAATCTGGATGGCTGGATCTCAATGTTTTGTAGAACTATCGAGAAGTTACCCAGTTTTAGAATGTAATACAAATTCTTCCAACTGACTGCTGATTTTCTTTGGAATAACAATTGAAAAGGAGAAGCTTTAAAGATTAGATGATGATAATAATAGTAATAATAATAACAATCCAATAAAATTAAACGAGAAAAAAGCTATGAACACAATTAAGAAAAGATTTAGGTGTGTACAAACGCAAAATTACTGGCATCTATCCTTCACTAAAATAGCTAAGAAACTCCCTTCATATTATCATCCCTACAAATACCCAGATATTCACCCAGTTTTCACTGTACCTATGAGCCTTTCACTTTGATTAAATAATGAATATGAGTAACCAAATACCCTTCGTGAGTTTTTTTTTAAAGATACGTACTGTGTTTTGTTTAAAACTATAAAAAATATTAATCTTAAAGGGGACATAATACTGACATATCTGTAACTTACAAGGTAAAGTGACTCAAGTCATATAGGAAGGATAGTTGCAAATTTTCAAACCAAATATGGAAAATCAGCTAAGCTAAGTTTGACGGCTTTGGTTTGGATTCATAGACAGTTAGGGTCCAATTTGTGTGTAATGGTTCAGCATAAGCGTAACTACTGAACATGAAAAATGCCCACTATATACGCACTTAATCATTTCAAAACCAAATATATAGAGTACATACCCATGTTTTCTACTAGTTTGGGCATCACAAACATAACAATCAGCATAAATCCGACCATCAAGCCCATTGGACTTTTCGCCAAAGCCATTATGTTAAAAGGCTCCCTTATCTGCAGAAAAGAAACACGGACAATTTAATATTACTCAAATCTAGACATCTAATAAAACCACGAATAAAGTTCAAGAATATTGATACAAATCATTGGTCAAAGATACCTCATAATACTGTTCATCTCTCATAGGCTCCAAAACCAACTCACTCAGACCCCTCCTGTTTTCTGTAAGCGCAGCTTGAACCTTACCGGGGTTTCTAGCACTAACATCTACACGAACCTGAAATTTTGAATAATAAATTGCCATAAACATGATATGAATTTCCAAAAAAACTTATCAACAAACCACACATATGGTTGTATAAAAATGTAAGATAATATGAGTGAGAGCAACCAACCGGTGAAAAGAAATAACCAACTGCCGTCACTTCAATGAGATGTGTACCAGCGGGGATGTTGTGGCTATACGCATAAAATAATTAAGGATTCCAGTTGTTGGGCTAAATGTATAATTAATCAGAAACACGATTCAAAATATCTTACTTTAAAACTATTCTATAAGCATATATGTCAACTTCAGTTTAAGCACAACTTCGGTTGTGGAATACAATTAGAGACAAATACCAGACAAAACTAACACATATCAACAATCAAGGACAAGTATATAAAGTTTATGCCACATAAATATTGACTGCAACAAAAAGATAAAGTTTAAATGAAGTTTAACAAATTGAAACAAAGGCAAACTCTCCCAAATAACTATTGCAACAACATGGAAGGAAGAGTCCAAAGACCCAAAGATATACAAGATCATAAAGAATGTCGCCTTTTGAAAATTAAAATTGCAGGATAAAATAATGTCATAAAGATGAAGATACTAAAATTAATGTGCATCTACTGTCAAATTTCTATGCATCTTAATAGAAGGATACAAGGAGAAATATCCATCAGGCTTGAGGAAAGTGATGATCTGTCCACCATTTAGGATCACTTTCACATTTGTTAGTTTTCCGGGAAGACCAAATCCTTTTGAACCAATACCAACTGAAAAAAAAATTAAACCAAATGAATACATAGTACGTAAAAAAAAAACTACCCACTAAAGCAATTCTTAAACCAAGGCATCATAAATTATTTATAGAAGTAAAGATCGGAGGAAAGGTCAATCAAGAAAGATCCATATAAATGGTAAAAACTGAAACATTATGTAATTATCAAAATTTGGTGTTTTTCTAAATTTGGGTTCTTTATAGAACCAGAAGTCTAAAACGATCAATCCAATAGTCTACTGTACACAAACCCTGGGCCAGGACCGATCATTGTTGTCTAGAACAGTATGCCTATACTTGGCCTAACTTCAAAGATTATATATGAAATATTTACATAGATAGACATGTACATATACATATTTATGCATTTACATATACATATATATATTTAATAGATGAGTGCCAGACCAAAAATTTCATTCGAATTGGTTTTATGCAAGCTTCATAGTGACCACAACTAAATACCATATGAATAACAGGAGACGCAAAGTATAACAAAAAAGGCTATAGTGACTGTCAAATATTAGAGCCGTAAGGACAATGAGAACGTTGAAGTGAAAGAACATTAGAACAATTAAGATTGATCGTCGAAATTTCTAAGAATTGGCAAGCTAATTTGTATTTTGGTGAGTTTGTAAGAATTTATCAGTGAATTAATAAAGAACTGGTTAACTAATTTGTGTTTGGCGACTTTATAACTTTGGATTTGATTTGAGCTTGCACTTTGTTTTATGAAAAGTGGAAACATGTTTATGCACATTAATCATCTATGATGGATGATTTCCAATCGTTTATAATATTTGGGCTATGGTTATAGTTTTTATTTGCCAAGAGAGGATTGTCAAAGCAAATGGATTAGTACCTAAGTGCTAATCAAGCAAAGTTTATCTAAAATTGCATATAACCCTGTAATATCACATGTTTAATTTAGCTTGAAAATCATATTAACAATACAGAAATTCTCTAGTAGCCTCGTAATCTCGAAACTAGACAGGTACTTACCATTAAGACTGTTGTTAGGAAATTAAATAAAATTTGGATGTGGAAGAACGAGAGAAGTACTACGAAAATATTAAAAGATGTCGGCCACAGTTTAAAGAAATCTGGCAGGCGCATCGCACCATTCTCCATCCACAGTCTATTTCTGTTTTGCTGTTTGTATAATCAACCCTCTATGTAACTTAGCTCATCATGCTCCTACCTTTTATCAATGTAAGTGTTCTCTGGAGACTTTCTTACCTGTTTTTCTTTCTTCCTAGCCTTAGTAAATTACAGTTTTCCAATCTTAAGGAGGTTGCCCCTTCTCTCCCTTGAGCTTGATGTTGTCTCTCATTGTTATTAGAAATTAAGTATTCTGAAACCATCAAGTCCACATAAACCATTAAGTACTCTAATTTGAAATAATGGTTATACACTAGCTATTTGACGAGCGGCCCCAACTATCAGACAACCCAACTGCTTACACCATTAACAACGATATACAAATCCTCATTCCACTTCAATTACAATAAAAAACAAGTCACAAGTTAACTTTATACATAAGTTGGGCTATGTATTTGTAATTTTGTATAACATTCATGGAAACCAAAATACTAGAATCTATGTACAAAAACAATTAATCACCCAGATAGCGAAACCAAGAAAACAAATGCGTAACACTTAAGTCAAAAAATGATGGTAGAGGTTTCCCTTTGGGGACTACTTTCTAAGGGGAAAAAACCACTTTGTCCGAGTTCCGTAATTATGGTAGTTAGTATGATGAACCAGGACTCATTTATCAAAGGGCCTTAACTTCATGGGAATATATCTTTTTCTCATCATGCCGGGGGAGCTAAAAAGCTATACATATAATCAGCAAATTATTTTAGTCAAATACATGGCAAAAAAAAAAAATCAAAATCGTCTCAATATCCGAGGGCTACCGACAGATTCAACCTACTCGTAATTCCTCTTTTGAGGAAGGTAGAGGTCCAGATTTATGTGACTGAAATTTATAAAAAGAAAAAATTGAAATTGCGAGGCTAAGAAATACTTACAAACTGAGAGAGGTTGGAGTAAAACATAACAATTTTAGTCGTCGAATATTCATCCTAAACAAGTGCAAAATTTAACAACTATCTAAATGATCATATGGTACATATTTTGAAACTTAATTATCCAAAACTCACAATTAAAATCTCTTTTGAAATTGGATACAAATGCTCAATGACGCTAAGTCTTTTTACTCTTTGTAATTTTAACTTTGATGCTCATTGATAAGTACCAAATCTTAACAAAGAAACAACAAAATTCGGGTTTTTGATAACTAAGTCCGAAAGTTCCTATTAAACAATAAACAATAACTTTCCCCTTAAAAATCATAGTTGACCACACACTATACCATAATACAAATAGTTGAAATTCAAGAACTAACATAATACTACACCACTTAAAATCAAATATAATAATTATATATGTAAATCCCAATCATTGCAAAGATAATAAATATGTAAAAAAATAAAAATAAAAATAGAGATAAACCTGGAATTTTGACGCGACCATTAATAGAATAACCATCATCACTGCAATTATATAAATAAAAAAATGATAAGAGAAAGTAAATTTTATCAATTGATGAATGATGTAAAGCTATACAAGTAAAGAAAAAGGAAAAATACAAAATTTGTAATTAAAATACCCAGATACGAAAGCTGAAGAGAGGAGAGAGAAACAAAGGAGAATTAGGCCGAATAAGTTAAGTCCAGATCTTAATTTAAAACTACCCATTATTTACTCTCTCTCTCTCTCTATACAGACTTCTAAATAAACAGAATAGAATACACACACACAAATATATATATATAGAGAGAGAGAGTGGGTTTTGTTTGTTTTTTGTCTCCGATTTGGATTTTATTAATTAATTGAAGGGATTGTCCGGCTAAACAGAGCTGACACGTCATCTATTTACATATGTTCAGCTACATCTAATTTACTGTGGTTGCTTTTTGGTATATATATATTTTTTCTGTGAAAAAATGATTTTTATAAGTAATACTTGTTTTAAAAAAGATGCATTATATTGCTTGACATCAAAGCTAATGAGTGATTTTTATAAGTAACAAGAAAATAGCTTGTTTTAAACGAAACTTTCATAAAACGTGTATCATAAAAGTAAAATTGTCAAAATATAGGTCAACAAACTAATGAGTGACAAATCACAAATCATCAAATCATAATAAACCCGCCGAACTTAACTTTTTTTTGGTGAGATTGATCAAATTCAAGACTATCGTTGGAATTGACATATCGTACACATTAATCGAGGAGTGAATAAGTGTGCGAACACTATGAACAAAGTTTCCTTCCGATCTAATGGTGAAAAAAACAAAATCGAGTTTGAACACCCAAAAAAAATAATGTCAACCTTGACAATCAATGTCATTCAGGATCCTATCAGTTAGCAATCTTTATGTACCTTTTTTTTATACTATTTTTATATTGTTTTATACCCCCCTCCATGCACCAAAAATAAACATATACTTAGCCCATAAATCAATTATCTATCCAACAAATTTGACCAACAATGATGCTCAAATTGTACAGGATTTTATCAGTTGTGTAATTGATCTTTGGATTAGCAGCTAGCACTGGTAAAGAACCCGTCTGCCATGATACATTTTTATTTTTCTGTGTCCAATAATTTTAGGACATCCATACTACTCATGTTGTTGCAATTTTTTTAAAACAATTGAATCAAAATACCTGTTATTTATAGTTTTATATTCTTGCTATAGACTTCCTTTTCGGTACTAAAATATAGGGGACGTCCCCAAGTTCTATAAGCCCCGGTGCAAATGTTCGAAAAATGCCTCATTCTTAATATCATTTTGAAATATTTGACCGAAAATATTCATTAGATGTCATAATTTATTACAAGTCGTTAACTTGTTAAATATTTTTTCATTTCTTTGATTATTATTTTATACTCCATGACTGTTATAAATTCATGATCAACGTGTTTAGGAAATTAAAGTCGGATTAGCATGACAATTTTTTGTTACTCATAAACTTCGAAACAAAGAATTTTGATGTTTTGCAGAAATGAAAAATCTTTTCTTTGTCAATTACAAATATACGGATGAAATATATTTTTAAATTTAGGATTCCATTACCAAATGATTATCACGGAAGTGACTACATTTTGTTCTATAATTATGAGGCCTCTATATGTAATTACGCTAGCTAAGCGAGAAAAAAGCATTTTTTTTCTTAAAAAAGTGTTTCTCGCAGAGTTTGAACTTAAGACCAGAAGATGCTTTAAGATTGGCTCCTACCATTTGGCTATCAACTTTGTTATTAGGATTGAAAAAGCTATAATATACCTAAACTTTTACAATATTTTTTCATAGTAATAATAGTTTTAACGGTTTGGCCGGTGAAATTTTAATAAGATTTTGGTGGGCCATCAAATTTTAATAATATTTTTATTTATATATCACTATTCTCATAATATTTTTTAGTATAGGTCACCTTACTAATTCAAAAAACAGCTTTTAAACTGTTTTTTTACACTTTAATATTTTTTTTACTTAATAATTCAAAAAAACACTAAAAAAAAAAAGGAAAAAAAAAGCTTTTAAGTTGTTGTTTTTACACTTTAGTATCTTTCAAAAAGATATTATAATAATTTTTTTTTATTTTAAAAACAGCTTTCTAGCCATTTCTTACATTTTAAGATTTTTCAAAAAGAGATTATAAGTTATTTTTTAAGCTTAAAAACAGATTTTAAGCTATTTTTTATTTGGCCGGGTGACTAAAATTTAAAATTTTTTGGACACATGACTTGCATTCAAAAAATCTTATAAAAGATGACTTGAACATAATTATCTGCCCCTTCGTTTTTTTTATGTCCGGTGCAACCGCACAGTCTGCCCGGCCCGGGACTCCCCGACTAAAATAGTTAAGCATTTATAATTACTTCAGGATCAAACTATTCTCGTATATGTATGTCAAGCAGGTATTTGACAACTTTGTGAATTTTGTACGGAAAGAGAATATATACGGCATTTCTATTTCCTTTTTTCATCAAATCAAGCAGAAATGAAAGAGGAGGTAAAAAAAAAATCTGTACTACAGTATCATGCAAGGAGCCAAACTCAAGAAAAATTATATGGATCTTATAATGGTAAAATCTGTACTACAGTATCAAATTGCACGAAGTACTTATATGGATCTTCTTAAGTTATTTTTTGTTTTTTTTATCCCTCGTTTGGAGGTAAAACTTGCGAAACTTCACAGGCGACATGGTTCGAACCCTGACAGTAAGCATGACATACTCGGGTAACAACCACATGACTACCAACCGCTTGCTTTATATTCTTAAGCTCTATTTATTTATAGATACGCATTATTGTGTCGCAATGCAGTTTAGTTGCATAATGAGTATCAGATAACCATTCTCCTTTGCCCCATGACTTCCGTGTAAAGATCTTAATTTGTCTGATCAGAAATAACATCGAGCCAATAATATGCATCACAAAAACCGACTCAAATCTACTGTGTTTCTAAAATTTAGTAATTTTAAACTGTTTGTTTAAAAGACCATACCAAATTATTAGAGAATTGTCCCTGGAAGTAAAAAAAATTAATAGTATCACAATTCACAAGTATGATTGTATGAATTTTCCTTCCATCAGTGCATAAATTGCTGCGAGAAGAATATGAAACAAGTTCATAGATCAAGTTGATATTGGCCTTTAAGATTTGTACAACATTCATGGGAATCAAAGATTTACGACTACACCAAAAGAGGAAGAAAGATATATCCAAATGTTATAACCCCATGCAGTGCCGTCCCAGCATTTTTAGGCTCCAATCGATGTTCTGGATGTACAGGGTAAAAGCGAATAAGGTTCTTGTTCATTTGAGTTTGTAGTATCGGCAAACCGTAACCATTATTTAAAGCAGAGTCTGTTCCAGTTTAACTGGAGACAAAAGTCATCACAAAAATAAGACTCTTTTATTAGTCTTAAACGCGATGGGTCATTTGACTCCTTTTTCTCCGCTAAAACTTGTATCTATGTATATATGCATATATGCAATATATTAGCGAATGTATTCACTATTATAGTTACAGTCTTAGAGCACCTGCAATAGTAATATTATCTCACTTGTTATATAAAATTATTAGCTAATAAACATGTTTTTTTATAATAGTGTTGTTAATTAACTCATTAAAGTTAATATTGTTAACATTCTTATTATATTTAACAATAAAATTAACATTGTTAAGCGATGAAATTGCAATTTAGTTGATCAACTTCTACATTAAATCTTATAATAAAGCAAAAATAACACATTCTCTCTTTCTTTTTTAACTACAATAATATTATTCTTTATCCAAAATCAATTATTTATTATAAATTAATAGATAACGTTGTTAAGAAAAATACACTAATTAATATGATAATTATATGGTTGTTAAAATTAACACATATGAGAGACATTTAACATACACATCTGTCACTATTTAACAATAAAAATTTAACACAACTATTATAGATGCACTTACAGATATGAAAATTATTTTCATTTCCTTAAAACTACAAGAACCTAAGAGTTATGTTATTGAACTATGGGGAATCAATTTCTTAATATTCAAAATAGCTAAGCGAAACCCGTGACTCAGCCCGAGTACACGGAAAAAATCCAGATTGAGTTAATTAAAGATTAAACCATAAAAATAAAACTATTTAAAGATTGGTTCCGCTATAAAATTTAATTAAGGATTGGTCCATTATTTCTAAAATTAATTAACGATTGGTCTATTACTCATTAAATATAAAAACTCTCTCAATTCTATTTATATCATTTATCACTCCCTCTCTCTCTAAAAAAAACCCCACATAAAACTATCACCACAACCTCTCATCCGCTGTCGCCTCCACTTCCGTCGCTGCCGCCTCCCCCTTCCGTCGTCTCCCGACGCTGCTTCCACCGCCACATGTTTTCTATCTCTCATACTCTCTCTATATATATACATATATATTTATATGTATATCTATATATGTGTGTCTATCTATATATGTATATATCTATATAATATATCGCGGTGGTGGTGGGCGGCGGTGGTATCTATGTATATAATATACAAAATATATATATATATATATATATATATATATATATATATATATATATATATATATATATAAAGGATTCAAAACAGTTCAGACTCTTTTAAAAGGGTTCAAAAAGATTCAGACTCTTTTTAAAAATGTTCAAAAGGGTTCAGACTCTTTTCAAAAGGGTTCAAACTCTTTTTAAAAGTGTTCAAAAGGGTTCAGACTCTTTTCAAAAGGGTTCAGACTCTTTTCAAAAGGGTTCAGACTCTTTCAAAATGGTTCAAAGAGGTTCAGACTTTTTTTAAAAATGGTTCAAAAGGGTTCAGACTCTTTTCAAAAAAGTTCAAAAGGGTTCAGACTGTTTTTTAAAAGGGTTCCGAGTTTTTTTTTTTTTTTTTTTTACAGTTTGTTTTTGACACGTGTCGCTATCTGAATGGGTGTCGCTGAAATAGACCAATACTTAATTAGTTTTTATTTCATGGACCAATGCTTAATTAATTTGTAGATAATACCAATCCAAAATTTACCCAATTTCATCCGGGAAAATGACAATTATATATTTAGAAAGTTATTTAAAAAAAACTCGGTTGTTTTAAACTTGATGATTTTTTTACAAAAAAAAATACATATTTTGTGAATTTATTTACAAATGGCTACACATGTCATTAAAAATCGAAAAAAAATATTTAAATATTTAAAAGCAAATTTAAAAAAAGAAATTTTTTTAAAAAAATATTTTTTATGGGAAAAAATACATTTACTGCACCAAACTATAGTGGTGTTAACGATTTGGATACCTACCTTTCAAATTTTTCAATTTGGATACCACACCATAATAACTTTCCAATTTAGGTACCACCGTCTAAATAAATCACGGAATCATGTCACGTAACATTTGACAAACATTAATTTGAGAGGCTAATTTGACAATTTTGCACAAAAATATGTCATATTCGAAAAAATTCCTCCAAATTTCACATATAAAAAAATTAGCATATAATCCAAATTTTTGTTATGTGTGAAATTGGGAGAAACGTTTTTATATGATTACATATTTTTGTGCAAAATTATCAAATTAATGTTTGTCAAATGTCACGTGACATAATTACGTAATTTATTTAGACGGTAGTACATAAATTGAAAAGTTATTATAGTGTGGTATCTAAATTGAAAAATTTGAAAGGTGAGTATCCAAATCGTTAAAAGCAGATAGTTTGGTGTATTAAACCTATAAAACCCCCCATCGTGTTCAACTATGTATGTCTAATTCTGTCCAATCTTGTATGTTTAATCATGTTTAATCATATTTGATCATGTTTAATCATATTTGATAGTATGTACAATTATTTTTGATTAATTTTTGTTGTTGTTGTATATTTTTTTTATTTTTTATGCCATATATATATAATTATAAATACGTATATGCAACTAATCGTAAAGAATTACAGTTTTTTTTAATTAAATTGATTGATACGCACATTTGTAATTCTCCCATTAATCTACTGGTCTAGTGTATCATTTACCTTTCAGAAAGTGCGTCACTATTCAAACTTATTTATGTACTATCTGTTGGGTTTTTTCCTCGCTTACATGGAGTCCATGTATACGTAGGATACCGAGAGCAATCAGGAGATCAACAAATACATATTTGTAAGGATGTGGCTTCGCATGATTGTAGCTATTTTGTAGGCTTAGACTTTGAATAGGATTAGACTTACATTATCCTAGAATAACTCAAAGTGTAGGCTATATATAGTATGTCATAGGCGTGCAAATATATAAGTTGATTTATGATCTTGACAATAGTTAGCTATATTGTTTGAGAGATTGAGAGTTGAGAGATTGTAATCCTTAATTCTATTCTTCAATAATAAAGCTAGTATTAGTGGTGGAGGTGTATCCCAAACCACAAACAAAACAATTGTGTTCTATTTTCTTTTCTGGTTGTTTAATTGTCAATTGTGCATGATCAAATTCATCCTTGTGAATTTGTTCTTCTGATTGACTACGAAGGTATTTTTCTACAATTGGTATCAGAGCAACAGGTTACGACCATGGGAGGAGACAAGCCGAAGATGGTGATGCTAACCGGGAACAACTATGGCATATGGAAGACCAAGATGCTTGATAGATTATATGTCAAACACTTGGCGAGTCCTATTGAAGAGCTCGGTATAAGGCCACCTAATGCGGATATGAGGGAGTGTGGAAACCTAGATAGGAGATGCTTGGGTTACATACGCGAATACATCGACATTGGAGTAATACATCATGTAGACAACACCACTACAGCGTATGAGTGTTGGTCGAAGCTTCAAGGGTTGTATGAGCGGAGAACATCGGGACAAAAGGTTGGTTTATTAAAGCAACTTGCTCAATTGAATTATCATGATGGAACCTCAATGACTGAACATCTAAATCAATTGGAGCATTGTCTAAACCAACTAGCATCAATGGAAACTCACTTCACAGATGAGATGCAAGCCTTGTGGTTGTTACGTTCACTACCGGAGTCATGGGAGACACTTACGGTGACTCTAAGTGCCTCAGCACCGGAAGGAATTCTCTCTAAAGAAACGGTCTTCAATGCTGTTCTTAATGAGGACCTACGGAGGACTGCGACAAGCGTAGGGGGAGGAAATAACTCACAAGGTAATACACTGTTTTATGAACACAAGAAGGGGAGAAAGACGAAGCAATTTCATACAAAAACCAAGAGCAATTCGAAGGACAAGAAGAGTGATCAATGTCATTATTGTAACAAACGTGGCCATTGGAAATCCGAGTGTTACACCTTCAAAAAGGATGTAGCTAATGGCACGGTTAAGAACAAAAAGGGTGATGACAATAGTGTGACAATAGTGCATTCACATTGTGATTTGATTGTGGTAGGTTCTAATGAAATTTGCTACGTCTCCATGGATAAAAAGTGGATCATTGATTCAGGAGCTTCGTTCCATGTGACACCACACAAGTCGTTTTTTCACACTTACAAGAAAGGAGACTTCGGAGAAGCAAGAATGGGCAACAATGGTGTATCCAAAATTGTTGGCATTGGAGATGTACATGTCAAGTCAGAACTTGGACATGTAATCGTGTTGAAGGATGTAAGGCACATCCCTGGGTTCAGGTTGAATCTCATCTCATCCGGACAACTTGATGATCAAGGTTTCCTTAGCTTCTTTGGTGAAGGACATTGGAAGTTGATCAAAGATTCGAATATGGTGATGAAAGGTGTTAAAGAAGGTACTCTTTATCGAACCAAACTTGTGATTCTCGACAATGAGGTTCATATTCTTGAATCAAAAAAAGTAAAATGGCACAATCGACTTGGCCATATGAGTGAAAAAGGACTCAAGATGCTATCAAACCGTGGACTCATACCTACAATGGATGATCAAGACATTACTAGATGCTCTCATTGTCTAATGGGAAAGCAACATAGAGGCTCTTTCAATAAACATGCTCAAAGGAAGGACAAAGTGCTTGATCTATTCTATTCGGATGTGTGTGGTCCTATGAGTACTCAAACTCTTGGAGGATGCACATACTTTGTGACATTCATCGATGACCACTCTAGGAAGCTATGGGCATATCCATTGAGGCTCAAGAGTCAAGTGTTTGAGGTGTTCAAACAATTCCATACAATGGTTGAAAGGGAAACTGGGGAACTACTCAAGTGTATTCGCACAGATAATGGTGGAGAGTATATAGGTTTGTTCGACTCATATTGTAAAAACCATGGGATTAGACACGAGCAAAGTGTGCCTAAAACACCACAACATAATGGCTTGGCGGAGAGGATGAATCGTACTATTGTTGAGAAGATTAGATGTCTATTATCTCATTCTAATCTCCCTAGAACTTTTTGGGGTGAAGCACTGTGTGCCACGGTTCAAATTATTAATAGATCACCAACAACCATTCTTGAAGGAAAAGTTCCGGAGGAGCTATGGAGTGGCAAAGAGGTTTCCTACAAACATCTAAGGATTTTTGGATGTAGAGCATTTGTTCATATTCCCAAAAACGAGAGGACCAAGCTAGACAACAAATCGAGACAATGTGTCTTCTTGAGCTATGGTGATGATAAGTTCGGGTACAAATTATATGATCCTCTAACCAAGACGGTTGTTCGAAGTAGAGATGTCATCTTTTTCGAAGATCAAACCATCAAAGATTTTGACAAGGAATTTGTGATTGAATCAAGTGAACAAGATATGGTTGAAGATGAGTCCGAGGAAGAGTTAGAGGTTCCAAACTCTACTACTCCTCAAATTGTGGACACTAGGGATCAAGACGATCGTGACGATCATCGACCTATTGAAGACAACCTACAAGAGCCACTTTATCATGATGAACTTGCGCAAAATGAAGAATTAGAGGAGACAATTGAGTCCGATACACAAGGAGCAAGACTATCTTTACGTGCCACTAGAAGATCAACTAGGGTAAGAGCACCATCCAGTAGGTATCCACCTCATGAATACGTACTACTTACGGATGGAGGTGAACCAACTTGTTTCAAGGAGACTCTTGGAAAGAATGACAAGCATGAGTGGATGAAGCCTATGCAAGAGGAGATGAACTCTCTAGAGAAGAATAAAACCTTTATTCTTGTCAATCGGATTCCTGGCCAAAAGGTGTTGAGCAATCGTTGGGTCTACAAGCTGAAAGTCGATGATAGTAGCTCAAAGCCAAGGTACAAAGCTAGATTGGTTGTGAAAGGCTTTGGACAAAGAGAAGGAATTGACTATGAAGAGATTTTCTCTCCCGTAGTAAAAATGACTTCCATTAGAGTAATACTTGGTCTCGTAGCTCACCAAGATCTAGAGATTGAACAATTGGATGTAAAAACGGCTTTCTTGCATGGTGATCTCGAGGAAGATATTTTCATGGAGCAACCGGAGGGGTTCGTTGTTGAAGGCAAAGAAACCATGATATGCAAACTAGAAAAGAGTTTGTACGGTTTAAAGCAAGTCCCTCGACAATGGTACAAGAAGTTTGATACATTCATGGGGGAGAATGGCTTCACTAGAACAATGATTGATCATTGTGTTTATGTCAAAAAATTCTCGAGTGGCAACTTCTTGGTCTTACTATTATATGTTAATGACATGTTGATTGTAGGCAAGGACATTGCCAAAATCAAGGAGCTTAAGGGACAATTAAGCAAGGCGTTCGAGATGAAGGACTTGGGGAATGCAAGATATATCTTAGGCATGGAGATCACTAGAAATCGAGAAGCAAAGAGACTTTGGTTGTCTCAAGAAAGATATATCAACAAGGTGCTTGCAAGATTCAACATGGAATCATCAAAACCAGTAAGCTGTCCACTTGATCTTCACTTCAAGCTAAGCTCAAAGATGTCCAGTTTGGAGGAAGTTTGCGATGAAAAGATGGAAGATGTTCCATACGCCTCGGCTGTTGGGAGTCTAATGTATGCTATGCTGTGTACTCGTCCGGATATAGCTTACTCGGTGGGTTTGGTGAGTAGATTCTTGTCACTACCAAGGAAGGAACATTGGGAGGCAGTTAAATGGATCCTTAGGTACCTTAAAGGTACGACAAAGGTGTGCATTTGCTATGGAGATCAACACTCTTTACTCAAGAGTTATACCGACTCGGACATGGCGGGTGATTTGGATTCAAAGAAATCCACCTCTGGATATCTTTTTACATTTGTTGGAGGTGCTATTTCTTGGCAGTCGAAACTACAACGTTGTGTTGCACTATCAACTACGGAGGCCGAGTACATTGCAATTACCGAATGTTGTAAGGAGCTCATTTGGCTCAAACGATTCTTCCAAGAGATAGGTATTGAGCAAGAGAGGTTTACTATACTTTGTGATTCACAAAGTGCTATTCATTTGAGCAAGAATCCCACACTTCACTCCAAATCGAAACACATACAAGTAAGATACCATTGGGTAAGGGATGTGTTAGAAGAAAAGCAAGTCTACATTAGCAAAGTTCACACAAGCAATAATGGTGCGGATATGCGAACAAAGATCTTGCCTAGAGGGAAGCATGAGAATTGTTGCAATATAGCTGGGCTAGGGGTAGCTCAGGTTGAGTCTTCACGATAGATCATGAAGATAGTTCTTTCCTTTCATAGCTCGGAAGGGGGAGAATTGTTGGGTTTTTTCCTCGCTTACATGGAGTCCATGTATACGTAGGATACCGAGAGCAATCAGGAGATCAACAAATACATATTTGTAAGGATGTGGCTTCGCATGATTGTAGCTATTTTGTAGGCTTAGACTTTGAATAGGATTAGACTTACATTATCCTAGAATAACTCAAAGTGTAGGCTATATATAGTATGTCATAGGCGTGCAAATATATAAGTTGATTTATGATCTTGACAATAGTTAGCTATATTGTTTGAGAGATTGAGAGTTGAGAGATTGTAATCCTTAATTCTATTCTTCAATAATAAAGCTAGTATTAGTGGTGGAGGTGTATCCCAAACCACAAACAAAACAATTGTGTTATATTTTCTTTTCTGGTTGTTTAATTGTCAATTGTGCATGATCAAATTCATCCTTGTGAATTTGTTCTTCTGATTGACTACGAAGGTATTTTTCTACACTATCCATATGTAATAACGGGGACCTCTAGAATTGGAAGCCCAAATTTGCCGCTTTGGTCATTTGGGTCTGGAGCCGGTTCTGACCCCATGATCTTCGCTAATCGATCTGAGAGATTAGCTATGATAAATCCTGCAAACACCTGCAACACGAACATAAATATAATCTTCTATCACAAAACTTGATAATGCAAATTTAAATAGAGGCATGGAGAACGTATTAAGTCAATCCTATTCTTATGAGTAAAATACAGAGACTAAAAAATACTTTCATCTTATGGAATATCTTTTTTTCTTTTGTTTAGCTGTGGCGGAAAATTTTCCAATTTTACCTAGATAGGTTTAAGAAAGTGATGATTATCATGAACTTCAATATCAAAATCAAGTTTGTAACAAGGCAAAATGCAGGCGATGTATTGCGGGAGTATCACTATGACAAGTAATACGATCTAGACTAATTAGATTCTGGTTGTTCAATGGTTTAACAGCACACTGATTGCCCCAAAATATATGTATCAAACTATATGTAATGTAGGACTCCTTATAAAAGCTCTAAACCATGGCAGTACCAGCACGTAAGGTATTTTTTCTAAATTATGAGAAGGCTACATACATAGACCTCACACAATTTACGGTTCCACTCTATCAGACAAAACCCAAAGTAACAATTAAAGATGATTGCTCTTATTTAAATGTAATATGCCTTAGATAACTTTTAACTTCTAAATCCTTGTACAGATTTCTTAGTTAAATCGATTTAGAACTTACATCGCCATAAAGTCTTCATATTGCAGTTTCATTAAGGATATACACTTGTCAAATGACTCAAATCCAAAGATATATAAAACATTATGCTCTGTGTTATTACCTGAGCTGAACCAAGTATATATATAACAGAATAATGTCGTCCATGAATCATCATATCTGCTACCATAGCTAATGGTATTGTAAGAGACATTCCCAAAGTGGCCACCAATGGAGTTGTCCAAACAACACATAATGCCCTATCAGTAATAAACAAATAAAAACTCGTCCGTTTTAGAGATTGTCATCGATGTTTTGTAAAGACAAGCTGGAAAGAGCTGTTTATATATATACCAGAAGTAGTCAGAAAGAACGCTTCCGATAAATCCATTAGCTAATACAACTTCATCCATCTTCATAGAATGAGGGATTGCAAATTTTGGCTCAATGCCCAAGGCTGTTAATGGCAACACTGGAAGGAAAAGTGAACAAATCAAATGCATTTTTAATATTTTATAACAAAACACCATTTAGCCCAACTAACTTAATGTATGTGTATCGATATGGGAGCTTGTATGTGCACGGAAACAAAGGGAAAAAGACAGCTAAACGTTATACAAAATTTTCAAACTACTTGCTCGGACTATTACCTAACAATAACTTAAAAACTTTACAACGTGTCAAGCCAGGACATTAGTAATTGATTGTTTGATGTCGCTAATGTTAGAGTATCTGCACCACTCTCACAGAGCATCTTCATCAGTATCTCTATCGATCTCTACACATTTATTGAGAAAAGTACGCTTTTTGGATTTTGATGATCCATTTATTTTGTGTCAAATTTCAGCCTCACTACTTACCTCTCTATAATAATTAAATATTATTAATCTAGTTTAAATTAAATTTATTCCTTTGGAAAAGGAAGGGAAGAGACCAGATTTGTATAAAATACTACTACTTTGTATGTATGAGGATGGGATGAAACACTTTGTATATAAAGAGACCAAATGGTTTTCTCTATTAATGGATGGAGAGTTGGTTAAGAAACCAATGTAAGACTATATTTTGATCAAACCTCTCTAGAGATTACTTTCTGGGGGTTATAAAACTATTCAAAGAATATAATTTGAAATGAGAAAACTTTAGTTTCAAGTAACGCGAAGGCCCGAGTAAAATGCATTAAATCTTCAAAATTCTTACCAAGCCACCATAGGGCTACAAGGGTGAACAATCCAATATACCCAAACAGCTTTTGAACATCAACTCTTTCTCCGTCCTCCCCAGCATATTTCTTGAGTAAAACTGCAGCAATGTACCAAAAATAAAAATAAGACCTTGATTCAGTATATTGCTTTTATCTTTTTACAACTCAAATCAGAAATAATGCCTAACCAGTAAATAGACCGTACGTCATAGCTGAACAAAGGCCCAAGATATCACCAACAAGAGAGCGCTTCCCATTTCTTTAAAAGAAACAAAAGGTTCAACTGTCAGTCAACACCCTGGAACATGCAATTCAACTATGAATATACACTAGAAGAGTTTTAAAATAGGTTTCATTCTAAAAAGAGTGATAAGGACAAGTTTTACTTAAACATTGAAATACATACTCTACGCAACTCAGTAATTAACACATTCTAAGATTTTTGTGGTGGAGGAAGTATATCTAAAAACTTTTTTGCCTGTATATATTTTAGATAGCAATATGAATCAGAAAAAAAGCAGCATAGATAAGATAAGATGAAAAGAACAATACTGAAATGTTTCCATGTCAGTGAAAGTTTCAATGTAATCTAGTCATAAACCTCCTGGAAACATAAATCTATGGTAAGGGAACAAAAGCAAGTAACAATAAACACACAAATGCCGATGTACATTTTGATAGTGTATATAGCCTATAGAATTACATAGAAACATGCCTGATATATTCTCATGTGAATGAGATTTTTCAGCAATTCAATGCATACAATATTAAACTTGTACAAATGAAACATTTAATCGAGTACAACCAAAAAAAAAACATGATTAATTATATAAGAGAACAAAGACTCACGCAGAAGCGCTCAATTGTGCATCGTCAGAGGCCCAAGTTTTTCCAAGTGTTGTCATGACAACACCAGTCATGCTTACGAGAACAGCAAGCACTTTTGCCATATTTAAAGAATCTTGGCCAAGAAATGCACCAATAAAAAGAGTAAACAATCCTGAGGTGGATGATAACACGGTCGTGCTAGCGACACTTGTATGTGCAAGTGCAGCATTTGAAAAGTACTGCAAAGCAACACTTGAGCATTAAAAGTGCCCACAAACGAACAGCCATTAAAGCAGCACAAATAAGAACAATTTAAATCATCCATATCAGCCTCCTTATAATCCTATCCATGTTTAACATGACTGACTATATGAAGAGGTTGATGTGGATGCTCTTGCCATCAAATACTTAAGCATATAAGATAGGACAAACCTTCAAATCTGAGGCAGATAGACATAAAATTATATCAATAAAAAGGATCAGACTCTGCAAAAACCTATGAAGTGATTTACATTTTTTTTACTAGACAAGTTCGGGGCATGTAGCCGTATGACTTATATCACACATTTGCTCTTCTTTAGAGAGAAAACAAGAGTACTTCAGTTCACAAAGAGCATCATATAACAACAGCATAGTCGTGCGCAAACCACAAGCAGGGGAATTATATTACAGATATAGAGGTGTATAATTTCAAGAAACTGAATTACCCATAGGAAGTACGTACCTCTGTAATAAACCAGAGAGGAGCAATGTAAAATCCACAAGCAGCAATCTCTCTAGGCGTAAGCTCTTTATATTGCTTTAAAATCTGACTTCCTTCCTTGAGCTTGGACACTAAAGGAATCCCCTCTTGAGCAGAAGACTCAAATTCACTATCTTTTAGTTTTAGGTTTTCCATTTCAAAGACTTTATCTTCCCCAGCGAAGAAGAGATCATTGCTTATTCCTTCACTTTTGTTAGTCTTTGAAGATTGTTTTCGCAGCATGCTACAAATCCAATCCTTAAAGAAAGCTAATGGAAGATAAACTACCATAAGAGAGGCTCCTAGATAGGTCACCGCAAAAGGCTGTTTATAGTCGGCAAATATTCCCTGTTAAAAAATGCTACACATTAAAGACTGGATAATGTAGGTGCTTAGGGACTAGAAATTAGATAATTTAACTGAGTCCACTTATGTAATGAGAAAGATCCATAAACTTACAGATATCAAACCAAAATAATAAAATGAGGCTCAAACCTGTCAAACTTCAAATTAGGTTTTAGATCATTAAAAAAATTAGATCTCAGATACATGTTAGAAATACCACGATTGAATAGAGCAATTTCAACTTTCATCATTTACACCAACATCAATATTGCTAAGAAATCAAGGAAAATTCATTGAAATATTGAGGTGAATAAATGATGTTCAACTAGCGCGGCTTTTCAGGAAATTATCACATCTTATACACAAGGTGCAGTTAAAACCAATCCCCAAGTGCCTGAAGCTCTACATCAATAGTCATAGAGAAAAAATATAAATCCAAGAACATGATTCTTAAACTGCATATAACGATACACTTTGTGATGAAAACTATAACATTAGATCGATTTGTCATCTTTTTACGGTTGTAAGAGGAGTATTAGATACCAATTAAGATTTATAATTCAAATACAACTAATACTAATTACAGATGAATTGACAGTTCTTCTGTTTCACGTATACTGAGAATGTTTTAAGTAGGACGTAATGATGTTACCCAGAGAGAGAACACAAGACAGTATCTGGACCTATCGTAAACACAAGGCGAAAATTCAATAAATATATATTGAGACTCTTCACTTCAGCTAAAATACAGGACATCCCCTACATATGAATGGATGCCAGATTCATAAAGAAATGATTCACATAAAAAAGAAAGACACGTACGGTCTTAATGAAGCTCCTAAAAACTCAAGCAATTCGTAACAACAAGTTGAGAAGAAGAGTTATGAGATCATCTTTTGTTTTTCGGCTTTCTCTTCTTAGGATCAAACATTTTTTTACCACTCATCATCTGATCACAATCTCTCTCTATATACAGTAATACAAATATACTGATATGCATATAATTGCAGACTATAGTGCATACGTGTATGAGACTATAGTACAAATGTATGTAATTACACACTAGTCATCATCGGATGGCATAATGTAGACACACTTTCCGGTTAAAGCTTCTAAGAAACAATCCGCTCTTTGTAAATATGGAGTAGAGCTTTTACTGCGTATTTCTTACAACATACTGGGAAAAAAAAACAGAAACCAAGTTTGCATTTGATGACTCCAGATCCTTTCGTGTCCCGTGTCCCAAATACTCAACAATAATTTTAATGGTGTTCCAAGCATATTATAAGATTGCTCATTGAATTTAAAATTTCATCACACCCTTCACATGAAAAAACATTGATAACTTCAACACAACTACCATAGATTTTTTTTTTTTAAGATGCTCATCTAATTTAAAATTTCATCATACACTTCACAGGAAAAAACATTGATAACTTCAACATAACTACCATAGATTTTGTTTTTAGATTCATCTGCAATTTAATTTTTTTTGAAAGTTAAATTAAAAAATCTGGTTGCGGATAGTGTTTTGAGCCAGGGGGCTGTTTGGAAATAGCTTATACTATGAAAGTAAAATATTCTAAGGAAAAAAAAAGGTTCATTCAGCTTATAATTAGTACTCCATTTTCAAGGCAGGTATATAAAAGAACAAAAATACTCCCAACTTTTAAAAGGGTCAATCAAATAATAGAGTTAAAATTAAATGCCACAACAAAAGAACCCTAACAGATTAGATATGTGATTATAACAATAACATCCGAAAAAATAACAATAAGGTACAAATATAGGATTAACATTTTTCCAAGCCGATAAATACGATTACCATGACCAGGCAACACTAAGTCATGCTAAAGTTAGAGCATGATGTTTTGCCCCGCGTACTGTAATTTTTTTTATTTATAAATGACTCATAACTTATCTTTATTGACAAGTCATTAGATATACAAAACACAATTCTAGCTAGAATGATTTTATTTTTGCAAAATTTAATGTGAAAAATCTACAAAATCCACAAATTGCTAAATTCTCTGATTTTGAGTTTCTTTTAGCTTTTTTGATCCAAAGCTAGCAACTAGAAAAGCCGAAAAAGCTAAGAAAAAAAGCTTCGTGCCAAACATTCATATTATTTGGACATCACATGATTAAACTGGTAAATGAACCCTACAAAATGAAAATTAGAGAAAAGGTGGTAACCATAATAATAAATAACAACAACAAGATGAAGTAATTTAAAAGACAGTTTAAACTTGGAACCTCCACCTCTTTTATTATATATAATACGTCCGTTTACCTAAAAAAAAAAAAACAATAATAATAATAATAATAAAATAAAGGTGGGACCTGTGTGACTTCAGCAGAGGTGACCCAAATGATGACGACAGCAGCAATTAGACACAAACCACCTTTGTATCTCCAACTCATTTTTCTTTCTTTTATCTTCCTTTTTTTTTTATTTATTGTCCAAAAATATGTTTAAATAAATACTAGGAGAAGGTAAGTGAAATTCGATCGTTGGCAATTTTTTAGAGTTGGAGAGAAAGAGGGAAAAGTTAATTGGTCTATAATTTATTTGGTTTTAATTTCAATTCATACCGCGAATAAATAAATGGCTTCATATAGAAAGCAAATGGACCAAACAGAGTTTTGCTCGTTTATTCATCCGTTTGTGTTTTTCATTAACTTTTGAAATTTTGTTCGAAAACATGAAACAGTTTTTCATTAAACTAAAAAATGATTGTACCTATTTTAAGTTTGAAATATATAAAAGAAGTCAGATAATAAAATCAGGTCATTGAGAATGTAATAAATATTAGAGAATATGATTAAAATTTTAAAAAATAATATGCAACTCTGTAACTCATGTTAGTACTTGTATGTTTACATGTATCTCACTAGTAATATATAACCCATTAGTAGGCTATAATAACTTACCGTATCAAATAGGAGGTACAAAATTTAAGTTTTATTGAGTGCGTAATAAAATTAAAAATTATATGTTTATATATATTTGATGTAATATTAATATATTTAATCTATAGAACACGAAGGTTAACGAGATGAACGTATGTATGATCATATTCGGTTCACTTTACCTGATTTTAGCGGGTAATATGCATTTTACCAGATTTTATATTCATGATTGAAGTCGCTCTTTATTTATAAATAAGGTTAGCTTCGAGCGACTATCGATCATTAATCGTAAACATATGTTCAAGAATTTTATGTCACTTTCTTGTGACTTTTCAGAAGGAGTTGGTATATATAAACAGATGAACCAAGTAAAGTTGGAACGAGATCTTGTTTCCACCTCTGGACAATATATTGGTAAAAGAATCAATAGTAAATCCTAATATGATCAAAATACGTTACACTGTGTCACTGACAATGTTTCTTAATTCTTCTTCTTTTTCTGGTTTGTTGTATGATCATGATCAAGTTAGCGGAATTTTATAGGACTTTTTTTTTTCCACAAACACACAAATTTTATTAAATATAACTCGGAATCTAACCCAAATTACACTAATAAAGATATACGAAATAAAACTCAAACAAATAACGGAATTTTATACAACATATATGGTCCACAGTTCACGTTTCATAAACAAAAAATCACGGGTTTGGTCCCGGTTTCCTGTTTCCAATATTACTAATACAATAACCATACACTTCCAAGAAATATAAAACAAAAGGACAAAAAAAAAAGACAAAAAAAGTGGTCATTTTAGTCCCTAAATATGATATCACTGGCTATATCCATCAACGGTTGGACCGAGTCGGGAGAAAACTTTCTAGCCCACAAAAAGGGGTGGCGGTGCCTCTCCCTCACAGACGAATCCGAACCGTTGAATCCGAGCTCACCCTCGTCTCCGTATCTGGGTCGTTTCTTTCTAAGGGCCAAGATCAAGTCCGGTCCCACCTCTTCCTTAAGGTACGTACGTGGATGTCCGTCGTATCTCCCTTTCCAATCAACATGGGTGAGCGTAGCATGCACGCACCCGCCCGGGTCCACCATACTCATCAACGTAGCGAAATAATGCTCCTCCGGGTAACACGTGTACTTGCTAACGCAAGGCAACCTAACAAAAAAATCATTGATTAGTACATCAAAACATAATTAATATCCAAAAACCTACATTTTCAATTTTTATTTAAAATGCAGTACACATCATCGTAGCATGAGCATCAAAGTAAAAATCCAAGAATAAAAAAATATAACATTATAATTAAGTCTTAAATTATGTATTGAATGATAATTTTTCCCAACCTAAACTTATTCCACAAGCGATGGTCTTTCACCACCTCTCGCGCATGCTTACGTGTCATTGCAAAGAACTGCGACCCGATCCGAAACTTCTCGTAGGGCACCTCCGGGACCATCGCATTTTCCCCACGTGCTGCCCATCTATCCCACGCTCCGCGCTCGTTTTTCAAGATCTCCACAAAGCTTTTCGCCGACTTGGTAAGTATTTTATACGTAAAATTAAACGAGTGGAGTGGGATACATGAAGGAGATAGAAGGGCAAACATGTAATTTCCGTTGTCGTGGAGGAGCGCGTGAGAGAGTAGCCTACGTGCGGCGGAAATGAGAGTAGGGGAGTAGCGACGAGTGGGTCTCGTATCGGGTATGACACGACTAGAGAAGACACCGGTGAAGTTGCTTGTAGGTAAACTTGGGTCCAAGTGTATGTATATGTTGTACAGGTTTGTTGATGTTTGGTTAAAGTACATTTCCCAAAGGGGTGCAAAGGGGAGTGGTGTTGTTGTCAAGAACATGAAAGCTATCTTTTTTGGCCGCGTGGGATTTGAGTTTACCATTGATGCTTGACTGAGTAAATAGGCATTGCCGTCCTCTAGTGGACGTGGTTGTAGTGGAGTGGTGGTGGTGTTTTTTATTATTATTACGGTTTTGTTTGTTATTCCGGTTGGTGTCGTAGTAACACGAGTTCGGATAGGGGCGGTGACTCTATTGTGTATGGTGGTGCGAGTGACGGGAGTGATCACGGTGTAGATTACGGCAAAAGGTAAGCATAATAGAAGAGCACATACGAGAGAAAAAGGTGTTGGAGAGAACATTTCTTAGAGTGAAAGAGTTGGTGGGGGGCTTTGCCGGGGTTCTTTTTGTTGGAAAAAATATACGATTGAGATTAGTTAAACTAGACTAATCAAAAAGGCAAAAAAAGCATCTCATAAAACTGATTAGGATGGAATATATGGATTGTTTTAGTAATAGTACTATTGAGTCTATTATATCTTTATGAAAGGAATCACTTGTTTCTTAATCGGCTTATGACATCGAATAATACTTTTGTAGCTTGATATGTTGCCTTTTTGAGATCGTAAAAAATTTAATGGCTTAATTAGCTAGACTTGGAAAAACATTGGGTGATATAAGTAGAGGGACACATGGTATTCATGCAAGAGTTGTAGCGATCTTGTTGTTATAAAATGTGAGGGTATATCATGCGTATTAAACTCATGAGCTGTGTAGCATAATGAGTACTCAAAAAGGTGTTCTACATCTCTGTCATGTGTGCACTACGCGAGATAGTTGTGATTTGTTAACCTTAGCATGTAAAACATATTGGCATAATGTTGACTTACCAATTGGTTTTGTAAACCATTTAGCGTAGCGGAAATACACGTTAAACTATTTTTATTTATTTATTCAGAACTATAAATAATATTAAATATTATTTTTGATTAGATATATAGTAAAAGTAAGAGTTACCGGATACTCTAGTCTTTCTTGCTAAATTACGTAGTAATAACGGCGTATGAGAGCCTAGAAACTATTTCTATTACTCAAACAGTATAAGAAAAGATTCAGATAACAAAAGCTTATATTTTCAAACTGTTAATAAATTGAGTTTCGTTAAATTTTAGTTACATAATAACAATTAATTGTTTTGCTAAAATGTTACTAAAATATAGCGACACTTAATTTTACAAACAGTTTTTGAAAATTAAACTGTTACAATATCGAACTTTTTATTATAGTGAAACTCACTCCTATATCATGCGGCCAAACTTAATAAAAGGGTTTAATTCCAGCCGATTGTATGTAAATTTCGCAAAGGAAACTTTTTTCTTTTAACTTATGTATCAAGCCGAATTAATTGTGTATCAAAACAAACGAATAATATGATGAAGTCCAATATTTATAATAATGTCTAACTAGGTTTCCCCTCTCCCTTCCTCTTCATATATGAATCTTAAACTCTTCGTTACAAAAATAGTGCAATTTAGGGACATCAAAACCGTTTGTGAATCTGTCACTAAATTATGTTTTCAACGACTTAGTAACGATAGATAAGCTGTCACTGAATCAAGCATCATTAAATTAGTGACGGATAGAAAAAACGTCACTAATTACAGTGACGGAATGGCGACGGGGATGTTGTAACTAAATGAGCAACGAATTGTTATTGTATCTCGTTAAAACTACGTTACTAATGCGTTACCGTTCCGTCACGATTTAAAAAAAAAACAAAAACAAACTTGGCATCACGATTTCATCGATGACTATATTTATAGTATAATAATATAAATTATTTTAATGTTTTAAATAATACAAACATATCATTAATATTATTGTAGTATAAATAAATTTATTAATTTGTAGCGATACTAGTTATTTTTTGTTAAATCATTAATAAATTTAGTTTTTATTTTATTTTATCAAACTTTATATATAGTTACACAAATACGAGCTTAGACGAAACGAACAGAGTCGTGTTCATATTCAGTTCAATTAATAGACGAACGTTATATTTTTATTTATTATGGTGTTTGTTTATTTACATGAATTCTCTCTTCAATTAATTACGTTTATCCAAGTAGTACTACACTCTTGTCTTAACAAAACACACACAAACACCCTCCGGGGCACACTTTTATCTTACTTAACAATTATCATTTTGCTTTAAAAAAAAAAGGTTCTTTGTGTTATTTATAAAATACACAAGAAATTTGAAGGGCAATTTTATATTTGGTTCAATCTTTGATCTTTTATTAAGTTTAAGTCCAAAAAATACAACCTATTTCAGTTTTAGTCCAAAATATAAAAACAGATAAAAATATAAAACATATGAAACGTTAAATTTTGTATTTGTACGAGTCAATAATCTATATTTTACATGTATATTTTTATTTAAACATGAAAACTTAATTTTAAATGTAAAATCTGTTACTAGAAGTCAATAATTTTCATTTTAAAAAATAGATGAAAATATAAAAATAAATGAAAATTAGGATTTTTGAGTCAATAATGTATATTTTACATCTACAAGTTCCTTTAAGGATAAATTAACAAAACATACTATTTTTTAAACTAAATTAACAAAAACATATCCAAAAACTTTTCATTATCAAAAACATACCAAACAAATTTAATACTGTTTATTCTCTTCTTTCTCTCTCTCATATTACTTTATCTCCTTCATTCTTCTCTCTTTCACCAATTATTCTTTGTATCTCTCTCTGATCTTACTCTCTCTCCCCTCCATTCTTTTTGGTATCTTTCTTTCATATCACACTCTATCTCCCTCCCCTCTTCCACCACGAAAACCCGTCACTGACTACCGAACACCATCTAAATTATATAAACATCCATATACATATAAATACAGATATATAGATACGTAATACACAAATATTACACTGGTTGATACCCCGTAATATATGAAAATTATATGAAATTGGTGAGACTGTTTTCTATTTATTGAGCTTTGAGACTATCGTAAACCTTGTGAATTTCAAGTTGAAAGACGAGAATCCATATGTACAGTATTGAGAGAAATTCATATGTAGGGTATGAACTTTTAAAATTAGGATATGAAGTTTTGAAATTAGGATATGAATTTTTAAAATTAGGGTATGAAGTTTTAAAATTAGGGTATGAAGTTTTGAAATTAGTATATGAACTCTTTTTTAGATATTTAATTGTGATCCAGAACATTTAGGATATGAAATTTTAAAATTAGGGTATGACGTTTTATAATTAGCATATGAATATTTTGTGAATTTTTAATCATTTTTAGAGAGAGATGGATGATTATCACGTGTTAGAAAGAGCTGCGATTATCGTGTGTTAGAGAGAGAGATGCGATTAGAGAGAGAGTTGCGGTTAGAGAGAGATGTTAGATTAGAGAGAGAGGTTAGATTATGGTCTAATTAGAATTAGAGAAATAATAAGTATATATATGTATGTTTTTGATAATTTAAATTATTATGGTATGTTTTTGTTAATATAATAGGGGTAGTGTATGTTTTTGTTAATTGCCCCTTACTAAAACTTAAATAAGTTCAGTTTTTTGGACCAATCATTAATTAACTCAAATGGGAACCCGTCACTTTCTTCGATACAAATTTATTTTCATGTAAAATATATCATTAAAATATTTATTTAAGTGAAAATATATAATAATTGTGCAACCTAATACGTTTGGTTTCTTCGAACCCATAAATTTTCCACAAGATAGTCTATCCATTGTGTATATTAGGGGTGAGATTGTTCGGTTTCCAAGAAAATCGAAACCAAACTAAAAATAATTTCAGTTTCGATTTGATTGCTGTTTTCAAAAAAGAAACCAAACAAAACCGAAACCGGTTATATTGGTTTGAAACGGTTTTTCAGTTTTTCTATTTTAGTAGCTATATTTTATTATATATCATGAATTTGAATGGGTCGTAAAAACCAAAAGCAATAGATTCTTCTACAATATAAAAAATGAAAATCATTCTATTATAATAACTCAACCCAATTTAAATGAGTCTGCTCAATTTAGTTATTTTTTTTCAAAAATATCCATATACTTTTTTATTAATTACAATAATACCATACTCACATAAAAAAATATAAAAATTAATAATCAATTACACTATTTATCACTCTTTACCAACCAAACATTCTTTTATGTCTTATCATCTTATACTATTTTTTTTTGTATTATCCACATATTTGTATCATAACTATATTTATTTTCTATATTTTGATTGCACTGCGCGTCACACACGCAACACGTAAGTCACGATTACTGGTATTTAGATAAACCGTCAATTTTTTAAACAATTTTCCCTTATACGTAGACTTGGTAATAAATAGTGGATAATTTAATTGGAGGGAGAAAATTAAAGTGGACAGAGATAAGGCATGGTTAACTTTAACTGGTGTGGTTAATAGAGTGATTAAATAAATTAATGGGACACTTTGTAACAACATAAAAAGAATGTATCTCACATTATAAAATTTGAACCCGTATGCCTCTTGCATCTACAAAGAGTTGAAAATATCCAAGATTGACCTTCTCATCTGTGGTGACTTTCAGGTAGTTTTTTTTTTTTTTTTTTTTTGCAGCTTTAAACCAAATACTGTACTTCTTTGTTGTAAAATTTATAAGATTAAAAATCACAGTCAAGATGATAAAAAAAAGTGTTGTCAAACAGCTCCATGCATGCTTTAATAAATTGAAGAATAAAAGAACTTGCTGTTTAGTTTATTCCATCTCATGTTACGTGACATGTAAGTCACAAGTTTGAGTCGTGAAACTAACTTTAAGTGTTCACATAAGGCCCAAAGTGGCCCGACCCGTTTACGGATCCGCACATAGTGGAAGTTTATTTATTCTTTAATTAAAATGTATACATATACAGTTGTTTTAGTAATAGAAGTATTTTCTTTCTCCTACTAAGTACAATCCGCGCGTTTAGCGCAGTTTCCCATCAGAGCAACAGGTCAATGGTTCGGGTCTTTTGATGTCTTCTTTTTTACTTTTAATAAAAATGAAATTGCTATAGTTGCTCTGATGATAAAAAAAGAGTGTTGTCAAACAGCTCCATGCATGCTTTAATAAATTGAAGAATAAAAGAACTTGCTGTTTAGTTTATTCCATCTCATGTTACGTGACATGGAAGTCACAAGTTTGAGTCGTGAAACTAACTTTAAGTGTTCACATAAGGCCCAAAGTGGCCCGACCCGTTTACGGATCCGCACATAGTGGAAGTTTATTTATTCTTTAATTAAAATGTATACATATACAGTTGTTTTAGTAATAGAAGTATTTTCTTTCTCCTACTAAATACAATCCGCGCGTTTAGCGCAGTTTCCCATCAGAGCAACAGGTCAATGGTTCGGGTCTTTTGATGTCTTCTTTTTTACTTTTAATAAAAATGAAATTGCTATAGTTGAGGCTCGAACTTGAGACCTCATGGCCAATGGGTTAGATAAGAAATGCAGCAAATGCTCTACCATTAGCCTACATCAAATTAGTATACATATAGCTATTTATATTTTTTAATGTTTAAGTTTTACACTCAAAAGACGCTTTTTTTTCTCTCTGTGATAAATTGATGGTTTAGGTGTGCTTAATTTAGACCATAGAACCGGCCCTAGTTCCCTTTCATGCTTCTAAAATGACTTTAGAAATTGCATGATATCCTACCAAAGTCTGCATATTTTATTAAACCACATGTATTTATAAGTAGACTTCCACAACTCCTGGGAAAATATAAGGGCATACTCAGCTAGAGAACTTGTGGCCATTGTTTTAAATTACACGCTTCGTAGTGAAAAATCTCGATTCAAAAATTAAAAAAAAACTTTAAAAGCTCCTTTTCCGCTTTTTAGGCCATCTAAAACTTACGCTTTTTACGCTTTTAGCAATTAACATATCTCTCACAAAAACGCTTTAGCTAAGATTTCGCTTTTTAAAACACTGCTCGTGGTACGACTCAGACACTAAACTGCATTAACATACAGAAAATTAATGCTGACATAAAATTACATAATAGAATCAATGTGTTTATATAATTGTACCAAATTATTTATTTATTTTTAATTCTTGTACTCAACAAAGGGGAGACGATTGTCGCTCCTTTTCTTGTTGTTCTTTTCTTTCTCCATGAAAGCTCCCGACTTGTATTTTCTCTTTCTCACTATGGTTGTCACAGAAAATAAAGCTTAATTATAAATGGAAGATAGTTTAAGAGCAAAATTCCAATTTATGACCATGTTCAATCATACCCCTATTAATTAGAGTCCCTTAACCAAAAATTAGCAGTATAATAGCTGAATAATTTATACACACCTAATCTTAATTTAGTATAAGCCTAAAAAGTATATCAAACCATACTTATAAATATTGGGGATAGAATGTAATAAGTAGCTGGTTGCATAGAAGGGGTCATTTTTCTGGAATCAAGGTGAAACTTTGAACTTTGCGCCTTGTGAATTGAAGATATCAAGGTTACAGGAGAGAGAGTGTTTGTGTTTTGTTTTCGCAAAAAAAAAAAAAAAACTTGTAATTAGCTGTGGCCCTCATAGTATAGAATGCTGCTAGTTTGTTAAATTTTAATAATACTCCGTAATAGAGAAGGGTATTTTAATAGCTTCTTAATAAAATCAAAGGATAATGAAATTCTATTGTCTTGGGGCTTTCTGCTCATGCCTCTTAGGCCTACACTAAGTATTGGGACTGCTATTTTTTCTCATATACGGCCTAACTAACTAGCTGAGTATAGTACTCTAACGTGAGTATTACATTACTGTTGATCTTGATGCACCCCAATACCTTGATTGCACATTTTTTTTTCGTCCATGAAGCTTTTCTATATACAGTTAGATTTGTTTATAAGAAGCTTCACCTCTGTACTTTAATCTCAAATGTGACTAGACTACCTGATTTTGTGTACTCAACAATTTATTATACAATGCTCTCTATATAATTGATCTAATAAATAACTAATTGTTATAATACACTATTAGCTACGTATATAGGGAGACAGAAGTAGAGAGAGGGGAGAACTATGATCTTTATTAATGAAGAAATATGAATGGATGTGAAATACAAGACCCCTAGCCCTCTTTATATAGATAGAGGGTTAGGGTTACAAGCCCACCTGGGCCCATTAAGTAAAAGCCCAAGAGTCCAATAATCTTACAACACTCCCCCTTTGGACGTCTTGAATTCTTCGTCTTCATGCAGTCGATCTGAGTCGAGTTCATTCGCAGTGCTAAACACATAAAAACCTTAGGGCCGGAAAACCCAGTGTGGGACAAAACCGGTACCTAGGAGAAATTATGTAGTCGAATGATATAGGCCGAAATATCATGTAAGTAACTAACCACAAAACAGTGTGCCTCATCAAAACCTTGCCAGAGCAAACCCAATGGGAAAATCTCTGATCGAAGGAAAAAGAGTGCAACAGTGGTAGTAGTAGGGGATCAACCACAAAACAGGTGCCTCATCAAAACCTTGCCAGAGTAAACCCAGTGGGAAAAAACTCTGGTCGAAGGACAAAAGAGTACACAGTGGTAAGAAGTATACGACATGATACTCCACCTGATTTCGGCAATCTTTAGTGATATAACAGGGAACGTGTCTCGCTAAAAACCTTGTCAAGGAAAACCCAGTGGGAAAAACCTTGTACTAAGGACAAAAAGAGTGCACATGCATACAACAGGATGCTCCCCCTCACTTGCACACGACAGGGTGCGAGGATTTCGACTCCGACATAAAATGTCGCTCTAAGATAGCTCAGATAGCCTACGTAGGCCAATCGCCCGTACGTGCTTCTGAAAAGAATGCTTTGGCAGTGACTTGGTGAACAAGTCAGCGTGGTTATTCTCTGAACCAATATGTTTCACTTCAATCTTTTGAAGCGTTTGTTGTTCATGTGTGAAGAACAACTTTGGCGCAATATGCTTTGTGGCATCACCTTTGATATAACCATGTTTCGCTTGATCAATCACAGCGGTGTTGTCTTCATAAATAACAACTGGTTCATCATGATCGTAAGCTAGATCACATGTGCTTCGAATATGGCCAATAACTGCTCGAAACCAGACACACTCTCTAGTCGCCTCATAGAGCGCGAGTAGCTCAGAGTGGTTAGTCGAAGTGGCCACTAGAGTCTGTTTACGAGACCTCCAGGATATCGTCGTGTTTCCAATGGTAAAGACATAACCAGATTGGGAACGTCCCTTGTGCGGGTCTGATAAGAAACCAGCATCGGCATAGCCGACAAGGGTTGCGTTATTTCGAGGATCAATGGAGCTAGATCCACTCGACGCAAAGGGATAGAATAAGCCCATGTCCATAGTATCTCTAAGGTAACGGAAAATGTCTTTTATGCCAGTCCAGTGGCGGCGTGTTGGCGCGGTGCTGTGTCGAGCTAGACAATTCACAGCAAACGAGATGTCCGGTCTAGTACATTTGGGCCAAGTACAATAGTGCGCCTATTGCACCCAAATATGAACACCCAAGGCTCAATATCTCTTCATCGTCCTCCTTTGGACGGAAGGGGTCCTTATTAATGTCTAGAGAGCGGACGACCATGGGAGTAGAGGATGGCTTAACGTCACTATGACTAAAGCGACTCAACACCTTTTGGGTGTAGCTTTCTTGATGGACTAAAATTCCATCTTTACGGTGCTCGATCTGCAGGCCGAGGTAATACCGTGTCTTCCCAAGATCTTTCATCTCGAATTCCTTCTTCAGGATTTCAGCAGTTTCGAACAACTCTTTCGAGGTTCCTATGAGATTCATATCATCTACATAGACTGCGATAATAGCATATCCTGAAGTGGATTTCTTTATGAACACGCATGGGCATAGTTCATTATTAACATATCCCACGCCGATCAAGTATTCACTTAGACGGTTATACCACATCCGTCCGGATTGTTTCAATCCATATAGTGATCGTCTCACACTACACCAAAATGGCCTTTTTGGAACAGAAATAAAGTGTTCCTAATTTATTTTGGAACACATGTAAAGGGTGCCTAAAAGCGGTGTGCCAGTTTTTGTAACGTTAGAAAAGTGTTCCTGATTATAAAATTGGAACGCTTTTTCACTGTTCCAATTCTGGAACACCAAGAAGGTATTCCTAATAACACACTATAATATACCTTAGATCACATTTGGGAACACTAAAAAAGTGTCTAAATTGATCAAACTAGATCACTACCGACATGGTTAAAAGTGCTCCAAATGAGTCTTGTTTCTCAAGTTTTTGTAGTTTCCAAAAGAACATAAACTAGTCTTTTACGTTTTTATAATTAAACATAAGAAATAAAATATCAAACATACATTAAATGAATCAAACTTGTCCAAATTTACAATTTAAAGTCATAAGTCTAAAAGTTCATTAATATCAAATGAAACAAATAAAAATAAAAATAAAAATAAAAATAAAAATAAAAATAGTAAGAGAAGAAAGAAATTTAAATATTTCCGAAGAGCAACAACTAAAATACAATTAAATTTAGAAAACTAGAAGCTTGTAAGAGACATCTTAAAAGTCTTCAATGCATTTCAATCGTCACGTTTCAAATCATGTTCCACTCACTGTGCAAATATGCAAATCCCGAGGAACAACATGAGAAAAAACAAAAATTAGTTAAATTTAAAAAAAAAACAATAGTTAGAATAATGAAAGTGAACAATACGTCAGATGCGGTATAAACCAAATGAAAAATTATAGCAAGGAAAATAAGAGCTATAATGTTAAATAATGATAGGTGTTGAAATGATGTTAAAATCCGCTAAATGAAGTTCAGTTCATAACAAGTTTATGTACTAATAGATTGTCATTTCAAATTTAATAAATACAATGGAGAAAGGTAACAAAGGACAGCCACTTTTTAGCTTTTGATAGAACATAAATATTCTTTTTCAAGTAGGAAGCATGGATACAATAAGCAACAGGTTTAATTTACACTACAGTGACAATAGAATTTCATACAAACACATGAATAGAAAGCGAGCAAGATTAATAGTTCCATTGCAAATACACATGACAAACAAATTACTAGTACTTACTGAGTCACTGCTTCGGTTCTAAAAACCGAATGTGTGATTTTGGCCACACAAAGAAATCTCCAACTTTTACTTCACGAATTATCTTTGCATCAGTTTCCTTGTAATATCAGAATTTCCAACAAGTGGGCATCTTTCGCTCATTAGATCTTGCAATTGATTGGTAGTCAATAATCGAGGAAATCCAGTACATGCAATTGACTGTTAAAATATATTTCAAATATTACGACAATTTATTTAAAAAGATCCTAAAGAAAATCCAACTTGGACTAGATGATATAGATTACGAGTTCCATAGCAAAAGCCACCTTACACAGGTTGTACTTTGTCTCAACCAGTATATATGATGTAACAAAATTATGTAAAGAATTTGGGTGAAACCTACCCAATACACGATCTGCCAAACTTGCTTTCCTCCCTTTGCTAGATTTAATTATTTTTCTACACCTAAGCATGAAAATTAAATTTTTGAAAGGTAAACACGTTCAGTAGAAAAAAAAACATACGAATAAAAATACTACAAGGTCCGGATTGGAGGCAGAAAAAACGGTACCAGTCAAGTTAGATGGATATATTTGTTTAACAAAGAACATCGTATTGCAAACTAAATATACCTTTTTTAAATGGGGTAAGTAGCGACTGCATAAATTTAATATACATATGTACATGAGCATATATATGCAACAAGTTCTGGTTTAAAGGCATGTAATTCATAAAGAAAAAAACTATGCTACCTGTTAATGGGGTTGTTCTGTACTTCAAATGACGATCCTTTGGTAGAAGTGTCTGAACAAGATGGGTATCCATAATTATGAGCTCAACTATAGGAATTTGTTGAGTATACAGCTTTTACTGCCTGAAATTATTTAAATTGGGATGTGATGAGAATAAAGAAAAGTTCTTTCAGAAGTATAGGGAAATTATCTGGACTATTCGAGCCCGAGAAAACCCCCCTTAATTTTCACAGCTTAAGTTCTAGCCTTTTAAGTCCAGAAAATAATTTTAAAACTAAGCCATTCAATTGCTAACCAAACGGACAGTACAAATTATAAAGGGAAAACAAAAAATATAACTAGCTTAAAAGTTTAAGGTATATAGTCTACAAAATAATAAAAATAAAAAACTCAGATTTTTAAGCTGGTAAAACAAATATTGTACATGTAAGCAGGAAATCATGAAAAAGGTAAGCTTAAAAATATAATGAAACCAAACAAGGCCTAAATCTTTATTTGTGGGTTCAATCCTAAAAATAGAGTTTAAATCCTAATTTAGTTTGAAGGGAAAAAATTATAAACAGTTATGTAAAGAAATATCCCCAAATCCCAATATTCAAATCAATTTAGCCATTGATTTACACTCAAACCCAAGTTCAAAATAGTTAAATTTGACATCAATTGAAAAAACCCTAATACTTATATATCAATCAATACGATCATAAAACTCGATCAATATTAAGACAAAGAGCTCCGATCCTAACAAATTAGAAAACATAAATGTAAAAAATTAGAAAAGTAACTTAATCAAATAAAACGGCTTATATCCAACCCAAAACCACGAAATTGAATCACACCGTATATCCAATATGTCATACTCAATAATTAAATGGTTAGAGAGATAATCAGGAATCTAACCTTCTTTGAGATTTAGTTGAATTAGTGAGGTACGGTCGTACAGAGATGGAAAATTTAAGAATAATGAGAAAATAATTTTGGTAGAGGGAGAGAAACAGGAGACAGTTGGGGAGTGGGACGAAAAAGGTGGAATTAGGAACCCTTATAAAACTCATGTGAGTCCCACATGCTCTGTAAGAAGTTTTTGTAACATTTATTTAGTGTTCCTGAAAAATTTGTAACACTTTTATTACTCGGAACACTTTTGTTTGTGTTCCAGATTGTAGTAACACAAAATAGGTCTTCCAATTTGAAATAACACTAGTGTTCCAAAATTACTGTTTTGGTGTAGTGTCAGTCTAATCGAGAACGTGTTCCGTGGACGGGAACTACTTGATTCAGGCAACTTAAGTCCATCAGGGACTCTCATGTAAATCTCTGTGTCCAGATCCCCGTAGAGATACGCTGTGACCACATCCATGAGCTGCATATTCAGTTTTTCGGAAACTACTAAACTGATTAAGTAGCGGAACGTTATAACGTCCATTACGGGAGAATACGTCTCATCGTAATCAATTCCAGGGCGTTGAGAGAAACCTTGCGCCACAAGGCGAGCTTTGTATCTAACAATCTCATTATTCTCATCACGCTTCCTTACGAAAACCCATTTATGACCAACTGGTCTAACATTGGGCGGTGTTGGAGCGACAGGTCCAAACACGCTTCGTTTCGTTAAGGAATCCAATTCAGCCTGGATTGCTTGTTTCCATTGAGACCAGTCCGTTCTTCGCTGACACTCAGCAACGGTACGAGGTTCCATATCATCATTGTTCATAATGTCAGTGGCCACTGCGTATATGAACACATCATCGATGACAGTCTCGTTTCGCTTCAAAATATCGTCTAAACTAGTATAATCGACAGATATTTCGAGGTTATCATGATGATTAGGAACTAGTGTTTCATCTGGAACACGCTCCTCTAATACATCACCGTGATCCTTAATGATCTCGTGTGGCAAAACAGATGCGACAGGATTTCTCCTCTTTCGAGGCAGAACATCCTTGGAACCAGACGGCCTTCCTCTTTTTTTCGGAAGGGCGGCGGACTGAACGGCCGACGGCAGCGTCCTTTGCTCGGTGGGTACAACCGGAGCAACGTGTTCAACCGGAACACGGCGTCTCACAGGGACGTCTATCCTTGCAGGCACATTTGCAGCAGGTATATGTGATCTCGTGACATTCGCTAAGTCATTAAATGCGTCTAGCATTTGATTTGCAACATTTTGCAGACCTAGGATTCTCTGCACTTCCTTATCACTATGTGCAGTTGGGGGATCTAGATGAGACATAGTGGGTACATGCCACGTTAATTCACGTCGTTCCTTATCAACGTTAACGTGCATTTCTCCCCCTAACGACGGGAAGAGTGTCTCATCAAAGTCACAATCCGCATGTCTAGCGGTAAAGAGATCGCCTGTCAAGGGCTCTAAATAGCGTATTATGGATGGGGATTCATAACCGACATATATGCCCCGTCGTTTCTGAGGTCCAAATTTGGAACGCTTAGGCGGCTCAATTGGAACATTGACTAAACACCCAAACACACGTAAATGTGAGACATCGGGCTCATATCCAGTTACCAACTGGTACGCAGATAGTGGTTGGGTGGCCATGGGCCTCAGACGGACCAACGCAGCAGCATGCAAAATGGCATAGCCCCACGCAGAAATAGGAAGTTTGGTGCACATAACCAAAGTTCTTGCAATCATTTGCAATCGCTTAATGAAAGCTTCTGCAAGGCCATTTTGGGTATGAACATACGCAACTGGGTGTTCAAGATTAATTCCCAAAGTCATGCAATAGTCATCGAAAGATTTTGATGTAAACTCCGCGGCATTATCAAGTCTAATAGACTTTATCGGATAATCCGGATGATGAGCCCTCAATTTAATGATCTGGGCTAAGAGTTTTGGAAACGCTGCGTTTCTTGTGGACAACAAAGCTACGTGCGACCATCTTGTCGATGCATCAACCAAAACCATGAAATATTTAAATGGTCCACATGTTGGTTGGATAGGTCCACAAATATCTCCTTGAATTCTTTCAAGGAATTGGAAAACCAATTTCGTAGGTTTCACACGAATTGGTTTGAGATTAGTCTTTCCAATCGAGCATGCTTGGCATAGGCTTTTCGGATTAATCACGAAATTCTTTCCTCCAAGAGTATGCCCATGAGATGCGTTCATCGTTCGAAGCATCGTATTTTGACCCGGGTGTCCCAGCCGGTCATGCCATAGCATAAAAGTGCTCTCATCAATCGGCACCCGCCGAATGATTAGATTGCTTTCAAAGTTTTGGATTGTAGTAACATACAAACCACTTGAAACACATCTCAACTTCTCCAGAATACGCTTTTGGTCGTATTGAGTGGAGGTGATGTGAAGGTATTCAATACCATTTTCACGAGCAGTTTCAAGATGAAACTTATTTTCTCGGATATCCTTAAAGCTCAACAAGGTACGACTGGACCTCGGAGAATATAAGGCCTCAGATACTTCAACAGGAGTACCATTTGACAACGTGAATTTAGCTTTACCAAAGCCTTCAACAAGGGTCGACGGGCCCGAAATTGTTGTCACTGAGGTTACTTTAGGCGTAAAGTTGATAAAAAAACCATTTATCTTTTAAGATAGTGTGTGTAGTGCCACTATCAACCAGACAATCAACTGCCCCACAATACATGCCTAAAAGTATAATAATTTAAAGTCGGTCACACGAATAAAAGGAATTTGCTCAATGAAATAACTTTAAATTATACGAGAAATGTTCAAAACATTATCCATAAAACAAACCATAATCCAAAAGAAATGAACAATATCCAAAGGAAAAAACATAATCCGAAATGGAATTGAAATAACATAATCCAGGAGCAAAACAGCTCAATTATTAAAAAGAAACGAAGAAAAAAAACTTTATTCTTCCATGTGAGCCTCAAAGTCAGGGGTCTCAAGAGTTTCTTTTGCACTAGCTTCAATCATGTTGGTTTCGACCCTTCTACCCTTGTGATAGTTTTCGACTTCTTGGGGAGTTGCCCTACAAGTCCTTTGCATATGACCATTTCCACCACATTTATAGCACAGAATTGGCATAGCGGCCGGATCTCTTGCTTTGGGACGACTGGCCCGTTTGTTCCTACCACCACGAGACTGCCTAGGAGGAGCCACAGGTCCTCGGTTCGGACGATTGTCCAAACCTCGCTTGGCTGGACGAGCATTACGCTCATCCCTGTTCCTTGGCTGACGGGACGACTGGCCCATTTCTCGTTTCCCATATCGTGGACGAGGTCCACGAACAACATTAGCATCAGGCATTGGAATTGCCTTTGAACCAGCAGGACGAGAATTACTGTTCATCATTAAAATGAGACTATTTTTCTCGTCCAATAACAACTGGGTGATGAGCTCGAGAAATTTGGTGAATTTAGACTGACGATATTGCTTTTGGAGCAGGATGTCAGAACTAGGAAATGTGGTGTACGTTTTCTCCAATAAGTCACTGTCGGTGAGTGTTTCACCACAATATTGGAGAGTAGCACGAATTCTGCATACTTTAGCGTTATATTTTTTAACGCTTTCGAAGTCCTGAAATCGCAAATTCAGCCAATCACGGCGGGCTTCAAGAAGCCAAATGGTCTTTTGGTGGTCGAAACGCTCTTTTAGAGAGTCCCACAATGTCTTTGGTGAGGTGGTCGCTATGAACTCAGATTTCATGGCGATTGATAAGTGGCGGCGAAACAGAATCATCGCCCGAGCACTCATTTCACGCGTTACTTCCATTTCACGCTCCTCCTCATCATATATGACATCCAATAAGCCTTGGGCATCTAAATGGTTTTGGATATCCTGACTCCAATACAAGTAGTTCTTGCCGACAGCATCCAAAATTGGAAAGTCAAGCTTGATTGACATTTTTCTACAATAGGAGAAAAGAAAATAAAGACTGGATTAGTCATCATATAAAACAACGGGTTTATATGTTTATGGTTTGTATAAGCACAAACTTTATTTCGAAACGACAGGTTCGAAAAACAAGTTTTGCTTTTAAGTGAAGAGGTTCTCTTTGATCGAACGACAGGTCGATCCTGAGACACCAATTCGGCGAATACATATCTATATAGACACATTCGGGGAAATTATTATTTACTCAACCCCTTTCGGTAGCTCTATTTGAACACGACCAGGAAAGACGGTGAGGGGGGTGGGCACGAATGCCTCTTAAAAACCGACCTCATTAGGAGAACGACTTCCGCCTTTATCTTTCCTAGACATCGTATCCAAATAGGTGAGCCTATTTGGGGAAGATTCTTAATTTTTCCAACTTAAATGTGAATATATACGATTTTCGCATTTTATATATGGCAATAATATTAATATCATAAATAATATCTATCTAGATTAACCACACATATATAAATAGGCAGTAAATATATTTTAGAATCTATCTAATCATGCAGTAGATTTGGTGTTATAAACAAATGAATTTAAGATTATCAATCAATCTATAAAGATTCTAACATATCAAATCAAATCTATTTAAGATTATCAATCAATCCATAAAGATTCTAACATATCAAATCAAATCAATTTAATATTATCAATCAATTCATGAAGATTCTAACATATCAAATCAAATCTATTTAAGATTATCAATTAATCCATGAAGATTCTAACATATCAAATCAATTATCTATGTTTATCGCCATATTAATAATTCTATACATGGTAGTTTTAACATGCAAGTAAACAATATATTTTTAATTTACCAATCAATTCTATATATGGTAAAAAAAATATTTTAACATGCAAAGGGGTTAAATTTACATGGAAACATATCAATTTATTCAATTAACATGCAATTTTTATTCGCTTGCCTTTTAATAAAAAAATTATATGCATGTGTGTGTATCTTATCAACCATATGTACTGTTTTCATATAAGTATTATACTACAGGACCATGCGTGTAATTACAGCAAACTATATATCTCTTTACAGCATTATTACATATACAGTCCAGAATTTCAGACAAGTTTCAGTTTAGTCCTTGAGTAATTTACAGAATAGTTTACAGATTTCAGATAATTACAAATCAGTACATACGTTTCAGTTTATAACATATCCAGTTCAGCGGATTTATACAACTACTATAATACCACATCAAACAATAAATTCATAGAATACTAACATGCCAGTAACATATATGTGTGCATACAGTTTAGTATTAAATACTATGTGGAGGTTATAATAACATAGCATGCTTCCAGTAACAAGCAGTAAACGCGTCATATGTCATAATTCTCTTTATTTATGCAATTAAACAGATTTACACGTATGAATGGATTATTAACAAGTAGTGCCAGTAACATCAGTTAGATGATTACATAACATGTACAGCCATTATTACATGCAATATATAACGTGTGGTTACACTACTGTTACGGTATAAATTGAGTTTTAAAAAAAATCGGTACCTTTCGCACGGTATGTTGGTGAAGGTCGATATAGCAATAACCTAATAAACCCGGATAAACCTCAAGGTTTATTGAATCTATAATCCGTACTTCGATCTCCGGAAGCAGTGCTGATAACGTGTTGTAATACACTATTAGCTACGTATATAGGGAGACAGAAGTAGAGAGAGGGGAGAACTATGATCTTTATTAATGAAGGAATATGAATGGATGTGAAATACAAGACCCCTAGCGCTCTTTATATAGATAGAGGGTTAGGGTTACAAGCCCACCTGGGCTCATTAAGTAAAAGCCCAAGAGTCCAATAATCTTACAAAACTAATAATATTATTGATTTATGCTTGGTCCATACTTGGAATCTCTATATGAAACTTTCATACTCATATGAGTATATATCGAGTATCTCTCGGGTTATGAACCGTTTACTATCTTATACTTTACAAAAAATTTAATTTTCTCTATTTTATTCTATTTTGTTCATTTTAGCGCCCTGTACAATATCAATTCATTCAATTTTGTATCTCATCCGTCAATTACTTTACAAAATGGACGACACGTGACTGCACGTGACTAAATTCTATTAACGTCTTTTAACGACAAGTGTATTTTGATCATTTATAACATAGGTCCAATAAAAAATAAAAAAAATAATAAATAAATACAAGTGACAGAATAATACATTTTTCTATTTTCGGTTCATTTCAATTCTTACCAAACATAAACATAACTCATAAAAAAATCAAAAGTTAGTCATGTGCAGACATGTGTCGTCCATTTTGTGAAACAATTGACGGATGAGGTACATAATTGAGTGGATTGATATTGTACATGGTTCTAAAACGAACAAATTAAATTAAAGCAGAGAAAATTGAATTTTTGATAAATTATATGATAGTAAACAGTTCATCTTCCCAGTCTCTCTCACGTGCTTTACTACGCTTTTATTGTTCTCATGCTAACATTTTCAACTTTGAATCTGAAATGCGTACGTCGAACCATTTAATCTTTCAAATTAAGAAGCAACAAAAAACCAAAATTTTAAAGAAAGATATCTTTAATATTATGAATTGAGATAAAAATTTGTAGTGCCGACAAAAAATAATAAACAAAATGTATAGAATCATAGAGCATTGAAAGATAAAAAGAAATAGAGAGCGTCAAGGAACTATGATAAACTAAATATATTTAAAGCATGAAAGCATCAGAGAGTATCTAATTGATCCATTTCACCTTTAACAATTTGAAAACTTAAACACCTAACACCAATAATTCCCAAACAAATATGGTCTTTTTTTTCCCTGTGAAAAATCAAAATATGTATCAAAACCAAAAATACCTTGAGATGAAGAGACCCAAAGTGGGAGAGTACATGGAAGAGAGAGTAGAAGTGTAGAACGGCCTAAAGAGAAAAAAAAGTACAATAGAGGGTAGTCTTGGTATATACTCGTCCCATTCTCATTTAATTGTTCATTACGAAAATACGTGCAATTTTGATCAGATTATAACTTGTATCAAAATTATCGAAATGATTTTTTTTTTTAAATCCAATTATAAAATTTAACATTTGAACTATATGATCAACTTTTAAAAATTTTCATTCCGACAATTTTGATACAAATTCTTGTACGGTCAAAATTGCATGTAGTTTCGTAGTGGACAATTAAATAGGAACGGTGGGAGTATAAGTTTATGTGTACTAAATTTAGAAAAGATTGGAGTGGTGATATTTCTAACAATTAAGTTAATTTTGTCATAAGTGATCATTTTTCCTAATTTTTTTTTACATGGTATTCTTTCATCTCAATTACTGTACAAAGTCTGCTTGTGGTTTAATTTCTTATACATCAAATGTATCGAGTTTCATACCCTTATGGATGTTTTTTCCCTTCGCAGGAAGCAGGAACCCTCAAACGGAAGATTTATTACAGTTTCTAGAACTACCCTATCTTCTAGATCATAACGCATCAATATCGGGGGAATAAGGCCATAATCCACCTCCATATGTTTCTTAAGGTACCATTTAACCGTTTCGTAATGGCTTTCAGCTGTGTTACTGTCTTGAATTCTACACTTGTTCAATTTAATTCCCAAACATGTAATCTAGCTCACAATCTTTAAAAACTTAAAACATCTGTCGTGTGACATCTTGTACGGGACATGCTCAGGGAGAGGTTTCTTACCAATCATAGTAATCAGAATATTGAAAATGTTCGTGAAAGGCGTACTTTAGTTCGTAGGGAAAATATATAAAAATACAGAAGGTGGGTAGCATAGTCAAAAGAAATTCAAAATTTTATAAAACTAAACTTAAAAGAACCCTCACACCCCCTCGCGCGGTGTTTTAGTGTTTTCGAAACGCAAGGTGGGCAGCATCTTTGCCCCTGTGAATGATGCTTTAAGCCTGACATGTCCAGTTTAATTTGGTTTTGTTTGACAGTAACAGTGATGTCGATCATGAAGTAGAAGAAACTGTTGAGGTTGACATCCCCCTTAAGGCATCAGCTAGCGTTGCTTCCGCCTATTCAGATCGTAAAATGAAATGCAAGGATTGTGAACTTTGCCAGGAATTCCCTATTGTAGATTCAGGCGTGCCACCTTTAATTTATTTACTCCCTATTGTTCTCGATCTACTACTCATTTATATTATTATGGGGCTCATCTATTTATACCCTATTGTTTATATAATCCATTTGTTTTGCTTTGACAATGCCTAAATACATACTAAAACTACGTCCTTTCATCTTGCTGCTTACTTCTGACTGGAGTAAATGTATAATATTTGTTCTATGAAGTAAATTCTTCTGTATGATACATGGTAAGATTTCACAACAAAATTTACCTTTTTAAAGTATAATCACTCAATCTCACAACAAATATAACTCTTTAATAAAAAAAAAGGCATTAATAACTCTTTCATTTGATAAGACGATGAGGTTTGTAGTTCATATTCAAGACGTCATTTTAATTATAATATTGGAACTAATTAATTACTATATGTTAGACAAGGACTTTTTTTTTTTTTTAATAATTAGTAACCTCGTTTGGAGATAAAATTACTTCGTAGGCGTCAGGGTTCGAACCCTCTGATAAATGTGGTATGTTCGGATATTACCAACCACTCGGGTTCCAACCCTGTGGTGAGCGCCAGGGTTAGACATGGACTCTGTTTGACCCAGAAGTAAACTATATTATTTTATACGTACACCCTTTGATATTTGGTCTTGTTGGAAAAAAAACCTTTGGTTTTATTTTGTTTTGAATGCAATTAAGTTGTAGGAGTTTCAAAATATTAATATCCCCATATTGATGGCTTTCATGAGTTACATTTTAAAAGACACTTTTCAAGACAAAGAAAAGACATATGTCATAACATACACATTCACACACATACACATGCATACATATAGAGAGAGAGTACCGCACCACCAACGGCCCGACCGTGGCTCGGTGCCGTTTCCACCGAGTCACATGTGATAGACGTTGTACCTTGGGAACGAAGTGCCCCATGTAGCCAGAAGCAGAGGTGGCGGGGCAAATATCGTTTAAGGGAAACTGCTCGCAGTTACCTCGTCTCGGACTTTAGTCCATTTCGGTATCATTTACATACTTTTAATTTTGAAGGTTGTAATTGTTAATTTATATATTTGAGAAAACCATTTTCTGTTTATTTGTCCATTTCTTTTTCGTAGAAATTATTGTGTTTATTTATAACGTACCCAACAATCTTAAACGATATTTCTTATGTTTCGTACGTTTATACAATAATTTCGGTGTATGGATTCACAGAAAATTATTTCCGTGGCTAAGACAGTTCTTTGGAAAATCATTTTCTAACAAACTTTGGTTTTAAGAAATTGGTGTTTCCGATAGAATTGTCGAAAACGGTTTTTGTGTTTTATTCTTATTTGGGTTTTTTTGGAAAATCCGGTTTCAGTTTTAAACCGTTACGTAGCTTGTATTATATGTATGTTGTTGTACATGGTACTTTTATTTGGTGCATGCCTTTTAGACTGCATGCTTAATAGTAATTCTTCATGTATTTTAATTCATGAATGCTTTTGGGTGCTTGGATTTGAGGTCAGTGACATGCCTTATATATATATATATGTATATATATATATATTCTTTTATATTAATGTGCAAGTATGTAATATGTATATGTTTGCGTGTATAAACAGATTGATATGTTAGTAATAGAATTGTTAACATGATGGACTTCTATCTTATTACTATCACAAAGCCCCAATAGTATATTTATAATTTGTTCTCTTGTGAACGTTTTATGTGTTGTACAAATCCCTGTTATAGTAGTTATTCATTTGTTGTTTTTCACATTGATGGTCTATATACATGAGATATTAATTTGTCCGTATATGTTATATGTTACTGATATGTGATTTTGCTGAAGAACAATATTCATGTGGTTTTAGAGTAGCTAATGAGTTATATTGTTATCATTTGCATACTTAGTACTATATTAATCAGTAATTAATGGTTGTGAGTAACATATATTGGATTTGTCATTTACATGGTTACTGTAACAAGCGTGTGTACACATGGCTCTTTTAATGCATAAATGGGTATTGATATTTTGTATGTAGTAGCATGTTTAAGAACCATTTTTTGAAATATAAAGTTACAAGTGAAGCCAGTGACTTGGACTTGATTTTATTGAGATTATTGGTTTATAATTAGTTTAGTTTTAAACATGAATTGGGTGATTGCTTGAATTACAATTCCACTGGGTATAGTTGTGTAGATTATATACTTTCATTAGTGGTTAATTGCATGCACATTATCATGTACGTTATATGTATGTTTCGGAATATGGGCTTTACATGAACATGTCTCATATTTAACATAGCATGTTGTCACTAAATTCAGATAAACGAAACGGGTAATTTAATACTTATTATAATGTGTATTCAAGGAGTTAGAACTTGTTTTTGACTTGTAACTCTTGCCAGAGTAACCCATGGTGGTTGCAGGGAATATTTAATTACCTTTATGTTGTTTCGTTTCTGTGTGTGATGCCTCAGTAGCTCTACCCATGTTTCCAAGAGTTTTGGATTTAATATCTATTACGTTATATCTTTGTTGGTATTTGTTATTAAAATTGTTAGTAATTGGATTTCAATTACAAAGTGGACAGTTTATTAGTAACGTAAGGTCGTTGTATAGTAACATGTATTTTATTGATATTAATGTGGAGATTTTCCACGTGGGAAAACAAAGTGAATCTATTTACTGGATTTGGAGAATGGATTATTATTCGAAACAATTCTAATAAAAGCTATTAAATTGGGGATTACGACAGAACTGGTTTCGAAATAGTTCTTGTAAAACCATTTTCTGATTTTCAGAATTTGGGGCTTACGACAGAACTGGTTCAAATTCTGAGATTATTCTTTGTAAAATCAGATTTATCTGGTGTTTACGGTTGAATAAATCTTTCAGAATTTGATAATCTTTTTCGGGAATGAACTAGAATACTCTTGCAAAATCAGTTTCTTGAAACCATGCATGGTTATAGAAATTTGGTTTTTGCGAATGAGGAGTTTTAGTTTCATTTTCCGAAATTAGATTGTGCGTGTTTGTTATTTGAGATAACAAAAAGTTTCCTGCGGGAAATGTCCGGAACACAGTGGATGCTGGAACTGACCAGAACATTGTGGGTGCCGGTGTAACTCCTATTAATTTTGCATGAGTGCATATTAATGACGGGGGTTACAAATACGAAATCACCATTATTAAAACCACTAATGTGGTGATATAATGGGTGATATCCTTATTAATTGTGATTTATTGCAATTTAATTTGGAGGGTTAAAAAAATTTATAACGGTAATCATTAATAAGATTAATGATGAGTATTTATAACTTCTTATTAATTGTGATTAATCGCAATTTAATTTTGAGAGTTATAAATTATTGTAACGACAGTCGTTGTTGGTATTTATGAATTGTAATGACGAATCGGTTACATATTTGGATGAAAGGTTATTTAATAACCGACTTGATTCATTCAAGAGCAAATAATTTGATGATTAACAAATTATAAATGGTCGTTGAGTTTATTTTAAGAATAAACAAATATCGGCTAATTTATTATTTGTTGAAATATTATCTTATTAATTTGCTGAAAAAACATTTAATAATTTGTTGAATTTAACATCTTATTAATTTGTTAGTAAAACATATTGTGAATATGTTGAGCTTGCTATTATTGAGAATAATAATTTAGTAATATTATATTACTATTATTGGGGGAGAACCCCGAGGGTCCCACAAATGTGGGGGTAACCCGTCGATCATGCAGATCGAGAATCTAAACGTACCCAAAAGCGCCTACGGGCGAGTGGGAGAAAACCTAACGGTTCAGTGGTATGGACTTAAAACGTCTGAAATAAATGATATCGTTTCATTTACCACATTGAAATCGATTAAGTTTCTCTATAACAGTGTGCATGTTCTGAGTGAGAACAAAAGGGAATGCACGAACTGTGGGGGCGTTAATGTGTGTAAACGTTTTAAACGTTTGAAAAGCCACTAACAAGTGCAAGCATACAAATCTAAATCATGACTAGTGGTTTTGAAACCTAAAGGGCAGTAGCCTTTCGGTAGCCAAAACACTAGAATCAAATTGGGGGCAATACATGAGTGACTATTTGTTCAAAATGAGCATTTTAGTCGATACTCTTGTGGTCAATAATGACATGTTGAATTATTCAACCAAGTCACTGATTTGACATGATATAGTAGGTGATGAAAATATAAAAGCTTAAATGTTTTATTTTTCTAAATCTATTATTTAAATTGAAACACAAATATGAGTTTGTGTTTGAAGTAATGTATTGCTAAGTCTTCAGTTCGAAGTTTTCGAACGGAGTACATAACCAAATGGTTCGATGCATTTGAGATGAGTGCAAAACCAAGAAGGGTTTAAAAGATATTTCCTCAATTTATTGATAGATGTATTAAACACTGATATGTCTACTTGATGAGAAGTAAAAATAAATCAGTCGAGATATTCATTCAAGTAAGAATGAATACGTGAATTCTATTGTTGAGGATTAAGGCTTGTCAGAAAACATGTTTAATCATGGGTGTTCTGTTGTGTTAATCTACCAACTTTAATTCAATGATTAAGTGTTAATCATTAAATGATAGACTATTTTTGGAAGTGTTAGATATTGTCTAACTAGTTCCGAAATGGTATATTCACATGGATATGAATACATGATCAGTGTGATTGAAACGGTGAATTTGAGACACCGTTCACATAATTGTGTTGATGGAATGACACCAATCGTTAAAGAACGACTTATTATTCTCTCGAGCAAAAAATGTAGTTCTTAAACGATGAATATCATGTTGATAAGTTCAGGATTAAACTCTGAATTTGTACGGGAAGTGAGCTTTCCTCAAACTATGTGTTGAACAAACTATCGCTTAGGAAGTTGGACCAAACAGTTAGAATTATAGAAGGCATGGTGCCTGACTATAAGTTATTGAAAGTTTGGTGCTACCTAAGAAAGGTCTCAATCTTGTTCCTTGAAGGACTTGGATAGGATCGAAAACGGTAGATTGTGTGTTCTTCGGATAAGCACAAAATATAGCGCTGATCGGTTTCTAGTGCATAAGGCACATGGCTTTAAAGTGCATATAGAACATTGTTCTATGCCCGAGAAGCATACTTTCTAAAAGAAAAGTTTTCCGCAAAACTCTAACGCCTGGCGAGTGTGACCAATACGTTGAGGGTTCAAAGCATGACGCTACCCAAGACAAGTGAACACTCAAACGGTGCTGGAAAAATGTGGAAAGTGAATCTTTTAAGGAAGATGAAGTGCATCGGCAAGGTAAAAGGGTAAGTAATGAAACTTCCTTTGTCCCTTGACCTTCATGAGTGAAGGTGAATCGACGATATTGAAATAATCAATATTATCCATATAATGTGTATATGGGAAGATGCCATCAACAATGAGGTTGATAGGCACGTGAGAAATAAAGTCAATTACTTTAAGTAAACTGACGGTTTTGATAATTTTAATGTCTATACTCTAATCTCTATAAAAAGGACGCATCATTAATTAATGAGAACATGTGTTTTATAAATGGAGATCTAGAAAAGTAGGAACAACCCTTTGGGCCGTGGTTCCGTGTAAAGTAAGCCAAGGTGCGAAAACTTGTTAAGTCGTTATATGGACTAAAACAAACACCTAACTTCTCATAGGTAGTCTCTTGTACGTCAAGAACTGCACTAGACCAGTTATAGCCAACTCAGTGAGCAGACTCAGTAGGTTTGCCAATGAGGCTTCTCAGATACATGAGGTATACTGCCAATCATGAACTGCATTATACGAGATGTCCCAAATGTTTGGAGGGTATTTAGATACCAAGTGTATCTCGAACTTTAACAGTACAAGGTCCATTAATGGATATGTTTGTACTTAAAGAGGTTGCAGTCTTATGGAGGTCTGTTAAATAGACCTGCATAGTTGGAGAAACTGTAGAGTTAGAATTCATAACGTTGAATCAAGCTACAGAAGAGCCAGATTGGCTGAGAAGTCTTGGGAGGTATTCCAAGTGGCTAAAATCTGTTCCCGCAATAAACGTGTACTGCTGCAGTCAGTCAGTTATTAAACGGGATCAGAATAATTTGTATAATGGAAAGTCCCGACAAAGTCATGACATATTCGTCGGAGACACAAATCCGTAAGAGGAATTGCTAGCAAAAAATTATGGTATCCATAGACTTTGCAAGGTCTAAGGATAATAATGCGGATCCATATACAAAATGCTTGACTCGTAGAGGAGTTGAAGCATCATCGAGGGAAATGGGGTTTGAAGCCCAATAAATTGGAAACCTTCGCATAGGTAACCCAACCTGAACTGGAAACTTCAGTCTCGGGTTCAATGGGAAACTGAATTGTGCGGGTAACCGAACAAAGCACTCGAGAACATAAGTTCTCAGCCCATTTCTATGATGAAAGAGTGATAGACCTGTACCATTTTAAGGGTGAGCATGAGGCTCTTAATGAATCAAGTATCTCGAAGGTCGAGTGGGGTGAGTCAGGACACCCTTGACTTGAAAATCACCTATAACGAGTGTGTATGGCCGATACTATGTGATGATCTAGGGCTAAATCACTAGAGCACTCGGTTGAATTTGCCAAGGCAGTCCAGGGCCAAATATGGACAACAACCAAAGGGCTTAGTAAGTGGTGTAGAGAGGACATTGTGTGAGTATTACCCTGGTATGCACAAACGCTAAAGGGTTCAAGGCTTTAAGGCTACCCAATAGTAGCATATCAGATTTTACATCACTATGGCAGGTTCAAGGCGCGCGCTACCTGTCCTTATGCAGTGAATTCTCGTGGTTCTCTCGATTGCATTTAGTTGCACATTGCATGTTTTAATGATTGCATTCATGTGGGGGATTGTTGGAAAAAAAACCTTTGGTTTTATTTTGTTTTGAATGCAATTAAGTTGTAGGAGTTTCAAAATATTAATATCCCCATATTGATGGCTTTCATGAGTTACATTTTAAAAGACACTTTTCAAGACAAAGAAAAGACATATGTCATAACATACACATTCACACACATACACATGCATACATATAGAGAGAGAGTACCGCACCACCAACGGCCCGACCGTGGCTCGGTGCCGTTTCCACCGAGTCACATGTGATAGACGTTGTACCTTGGGAACGAAGTGCCCCATGTAGCCAGAAGCAGAGGTGGCGGGGCAAATATCGTTTAAGGGAAACTGCTCGCAGTTACCTCGTCTCGGACTTTAGTCCATTTCGGTATCATTTACATACTTTTAATTTTGAAGGTTGTAATTGTTAATTTATATATTTGAGAAAACCATTTTCTGTTTATTTGTCCATTTCTTTTTCGTAGAAATTATTGTGTTTATTTATAACGTACCCAACAGGTCTAACTAACAACTTTCCTTGCATTGACACTATCTAGGGTAACAGAGAGAGATATTAATGGCTAGATGAGACAGATACAGGCTTCGATTAGAGTGAGTCATTGGAAACTTAGTATAATGATTTATGTAAATTAATTATTGGATACTATGATTAGGGAGTAGTTTCGTTTAGAATCTTACATCATGTCGTAATTTACATTGTGATTGAAAAATAAAAGTAATCGTGGTCTACGCATAATGCAATAAAAATATAGAAAATATGTATAGTTATAATATAAATATGTGGATAATATAAAAAAAACGTAGTTTAAGATTTAAAAGAATGTTTGGTTGTTAAAGATGGATAAATAATTTTATTAGTTTTTAGTTTTTATATTTTTATATTTTGATGGGAGTATGATATTATTGTAATTAATATAAATGTATATATGTATTTTTAGAACAAAAGTTGTTAAATTGGGCAGACTCATTTGACTTGCATTGACTTATTATAACATAATGATGTTCAAATTACATACAGTTTATAATGCACTCACATACTTTATAGTTTAATCTAACGGATGAAATAAACAAGAAACATGAATTGTCTAGATTTAGGCGTAGATTTTGTAATTTTTCTTTTTTATATATTTTTAATATATAAAATAAGATTCATTAAAATCATTGAACTTTTTTTATCATCTTTAATTGATACTTAAGTTTAGAATAATCTTAACTATGGTTCTATAATTTTATTTGGTTTTTATTGTGTTGTAAAGTTAGTTTTTATTTAGTTTTTATTGTGTTTATCTTATCCGTTAGATTGGATTATGGAACTTTAGAGTATATGAGTGCATTATATACTCTAGAATTCGAATCTAGAAACAAAGGAATGTTTAACTCAGACTATAGAGGCACGGATTCATTTTTCAAAAACAAGCATATATATTTGAAACTTTTTCAATTTATAATTTCTTTGGTGCATATTTTGAGATTTATTATAAAAGATTCATGGTTAAAATCTTTTTTAACATTAGGTACAGATGGTTAAAATCACTGATTTACATACGTATCAATTTTTAAACAAGGTACAATCACAAATCGGATTTTTGATAATTAAGTTCGAAAATATATATTAAACATTAACTTTCCCAAAATCTATTTTAATGTTAGATACATATGCTCAATAATGTTGTATACTTTTATTAATTATTTGTTTCTAACTTTGTTACTCACTAGTATATTGAGACGTATCATTTTTTAAACAAGAATTACAAATTGAGTCTTTCATAATTAAGTCTGAAAATATATACTAAACAACATTAACTTTTTCCAACTTAATAACTAAATCTGAAGTTATTTGAAGTTATTCAAGGACCTTGATGTTAGATTGGACAAAATTTTCACAGTAAATACAATTTTATGTTACTGTTTTGTTACTATTATGTTGCTAATCATAATGAATTAATCACAGATTGGGTTTTTAGTAGTTAAGTAGAAAATTATATTATATCAAACACTAACTTTCACAACTTAATAACGAACTCTTAAGTTATTATAGGACCATTGATCCTAAATTGGAAGAACGGAACGAAAACGAGTTTATTTTCTCAAAACTAATTTACTGGAGTAGTTCACAATCACATATTTTCCACGCTTACCCTTATTTCTTTCGCCATAAATTTCAGTTTCTAGACACAAAAAACTCTTACAAATTCCCTTCTTTTATCACGCCTTGTTTTATTTAATATTCCCAAACTCTGTACATAAAATAACTTTAACTATATATGACGAAGGGGAAATTTTGGTGTACACTTATATAATAATTATCAATCGGGTTTTTGATGATTAAGTCTGAAAATTTATGTTAAACATTAATTTTTTCAAAATCTATTTTAATGTTAGATGAGGGGCGGACCCTGAGTACAAACGAAGGGGCCGGGGCGTAATTAACAAAGCTTCGATTTTTTTTTTTTTAAATATGTGCTTTGTGTTGTAAAGTCTATTGGAATGTATATAGTAAAAAAAATAGATTATAGTAAAAATAATGACTATAGTTTTGTATCAGCGGTATAATGTTTTAAAAAAAAAAACGAATCTAAAAATTTTTGAACCCATGACTTTTAACACTTAAAACAAAAAGTTATCCACTCGCCTACACTACAAATTTGAATATGTTTACATTATATATTATATATTTAAAAGAGTTATTTATGTATACTTAAAAAAAATGATTTTTTTTTTATTTTTTAATTCTTGTTCCGGATCAGGGACGCTTGTCCCCCTTTACATACAAAAATCCGCCACTTAGAGCATTTACAATACTGTGCCACTTAGAGCATTTACAATACTGTTGTTATCTATATTGTTAACTAAAATAGTTAGGTAACAATACATTTTTTTGTTTTCATTAGAACATCTCTAATAGTGTTGTTATCTCCATTATTAAGTAAAATAGTTAGTTAATAATACATTTTTTTTTATCTGCATTAGTTGTGTTAAAGTATGTGCTATCTTTATAGATGTTAAAAAGGTTAATTGTAACTGAACACGTGACAAACACAGCCCACAATTAACATTATTATCTACTATAAATTCTCCCCATAAAAATAGTAACCAGTAAAATAAAAAAGAAATGGTTAATTAAAAATTGATAATATTGTTAATGTGAAACTAATGTGCTTATTAAATTTAAGATGCATATATGTCATTTAACACATTTTTAAACGATGATGTATCGGTACTTAACTTTAAAAAGTTAACAAAATTATTATGGATGCTTATGTTAAATAATGTGTTATCTTTATATATGTTAAAAAGATTGTTAAAGATAACAATGATTTTAATGTTTTTAATTGATGATGTGACAAAATACCATTAATTTGAACGCGAACTCTATTTTAACTATTACTATTTAGTTACTATTTCAGTGGGGTTTACAAAATGACTAATTAATAAAATTTAAATTAATACTTATTTTTAATTAAAATTAGATAAATTTGTTAATTTAATACACTAATATAAATGTTAAATTTCAGTTACACATGTGTCATTTAACATGCAATTAAATGATGACGTGTCAAAGTTAATATTATTAAAATTAACACAACTATTGTGGATGCTCTTAGATACTAATGCTCAATAATACTGCTTACTTATATATATATATATATATATATATATAACTTTTTAAACAGTAATTTGTGAAGTTTTTAATAGGAAAGTATATTTAAAACATTAAGTTTTGGAACTAAATAATAGTAACGAAATTTGAAGTTCTTAAAGGACCATAATTGAATTAAATTGGAAGAACGATACAGAAATTGATTTACTAGCGTAATTAACTATATAGTATATAGTAGAAGTAGACGAAAAAGGAAAGTTGTAGAAAGAAAAAGGAAACCGGTGGAGGGTATGACGGTAATTTACTAGATTGACAATCACATCTTTTCCACGCCTATTTCTTCCGCCATAAATTTCAGTTTTCTAACAGAGAAAAAAAACAATTACACTCTTACAAATTCCCTCCTCTTATAACGCCCTATTTTATTTAATATTCCCAAACACCCTGTAAAAATAATAACTTAACTATATAGCATACATTTAATATATACAATTACGTGTATATATATATATGACGATAAAGGGGAATATGACGCATTGTTACTCATCATCAGTTTCCGTTATTGTTACAGTGATGGCACTATCAACTCTGATTATAGTTCTATTTACTCATGGGTTTAGTATTGAGTCGAGTTCAAAGTTAGTATTTGCGAAAGTAGCGAATGTGCAGTTACGGAGTACTAAGCAGCCTGATGATCAACTCCTCTTTCTCTCTCCTCCTCGTCCCACTACTACCGTAACTATTTATTATTATTATTATTATATATATATACATATGTATGTATGTATATATAGATTCCTTTGCACTTCTATACATGTACACAATATATAAGCACGTAATATTTGATAGTACTATCATACTTGTTCATGCTTTTGTTAGATACGTGATATTTTTAAGTATTCACGGTTAAGATTTTTTTTCCTTTTTTTGTTTTTGTTTTTTCCCCTTCCAAATTCATGGTTAAGTTGATTGGCACAGAAGCTGTGTGTTTATGCATATATATATATATATATATATATTTAATGGTTTGCAACAGAGGCTTTGTTTGGTGTTATTAAATGGATTTGTTGCTAAATTTGTAACTGGTTTGGTCAAATAGAAACAATTTTATGTTGTTGATTTGTTGTTATTTAGTTGTTAAACAACGATTTGCTTCGTTGCTAATTCTGAATTTTTGTAGCGGAAGCAGATTATATATGTATAAAAGTGATGTAGCAGCTTAATTGCTAAAGATGGGATGAGAAATTAATAGTATAATTATGTATAAAGTATGATTGATTTGATTGTTTCTAGATTTTAGAAAATTTTCTAATATTAACCAATAACACAGTTCGTGAGAATTAAATATGGGTATGTGATTTATGAATTTGGTTTTGGTGTTTGATTTGTTTGTGTTTACTTGTTATATTATTCCTCTATGAATGGTTAGATACACAATCGTAATTTGTATCGTATAGTTCTCTTTCTCCAAATTAAATCAAGCTAATAACTTGATCATAATGTAAAGGACTAGCACAAAATATGTGCGTATCGATTCTGTTTATGATTAATTTCTTCAAGATTAAATTAATTAATTAAAATATTAACACAATTGTCGTTATATTTCAGAAAAGAGTGGAAAAGGAAGGCGGAAGAGTAGAGAGAGGGTTGGGAAGAGCGAGGGCTGCGATCCAAGAGGCAGCTTTGAGTTGGACTCGGAATATCTCTTCACAATTCGGAAACAAAAGTGACGATTTCATCAACAATGGCATATACCGAAACCCCTCTGCATTCTATCAGTGAGCCCCTCTTTCCCACTAAAATTTCACTAATCATTGTTATGTACATAATTTGCCTACTTACCTGTTTCATACGTTTTATGTTTGTGAATTGTGATGCTTCATGTTTCTTTATCCTATTCTTAAAATAATCTGTAAAAATACACTAACTAACCCGTACCTATAAAATTTCAAAATCATTGTATTTCCATATCGTACTGTATACGTATAAATGCTTCCTAGGAACCTCCAGAAGATGAGTTTATTTTTTTGTAATTTCATATATCTTTAAAATTTAGAATGGGTTGTACTTGTAATAATCACAGAATCGTTGATTCTAATCAATTAGAATAATTAGTGTCGTATTATTAGCAACTTCGATCCATTTGCTCTTGTGATATTTTACATTTATATCCTTTTAATTTGCTTGTTACTTATGAGCTATTTTGATGAAGTGAAGTGATTTAATGACTTGTGAATAGTTTTGTTAATGTCTAATTGACTTTTACATAAGATTAATTTCTGCATGACAGTTTCACGTCTAATTGATTACACTTCAATTCTAAAAGCGCTAGCTATAATTTCATGTCTTTGTTGATAAAATGATTGTTCATGTATTTTTTGTTTTCTTGTGGTTTGACACAGTTTTTTTTATGCACTTACTAACTATTTCAATCAATTAAGATTTAAATTTACAATATTTAATCTCTGGAGAAATTAAAGTTTGTATAATTAAGTATAATAGACTGATTTCAGTTTTTCTATTTACCTTGTTAATTTTTGTAAGACTGAAACAATGATTATTTCCACTGATACCCCTTCTATTATTTCCAAGATGAAGAACACACCTTAAGATTTGAAAGTTGTTTGAGTAGATAACTAAAATAAAGGTGAAAAAAAAAACAGAAGTATATAAAGAACTGGGCATGCAAATGTATGTTATTAACAACTTTCCTTTGAAGTCTCAAGTCTCAACCACAAAATGAAAGTTTATATAATCATATATAGAGATGCTTTTTCACTTGACTAAAAACACTTTCATTGTTTCCCCCCCTTTAATATAAGCATTCCTTCAAGTGAACGCGTGCTAAATGTTCAGCACTAAATTCTCCTTTGAACTCTGTTCTGACAAGCCTCTCCATGTTATTGTTTTAGTTCTTTTTATACAAAGCAGAGTAAAAATTATATTTTAGGAGTATCAATTAGAAATAAAAACATATCAACCAAACAAATAAGATAATGAAAACAACAAATGACAGCAAATATCCATACCATATATGTACTAGGAAATAACTAACTCTCGCCAGGTCCTATAGCTAGAAAGGCCCAACAGGTTCAAGTTTATAACAAAATAGGCAACTTGAAAATCTTTTCTTATCTATATTGAAAGTGGCATTTCATCTAATATGACTTTAATTATCATATGGTAGTAAGGTAGTTTGTGGTTTCATGTTACGTACTAATCCTTAAATCAGTATGTAGGTTAATTTATGACTTCATATTAGCTGTCTTTTAGATGAAGTTTTGTGTAGTTTAAGTTAACTTTGGATGTATTATGATGAGCATCATGCGCTGATAATTAAGGAGTATAAAGACTGGTAAGTGGCAAGTGCTAGTAGTTGGTATTGCTTTTTTTGCATGAAAGCTTATTATACAAGTTGTTCAACAATTTATCAGTAAAGCATTATGATTGTCATTCACACGTTCGATCTCTACTTTACATTCTCTTTTCTATATGGAGTAAAGTTTAAGGTATGCACATATATGAGACTGAAATGTAATTATTTTTTAAAATAAAAATGAAAAATGAAATTTTCAGTTATTGATAGATGGTATGCGTTTATAAGTGAGTAGAAACTTAACTGCAAACAGATTGAATATTAGAAAATTAATACTATGTATATATCTTACAAATTTCATCCTGGACATTAGAAAAATAAAATTATTTTTGATTTCGAATAGATTTCATTTTTCGCATCTATTCTCAGAACATTATCTTTATTTCGTTCAGAAAAATTCCTTTTGAACACATATTTTACTCAGAAGTCAGAAGTATGCACATTATAATTTAATAGCATTATGAAGTCACAAAACATTTTAGTTCCATATTTTCATTTTTAATCTAACTTTTTAATTAAACTAAGAAAAAACAAATAAGGCCAGGGAAAATTGTGGTGGTGTCAGGTTTTTTTCTTTCACAAAGATGATGCTACTTGTTTTTACAATGGTGAGCCATCTATGGGTTATTACTGCAGCATCATGAGCTATTTATCTAAAAGGTAGTGTATTGATATTTATCTTCCGGACTTGGCTCTAAAGCATCTTATGAGAGCAACTCGAAAAGTGCAGTTAAAATAACAACTAAAATGCATCTATAGATTTAAGTCAATCTACAAAATTATGGGAGACAACTACGATCTAGTATTATATACTCCATCCGTCCCTTATTAATAGATACATTTGTAAGTGTGTGAAATTTAAGAGTGTGTTAAGTAAGTTACAATTATATTCACAAGAAGACAAAAAAAGTCATATCATAACTTTTTGTGTGTGATTTGTAAATGATAGAATGATAATTTAAAGTAAATTATTTTGCTAAAATAAGAAAGTGATCAGCTATTTAGCGACGTGCTGAAATACAATAGTGATCAATTATTTAGGGACGAAGGGAGTATACAAGCTTCTGGACTTAGCTTATTAGTTTGTTTCAGATGATTCAATCCGTAGATTAGAAAAGACTAGGAAAATTGATCTTAACTGTGAAGTGTGAACTAGCAAATGCCAAATCGCCTTTTAAAATAAACTTAGAGTAATGCCTTCTTATTAACTAGTATAGTGCTATTTGTTTCGGACCTTTTTTCTTTCTTTTTTATGAATGATTGTATCCACACCAATTTTGTAGTTATTCAATGCTCAGCTTCCAAAATTGTTGGTACATTGAATAGCTGAGCCTGGGGACCAAATACAACCTGGCTTTTTATCATACAAAGAATGTTAGTGCAAGCCTTCTTTAATCACATTGTTTTTACTGTAACACTCAAGTAAATTCATAACAAGAGTTTGTTTCCTGTAATATTCTCACGATCTGATAACGAGTTTTATGTTTGTAACTGCTCCTAATTGACCTCTCACTTTTTTATGTGCTAATTCTACAAATTAACAGGAGTTATACAGAGATGGAGCGTAGGTTTAAGGTTTACGTATACGAGGAAGGGGAGCTACCAGTAGTACATGACGGCCCCTGCAAGGACATTTATACAATAGAAGGCAGGTTTTTACATCAAATGGAAAATGGATTTTACAGCAAGAGATTTAGAACTAAGGATCCTCTACGAGCACATGCTTTTTTTATGCCCTTTAGTGTGGCGTGGATGGTAAAGTACCTCTACAAGCCTCTCTCTTACGAGCTTTCGCCCCTCAGGAACTTTGTATCTGACTACGTTAGGCTAATATCTACGAAACACCCCTTTTGGAACAAGACACAGGGTGCTAACCACTTTATGCTCTCTTGTCATGATTGGGTAATCTTTCTTCTCTTCTTATTGTAAGCTTTCTATACTTGAATAGTTCAAATTTACTTTATGAAGTACTAGTAAAAACTAAGCTTTTATTGTCATGATACTTGACATATACTTATCTATGAAGTCTTATAATCATGGCAAATGAACTTGGTTTTCACTACTGATAAAGTAAATTTGTATTTCATGACAATGGTTCATCTTAGAGTCTTAGTAAACCATTTTTCCTTCGATAAGTGGACCTTCAGAAAAATCTTCGTGGTGCTTAACTGCTTACTCGTTAAACTCTTGTAGTAATTAAGCTATAGTTAAAATTCTCACATTTTGGTTGGCTAATACTTCATACTCTCTTGCCATGATTTGGTAATCTTCTTTCAGTTCTCTTTAAGTTTACTATTTTTTTTTAAAGTATTAATAATGATTGCAATAAGATGTATGATATAGTCATACTCATAATACTCACCTTTGCTTATTTGTGAAGTCATGGCAACTGAACTTTGTTTTTAATTTTTTTCAAATAATTTATACTCCATTTTTTTTGGGTGATTTGGTTTATTTGCGAGTCTTAACGTACCTTGTAACAATGCTAACTTAATAGAACTTATACAAACAAAATTATACCGAGCTCTTACTATCTGGTATAGTCGTAATAGTAATAGCGCACGAGGTATGATATAGTCATACGAATCTGTACTCGTTAGATTAATGAGGCCCGCTACTTGAGTTGATACTCATTTTTGTCAATTTTACCTATTTATTTGTAAGTTTTTTTTTTTTTTTTACCAATCCTCCATTGAAATCCATGTGTCTGATTTTTTCTTAACTGGCAAATTGCAGGGGCCTCATGCGACACGAGGTAACGCAGACCTATACAAAAATTCAGTAAGAGTTTTGTGCAACGCAAACTCCTCTGAAGGATTCAACGCACAGAAAGATGTAAGCCTGCCCGAGATCCATCTCAAAAGTGGCGTTGTCCCCCACAAACTTCTTTCTCCCCCACCACCTCACTCTCCTAGGCCCCATCTCGCCTTCTTTGCAGGTGGGCTCCACGGACCCATCCGCCCCTCTCTTATCCAACATTGGAAGAATCAGGACCCACTTATCCAAGTCTACGAGTATCTCCCCAATGGCCTAGATTACTACTCATTTATGCTCCAGTCCAAGTTTTGCCTATGCCCTAGTGGTTATGAAGTTGCGAGCCCTCGAATAGTTGAGGCTATTTATGCAGAATGTGTCCCGGTTATATTGTCGGACCATTACGTATTGCCTTTTAGTGATGTTTTAAGATGGGAGGCATTCTCCATAAAGGTTGATGTGGCTAATATTCCGAGACTCAAGGACGTCTTGATGGCTGTGTCGGAAGAGCGATACACAAAATTGAAGGAGGAACTAAGAGCCGTGAGGAAGCACTTTGTGCTTAACCAACCTCCCAAGAGATTCGATGTGTTTCATATGATTTTACACTCTGTTTGGCTCAGGAGAATTAATTTAAAGCTTGAATAGGATAATAGAATGCCAACATAGAATATGTTCCACTTGATGATTTAGGCATAATTTGGCGTCGTTTTGAACAAAACTACAGGATCACAGATGTGTAGTGTATGATATATTTTTTTTATTGTATGTGTTGTTCAAGACCTAGACATTAGAACATATGAAGAAAAGCAAGATCTTGGTGTTTAATTAATAGTCAATTACCAATTTATGACTTGTGTTTGGGAGGAAAAACTAATTCTTTTTCTTTGAAAACAATAAGCATAATAGGAATGAGTACCTGGGAAAGGAATACTCAACCACCTGGTGTCTAGGAACCGTCTGATTCAGATATGTATACATGATTCATGAACACAACATTAATTGGCACCAATCTATTCCATCCAATAAAGCAATCAAATTACAAACAAATACAAGTGTTAATGAATCACGAACGTATTTCTCTTGTAATCGTTAACGAGGATTTTAGACAATTATTGTGAAAACCCAAAACAGTTCTGCATTTGGTTGCCTAGCAATAAAAAAGTTTATGAACATTTTATTAACTTACGTTGCTCAAACTTTATCTACGCTGTCACAAATTACTCAGGCCTGTTTTGCTAATTGAGTCGGATCATACATTCCAACTTATTTAGGCCGGAGAAACAGAAGACCTCTGCAAAAAAAAAAAAACTGGACATCGAAATGTTTATCAACTAAACTTAAAGCAAAACTATCTATATCTGTGACTTTACAAAGTCGAAGAACGAATGCCCAAATGTTAGTCACAAACAACTATTTGCCATAAAACTTGTACTAATAAACATATACCAAATTGTAGATTGATGTGAAATCGAGTGCTCATGTATGACAGGGACTATACAGCTCAATATGTACATATATCTAAGGGACTATCCCTCTAGTAGTATGGAGAACCAGCAAAAACCTTGACTAAGCTGAGAAATTAGCAGGCGACGTTGACTCAGCAGACCTTTGTGCTCGGATGCTGGTAGAACTAAACTCCATAGAAGTTTGCGGAAACGAGGGATCCAACGGTAGCCATATTGCATTAGGCCTAGATTCGGGTACATACATAAGTGGCTCATCTGCGTTCAGAAATATTTGAACAACCTTTCTCATCCTAGGCCGAAGTGTAGAATCCGGGTGCAAACATGCAAGCGCCACTAGTAAACTCTTCGTCACTTGTTTCTCATCGTAATTCCCTGCGGTAATTCAAATAAGTAATAATACTAAGTAAAAAATAATAAAAAGGTGTTCCGAATCTCCATTTTGGAAAAAAGTATAACCTACATATATATCAAGATATATATAGTTTACAATTATGCGGGGTGCTTACCATCAAGCGATGGGTCCACACAGTTAAGCAAAACACCCCTTTCGTAACAATCCCACACACTATCTACCAGACTATCGTCCTCCATAATAATTTTCGACCTTTTCCCGCAAACCACTTCCAAAACCACCATCCCAAAACTGTAAACATCGGATTCCGGTTTTGCTCTCCCAGTATAGCTCACCTAGGATGTACGTAAAAAGAACCAAATGATCAAAAGAACTGTTTAACCAATCCGATTAACAATCAGACCAATCCGATTAGTTTTTCTTCATTTATTTAAGATATATAACTTTTTAATTCAGTTTGCAGTTCTAAAATACATCTGCACAAAAAGTTTTATGTTTTAAAAATTATATGTTACGTACGTATATATCTATATAACTGTGAGCTCATGTATTATGATAAGATTTGAACTTGCTAAGCATCTGCTTCTTAATATAGCAGGTTTTGACTGTGAAGTAGGTTGAAATTCAAATCGGCTAACTAAACCAAGCTCAACCAGTTATTTGCAATTGGTTCAGCTTGCATTTTCTTTAAAATGAACTCACCTCAGGAGCCAAATAACCGATGGTCCCTGCCATCAGCGTGGTAAACGATGCCTCATCTTGTAATAGTCTAGCGAGGCCAAAGTCGCCGAGGTGTGCGTTGAATTCTGTATCTAACATTACGTTGTTGGGTTTTATGTCTCTGTGAACAACAGGGTTCTCACACTCTTCGTGCAAGTATAGTAATGCAGAGGCTAATCCAACAAGTATTTTGTACCTGATTTCCCAATTGAGAAAAAGGCTCCCTTTGCCTATATACCGATCGAGGCTACTATTGGACATGTATTCGTAAACTAGGAGGAGTTGGTCGCGGTCATGGCACCACCCCTGGAGTTGTACCAAGTTTTTGTGCCTCATGCGCCCAATTGTGCATATTTCGGACAAATACTGTTTCTCACCTAATTTGGAAAATAAAAAATGGACTACATTATAGTATAAGTTTTTACAACCCCATAATTTGTTATAAATAGTGATCAAATTAGGAGATGAACAATGTTGTTGCTCAAAAGTCGTAATACAAATTGATTAGCAATCTTTGTTCTTTTTAGTAAAAATTAAAAAACAAGCAGTTCATTAGGAGAGAAATTAAATTACCTTGTTTGGATGTTGCCGAGACCTTTTTAACAGCAATATTTGCACGAGGATCCGATAACACTCCCTTGTAAACACTTCCGAAACCGCCACTTCCCAATAAATTATTCTTGCTGAAGTTATTAGTAGCCTTCTTGAGCTTTCTGTAAGACAACAACTTTGGACCATTCGCCGCTACAATCAACGCTTCTATCTCCTGTTTCCTCGCTAGTCTCGCTCTCTTCTTCTTCTGATACTTACGTACAAACGGTATAGACAAAAGACTAATCACCACTAAGCCTGCTATTATGGGAACAACGGTCACCACCACCGTGTTCTTTTCTTTTCCTAAAGACTCTTTTGGCAATTCAATGGAAGTGAAATTCCAAGAAAGGACCTCGTGAGTCTCGGTTAAAGTACCCGTAGCTGCTGTAAAACCCACGTATACTGAGCTCGGGACCATACTTTTCATTTTAATCGTGTGGTTAAAAAGGCTTACTAAAGGTTTCCCAGCATATGCCACATATACCTGCAAACACGCAGAGACGGTTTAGAAAATTTGGGTCATGACTCCTTACATAAATTTTAAAATTCATGTAAATTTTCTATATAACTATTGTTATCGACAATGAGTTACATGTTTAAATTGTTAACACAGGCTTAAACTTGCGTATACATAATTGTGTTGGTTTCCGTGTACGAAATAACAATTAAACAATAATAAATGACTAAACAAAATTAAACAAAACCAGTGTAATCTTTATTAATTTCGAATTGGAAAGGATATTACTGATTACAACATGTAAATACTGAATATTAATTAAAGCAAACGTTATTCAGATTCACTGAATTGCAATAAATAGAAATTGCCGGACTGGAAAGTATAAACTTAACAGCCGGACTGTTCTGATTGAAATTGAAATAACAGGACTGAATTGAAACTATTCTAATTACAGAATTAAATTACAGAATTGAAATTACAGAATAAAACAGTACTTAAAGGAAAGTACAGAAAGGTAAATACATAATTGAAAAGCTACAGCTAAGTACAGCAAATTAAAATACTGAAATAAAATGACAGAATTGAAAAGACAAAAATATAAATTACAGAATTGAAAAACGTTAATTAAGACAGAATTGAAAAGACGAGGCGACTGTAAACAGTCTGCCCTTAACTGATATTCGCCCAACCACCTTGATGTTTCTGGTTGCGTTGGCGCTTCGATCCCAAGGTACAACGTCTCGGATGACTCGCCAGAAACTGCCGACGAGTCAAGGTCGAGCTGTTGGTGGGTGGTTCTCTCTGTTTCTAATATGCTATGGAAAAAAATGTATGCTGTTTAGAGAGAGTGAGAATTTTCGTGTGTTTTGAATGTGAGGGGGAGGCTGCCTCATATAGAGTATTCTGAAACCGTAGCCTTTAATGTTGTCATTTAATTCTGAAAGTTACATCCCCAGAATCCGCCTCCATTACTGCAGGAGTTTCAAACTTGCTGGAACTCTAGGGACTGCTCTTGTAAATATACAAAAGTCCCTTTTTCAGTTTAGTACATAACCCAAATCCAAAGGCCCGCACGTCCCGCGGCCCGAGCGAGCACGCGCGTGTGGTACACACTAACACACTCATGGGTATGTGTACATGATAGTTTAACAAATACATGGGATGGACTTATATTTATATTGTAAAAATCATTCACAATGTGGGATAACTCTCGTGATTTAAATCCCATCTCATTTTCCATTTTCCAGTATTGGCTTTTCTTCCTCTTTCGAGTACCAACCTTCGAGTCCAATTATCATTCACACCTATTCTCCGAATAGGTCATGCGATATACCGTTGCGAAACTCGTCGCACGAGCTACTCAAACGCTTTGAGTACGGCTTCAGAAATTCTGAGTTGTCGCATCGAATATTGACTCAAAGATGGTCCCTAACCACTCGGAACAACCATGTTTTAAAACATGTTTTCCAACAAATTGATCGCTCACAAGTACACGACCTAAATATTTAACTCGCAAGCTTCTTGACATGAAACCTTTGCTATAATAAAAATGCGGCCTTTTAATTAATACTTGTAATACTATTATAAACATAAATTAGAATTTTTTTTAGAAATCATATTTTGGAATATGTACCACCTGCATATTTTTTGTCCAACCATCATATTCGATTCTGACAGTAATTTCTCGTCCGCTTGTGAGACTGATCCCAGTTGTGTTGAGGCTCTGGACAGCAACTGATTTATCAACAGTGTTTGTATCTATCGCAATATGGTTAGCGTCTGGGTCGAATTCATTCTTGTAGGTGTCAAATTCCACTGCTAGTTGACGAATCGAACCTGAAATGTTTTAAATTTTTAGAGAAACTAGGTTCAGACTATATCTTAATGAAAATGTTCAAAACGTTGTGAACGTAAACTAGGTGTAATTATCATTCATATAGAAAGTGTTAAAAGGAGAAGAAAAACGTTGTTTCTTGTGTTTGAATCGTGAATTAAGCTTGAGGTTACATTAACAATGGCATCTGTATTAGATAATGGTCTTGTTTGGTTGCGATATTTCTAAAATGAGCTTTTTCGTCTTCTTGTTTTTCTAGTAAAGTCTGAAAGCTTTAAGCTAGACGATCCTTTCCTTTTTTCCCGACGCAGAATTAGGTAGTTGATTTACTTAAATGCTTTGGCCAAACAAGCCCAATATTTATCAACTTAAAAATGTATTATTTCGCACCTTAACTCCTATAGAAGATTTGTATCTTTCGTAAACCACGTATGACAGTTTAAGCTTATGACTGTGACGTGAACTGAAATAGCCAAGTGATGCATGAGCAGTGTTAGTATATTTTTTTTAAAATCCATAAAACAAAGGCAGCTATTGATAAACAGCAAGCATATGATAGATTTTATTAATTTTTGTGCTTAATCTTAATCCAGAATACACTCGTAGTTTGATAAATCTGTAGTTCAAAGTTTATCGGGATCATTCAAAGCTTTCTCCAAACCAAGAAGTCTGTCTATATTCGTGGAGTACAAGTGTATAGTTTAGTTGTTCAATAACAAAAAATGTGCACACACGATATCAAAAATGTATGTTTTCAGAGCATGTCTGCAAATTTTCCAGAGAAGTACATGAACTTGGTAATGCAAGTACATCTAATCAGACGACATAAATACCTGGTCCCAAAATAAAAATAAAAATCTACATAAGTACTCCTATTAAGTGCATTACCAGTCCCTAAGAATGAGAATGGCGGGATATAAGTAATTTATGTTGAATTATAAGTATTTCTTTTTTACAGATGGAACAAAATACTTTTGATATTATTAAATTTACTGTGTATATGTACATCATACTGTATTATTCAATTAATTGTCTACCCTTTCCAACTTTTTTTAAGTTGGAATCCGTTTCAGTGGGTAATTCATGAATATGATATTGCAAGCGAAAACTATAAAAAGAGGTGTGGTGAGCCTTTGGGAAAAATAATGAAACAAAATTGTTTTATCAAAATCTAATATATTTTCTTCAAGACCATGCACTTGAAATATGAATGTTTTTTTAAACTTCTATTCGATTTGGAAATTTCACTACCACAACTCGCCTTTATGGCGTTTTAACTCATTTCAATTCCGGTTCTACAAAAAAAATGATGAAAGTAAATGAAATGAATAATTTTTTTAATATTTATTGGCGTATTCATCAAGATAACTAGGAAGTAGAGTTGATGTGTTTCTCCATATATTTTCTATATTTTAAGTAAATAATTGTTTGAACTTCCCATATGAAACCGAAACTCACCAACTGAACCTTTTATATTTACATTTCGAATATTGAATAACAGGATACGCCTGCGTGGCATACTGCCGATTATTATTTTTTTCTTTCCTTTTTTGTTTTCCTTTTATTCTTTTATTTCTGTTTTTTTATATAAAAAACTTTCTCAATTTTACCCAAAAACTTTTTCAATTTTACAAAAAAAAAACCCTAACCATCAACCATCAAACTCTTTCATATATCAAATTAATATATATTTTTATCAAATCAATGTCACTCTACCACTACAATTATCCCCAATTTTTTTTTTTAAAAAAAAAACTCTCAATTTACCTAAAAATAATATTTTACCAATTTTATCCAAAATAACCCTGAAGTAGTTTGTTGGTTAATGGTTAGAGTTTATTTTTTGTAAAATTGGAGGAAGTTTTATTTGGTAAATTGGGAGAGGTTTTTTTTTGGGGTAAAACTGGGAATAAATGTATTGGTAGAGTGAGATGATTTGAGAAATTTTTTTATTAATTTGATATATGAAAGAGTTTGATAAATGATGGTTAGAGTTTTTTTGGGTAAAATTGAGGAAGTTTTTTTTTTTGTTAAATTGAGAGAGGTTTTTTTTTTATAGTAAAATTGAGGATAATTGTAGTGGTAGAGTGATGTTAATTTGATTAAAAAATATATTAATTTGATATACGAAGGAGTATGATGATTGATGGTTATGATTTTTTTTTTGTAAAATTGAGAAACTTTTTTTTTTTGGTAAATTTAGAGAGGTTTTTTTTTTTGGTAAAATTGAGGATAATTGTAGTGGTAGAGTGACGTTGATTTGATAAAAAAAATATATTAATTTGATATATGAATAAGTTTGATAGTCGATGGTTAAGAGTTTTTTTTTGTAAAATTGAAGAAATTTTTGGATAAAATTGAAAAAGTTTTTGATATACCAAAAGATAAATAAAAGAAAAAACAAAAACAAAAAAGGAAATAAAAAAAAAATTGACAGGCATGTGGAATGCCACGCCACACATACATGAGATTCTAAAACCCACGTCCCTTATAGCTCTCACTAATTAGAGCAATGAAAAAAAAAATCCACTAGTTTACCCAATAGTTTGAAAACAAGACTATTTTTGTGGTATGCATTAATTGAACAAAGACAGCTGTCGTTTTCATCAATAACAGTCCAAACTTAAAAGTCTTCACGTGTTGAAAATAAGTTTGGCTCTTTTCCACACAAATAAAAAGTTGTAGAATATTTATATAAATATCACTTTTTGTATGCAGAGATATTTTCTTTTTCATAAAACGCCTCCCCAGTCGGGTAAAACAAGAATAAAACCAATGGATCAAAATCCTAGTTCTGAAATAAGTTAAATGTTGTTACGTTCTTACTTACGTGTTACATTAAACAATTGTATCATATAATTTGGAGGTAACGAATAAAATATGATCCAATTTTTAGTTGTACGATGATCCATACATGCGGCGGTCACGTATGTTTCTTGCGGAAACAGGCGAATTCTTACAAAATTGGACTTTTCTTCATTTATTTTAATTCGTACTGGGAAAAAATATTCTGACTCTATTACCAACAGTGTCGAGAAACTAGATTGTTGTGTAAGAAATGTCATATAATTCTATTTTCAATCGTTAAAACTATAAACCAGGAAAAAAGAAAGTTGTTATTTGTTAACAACCATTTGAACTACAAAGATCTTATTTCTGATAGTAATAAAGACATTATCATTATCGCCGTACTGAAATTAGGCAGAGAATATTTCTCTTGGTCTACGAGGTAGGTGAGTAAGAGCATTCTCAACTTTCGTATCTAAATTTCATATATTATAAACTTAGTTAGATTTATAAAAATATTATACAAAATATCTTATACATTGCACAACGGTTCATGTGCAAACTATTGTATAAGTAAATAAAAAAACATTATTCCTGAATTTTTTTATTTTGTCAAAATTTTCTATTAATGCCATATCGTCGTTCCATTTACCATATGTATCATCTTTTTAACCCAGTTTTCTAAATTAATTATAACTTAAACAAAAAAACAATTTCATTATCCAGATCTACTTAGAAAAAGACTTGAGTTGTAAAATAAATTAGTAACTATGGGCTCCCATCGAACATCAACCATGACCGAGAAATTCAAATAATTATTTGCAACTTCATCGATTGACTATTACCTCACCTCAATTGATTGTTACCTCCGACGAAAATAAATCCGATTTTGGCCTTGTTCTATCTATGATAAATGAAATTTGGGAAAAACAAGTTTGTTTATGGAGAGAAAATGGTTATGGTAGCCGAAAAAGGAAAAGAAGAAAACATATACAAAGTGTTAAAAAAACAAATGAAAGAAAAGAATGAGGAAATGAGTTTTGTTTGGTGGAACTCAGGTTAAAGTGATCCTATAATTTTTATTAATTACTTTCTACATGTAGAGAGGTTTTCAATAAAATTTTATATTTTATATCCATGTCTCACAAATATGTGTCTCGTTGAGCAATATTTTTAATCATTATTGTATAATTTTATATATACAGAGGTATTAAACTAAACCATTGAGATTGCTCTAATCTTTAAGAACTCGTAGTCGGTTATAGTAGTTTGTATGGCTCGAGCCGGCCCTTTCGGTTGCCTCCTTTTAATTCAATGATCGGCTTAATCTTTAAAAAAAGTCATTACTCTTGGACTACTACACCTAAAGGCAATCTAGATAAAGATAACGCGTTTAATAGGACACGTTAGAAAGGTACAGTATATTACATCACCCATGAACATTTACTTTTTAGCTTAACATACAAACCCCTGGTCCCCTTCTAGACTAGTGTAGTTTTATATATTTTGGTTTCTTCCAAATTTCGAATCATGATTATAAAACAAAACAGGAAAAATAAATAAAAATGAAGACAAGTGGTACTCACGCTGATTACTCTGATCAAAAAGTCCCATGAAAGACCCATAGCTAGCACTAGACGAGTTCGACGTGTCCTGGGCCAAAACAAAGGTCATTCCGTCACCGAACCTTGTCGAGTTTGCAGGTCCCACGATCCTGAAACTGAAAGTAGTGCATATAGAAGCAGGCCAAGCGAGCATAGGGGAACGATACAAAACACGACCGATCTGGTTACTGTTTTCAAGGTTAGAAGTTGTTAAGGTGAGTGTACCGTTAGCCGTTGTGTTGACGGATCCCATACATAGCAAGTTTCCGTTACAAGGGGATGATAAGAAGTTTAGGAAAGAGATATTTGAAGGGATATTGTCACATATAGATACACAACTACTTGGTGTTGATGTTATGAAAACAAGGAACAAGCTGATGAAGGTTGTTAACATGATTAATATTGGTTTTTTTGGTTTGTTGGATGAATGAGATAAGGGAGGTAGAATAATAGAGAAAAGTGGAAAAGGAATAAAAAAGAGGAAAGGGATTATTATGTTTATTCACGGAAACATAAACTTATTACTTAAAGGGAGAAACATATAATATATATCTCTTTCCACTTCCGTCTATTTTGAGTTTAGTGACATGAGACATTGACCTCTTTTAAGTCTATTTTCACGAGTTTAGTGACATAAGGCATTGATTAAGGACTGGACTTAATTTTTAAAGAGTTTCCAATACTTGTTTAGTTGTATATCATCATGTATGTACACCTTAAAAAAAAAAAAAAGGCAAAAGGTGTTTGACACTTCATCTCAAGTATCGGAAGCCTTATTCGTGTTTTTGACATATTGACATGTTGATTATGTTTTTAACAATTTCTAAAACGCCATGAACACTTTAAATGCATGAGAAATACAAATTATACTACTAAAAAAAAGTTAAACTTTCAAAAGTGTACAATTTGATCTCAAAAAGTAATAAATATTCAGATAAAAATTGTAGTTATTACTAAGATTTGTCTGTTATAATTAAGATATTTATATTTTTTCTTGCTTTTTAACTATATATATATATAAACATCATATAAAATAATATATATTATTATTTAATTATCATGTCATAGGCATATTGTGTCCTAAATTTTAAAAAGCTACCGTTATCGTATGCGTATTGAATTTGAATCCGTGTCTTGCTACATAGGTCACCGAATACCGAGTATATATTGTAGACTTTGAAGTAGTTTGACAGTTTCTAATGCTCTCTATCAACAATTCAACATTAATGGAACCCACCCTTTAATGGGGTCGTTTGGTAAGTATCTCTTAAACAAATAAGCTAAAGACCTTTCAGGGAAAAAGTATTTTGTTCTTGGTTCAAAATTTCTATCTTTTTCAAGCCCAATAAAAAACTGTCGGTTTTTAACTTGTTTAAAAGCACATTGAAAAATAAGCAAACTAAGCTTAAAACCTGCAATCAAACAAGACCTTCTAAAAAAAAAAAACATCTTTCTAACATTATTTATGACTGACAAATGTTAGTTCTCAAATGGCTGGCGCATCTTACTTTTTCCTGATGCTTTTTAACTTTTAGTTCTTAAAAACTAAAAATTATTTGGTACTTTAATATCATTATTTCAACCCGTATTATAACCACACGCTTAATATATTTTATTATGTAAAACTGTGGTACCCAATAAATATGTGATTATAAGGGGGTAGTAGAAGTAATCTTGGAGAACCAAATAATTTCTTCTTAAAAACACCCCGATGTGACGTGCCCCTAAAAGACTATGAAACATTTTACATAATAAACCATAAGAGCATCCGTATCTATTTCCTCAAAACATATTTTTTTCCTAAAATTTGATGATTATGATATAAAAAATAACATGTATCAGAAACCCTATAAATTTCCTAAATTTAAGGAAACACAAAATTCACCTCATATGTAAGGAATGCATATAATTTCTTAGATTAATACTCCATTCGTCCCTAAACAAATGTCTCATACGAAAATACGTATAATTTTGATCGATAATTTTTTCATATTTAGATTGCTGGAAAAAATTATTTCAAAAGTTAATCTGGTTAGAATTATATGATGAAATTTTCAATTTTTTCATTTCGGTAATTTTGATATGAAAATTTTGATGGTTAAACTTCCATGTATTTTCGTATGAGATATTTGTTTATGGACGAATGGAGTATAATAGTAATAAACTATCATGGGTTCATATTTTTGTGGTTGTAATATTGTTATGATTATTAAAATATACTAAGCAAATAAAAAAAATGATTTAGGGCTATTATAAGAAAATTAATAAATAAGCTGAAATTTTGTGTAAATGTAAACAGTTATAAAATGTGTTAAATTTGAGAAAATGGTTGAGGTAGCCGGTACGGATGCTCTAAAAATGTATATATATATATATATAATATATATATATATATATAACTCATATACTCCATACATGTATATTTTGAATGATAAAAATGTATTTTTTAACAAAAATATATTATTATACATGCAAGTGAGTGTGCAATACATGTAAGAGCATGTGTATCAATCTTCTCAACCGATACAATTCCCTTATATTTAAATACATTGTCTCAAAAATTACTTTGCTTCAATTACCGTATGTGTTTACTTATTTTTAAATTAAGACGATAGTTCATTTATATACAAGATAATGTTTCATTTACTTATAAATTTATAATATTAAAATAAACACACTCTCTCATACTTGATGTAATTTCCAAATATGTACAAGTATAAAGTGATAATAAAAAAGTTGATAAAATAGATAAATCAATAAAAAAAAATATGAGGTAAGTGATAGGAAAACTGATATATTGAACTATGGTAAAATAAATGAACTATGTATTTCACCTCAAATTAAAATAGAATGATTAAGAAACTGATACGAATGATATAACAAAGTATATAAGAGAGTGATAAAATTGTGTGAACATATTTTATATGTATCTTGTCACGCACTTTAAATATTCATGTGTTGGTTTCCTTATATATGGTAAAAGGTATGTGTAGCACATTAATACAAAAAAATGTTCGGATGATTTCATTCGTTTATACCGATCTCTCTCTTACAAGTTATACTCCATCCGTTCCTAATTAATTGCACATTATAAAACTATGTACAATTTTGACCGGCCAATAACTTATATCAAAATTTTCGGAATGAAAATTTTCAAAATCTAATCATATAGTTAAAACATTAAATTATATTATTTAGTTTTAAAAATTTTCATTTCCACAATTTTAATACATGGAGTAATTTTTTTCAGTTTTATCCATCCTTATAGCTGTAAATGAGATAAGCTGTTCGTGAAATCGTTCGTATTCGGCTCGGCTAATGCTCGGTTCATGTTCGTTCATTTATAAATGAACACGATAATGAACAAGAATATAGTGTTCGTCTATTAAGTGAACTGAACATGAACAACCCTCTGTTCGGTTCGTCTAAACTCGTGTTCGTGTAACGATATATAAAGTTTGATAAAATAAAATAAAAAATCTATTAATGATGTAACAAAAATTAATATCACTACACAATTAATAAACTTATTTATGCTATAATAATATAAATGATATGTTTGTATTATTTTGAACTTATTATGTTAATTTATATCATCATACTATAAATACAGTCACCGATTTTATCGTTAAATGTTCAACTCGTTAAAGTAATCATACGTATGTAAAAAAGAATTTATACAATATATAAACTTAAATTATATGTGAACTAGTTTAATCCTAGTTAACAATATAGTAATATATGATAAAAGAAAAATATATTTTAAAAAGAAAGAATATTTTTTTCAATTATTAAATGTTTTGGAAGAAATTAGATGTTCATGAACAACTCGTGTTCGGCTCGTCAAATGTTCGGTTCATGTTTGTCAATTGTTCGTTCGTATTTAAATGAACATGAACCGAACATGAACAAGAGTTTTAGTTGATGAACTGAACATGAACAGAGGGTTGTTCGGTTCGTTTCGTTTCATTTACAGCTCTAGACCATCCTTACTCTCTTCGTATTATTATTAAATTTTCAAGGAAAATTTATTCAGCTACTAATCACTATTCAACCTCTTTCACCAGAAAGCATGGATTTGTCATTCCTTGCCCAAGAGCATACAATGTCTCACTTATGACTTCTAACCGTATATTCAAATTCCGTCCCGCGTGAAAAGTGACCACCCGGTTTGCAACTTCAATCCAACTACAGCCTGGAATTTTCTTGACATTTTTCTTCACCATTAATTTCCTTATCGGCTCTACTTCTGCCCATTGCCCGCTCGCACTATACAAGTTTGAGAATAACACGTCATTCATCTTATTTTGAGGATCTAAAAGTTGCAACTCTTCCCCAAGTTCCGCTCCAATCGTTAAATCTCCTTCACAAGAACATGCTCCCAAAATAGTTTCATTGAAAGCAATTTTCGTTCCAATTTCCACATAATTCATAGCCAAATCTCTTGCCTCTTCTAAATACCCACCTCGAGCAAGCATATCCACCACACATACTACATGGTCCATTTCAGGGGAAATATCGTAAATGGAACTCATTGCTGCAAAGAGAGCTTTTCCTTTTTCCATAAGACCTGAGTGACTACAACTCACTAGCAAACCGATAGGTCACTTTGTCTGGTTTTACTCATGTCTTCATAAAGGGATAGAGCTCGAGCAGCCTGTCCATGAAATGCAAATGCAAACAATAAGGCATTCCAAGATACTAAATCCTTATCGAAAATGACAGAAAATTCCCGTTTGCACTACTTATATCCCCGCACTTTGCATACATGTTGATTAAGCCATTGCCAACATAAGCATATGCATGAAAACCATAACGGATTACCAAACTATGAACCATGTGGCCACGCTTTAGTGTTGCCGAGTTTGAACAAGCTTGCAAAACTGCCCCAAACACGCAATCATCTGGTCCACAACAATCTCCCATCATAGCAACAAAGAAGCTTAAAGCTAGCTCTTCTTCCTCATTTTTGGCGTACCCACTTATCATCGACGTCCATGAAATAATGTTCTTGTCACATGCTTGTTGAAACACGAGAAAAGATTTTTGGGGTTCTCCGAATATCATATAAGCATCAATTATCGCGTTAAAAGACACCTGGGTTAGAACTTTAATGGACTCAATTATCTTCATGAAATCGTCTTTACTACCTACCTTAGCATAAAAACTCAAAATTGAATTACTTGCCTCTGCGGCTAAACTCCAACCACTTTTAATGGTCATCGAGTGAATCATATAACCAAAAAAACAATCTTTAATCTCTGCACAAACATTCATAATCGCACTAAAAGCCCACTGATCCGGCATATATGAACTCGATAACATCTCCTTAAAGAAACCAAAGCACAGTTCAACTTCGCCACACCGAGCATAACCAGCAATCATGGTATTCCAAGTTACAACCACCTTATTCGGCATAATATAAAAAAACATGACGAGAATCCTCAAAAAGGAAAGAATTTGTATAAGCAAACAGTAGCGAACATCACGACAAATCATTTCTCATACCAATTTCCCGAAACACTTTATTAGCACAGAAAGAGCATAAACACTTTCCATACATATTAACAAGCGCGTTATTTACAGGTAACGAAAAAGAATCACAACCAAAAATAACAGCTTGTGCATTGATTTGAAGTCCGTATTCAACCTCGAATGCTCCTGAGCAAGCACTCAAAACAGAAGTGAGCGAGAAATCGTCGGGTCTTGAATTAAAAACGAGACTACGGAAAAGAAATAAAGCATTTTGGTAAAAACCCCAGATGAGAATAGCTAATGAGCATTGTGTTGCAAGCGGTAATATCTCTTTAAGGCATTTCATCGAACATTTTAAGTAACAAATTAATATTGCCAAATTATTGGACATTTTAGTAAATCACTTAGTTTGCAAAGACCCATTTCGCATTTGTCAAACTGGTTTAGAAAAAATAAAATATGAAAGAAAAAAACTGGTTTAGATTCTTTAGAACAAATATAATAAAGAAAATGAAGTGAAACTGGTTTTAAACTCTGAACTAAACCTTGCACCGAATATATTTTGATGTTGAAAAGTAAAAAGTGAAATATTGCAGTAGTAATAGTTTGAAATTTTACTGTGGCAAGTCTACATTTTCTCTCTCTTAATATTAGAAAGACAAATGAACTATAGTAAATTATACTACTATTAGTATTAGATTTGACAATAATATATTTGATTTGATTTAGATAATTATTTTATGTAAAAATTTAGTATCTTTTTATTGGCCATTCAATAATCGTGTATATAATAATCATCTACTTGTAATACAATACTGCAATATCAATTATAAAACTATTCATCTATTTTCATTTTTGTAAACTATCTATTATTTTATAAATTGATATCACAATCTCCGAATCTAGGTTTTGTTTTTGTGAAATTAATCGGTTAGCATTTCTAGTCAAGTATTTACGGAAATGTCTTCCCAATAGTTTTTCTCAAATCACGAGGACCACTTCGTATATTCAATAAAATAAACATTAGGGATTAAATATTATTTTCCATTGTATTTTTCGCTTGAGCAAAATCATTGTTTATAACTAGCTATTTTGAGATTATCCGTTTGTAATTTTTGCTAGTAAAAGAGTAAACAATACATAACTTTAGTTTTACTCCTACTACTTATTGATAAGAAAGTTTTAAGAATAGCAAACACTAGCTACCTTCAAAAAATATAACTATTTTTAAAAATTAATCATTCAAAAAATATAACTATACTCTTAGAAAGTTTAAGATTATTAATTAGGAGAAAGGTTTCAAGTAGATCATGATTACTTGGTTACGTTAATGAGTTAATTACTTGATCCTGTTTTTTATTTTAAAGCGAGTCATGTTTCTCAAAATGGAGAAATTATTTGGTACTCTTTCATCATTCCTTTACAATGCATGAAAACGAGGTATTATCATCTCCATACTCTTATTCTATTTTATCCACCTTACTTTTAATATTTGTATGACACTTGTCCAATTTAAGAATCAATGGTGGTAAATTGTGATGCTTCATCTTCAAAACTATATTTTCATTATATCAAGACAACAACTTTCTTCGGTTTGCTTAATTTTTTTTTAAAGATTAAACAGACCAATTATATTAATAAAAATTGAAACCTATATGTATCAGATGATACTGTGTAAATAAATGTCCAAAAATACAAGAGATCTTTTACGGAAAAAGAAGTATGGTTAAAAAATTACCGGAAAAAATATAGATATAAAAACAGGAACATATTTTAGTTTATAGTTAAGCAACTAGGAAATTCCAAAAAACAATTAGATTATACTGAAAAAATTAGGTCTCAACATTTATCGAAACTTAAATAAAGCAAGGTTTTCTTTTTTCAACAAGTCGTTCTCCGGAGCGGATTGATCATTTCAGCCATTTTATAGTTTTGCATCAAAAAATAAACTTGCATACAAAAATAATATCATTATCAATGTATATTGTTTAAAATCTAAAATAAAGTAAGATACAAATGGATTAATAAATTTGCCTCAGCTATAAATCTACAGGGATAACAACGAAATCAAATGATAGGTTATCTTTAAAAATAAAATAAAATTGGTGAGACATTATTTAATTTATTACGTAAGTTTTACCCCTTTTATTTTGACAAATTATTTCTCAATTAATATATATTTTGAGAAGAAATGATTATCCGGAAGCAGAGTACCTGACTCTGACTCAGGGTTACTCTGTTTTCCGTAACCATTGGATCTGTTATTAAATTTAAACTGTAGCAGATCCAATGGTTGTGAGAAATATAGTAACCCTGACTTAGAGTCAGGTACTCTGCTTCCGGACTATCCTCCCCTGACTTGGTAACATAGTTGGAATAAATAAAGCATCTCAACCATTGAATCTTAGATTGGACAAATGTCGACATCAAACAATACAAGTATGGAGGATAAAAGAGCAACACTCCATGAAAATAAAATATGTGTCTCGTATAATGAATAATTGTATAGACTCACTATAGAGTCATGCATGGGGCCCGATTCGATATAGCAAACTTGTCATTCATTCACTATACTTTATTCAGTTTTTGTCTGTAGATTTAATGTGTGCATCTTAGCTGTTAGCAACCATTGAGTTGCATTAATATATACTTGTAGTGTGTAGGTGAAAAGCTTTATTGCACCATGTATAATAGTACCCATTGTGGTTGTGGACTTTAAAGGCCAAACCCTTTTGTAAACGACAACTCCATTAAAGCATGCATTTCCCTTCTCATCTGTCTTATCTGTAATTTCTTGATCATCTCTCTCTCTTGTATCTTTCTATATATAAATATATAAATATTTACATATATATAGATACAAGAGAATGGTACATTCGAAGAAGAAGTTCAGAGGTGTCAGACAACGTCAGTGGGGTTCTTGGGTGTCAGAAATTCGACATCCCTTTTTGTAAGTTCACCCCCCAAAACTATATTACACACACATTACAAAAAAATCTATAAGAAATAAGAATGCATTGCCATTGCCCCCTTCATTTTATTTCTAAAATAATTTTTAAAACATCAACACAAACAAACATATGTGGTAACTTTCTACTCCATTAGGTAAGAAATTATCAGTTTTGGTTATTTGTGTTTGAACATGTTTTGTTTGTCCATCAATTATATAGTTTGTATGTATTATGTACGTATGTATAATGTATGTGCATTGTCTTCACGATATGGGTCATTACTACTATTTTCATGTTTCATTACTCAATCTCAATAATGTTTATAAATGCGTCTCTGTGTTCCATTATTGTGTTGAAGTTTGTTCGTATTATGAGACACAAATCTTACATTTGTAACCTCACATATCATACTGCAATGTTTTCATGCATTCTTATTGTCTACTCCAGAATTCGTTTATGTTGATATAAATTTGGAGAAGTACATTTACGTACGTATCATTAAGTATTACCGGGTATATATCGGCAAGATGTGAAATTTACAATTGAAAAGATGTGAAATATGGCAATTCTATTTAGTCACTACATACGAGATCTTCCATAAGTAGAAGTAAAAAAATTACAGTTGAAAAGATGTGTAATATGTGAACTATTTCAAACAATGAAAGTGTTACATTTCTGAAAACTTTGATTACTCTGGTAGAAAATATAGAATTAAGTGAAACAAGAGGTAGAAGGCTCACATAAAGCATTGACAACAAATATGCAATAGTTACACTTTTACCCCTGAATTCTATTTTGTTTTACTTCACTACCTCAAATTCATTTTATTATCCCCCACAGGTACCTCAAGTCCTTTTCAACCACATCACGCAGAACAAAATTACACTCACTTTACAGTTTACTCACACGTTTCACAATTATTGCATCACTTAATTGCAGATTGAATTGGGAAGTTAGTACCAGAATGTAAATATTAAAGCTTTATAAAATTGGCTCATTGTTGTCCCATCAATTTCACCTCTAATTTTTACCTCTCTCAAAAACCAACCACGTCCATAAATTAAAATGTAGTTATGTAAAACTATGCTTTGTTTATCATATTTTTGGTATATTAGCATTTAACATACTAATTGGAAGTTTTTTACTGTGCAAGTGTAGGAAGAGAAGGATATGGCTAGGCACATTCGAAACGGCGGAGGCAGCCGCAAGAGCTTACGATGAAGCGGCCATCTTGATGAGCGGTCGGAATGCCAAAACCAATTTCCCTGCCGCCACCTCAGCATTAGGCAATCTCGGTACCGATAGCACTCTTACAACATCACCACCACAACCACCACTTTTACTAGTTGACCAAATAACGGATGATCCAAATTGCAAACAAAAACCAAGTGTATCCGTACCTACAATGCCAGATCTCCTAAATTCGAAACTTAGAAAGTTGTGCAAGGCTCCTCCGCCTTCGCTAACGTGTTTGAGGCTCGACAACTGCCACATTGGTGTATGGCAAAAGAGGCCTTCCGGTCATGCCTCTAGTTGGGTCATGAGGGTCCACCTAGGCAACAAAAAGGAAAAAACGACAAACCATTTTCGTTTCATCCATGATGACGATATCTTATTGAGTAATAACGACGATGATGATAAGACATTGCCTTTTTCGTCTGCGATGACGTGTGAGGCAAAAACCGGGGTTGAGATGGAAGAGGAGAGCAGAGTGGCTATGCAGATGATTGAAGAGCTTTTGAATTGGAACACTCCCATCATCCCATGAAGCCAGTTTAGTTTGGTCCTGAAATTCACGTTGATATATTATAGATTATGGTATATATTATATATATGGTGTTGTATAAAAATAAAATATGTTTTCTAAAATAAGTAACATATATATATATATATACATACATATATATTGGTTGAATGTTATAACCTTATTAGTGGTATGGCAACTGAATTGTATTACATAATAAACCATAGTGGTATTGCTTTTTTAGATTATTTTCAAGCTTTTAAGATTTTATAATTGCTTATATATATATATATTGTGATGATCTACGCAGGATATGTTCCGTTTTTATTACTTACAAGCAAATTTTACCTCTTATAAAGCACATACCAGTACACTTTTACAAGAAGTTCTATATAAAGTTTGTCATTTAATTTCATTACGAAGAGTTTAATAAGTAAATAATTTTACCTAAGTAGCGTCCACAAAATGAAAATGTTGCATATCTATAGCTGGTTCATTGTTGGAGATGTAAATGTGATCATGTGGTTATATAATGAATGTTTTCAACTGCAAACAAATCTGTAATTTTTTAGCTGTTAATGTACTACTCTTAAGTCAAGCAAGAAAGCCACTTGTAAAAGATTCACATATAGAACATGTTGAGTTGTTTTGTTTCCAACTTTTTAGAATTCAATAAAGATTTTGGAAAAGGTGAATATGTACAAGACTCCTATATCATTGAAAGACCTACATTACTAAAATGGAGAAGCTCAGAAAAAAAATAAAATTAGAGATTTATAAATATATACATAACAATCAACTTAATTATAAAAAATTAATTTATATGTATTTTTTTACAATTAAATGCATATATTTATTTATAATTAGATACATATGTCATAAAAAATAACAAAATATAAAAAAAAAAATCAAAAATCAATTTTTTTAAAAAAAAATCAAAAATCAATTTTTTTAAAAAAAAAATCAAAAAATTTGTACATAGTATCAAACATGATTATACATGATTAGATATGATTAAACAGAATTAGACATACAAGATTGGACAGAATCAAACAAGATTAGACGGTATCAGACAGGATTACACATATTTTTTTGTATAAAAAATATATTTTTTAAAATTTTGGTTTTTAATTTTTAAATATTGTTTTCAATTTTTTTGGATTTTTTAATGACATATGTAGTTATTTATAAATAAGTTCACAAAATATGTACTTTTTTGTAAAAGATTCATCAAGTTCAAAATAACCGAGTTTTTGTAAATAAATTTCTAAATATGTAATAAATTATCATTTTCTAAAAAAAAAAAAAGGTTTATTACACTATACTGTACTAGCAATGGTTAACACTTTAACTATTTGAGGAACACTTTTAACAATACTACTAATTAATCTATCATTTTTTGCTCAATCAATGACCTAATAACATAAATCAACGAAATTGCAGTTATTATATCTTTCACATTTCGGGATCTATCTTTTTACGGACATTGGCATAATTATACCCACTATGTGAGTACCTAAATTGTTAAAAATGATACTGCAGTACCTAAATTGTTAATTACTAATAGTATTATAAACGTATTTTTTTTTTTTGGATAGCATCGGTTAGATTTAGCTAGGAGGAGGTAAACAAAAGTTATTCGAGCCCTACTCATACACACTGGTCGTAAAATTCTTTCATGGGAGACCTCAAATATAGATTATCTCATGTGAACAATTTGAGCCTAAAGAGTTTTCGGTGAGATAAATAGGCCAGAAGTATGTTGTTTGAGGATTTTCCTCTAAAAATTACTATCTAAGAGTTTGGTTAAGAAAAGTTTGGTTTATTCATAGATGCCAATGAGAGTTTTAAAAGGTGTTATCATCGGTTTGGTTTGGTTTTTGGTTGCGTCAACTTATTTCAACCGACTTATGCTCACCCCTATCCTTTTCAACCTTTCCAACTTCCCAAGTTACAACTTTTTATATGATGAAATTACATTTGCTTAAGTTATGAATATAATCACTCGTTTCAGCTGCAAGCAGTTGTTGGTTCGGTTGCAACTAAGGAGTAAAAACTGGCAGAATACTAAACAATACGTTGCGTTTGTTAACGAAGTTCGATTTCACCAATTCTACGTCTCTGATACACTTACACAATATTTATTAATATTGAAAAAGACTATGATGGCCGACTTGGTTATTACAATAGCTATTGACTCGCTCACTATTATATGCATATCAAACTATCGATTTCAGCTAATCAACTATCAATGTATGTACTAATGACATACCGTAATTATTTTTCTCAAAGATAATTTTTTTCTCTTGATAATTTCAAAAATTTCTTTCTCTATTTACTGTATATTATATGGTGTAGAAAGCCACGAAATTATAAATCCTAACGACTTTATTTGTACTCATATAAAAAATTTTAATAGGAAGTATTTTCTATTTTAATTGTGACTAGGAAGTATTTCCTAAATAATTAAGAACAAAAAATAAGAAGCAGCCGGAACACATGGATTTTGAAATTGAAAACTAGTTTCTCGGTAGACTAATTATGGTTTCTGGCTAGCCTAATTTTCTTTCTAGACTCGACTTATATATCTTTATTCGCTAAACGTCCTTCGGGACCTACTAAAAGTAGCGAGATACCTGTCTGACCTGTTGAGTAGATAATATAACATTAATCTATAAAGCAGTTTACTACATTTATGGTCCGAGTTCTGTAGCCCGGCTCTTTACCGCTTCGGCACCTAAGTTGTACCTAGTTTACAAAGGACAAGTACAACAACAAAAATAATATATAAACAGATATATCATGTAAGCATGACGGTACCAGGGTTGGTGTTTTTACCAGGTTGATGGGTCCGTCGGAACGTTGGAGGCGGCCGTGTATGGTAATGGTACGGCGGCCCGTCCCGATGATTCCCGAACTATATGTGTTTAAACATTCTGGGTTGGCGTTCGGTATGAGTGAGTTATTTAATAGACATGGGTTTATGAGGATAAATAATTGCAGGAATAATAAGAGGGGGTATAGCCAAACCGAGCCAAGGTACGACGTAGGATGTTCGTGACCCGTGACGAACGCTCGGACATGAGCCAAGACATGCCACGACTATCGTAGCTGCAGATGATTAAACCCGACCTTGGGGAAGTAGAAACCCAGCTCGGATCACTAAATCTAGATACTAATATTCAATATATAATTCAATAGTGATAGAGATTAGCAAATGGTCTCACGTGGCTTCACTGCCACTGCCAAACCATGTGGTGGATTTGTGTTGATATATATATATATATATGGTATATATTTAGCTGAGTATGTAGGTATTTAGTTCGGATGTATATAGGTAGTATGTATCTATATATATGAACAAATATCTGCAGCAAGAAGAGACAAGAGGAGAGAGGGAAAAAACCCCTTCTTTCCTGAGAAAGATTAGTATTTATAGGGTTAAAATAGGTTTTACTATTCACTTGGGCTTTTCTTAATCGGGCCGAAACTGTTAACGGTTTTTATAAATGCAGTACAGTTTTGTATAAAATAAATACTGTTAGACACGTAAATTAGGCAGTTCTAATAAATAGAGAAGGAATACATAAATACCCTCGCCACTAGCTCCCTGTTCAGTAGCGTAGACATGACCGAGGGCTCTGGAGGGTGTTCGGTCCTGGCTATAGTGCTGGATAATGAATAAGCAATCAAACAAATATAAAACATGTATCTAACACGGTTACCTTTGCTATGCGGTGTGTGAGGTCGTAAGATCGAGGTATGATAAATAGCACGATCCAAGTCTGAAACAGAGTAAAGCCTGAGGGCATTGCCCAACGTCTCGATTCATAGGTCTGATAAATAATGTCATAAGACAAAAATAGAGCCTGAGTCACGGGACCGAAAAATAAGGTCATAAGACCGAAGCACTGTCGGAGGACATATGACCGAGATCGATCGTATAATACTGATAAATAATGTCATAAGACTGAGATAGATCCCGAGTCACGGGACTGGTAAATAAGGTGTGACAACCCAGATTTCCAGTTAGGAAATTCTGTAGTGCGGTGTTATGCGTCAGTCCCACATCGCCCAGATATAAGAGTACCCCTGTGGTATATGAGCTTAAAAATCAATTTACTATCAATAAGGCCTTTTAAAGTCGTGCGGCACAACAGCGAGGACGGAACTCCACAGTTAAGCGTGCTTAACTTGGAGTAGTACCAGGATGGGTGACCCCCTGTGAAGTTGTGCCAAAGCGGACAATATTGTTGATACGGGCGTGGCGGTTCGGTCCGTAGGGCCGGGTCATTACAGATGGTATCAGAGCCTCTATCTGGCCGGAAATGTAGGGACTAGCACGTGTGTGTGAACCCCTGAAGGACGACGTTCCCGACGAGGACCTCGTGCCTAAAGGGAGGGTGATTGTGACGACCCAGATTTCCAGGTAGGAAATTCTGTGGTGCGGTGTTGTGCGTCAGTTCCACATCGCCCAGATATGAGAGTACCCCTGTGGTATATGAGCTTAAAGATCCATTTCCTATCAATAAGGCCTTTTAAAGCCGTGCGGCACAACAGCGAGGACGAAACTCCACAGTTAAGCGTGCTTAACTTGGAGTAGTACCAGGATGGGTGACCCCCTGGGAAGTTGTGCCAAAGCGGACAATATTGTTGATACGGGCATGGCGGTTCGGTCCGCAGGGCCGGGTCGTTACATAAGGTCATAAGACCGAGATCGGTCGTATAATCCTGGAGCTAGTGATGGTGAAATGTGTCAGAGGAACCCATGATGGGCGGAGCCGTCGGAGCATAACTAATTCCATCGCGTGAAATAAATATAATGAACTGTATGTGAACCGTTGTCATAGAAACATGACTAAATCTCCCTCAAAGTCGGAGCTTTAGAGGGACTTCAAAGAGTAACTTGTCGTGGTAGAAAGTATAGGTCTTCCTTGGGATTTGAGGGGTTCAAATAGTAACTTTATACTAGGTCGGAGATGTCCGGGACGGACAAAGGTCGGGGAATGTCGAGGGGGGACTAGATCAAGGGACGGAGATCGTCGAGGGAGTCTGTGATGGGTTTAGACTGCCAATGGTGGGCAGTGCTAGGAAAGCCATGGTGGCCTAGGCTCGAAGGCTGTCGATAATGGACTATGCCAGGAAAGTCGTGGTGGGCTAGGCTCAAAGACTGTCGGTGATGGGCTGTGTCGGAGAAGCCTGTGATCGGCTGAGCTCGAAGACTGTCTATGATGGACTATGCTGGAATAGTCGTGATGGGCTAGGATAAGAGGCTGTTGATATGAGTCGATACATGTACTGAGGCAGGTGCTCCCAGTGGGTAGTCCCCATCCGGGGTATAAAATTGAAAGACTCTACCGGAGTGATAAGACTTTACTTATCATTATTGGAGCAGGTGCTCCCCGTGGGTCATTACTCGCCTGGGGCGTACGGTGGCCACATAGGCTCATGCCGGTTTAAAACTGAACCGATGCTCCCATAGGGTCATAACCCATCTGGGGCGTACGGTGGCCACATAGGCTCATGCCGGTTTAAAACTGAACCGGTGCTCCCATAGGGTCATAGCCCGTCTGGGGCGTACGATGGCCACATAGGCTCATGCCGTATGGGGCATAAAACTGTAAGACTGTACCGGCATGATAAAACTTTACTTATCACCGTACCGAGGTTATAAGACTTTACTTATCACTATTGGACTGTACCGGGATGATAAGACTTTACTTATCACCGTAAGACTGTACCGGGGTGATAAGACTTTACTTATCACTATTGGACTGTACCGGGATGATAAGACTTTACTTATCACCGTAAGACTGTACCGGGGTGATAAGACTTTACTTATCAATATTGGACTGTATCGACTTTACTTATCACCGTAAGACTGTACCGGGATGATAAGACTTTACTTATCAATATTGGACTGTACCGGGATGATAAGACTTTTACTTATCACCGTAAGACTGTACCGGGGTGATAAGACTTTACTTATCAATATTGGACTATACCGGGATGATAAAACTTTACTTATCACCGTAAGACTGTACCGGGGTGATAAGACTTTACTTATCAATATTGGAGCAGGTGGTGCCCCCATAGGGTTTTACCCGTCTAGGGCTTACTGTGGCCGCATGGGCCTAAGTGTATCAAGACACTTGTGAGAGAACTGTGGCCGTATGGGCCTAAGTTATCTATTTTATTTATTGTACTCTCTTGCAGTTTTACATTTCTCGTGACACGTGCTAAATAAAACCTTTTTTCTATAGTAGAACTTTCAGAACTATCTAGCGAATTAGCGTTTTCCACAGACGGCGCCATTTGGCGAGCCTAATTTTCTTTCTAGGCTCGACTTATATATCTTTATTCGCTAAACTCCATTCGGGACCTACTAAAAGTAGCGAGATACCTGTCTGACCTGTTGAGTAGATAATATAACATTAATCTATAAAGCAGTTTAATACATTTATGGTCCGAGTTCTGTAGCCCGGCTCTTTATCGCTTCGGCACCTAAGTTGTACCTAGTTTACAAAGGACAAGTACAACAACAAAAATAATATATAAACAGATATATCATGTAAGCATGACGGTATCGGGGTTGGTGTTTTTACCAGGTTGATGGGTCCGTCGGAACGTTGGAGGCGGCCGTGTATGGTAATGGTACGGCGGCCCGTCCCGATGATTCCCGAATTACATGTGTTTAAACATTCTGGGTTGGTGTTCAGTATTAGTGAGTTATTTAATAGACATGGGTTTATGAGGATAAATAATTGCAGGAATAATAAGAGGGGGTATAGCCAAACCGAGCCAAGGTACGACGTAGGATGTTCGTGACCCGTGACGAACGCTCGGACATGAGCCAAGACATGCCACGACTATCGTAGCTGCAGAGGATTAAACCCGACCTTGGGGAAGTAGAAACCCAGCTCGGATCACTGAATCTAGGTACTAATATTCAATATATAATTCAATAGTGACAGAGATTAGCAAATGGTCTCACGTGGCTTCACTGCCACTGCCAAACCATGTGGTGGGTTTGTGTTGATATATATATATATATATATGGTATATATTTAGCTGAGTATGTAGGTATGATGTATATAGGTAGTATGTATCTATATATATGAACAAATATCTGCAGCAAGAAGAGATAAGAGGAGAGAGGGAAAAAACCCCTTCTTTCCTGAGAAAGATTAGTATTTATAGGGTTAAAATAGGCTTTACTATTCACTTGGGTTTTTTTAATCGGGCCGAAACTGTTAACGGTTTTTATAAATGCAGTACAGTTTTGTATAAAATAAATACTGTTAGACACATAAATTAGGCAGTTTTAATAAATAAAGAAGAAATACATAAATACCCTCGCCAGTTTCACTTACCCTTAGATAGCAAATTGTCATAATGATTTAGTGGTAGAGTTGTATTGAGCTGCGCGAAAGCCATTGTGCGTTAGCGCATCTGTTTTCTTTCTCGTTAGTGCTTTCTTTTTAAATAAGGGGCTCAGTTCTTCAGCCATTGCTTGATACCATGCCAACAAGGTGGATTCTCTATAAATTTATAGGACCTTTTCCTTTATGGGGTAGGCCCCAAGATTTTCTTCTATTAGAGAACGGCAACTCGGCAAGCGCATGGGATTTTTCACAAGAGCAGCTCTCATTCTGACCTTAGCAGTGGTTTCAGCAGTTATGGTCCTGAACGGGGTGGAGGAAGCTGTATTAGCATTCAACAACATCACATGCCGTGTCAATCCATTGTTCATCCATAGACGAAACTCTCTCTTTATCATCTCGTGCCAGATGCAACAAATGATTAGTCCCTTTTTCTTCTCGCGAACCACGGGAGTGCCTAGCGGCTTGTGATGTTCGATTTTCCTAAATCAATAATTTTGGTTCTTTTGGAAGATAGTTTATAATTTCAATCAAACAGAAATGTGAATTTATCATTAATTAAATGATTCGAAAAGCAATGAGAGGAGTTGAAGGAGAAGGCAAAAGTTTTCTCCTTGAATTTTAACAGGTAAAATGAGAAAAATGAAAAGAAAATCTAAGCATTTATTCATAGTTGATGAAATTGAATTTAAATATTGCGAAAATTTAATTGTACTAATATCGTTACTTTTCTCTTTTAATTTATTTCTTAGTGGAAGTAATAATTCATAATCCTTTTTGGAAGATTACAATGGGCCTGTTTAATTACATTCATGAATGGAAAAAGTAAATAATTACGTATCGTAAATGCCATTAAGCAATCGTAAATGATTCCTTATTACGAAAAATCATACATGGCATTTTCGAACACTATATAAGAGGCGAATCATGACGGACATGGAAAGCCAAAACAAAAAATTTAGCATGGATTCAATAACAATCAAGAACCTCCGCCAATTTCATTTCATCGATAGAGAGATTTTCTATCGACTGGTAATACTATTGGCACGTGACCCGGGAGAGAGTTTGATGGTCATGGCCCTATGGCTTTGGCTTGAACAGAAGAAATTCCGTAACATTATCGGAAAAATGGTGGATCAAGTCGACTTTCTAGTAAACGAGTTGGCTAAAGAGGCTGTGGGATGTCTAAAAGCGCTTAGTGGAACCCAACCTCCTAACCCCGAGAACGGAGGCATGCCCTTGATGAAATTATTTACCGGAAGAGATATATCTTTCCAACTGGTTTACCAAATTAAGTTTACCGCCATTAGCGAAATCAAATTGTTTCTAAAGAATGTGTGTGCTCTTGTTTTCACTGACATCCTACAACAGGTAAATCAGGTCTTGCTTGCACGAACCAATAGCACTACAAATAGACTTTCAGTCATTTATGAGAAAAAAATATTGTTATTTAAAAAGAAATGAAGTGGTTAAAGATGTAATTTCTTTTAGCTTGCACTTGATTTAAATTCTGAAACTTTAAGTATTGAATCGAGTGATGAGATTGTTTCTGATTCAAATCTTTTTTCAAAAATAACAATCTCAACAAGTCAATCATTTATTTATTTTATTTTGATACTTGTAAGGCAAAATATTATTAACAGGTATGGAGTTGGTATAATACTGTCGGTACGTTGCTTGTATCATCATCGTACCGTATATGCATGGTACAAGTTTATTTGTACCATTGCCTACCACACTTTCGATATACCATATTTTCGGTATTTAGGTACAATACATTCGGTACGGTATGATACGGTCGGCACGGTAGAAAATTTAAGTAAACATTCATCTACAACCAAAAACATATGTAACCAACAAAAGAAAATTCATTATCAAAATTCAAAAGTGATCATCCACTTGTATAATGAGTTACTGATTGTTGAGTAATGACGGATGCAATATTGTTGCTTAAAAAAAATGCACCTGCATTAATCTTTTACAGTCTTGAAATTTTATCATATGATATACAGAAAACTACATGGTGTAAAACCAGAACACCTGATCACTATTACAATATGGCTGGATTAAACACAAATAAATGCAATCTATTCTAATCTCTACTTCACTAGATTGGAAGATAAAACAGATTTTTAATAGGTTTTGTATAGTTTATACTAATTACTAAAGCAAAATATTTCAGTAGACCACAACAAGGCAGTACCAATGAGCTTATAAAATATGATTTAATTAATTATAAAATAAATGTTCCGTATGATCGGTACATCGGTAGGTTACCATGATATTAAAAAACTAATACCATTACCATAACATTTCACGTGAGTGGTACGGTATTACCGTACCATATATGTGGTACTACCGTAAATGCGGTACGAACGGTACGGTATGAGTGATAATTACGGTTGGTTGGTACGTTTCGATACAAAATTTCACTCCTAATTATTATAGTCATTCAAAATCTTTACGTCTGCCGGATTAGTTGGACCTATAATGTAGTGAATGAAATTTGGTTTGCAAAGTCACAGTAAGATAATTGGTAAGATTTTTGGTATTGAAAATTGGGTGTATTATTCAGAGTACAATGACATACTGTGCAATTAGAAAATATGGAAACCAAATAAAGTGAATTTTCTTGTCCACATCAAACTATTAAATAATTTTACTAAAATTTTCTTGGAGACTTCTATATTATATTGGTAAAAGAAAAAGGCATCTTTATTTATTTATAATGATGAAAGATAAATAAAAAAACCCAGTACCTCCAAAAGAAAACAAAATCAAAACAGGAATATTAGAAGGGAATTTGTTTATTATAGTAATATATTAATATTATTTCCTTATTTAAGTAAATAAAATACATAAAAATGGTAATGCTACACTATTATGATATAAATACAACTTCTATTCGTATTAAATGCAATATAATTATAGAAATGTATTTAATACTTAACTCCTTAGCAAAACCGATATTACAAAATAGAAAAGTGAATACTAAGATAAAAGATTACAAATTTAGGAAGTGATAATCTTAGACTCAAAGCAGAGAGGGAACAGGGAAAGTCAAATGAGATGGCTTCATATTTTATACGATTTATTTTTCACAATATAAGTAGGGCGAACACAAAATTTTAGAAATTTATTTAAATTACATAAATAAATAAAAATCATCGTTTCCATATTTTTTTTTATAATCAAAATGGGAGGAGATACAGCCCAAGTGTGTGTACCTGGCTCCTTCCCTAACAGAAAGATGGGAAAAAGCAAAGTCTGGCGAGGTAAACCAGACTTATATAAAACTATAAGGGCTTAAAAGGTGATTCAGTCGTGTACTTAATTTTTTTTGATTAATAAGTACCTGTAGATCTATTTATGTATTTACTTATTTACATTTTTTTATTTATAATCAAAAACTTGAAGGTAAACCTGATTCGTAGGCGACAAAGTTAAAACTCTGGTGGTGAGCATGGTTGGACCAACCATTTTTGCTCATGTGCATTTATTCTTTAACTTGCTTCTTTCTCATCTTTTAAAATAATCACCACCACCCTTTGGGAAAAAAATGTTACTCTAGTTTATTAGTGGTTAAATGTTTTAGGCCTTCAGGCCTTTACCCTATAACCCGAATGGATACTTTCATCACGTAGTTTTGCCAATGATTATATATTCAAATGGACAGGCTTTACGAATTCCTTTCCCAAGAATTAGTGAACCCCTGACAGTCCCTGGGTTCCCTCATCCAGTTTTCGGCTCACTCTTCGTTTTTCCATACCCGCTTAACCAAACCATACCTAGTCTATGGGGATGGACACTCGACATATATGTCCCTGTAGACGATAGAACATTGTTTCTGACGTTCTCAAAAGGGTACCCTGTGACCGAAAATGAAATAAGAGATCTTTTCAATGGTCTTTTCGGGGATTGCGTTAACAATGTTTGGATGGATGAGTACTATACTAACGATCAATGTTCATTCGCTCGTATGGAGGTTCGTAAAATTTCGACTGTTGATTACATTCTTCGTGGGAACAATATTGCGAAGTTACATATCAATGGAAAACATGTTTGGGCTCGTAAATATGAATGAAGGGACGTTAATATTATTGGTGCTTGATCAATGAGGGTCCCGTAATCATAAGAGTCCTTCAAGTAAATTGTATTTTTCGTTTCGTTCAACATCGTGGTCCCCCCCCCCCCACCCACACACACACACCCACACACACACACATTTTTTTTTTTAAATAATGAAAAGTTGGTTTTCCCCACTAATTATATAAAAGAAAATACAGTGTATAACACACAAAATTGATAACCTTTGAGTTTTGATTGTTGAGGCACAATGTTATCTAGTGTTCCCGAAATATTCATTACTCACTCCTTGTTTAATTGATTATTTGGATGTTGTGCATTGTCTTTTGGTTTGATAATGTTCTCTAGTGTTCCCGAAATATTCATTACACGTGTACTACTACTATTGTATATGTTCTCACACTAGATTTTTAAGTGCTCTTGAATAAAATTATAACTTATTTCGTCCCTTAAAAGATGTACGTCCCCTTAATTAGTAATCTCTATAATGAGATGGTGGCAAAATTAGACCACGAAACTTGTATGGAGCAACATTCTCAAAGGTAACCAACTTGTCATACATGGTTTATAATTTACTCAACCGCACTGAGCCACAAATAGAGAGTATGAGAACGATAAAATCGTTGAGAAGTTTAATCGGGAAACTAAAAAATCCATCTCAATTTTATGCACGAGATAGTAGGAGTAACTGAGGAAGCTCCAATGTATGCGTAGTTGCAAGTGATGTTTACTTCTTTACTGGATACGGGTGAGCTTATATTCACGTTTTGAAGATAAATTTTGTTAGGACCAGATTTCTGGTCTAAATAGTATTTGTTGTCTATTGGTTTTCACTAAATAATCCTAACTGTTGTTAAGAACTAAGACAGTGTTGACAGTTTTCAAGTAATGTTGCAACCTCAGTTACAACCTATTAAGACAAGTGTGGATAGGTTTCAAGAAATGTTGCAACCTCAGTTGCAACCTGCTAGGACAGCGTTGATGGTTTCAAGTAATGTTGCAACCTCAGTTGCAACCACAGTTCCAACCTGCTGCTCTGCAGAATTCTGTCTTGTTCTATAAATCTGCATAACTATTCTTTAATGATAATCATTTGTTTTAAAGTATGCAGAATATTCTCATATGATCCTAAAAGTTTAGTATGCGTTTATTGAGAATATCAAAGTGGTAAGAAAATATTTTCTAAAAGATATAAAGAGATTAGTTATGTTTCCTTTTTCAATTTTTGTTCCTTATCAATTCAGTATGATATGTTTAAGATTGAATAAAATATAGAGTTAATGTTTCATATGTATATTTAAATATATTATCTCTAAAAGATATTGTCTTTTTATATGTTTCCTTGTTATAGGAAAAGACTAACTCCTACAATCAAGCTTATTATTAAACAGGTATCAACCAATGATGATTGGAGTCAATCCACGCTGAAGAATCAAGTAATTCTTGGAAAGATTGAAGCCAATCAATAAAGTCAAAAACAATCACAAAAGACATTGAAGATAAAATATTATTTTTACTTGCTTATATAGTTTGATAACTTAGCTTGTAAAAGTTTGTGTGTTCTAAATTATAAAAAACTCATTCTTGAGAGAATACACGTGAGCTTTTTAAAAGAAAACAATGGTGGATTGATTTATAAGTGATAGTTATAGAGTAAGAGCAATACAGAGATAGGCAGAAAAACCTAAAAGGAGTCTAAGAGTTTTTCATTAATACTTCAATCATATATTGTAAGCTTTTATAATATCATAATCTGGGTAAGTGTCCCGGAGACGTAGCTTAGTTAGGTGAACTCCGTTGTTAAATGTGCGTGTGATTTATTTTAAGTACATTTAACTTTTCACAGTTCTGTCCATTATCTTGGTTCTAACTGTGGTTGCAACCTCACTTGGAACCTAACTGCAAAACTGCAACTAGAACAGCGGATAGGAATTTCAAATTTGTTAACACGGTACATGTTGGCTGCAATCCATTACAATTCGTTCTCCAGTTCCGTGCACATTCGTGAAATGTACATCGCTAATTTGCACTGCTTTTGGCTGCACAAAGTGAATCGGAACTTTATAAGAATTCCATCAAAAAATAATTGATAAAGGAATCGAGTGTTCTCGCATACTCAATCACAAAATTTTTGTTTTATTTTGTGAAAAATATATGTATTGTTCTGAAAGTAGACAACAATATTGAGACAAAGTGAGTAGTATGAAACAGGAGTAGAAGTGGTGAATGGCTAAGGCTCTGTTTGTTTCAATTCGAAAATAGTAAAAGAAAATGTTTTTCCGGGAAAATGAATTTTATAAATGATTAATTGACAGGAAAATAAGAAATTAAGAAAAATATTTTTCATTTCTCTAAGAAAAAAAGGGAAATTGATTCAAACAAAAATTGGGCGGTAAATATTTTTCTTCATGAGGGAAAACATAACGTTTTCACGAATACATATATTTTATCATTTTTATCTATTTTTTTTTTGTTTTTTAATTAGAAGTTGCCGGTGGTTGATACATTAGATTTTTTTAGGTTTTCAAAAGTTTAAACTTTCACGAAAACAAGCTCAAAATCAGAAAAGTTAGAAATTTGGGGAATTTTTAGCTTTTACACATAAAAATCACCAAAAGTTCAATTTCTCAATTAAATTATTTTGTTTATTTCTAAAATATCAATAAGTTAAAATAAGTGAAAAATAACTTATAGACACTTTACATGTAAAAAAATGTATAAACGGCTTATTTAAGCAAGTTTTTTTTCTATTTGTAAAAGCAATTTTCTGAGTACAAAAACCGATTCCAAACGCGCCCTTAGTCGAAAATTTTGATGGAAAATCCAAGTGTAGGCCAAACACTCAATAAACGGATAGAGAGAAAACAATTTCCAGAATAATAATTTTTTCGGAAAATATTTTCCAAAGTAAATATTTTTCGCCAAACAAACAAAGCCTGAAAGACTAAATCAAGAATGATTGATGTATCATGTATTATAATTATTCGGTTCTCTAATGTTTTAATTCTCGAAAATCCCCATTTTATTTTAAGCTAGCAACATGTCTATCTAGTATCTACCAAGCGTGAAAAAGGATCATACTTAGAATAAATAGCTAGCACGGGCGGTCATGAGAGAATACAAATATTCCGAGTGTATTATGCATGCCACCATAACGTAAATAATTTGTCAAAATAAAATAAAATTTATATTTTGTTTTTTTTAGTTTTTCTTTAAATAGGTAAAACAAACAAAAAAATCAACAAGGCAATGCATAAAAAAAATATTTTTTGGGCTGACTCTGGCTAGCAGTAAAGAACCAAATGGATCGGAGTTGAACCCACCAGTAGAAACTCAGGCCATGTTTGTTTGCATCTTTTCTTTAGTGGGATAGGATTGTAAAAGATATTGGGTCCACAAAAGATGTTTGCAATTGTTTTAATTGGGGTTGGACTATTAGTGAAGACCGGAATAGAAATGATGCCAAATTGGATCTTTTATAATACTAGGGGGAGTTGGGTTTTGTTAGTCCCGGGTTTGTGAGTCCAAACATCATTTCTAATACAAGCATAGTCCGACCGGGTTTGTTAGTCCCGGGACTATCAAAGTTGCAAACAAACAAGGCCTCAGTGCCTTCGTTTCCCACATTGTTTACCCCAGCACATATTGAAAAGTTTGAAAACTTATAATAAACATTATCAAGGAATTATTACACTTATTCATTGTACTAAGTTGTTTTTGTTATAGTAAAGCTCGCTGTTCAGCATTATTCCCTTTTACCGCTCTTTAGTATAAGGCGGTACTTTTTATACCGATTTGTACCAACCGACCGATTTTCGAACCGAACCAAATAAGTTGGTACCGAAAATTCGGTATACCGACTTTTCGGTACGGTACAACCGAACAAAACTTTAAAAGTCGGTTCGGTTTCGGTATTCATTTCGTATGTTTGGTACAATACCGAACCGAACCAAACATTAAAATTATAAAATATATATAAATTTACGCATAATTATAACTCACAAATAAATTGTATTATAGTTTATTTTAATTTTTCTCACGACTTAATTTCCTATTTACGAAGCCAAATACAATCGTTAAAGTAGCAAATATAAGAATAGTTGTACACATTTTAATTTTTACAAACTTTTTTGCTATTTTATTGTTATCAAGAATTATTTTTTAATAATAATAATGTTTCGGTATAAAACGGAAAACCGAACCGTACCGAACCGAAAAAGTCGGTTACCGACTTTTTCGGTTCGGTTATGGTATAATTTTTTTCAAACCAAACAAGTTCGGTATTGGTATATGGTCAAAAAAGTCGGTATCGTACCGAAGACACCCCTACTTTAGTATTCCAGTAGTGCTGATCGATTGTTATGGCTCTATATACGCCATTGAGTGTTATGTCATCGTAATATATATTTATAGCATACCCTCCTGCTCCCTACAAGTAAAAGCGTAAAAAGTGAAAAATTTAATGTCTAATTTAATACGAATTCGAAAACAATTACAGTACAACATAAAGAACTAAGCATGTTGAAGCTAAATACCTGATATGTTTTAATTCTTGTAGAATCTACCGTGTCCGTAAAAGTGCAATGTTGTACATATATCCCGTCCACCATAGCTGCAGTACCATCTAGTCCAAGACTTCCAATACTGAAATACAATGGAAAGAGTTGCTTGAATTTTCTAAATTCTATTCTGATATTGGTCACGTTGAAAACAACTTAATTTATTGTGAAATTTATAAATATGACCATCGCCAAATATGGTGTCGAATGGTTTTGGAAAAGGAATACTTTATGCTCTCACTAAAAAAACCGTGCTTTCACATTTTCGGAAAAGTTTATTATTCGAATATTTTTGCATCAAGTATAATTTTTTTTGGTAATTCGAATGGAAAATGCTGCGAATATCCAATTCTTCACCAAACATTTGGGTTTCTCATAAGCCCGAACTCGTCTTTAGCAATTTATTGATGTAGTATTTACATGTAAACTTCTAATAAGAAATTGGAAATACATTTACAATATTGTTAGCTTGCGATTTAATTATTTTATTCATTAACTTTGCGCTGTTTTTTACCGTAACCTACAATACCTTATACCATGACCTGGTCCGCATGATATGCCAGTGATATTGACGTTAAAGCATATATCGGTGATAGCTATGCAGTCATCACCTGTTAGTATATATTTAAATCGACACTTAGTACTTTTTATAGACGATTGGGTTGAAAAATATTAAAACAGAATTACATGATCTGTTTTAATCAAGACTGGAAGATAAAAAAGCACATTATCCATGCATTAGAAAAATTCTGGGCCATGTAAAAATTCGAAAAAAACTAAATTTTATGATTACATAATTAACAGTACATGTTTCAGCAATTGGATATGAAAGCCTCATACATTTGTTTTCTAGAAAAATTAGAAAAAAAGAAGGTAAAGTAGATCTTAAATATACTTTTTGATTAATATATATGATGTCCTCATTCTATGAAATTTCTCAAGAATAGATTAAGTAAATTCATAAAATTTTCGCATAAATTCTTACAAATTAAAACTTGACCAAATCAAGCCAGGAGCAGGAGGTATGTTGAAGGGGGAGAAGATCCGTATTTGTGTACTCGCATTTCATATTACATCAAAAAAATCATAATACATTTACAAAAATATTTGCTTCTATTTTTAAAATTTGTAATAAAAGTATAAAAAAACATTTTTCCTTTCAATAATTAATAGCACTCTGTTTGAAAATAGACTACTTAATGATCCAATGATCAAACATTGGATCAAATATATTTTGATTTATTACTACTACTGGTATATACTAAATCTCACCTGTTCCTATGTTAGAATTCTGAATTATAATATTGCTTGAACCAATCAAATGGATCCCATCGGTGTTGAGACTGTCTTTTGGTGTTGTTATATTAATCTTATTTATTTTCACATCTTTGCAGTAATCTATACTAATGTGATTTCCTCCACTATTGAGGAAATTCAATGCGTCTATTTGAGTATTGTTTCAGCTAACAAGTCGAAAAGTCTGCATTCATTCAAACGATGACTTATTTATCCAAATCATCAACTATAAAGTGGTTAAACTTTATTGGAAATATTATTATATAGTACGTATTTTGACAGTTTATTATCAAAAGTTTATGTTTAAAATCTCTTTTAAAATTAGCCACGGATGCATTTTTTTACTTTAATGCTCTCACTCCTGCTACATTGATGCATAACACTTTTTAAAGAAAATACGCAATTTGAGATTTTTGTTAATAAAGTCCAAAAGTATGTATTGATCATTAACTTTTCCAACTTTGTACCATGGTCATAAAAGCTTAATGTGATAAATATACAGTAACTTCAATATAATGAAACAAACTTACAGCTGGTTTTTGACATGCACCTTGAGGCTGAAATAGAAACATGGAGTCCACCAAAAAGCAAGAATGAAATAATTAGCTTTCTACAGCGGAAAGTATTCATATGTATATAAGAAAGGTACATGTTATATGAATATCATGAAAAACATATAACTAAATATTTTTTTGTAAAAACGCTCCAAATCAAGATTTGGTTAATGCAAATATCAATGGTTTCACGACGGGAACACAAATATGCGTCTTGTTTTTTTTTTCCGAGATGCATAATGACATGTTTTCGAAATTATGGTAAAATTTAAAAATTCAAAACATGTCATTATACATCTCAGAAAAAAAAACAAGACGCATATTTGTGTTCCCGTCGTGAAACCGTAGAGATTTGCATTAACCAAATCTTGATTTGGAGCGTTTTTACGAAAAAGTGTCTAGTTAGATGTTTTTCACGATATTCATATATCCTCTCCCGTAAAAAAAAAAAAAAAAAAAAATATATGGAAAGTTCTTTGGTTCGGGAGGAACAATATCAATATTTAGTAAAAAGTAGAAAAAAAACATAACGTGTTTATTTTTAATTACATCATGGCTTACGTAATTCACTACTCCTAGGCCCTAGCTAGGCTGTACTAGGGAAGGGAGTTACTTTGTATACTTGATAGTTTTGATTCTTTTGAATCAAATGAAAGCAGAAATAAGAACCAAGTGGGTCCCATTTTATGGATAAACAAGGGACTCATCCACATTCTTTTGAGATTTGATGAGGTTAGTAGTTTTTTCTACTTGTTAAAAGGATAGAAAACAATTCATAACTAAATTTTATCTCAAGGATATATACTACAGGATCGAAATTCGGAAGTTTGATATTTGTGTTCATAATATATAGGAACAAATCTGAATCGTAGTATTAAATTTATATCATAAAATTGTGGATTGAAAATATCTAAGAAACTGAGCATCTAAAAAGAAGAAATTTAAATAATAAAATCTTAACAGGCATGCTCGGAACCTTGTCATTATCGTAGCCGTAGCCCTCGCTTTTATTCCACCAAGAAGAGCCCTTTGCATCTAAGGTCTCGGTCCTTTGTATGTTAAGGCCATACACACTATTGAAGACTATCCAAGTATTCTCATAACAATTTTTCCATGCATCTTTACTGCTAGGTGCTACTAGGTTCCCGTCAATCTGTTAAATTAAAGATTTTTTTTTTCAGTTTGATATGCTGCTATGTGCCATCAATGTTTAGTTTGCAGGAGCGAGTGACATTATATGTTCCATAATTACTTTTCAAATTTTTTTTTATAAAATAAAACAGAGTTGATGGGGTCAGTTTACGTTTAGTTTTCTATATTTGATGAGCTAGCTGGAGCAATTTCCTATAATTAGTGTGATCAAGATAATATTTTAGGAGCGGTATTAGTATTTGTTATGGTAAACAAAAAAATCTAATAAATCATTAATCTCGAGAAACATTGAAGAAAAGTATTCAAATGATGTCTGATAGACTAATACATACATTTTATACAATTAAGTAATAAAATTCTAATGAAAGTTTATACCTGGAATTGAATAGCAGACGGTTTTCAAGGGCCAACAAACGTCAACGGGTTTAGAAAGAACGTCTTCCCGCTTGGTACTTTTATGGACACGCACCCGGTGGCTCCACAAGCCACGTTCCATGCTTTTCGAAAGGCCTACCATTATATAATTATGTATTTGTATAGATTAGAGACAAGTTATACATGTTTCATGTTTGGATGGATGTTTATTACTAATGAATCAATTTTCGTGCATAATTTCAAATTGATGACCAAAAACCATCTTCATGGTACTATATATACACGATGAAAAGTTTGGATCCACTTTGACATTCCAAAATTTTAAATTAAAACAACATAGAATAACAAACTTATAATGTATCTGATAACTGACAGGTCTGATCCAGGATTGCTCGAAACACATGTTGAAATTGGTTCGTGAAAAGTTCTATTCTTTTAGGTGGTCCAATGTACAAGTGATTTTCCAAATATTATCATCTTATAATCTTATTAGTTGAATAGAAATGAGTATATTTATGTTATTTCCCAGTTTCCGTCAACGTTACTACGTTTCCAAGATGTTGAGATATTCTAGAATGACAAGTTCAGATTATTAATACAATTGAAAAATTACGTACTGTAGTATTTACTAAAGTATACAAGGAGTTAAAGTAACAGAACTACTCAACCAAGTATTGAATATTTTACAAATCTACAAGGAGCATGTGTCATTATATCTTTTAATCCATTTTACTTGAACAAGATATGGACTCTTTTTTTACAACAGTTTATGGAGTAAGAAAATTAATATGAAATCGTTACATAAATACCTGAGAATCGTCCGTCTTCCCGTCTCCCACAGCACCGTAGTGGGTGACATCTAAGTTTTCTGCTACACTAATTTTTAATCCATTTGTTGCAACAAAAAGAAGCAAAAATACATTGACTAGCTCCTTCAAAGAAAAAAATAGATAAACGTTAAGACTCTTGACAAAAATAAATAATTGTAAAACTATCAGCTTTACATTAAGAAAATGTCTGAACACTTGGAGAGTGTTGCTATTTTGACGTTATAGTAATTGTTCCTGAATTCGCAATAGTTTGTGTTACCAATTTAGTCACAACCACTATAATGATAGAATAACAATAGGGTGTTTGCCCGTGTTCAAAACTGTAAGATAAGAATCGTAAAAGGTAGATAGATGTATACGACGCTGTTAAACTGACATAAGATAGGAACATACAAAAGATTTTGATCATATATATATATGGTGGAGCAGATTAAAATGTTACTAACCATCTATAGTTCTATACTCAAATGACTTTCAAAAGTTCATATGTTGTGTGTGGAGGTCCTTATCTTGGCCTTCTCTGGTCCTCTTTATATACGGAGCAAATAATTAATGCATTAAATAAAGTTTACAAATTCGGAACTTTTAACAACTCTTCTGCAAATTGTATTAATGCTACTTGAACTCAATTTAGAAGGATTAACATTCATGAAGGATTTCTATGGATTGCAGACTTGCAGTACACATTCTGCAAATTTCTTTCTCTGGTAGTGTTGTTATTTAAATTTACAAATTCTGAACTTTTTAACATTTCTTCTACAAATTGTATTAATACCACTTGAACTCAATTTAGAAGGATTAACATTCATGAAGGATTTCTACGAATTGTAGACTTGCAGTACACATCCTGCAAATTTCTTTTTATGGTGGTGTTGTTATGTAAGTTTATAAATTCTGAACTTTTAACAATTCTTTTGCAAATTGTATCAATGCTACTTAAGTCAGTTTAGAGTGCAATATTAGCATTAGGGGTGTGATTTGTGAATAGAAACACTATAAATTACTTATATTCTGCTATATATTTTCTATCCTATATTTATTTCATTGATAAGTATTCTAGATCAGTGTAGGATGTAAATTGTAAAAACCCGGATTTTCGTAATAAAATATCGTGGTAAAAAGAAGTGACATATCTCACATCGCCTAGATATGTAGTACCTATATGATATATAAGGTATAAGTATACTTTTTACAATCACCGATGCCTTTTAAAGTCGTGCGGCCCGAGAAGTAAAGACGAAATCGGGCCAAAACGGACAGTATTTGTGGTAGCTAGTAAGCAGATGATGGCGGTCTGGTCAGAGGACCACGTCGTTACAATTGGTATCAGAGCCGCTATCTAGCCGATGTGGGCACTTGCAACCCCGGAAGGACAGCGTGTCCGACGAGGACGTCGTGCCTGAAAGGGAAAGAGTGTAGAAACCCAGATTTTCGTAGGAAAATATCGTGGTAAAAAGAAGTGAGCTATCACACATCGCCCAGATATGTAGTACATATATGGTATAAGTATCCTCCCTACTATCACCAAGACCTTTTAAAGCCGTGCGGCCCGAGAAGCGAGGACGAAATCAGGCCAAAACAGACAGTATTAATGATAGTAAGCAGATGATGACGGTCTGATAGGAGTACCAAGTCGTTACATAACTAACATTACAATCATTAAAATTCATTACACATGGGAATAGGGTAGTGGGCTAGACACGGCACTATCATAAGGTGTATGGTTAAAATATTGTTAAGAGGGATGGATGTGAAATTCTTTAATCCCATCTAATATTTAAATTAGAAAAAAAAACACATGTGAATGCTTATTTTGTAAGTACGTGTGAATGTTTATTTGTAACTAGGTACGAATTGCATGGGACCCCCTATGTAAATTGTAACTATAGTAATAAATTGCAATTTATTACTGAAGTTATTAAACGAGGTAGAAATTAAATTCCTTAAACATCACATATTTCAAAACAAACACTTAATTAGCAACACAGGGGAATAATAAATACTAAAACTTACAAATGTAAATTTTATACATGGTTCTACGACTGTACATCTCTTCTTTACCACACCATCATCATAGTCGTTGTCGCTACACAATATTTCAATCGTCATAGATATACAGTCCACCGTCAATATATATTTTTGGGGGTTTATAGATAAAAAGGGTAGGTATATGACTAGCGTTTTTGAAAAGAACGTGGATAATTAAAAGAGTTTTACTGTTTGTACTACATTATTTCTGAATTTACACACAAACCGTACAAAAAATGACGGTCTGTATGAATTCTGTGTAAACCGTACATTAAATGTACGGTTTGTATGAATTCTGTGCAAACCGTACATAAAATGTACGGTTTGCTGAAGTTTTCAGAAATTGCAGAACAGTCCCTGCATTTCGTAACTTAAAAATCAAACATACAAATCAAATTAAAAAAAAATCAAACATACAAATCAAACATACAAATCAAATATTGGTCTTCAAAATCAAACATACAAATCAGTTAGCTCAAATAAAAAAAAAACAAATGTGCATTTTTTTTTTGCACGACTAAATCCTTTAAAGTTGGACATAGGAAGCATCTTTCCCGTCGATGTTAATCTGTCCGATGACGGCTCAGTGGACTATTCGATTTCGTTTAGCTCCGGACGACGTCTATCTCGATGCTGCGATTCTGGATTCGGAGCATGCTCGTATGATGTAATTGTCAATCCTCGAGCCCAACTGTCGGTTGAATGCTGACTAGGATGATACTCGTACGACCCAAATGATTGTCTATGATAATCGAACGAAACATCGTCGTGTACGTAGTCCGACCCAGTAAAAGAAGCACGACGACGATGACAGCTTGAACTCCCACCCTGATCTGTAGTCGGGCGTCGACCTCCACTCGTTCTTCTACCCCCGCTACGCCCGCCGCTACTAGATTCGCCTTCCCCTCTGCCTCTTTCGGTACGCCGATAACTTGAAGCTCTAGCGTAAGTTCTTAGGTCGTAACCTTGATCGTCATCATCATCGTCGTCATCGTCATCTTCCTCATCCGACTGTTCATCACCTGACCCATACAGATTCATTCCCATTTCATTGAACTCCGCACGTAGTAAGTCCACGTCCGTTTTAGATTTCAGCCGTTTGAACGATTTGAAACTGCGGCGCAATATCGCTTTCTGAAAAAAATAAAATAAAAAAATAATAATTTATTAGTATTGAAATATACAAACAAAAAAATAACAAACAAATATTAATGAACTTTAACTAGTTGTTACTATTTTATTGAACACACCCGTATGCTCACAGAAACCGTGAGATGGCAGTCCAAGTTCAGGTGGGTTTTAAAGATGCGGGTCCTCTCTCTATACCATCTCATGTAATCCGGTGACGTCCCCGTACCAAATTCGCAGTTAATAAGCCGGTTGTGGCGGTCATTCCACACGGTTATAAACTCTTCAAAAAGTGCAGGCCAATCATGTTTTTGATTAGATTTAATCCCATATCTTCTATCTTTGCCGTGACCTTCTTTGGATTTCCAAATATATGTAGGGACAACCTAAACAAAACCGAACTGTCTCATGAACTTGTCCGCGGGGTGGAACTCAATCTTCTCATTACAAATGAGAGGAACAGAACAATGCCACATATCACGGCCCCGCGTGCAGTATTCCGGATAGTCATCGAGGTTCCCGTAAGGTTGCCAGACTATTTGTAATCCGCAAAATTATTATTAGAATATGTAAATAATGGTTTAAAAATACCAGTAATAAATTCTACGAACATAAGACCAATGCAACCGTATACAACATATAATATATAAGTTACATGTAGGAAATAAAAAAGTGAAATTTTACATGTTCATGCGACATATGATCAAACTGGTCCCGTATGTGGACCACATTATGTCCGTAGACATATGGCTTAAGATTAGTAAGCCTCCAAATCTTCCATCTGTAATATACAAACAAAACCCGATAAACAATAAATATAAATAAGATAAGTAAATGATAGATGACCCAATAAAAAAACACAAATCGAATACAAAAATTAAATAATATCATACCTGTAACCGAGGGGAACCTAGACAAGCCCTCAGGTGGCTCGATATCTTCCGGCAACCCTTCACATGGTCTAACCGGCAGTAGTCTGGTCATCGCTCACATATCGAGAAACATGACCGCCCCGCTTACTCCGGTAGATTTACCACGCACCAACTTGCATAAATTAGCCTCTAATCAGGTCAGAAGAGCTGATCCCCAACTATACTCTGCACATGTGTCAAAATCCTCCAAAAATGGCAGAGGTCATAGTGGAATCTGATCACTGCTTTTATCTGAAAACACATGTGCACCAAGTAATAATAACATGGCAGCCCTGGACTGATATAGCAAACGCTCCTCACTAGGGTTGGGTTGGGGGTAATTCACCAAAAGTATGTAACATCCAATCAAGTCTAACTGTCAAACAATTTGTATCGACTTGATTTTCAGCAGGTCTAACACCCAACAAACTCTCTATCATATTCAACATGCTCGCCCTGTTATCATTCCTCTCCGGTCGGGGTAACAGCAAGCCCATCCACCCTGAGACCAAGCATAATCTCTACATCCTGTAACGATATCCCCAACCCTCCACCGACAAAATGGAACGAGTGGGTGTCATCACGCCACCTATCAACTAAGGCTGTAAGCAAGCCTCGGTCTACGGTATAATTACCTATAGTGTGAATACCGTAAAAACCGGCCCTAATCATATTTCAACTACTCTGTCATGCGTCGGTATCTGCCAACTATAATTATAAATTCTAATATTATGGGCATCTCCTCTACCCGCTTCTCTTCCAGCATCCCAAGTCTGATTTGAAATATGACCGATCTGTCGTAAAATGTCCATCCTGCCTTTAATCTGTGGACCTGGCTCTGCCATCCTAACTATTTTTATTTTTAACAATAAAAACAATATAAGAAACATACACATTTAATGATAACCAAACAATTATTCTAATTATCTAAGTAAACAAATTTTAATAAAAACTCTATTTTTTTATAAAACGGGAAAAATATCAACAACCCCAATTTTTATTGTTCATTTGGGCAAACAAACTAATTAAAAAAATCTAATTTTATAAAACACATAATTTTCAAAACGGGTAAATATTAATAAAGCATAACTATTTTTATTTTTCTCAATCAAAACAAATAAAAAACATAAACATGTAACATCATAACCAAACCATTAGTAATAAATATCTAAATAAACAAATTTGAATAAAAACCCTAATTTTTTTATAAAATGGGACAAATATCAACAATTCTAATTTCTATAATTAATATAAACAAACAACAAACAATTATATATAGCTAAGTGAATAATCAATTGACATATTTTTTTATATTTTTTCCTATTTTACAAATTGAAATTACACAAAATAAATAATAAATTAGAGAATAAAGAAATATCTTGAATTAGGGAGAAATTTGATTGATGATTTGGGGTTTTTTATTAAGAAAGTTGATGGTTATTGTGGTTGATTGATTTGACTTTTTTTTTGGATGAAAAATTTGAGTTTTTGAGAGAAAGGGAGAGAGAGAGTTTTTGATAATTTTTTTTTTTTTTTGTTAAAAACGTAAAATTCTGTTTTTCAGGGACTGACTGTGTAATTTTTGATGCAGGGACTGACTGTGTAATTTTGACGAGGGAGACGACTGTGTAATTTCTGAAAAATCATCCAAACCGTAGATTAAATCTACGGTTTGCACAGAAATACTGTAAGCCGTAGATTTTTTCTATGGTTTGTGCGTTTTGTCAGAAAAAAATATAGTATAAAAATCCAAGCTTTAACTAAAAAGCTAGACCTATTAATGCTTCTCATTCATTTTCATTTTCCGATCACTTTTTAATAGAAAAAATAGTTTCTATTAAGTCACGCATAAAACTTTTTTACATTTTATTTCGTTTTCTTTCTCTTTTGGTTTATATTAGATAAAATATCGCAAACCAACATTCTCAAAAATCATTTTCTTTTTCCACGAATTTTCCAGCTCCAAACACACTGTGCAACGAAAATGTAAGTTTAGGTGTACCGAAGACAAGAAAATGCTGAATGCATGGTGCTGGATGTGACCACATCAACATGTTTTAATGTATAAAAGAGTGCGTACCAGTTAGCTTACATTTTTTTTCTCATATTTAACTTAATTATCATCACTTTTATATTTTTAGAGTAACAGTTTAAATTTATACATTTTTCAGCTTCGCTATCAAATTTATTATCATAACTAAATATTAATATATTTTAATATATTTCTATCAATTTTTTTCAAACCAAATTAATTTACTAGAACAATCACATTAAATAACTTATAAGTTTTCTCGTATTTAAAGTAAAAAGTACACTTTTACAACTTATAAGTAAACGTTTTGGTTTATACAAATTATCAGTTTTTATATCAATTTTTCTATCAAAATTATACAACTCATTTTTTGTTATTTTATTAATTTATATGTGAAAAGTACAAATAAATGAGAGAGAATAAGAGAAAAATAAGATAGATAAATTAATATTTTAATTATAAGGAAACATATTGATCACTTGTATTTGAGTGATATTTGAGTTCATGTAAATTTAAGTTAATTAATAGAGAAACTTATGCGTGTATAATATAGAACAATTTCTTTATATTTAAATTAAATGATTTATACGAGAGAACCGATGCACTTAAGTTTAAAATTTGATGACAAGGACCATTTAGTATCTCACAATGATTAAAAAAAAAAACTATCTCACATTTTTTTATATTTTGTTTCCTTACAATATTAATTAGAATAATAACCCAAGGCAAAATAAACATATTTTCTGGAAAAATCATTTTATTCCCACATAAATCTTTCGGGTTTCAATCATAGGCTATGGTTTGGTAATATATTTTTTGGTCTAAAATCGGATTTGTATTTTTAAAATTTTCCAACATAAAAATCAGATTTTCAAAAACTGAATAATCTGACTTGTTAAACACTATAAATATTTAAAATATAAAATAAAAAAATAGTCTGAAAAAAATATGTAATATAAATTTAGGTGTATGACGATAGAAATGCATGGTTTTGGATGTGACCACGTCAGTTGTCCACGTTACCGAATTGCACTTTTTTCTGGCATTCGTTGCCACCAATTAGTATTACACTATAAAAAAGCCTCTCTCAATTCTATTTGTCTCTCTAAATAAATTTGGTGAATAAAAAAGAATCGCTAACTAACTAACTAACTAACTAAAGATTAAATAATGATGATGAGAAGAGTATTCTCTTATTATTCTTATTCTTCTTCAATTTATAAGTCTATTTCTATAGGATTTACTCGCCGCTTTCATGCTAACCCTCCAGGTCATCATCCTAATCTCTTTTTATTTTATCCATTTTTATTTTCTGATAAATGTTTTACTATTTTCCAATCTTAGTTTTATTTTTTTCCTCAAGGGGTGATGAAATTCATTCAATGACGGTCTTCTCTGACTCTTTTAGTAGATGATTTAGATTATATGTGAAATTAAGGATCAAACATGCAGATATATTTTTTTAGTACCTTTTCCTTTTTTTCGATTTTGTACGTTAACTTTTACTTATAAGTGACTTCTAAGTTATAACTTATTTTTATTGATAAGTCATTGGTCAGCTATTTCAACTTATAAGTTGAGTTGTAGATATACAAACACATTATGTTAGCAATATTTTATTTTTGGAAATTTTGATGTGAAAAAGCTATAAAAATACGCAAATTCCTCGCGTTTCTGCTTTTGAACTTTTTTAGTTTTTTTGACCCAATGGCTAGCTTTATCAAATCACCATTAAATAAAATTTTCCGATAGAATTTACCTTAAATTTTTCGACCCTCATTTTAAGCTCTCTCTTCTTTGTTTACATAACAATTACTCTTTTGTAACATAAACAACAGTGAGAAATGTTGGTGGAAAAACTGTTAACATGATCAAAATTGAGTGTTTGCACATAAATTGGAGCTAAACTTTAGCTTTCATAGTTAGATTTGAAACTAGGGAGTATTTTTTGCTTGCCAATAATAGTATTTTCCACTCATGTTTTGTTCTATTTCGTCCTCATTTAGCTTATAAGTTCTGGCATACATGAATATAAAATTTAGAAAACTTCGTGTACCCAACCCAGAGCTTGGATTTTTTCTTCCGTAATAAAAGTCTCATTGGATGGGTGCTAAAGTTCTGAGATTCTCAAAAAGACAAGCTTTGCCGTTTACTGTGACTGTGGTGCTCACTAGTGAAGTTTTTGTTCTTTTTATGTCAATCAGTCAATGTTATAAAGTTATTTTTACTTTTTTTTTATAGGGCCACTTACACAATATAGAAGTCTTGTCGAGAAAGGAAAGCTACAGCATGATCCTCACCAGGAAAAGGTGGCTTTGGAACTTGAAAATCTGCTTGGGAGATTGCAGCAATACGAAATAGATATGGAAGAATACCATGTGTGAAACAAGTACCTTTATTTTGCTCATCAAATTTTTTTTTTTTGGCAATTGCAGAGATTGGAAACTGATTCCACTGTAGTCTTGTTTAAGTTGTCATTGATGCTCTTACCCTGTGACCATCCGAGTTCTTCTCTACCGGCTTGCATCTCATTTTTCTAGGATTTGAATACATTTTTAGAACTCAATTTTAGAACTCTTTAATTGATTGATAGGGAAATTTTAATTTTTGCAGACCAACCTATCTGCTTTTAACAATTAGGACACCATCATATTAAACTTCATATGTGTATACTAATCTACACAAAATGAAACAATTAGTACATCTAACTCAATAAAGAATCCGACTACCTAATAATTGTTCGACCAAAAAAGCACTAGTTATGTAATAATTGCTCAGTTACGCTAATGTACTTAGCACCTACCGAACAATCATTACCATCTTTAAACAAGCACTCGAAATTCTGATCGTATACAAATTGTTTGATTTTGTTTAGACTGGTATCTAAATAGTGATTGGATAGATTGTGGAAAAAGTTGTCAATTTTGTGTAGATTGATGCTTAGTTGTGAATTTAATTAGGCCGCATACTAACTGTGACAAGTTGATCTGTTGGTAAAGAAAGTGAAATGTCTCTAATTTATATAACACTGATCGCCATTATATGCGCAATGCTGTCAGGAGAAATTTTCGGTATACCATTTTAGTATATTTTATCTTATTAAACCAGAGATTGGTTAACTACAAGGTCTTTAAACTCTGTGAATGTCCTATAAATAGATAAAGCTGACTATGTGGGAAGAGAAGAGAGAGAATGAAAGACGCAGGCTTTTAATGGAAGAAGCCGACTCTAAAGAGAAAAGCGGTGTTTGGTCATCGGTGAATAAACAACGTGATCAAATTATTGATAGATTAATATTTTGGTAAGGCAAATCATTCTGTACTTTCTGATGATGTTTTGTCTTAGAATTCATATTATGTTTTGTAGTTAGAAAAGATCTTTACAGGATGGTAAACTGTTTTTTCAACAGACTGGAACATTTGTGGCAGCTCATCAGAATGAACATTCAAGTGCTCTTAAGTTCATCTCGTTATCTTTGTATTTTCTACTCTATTGACAAGATGCCCTTTATTCTAACTCAGGAAAAAACCCGACTATGTCGAACCAGGAGTTGGCAGATGGGTTTCGTATCTTAATCGCGAGAGAAAAATAGATTCATTAATTGGTCGCCGTCCAACTGCTCCTCCAGCCCCAAAAGGACTATATTTGTATGGAAATGTAGGAAGTGGTATGTTGCAATTTTGTGTTTTTGTTATATTATTGTACTGTTTTAATTCTTATTTGCTGTTTCTTTTCTATGTAAAATATGTATCAAATTGAGGATGCTATTGTTCATTCTGTAGGGAAAACAATGCTCATGGATATGTTTTATAGCGCAACTGAAGGAATTGTTAAACATCGAAGAAGGTTTCACTTTCATGAGGTCAGTGTTTGGCTACTCTTTGTTTTCATCTCTGATTCATGTGTTTAAACTCTTGAGTCTCTTTTGAAAAGATTATTTCGTGTTATTAAAGCTTGTAAATGATGAAAATTAGGTTTGTGGACCAGAAATGGAAGTCCTAGATACCTTACTGAATTCTTTAGCATAAAACACGTAGACAAACCAGTGGGCTATCACTGCTGAATCTTTTTGAGGTCAAGTTGTTTGTTTATTTGGAATGCAGTTATCCTTAGTTTAATTTAGAGATGGTCCTCATGTAGTTAGTATTAGAATCCATCCATTCCCACCAAAAGGCCTTGTGATAGGAAGGAGAGGAACTCATATATAAGCATAGAGTAGGATCAATAACCCATCAATATGAGACAATATTCAACACTTCCCCTCACTTGTGGGCCGAGCTAAACAAACGCCCAATGGGCCAAATGCCCACAAGTGTAAACAACGAGCCCAACAAACAAGAAACAAAGAAAACCCGCTCTGATACCAAGTCAAATATTAAGCAAAGAGAATAAATGTGGTGTTGTCCCCAAATGATACACCCACATAAACTATATTAGAAACAAGTCAAATTAGAGAATTACATCTTAAGTCCAAAAGTAAATAGTAAATAACTCAAAAGGACAAATACTAAATATGACTGTATTCTAACACCCCCACTCAAGCTGGAGCATACAAATCAAATATGCCTAGCTTGGAACACATAGATCGAAACAAAGGTCCAGATAGAGGTTTGGTCAAAATATCGCCTAACTGAGAACTGGAGCACACATATGGGGTGCAAATTTCCTTCCTGACAATCAACTCCCGGATAAAATGACAGTCAACTTCAATATGCTTCGTTCTCTCATGAAAAACCGGATTATTAGCAATAAATATAGCAGATTGGTTATCACAAAACATAGACATTGGATCATTGATGACCACACCAAAAACACGAAGAAGAGAGCGAACCCATATCATTTCTGAAGCAGTATGAGCCATAGCACGATACTCGGCTTCAGCACTTGAGCGAGCAATAACGTTTTGTTTTTTACTACACCATGTAACAAGATTAGAACCAATAAAAGTACAATATCCAGATGTAGACCGTCTATCAGAATAGTCTCCAGCCCAGTCAGTATCGCTGAAGCCTGTAATCGATAAAGAAGATGGACGATATAATAAACCACGAACAGGAGCACCTTTTAGGTAACGCAAGATCCGGCAAACAGCATCAAAATGAGGATAACGATGAGCATGCATGAATTTACTGACCACCCCCACTGCGTAGGTGATATCGGGGCGAGTTACTGTAAGATAAATAAGCTTCCCAACAAGACGACGATAGCGAGCAACGTTAGAAAATAACGCACCAGTTTCTGTATCAAGTTTTACCGAAGAATCCATAGGCGTATCAGCAGGACGAGAACCCAATAAACCAGTTTCAGATAGAAGATCCAACACATATTTTCTTTGAGAAAGAGTAAGTCCCTTAGTAGAGCGGGATACCTCAATACCAAGGAAATACCGAAGAGCACCTAAATCTTTAGTATGAAACGTTTGTCCTAAATGACGTTTCAAAAGAGTAATACCATCAGTATCATCTCCAGAAATGATTATATCATCAACATAAACAATAAGAACAATAATACCCGAAGAAGTTTGTCGAGTGAAGACTGAGTGGTCCGAGTGAGAACGAATAAAACCATAATCAATAATGACACTACTAAATCGATCAAACTAAGCACGAGGCGACTGTTTTAACCCATATATAGAACGACGAAGGCGACAAACAAGTTGCTCACTCGCAGATATAACGTAACTAGGCGGCTGATCCATATACATCTCTTCCTAAGTTCACCGTGTAAGAAATCATTTTTAATATCAAGTTGATACAAAGGCCAATTGCGACTTACTGCGACTGAAAGAAGTATCCGAACTGAATTTAGACGAGCTACAGGCGAAAAAGTCTCTATAGTCAACACCATAAGTCTGAGTATATCCTTTAGCCACGAGACGGGCTTTCAACCGCTCCATAGAACCATCAGACTGATATTTGACCTATATACCCAACAACACCCAACTGTCTTTTTTTCAGGTGGCAAGGCTGTAAGCTTCCCATGTGTGATTTTGATGAAGAGCACTCATTTCCTCATCCATAGCGAGCTTCCAACCAGAAATAGAATTTGCCTCTCTAAATGATTTTGGAACACAAATAGAAGACAATGCACACGTAAAAGAATGCATGCACGAAGAAGTACGATGATAAGAAACGAAATTGGCAATTGGATGTCGAGTACCAACACGCTTAGCCTTTCGTAAAGCAATAGGTAAATCATCAGGGTTAGGAGGAGATGGTAAAATAACAGGTATCGGAGATGATACAGGAGGCGAAGGTGCAACAGGCAGGGAAGATGTCGAGGTCGGGTCAAGTGATAAAACTTTCCGATTTTTAGACCGCTTATAAACTTTTAAAACCGGAGGAGAAGAATTATCAATAAAAGTAGAAGGCATTGGAAAAGGAATAGGCTCAACAACACAAAGAAGGATGAACAACCGACTCAATATTAGAGCTCGATATAATATCCGAAAAGAGTTGAGCACCATTAGAAGTAAAGAATGAAGTAGACTAAAAAATGTAACATCGGCACTCACAATGTAGCGACGAGAGTCGGGATAATAACAACGATAACCTTTTTGAGTTCGAGAGTAGCCAACAAGGACACATTTCCTGGCACGGGGAGAAAACTTATCCTGTCCTGGATCAAGAATAAGAACAAACGCAACACATCCAAAAATACCAGTAGTAACGGAAAATGGATCAATATCAGGATATATGAGCAACAAAGGAGATCGATTAGATAAAACCACTAAAGGCATACGGTTTATAAGATGACACGCAGTCAAAACAGCTTCTCTCAAAAAATGCTTAGGAACCTTCATATTAAAGAGCAAAGTACGAGCAACATCTAATAAATGCCTATGTTTGCGTTCAGCAACGCCGTTTTGTTGCGATGTATGTGCACAACTAGTTTGATGAATGATCCCACGATCAACACAAAAAGATTCCATAACAGACTGAACATACTCTAATGCATTATCGGAACGAAATATCTTAATCTTCTTATCGAATTGATAAGAATTTCATTATAAAAACGAGTCACAATAAACGGTAATTCAGTCCGATTTTTCATTAAAAACAACCAAGTCATACGAGAAAAATCATCAACAAAAATGACAAAATATCGGAAACCATTATGAGTAGAAGTACGAGAAGGACCCCATATATCAGAGTGAACCAGATCAAATGGTTTAGCCTGTCTACTTACACCACGACTGGGAAATGAGCTACGATGATGTTTCCCGAGTTGGCAAGCCTCGCACTCTAGAATGGAAACATGGCTTAAGACAGGAATGACTTGTTTAAGTTTAGCCAGAGACGGATGACCAAGACGAAAATGCCACTGGAGTGGTGAAACACTAGCGCTCAATGCTGATGAATATGAAGAAATAAAACTATTATGATCCAAATAATACAAACCATCCTTCTCATATCCTGAGTAAATCGTCCGATTTGTTTTGAGATCCCGAAAAATACAAGACTTGGGAGTAAAGGTTACAACACAATGTAGAGATTGAGCCATCTTATTAACAGAGAGCAAGTTGAACGGAAAATCAGGCACATAAAGACTGTCAGATAATGCTAAAGCAGGATGAGGGCAAAAAACACCTATTCCAGAAACCGGACGAGAAGAACCATCAGCTAAAACGATATGATGGCAAATAGATTTCAGATTAGAAAACAACGAGGAGTTACCCGACATATGTGAACTGACACTTGAGTCTAGGAGCCATGAAGTAGACGAGGACGCCACAAAGGCAACACTATCCGAGTTAGCTAATGTAACAACGGGATTAGAAAACGAGTAGGTTTGTAATGTCCGTAGAAGCTCACTAAGTTGAGTAATAACTGCATCATAAGTAATATCAACCTTTTTACCGGATCCAGACATGATTTTAATCAAACAATCGCTAATAATGACTTAGAAAGTCTCAACATATACGTCAAATATAACCCAAATAACCAAAAAGAAGCCACGATTCCAAATAGCATCCAACTTTCTATTTCAGACCATAGACTAAATAAAGAATCTTAAAAGAAACCCAGATACATGTAAACACGAGCCGAGAAACTTGCCATTTACCCAAAGTCTTCAATTGAACCTCGGATCCACAAATTAAATACAAAACCAGCTTACATTGCTATAGACGAGTAGATCTATATAAAACATTTGGCCAGAAAATATCCCACGCGCCGATAACAGCGGCGACAGTCGCCGGAGCTCAGCTCGCGTGGCGGCACGTCCACGACCAACGGGTCTGTAACTTTCAGACCTAGGTCGACTGAGCAAGGGGGAAGAAGTAATATCAGGTTAGTTTACTGTTTCGACGTTGGGACAATGGTGGCAGCGGCGGAATTAGGGTTTTGAAAGAGGTGGCTCTGGTACCATATTAGAGTCCATCCATTCCCACCAAAAGGCTTGTGATAGGAAGGAGAGGAACTCATATATAAGCATAGAGTAGGATCAATAACCCATCAATGTGGGACAATATTCAACAGTTAGCTATTGAACTTTTTGTACTTATTGATTATGAAGCGCCTATTACTCTGTTATGTTGAGATTATGTTCCAGTCTACATCATCTGTTATGTTCTTTAATTTAGTATGGAATTCTGATTGATGCGAAGGGTATGCTATTACATGCACTATGTATGAATTAGCGTGTAGTTCATAAAAAAACGCAAGGTGAAAATTTATTGCGTGCAATTTGAATACTCGAAATCATGTTGATGTTAGTACACTAGCCTTTTTCAGTCTGTGGTGCTACAGCTCTAATAACGCAGCTGTACTGCAAAATAATGTAAAGCACAAACTCGATATGTATACAACACACATATAGTATCGAACTCATCCATTTACAAATGCACCATATGAGTATAATCTCAATTGGATAGGTTCGTCTCTTTTTACAAATGCAAATAGAAAGATTGGTGAATATGTGACGGTATCTCTGTTTCCTAGTGTGTGTTTGTGTTTGTTGGCCTCTGTGTTTATGAATGAGCCAGGGAGAAAGGGAGTTTGGGGAATTTTCAAACAGCAGGAAAATGTTATTACTAGCTATTATCATTTTTTGTTGCTCTACTACGTGTGTTTAGAACGTAGACCCTCGATCAAACCGTCACATGCATGCATCCTTATATGGTTGAGAAAGATACTTGATAGATGTTACGTCTTTACATAAACCAATAAGCTAGATGCCTACTCAATTGTTATTTATTTTGGATACTATTTTTACATATGGTAGGAGAAAATACTTGAAAATTGTTACATCCTTACAGAAGCTGTTATGCGAGATGCCTTCTCAATTGTTATCTATTTTTACCTGAAAAATTCGCAGGCTATGCTTGAAATTAACGAACGTATGCATAAGGTATGGAAGAGTCAACGAGAGAAATCGACAGAAAATGGTATTTCAAGTTGGATAACAAATCTTCCATTTGATTCAAAAGTTAAAGAATGGATAGCAGCAGAAGAAAATTATAAACAACAAAGACAGGTAAGGAATATACTTCCAACTGTCGCAGACAAGTTTCTTGTTGACCGACAAGCATGCGAAAAAGGTGCTAGCATCCTATGCTTTGACGAAATACAGGTATTCCTCTTTAAAAGTTTTCTTTGTACTTTATTATTTGGGTTTTTGTATTATCAGTGGTTTTAAACACGGCACTTTTTCAAGATTAAGCTTAGATTTTTTGCTTAAGAGCTAGACTTTATTTGATTGAGCAGCTTAATAGTGTCTTTTCTTGGAATTTGGTCCTAGAAAGCTTGAAGCTTAAGCTGGATGAAGCTAGTTCTTTTTCCGTTTTTAATATGAACAGCTTATTGGCTGAAAAGCTGCAACCAGACAAGCCTAACTATAGAATCCATCCATGCAACTGTTAGAGTTTGCATACAATTAAAGATTTTATCAAAACCTAACAGATTTCTTTATTAAGTTGTATGAGACTGGGTATTAATGGAAAAGGTTTTTTAAAATTGACATATGTTTGAGTTGTTTGCTATTGTTAGAGTATATTATCCCACATCGACTAGATAATGATCGAGCCTGTGGTTTATAGAGAGTTACCCATCCTTACCATTACGAGGCCTTTTAATGGTAAGGTATATGGGGTTTAACATGGTATCAGAGCGGGCCTAGTGATGTTGGGCTCACCTCCACCCATTTAATATATTCGCTCGTAGGACCCTTGAAATGTCGGGCTACGAGCGAGGGGGAGTGTTAAGAGTATATTATCCCACATCGACTAGATAATGATCGAGCCTGTGGTTTATAAAGAGTTACCCATCCTTACCATTACGAGACCTTTTAATGGTAAGGTATATGGGGTTTAACAGCTATGTTATTAGACTTGCTCCCATCTTCCGCTTTATTTTCATGCGTTAAATAGTGTTGCTCTCTATCATTACAGACTGTTGATGTATTTGCTATTGTGGCCTTATCTGGAATTCTGAGCAGATTATTAAGCACTGGGACCATTCTGGTGGCAACCAGTAATCGAGCACCCATGGAACTGAATCAGGTCTCTTTTCAATTTAAGCACCGAGAAATATACATCTCCATTCCTTACGTTTTATTAGTTAACTTGTTACCCGTTGTAGCCTGCTTGCATTCCTTACCTCTTGATCTTGTATTGCATGACATGGCTGAGGTGGAGTTTCTTAACTTGGATAGGTAGAATGGTTTATGTCGGTAGATATCTGTTTTAAGGGAAGTGTATATAGATTTGTCCTGAACGGATACATGCTGTTTTTCAAAAAATAATAATATGCTATATTATATAAAAGATGAACAAGGAAGAAGTAAAGATTATTTAGGTAGAATTTTGTTGCACCCAGGCAACTGCATAGCTTTTTCTTCGAGGGTATTATTTTGTTATTCCTAAACTATTAATTTCAAGCAGTTCTTTAAGATATGAACAAAAGAGAGAGGTGAAAGTGAATAAGAACAGGTTAAAGGTGAAAGAGAATAATTATGTTGAACTAATGGCTAGTTTCATCTTTTGAATCATCCGATTTATGTTAAAGGTGACCGAGAACAGGTTAAAACATACTTATATTTTTATTTATTTTATGGTTATATTCTACATGTAAATTTGAAATATAGTTGTAGATGTTTATGTGCATTATTTAGGAGGAGAGCATCTTTATCAAGTGCAATTGTCTTGTGTGGAATAAATCAATAATACAAAAATATTGCCCAAAACTATTTTGCATATAACTGACGCTCTTTACACTAATCGTAGTCCCCAAAAGCAATTATTTTGAGAAAGGCAGTGCTTTGTTTCAGAATTTATGATGACTGATAATTTTCTTGTAATTTTATAGGTTTGCGTGATTGAGATTCATATATAGCACCTGTTTTTTTCTCCAGGATGGTATGCAGAAGGATCTCTTTCTAAAATTTCTGGCTAAATTAGAGGAGCATTGTGAAAGTGTCCTGATTGGAAGTGAAGTTGATTATCGTCGTCATATAGGTCAAAGATCCGTCGATAAAGTGAGAATTCTACCCATTTTGTTGGCTTTATTCTTTTGTAGCCTGTTTTTAAGTATATCCATTTTGGTTGTAGTGTTATTTGTATTACATGACTTCCTTAAGTAATAGACGGAAGATATCATATTGTCCATAAACCTGTCAACTTTTTTAGTAATTAGAGCACCATATTATTGAAAATCACAATTTTGCACAAATGTATATAAAATGAAACAACTAGTACTAAGGCGTTACATTTCAACTTTAAAATACTAGTTATGTATTAATTGTTCGGCTTCGTTGATGTACTAAGCATCAACCCGCACAAATAAAAATAGTACACCAGCATTAAAGTTTGTACTTTTTAACACTTTAAATTTTGTTAGTTTGGTGTATTAATTGTTTTTTGTTTATATTGATTTTGAAATTGTAAATATGATTAGGTTGGTACACTAATTGTTCAGTTTTCTGTAGTTTGGTTTTACAAAAGGGATGATTTCCCTTAAGTAATGTATCCGTTGCTGCTTTATACATTTTTTTTTTCTTATCATTTTGTTCTTTTTAATCTTTTGTGAGGAATAAACTCTGGTTCGCAATGCAGGCTCATTACTTCTGGCCTCTGGATAGCAATGCAGTTAATGAGTTTGACAGTGTTTGGAATGAAATAATAAGACAGTCAGGAGAGAGCGTTAGCACCAATACAATACCTGTCATGTTTGGGAGGTACTACATTTCCTATTTTTTTGTCATTTTAATGCACTTCGTAGCATGATAATAGAATACAACTTTGCTTTTCTTAGGTCACTTGAAGTTCCTCAAAGCTGTAATGGGGTGGCACGGTTCACTTTTGATTATCTATGTGGCCGAACGGTAATATGCATGCTGCCTTATGATTTTGTTATTTCTGTTCTCTACACTTTGGCTAATAATTCTTACTCATAGATTCATCAGTGTATTTTTAGGGTATGTTTCTTATGTTGTTAACTTGATTGATGTGCTTTATTCACTGTACAGTTTGTTAGTGTAGAATGGTACCTCTTCTTTTCGTAGTTCAGTTTATGCATTTAAAAAAATCCGATTAACAAACTAAGAAAATAGCGATAATCTGGGACAACTTTCTTTTGGATATGAAACTTGATTATAAACCTCTTGCGCTAACTTGCAATCACAATGATGCAGTTTTCTATGAATAAAAGTTTGATTATATTCCTTCTGCAAGAACTTTAGCCGAAGTTTTAGCAATACCTTCGAGACGCTACCATCATATTTTAATTTTGACCAAGTTCGAGAACTAATATGTAAACAAACCAGCCAAACAAAGCTATCATTTCTGTACCCAGTTTCCCTTTCTTAAGGTATTGATTACTGAAATTTTATGATCTAAACTTGCTAATACAATGATGGTGCCTTATGTGAAATTTATGCTTGATCAAGTTGACATTTAAGTGGGTATTGAACGATGGGTGGTCAGTTGAACAATATAACTTCAACAAGAATAGATGATTTTCTAACTAGTGTTCTAAGTTAATGCCATCTCTTCAGATAGGTCGTTGTCGTTGTCATTTTCTTTTATTTGTTTTTCTTAATTTCATGAAGTGGCTTCCAAATAAGGATTTCTAATTCAAGACCGTAGTTACACTTACACCTGGATAAAACAAATATTGGACTGCTTTACGAGAGGCATCTATTTAACTGATCTCAGAAAATGAACCAGCTAGCTTTAAGTAATGGTTAAATAGGTAAGAGGTGAAACTTACCCAAAAAGACAAAGGTAAGAGGTAGATTGTTAAATGTGTTGCAATTGTTAATCTTTGCGTACCATTGTTTTATGTCGGAACCAGAAACATAAACTTACTTTCTGTTATAAAAATTATGTCAGTAAGAAGCTTATAAACTTTGTGAAATTATAATGTCTTGCGACATATGTTTTCAGGTTGGGGCGGCAGACTACATAGCGTTAGCCAAAAACTACCATACGGTTTTTATCTCCGACATTCCTGCAATGAGCATGCGTATTCGTGACAAGGTACTACAAAAACAAATTGCATTGCCGTTATTTTCCTATCCAAAAGACTACCATTTAATTTTTCTTTTGATCAGTCTCTACCCGTGTACTCAATTTTGAGTCTTGCTTTTCTTTTTCTTTTTTAAGTTTCTCCTCTCCAAAGGGCAGGGCAAGATTAGATTGAGTAAAGGGAGCAGGACTTAATTTTTTTTAATTAACTTTATAAAAACTCTTGAAGTTTTGGTAGGGATTACATTTATTTGTGAACGTGTTTGTATTATTGAACACTCATTGTTTACTCGATGATAGCCACTATAATTAGAATTGCCAGTTAGATAATGTCAATCCCCATCAACTCAACAAATTAGATCAGAAACAATAGTTTAAAGAAAAGCGGATGTCCGCATTTGATTTATTAACTAGTCAGTTAGTTCTATGAAACTTTTTCTTGGTATCGACATGTAGTGACTAATGTCCTTTATTTCCTGTTAATCCTGGTTTGCATTAAATTCCTGCTATCAGAAATTCCGAACACCTATTTGAGGAACTAATGATATGTGTTTGCTCTATTTTATTCAGTCCACCACTTTTGACAGATTTATTGTTTGTCAGGCACGTAGATTTATCACCCTAATTGATGAATTATACAATCATCATTGTTCACTTTTTTGTTCTGCTGCTACTTCAATTGATGATTTATTTCAAGGAACCGAAGAGGGCACACTTTTTGACCTAGAGAGGCAAGTGTTTGTTTTGGTTGTTGCTTATAATTTTTGCTTATCATCATCTTCTATTTATTCTTCACAAATTAACATAGCTCCTTAGTATTTTTCAACTTGTAAATAATTAAGCACTATCTATTTCCTTGAAAGAGTTGTATGATGACTATGTTTTATGGAGCAATTTTATACAATTCCTTTTCTCTCTCTACGGGAGTTAATTAATATGCTTCTATCCTGATAGAGTGATTCCAAGATGGAAGTTTTGCATCTTAGTTTAACAGATGCAGTATTAAAAAATATTAGTGTGATAATAATAAAACAGTACAAAATATAAGTAATGATCTGTGTTCTCACCAATTTATCAACTTTGAAGCACTCCCCTGGTGAACTTATAACCGTAATTAAGGACTTGTTTGGTTTAGCTTTCAAGATAATAAACTGGATTTTAGAAGTTGAAAATAACGTTTGGTTCATCCACCTTAAAGATTCTAGCCTTTTCAGAAAAAGAAAAAAAAACCCAGAAAATCTTAGTATTAAGCTGCAAACCAAATGTAGACCAGTTTTTTAAGGAAAAAAAAAGCTAGAAAGTTGAACTTAAAAGCTGTTACCAACAATGCCTACCTTAAGCCTTTTTAGAAAATAAGGATAAAGTAGGCACTCTGATCGATGCGTACCCCGAGTTGGTTTTTCTTTTTGACACTTAAACTTATAATATCAAAGTGGCTGTTATACAATTTGGTACCTGGTAGTCAAAGGCGTTTTGTTGATAATTATTAACATAACTTCTTTCTCTCTCGTCCAGTTTTCAGTTTGAAACAGAGACAGAAGGAGGAAAGCTCCGCCGTGATGTATCGGCAGGGGGAAATGTGAGTTCAGGAGGTGCACCTTCTGGTATTATCTCTCTACTCTCTGGTCAGGAGGAGCTGTTTGCCTTCCAACGAGCTGTACGTACTATTTTCCCTTATTTTTTAGAAGATTCTATATTCTTCTGCTAATGAAACAAGAGGATGGCATATTAAGAAACAGTGTATATGTGTGTGTATGCAAGCATATGCCATCATTTACCATGTCTTGTCGAATAGGGTTGCTTCATCTTGTTATTTCGTCTTCCACTCTTATGTATAGCTTAGAGTCCATAAAGAAAAGGTCTTAAAAGGAAAGAAGAGAGAGACAGTAGTGTTTTGCTTGCGGAACATGATAGGAGAGAATGATAACATACATTTAAGCCCGGTTTTATAACTTTGACGAATTGTTTTCATTTTGAAATTTAGCATAGAGGTTGTTAGGGCCCAGGAGGAACAAATGCCTTATAAGTTGAATCTCATTTGCGGACTTGTGGTTAGCATTATGGTGGAGGGGATTAAATGAGTTGAAATTTTGTGCTTCTTTGATGAATATGGGGTTTTAGACAAGAGTGCAGAAGATTAATACATACTCTCAAACAAAATAATAAACTTTAAACGGTTTTGGTGCTTCAAGTGAGCTGTGAAGTGTGCTGAAGGCTTTACCTGATTTATTTGACAAGTTTACTTATTAGTTTTGTTGGGTCATATCTTTTCTTCAACCAAAAATGATGTATATTTCTCATTATGTACGAGAGATATGCATACACCCAATTTAATGGTAATGATTTTTCAACCCACTGTTTTTTTCTCATACTAAAACCTTGCAAAACTTTTAATTTTCTCTATGAGACCTTACTTCAAATTTGTTCAATTCAATGGCTTATCTTTGATGTTCAATGTTGGAAAGTGATACTGCTTTTCTTATTACTTGGCGTACATTGTTGCAGGTGTCTCGCTTGATTGAAATGCAAAGTTCATTATACCTTGAGGGAGTTCGTTATCTTCATCCATATTTTCATAAAGAGCATTACAAACATGGAAATGATGGCATATACAATCTTCAAACTCAACAACATATTTGAGCTCAGTCTGCTCAGAATCAATTGTAATTTTCTGTAACTCATTCGTCCTCTTAGTTCAAAAGATCAAGTGTCTTATGCTCTTATAGCTCAGTGGTGGTAACAAAGTCGTTAATATGTGGATTTACAAATAACAAATTGGATATAGAAACTCTCAAATACAACAAGGGACCAAAGTTTAGAACAATAAGTACTTAAGTAGTCCGACTCTTGCAAGAGTAGAGAATGCTATTTGTAAACAAAATGCAACTTGTTATAAGAGTAAAAGACTTGCGGAATCATCAACTTTTTTTATAGAAGGCAGTATGAGCCTAATAAAGGTATGATTGCTTTGCGATTTCGATGTTTCATTTTACTAGTCTGTAAAAATTTGCAATATATACAGCTATTCTTAAAGGATCGGCTATATATGTTTAAAGACACTAAATAAAATTATGCAATTATAGTTGAATACTTTATTGCTTTTAGATATTTTAAAATGGTAATAATATGTATATAGTTTATCTTTTTTTTCTCAACAAAATGTAAGCATCAATTTAGTATTGGAGTCTTAACAAGAAGAACCTCAGAATATTGCTCATATCCGGCCAATTTTCGATGTGAACGGGACTCGTTACTTAAAGAGAAATTTGTGATCTAGGGACGTTAAAAATCGATCCGAAATCCGCTCATCTCTTAAGCACAAACTTTGTAGGCGAGTCTTGACATGAAGAGCCAATCTTGTCCATATGGTAGCAGCATATTGTAGTTTTTTTTAATACACATCATCACTACTTCCCAATCACCGGACTAATTTGGATCAAAATTCGAAACATGAACACCTACAATAAACAAAGAAACAATACAAAGGCAAATATTCCCTCAAATCATATGTGCACAAATCTCCAATCATTTCACCATTTATATGAGACTACTGTTTCCTCCTGCAAAAACTCTTTACGACTTTCACTGCAGATAAAACTGGCGTCATCATCGTGACAAGACTCTTTACAACTTGCACTGTGGATAAATCTAGAGCCAAACTCGGTCGTAGAAGAAGTTGATGATGAAGGGACCAAAGATAAGCACACAGAAAGAGGCCGAGATTTTGGCACATTGGTAACAGACTCTTCAATATTCATAAGCATTTGAACCACCTTTCTCATTTTCGGCCTAAGCATCAAATCCGGGTGCAAACACGTAAGCCCTACGGTTATAGTCTTTTTCACTTGCTCCTCGTCGAATTGCCCTTGCAGCAATTTGTCCACACATTCGAGTAGCGTTTCTTTTTCGTAGAAATTCCATACAGTATCCACTAAACTATCTTCCTCCACCATCCCGTTTGACCTTTTTCCGCATACTAATTCCAAAGCAACCATTCCAAAACTATAAACGTCTGACTCGGGCGTAGCCCTACCTGCAATAGGGAAATAAAAGATTGTCAATTATTGTGTGGAAAAAAAAGGAAGGTCAAATCACTATTTAGAACAAACTGTACTCAAATGAATATTTTCTTTAATTAAGAGGGTGCTTACCTGTGAAACTAACTTCTGGAGCTAGATAACCGGGTGTACCAGCTATCATTGTCGTAGCCATAACCTCGTTTTGAATCAATCTTGCAAGGCCAAAATCGCCAAGGTATGCGTTGAAATTTGAATCTAGCATCACATTGTTCGGCTTTACATCTCTGTGGACGACAGGGTTGCCACATTCTTCGTGTAGATAGAGTAAAGCTGATGCTAATCCCAGCAGTATCTTGTGCCGAGTTGGCCAGTCTAGAATAGCTGTATAATTGCCTTTGCCGATGAAACGATCCAGGCTACCGTTGGCCATGTATTCATAAACAAGCAGTAGATGGTTACGATCGTGGCACCAGCCTTGTAGTTGGACTAAATTTTTGTGCCTCAATCGGCCAATAGTGCATATTTCAGCCAAATATTCCTTCTCACCTGATCATACGAACAATATATGTTAGAATTTGTCGATCTGTATCTATGCATATAATTTAACCCCAAAAAAGCGACTTATAGGTAAGACATCACATGTAATAAACTTGTTTGGTTCAAATACTAAAAGATTGGACAAACTTGATTATCTTTTAGGACAAGTTAAATGCTTATAGATTACTGGGAAGATCGAAGCTTAAAGCTTCTTGGTTATTTCAATCAGAAAAAAGAATTACAAACCAATAAAAAAGAAAGTCGGAGCTTAAAAATAAAAACAAACTAAGTTCTTATTCTTGATTGTTGACAAAGATAATTTCGGAAGTCTTAAGCACGCAAACCTTGTGTTGAAGTTGAAGAAATCTTTTTCACAGCTATAGTCGTCGGAGTAGAGTCTGATAAAACTCCCTTGTAAACACTTCCAAATCCACCGGTTCCCAAAAGATTGTCTTTGGAGAAGTTACGAGTAGCCCTCGAAAGCTTCCTATATGAGTAGAACTTAGGACCATTTGCGACTGCTATGAATGATTCTATGTCGCCTTTCTTAGCAAGCCTTTCCTTTTCTCTTCTTTGGTATCTAAGGATAAAAGGGTAAAATGCCAAGATGGTGAGCATCGAAAATCCAATAAAGGCTACCGGAACAACAATTATTAGCAACTTATTGTTTTCGGAATTATTATCGGCCCCTAATGATGACTTTGGCAACAAAATTGAGGTGAAATTCCAAGAAAGGACTTGATGGGTTTCGCTTAAAGGACCAGTGGCAGCTGTAAAACCAACATAAATAGACTCCGGGACAGTATGTTTTAGCTTCATCGTATGGTTTAGAAAACTCTCCAGGTTTTCGGGTCCTCCGTATCCTACGGAAATTTCAAAGTTTTTTGTCCACCCATCGTACTCGATCCTTACTGTAATATCTTTTCCACTGACAAGATTGATTCCGACGGTGTCGAGGCTTTTGTACGCCACTGGTATTTCTATGCTTGTTGTGTCGATTGCGATGTGATTTCCATCGGCTTCGAATTCGTTCTTGTATGTGTCAAACTCGAATGCCGTTTGATGAAGCTTACCTGTAGTAACAACTTGGCAGTAAATATTTTGTAGAAAAGCTTCACAATATTCAAAGATCTTACATATTCCATCTGTCCCGAAATAAATGTATTGCTTTGAAAGCTGTGAAATTTAAGGATTTGAACCAATTTCTCCTAAATTCAACAAAAAAAGTATCAAAAAAATTAAAATTTTCAAACAAAAACTATTTTTAATTAAAATATGAGATTAGAAGTGTAAATTTGATATGATTGAATTACAAAAAAGTGATCTTTCAAAAAATAAAAAAGAGAATTTACTAACAAGGGAAAGTGGACACTTATTTTGAAACGTTCCAAAAAGAAAGCAGCACACCTACTTCGGGACGGAAGGAGCATAACAAAACATATGATAAACATGTGGATCTAATCTCTTCAGATTAAAATCGAGGTAAAATCCTTTTGTTAATAAAGGATGTGGCTATGACTGGATCCATATTTATGATTCTCTACATCTTTTATTGTTAATTTGTTTGTGGAGGACATGTATAGCAGATCGAAAATGAGAAACGTATTTCTTATGTAGTAACTTTATGTTTTCTGGATCATACCTTGTACATTAAATCTTATGTGCATTTGATTAGATAGTATGAATGTTTACGTGTTATATATTTCGTGTGCTTGTATAACAAGCAAATAAAAAATTCCAAAATTTTGGAGAAAAAGAAAAGCATTACCCTCGGTCGAGTCATCAAAGATGCCAAGAAAGGCACCAAAGCTATTCCGGGGTGAAGGGCTACTATCCTGAGCCATAATAAACGACATACCATCACCATGTTTCGTCGGAGCATTTTGATCTATCAAAATCCTAATTGTAAAAGTAGTACATATCGAAGCTGGCCAGGACAGCACAGGATACCGATATAAAACCCGTGCAATTTCATTCATTTCATCTGGATGAGGTGTCATAGTAAGTGTCCCGTTAATCGCATTAACTGCACCCATACAATTTAAATTGCCGCCATTTCCACAACTGGTTGAATCGAACGTTGGAAATGTGAAGTTGTATGGTCCATCGCAGATACCACAACTTGCGAAGGGGATGGTGAATAAGCCCGATATGATGAAAACAAGAAACATCTTCTTCTTTTTCTTGTCTAAATTTGATTTGATTTTATTTAGAGTATTCATAGTAATGAAGTATATCGTTTTCTAGGTTTGACTGTTGGAGCATTTACTTATATTTGAGGAATTGATCATTATATTCGTTCTTTTGTATGTTTTCGATATGTGTAGGCAACTTTAAATCTTAAATCTTAAATTTTATGTAGATGTGCTTATCCTTGTCTCTCCTTCGTAATTTCTTAAAGATGCAAGACAAATGAACTGCATCCAAAGTAAGAGAATGCAAATTTATATTTGTCAAACATGTACAGACAATAGAACATATTTTATGTTTGTCACAATATAAAACTATGTAATCGTAATGAACGTATATATATGCATGTACAAAATATAAAATGCATAGATATTATATATAACATATACTTAACGTTTTTCACGGATATTAAAGTTGCAAACTTGCAATGAAAAAAGGAGAACGCAATGACCGAATACATATGTGCGTATACAGAAAATGGAAATAGGAAAAAATAACTTGACGATACTAGAAAGAGTAACTTTGAGCTTTTTGTCAAAACTACTACGTACACTAGACAAATTTTCTCCTGAATTATTTCAGAAAAAGAAAAGTCAACTGGTATCCCGGGTTGGCCCTATAATGACCCAAAACATTCATTTTGATGAGGTGAAGACGAACTTGAACAGAGAGCGAACGGACGGCAAGTTACTTTGATCTCACACGGGCCTATACTTTGGCTACTAATAAGGGGGCGAAAAGAACGTAATTTTTAATAATTTCCTATAAGTTGTTTGGTCTTAACAAGGTAGAAAGATCTTAAATATGTTGAATTTGGTTTCATATTCTGTCTAAACACAGTTTTTTGGTTAGATTATGAACGGAATTAAATGTTCGTTACTCTTTTTGTAATTGTTGTAGTCTGTAGATATTGTTATTTTATTTTCGGGAAATGTAAATATATCTTGAATACACGGTATGTTACACGGTAGAATACACCAAATATCCTGAACTCAATAGTGATCAAGATGCTAAACTAGCTAGTAGCCTAGTACGTACATCTCCCATTATAAGTGGATCTGTAGCTATTCAAGATTTTGAGCTTCTAAGTTCTACTAATAATCAAGCTACAGTTGTTAAGAACTGAAAACTTGAACATATTTTCGTCAATAACATGATTTTCTAGCTACACTTGTACTATTTCTTTATAGGGCTGCTAATGAGTTGAGATATTCATAAACAAACTCGTATTCGGTTCGTTAAAGTCCGGACTCGTGTTTGTTCATTTATAAATAAATGAACCGAATCTGAAAATTAAAGAATATTGACTTCGTGTAGTAGACAGACTGAACTGATTTTAATGAGTCTGACTCTGTCGTTAAAGTTAAACAAGCACAAATGATCACGAATATGAGATTTTCAATTACTTCATTAGCCAAGTTTTCATCAACATGCACGAGTCGAGTCCGAACAAGCATATTCAGCCAATGAGTGCTCGGACACAAAACGAATATAAATGGGAGAATACTTCATAATGTTTTTACCAAGTACACGTACTGTGCTGATCAAATGCGTTTTCTTAGTGTCGGCATTCAACTCTTTCTAAAGAATAATATTTTTTGAAGAATTGTCATTTAACTTATCGTGCACCGTTTTGGAAGAAAGTCTACAAACATTTATCAGTGCTCTTAGGTAAATTAGTTTACATGTTTGTGTTTACAGAAAAAAAAAAAAACTGCTTTATTTGTACTAAAATTTATATTATTCCGGGTAAAACAATTGAAAATTTAAGCTACTTTTCAAAACTATAATCAATAATCAATTGCTTTACAGTAAAAAACAAAAACAAAGAAATTATTTTACCAAAAAACAAAGAAATTATCCAAATTTGGAAGAAGCATGGTCCCCCATTCTCACGAAACCACATCTCCACCGTCGGATGACATTATTATCTGACGGTTCAGAGTCTTCCACGATTTTTCCAACTTGCCTTCGATTAATAAAAACTTCTCATGACTTATAAAGCTCCACGATAATAGCTTAACATACGTTAGATTAAATGTAATCGGACAGTTATTGGTTTCTGTCACATTCTCATGCAATCTTTTTTAGTGATTGTAACACCTGTGGTCCCGCTAAATTCTAATTCATCACAAATATAATTATTTTAATTAATAATCTCAATGTTTTATTTTATTTTATAATCTTAAACTTTCAATATGTTACACAACCATCCTAATTGTACACCGAAACTGAAGAAGAAATATAAAGAAAAAGAGCAATGATATAGGTAGAATTTTACAATGATATTTCACATACGTACGTTGCTATTCTTTCTATTGAAACGCATTAGGTAACAACCGATTAACAACACGATCATGAATTTCGAAAACTTCAATAAAATTACTTGACTGTAGAATTTTTATTTATAGCTACCACTCACAAATTACTCCACTCAAAACTAAACGAATACAAGCCTCTGCATCAACTTTAATTAACCTCTTATAATATCGGATCATGGTGGCGGTGTTGATGCTTAGTTGGTTTGTAATTTTTTTATTGTAGGAAGTTAAATGATATAAAAGGACCAAAAATGTAAAATTTTCAAAATTAGATGGGTCCAAATTGTTTACTTTCAAACATTGGTAATTGGTAATGAGAGTATGACATAGTATTTATTTTCACTTGTAAGGAATTATTAATTATAGAGGGTGCCAAACCAAATTTTATAGGGACTACCTATATAGTTTACACCACCATATCATTAAGAACATTAATATCCCGCACTTTTCTACACTTTTGTCTCTCCTAGTAGCTCACGCAAGAAAATAAGATAGTCTATATTTGTCAAAAAATAATAGTCCAATAATATTACTGGAAAATGCAAGAACAAGCTGCAACAAGTTCTCTTCCTTCTAGCAGTGAGAGATCTTCAAGCTCTGCTATCCATCTTGAACTCAAATATGGTCTCTTTTTCTCCTTTTTTTTTTCCTACTCCTATTTGTTTTTCGCTGCTGAATACATATTTTATTTTATTTTAGAATTTTAGGAGCATTATGTTGCAATTTTAGGAGCATTTCTAATTTTATTTTATTTTAATCAAAAGTCCCATTTTATATATAAGGGACCAAATCTAGCATTACAACCGAAACTTACTAGCACCCAATTTACACTTGTTCAAGAATATACAAAGAAATTACAAGAGACCTGGGGTGTAAACTCAAAATTTAGGTTAGACTACATAACATTTGCAGAACTTCAAAACTATTAACTGCTTCCAGCAAAATTTCTAAAATTCGCAAGGCTTATTCTTTCTAGGCTATAATTTCCCTAAGCTTTTGTAGCCAATTCCACAGCCTGAAATTACAACATTGCGCCCCCACTTTTGCTAAACAGTCCGCTACAGCATTTTGTTCTCTCCAAACATTGAAGATATCACCATTAGTGCGTTCCATTAAAAACAACATATCATCCCACAAATTTAAAAATTTCATACACTTTCTCATAGTTATTTAAAAATTCTCTGGTGCAGAATCACATTTTAGCAGACAAGTAAAAGCCATGATCAGTTTACCATTTTTGTCTCTTAGAATGTCTCCTCCTCCTCCTCCCTTTTCACCATTTCTACAATAAGACCCATCAGTGTTTAATTTTAACTTCCCGAGAGGTGGTGCGAGCCATTTCACCATTTTACTTCTTCTCACTTTACAAACAGAAACTTCAATATTCATTTTTTTCAATATTTCAATACTAAATGGATCAGAAATTTTGTAAAGTTTAATATAGACATTTAGGCCTCGTTTGGTTGCGGGATTACTAATCTCGGTATTAACAATCCGGTAGTATTATGAATGAGATTTGAAAAGAAGGCCGGATAAGTAATACATCCGGGATTGGACTATTCCTAATACCACCCCCCCTATGGCATTGGAAATGCACCTTTTTGCCATCATTTCTAGTCCGGACCGGATAACTAGTCCGGACTCTAATGTTTTGCCAAACATAGTATTTGTGGGGCCCACGGGATTAGTAGTCCAATCCCGAGGTACTAATGATACAACCAAACGAGACCTAAATTGCTAATCAACTACTAGTAATACCTTGAGTGACTAGTTTTTTTTCTTTTTGGTAATTGTTGAGTGATTAAACTTAATGCATTATTTTTCTTTTATCGCTTACAATTTTATTTATTCATCATTATATTCGTCCTCGTACCATATGGGAATAATAACTTGACGAGTTGAACAATTATATATTAGGAATGGAGAGTGATGAAGAGATAAGAAGAGTGCCGGAAATGGGAGGAGAACAGAATGGCGCCTCTACTAACCGCTTGGGTGCAGGCCTCGACCGGATTCAGGCCTCTGCCGAAGGTTCTAGAAGGAGAGGCAGAAATTCCCCCGACAAAGAAAACAAGAGACTGAAGCGGTAAAAAATATTAGAAATTAATCACATCTGCTAATAGGATTCCCTTAAATTATAGTTTTTAATTAAATGTTCATTATAAATTATAATAAAGTGAGTGTCGCTAAATTTTTACAACAATTTAGCAACATAACTAGTTAGTATTATGTTGCTTAGCGACTCTCACGTTACTAATAGATTTCAGAAAAGTGTCTGTTAGCAACACTCACCATCCGGACGTTTTACTGTAGTGAATGGACTAAGGTTATTTGGAATCACGCGATTAATTTGGATAATGTGTTGCATTGACTTATACAAGGCAGTTTTGTTTCATGTTATTAAAAAGAGACCAGTCCAATCATTTCACAGTTTTTTTTTCTTTAATCATTTTCTAGGAATGAGATTATGTGAAAACAAAGGAAAATAGCCTAGATGGTCGTAGGTAGATGATCGATCACACTTTTGAATCAAGTAATGCGGTAACGGACCGATAAGAACTTGCCTTGCTCAAAATTGGTTTACTGACTTTCAAATTTTGATCGCTGTCTGTACTTGCATATGAAACAACACGATGGATACAATGGTATGAGAAATTTTATTAAGACCTGTAGTCCTACGTCTAGAGTTTACTTACATAAATATTCTTCTTATAAATATTCAGAAGAACAGTCTTTAATTAGTTTTCTGGTTCAACCAGGCGCGGTAACAATTTGTTTTACTTTTTTCGGTTGTTTTTGTGACAAATACAAAGATTGTTGAGAAATAGAGTATCTGCACAACAAGCAAGGGAGAGGAAAAAGACGTACTTAATCGAGCTAGAAGCCAGAGTCAAAGAAATCGAAAAGAATAATTCCGAGCTCGAAGAAAGAGTTACCACTTTGCAAAACGAAAATCAGATGCTTAGACATGTATGTTATCTCCTCCCTCTCTGTCCTTTCCCATTGGTAGCAAAATACTTTATTTCTATAATGTTATACAATTCTTTTTAAACCCATCAAATATTAAGTTTTTTTGTAGATTTATTTTATTCATATGGTACAAGTTTACGTGTATATATAATAGGTGAAAATCTAAATAACTAGTTTCGTTTGCATATATAATACATCAACTAATTAAATACATGAATATGTGATAACAGTCATGACGTGACCTTAGTTACACCTTACAGGATTTAAAATCCTATCATCCTCTTTTAACCCACTAATAAACGAGGCCTTAGGGTTGTGTACAGAGAAAATCAAAGCCAGCTTACAAAAAAATTTGATGGATTGCTCAGTGGATTTATTTTCCATTCAAATAAAATCTAGAAAAACATATCATAATTTTTATTTTATTTCGGAAATAGTTTGGCTCTGGATGCATGGGATCCCCAGTCTACTCGAACTGTTGACACACCCTCTAGACCGGCACCGAAGAAAATGATTGATAGATGCGTACAATTAGTATTCATTTTAAAATTATATCGTCTTAAAACACATTTATAAATTAGTATAATTTATACTCAAAATATTTTACATCGTTTACCTCCTGTTTATGTTACATTTTATCATTTTCTCTCCTCCCTCCCTTGTATTATAACAACTACCGGCCATAATTCAAAATCTGTAATATTTTAATTCAGTTAATTACTTTCATCATTTTTTATACTTAGCTAGATAGATATTCTTTTCAAGTATATATAGATTAATATTTTAATAGCAAATGGAGATATTGTTAACGTTTTTCACAAATACAAAAAAGTTATCGTTCACCATATATCCTCAGGGGTGACCCTGATGGGGTGTAGGAGGTACGAACGCACCGGGCCTCATGATTCCGGCGAATCACTCACGGCCCCACGACGTTGATAAAAAAAACGTATAAACGTGTAAATATATGCTAATAAAAAAATTACAATTCATAATTCTTTCTATATTAATGAATTCTTTTGTTTGAGAGTTAATTTTAGATTATTCTATTATTAAAATATTTTATTACGAAATTTATACCGGAACGGGAATAGAAAAGCTCCAATTATCTCTTTGCACCAAGAAGCAAAAGTCTCATGGCGTATATCCTCTCTCTTGCCTCTCTGGAATAAAAGGGATGAGAAACCAATTAGAAATATTTGAGAGAGAAAAAATCGTGTAGAAGGGCATTTTAGTACATGAAATTGGACATATATATACCTAACTTTTTACAAGAAACACAATTATGAATTTTTGATACTCCTACTCAATACGATAGTATATAATAGTATAAACTATAAATTAAGTTTCCTTATATATACGCTACTTATTATTTTGATGGCATAATGATAAGAGTTGTAGTAGTGGGCAGTTTTGGCATTTCGTAAATGATTGCTACACGCAATGGTCTTCCTACCAAATAAGTGGTCGTTTAGATTTGAGACAAGAAGTTATCAATATTCTATTGAATGCTAGCTAGCATACGAAATCACTTTTGGTGTTTTTTTGTTTTTTGAAATATACGTTATGCTGTTTGTTTGGTAGCCAAAAATACCTATTCCAATTTGGCCTTAGGAGTTATATATGTAATAAAAAAAAGGGATATATATATATATATATATTGATTTCTGCCTTCTGGTCAAATGAATTTTAAAATTTTATTTTGTCACCAGTGCAATGCATGAAAATTTGCGTGTCTAAATATTACTAAATAATAGGGAGTATTGCTACTGATCAGTAAAGATTATTTTATCTTCTTAATTAAGGGAGGTCTTAACTTTCACTAAAATTAAAGAGTTTTCACTCTAAACATTTTGCGTAACTTGTTGGAATAATTAGTTGATATCTGATCATTTTAATTGCAGATATTGAAGAACACAACAGCAGGCATGCAAGAGGGGCGGAAGTAGATCCATATACATATAAACGTATTATATTAAAAGTGCTTTTGAGGCCATCGTCACTAGAAAGGTGCATTCGATTTAGTTATAAGTAAAATTAAATAAAACTGTGTAACAATCACATCGTTGTTGATGTTATCACTCACTTTCACAAATTATCTTTAGTGGTCAAAATATTCATTGTTTATTTCTGTTCAGATGAGTATTTACTATTTACTGATTCGATGATTATAAACTTATCTTCAAGTTTTTTTTATGAATGTACACATATGTAAGAGTAACAGGATTATGCAATGACCCCATTAGCTGAAATCGTTAATTATCTGGTTATTAAAAAGCATGCCATAATGGTGGTAGCCCGACTTAAATTTCCAGTAATATATACACAAGAACATTATATTTTTTTGCTAATTAGGCCATCTCTATCGATGTCGCGGTGGCGGTTGGTATCTTTGTTATCCATATTATGTAGGCTTGACAAATCAGCTCGGTATGAATTAGTAATATGTTTATTATTACCATAAAATTTCTGTGTAATTGATGAATTTTTTTGAAGTACGGTGAGATTATAAACACACGGGTCTTGAGGTAAAAAGTAATTGGGTTACATTAGTTATAGTTATATTGATGGTTTAAGGAAAGTATCTAACCAATATCAATAAAAAATGTATGTTTACCACAAAACTGCAAATTTTGTTCTCACTCTTTTCACAAGTAGTATAATGAGTAATGTTAGAGTAGTGAAAATATCTTTATTCATAAAATACAACCTATATAAAAAAAAGTATTTAAAAACTTCGTGTAAGGCAGGTAATTTTCAATAAAATTTATGTTCAACATATTCGGTTAATGACTCTTTTGATTTAGTATATTGTATCACTAATTTTGTTGATTAAATAAATTAACGCTTTGGCTAACGAGTACATTCGGGGAATCGTTTAAGCATTAAATGTCTTTCTAAATTCAAGTTACATTAAATACAAATATTACTTTATTTATATCACAACATTATTTCATTTCCAAATTTATATATATGCTTACTCAAGTTATGGAAATTCTTTTGTTGAATTACTACAAAAAAGAAGTCCAACCAGTGCCCAGGGGGGCGGTGGTTAATTTTTCCCATAAACTAATAGCTCTGTTTCCTAATAAAAAATTAAAAGTACAATGTACTAAATTTAAAAAAAATAATTAACGTAAACATACCCTATACTTATTATATTAACAAAAAGATACCTTTAAAAATTAAATTATCAAAAACATACATTTAATTAATAATTAATAAAAAACAAAAAATCGAATTCATCTCTCACAATCTCTTTCCCCTCCCTCTCATGAGAGATTTTTTTTACATATCCAAAATGCTAATAAATATAACAGACGTGAGATTCACAATCTCACGTCTACATGGCAAATTAAATTTTCTTTTTCTTTTTCTTCTTCTTCTTCTGTGATTAGTGTGATTTTGTTTTCATATATTAAAAACTTCTCCAATTTTATCCAAAAAAAATTCAATTTTATCAAAAAAAAAACTCTAACCATCAACCATCAAATTTCTTCATATATCAAATTAATATATTTTTTTATCAAATCAACATCACTCTACCACTACAATTATCCGTAATTTTATCCAAAAAAAAAATCTCTCCCAATTAACCCTAAAACACCAAATCCGGTGTTTTGGGGAGTATTATCCGGAGGAGATAAATTAAGATTCATTCCCCAAATATTATAATTGTTATCCATACTTGATAACACGAATGATCTTAATTTGATATAAAAAGTAGTTTGGTGGTTGATGGTTAGAGTTTATTTTTTATAAAATTGGGGGAGATTTTATTTTGGTAAATTGGGATATGTTTTTTTTTTGTTGGTAAAATTGAGGATAAATGTAGTGCTAGAGTGATGTTGATTTGAGAAAAAAATATATTAATTTGATATATGAAGTAATTTGGTGGTTGATGGTTAGAGTTTATTTTTTGTAAAATTGTGGGAGGTTTTATTTTGGTAAATTGGGATAAGTTTTTTTTTTGGGTAAAATTGAGGATAAATGTAGTGTTAGAGTGATATTGATTTGATAAAAAAAAATATTAATTTGATATATGAAAGAGTTTGATGGTTGATGATTAAGGGTTTTTTTGGTAAAATTAGGGAAGTTTTTTTTTAGGTTAAATTGGAATAGGTTTTTTTTTGTGATAAAATTGGGGATAATATGTTTATTTGATAAAAAAATATATTAATTTAATATATGAAGGAATTTGATGGTTGATGGTTATGATTTTTTTTGGATAAAATTGGAAAAGTTTTTGGGTAAAATTGGAAAAGTTTTTAATATATGAAAACAAAATCACACGTAATCACATAAGAAGAAGAAAAAGAAAAAAATAATAATAATAATTTGCCACGTAGAATCCCACGTCTGTTATATTTATTAGCATTTTGCATATGTAAAAAATAATCTCCCCTCTCTCATACTTTCACTCTCTCTCTCGAGTTTTTTGTCAAAGTGGTCTAATTGCTGCTGAAAAACCCAGAATGGGCTATCTTTCTTTAAAATTCCCAATATGGTCTACTTCTTTATTTTCGTTAATTGAATTGACGAAGTTTTAAAAAATTAAATACTAATTCGTCAAAGTTGGTAAAAAAAATATTTAAATACTACTTCGTTAATTCAATTGACGAAGTTGGTAAAAATATTTAAATACTAATTCGTTAATTCAATTAACGAAGTTATGTGAAATTATATTTAAATACTACTTTTTGAATTTCGCAGAAAACGATCGGTCGTTTTTATCATTAGCTCACTGGAACAATTTGGACAAAAAACGATCGGTCGTTTTGGCCATTTCGATCGGTCGTTTTTCAGAACTTCGTTAATTGAATTAACGAAGTAGTATTTAAATATTTTTTACCAAATTCGTCAATTGAATTAACGAAGTATTATTTAAATATTTTTTACCAACTTCGTCAATTGAATTAATGAAATAGTATTTAAATATTTTTTTTACCAATTTCGTCAATTCAATTGACGAATTAGTATTTAATTTTTTAAAATTTCGTCAATTCAATTAACGAATATAAAGAGGTATACCATATTGAGAATTTTAAAAACAGACATACTGGGATTTTTCAGCAGCAATTAGGCTATTTTAGAAAAAAAACTCCTCTCTCTCCAATCTCTCACTTATTCTTCTTCTCTCCCTCCAATCTATCTACTTCTCCTTCTCACTCCCTCCGATCTCTCATGCTTGCTCTCTCTTTCCGATCTCTCTTCTCATCCTCACTCTATTTTTTCGATCTTTTTATTCTCCTCCACATCTCTTTCCGATCTCTCTCTTCCGTGGAGATTGAGACGGACACATCTGTAGCAATGGGCGACGAACGTATAGAGCGATATCGAAAACTCGAGTTTGATGTCGATGAAGATGCGATCGTTGAAGGAGAGGCACACGACGACGACGTGGTAGTTCGAGATCGGAGGACGGGTAAGAGTTGTATTTGTTAATTAGTGTATAATGTTGAAAAATAAGTGTATGAATTACGTGAATTAAGGGTATGAAGTTAAAAATTATGTAAGGTATGGATATGAATTATTTAAATTGGGGTATAAATTTTGAAAATAATAGTGAACTCTACAAATCAAAACTTTTAAAATAATGGTATAAATTTTTGTAAAAGGGTATGAAAAATACAAATTAGGGTATGGAATTTTGGAATAAGAGTATGAAATATACAAATTAGGGTATAAACTTTTGAAATAAGGGTATAAACTTTTGGAATAATAGTATGAAATATATAAATTAGGCTATGAACTTCTGGAATAACGATATGAAAAATACAAATTAGTATATGAACTTTTGAAATAAGTGTATGAACTTTTAGAATAAGGGTATGGACTTTTGGAATAAGGGTATAAAATATACAAATTAGAGTATGAACTTTTGAAACAATAGTATGAACTTTTGGAATAAGGGTATGAAATATACAAATTAGGATATGAAATTTTGGTTATATTTTTATTAATTAGAAATTTTTAGATATTTTTTTTTAATTTAGTTTTAAAAGTAGTATGTTTTGTTTAACCTTACCAAAATTGTAATAGTTTAATAACTAACATAAATTTTCTCCTGATTGATTATAGGCGGGAAAGAAGCGGACATTCATTTAACAATACTAATAATGTAGGCTCCGGAACAAGTTTATTTTTTTGGGTAAGTAGAACAAATGATTAGTTTTCATTTAAGTTTCCAATACAGATGTTCAGATACCAAAAACACCACGAAAGCAGGCTCCACAAATTGTTTCCTGGAACATTATTTCAGAATTTCTTGAAAATTTTAACCTTTAAAGTCTAAATAAAAAGAAATTTTTATATAAAATGAATTAAAAAAGCAGCATAAGACAAAAATGATGTCCAAAACATAGTAACACTCATTTCAGCAAGTGGATTTGAGAACGAAGCAAATCTGAAAATTCACCAGTATCAAAACGAACAAAGTATGACCAAATACAGTCTTTGAAAGATAACATGAGTAATACATTGTTTATGTAGTATTTAACAAATAAAATAATAATGACTCGGCAGTATGTTCCCGTAAAGTGACAAGAAGGACAACTAACAATGGCAGACAAGCTTAAATTTAGATAACCTGATGGAAGAGAATAAGCACATGGCTTGTACAACTTCACTTAAATGTGTGTAAAAATAAAAGCATACAGTTTTCCGAATCTAATAAACCTAGTTGGTTGTTGAAACTTTCCTTGTAAATATTCTATGTATGCCGAGTCGAGATGACCTTTCCTCCTCAAAACACTACTGAATACTAAATTATAACGGTAGGGACAAAGTTGAGCTAATACTGCGATTATGGCGATAAGTCAATAAGAGGCCACTCACGCATCTACTGAGAAACTGGTATTTGTTGGTGGCCTTCATTTTACTAGCATATCAGGGTAGATTATAGCTTGGAGGTGAATGTGTGAGAGAGGTGACATACAATTGCATACAGGAACATATACGCTACAAATCTCTAAGTTCTTTTACTCTCTTTACCATCCATGCATGGTGTAAGAGGGGGAAAAGACGGAATAGCCCGCAATATAAATTTTCGACCACTTTTCAAGCCTGCAGATGAAAAGCTGGATCCAAGCTGCCGCAAGCCGCAGATACGGGGTGGGGATATTCGTTTCTTGTTCGGAGAGTCAACTTTCACACAAGTAGTTGGGTCTTTTAACATCTCAGGTGTCTCATCTTCAAGTAAATTGCCAAGCTTTTGTACACTACTGGAATTGCCTATTTCAGCAAGTTCTTTATCTGTGGGTGAGAATACATCTATAGTACGATCATTGCCACCATTTAATTCCGTATGAGAAGAAACTGCATCCTTTTTCTTGCTTTTGAGTAGCACATTACAGTTATCAGTAGTTTCAACAGATCCTCCACAATTTCGCATCAAACTCAGATCAGATTCAGGTGAGAGATATCTTCTGGAAAAACAAAATACAAAAAATTAGAACCAGAAATAAAGAAATCGGTAACACACCGGAGTCCGTAGAGCACTAAGTGTGGGATAAATGGAAATAAATTAAACACAAGGAAAAAAAATGAGTAACACATTGGTAATGGAACCAAACGGAAAACTCAAGTGGACTAGCCGAGCAGGAGCGATTCATGAAAAAATTAACCAAAATATTTTATTAAACTGAAGCAGAGCTATCTTAGCAAGAAATCTTACTTCAAGAGTGGGAATGATGGTGTCGTAGGTGATATGCTATGATGATTATTTGGCTCATTTTGCAAGAAATAGTCTTGGTTTGGCATCAAATCTGCATTTTCAACAGGTGCTTCCGAAATTGGCACTGCATCATAAGCCCAGTGATGATCTGAATTTAAAAAAGTGTAGAGAGAGTGAAGAACTTACAAGAGCTGGTCCAGTCAAATACATAACTAAGCAACTATTTAAACAAGATGTCAATTAACACACAAAAGCACAGCGGAACACATACACAAATATGCATTTCAAGATTATATAACATTCCCTTGATTGAACAACATATTTTAATTCCACAAAATAAAGCTCGAACCTTGCAACAGAACACATGTTTAAAACACAACCAAACACCAGTACAAGTAAATGATATTTCAAGGTTTGTTATTTGGAAAATCGTAATACCGTATATAACTCTCAAATTGATTGGACCCAGATCACTTCGGCACTGTTTATGCCCATTCAAATTGAATGTAATTTGTAATGAACTAACTTCTGAATGTACATCAATGAGGTAAAAAAACATCCATTACAATCACCATTTTAATTTTGTGCTTGTTTCACGGCAGTTTTTAAGCAAATGAGACGGATATTCATGATTTAACATTAAAAGTGAGTTCAACTGGCTAATAGCAGTTTAGCTTTTGTTAGTTATTCAACCAAATGTACAACATTACAACTTATAAGCAAATAAGAAAAACAAATGAGCTAAAAGCTGCAACCAACAATCATCTTGACCTAATATAATTCGATACGTTTATATTTAAAATTTAAACACGAAATACCAAAAGAACATGTTATATAAGATTCACTACCACAGAAAAAAACAAAAGAAAAACTAAGAAGCATGAGTTATTTACCATCCTTCTTGCCATGCACATTTTGACATCCTGCACACCGGCATCCACTAGAGCATCCAACATTATTCTTTTGAGACAAACAAAAAAGAGAAACAAAAAAATAATGATTAAGAAACCAAAGAGAAAAAGCAGACAGCATGACCGGCATAATATCATAAGAGGGCATCAAGGAAAGGTGAAGGCTAAGCCTCCAACTTATCGCTAGTAAAAATGACAACTCATAACCATGTCTTAAGCCTTCAAGTTCCCATAAACTGACATGATTAAGTCAAAACAAATGGCATTCCATTGAAACAAAGACAAACTTCATTCCCGGGAGGGGGAAATGCTGTCTAAAGATGGGAATTTTTTGAAAAAATAGGAAACAGAAAAAGACATTTACCAAAATTCTAATTACTATTTTGGTTTTTCTTTATGATAGCTACAATGGGGACAAAAGCCCCAGGATTCAAACTCACAACCTCCATTGTAAGTGAAAGAGATACAAAATGGACCAATATGCCTTTTGTTTGGTGGTTTTTGTACGTGCATTAAACTTGACGATAAGGCAGTAATGTGTTAATTTTACTGATAAGATTAGGAGGTTTAACATGTCATGACAAGTCCTTGGTTATTGGGAGACAAGTATGAGCACATATATTGGTTTCGTTGGAAATTTTGTAGCTTCGTTGCAAAAGTTTTTCAAATTTTGGTGATTTCTCCTAGGAATCATTTATGCCGAAATTAGATAAATAGGAAAAAGTGTAGAATTTGGGGAATTTAAGTTTAGGATGTACCACTTACTGTGTAAAAATGTGAGATTCAAATGCTATGCCATTAGGATAGTCTTAGTCCTATGATTTTGATTATGACTATTGTTCAAAAAATTGTAATACAATTGCAAGAGATGAAGCAAGACCTGATAGCACTCACAGTACTTCTTCATACACATGGATTTTTTGCAATTGCACCCTCTTTTATGCCTTGCTGAGGCTGGTGTCGTAGTAACTTCATCTTTCTGGAGAAAAAAAACGTAAATATTGTGTAATGTCTCTGTTACCAGTATTTATTCTGAAATGAACTAAAAAGGTTAGTTACCCTGTTACTATCGAGATGAGATTCAACTGAACGTTCTACAATCTTTGGAGCGAAGGCAAATGGATTTCTAGATTCAATTTGTTGCCTAGCTTCAAGAACTGTATCTACATAATCAGGTCTATTAAAGCACCCTTGGCAGGAACAAAGTCCAGAGCAGTAGATTCCAGCAGCAAAACAATCACAGTAACTGCAAGGGAAAAAATACTCCATTATTTTCTAGACCAGCCTGTCATTGCTTGTTTCAAAAAAAAAACTGTCATCGCTTACTGATTAATAGACTACATCACTATCTAGTCACTAAGCTATAAATATCAAACAATTATAATTCCAACCCATCAAAATCCATAATTAACATGAAACTGAAATAATTTGCAGCAACCTACCAAAATTCACCAAGTATCTAAAAATTTAATTTTGTAGTTGGTCTACAGATTGACTTCTTTTATGCAAATTCGATTTAGTAAACCAACGTACTGAACAATCAAAGTTGATTTTTTACTGCCGGTGGTACTAAATGTTTTATTTTGTATATATTGGTGTCTAACTTCAGCAGGCCTGGTTCTCCAGTCACTATGGTAGAACGTGAAACGTATCAGCTTGGTGTAATGGTTGTTAGAACCCAAGAGTTTGTGTAAAACAGTGACATTTTCCCTCAAATTAAATTATATTTGACAATGGAAAGACCAGCTGGAAGAGATAGATGTTTGAAGTTACTTACAGTTTCAAGCATTTAGTCTTCTTACAGTTGCAACGCTTGCAGGAACTGTAGTCCTCACTATTGGCCGATGCCTTCTTACTGGAAAACGCAAAATGTAAATACAAACATAGAGCAAGTTACAAAAATCAAATTATGGCAGAATCGTATGAAACTTGCCTTTTCTTTTTTGGGCTTGATTGAGATGACTCTTCAAATGTAGAAGCTTGTTCAAGAGTGAACTTCCTTTTGCTATTATTGGAAGCGCCAAAGTTGGGGCAATGAGAATCTGTGGCTTCTTGATTTTGGCTAGCTGTTGAGAATATTTTCTCTCCTATTTTTAATGAAACTGTGCCATTATCTGAGCTTTCCTGTAGATAATAATCCGAAGAAGATACCAACTTTTGTTGCCCTTGAACTTCTTTATCATCTGATGTAATGCTTATGCAAGTACTAACATACACAGGCTTGGAACTCATGATGCTATTTAAGTGTAAGCCAATACCAGATGGCTTCGAAATTGTTGACCTAGAGTTGCTCTGTCTTGTAAAAGAAATCGTAGATACGGGTTTATCTGAATTAACTGAAATTGCAGTTCTTTCTGATACAGGGGTATTTGATGGGGTATTTTCAAACTGAAGGCGTCGTCTTTGCAAGCCATGGCTGCGTTGACCCTATACGATGTAAATTATAGCATTATTAATACAGGAAAGGTAGTTCTACAAGAATTTGATGATGACAGCTAATATTTTCTTGATAAATTTGTAATGAAGTTTCTAAAACACCACCAAAGCAAAAGCTTATCTTTACAACCTCTAGAACACCACATAGAAAACATGTTAAGACTCCAAATAGAACACAGAAACCACCATTGTCTATAAATCACAATATAGGATTGACTGCCCTGTTTTTTGGCGACAGAAAATATCTCAAGTAGATTCAACTAGTAATTTCAAAGTGAGATGAATCATACTGGAAAAATTATACTATTTTTAAGTTCAAGCTATTTACTAGTACAAATAAGTTTGTTTACAGACGAGTAGATTGCCATTGTTCATAATAGGAAGAAATTGAAGAAAAAAAATCATACTTAGTGACGCGATGGATTATAGGTGGACACAATCAGATTGTTTTATATATATGCATCTGGACAAAATTGGGGAACGTGTAAAAAAAACAGCACGTTAGTAATACCGAAAAAATAAAACAAATTCCCAGCAGAGTCTCAGTTTAATATAACCATGAGACAAAATGCTTCAATAAAGAAAATATTTTGAAGTTAAGAGATGTTACACTGGCTGCTGCATTATAGCATGCGGTAGGTTATGCTTAAGGAGGAGCACTGAAACAGTTTACCTCAAATATTATTCAATGAAGTATATAAGTTTAACTATCCATTTTGATTACAGTTTATATATCAAACTTAGTTATTTATTGTGTGTTTTGGTTTGAAAACATAGCAACAAATGGGGGTTGTCACTTGTCCTTGTCCGGGGTAAAAAATTGTATTCTTGGGGCATGAGAGTGCCATATTTTTACATGTGGGAGCTAAAACATGGTCAATAAGGGGTTGATAGTATTAGGTGGCAGTGGTTCAGAATAAAAGTACAACATTTACTAATCAAAACAAACTCAATTATCAAACTTGGGATGTGGATCAATAAGTAATCATAAAATCTATCATGATGATAGTAAAATGTCTAGTTTGTTTGACTCTTGCTTCAAGCACAAAGTGTATTAAGTGTAGTAAAAAATCACCCTTCATTTCATATTCATGGAATACCAAAGAAGAAGAAAGTTAAATACATATACGGGACCTAGCACTGAAAAACAAACAAAAGTGTCAAATCACAGTCTAGGTATACTTTCACAACAAGGAGGCCTCATTTTCATACTTCTCACAAGAAGCATTTACAGTGGCTTCAGTCACATCTTGATACAATTTTTCTTGATTGCAAAAATAAAAATTCAGACCCATCATAAGGTATATTCTTATGTTCAGATCCAGTGTCCTGTAAATTAATTAGGGCAAATTTTTGATATAGTATATCTATGCATAGAAATACCTTTTCAATTATGCCTGCTTTTCTCAAAAAAGAGTGCTACTAAGTGATTAAGGGTAGCAATTACCTTATCCTCAACCCGAAAACCATCATGCAGAATAAAAAAATCAAATTTTAAATTACTTCCTATTTAAAAGGGAAAAAACAGGATGAAAAGTAACTTGAGCAAGTTTACTATGTTTAATTTAGCCAAAATAATGTTTATATTACTGAAGAAGTTTACAGGACCGACTTATATACCTTTGCATTTGTTTTGAGAGACTTCTCTTTAGAAAATGAATTTTCTTGAAAATCATGCTCCTTGACCTGTAACATATCAGGAAAACTAACTATTGATTCCTCGGTATCTTTCCCCAGGTTACCTATGCTTCCAAACTTTGTTTGTATCAAATCATAGCTGTTTTGAGTGTTATCATACTCAATTTCCACATCATCAACCAAGTACTTGTCAAAGCAAACAGAGGGGTTAGAAAACTGATTCTCTTTTAAGGCATTGTCATGTTCTCTCTGAGTACAATGGATCAACGAACTGCTGCCCCGGAATTTATTTTGTGTAGTATAGTCTGTATTTTTACCTCCATTATCATGTTGATGTTTATCTTCAGAACTTGGGGGAGGAAAATGTAAGCTGAGAGAAACAACAAGTAATTAATAGAGTCACATTATAATTTTTCAGTTAACAGATAAAAACTAAAAGAAAAGGAAATTGAACCTATTGGTATATGATCCTGCACTTGGAATAAGACTTGGTGATGCGAAACAAATAGGAGAACTAAGAAAGCCTGTTGTTGCAAGTGAAGTCTTCACTGCTGTTATTGGGGACAACTTGTCTATGTCACCATATATAGCAGAGTCCTGATGTCAAAAGAAAAATAAATAAATTACATAATTATATAGTTGCTCTTGCAGATAAAATATGATACTGCAGAACAAATGCCAGGCCTCTCGAAATCATCAGCAGTTGAAGCAGAGTTTCTTTGCACTTAATACTTAATAGTAAAGAGCCATGCATCTCAAAAGAGAAAAGAAGAAGATATATAAATCCAGTCTTATACTCCGCTTTGCATTGGTTAGACTTTCATCTCCCAGAAATTGGAACTCTGTTTGTAATTCAAGTTGTTAAATCAGGCAATAGTATTCCAATAGATCTTCCAACTCTTTTAGGAGTAGTATTAAATACAAAAAGCTCTCCAGACCATAATTTAATGAAAAAGAGTGCAAATAGTTCTCTATCTTACAAAGTAATCAAAGTTTGTAATTTACATATGACATCAAGAAACTATGATATGAAAGTCAACACCAATTTCTACAGATTAAGGTGCCCTATTGAGTTGGGTTCCAATTCTATCAAACTCAATTGTTAATTTGATATAAAATCCAAACAAGGTGAAAATTGAGAGATTATATAGTGAAATTCTAAAATATCACTTATCAAACACTCAAGAAATACAAATAACAGAAACCATGTAGAAGTAAAGATGAGTGAGAGTATTTATAGAGTTCTATCTAGAAATACCCAAATAGTAACTTCCACAAGTGAAGTTTAATTTACTCTTTTGGCTAATGTAATTCCTTCTGATTCCACATAAAAAAGACGCACCAAGAGAGAAATATTTAACGATCACAATTTATCTAAAAGAATTTAGAGATCATCACGGCACCATCATGCAATTAAAAGCCTATGTGAGACTTTATTTTTCATTTCTTACAAGAAAAATGTCACAAAGACCAATGTCATAAAAGATGCATACTGTCTAGCGTGGCAGCGCCTAATTCTGCTTAATCACCGCCTAGTCTCCTTAATCCCGCCTAATCACCAAGGGGGCTAGGCACCATCTGCCGCATAATTTTCACCTAAGTGCCGCTAGGCTTACTTTTCAGAACACTTCACAAGACCTATATATGCAGCTGCCATGGAAAATATTACCATAATTTCTCGAAGTAATCATATAACTTCATTTGACTCCCCTGTTCCTAACAACTAAAAGAAAATCAGATTTTTGAACGCCTACGCTTGTTCGGCTGGCCTTTCATAAGCGAAACCGTCCACATTATTTGAAGAAAATGTCAACAAAGAAATGAAAACCTAAAAATGATTTAGATTAACTTCTGTAGGCTCTTGGTACGAGGAAAACTAAAATTAGGTATCTGTAGCAATTAGAAATTCTCAGAAAGAAATTTTATGAGCCGTGCCAAAAATAATCACCCATTAAACTTAAAATCATCTGAATAATATAAAAGCGAGGAGGAGATATCCTGCAAAAATCGACAAATTGAATTTGCACCTGAAATCGGAATTGTACAATAGTCTTACTGAAACAAACTATTATAACTTTTAAGGTGTAAAACAGCTAGGTATCCACAGTATTCGACAACAAAAACCAAAAGTCAGACGAAACAATGTGAAATGTTGAAAATCAATAGTCACGTGGCTATCTTTAAACCGATTATGACCAACAACTGCTACTTATATGAAACTTTGCTTATGTAACATTTGTACAAATACAGGACACGATTACAAAAGCATGTAGCATGGACAGCCAAAGAATTCATTTAACAAAGTCATTATAATGGTCTTAATTGTATATAAAAGAGCACACGTAAACAAATAAATAAACCATGATTTAGTTCAGCATCTTACTGGTCAAGTTCCATTTTCCAACTAATTTTGGATCCTGAAAGTTTTCAGCTAACAAACAAAACCTTAAAAAAGATCATCAAATACCATATACGAAGAGGGGGGCAATTAAGTACTTTGCTATAATAAATTCTAACTAATTATTTGGTGCAGTAACTCTTTCATTGTCACCGGCAACAAAAAATCGTATTAACAACACATAGAAAGTTTTCTTAGTCGTCTATATCAAGAAGAGAACAAGTAAAATTTGAGATTAAATAGTTCAACATCTTATCTCACAATTTTTCCGTGTCTCGGGTAATCAATACTTTACTATTTCATAGAACTAAACAGCTAAGCATCAATGTAAGAAAATAAAAATAAAGCTCCCAATTGTCCAAACAAACCGGACAGAAAATAAATTGAGCATCAATTAACTATACATCCTCTTGTATAAACGTTTTCTAGGTTGCAGCTTCAAATTTATCTCTCTCTTTTTCCTGTCGTAACAATGTTAAGAAGTTTAAAGCTCGATGAACCTAGTTTTACGTTTAGCCTCAATTAAGCAGTGTATATTCTAATAAATTGCAACTAACAAAAATAATTAGTCCAAAAAACACAGGCCATAACTCAAATTAGCTCAATCCACAAAATAATAAAAAACCTATAATTAGTTGACTATAGTAACAAGCAGCATAAAGTAAAATAATAATAAAAAAAAATAGCATAATTGGAATAAGGGAAAGCCCTCTTTAGAAATCCAGACATAGCCCATATATACTTACATACATTACTACAAATTCATCAATATATAACATATTTTAGTAATCCAATTTATTTTTGATTTCAATTGGGTTATCAAATTCAATTCAACTAAATCCACAATTAGAATAATTCAGCAACAAATAAGAACTGAGACTAGTTACAAATTAGGGTTCATAAACACATCAATTAGCCCATAGATAATAAACACTTAGAAAAATAATACTAAAAGACTATATATAACATATTTTACTAGTATTTTAATTATTATTTTCATTTCAATTGGGTCATCAGATTCAATTCAACTAAATCCACAATTAGAAGAATTCAGCAACAAATAAGAACTGACTCTAATTAAGATTTAGCCCATATACATATATGCATACATGTCTATAAAGTCATCAATATAAAACATATTTTAGTATTTTCATTTCAGTCAGATTTAATTCAACTAAATCCAAAATTAGAAAAATTCAGAAACAAATAAGAACTGAGGCTAATTAAGAATTAGGGTTCATAAACACACCAATTAGCCCATAGATAACAAAAAACTTACAAAATAAATAAATAAATATATATATATATATATAATTACAGGTAGGGCGGTGGATGATGACGTGGCGGCGGAGAAAGTGGAGAGAGAGTCAGAGTCCATAGCATAAAACCCTCAATCTCTCTCTCTATATATAAGTATATATATACACATGGATATATCTATATGTATCTGTATATTTAGTTTATTTAATGAAAGAGAAGCTGGGGTAAAAATAAGTGTTTAAAACAGATATAGAAAAATTATTAATTTGACCACGTTTTTGTTTTTTGTCCAGAGGAGAAGAAGAAAAAAATAAAGGGAAATGAAAAAATAAGGAATTAAGGGCGGGATTCAAAATGTTACCTAAGCGGGAAATACATTTATTTAGTTTCTTTTTCTTTTTTTTTTGGGAGAGGTGTGGGTTGGGTTGTGGTTCTATGAGAAGCCTGGTACGGAAAAATTTGGGCCAAGGTTTCATGGGGTGGCCCAATTAATAAATTGGACAATTAACATAAAAATATCATACACCTATTATATTAACAAAAATATATCCTTAAAAGTTAAATTATCAAAAATATACATTCAATTAAAGATAAATTAACAAAACATACTACTTTTGAAACTAAATTAATAAAAACATACCAAAAAATTTCTAATTAACAAAAACATACCCAAAAGTTCATACCCTGATTTGTATATTTCATACCCTTATTTTAAAAGTTCGTACCCTAATTTATATATTTCATACCCTTATTCCAAAATTTCATACCCTTATTTCAAAAGTTCATACTCTAATTTTTATTTTTCATACCCTTATTCCAAAAGTTCATAACTTTATTTCAAAAGTTCGTACCCTTATTTCAAAAGTTTATATCCTGATTCGTAGAGTTCACCCTTATTTTCAAACTTCATACCCCAATTTACATAATTTATATACATAATTTTCAACTTCATACCCTTAATTCACGTAATTCATAAACTTATTTTTCAACATTATACACTAATTAACAAATATAACTCTTACCCGTCCTCCGATCTCTATCACGTCGTCGTCGTGGGCATTTCTTTCGACAACCGCATCTCCATCGATATCAAGCTCGAGTTTTCGATCTCGTTGTACACACTCTCCGCCCATTTCGATAGATGTGTCCGTCTCAATCTTCACGGAAGAGAGAGATCGGATAGAGAATAAAAGAAAAATATCGAAAAAATAGAGAGAGAATGATGTGAGAGATCGAAAATAGAGAGAAATGATGGAAGATCGGAGCGAGTGAGAAAGAGGAAGAGAGAGAATGAGCAGAAAGAGAAGAAGAAAAGAGAGATTTAAGAGAATGTGAGAGCAGGAGAGAGAGAGAGCAAATAGATTGTGACAGATGAATCAGATTTTTTGTTTTTTATTAATTATTAATTGAATAGACAATTAACATAAATGTTGTAAGATATTATTGGACTATTGAGCCTTACTCATAGTGGGCCTAAGTTGGGATTTCTATCTTGTATAACACTAACCTCTAGTATATAAAAAAGGTTAGGGTCCCCTTGTATTCATACATTCTGATTAATAAAGACCTACTGTTCCCTCTCTCTCTATATATATACATATCTCTATATATATCTATAACGACCTAATATGTCACACAACACGTTATTGGCACTTTGCTCGCGGAGAATAGGATATACGCTCGTGGATATTGAAGATTTTGGGTAAACGCAAGGATATTGAGTTATAAACATATGGCCAAACTTTGAAGTTTTTTTTGTGTTCGATCGGCCTTCCCAAAATACGAGACGTACGGTACAATATTTTACATATTACTATGATTAATAATTTAAAGTTGCATATTCCTGTTAGAATACTAATTGTAATTGAATAGTGCTATGTCATTGTTTATTTATATAACAATCCTAAGCATAGTATACTACTACTCTTAGAGCACGTATTTCCTGATAAATTAGTATCTAACATGACCTGATTACTACATTCATATAGGCAGTAACTCACCTGTAGCATAGAATTTATATGATGACTCGTTAATTATATAAAACAAGTTCGTGATTGGTATGTAAACTGCCGGACCAAATTCGTTAAAAACCGAAATATATAAGAGTATATGAAAATCCTGAAACTTGTGCACTTCATGTGTAATTAATGTCAAACTGAATATAAGTTAGATAAATTACAGTAGTGATCCATGTAGTTTACCACTATTTATAGAGCTGCATATAAGTTTAAATCTGTATATATTTGGTCCTCACGAAAACTAGAAAATTACCATATGAATGGAAATTGCGTGAATATTGTAAATTGGCCATTAAAATATATTATGTACATGAATGATTTAGTTACCATGTATAAAATTTACACATATAGCCACAGGATAATAAAAAAATATTGAGTAATATCTTGCTTAGTGTAAATTGGTAAATTTAGATTGTGCTAATATCTACTATCATGCTACTGCTATATTATTTAATCATGCAAGTAGGTACGATCTATGTATTTATTTACTGCCATGTACACTTGTGTAAAATATGGTAATTTGCGAAATCATATATTTTCACATTTAAGTTGGAAAAATTATGAACGCTCACCAACTAGGCTCACCTATTTGGATACGATGTCTAGGAAAGATATAGGCGGAAGTCGATATCCTAATGAGGTCGGGTTTTAAGTGGCATTCGTGCCCTCCACCCTCACCGTCTTTCCTGGTCGTTTTTCAAGTAGAGCTACCGAAAGGGGTTGACTAAATAATAATTTCCCCGAGTGTGTTTATATAGTGATGTATGTTTCGCCGAATTAGTATTTCAGTATCGACCCGTCGTTCGATCAATGAGAACCGATTCATATGAGAAGTAAAACTAATGTTTTCGAACCTGTCGTTTCGAAAAAAAAAAAAGTTTGTGCTTGTGCAAACCATAAACATATAAACCAGTCGTTTTATATGATAAATAATCCACAACTCCCAACACATGTTGGATGCCATCTATGATGAGAAAAATCGTAAAACATACTTGCGAAATGACTGTTTAAACGTTGATTTTAATCCGTCATCACATGTTACTCACCCTGATGTGTGAAAATGTGATGCTCAAAATTTTTTTTGGATGCCATCTTTGATGAGTAAAACACGAGTTTGTTGTTACCCTCGAGATGAATGCTAAGGCTTTGATTTTATTCCGCCGCCACATTTGAGACGTGATGACGTCTATGGTGAACAAATGTCTAAAATTGACATATTGGAGCTATCCTTCACCAAAATACTAGGTTGGAAATTGTATTCCATAAGCAGTATCGTGAATTTATATTCACCATGTTCCTTTATCGCCCATCTGTTATTGGATAAGAAAATTACCCCGGTGAGTAGTTTTAATTCTATTGGGTCAATGTCGAATTGTTTGCCTGATATTAATGCTCTTCGTGTACATTTTTTTTCACGAATCGAGAACCGAGACAAGTGTTATTTGTCTCGAACTGTCGCGATCCCGATGAATCGCTTAGCCAAGAGAGATTTTAGACAATCGTCAAAATCGAAAACATGTGGCTCCAAGACAGTAATTGAAAGGAACAATATGGCCCGTTATCACAAAACAAGAGATAATGCTCAAGGAGCCAACTCTATGCTATAAAGACAAAGGTCATGCACGGTTACTCCTTAAATAGTTCACAACTATTATAAAGGTGGAAAAACCGATGCTAATGTGGTTAAAGCTAACTGAAAGGAAACTCTTGAGACCGCCGATTTTGTGGCTCAAATGAGTTTGATACCTTTCTTTATAGATTTTGATAAATCATTGAGCCATTTTTTCGCTCATCTGGATTATGTTTTCCATTTGGATTATTATTTTTCCATTTGGACCATACTTTTGGATTATCGTTTGCCTGTTTACGAAATTTCTCGAAATAATTTAAAGTGTTTTGAGCAAATTCCTTTGAAAAATGTGACAAAACTTTAAATTATGAAATTTTTAGGCAATACTTGTGGTGTAGTTGGTTTTTTGGAAATAGTGGGTAACAGTGTACCACATAATTTCACCAACTATTTGCCTAAAATAGTACTCAGTGACAACGATTCTGGACCTGTCGTTCCAAATCGAAATCTTTGGTAAAGCCAAATTGATTTGTCAAATATGAGGCGTTATACTCCTATAGGTCATGTCGTACCTTGTTGAGTTATAAAATATTCGAGAAAAACAGTGCTATCTGGTAATAGCTCATAAAAGAATTGAAATTTCTTTACATAGCCCTCATTCAATACGACCAAAAGAGTATTTTAGAGGAGTTGAAATGTCTTTCAAGTGGTTGCTACCACATTCTTTAAAGCATTTAAAGTTATCTTATCATTTCGCCTATCGTCGAAATGATAAATGATTTAGATGCCAAGACATGATTGTCTGTACTATCATTCGTCTGTCGTCGATTGATAAGAGCATTTTGATATTGTGGCATTGACCGGATGAGATATTCCCGGGTCAAAAAACGATGCTTGATTTATAATCGCATCGCATTTGGAATCTCTTTGAGGATATATTTCGTGATTAATCCGAAATTAATGCCACTAATGATCACTTTGAAAGACTAGTATGTGTAAAGATCATGAAATGAACTCGTAGAATTCTTGTAAAGAATTGAAGGAGTTATTGTGGATTTATCAACCATAAGACGGATCATAAATATAAATGGTTATGGTTGATGCATCGACAATATGGTCACATTTTAATGTTGTCCACATAAATGCAGCACTTTCCAAACTTTTAGCCCTATCATTAAGTTGATGGCTCATGATCCGGATTATCCTGAAAAGTCTAGTCGACTTGATAATTCCGAAGAGTAATAATCGAAATTTTGATTTGAATTACTTGAGTTTGGAAATTGAAATTGAACATCTTGTCGATTATGTTCAGACCCAAATGGACTCACGGAAAGTTTGATGATGCGACTGCAAATGATTGCACGCATTTCTTGGTCTTGCGCACCAAGATTTATATTTCCGTGTTGGGTTATGCTATTTTGCTGCATTGGTCCGTTATGAGGCCCATAGACACTCAAACACCATATGCGTACCAGGTGGTTACTGGTTATGAGCCAGAGGTCTCATATTAACGCGTGTTTAGAGTGATTAATTAATATTTTGATTGAGCCGCTCTAGCGTTCAAAATATGGACCTCTGAAGGGAACATAAGTCGATTATGAATCCCATGCCTATCATTTGATAGAGTAACCTTGGCAAGCGATCTCTATACCGCATGATATGCGAAAGTGACATCGCTAAGACTGTTCTCCCCGTCGTTAGGGGGAGATTTGCACCTTACTGTTGATAAGGAACGATGTGAAATAACGTGGCATAACCCACTCAGTCTTAGCTTGATCCCCAAAACTGTACTTAGTGATAAGTAAGTGCATAGACTCCCTCAAGTCTAACTAAATGCCAGATGCATTTAATGACTTTATGAGATGTCACAAGATCATTTATACCTGCTGCAAAATGCTTGCAAGGATAGACGTCCCTGTCGGACGCCGTGTTCCTGTCGTAACACATTGCTTTGGCCGAACCCGCCAAGCAAAGGACGCTGTCGTCGGCCGTCAGTCTGTCGTCCTTCCCAAGATATGAGGAAGTTTACCGGTTCTTAATTCGTTTAGCCCCAGAGGTGGTGAACTGAAACTCATTTGTCGCACGAGATTATAAAGGATCAAGGAGATGTGTGATTTCCTCCTCATCCTAAGAATCTCGAAATATCTGTCGATCATGATATCTTAGACGATATTGAAGCGAAACGAGACTGTCATTGATTATTTGTTTATATATTCGGTGACGACTGATAATATGAGCAAATTATGACAGAGAACCATGTACTGTTGCCTGAAGTCAACGTAGAATAGACTGGACTAATGGAAACTTGCAATCCAAGTAGACTCTTTAGCGAAAGTGTGTTCGGACCTGTAGCTCCAACACCACCAATGTTAAACGAGTTCGTTTATTTGGTTATTCGTAAGGAAAAGTGATGAGAATAATGAGATTGTAGAATGCTCGCCTAGTAGCGCAAGGCTTCTCTCACATCTTGGAATTGGTTACGAGATGGTTGATTTTCTCGTAATGGACGTTATAACGGTTACCTACTTTATCAGTTTAGTAGTTTCCCAAAAACTGATTATGCAGCATGTGATTGTGGTCACTGTTTTATCTCTATGGGGATTTAGACAAAGAGATATAGATGAAGGTCCCTGTGTGACTTTATAATGCTTGAATCAAGTAGTTCCTGACCACGGAACACGATCTCAATTAAATGAGACGTTCACTATATGGATTAATATAATCCGAGCGGATGTGGTATACCCGCCTAAGTGAGTACTTGATTAGCTTGGGATACTTGAACAAGTATTATGCCCTTGCGTGTTTTATTATGCGATCCACTTTTGGATTTGCCTTCGAGATGAAGGATTTTGGGAAGAAACGGTAGTGACTCGGCCTGATGACCGAGTCCCGTAAAGATTGAATCTAAGTTCATGATTCAGACTACACTAAGAAGGTGTTATGACGTTTTAGTCATCATGACGCTAAGTCGTCAGATTCTCCCATGATCGTTCGATCACTAGACATTGATATAGACCCAGTCCGTCCCTGATGAGACGATGAAGAGATATTGAACCATGATGTTCATATCTAAGTACAATAAGCGCATCATTGTACTTGGTCAAATGTACTAGGACGAACATCTCGTATGCTGTGAATGGTATAGCTCGACACAACATCGCGCTAACATGCTGCTATCGAAATGGCACTAAAGACACATTCCCTTACCTTATGGTAATTTTGGAATGAGGGCTTGTCTTATCCCATTTTGCGTCATCGAGTGTACCTACCCCCTTTGGTACTCGAATTAATGCAACCCTTTTTCGGTTATACCGATGCTGGTTACTTATCAGACCCGCATAAGGGATATTCCTTACATGGTATGTCTTTACCATTAGAAATAAGGCGATATCTTGGAGGTCTTGAAATGACTCCAAACGAATCACTTTGATTTCGTGCTCTATGAGACGACTAGAGAGTGTATATGGCTTCGAGCTCGTATTAGCCATATTTGAATTACGTATGCTCTGTCTCACGATCCGGATAAAATACTTGTCTTATTTGAGGACAACTTGTTGTTATCGATCAAGAGAGACATGACTAGATTATGTTATTTAGCATTTGTTGCCGAAATAAATCTTCACATATGAAGTTTAAGAGCATCCTGTCGAATGCTCGTTTTATTCCACGTTATATTTTCTTACATACAGTCATGTGCAAGTAAATGAGGCATCCAGTCGAATGCTCGTACTCTTTCTTGGAATATGAAATCTTTGCACCCATTCGTGTGCAAGTGAGGGGGAGCATCCAGGTGAATGCTTATTGCACTAATTACTACTTAGTCGAAATCCTCGCACCCTGTCGTGTGCAAGTGAGGGGGAGCATCCAGTCGCATGCTCGTTTACTCTTTTTGTCCTTAGACCAAGGTTTTTTCCCACTGGGTTTTCCTTGGCAAGGTTTTTAACGAGACACGTTCCCATCTTATCTCACTTAAGATTGCCGAATTAGGGGGAGTATCCTGTTGTATACTTCTTACCACTGTGTACTCTTTTGTCATTCGACTAGAGGTTTTTCCCACTGGGTTTACTCTAGCAAGGTTTTGATGAGGCACCTGTTTTGTGGTTGATCCCCTACTACTACCACTGTTGCACTATTTTTCCTTCGATCAGAGATTTTCCCATTGGGTTTGCTCTGTCAAGGTTTTGATGAGGCACACTGTTTTGTGGTTAGTTACTTACATGATATTTCGGCCTATATCATTCGGCTACACAATTTCTCCTATGTACCGGTTTTGTCCCACACTGGGTTTTTCGGCCCTAAGGTTTTTATGTGTTTAGCACTGCGAATGAACTCGACTCAGATCGACTGCATGAAAACGAAGAATTCAAGACGTCCAAAGGGGGAGTGTTGTAAGATATTATTGGACTATTGGGCCTTACTCATAGTGGGCCTAAGTTGGGATTTCTATCTTGTATAACCCTAACCTCTAGTATATAAATAAGGTTAGGGTCCACTTGTATTCATACATTCTGATTAATAAAGACCTAATGTTCCCTCTCTCTCTATATATATATATACATATCTCTATATATATCTATAACGAGCTAATATGTCACACAACAATAAACATATTATACACTTATTATATTAACAAAAACATACCTTACACCTATTATATTAACAAAAGCATACCCTCAAATGTTAAATTATCAAAAATAAACCTTCAATTAATAATTAATAATAAAAAAAAAACGGATTCAGCTCTTCCAATCTCTTTCATTTCTCTCTCATACTTTCACTCTTTCCTCCTCCCACCCTCTCTCCAACCTCTCTCTCATTTTTCTCCCTCGCTTCAATATCTCTCATCCTTCATCTCACTCTCACTAATCTCTCATGCTTACTCTCTCTTTCCGATCTCTCTCTCCAGCCTAACTCTATTTTTTTAATCTTTTTTTTCTCCTCCATCTCTATCTTTTGTAAAGATTAAGACGTACACATCTATAGCAATAGGCGGTGAGGGTATAGAACGAGATCGAAAACTCGATGTTGATGTCGACGGAGATGCGATCGTCGAATGAGAGGCAAACGACGACGACCTGATAGTTTGAGATCGGAGAACGGGTAAGAGTGGAGGTTTTTTGAATGCAGATATTGTGGTGCTGAGTGATAATTTCACCATAAGTTTTTACAATTTACGAAATGATACTTTCCAGAAGTTTAAGGTGAGTGGAGGTCATAAAACGTACAGCGATAATGTTTTTATGTTCCGATCAGATCTAGTACCAACTCAGTTAAATGGCAGAATGATTGTCACCTAAACTTTCTATGTTGAGCAATTTTCTTTTTTTTCTTTTACGTACAAATCATAAATTACCATCTAAGGATTTTACTCATTCCCCATCAGATGTAAACCTACAACCTCCTGTTTTTTTTTTCTCTCCAGTATTTTGAGTTCTGGCCACTAGCTAGGCTTTCTTACTTGTTTTTTTTCATCTTTAAATTTTAATGTTCAAATGTAAGAGGTTGATAGTAATGTTTTGAACGTTAAAGTAGGTGTTTTTTGTTCATGTTGATCATCTAATTTAATTGTGAAATACCTTTTCTTATATGACCAAATTCAGTTGTCGATTAAATCTTATATGTTATATGAAGCAAGAATTCAATTGTGCAAACTTTCGCACTAAAAGATCAAAATCTTTCATGAAATTTAAGAGAAGCTACTGATATTGGAGAAAAGGGTTAAGAAAGTTTTGTCCGAACTTTAAAATTGAACAAACTAACACTAAGTACATTCGATATCATTGTTATGAGTTTCTGCAAAAAAATGAGGTTTTTAACAGGGTTTTTTTTTTCATTAAACAAAGCCTAATTTTATTAAAATAAAATATTCAGTGCATGGACAATCCCCCAATGCTGGCCGAAATTTAGAAGTACGATGAAATACACGTAAACAAACTAAGTTACACATACAATAGCCTGCAAAACAGTAAAAATGAGGAGAAAAATCACATGATTTAATATCACATATTTTCAAAAACTTAAATGACCAAACTTGCTACAATGATTCATGCTATACTCCTTATGGATTAGAGGTTTTTAACGGTTAGCTTGTATTATAGCATGTTTCTCGATAAGTACACTAAACTATTAGTTTTCCCAATTAATACTTTGAATCCGTGTTTTTTTTTACATTTTGAATTTTTTCATCCAATTATGGATGAAAAAAAATGTTGTTATGCTTGTTTTCAATCCAAGTATGCTGATTTTCCATCAAAAGTTTAAATTGTAAAAATAAAAAATAAAAAAACATACAAAAGGTGCAAAATAAGAAAATTGATGACAAAAATTAGTAAAACAACAAAGGCGCAACAACAGAGGGTAAAAAGACCCATTGATCCGTAGAAAATGTACGGAGTATTGTCTTTGTTACGTGGAGAAAATGAGAATTATGGAGATAGAGAGAAACAACAAAAGAGTAATTGTTTATCATATTGTCTCCAATCCGATATATATACATGCATCTATCACGGGGTTAAATGAAGTAAAATTTGTAGACCTACTAATGAAGGTGGACTTAATTTGAGAAGTTTTAAAAACATTTCTGATACAATTACTATTAAACTTTGGTGGAAATTTAGAACAAAAAATTCTCTTTGGACCCAGTACATGAAGGCAAGATATTGCAAGAAAAAACATTCAAATGAAATAAAAGTTACAAAAGGTACTAACACCTGGTCTAGAAGGGTACAAGTTAGAGATGTTGCTGAAAAATTCATTTATTAGTTGATTGAAAAGAGAAATGTTTCAGTAAATCTAGATAATTGGGTTAAAGATGACCCTGTTAAAGATCATTCTATATTAACATAAGTAAATGAACCAGAATATTATTTATTTTAAGTATCCATTGTCTCACTTATAGACAAAAAGTAAAAAACAAAGAATGTAGTAGACTTGAGCATTCCCAACACGCTTGTTTAAAAATTCTGTCCATATTGTCTATACTATCACGTTTACTAAGAAAATGGATGTATATTTCAAAATGGTGCACAACAGTTAAGCTTAAATTGTTAAACTTTTTTATTAAAATATTAATATGTTTATTAATTTATAGTTTTCATTTGATTGCTTCTCTAGTGGAAAACCATTCCTCCAACTACACTATCACTACGGCACAGTTAAATTATCTTCTCCTCACTGGATCTGCCTTCGATTATCATTTTATGACTACCCATAAGACAAAGTGAGAAAAGAGAGAAGTTATATCTAAAAAAAGAAGGGAAAACAAGCTTGGTCGAATCGAGATCTGACCTACGGAGAGATCATCGTTGTCATCGTCTCCGACAAAAAAACGACCTCTCCTCAGACCTTAAGTAAGGGAGGACGGATCACTAAGAAAAATTGAACAATATTGCGGTGTAGATGAGCAGTGTGGAGGAAACGTCAATCTTGATATAAGAATTGGGGTGTAGATTACAAAAGAGAGAAAAAACAAATGGCAAATGAAGTGAAAAAGAAAAATGCAATGGTTTTGTTTATCAATAAAATAATATTAAACCATTATTTATGTTTACAGATTGTGTCCATATTTGGACAGATATTGTGTATATGTTCACTCTTTTGGGCTTGGACATGCCTTGTGACATATTGATTTGTCACTCATTTGATACTTCTATAAAAAAAATTGAATAAGACTGTTGAGAATGCTCATTAGGGCGTTTTCATTGGAGTTGAATTTTCATAATTTTTTTCCAAGTATTAGATTTAGAACCGTATTTTTTAGAATTCTCATTGAGGAATTTTTTACCACAATAGTTGTTTAGCATAAATTGGGTCCATAAAGACTTTTTGGTTCTTATTTCCCACCAAAACTTAATAGCAAAAACATTTGTAATATCAGTTAAACTTTTAAGCCCTAACCCACCTTCTTTAACCAGAGAGCAAATATTTTTCCAACTAATTCAATGATATTTGTTTTTCCTTTCTTTTTGACCCCACAGAAAGTCAAATAGAACGTTTTTTAATTGATTTATAACTTTTTAGGAGGATTCATAGATGAGAAAGAATAAATAGAAATACTTTGAAGAACATGCTTAATAGAAATTAATTTACCTCCCATATTTTTAGAGTTTTGAGTCTTTTAGGTAGCTAATTTCCCTCTCACTCTTAAAATAAGCTCATAAAAGAGTATATTTTTTTGTGTGACCTGCATACAGTTTGTTGGCCCGTGCGGCTAAAACTTAGAGAGGGGTTGAATAAGGTTTTTGTGCTTTTTGCCTAATTAAAATCTAAGTGGCAACTAATAACCCAACTTATGCAATTCTAAGTTTAAGCGTTTTAACAAGAGTTAATGAATTGCTAGAATTACTAAACGCAAGCGAGGAAATAAGCAATAATAAATATTTGCGAAAAGTAAAAGCTAGGGAAAGAAAATGACACCAAGATTTATAGAGGTTCGGCAAACGGCATACGTACTCTCCTCGGTACTACCGAGTATTTTACTAAAAATCTTTTTTCGGATATTACAATCCTATCGAGCTAATCAACCGATTAAGCTCCCCCTCACTTTATGAGTGTCCCGAATGAAAAGACCTAGAGCTTTTAATCTTCACTTGCTTACAAAGCCTCTACCCGATCACTCGCTCACAAATGAGTTTATAAATCGCTCGTTACAATTTTGTTACAATAATGTAACTACACTCACTATTTTATTGCTTCTAAATAAGCTAATTGGTGAGTCTTTGATGTTGGTTGAGATTGAATCGCTTTCTCCTTAATTTCCCTTTTTTTTCGAATATATACACCAAAATGGTGATATTTAGGGTTTTGAATGTGAGAGGTTGAAGAATGATAGATTGGTATCTTGATTGGTGATTTGGGAGAGAGATTTGGCTGGTTTATATAGACTAAAGGTCTGTTTTTCTATATATGACCGTTGATAGTGGTTGAGGGTTTTATCCAAGGGTTTTAAGCAGTTTTCCAGAATAAGCTGAAAAGCTGTTTTCGAAATTTGTAGAAAACGATCGGTCATTTTCTACAGTCGATTGGTCGTTTTTTAGAAAACGATCGGTCGTTTTCAGAAAACGATCGGTCGTTTTTATACTGAACTCTCTGGAAGAATTTGGACAAAAAACGATCGGTCGTTTTTGTCCAGTCGATCAGTCGTTTTTCAGTATTCCCGGTTTTCTCGTTAAACTTCAAAAGCCCGTAACTTATTCGTTGTAGCTCCGATTCTGGTTCCGCTTGAACCTGTGGTTTCGTTTTTCTGTGCTCTATCTTTCTGGTGTTCTGAAATTTACAAATTCTCTTTTTGGAAAAGACAAGCATTATATCATCGAAATAGAGAAATCGTAAAATCATTAAAAACATAATCAACGTTATAATCAAAATCAATTATTGAACCCTATGGTTCAACACAGTTTGCAACCCAAATAAGATAAATGAGGCTTTTTACATTTTATACCCATAATATTCTATAACATATAAGTATTATATATATATATATATATATATATATGAGAATGATCAACTCACACTTAAATGAACACAATTCTAGAATATTCATTTTTGAAATACTCAAAGTAGATGAATTTATGTATTAAAAAAAACGCTTGAAAAATGAATGATGAATTTATGTATATAAGCCTCTTGGAGCACATGTTTTTTCATGATTTATTGTCCAGAATGGGGATGATGAATTTATGCTCTTCACTCCTTTCATTTTTCATGTACGGATACATATTAAATATATTAGATCAAGAGTGATATTTTTAATATATATTTAAGGATTTGTTGGATGATATACTCGTGTTGTTAGTTTTGTGTATAAAATGGAGTCTGTTTTGTAGAAGAGTTGGTTGGGGCACTTGACATCAACTGCTGATAGTCGATTGGGTTGTGTATGTATTTATTTGTATTGGAGCAGTTAAGAGAAGATTAATGAAATGTATTTCTTCTTTTCGTTTTTTCTTTCTAAATGTGTGAGATTTCTATGAATTTGTTTACACCACTTTTTTCAATGAATCATAGGTTGCTAGAAGGTTAACTTACATATCAACTTTTATAAACATATAATTAAATGAATTAGATATTCCGTACGCTTAATTTAGATCGGGAAAATCACTTATAATCAATTTATTAAAGTATGACAGTACATGAAGAAACGGGGAGGTTGTGTCATAGGTATGGAAGCAGTTTAGGGGATGAATTTGTCTATAAACTTTGTAGAACTCCAGTTAGGTGCATGCATGTTTTATTTTAACGATTCTGAAAAAGAAATGAAAATATATGGTAAATCGACTTATATTCATTTAATTTGTTATTAAAAGTGAACACAGCAGATGTTCAGTTTCCGAACATTCGCACATTTAATGCTTCTGTTAAAAATATTTGGTGACAAATCTCTTACTCTTTAGGAAAATGAATTTATTTCTAAAAAGTACTACTCCTACATTACGATACGGTGCAAACAATTTAGAGTGGTGAAAATATGAAAATTCAAAGAATTCTAGTATTCTTGGCGCTACAATTTTCTCGAACATATGAAAAATTCAAAGAATTCTAATCAAAGGGTCTTTGAGTTTAATTAGAAAACTGAAAAAAGGTAAGTATATTTTAGACAAGTATGTCCTTGACCTACAAGGATAAGCAAAATAGCCTACCCTATAAATAGGCATACACAAGAACACAACTATCATATCCCTTTTATTAAAAAAAACAAAACATATTTTCAGGAGAATTAAGTTGATATGGGGTCGTCAAAATTTAATTCCGACATTGCTTACGAAATTCTAAGCCGTACGGATATGAAAGAATTAGATTTATGCAAAACCGTATGCAATGAATGGAATGATATCTCGTTTGAGTCCAATTTCACTTCAACTCATTGCGAACGAACAGGTGCTATTTACGGTTATTTTGTTCAAGGAGTAAACAATGAACTTGGTGCGTTCGTTGCGGCAAAGGAGTCAAACATGGATAGTATATTATCCTTTGACTTTTTACCAACCACGTTAAGTAGATCTGATTCTACTATCTTGGCTTCTACGAAACAGGAAATACTGCTCTGCAAAAGTAATGAGTATAAAAAAGAATGTTTCTTCGTATGCAAACCGAGTACTCAACAATGGCGGACATTGCCTAGTCCTAGGATGCGTTTTTTTACTGAAAAGTTTGGGATAGCAGTAGTTGGGTCGGACCCTCTTCATTATACGATCATGCGAATCTCAAATCCTCGTGAAAGGTATGTCTTACATGTACTGTTAATAAGCTTTTCAATTTGGTAAATATTAAAGGCAGACACAAAAATTATGAAGTTACAACATAGAAAAGTATTTTTATTAGTCTTTTAAAGTTTGGCATACATAGAGATCAACCAATCAATTAATCATGCTAATCATAAAAAAACAAGAAGAAAAAAAGGAAAAATGTTCATTTAATACATAGAGATTTAGTTATTAAAGATTCGGTGTTAATTAAAATCTATTTTAAATTATTATGTATGTATGGATGTGGAGTAATGGTGCCTTCTTTTTATTATTTTCATCGATTCTAATCAAATAAACTATATCATATCATATCATACTATTAATATAAACAAACTCAATAAAAGTTGGGACGGTTCAATTTTACCCAATTTTTGTAAAAATACCCTTACTCTATTTTAATAATTACAAATGTATCTAATCTAATTAATTAAAAATTTATCCTCACTATATTTTCATAATTACAGATGTAGCATAAATTAATTAACAATTCGTTTTAACCTGCATAACTACAATAAATGATATCAAATCTGAATATTATGTTCAAAATAAAATATATTACGAGATTTATGTTATTACGCGTCTCACACGCAACGCGTAGATAACTTTTACTAGTATAGTGATATGTACGGATTCGGGATTCTTAAGAAAAATACACATGCAAAAGGTGTTTTTTATAGTTAAGTAGTTGGTACAATATTAAACATTAAGTTCCCCAAAAAAAAATTAACTAGGGTGAAAGTAATCATCGATGTGTAATCCTTTTCTTGGCTAATCGGGGCTAAAACTCCGAAAATAAAAAATACAAAAATCGGAATAAGAGTTGATATTATTAGAAAGGCCCAAAAAATTTCCATCTTCGGAAAGGAAAATAATGAAAGTTATTTTCCGCCGAACATGTTTACAAGAAAACAATCATACTATCATACTTGTTGATTTTTCAATTTTTTTTTGAGTTTATCTATAAAAAAAAAGATTTTTTGTTTTTATTGTTGATACTTGGAGTGGAGGTGATGCTAGACACACAACAACTTGTACACAGTGACGGAACCGGCACTAAATGTTTAGAGTTACAAAAATAGAAACACATAATATTTTTCAAATTGTAAAGAGACCGGAAAAGCAAGATTTTATAATTTTTTTACCCCGATTTCTTAAAAAAAATTATCCGGTTTCTAATTTTTTCCCTTTTTGTCAATTGAACATATTTTTCAAACTCTAAAAAAAAAAGGCACATCAATAAAGTCACGTTCAGTTATGTGCCGAAAGTTTCACCATTTGAAAATTTACCAAAATTAAAATAAAAATAAAAATTAGAAACCAAAGTAAAATAAATAAAAATTAAGAAAAAATTGGTATGAAAAGAAAACGTATAAAGAAACGAAGGTATAAAAATATAAAATTAAGAAACTGAGCTATTAAAAGGAAAAATATGAACAAACAAATGTATAAAACTATTAAACCCCCGAAAAGATAAAGTTATTCTATTAAATACTCAAGTTTACATATACTCACTTTGTATAGATATAAACGAACAACCAAATATGTTACACAATTTTATTATAGATACTTTGCATAGAAAACTACCAAAAGTTACTTTAAATAATATTTGCACCACCACTATATGTTATTATTATTTATTTAGTTATTTTATTATTATTATTATAGTTTAATTTTTTTTAAATGTGTGTTACTTATCAATATGCTATATAAGTTGGTGTACTAAAATGTTTGTTATTGTACTTTTTTTTTTAATTAGAACTATTAACATCACATAAAAAAAAAGCATAGTATGTTATTATAGTAACAATTAATATATAATTTTGAAAGTATAAGGGATTGCCAGAATATATTATATGTAAATTATTTTAAAAAACACTACTAAAATAAATTAATTTCTGAAAATTGTAGGGTTACGATAACAATACTTGGTCATAGTAATGTTCTGCCCCTGCTTGCACACAATTCTCACGCTTCCTATTTAATAAAATACATATTTATTCTTCAAAATATATATAAAATACAATCTATAATTTGATAAATCAAACTATAAATATTCAAAATAATAAAAACACAATCTACTAAAAACTCAAATAAAAATATAGTAAAATACTAGTTGATTCTATCATAAATTTAAATATTAATTAAAAATAAGAAAAATCATTAAATGTAGTATTACTAATAAATATATATATACATATATATATATATAACTCACACACTTCATAAATGTATATTTTGAGGGATAAAAAATTATTTTTTAATAAAAATATATATTATACATGTAAACGAGTGTATAATGTATATAATGGAATGTGCAATGATATCATCTATGTTAACGGTTCAAATTAGAATATTATGATATATATTTCATTCTTAGATTTTCATTCCAAGTTCAAATTTTTTGGTCAACCAGTGTTTGGAAACAAGCAGACGAGATGTGATTTTAAATACTTACAATTCTTCAGGAAAAAAAAAAAAAACTACATGCTTACAATTTAAATATTCAATTACAATAAAACAGATAAACATGCAATTGGAATTTAAGATTGATTTGAATAGATACATTTATTTTTAAAGAGAAACATGATCATCGGTTTCGCATTCATAATAGTTATCTTAATTTTAGTTTTTACACATCATCATTTAATTGCATGGTAAGTGCCAACATGTGTACATTAAATTTAATTTTCACATTAGTATATTAAATTAACAAATTTATCTTATTTTAGTTAAAATTAATAATTAATTAAAGACCCATTATATATTATTTTTGTATGCCACCGACATAGGAGAACATGCGCGTTAAAACTTTAAACAGTAAACCAATTAAAAATACATGAGTTTTATTTGTCAAATCATCAATTAATAACATTAAAAATATTGTTATATTTAATAAATTTTTTAATATCTATAAAGATAGCAAATGATTTAATACAACTAATGGAGACAAAATTACTAGCTAACTGTTTTAGTTTAAAAAATACATTGTTAGTTAATTGTTTTAGTTAATAATAGAGATAACAACGTTATAATTATAATAAGTTTCGAATTTAATATAATCCAAACTGTACTATTTTCGTACTATTAGTCGCGACCCAATAACAAACTGCCACGTGTCAGAGGTTATGTAAATTTGAAACACTGATCAATTACTTTAGTTTATTTCTCTCTCCCCCCTTATCCAGTCCTCCTCTCCAAAATCACTTTAGATTTCAAAAAATAATACGAGTTTATGATAATCCTAAAGGATAATAAATCATGATAAATCTAATATTTTTATAAGAGAGTCAATAAATATAAAAACCAAAAGAATAGATCAATATACGCCAGAGTGACGTAACATAAAACATAATAGATTCTCAACTATATAAAAAAAAAACACTGGAATTATTATGGACACCGTGCAGACCAAAAAGAGGCGTAAAAATGCCTTAAAATACCCAACACAGACTAGTTAAAAAAAATAGGGGTACCAAACACGCAAATAAACCCATTTTATATTTTGCACGTTTAAAATACTAAATTTTAAGAACGGGTAAGAGTGGAGGTTTTTTGAATGCGGATATTGTGGTGCTGAGTGATAATTTCACCATAAGTTTTTACAATTTACGAAATGATACTTTCCAGAAGTTTAAGGTGAGTGGAGGTCATAAAGCGTACAGCGATAATGTTTTTATGTTCCGATCAGATCTAGTACCAACTCAGTTAAATGGCAGAATGATTGTCACCTAAACTTTCTATGTTGAGCAATTTTCTTTTTTTTCTTTTACGTACAAATCATAAATTACCATCTAAGGATTTTACTCATTCCCCATCAGATGTAAACCTACAACCTCCTGTTTTTTTTTTCTCTCCAGTATTTTGAGTTCTGGCCACTAGCTAGGCTTTCTTACTTGTTTTTTTTCATCTTTAAATTTTAATGTTCAAATGTAAGAGGTTGATAGTAATGTTTTGAACGTTAAAGTAGGTGTTTTTTGTTCATGTTGATCATCTAATTTAATTGTGAAATACCTTTTCTTATATGACCAAATTCAGTTGTCGATTAAATCTTATATGTTATATGAAGCAAGAATTCAATTGTGCAAACTTTCGCACTAAAAGATCAAAATCTTTCATGAAATTTAAGAGAAGCTACTGATATTGGAGAAAAGGGTTAAGAAAGTTTTGTCCGAACTTTAAAATTGAACAAACTAACACTAAGTACATTCGATATCATTGTTATGAGTTTCTGCAAAAAAATGAGGTTTTTAACAGGGTTTTTTTTTTCATTAAACAAAGCCTAATTTTATTAAAATAAAATATTCAGTGCATGGACAATCCCCCAATGCTGGCCGAAATTTAGAAGTACGATGAAATACACGTAAACAAACTAAGTTACACATACAATAGCCTGCAAAACAGTAAAAATGAGGAGAAAAATCACATGATTTAATATCACATATTTTCAAAAACTTAAATGACCAAACTTGCTACAATGATTCATGCTATACTCCTTATGGATTAGAGGTTTTTAACGGTTAGCTTGTATTATAGCATGTTTCTCGATAAGTACACTAAACTATTAGTTTTCCCAATTAATACTTTGAATCCGTGTTTTTTTTTACATTTTGAATTTTTTCATCCAATTATGGATGAAAAAAAATGTTGTTATGCTTGTTTTCAATCCAAGTATGCTGATTTTCCATCAAAAGTTTAAATTGTAAAAATAAAAAATAAAAAAACATACAAAAGGTGCAAAATAAGAAAATTGATGACAAAAATTAGTAAAACAACAAAGGCGCAACAACAGAGGGTAAAAAGACCCATTGATCCGTAGAAAATGTACGGAGTATTGTCTTTGTTACGTGGAGAAAATGAGAATTATGGAGATAGAGAGAAACAACAAAAGAGTAATTGTTTATCATATTGTCTCCAATCCGATATATATACATGCATCTATCACGGGGTTAAATGAAGTAAAATTTGTAGACCTACTAATGAAGGTGGACTTAATTTGAGAAGTTTTAAAAACATTTCTGATACAATTACTATTAAACTTTGGTGGAAATTTAGAACAAAAAATTCTCTTTGGACCCAGTACATGAAGGCAAGATATTGCAAGAAAAAACATTCAAATGAAATAAAAGTTACAAAAGGTACTAACACCTGGTCTAGAAGGGTACAAGTTAGAGATGTTGCTGAAAAATTCATTTATTAGTTGATTGAAAAGAGAAATGTTTCAGTAAATCTAGATAATTGGGTTGAAGATGACCCTGTTAAAGATCATTCTATATTAACATAAGTAAATGAACCAGAATATTATTTATTTTAAGTATCCATTGTCTCACTTATAGACAAAAAGTAAAAAACAAAGAATGTAGTAGACTTGAGCATTCCCAACACGCTTGTTTTAAAATTCTGTCCATATTGTCTATACTATCACGTTTACTAAGAAAATGGATGTATATTTCAAAATGGTGCACAATAGTTAAGCTTAAATTGTTAAACTTTTTTATTAAAATATTAATATGTTTATTAATTTATAGTTTTCATTTGATTGTTTCTCTAGTGGAAAACCATTCCTCCAACTACACCATCACCACGGCACAGTTAAATTATCTTCTCCTCACTGGATCTGCCATCGATTATCATTTTATGACTACCCGTAAGACAAAGTGAGAAAAGAGAGAAGTAATATCTAAAGAAAGAAGGGAAAACAAGCTTGGTCGAATCGAGATCTGACCTACGGAGAGATCATCGTTGTCATCGTCTCCGACAAAAAAACGACCTCTCCTCAGACCTTAAGTAAGGGAGGACGAATCACTAAGAAAAATTGAACAATATTGCGGTGTAGATGAGCAGTGTGGAGGAAACGTCAATGTTGATATAAGAATTGGGGTGTAGATTACAAAAGAGAGAAAAAACAAATGGCAAATGAAGTGAAGAAGAAAAATGCAATGGTTTTGTTTATCAATAAAATAATATTAAACCATTATTTATATGTTTACAGATTGTGTTCATATTTGGACAGATATTGTGTATATGTTCACTCTTTTGGGCTTGGACATGCCTTGTGACATATTGATTTGTCACTCATTTGATACTTCTATAAAAAAAAATTGAATAAGACTGTTGAGAATGGTCATTAGGGCGTTTTCATTGGAGTTGAATTTTCATAATTTTTTTCCAAGTATTAGATTTAGAACCGGATTTTTTAGAATTCTCATTGAGGCATTTTTTACCACAATAGTTGTTTAGCATAAATTGGGTCCATAAAGACTTTTTGGTTCTTATTTCCCACCAAAACTTAATAGCAAAAACATTTGTAATATCAGTTAAACTTTTAAGCCATAACCCACCTTCTTTAACCAGAGAGCAAATATTTTTCCAACTAATTCAATGATATTTGTTTTTCCTTTCTTTTTGACCCCACAGAAAGTCAAATAGAACGTTTTTTAATTGATTTATAACTTTTTAGGAGGATTCATAGATGAGAAAGAATAAATAGAAATACTTTGAAGAACATGCTTAATAGAAATTAATTTACCTCCCATATTTTTAGAGTTTTGAGTCTTTTAGGTAGCTAATTTCCCTCTCTCTCTTAAAATAAGCTCATAAAAGAGTATATTTTTTTGTGTGACCTGCATACAGTTTGTTGGCCCGTGCAGCTAAACCTTAGAGAGTGGGTGAATAAGGTTTTTGCGCTTTTTGCCTAATTAAAATCTAAGTGGCAACTAATAACCCAACTTCTGCAATTCTAAGTTTAAGCGTTTTAACAAGAGTTAATGAATTGCTAGAATTACTAAACGCAAGCGAGGAAATAAGCAATAATAAATATTTGCGAAAAGTAAAAGTTAGGGAAAGAAAATGACACCAAGATTTATAGAGGTTCGGCACTACCGAGTATTTTACTAAAAATCTTCTTTCGGATATTACAATCCTATCGAGCTAATCAACCGATTAAGCTCCCCCTCACTTTATGAGTGTCCCGAATGAAAAGACCTAGAGTTTTTAAGCTTCACTTCCTTACAAAGGCTCTACCCGATCACTCGCTCACAAATGAGTTTGTAAATCACTCGTTACAATTTTGTTACAATAATGTAACTACACTCACTATTTTATTGCTTCTAAATAAGCTAATTGGTGAGTCTATGATGTTGGTTGAGATTGGATCGTTTTCTCCTTAATTTCCCTTTTTTTCGAATATATACACCAAAATGGTGATATTTAGGGTTTTGAATGTGAGAGGTTGAAGGATGATAGATTGGTATCTTGATTGGTGATTTGGGAGAGAGATTTGGCTGGTTTATATAGACCAAATGTCTGTTTTTCTATATATGACCGTTGATAGTGGTTGAGGGTTTTATCCAAGGGTTTTAAGCAGTTTTCCAGAATAAGCTGAAAAGCTGTTTTCGAAATCTGTAGAAAACGATCGGTCATTTTCTACAGTCGATCGGTCGTTTTTCAGAAAACGATCGGTCGTTTTCAGAAAACGATCGGTCGTTTTTATACTGAACTCTCTGGAAGAATTTGGACAAAAAACGATCGGTCGTTTTTGTCCAGTCGATCGGTCGTTCTTCAGTATTCCCGGTTTTCTCGTTAAACTTCAAAAGCCCGTAATTTTTTCGTTTTAACTCCGATTCTGGTTCCGCTTGAACCTGTAGTTCGTTTTTCTGTGCTCTATCTTTCTGGTGTTCTGAAATTTACAAATTCTCTTTTTGGAAAAGACAAGCATTATATCATTGAAATAGAGAAATCGTAAAATCATTAAAAACATAATCAACGTTATAATCAAAATCAATTATTGAACCCCATGGTTCAACACAGTTTGCAACCCAAATAAGATAAATGAGGCTTTTTACATTTTATACCCATAATATTCTATAACATATAAGTATTATATATATATATATGTATGAGAATGATCAACTCACACTTAAATGAACACTTAAAAAAACACAATTCTAGAATATTCATTTTTGAAATACTCAAAGTAGATGAATTTATGTATTAAAAAAAACGCTTGAAAAATGAATGATGAATTTATGTATATAAGCCTCTTGGAGCACATGTTTTTTCATGATTTATTGTCCAAGATGGGGATGATGAATTTATGCACTTCACTCCTTTCATTTTTCATCTACGGATACATATTAAATATATTAGATCAAGAGTGATATTTTTAATATATATTTAAGGATTTGTTGGATGATATACTCGTGTTGTTAGTTTTGTGTATAAAATGGAGTCTGTTTTGTAGAAGAGTTGGTTGTGGACTTGACATCAACTGCTGATAGTCGATTGGGTTGTGTATGTATTTATTTGTATTGGAGCAGTTAAAAGAAGATTAATGAAATGTATTTCTTCTTTTCGTTTTTTCTTTCTAAATGTGTGAGATTTCTATGAATTTGTTTACACCACTTTTTTCAATGAATCATAGGTTGCTAGAAGGTTAACTTACATATCAACTTATTCTTTTCTTGCGGAGCTGTTGGTGATCGATATAAGTAACCCCGACAGCTCTCACCTTTCATGGTTTATTGACGCTATTGAAAGACCTAAAACTTAATATATATTTTCAGTTTGCATCTTCATTGATGAGTTTACATTAACCTAAAAAAAACATCTTGCTAATTACCTCATATTACGGAATTAGGCTTTGTCTATCTAGGTTAATTAGTTCATTCAGGGGTTTGTTCTATGATAAATTATTACACATGTTTCCTCTATTGACTAAAAGTCTAAAACAAATACATATACAAACTCAACCTATAAATAAATTGATAGCAAGTCGATAACATAATATCCGAAAGTGGACAAGGTTAACTCCGGTGTTATTTTCTAACAATTAAACAAAGCTCTCTTCTTATTGACAAATTCATCCCCTAAACTGCTTCCATACCTATGACACAACCTCCCCGTTTCTTCATGTACTGTCATACTTTAATAAATTGATTATAAGTGATTTTCCCGATCTAAATTAAGCGTACGGAATATCTAATTCATTTAATTATATGTTTATATAAATCATAGTCGAAATATACTTCCCTATTACACAATATAATTTTATATGAATGAGTACCTTAAGAAGATCAAATCGGAAAAAAAAAAAAACTACCATAATATATTTCTAAAAAGAATCAATTCTGTTATACTTCGGTAACAAATTAATTATACACGATTTTCCCGATCTAAATTAAGCGTACGGAATATTTAATCCTTTTATATGTTACCTTCTTTGTTCTTATATAATTCATGCTCGAAATATATTTCTAAATGCATAGGCCAGGTCTAAGAACAGAGTTATAACAAATCTTTAAAACCATGCATGTATTCATTATAGTTACATTAAACTTATTTTATGACTAACCAAAAGAAGCATGTCAATTTTATTTATCTAGCGAATCTCTATAAACTTTGTAGAACTCCAGTTAGGTGCATGCATGTTTTATTTTAATGATTCTGAAAAAGAAATGAAAATATATGGTAAATCGACTTATATTCATTTAATTTGTTATTAAAAGTGAACACAGCAGATGTTCAGTTTCCGAACATTCGCACATTTAATGCTTCTGTTAAAAATATTTGGTGACAAATCTCTTACTCTTTAGGAAAATGAATTTATTTCTAAAAAGTACTACTCCTACATTACGATACGGTGCAAACAATTTAGAGTGGTGAAAATATGAAAATTCAAAGAATTCTAGTATTCTTGGCGCTACAATTTTCTCGAACATATGAAAAATTCAAAGAATTCTAATCAAAGGGTCTTTGAGTTGAATTAGAAAACTGAAAAAAGGAAAGTATATTTTAGACAATTATGTCCTTGACCTACGAGGATAAGCAACATAGCCTACCCTATAAATAGGCATACACAAGAACACAACTATCATATCCCTTTTATTAAAAAAAACAAAACATATTTTCAGGAGAATTAAGTTGATATGGGGTCGTCAAAATTTAATTCCGACATTGCTTACGAAATTCTAAGCCGTACAGATATGAAAGAATTAGATTTATGCAAAACCGTATGCAATGAATGGAATGATATCTCGTTTGAGTCTAATTTCACTTCAACTCATTGCGAACGAACGGGTGCTATTTACGGTTATTTTGTTCAAGGAGTAAACAATGAACTTGGTGCGTTCGTTGCGGCAAAGGAGTCAAACATGGATAGTATATTATCCTTTGACTTTTTACCAACCGCGTTAAGGAGATCTGATTCTACTATCCTGGCTTCTACGAAACAGGGAATACTGCTCTGCAAAAGTAACGAGTATAAAAAAGAGTGTTTCTTCGTATGCAAACCGAGTACTCAACAATGGCGGACATTGCCTAGTCCTAGGATGCGTTTTTTTACTGAAAAGTTTGGGATAGCAGTAGTTGGGTCGGACCCTCTTCATTATAAGATCATGCGAATCTCAAATCCTCGTGAAAGGTATGTCTTACATGTACTGTTAATAAGCTTTTCAATTTGGTAAATATTAAAGGCAGACACAAAAATTATGAAGTTACAACAGAGAAAAGTATTTTTATTATAGTCTTTTAAAGTTTGGCATACATAGAGATCAACCAATCAATTAATCATGCTAATCATAAAAACAAGAAGAAAAAAAGGAAAAATGTTCATTTAATACGTAGATAGAGATTTAGTTATTAAAGATTCAGTGTTAATTAAAATCTATTTTAAATTATTATGTATATATGGATGTGGAGTAATGGTGCCTTCTTTTTATTATTTTCATCAATTCTAATCAAATAAACCATACCATATCATATCATATCATACTGTTAATATAAGCAAAATCAATAAAAGTTGAGACGGTCCAATTTTACCCAGTTTTTACAAAAATACTCTCACTCTATTTTAATAATTACAAATGTACATAATCTAATTAATTAAAAATTTATCCTCACTATATTTTCATAATTACAGATGTAGCATAAATTAATTAATAATTCGTTTTAACCTGCATAACTACAATAAATTATATCAAATATGAATATTATGTTCAAAATAAAATATATTACGAAATTTATGTTATTACGCGTCTCACACGTAACGCGTAGATAAATTTTACTAGTATACTGATATGTACGGATCCGGGATTCTTAAGAAAAATACACATGCAAAAAGTGTTTTTTATAGTTAAGTAGTTGGTATATATTAAACATTAAGTTCCCCACAAAAATTAACTACGGTGAAAGTAATCATCCATGTGTAATCCTTTTCTTGACTAATCGGGAATAAAACTCTGAAAATAAAAAATGCAAAAATCGGAATAAGAGTTGATATTATTAGAAAGGCCCAATAAATTTCCATCTTGGGAAAGGAAAATAATGAAAGTTATTTTAGATCGTACACTTGTGTTTACTAGAAAACAATCATACTATTGTACATCTTTTTTTTTTTTTTGAGTTTATCTAAAAAAAAAAAAAAAAAAAAGATTTGATGTTTTTATTGTTGATACTTAGAGTTTATCTAGACACACAAAAACTTGCACACGGGTGACAGAACCAACACTAAATGTTTAGGGTTACAAAAATAAAAACACATAATATTTTTCAAATTGTAAAGAGACCGGAAAAACGAGATTTTATAAATTTTTTACCCTGATTTCTTAAAAAAAAATGTATCCGGTTTCTATTTTTTTCCTTTTTGTCAATTGAACATATTTTTCAAACTCTAAAAAAAAGGCACATCAATAAAACAACGTTCAGTCATGTGTCAAAAGTTTCACCATCTGAAAATTTACCAAAAACAAAATAAAAATTAGAAACATAGGTAAAATAAATAAAAATTAAGAAAAAATTGGTACGAAAAGAAAACGTATAACGAAACGAAGGTATACAAATATAAAATTAAGAAACTGGGCTATTAAAAGAAAAAATATGAACAAACAAATGTATAAAACTATTAAACCCCCGAAAAGACAAATTTATTCTATTAAATACTCAGGTTTACATATACTCACTTTGTATAGATATAAACGAACAAGCAAATATGTTACACAATTTCATTATAGATACTTTACATACAAAACTACCAAAAACTATTTTAAATAATATTTGCACCACCACTATATGTTATTATTTTTTATTTTTTTTATTTTTTTTTAATTATTATTATAGTTTAATTTTTTTAAAAATGTGTATCACGTATCAATATGGTATATATGTTGGTGTCATAATGTACTCAAATGTTTGTTACTTGTTTTTTAATTAGTACTATTAACAGCACATAAAAAGTCATAGTATGTTATTATAGTAACTATATATAATTTTGAAAGTGTTTGTCAAAAAATATATTTAATTGCTTGCCATAATATATTATATGTAAATTATTTTAAAAAACACTACTAAAAAAAATAATTTCTGAAAATTGTAAGGTTGCGATAGCAATCCATGGTCATAGTAATGTTCTACCCCTGCTTGTACATTGTTCTCACGCTTCCTAGTTAATAAAATACATATTTATCCCTCCAATATATATAAAATACAATCTATAATTTGATAAACCAAACTATAAATACTGAACATAATAAAAACACAACCTACTAAAAACTCAAATAAAAATATAGTAAAATACTAGTTAACTCTACCATAAATTTAAATATTAATTAAAAAAAAGAAAAATTATTAAATTTAGTATTATTAATATATATATATATATATATATATATATATATATATATAACTCACACACTTCATACATGTATATTGTATATTTGAAGGGATAAAAAATTATTTTTTAATAAAAATATATATTACATGTAAACGAGTATGTAATGCATGTAATGGAATGTGTGCAATGATAGTATTGTTTTATCATCTATGTTAACGGTTCAGATTAGAATATTATGATATATATTTCATTCTAAGATTTTCATTCCAAGTTCAAATTTTTTGGTCAACCCGTGTTTGGAAACAAGCAGACGAGATGTGATTTTAAATGCTTACAATTCTTCAAGGAAAAAAAAAACTACATGCTTACAATTTAAATATTCAATTACAATAAAACAGATAAACATGCAATTGGAATTTAAGATTGATTTGAATAGATACATTTATTTTTAAAGAGAAACATGATCATCGGCTTCAAGAACCAAAAGAACATTCATAATAGTTGTCTTAATTTTAACATTATTAAGTTTGACACACCATTATTAAATTGCATGTTAAGTGTCAACATGTGTACATTAAATTTAACTTTTACATTAGTGTATTAAATTAACAAATTAATCTTATCTTATTTTAATTAAAATTAATAATTAATTAAAGACCCATTATATATTATTTTTGTATGCCACCGACATATGTGGTAATACACATTAAAACTTTAAACAGTAATTCAATTGAAAATACATGAGGTTTATTTGCAACATCATCAATTAACAACATTAAAAATATAGTTATATTTAACAAATTTTTTAATATCTATAAAGATATCAAAGGATTAAATACAAATAATGGAGACGAAAAAATGTATTATTAACTAACTGTTTTAGTTAAAAATAGAGATAACAACACTATTATAGATGCTCTAATAAAATTATAACAGGGTTCCAATTTAATATAATCCAAACTGTACAGTTTTCCTACTATTAGTCGCGACCCAATAACAAACTGCCACGTGTCAGAAGGTTATGTAAATTTGAAACACTGAATTACTTCACTTTATTTCTCTCTCCCCCCTTATCCGGTCCTTCTCTCCAAAATCACTTTAGATTTCAAAAAATAATACGAGTTTATGATAATCCGAAAGGATAATAAATCATGATAAATCTAATATTTTTATAAGAGAGTCAATAAATAGAAAAACCAAAAGAATAGATCAATATACGCCAGAGTAACGTAACATAAAACATAATAGATTCTCAACTATATAAAAAAAAACACTGAAATTATTGTGGACACCGTGCAGACCAAAAAGAGGCGTAAAAATACCTTAAAATACCCAACACAGACTAGTTAAAAAAAATAGGGGTACCAAACACGCAAATAAACCCATTTTATATTTTGCACGTTTAAAATACTAAATTTTAAGAATATGTTTCTCATCGTTTATTATTCTTTCCTTGATAAAAAATCTATTTAACAGAATATATAATCTTCCAAGAGCCTTTTCTATATGACATCTTAGCACATATCTATCAGGTTCCGCATACGACAATAATAAACAATATATATATATATATGTATGTATGTGTGTTTTTTTTCTTCATGTTTATAAAGAAGAGTCCTCCTTGATGACTACTTAACTTCTCCTATTTAACTGAGGCATTTTGCTAATAAAAACAGGTGCTTCTCAAAATGAACATGCATGCATGGTACTTTTTTTTTTTTTTCTTCTTTTCATTATTTAACACATGACACCAGTACTATATATAGTTTCACAAATTCCAGTTTTTCTTGAGGTAGAAACACTCACTACTAAGTAGTATATTTGCAGATATATATCAATTTAAGCGACCAACTTAATGGTGTGAAAATCAGTGTAATAAAATGTTTGTTTTCATTTGAAATTTTCGTCTGAAGCCATTTGTATTGGCTTAATTATGGCCTTCGTTCACCCATTAGTTACGACATGTATCTTTGTGTTTTCGTCTCAAGTGAAGCAAGATTTAAATGACTTTTTATTCCAGGTTTTAACGTTTTTTTTTCTTTTTCGTGTAGGGTATATATTAATAATATGGGATACTATTATTGTGAAATGTTTGACTCCAAGACATGGAGATGGAGGAGGCTAAATGACATATGGTTACCATACTTTGATTTTCCTAGAAACCAACCTTGTGTGGTTGTAGGCGACTCGATTTACTCGCTACTTTCAAGTAACGATGTACTCGAGTTCAACACCCATACAGAGAATCACACAATATTCCCCTTACCTCAACCACTGTGCACGCTCAATCCTCAACTTATGGAATACAAAGGAAAGCTTGGTCTTGTATCTGATACAGAAGATTCCTATGTTTATATGAGATCGGTTTTGGAAAGCTACAAAACACGCGCTTGGGGAAAGATAGAGATACTAAGCCTCGAAAGGTTGAGATGGAAGGATGACCTCCGTTGGTTCTCGTTCAGAGGTTTTTTGAATGCGGATATTGTGGTGCTGAGTGATAATTCCACCATAAGTTTTTACAATTTACGAAATGATACTTTCCAGAAGTTTAAGGTGAGTGGAGGTCATAAAGCGTACAGCGATAATGTTTTTATGTTCCGATCAGATCTAGTACCAACTCAGTTAAATGGCAGAATGATTGTCACCTAAACTTTCTATGTTGAGCAATTTTCTTTTTTTTCTTTTACGTACAAATCATAAATTACCATCTAAGGATTTTACTCATTCCCCATCAGATGTAAACCTACAACCTCCTGTTTTTTTTTTCTCTCCAGTATTTTGAGTTCTGGCCACTAGCTAGGCTTTCTTACTTGTTTTTTTCATCTTTAAATTTTAATGTTCTAATGTAAGAGGTTGATAGTAATGTTTTGAACGTTAAAGTAGGTGTTTTTTGTTCATGTTGATCATCTAATTTAATTGTGAAATACCTTTTCTTATATGACCAAATTCAGTTGTCGATTAAATTTTATATGTTATATGAAGCAAGAATTCAATTGTGCAAACTTTCGCACTAAAAGATCAAAATCTTCCATGAAATTTGAGAGAAGCTACTGATATTGGAGAAAAGGGTTAAGAAAGTTTTGTCCGAACTTTAAAATTGAACAAACTAACACTAAGTACATTCGATATCATTGTTATGAGTTTCTGTAAAACATGAGGTTTTTAACAGGGTTTTTTTTTTTATTAAACAAAACCTAATTTTATTAAAATAAAATATTCAGTGCATGGACAATCCCCCAATGCTGGCCGAAATTTAGAAGTACGATGAAATACACGTAAACAAACTAAGTTACATATAGATTAATGTCTTGCAAAACAGTAAAATGAGGAGAAAAATCACATGATTTAATATCACAAATTTTCAAAAACTTAAATGAACAAAATTGCTACGATGATTCATGCTCTACTCTTTAAGGAGTAGAGGTTTTTAACAATTACCTTGTATTATAGCTTGTTTCTCGATTAGTACTCTAAATTATTAGTTTTTCCAATTAATACTTTGAATCTGTGTTTTTTTTTTACATTTTGAATTTTTCCATCCAATTATGGATTAAAAAAATGTTGTTATGCTTGTTTTCAATCCAAGTATGCTGATTTCCCATCAAAAGTTCAAATTGTAAAAATAAAAGATAAAAAAACATACAAAAGGTACAAAATAAGAAAATTGATGATAAAAATTAGTAAACAACAAAGGTGCAACAATAAAGGGTAAAAAGACCCATTGATCCGTAGAAAATGTATGGAGTACTGTCTTTGTTACGTGGACAAAATGAGAATTATCGAGATAGAGAGAAACAACAAAAGAGTAATTGTTTATCATATTGTCTTCAATCCGATATATACACATGTATCTATCACGGGGTTAAATGGAGTAAAGTTTGTAAACCTACTAATGAAGGTGGTCTTGATTTGAGAAGTTTTAAAAACATTTCTGATGATTTGTTATTAAACTTTGGTGGAAATTTAGAACAAAAAATTCTTTTTGGACCTAGTACATGAAGGCAAGATATTGCAAGAAAAAGCATCCAAATGAAATAGAAGTTACAAAAGGTACTAACACCTGATCTAGAATGGTACAAGTTAGAGATGTTACTGAAAAATTCATTTATTAGTTGACTGGAAAGGGAAATGTTTCGGTTAATCTAGCTAGATAATTGAGTTGGAGATGGCCATGTTAAAGATCATTCTATAGATAATAAGTTGCTGCTGTCTAGACTTCTTACTAATGGTGAGTGGAATTATGAAGTTATTAATGAAGTCATTCCTAATTATAAAAGAGGACTGTTCACTCAAAACTTAATTTATCAACGGAACGGAATGTAAATGATCAAGCTATTTGGATGGATAATATTAATGGTGAATTCTATTTTAAATTTGCTTGTAATTTTATGAGAGATAAATTTTCAAGAAATTGGCTATTTGAGATGATATGGGGCAAGATAATACCTTTGAATATTTCATGTTTAGCATGGAAGTGTTTCAATGAGGTTGTACCAGTGGATAATGTTGTTAAAAGAATTAGTGTCCAATTAGCATCTAGTTGTGAATGCTACAGAAACAAAGAAGAAAACTTAGAGCATTTGCAAAGTACGAGTAATATTGCTAAGGAAGTATGGAAGTACTTTGCGCAGCACATGAGAGTTAAACAGAATGTTATGACACTAAGAGGGGGATTTATTTCTTGGTGGATTCATGACGATAAAAGAGGTTTTCAACCATAGAAAAAAGTAATAAAGACTCTCCCTACTTATATTATTTGGTGCATTTGGAAAGCTAGATGTGAAATTAAATTTGATAATAATAGAATGGATGCTCAAAATATTATTGCTGAAATTATTAAATTAATTCAAAATTATTCTAATAGTGATAAAAGCTTTCCTAAAAGGAGGAACTGTAATGATATTAGCTTGTTAAAATCAATGAACACCGGTAAAAAAGTTAGGGTTGTAAAGTGAGAAAATCCTCCAACTGGGTTTATGAAATTAAATACAGATGGTTGTTTTAAAAGCTCTACAAATTCAAGTGGTGGTATTTTAAGAGATTAAGGTTTCTATGATAAAGTTACTAGTAATTCTAGGATCGAACCAGAAGAACAAATTGTTCTAAAAGGACTTACTTTGGTAAGTTCTGCGAATATCATTATAGAAAGTGATTGGCTACATCTAATTAACATCTTAACAGATAAAAACAAGTGTACTTGAAAACTGAGAACGCTAATAAACAATATAAAAGAGAAGCTAAATAAGGATACTTATCTGAATTATGTGGAAAGGTAAGCAAATTCAGGTGCGGATCTATTAGCAAATCTGGGTTTTACGAAATATCCATTAATTTCAGATAAAATATATAAATTCCACAGCAAATTAGGAATTATTCTGAAATTAGAAAGGAAATGAGTATCATACATGAGACTAAGAAATGAAGATGAACAGTGAGGTCTGTTAGAGGGAGGCGAAGAAGGTGAGTGTCTCTCTCTTTCGTTGGTCTGAAGAAGCTTATGGATCGATGAAGAGGTGTATGTGGTGGATTTAATGGTCAATTTCAACAACGATCCTCTAAATTTTAAGAGAACTGCAATTTTGAAGACTTTCTCATTTTTTAACATTTTAAGCTATAATTTTGTTTTATCAAGTTCTGTAATTTTCAAGAACATCACTACTGATACTCCGTTTTGTTTTTGTGGGGCTTTCCCGCCACTTTTTTATTTTTCATCCATTAATAATAAATAAAAAAGTGGGTTCCCCACCATTAATTAAAAAATATGTATACACATGTATCTGGCTTATATACAATTGGAAAACTGACCGTTGTACACGTAAATAATTAACCATACTTACGGAATACATTCAACTTATTACAATTAACTTTTATGCAATCTGAATTACTAACACAAAAACTTCAAAGTAATTATAGAAACACCACAACAATACACAGATCTATAAGTAGTAGAAAGAAATGGTCATCATACTTCAACATGCCACATACAAGTTGGAGCACAAGATTTTGATCATGTTTCATTATTAATTTGAAAAAGATGACTGAGCGTCTGCAAAAGTAAGTCCCTTTGCCTTGAGTTAGTTTCTTTGCTAGTTCGTTGCACCCTAAATAAAGCTTATCGATTTGTTTCATCCTCACGGGTGGTAGAGTCCTTGTGTAATTCAGCCATACAAGATCTCGTTGTGCGTTCTTGCTATGTAATCAAAACTTGGGGTCACAATGATTATCCATTAGAATGGTGGCTTGACAGATCATGCTTTTGCTTCCAATTGTTCGAAGTTTCACTTCTTCCTTCAACAAGTGATCAAACAAACCTCTCGATGAACTCCGAAAGCTTTAATGAATAGTTATGCTAATTGATGAGCAGTGTAGAACTGTAAACATGAAGTGTGTGAATATATAACACCATACTATAATTTTTATGCCACAAATTAACAGTCTATATATGCACATTGAATTACAAACAGCTTGATCATGAAAGATTCTCACATCTTTCAACACTTTCAATAACAACATTACCTCACATGTGACAGAAACAATTGCTTTGTATTCAGCTTTTTCACAACTTTAAGAAACAACTTGTTGTTTTTTACTTTTTCAAGTCTCTTAAGGAATTACCAAGAAATAAACAAATTTGCGTAAGCGATCTACGTATATCAGCATAAGCACCCAATCCGAGTCATCAAAAAACTTTAAGAACTAGAGAAATACGTAGTTGCAGGATAAAAGAGAACCTGAGAGATGGTTCCTTTCGCTATCTCGTATCCCAGTGGCTGCACCAATGTGAGACTCACAAGAAGCAGCGAGGAACTTACTCAAAGGATGTATTGCATAATAGATATTTGGCCTTGTGATTGTGAGATACAACAATTTTGCCACTAGTCTCCTAACGGAATATGGATCACATAGAAGAACACAATTTTGTGTGTGTGTATGTGTGTGTTTTGGGGGGTGGGGGGGATGCTTGCACCATAAGAGTCGAGATTTCTCTAGCAAACTCTGTATATTTTTTTGGCATAATTAGATTTTAGTACTAGCTAATTGGTGCCATTTTCAGACCCATAAAGTATCTTAGTATGCCCAATTCATTAATATTGAAACTGGTATCTAAAATTGCTTAACGGTGTTTGTGGGAGCTATATCATCACCAACAAAGATTACAACCATAACCATAGACTAATATGAAATTTGTCATTCAAAATTGCCAGACGGCTAACAATTGTTTTATACCAATTAAGCTGTAAAAACTACCTACAAAAAGAAATATTAAGTTCGATCCGAATAATTGTGTGCACACGTCTTTTACACTCCACTCCTTACTGAAGACAAAAACTCAAAAAAATATCTTGTATTGTTTTTGTGATCAATTTTATCACGAGGAGGTTAATAGGAGTGTAAGAAGGTATACATATAATTACCGAGTTTAAGCTAGGTGTATATATGTACTTCAGTACTTTCTCACAAACTGTACGAAATGTAGCTACTATTAGTTGAATTAAACTACTATATAATACTTTCCGGAATAAAACTTGAAAGTATATCGCATAAAGTTACATATAATCAAAGGGATAAAGCAGAGTTTAATTTAAATTTTATCATTTATTCTGTGGAAATACAATTCACCCAAATGAAAATCACAACAATGCAAGAGCACATATCTTACCCATTACTATAAGTATCAAATCTCAATCAATACTACATAGCCATGCTGAAGCTAAGCTTTCACTCACAAACCAACGAAAATATACATTCTGAAGTATACTTTAACAGAAATGTTTTTTACACAAATTGCTACACATATATGTATACATATTCCCGAGTCGGCAGTAGACCTCACGCGATCCTTCTGGAACAAACTGCAAACTCGCAAACATGTGTCAAAATCTATGCGTGGATCTGTGTAAACAACATTTTCCATACTTTTATATCTTTCACATCCGTCGTGGCTTGCCATGAACACTAAGAAGTCTCACATCATCGACAACAGGCCCACAAAGGGAGGAAAAGTCATCGCTCCTCATAGTATAAAACGTACTATAGAACATAATCCGTGTCCTCGTAGAACTCGCCACAAACCTAAAAACGGCGCGTTTATACCCGCCTTTACCCTTAGATTCGTAGGGAACCTTAAGAGTATCCCTACCAGCGAAGGCCTCAACAACCATTGACCCTTCGCAGGAGTTGCTAGCATCACCCACAGCGAAAAAAAGGTCATACGTTTTTCCTGGGATAGTACGTGCCACCTGGATGATTACAATATAATTATTGAAATAAGTAATCAGAATGCATAGGTAAAAAAGATACATTTATCGTTGTTTTTTTCACATTAATCCACCTAGGCGATGGTGCTCCGAGGACGTACGCACTACCTTGGCGATTAGAATGTCATAACCAAAATACTTAATGTAAAAAAATACTACTTTTCTTTACTTTTTACATTGTAATCCACCTCGGTTTTGGCGCTACATACCACTCGGGCAATTAGACTGTTATGGTCGAGACAATTTAAGCAGAACACGGTGAAAATTCAATTCATTTATTTATCTATTCCATATCAAAATTCACCTGAGCAATGGCGCTCTCTTTACCAGCCACGAGCTCGACGGCCCGTTTGGCTTGTGGGACTGAAAAGTGGTCCGAGTCGATGTATTTTACAGCTTTGAGAGATTCAACCATCCAACCAGGGAGTGGGGAGTGGTCATCTTCGATGTTCGGGGGGATCAAGACTCCCCATGATGTATTTGGAAATATGTAGGGTCCTTCCTCAAAATCGCCGTTTTTTAGTATGTTCTCTATGTGAGGAAGATAATTGAGTTAGTACAAAAAATATCTTGAAATTAATTTGTCGAGTATTGTAGTGGTAATATATGTGCTTCGATTTTATAGTTACACGCTAACCAAATTATAGGTAAAATACTAAACAACCAAAGTTCTCAAAGAATACCCAAAGAGAAGACCTTGTAGAGTCAACAAGTAACTATTGCAATTCTTGTAACTTCTCATTCGCTTTTCTGAAGGGAAAAAATTACTTATTTTATCAAAAAATGTTATTTACTTTATGATGGTTCACCTTATTCTATACAACAGAAATCAACAAAAAGTGCAACAGGATTTTTTGTGGTTTTAGGTAACTAAGTATAACTTATATATGAGACTGAAATGAGCCTAATTTGATAGTGAAAACATAAACAAAGACAAAGTGGGCCTAATCCGGAATTCGTTTATTTCTACAAAAAACTTTTTTTCTACGAGTAATAGTTTCCAATAAGTAATTTGATGCCCGAGTTATCATATGCAGATCACTAAATTATAGGAATCATATGTGTAAGAGTTGAACGTTTGAGATGTGAGCAGAAGAAAACATCAATCGCGCTCGAGATAGAACATCTTCTCTAATGTATTAGGAAATATAATTTTTAAGCGAAATGATCAAAATTTGCTGAAAGCTTAGACACACAATTAAGAGAGCTTCAAAAATTTTACTCCCATTTCTTTGATTTTCAGTACAAAATTCATTACAGAAGATTTAATTTAGCTTCTAAATTGTTATTATTTCTACAAAATACAAAATAAAACACGCCATATGCTTACTTGCTTAGTACACAGAGGCAAAGATAAGAGACACAAAAACAGTTAAAAGAGTTGGAAATAAATGAAGTAGGCCAAAATTAAATACAAGCCATATATGCATTGACAGAAGATTAAATACAAGGATAATTTTTTAAATGGATAAAGAACTTTTTTGCACTGATTTTGTAGGACCTGTTGAGTAGTAATTTTTCTACCAACACTTTTAAAGGAGGTGACTAGTGGACCTAGTTAGTAGTGGTTCCTATGTGTGCTCAGATGTAATATACAGACAAACTCCATTATTCACAATACATACATATGAAGATGTTCAAATTCTCCAATGTTCTATATTTACCTAATTACCCTAACAATAGTTACATCCAATCATCCAAATATGCTGTTGTGGACATATAACTGGTTAGGGGTGGGCATGGGACGGATTTGTTTCAATCCTAACCCAACCCGTAAAATAAATGGCGGGGCGGATTGGGGCGGATTGATGAAATTTAAATCTCAACCCAACCCAATCCAACCCGTTACAATTAAAACTCCAATCCAATCCAATCCAACCGCAAAATAAATTGCGGGATGGGTTTAGATTGATTCTTAAATTTTTATTTTGGTCCTTTATTTTTCATAGTTTGCATAATCAACCCAAATTTTAAAATAAATTGAATATTTCAAACAGAAATATAAATTAAACCCAATCAAAGTACGTTTAGAACATTCACGAACAAGTAATAAAACTAAAATATAACAAAAATTAAAGGTTGGTATATTAAAATACACACAATGTATATATATATATATATATATTACGGGTTGAAACGGATTGGAACGGATTAACCCGCGGTTTGTGAACCTCAACCCTAACCCAACCCGCAAAATATATAGCGGATTGGGACGGAACAGATTGATTTTTTTGGGACATTCAACCCACCCCAACCCGCCCCAATCCATGCGGGTTGGGTTACGGGACGAATTTACGGATTTTTTGCCCACCCCTATAACTGGCCTTAAACAGAATGAATAATGTATGTGTGACAATGTTAGCAGGAGGGATACAAAATTTGACTGAACTGGACAAATTGAAATGTTTGGCCGTGAACACAATTAAACTTTGCTTGTTTTGTTGCAACATTTACGCCCTAGTTTTTGTTTTTTTCTTTCTCATATAACTTTCAAGTATTTGGTTGCAATGTAAAACGAAGTCCTATTTTTGTTCTGTGTTACTGTACTAGAAATATTTAGAATTTTCAGCTTAAATGAAACCAAGTCCTTTTTGTTCATGTCTCAAATAAATCGACACATTTACTAAAATAGCACAGCCATAAGTTCCGAAATTCCAGATGAGTCTCGTTCAATCTTGTTATTTTTTTAGTTATTGATAACTAAATTGCTCCCATATTTGTTGAATTTCGTATCTCTTGTTTAGTTTCTAAATAGAGCATTGACAGTGTTTATAATTCTTCAAACACAATAACCACACACACTCTAATTTTACTGATATTATCCAAGTGCTTGTTGGTCCATTGTTAGCATTGATTTGGGGATCCTATTGTCTGATAGTCACTGGGCCATTAATACATTATAGTAGTAACTAGTAATAATAGTACAAGTTACTGAAGGCATAGAAACAACTTACTGTTAGTGGCTCTAGGAGGATAGAGTGCCTTAATTGCAACTGAGTCGATAAGGGGCCCACAAGCTGGATCTTCCTCTACACCCGGGTTATGAATAACAATCTCAGCCACTCCCACTTCTGCCTGGAAGGCCCATGCATATGAATCCCACCCGTTACTACTATACAACGTCTGCATCGGCAAAACCCCAGAGTCTGGAGATACCGACACATTAACCTTCTCCTCTTGAGCGCACGTGCGTGCAGCGCTAAACGTGAGGGAATAGTACATTCCTTTCACGACCTTCATCCTCTGCTTGATTGATGCCTCATTGCCTAGTATACAGTATAAATCGTGAGATTAGCTATGAATTAATTTGACTTGATTGGATTAAATTAATATTCTATTTGTGACTTGGGCCTTGTTGTGTAGCAGCTATTCAACTTAGCTTGTTTTCCTTTTTGCTCAAACAGTAAAATGCTGGATTCTATTTGTTGATCAGCTTATTTTCACAGTTTTTCTGATTCTGTTCAGTGGAAAAACTTCCAGCTTTAAGCTGGATGAACCTAGATTTTTTCAAAACCTGAAAACCTTTAGCTTATATGCTTAGAAGCTCCATCACTAAGCTCTCAGTCTCTAACTCTCATCTTATTATGTACTAAACATATGGCAATAATATTGTTATGAACTTCACCCAAAAGAATATTGTAAATGAGCATTACTTAAACCAATTTATTCTTTTATTAAACTTTAATTACCTAGCCTAACAGCAGCGGCACCCTCGGGGACGACTAGTAGCATGTCCCCTTGCTTTTGGCCTGATTTTATGTACTCTACAAATCCTGTGACTTCCCATTCCGGTATGGCGTTTTTCTTTAGGATTTCTGTGCCTTTCAAGTCCGCTGCTTTCGGGCCTAGCTCAAAGTTTCCGTTCGGGAGTAATCCTGGATAAATGGGATATTTAATACAGATTAATAGAATCAAGGTTGAACTAGATTGGATCAATTGCAAGAGTGTTCTAAAAGGCGCGCCTAGGAGCAAATTAGGTGGCGCCTAGGTGGAGTCTAATGGTCTAAGAGATTAGGCATAAATCAGGCGGTGATTAGGCGCTAGGCGGCCAATTTCTCCTAAAGTCCGCCATGCGTCTTTTAGAACATTATTTTGCAACAGTTCTAATGAAACTGTGCAGTTGTATTCCAACTTGATGTATTTGGTTTAAGCGCACATGAGTTGTAACTAAAATTCAGCTAAAACTTGATAAAACATTGATCTAACTTGATAGTGCATAACATAAAGAAATAACAAATGTTTTTTGATAGACTGCAATAACTTTCTTAAGATTAATCCACTTCTTGGAACCAATATTTCGAAATGAATTGTAATAATTTAATTTCTAATGGAGTAATGGACTATGAAAAACTTAGTCGGGGCTTTTTCAGCATTTAAAGCAGCTTCACAGTCACTTTATAAGTTTTTAATAAGACTTTCAACTTAATAAAAGCATTTAAAGTAAAACTCCCAACGGCTAACAAGCCAAAACAAGCCAAAAAGATGAAGAATAATAAACTGAACTTGAAAGTAGCAGCCTAACAGCATAAAAAAAATTAACCAACTTTTCACAACATTAAACATTACTCAAACCTTTTTAACTCTTTGTTAGCCCAAAGAACATTACCAAGACATTTTAAACTTATTATAAGTAAGATAATAGTGCTATAATTACCATCAAGGAAGGATAAGGCAGGGTTAGTGGCTGCACTAAGTAGCACCAAGACTATGACTAAGCTCCAGGCTTTCATTTTCAAATATTAAGTAAGAGAGTAGGATAGATACAAATTTGAGTAATAAAAGGAAGATTTGTATCAGCTTTTATTCAAGTTTTTATTCAAGTACAGCCTTAGTTTTTTAGATAATTTCGATTTTGTCCCTGTATCTTGACTGTTGTTGCACATGGGGGGTTGCATCTTCATGAATGCGTTTAATCTTAATTTTCATATATTTATATTAATGTTTGTACCATAAAGGTCCATAACTAGTATACCCCCGTCGGTCACATTTTATAATGCAATATTTGTATAGTTAAAAAGTTCTCATTATCAAATAAATGCAAAAAATGCATATAAGGGCTCAAACCCGACGCTAAAACTCTCATAATGCATGGTCTTCGGGGAGGGGTCGACGAGTCACTTATAGACAATATTTCCTTGCGTTTCTACAAAATACCACTTATACGACTCAAACTAGTAATCTGAATTTCAGGATACATGACAATAACTTTACCAATACACCAAAACTCGTCCTTTTGAGAATGTATGTTCAAAAAATCCCTATTAAACCATGACTAGAGAGTCTAGAGAGTATTATAATGGCTAGTATTAATTAAGAAGACTAATAGCGCAATAGAATAAGACCAAAGTTGAACAATGTCACATGGTTTTCATCAATGGCCCCGTTATTAATGTTACCATGTCATTTATGTTGTTTTGTTAGTTACTAAAGTTGCCTATAATATAAAATGAAATATTGACTGAGATGAAATGTTTGCTAGTGAATTATAAACAATGAGTTAGTTCGAAAAACAGGCAAGGGATATAAAATTTGTAGGGTTTTAACTAATCTAATACAACTTCTTTAGGGTACTAAAAAGGCTTCTGATACAACGAAAAAGAGGGTATGGGATATAAATTTGTAGTATGGACTTCACATATGGTCTCTTATCAAAATGGAGTGTCCAACGTGCTGGTTGTGGAATTGACGGGATTGTTTGTTCTATCCCAAACTTTATACAAATACTAGCAAAACTGCCCCGGCAAGGGGGTCTTTCATTTTGGTAATTGTATATTGAAATAAGTTAGTTTTGGTATAACTTTAAAAGAACTATTTATGTATATATAATTGTAATTGATCACTCATGTATTTTGATTGAATAGATAAATTCCTTTTAGACACCAAGCTCATGTTTTTTTGACTATATATATACTGTAGTAGAAAATATCACATATCAGATTAATAACTATGTTATGAATATGTTATATATTGAAATTTGGGTACTATTAGTGTAGCATTGAAACCTCTACTTACAATATTTTTATAACTAAAGAGTATAAATGACTACGTATTATTATGCAATTCATACACTAAACCACTGATTTTTCTAATTAAATCGGAAAGAAATATATTTTACATGTAATTTTTACCACACGGTTAGAAATTTAGGTCATTTCAATTACTAATTTCTGATGTATGCCTAATTTAGCCCATATTTTATGTTATTGATGATTAAAATGCTTAGGTGTAAAATAAATAAACCATCCAAAGTTTATAATAAATTTGTGTTACTTACTCGTTACACTTAGTAAATTTGGCTAGATAACTATTATCAATTAAGCAAAAAAAAAAAAAAACACCAACTAACTTACATTCATACAAAGCAACTTTAACTTGCATTTTTTTTTTTACATTAGATTAACTAGTTTTGGCTAGAAAGAATATATTTTATTAATATATTGGTATTATTTAATGAGATAAATGAGAACTAAAATTATTAAACAATTTAAAATAGAATGAAATGATAAAGTGATTAGTGTGATTACTAACTTTAGTATAAAACTTAACAAGTGATTGACAACATGTCATTTAATGAGTGTGTTATCAAGTATAATGTGACTAAAATATGCTTAGATAACAAGTGATACTAAATGATGAAATATCTACTCTAAATATAGTTGCTCTAAGTTCAAGTAGCAAATGAGATCAATGATGAAAGATATAAAATCAAATTTGATAACTTTATAAATGTACATATTGCCATGTGTGAACTCTTAGTGAAAGAAACTAAATACCGCCATTGTATATTGTGTAAAAAAAAACATATTAAGCCTCACTACTATAATTGATTATATATATATATATATATATATATATATATATGTGTGTGTATGGTGGGGGCGATCAAGTAACATCAACTTAGATACAAATTTAGACTCTTTTATGCAAAAACGCTCTAAATCAATATTTGATTAATGCAAATCTCCACGGTTTTTCGACGGGAAGACAAATATGCGGGGGTTTTTTCGAGATGTATAATTGCATATTTTAGAAATTAAGATAAAATTTAAAAATTTAATACATGAAATTATACATTTGTTATTTAATACATGCAATCTTAATAAGCTTTGTTGTTTTGGTTTACACGACAAGTAAGGAGGTGGAAGCTAAGTAGCTGATAAAAAAGATATGTGCTCAAAGCCCGTTAAACTTTTTGAGGATTCATGTTTAACATTTGAGTATATAGTTGTGTTTTTTTAAATGAAATTTAGAGCAAATAATTTCCTACTAACGGACGTTGTTTTAACAAAAATATGTAGTGCTTTTTTATATTTTCGTGATCTTGGCGGGCCTTCAAATTAATCTCAGAATGCATTTCGATTGACACTTGCAAACTCAACTATGTAAATAATTCTAATTATGAAATCAAGTGTGAATGGGTTGGCGGCCACAGTGGTGATCCGCCGAACCTCCGACAAATCGCCGCCAATCACACCAAATTTTGAATTAAAAATATAGTTTGAGCATATACTTCTACCCATCACTTACCTATGGGTTGGCGGCGATAGTGGTGGTACGTCAGAGCTCTGAAGGAATTGTCGGAGATCCGATGGCATGCCGCCACAGCTGCCAAACCCCACGCAATTTAAACTTAAAATCATTCAAAAAAATATGCAGAAAAAATCCGAAAACAATTCAAAAAAAAAATCTAAAAAAATACAAAAAATTATTTTATAAAAAAAATTAAAAACTCAATTTATAAAAATGCATACACAATATAAAAAGTGCATACACAATCCCAAAAATAGCATAAACAATCAAATATAATTCATAAAAGTGCATACACAATACAGAAAAATGTGTACGTAATCGAGAAAAGTGTATAAACAATACAAATAATTGTATATATATACAAACCAAGAAAGTGCATACACAATATAAAAAAGTTATGCATAATCTACAAAAGTGCATATACAATCTTCAAAAATTGGATACACAATTCTCAAAAATTTTGGTTTTTAACTTTTAAATAATTTTTTCAATTTTTTTAGAATTTTTTAATGACATATGTACCTATTTGTAAATGATTTCACAAAATATGATTTTTTTTGTAAAAGAGTTATCAAATTCAAAACAACCGAATTTTTTGCAAATAAGTTTCTAAATAAATACTAAATTGTCATTTTCCCTCAGATAATTCAACCGTCAATGCTCGAGGAAATTTATATAGAGCAGATACGCCAAAAGGATGTTAGGGTCGAATATCAGATTGGTGACATTATTGTTCTAATCCGATTTAAATTTAAAAAAAAAAACCCGTTGACTGTATTTAGACATATATGCCCAGGTGTGCAACAAAAACCAATCTCCTAGTAAAAAATAAACCGAAAACATACCCAATTGTGATTAAACCCAACTGCAGTCTTTCAAAATGTCAATACACTATAATTTTGGAAGCCATAAAAGTTCAAATTAAACAAAATAATATCAATATGTATAGCAACAAACTTAATAATAATTAAAAAAAAAACATTACTCACCCCAAATCCGATTTCTAATACATGGTAAATCCACCAATTTTCGATGACATGCATCTTGATTGTCTGAATTTTATACATATGTTTCAAATTTATGCATTATTTCATTATTCATATATATTGATAAAGTTAACATGAGGAGGACAAATACAGAGTATATCATAATCTAATAAACCGTTTCTATTTATGCAATGTGAACTTATATATAAATATAAAATAAGAAAATGAAATCATCAAACTTAAAATTTGAAATGGTGAGAGCATTCTTAACGGCACTCACTATATGTATAACTCTATACAAAAACAGAAAATACATTACCCAACAATACTTCTTTAAGCATCAATATTATACAAGTTATATAATATTTTACCAAGCTCTTAACATCTAAAGAGAAATTGAATATCATTTTATATATATTTTTAAATGGATCACACCACTCAAAACCATTATTTTTTTCTCATTTGTGTGTTATCTTTTTCTCTCTCTTTTAAGTCTTCTATCAAATTGTCTTTAGTTTATCTCCCAATTTCGTTTCTTCATTTACTTTATCATCATCATTCATCACTACTACAACCCACAATCACCCACCTATGATTCTATTCATCAATCAATTGATTTTTTCCCAAATTATTGCAAAAACGATCTAGATCTAGACTTTGATTTTTTTCTCAAAATATGTCATCTAATTCTCTATTTTTTTAAATCACACGTAAAACTTTAATTTGTCTAGTTTGGCATCAATTGATGTTTATCACCATCGAAAATGGCTATGAAAATTGGCTGGAATGGTAGTATAACTCGATACCATCTCAGGCAAGAGAGTGAATATAATCAAATGAGTAAAAAAGAAAAAAAAAAGAAATGAAAAAGAAAAATATTATTTTAATCTTGTTATACATTTTAGTTATATAAAAATGACGTGCAACTTTTACCATTATATTATATTAAAGGTTTATAAGGCTATTTAAGCTTATATTTATACAACCCACCGATGAGAATGCTGAAATAGTACAATTTTCAGCTCTTTGTTAGGTCCAGTTTAGCTCAACAAATGGGCCAACTTATTTGTCATTATTATGATAATACTGTTTATATTATTCTTGATATAAATTGGTGATTTTAATAGTTTAACTTGGGTGTCTTTCATCCAAGAACTCTTGTAGTGTTGGACAAAACAGAAAAGGATAAGAAAACGATCATTTAAGTCCAATACAAATTGTTGCCAACTAATTTGAGAAAGTTCAAATTTGAATTATGTGTCTTCCAAAATGTCATACTACTAGCTAATAATTTCACTCATATAGAGAAAAAGAAAATGCAAATGATAATTAAAATTGTGGTACAAGTTCCTCGCTTTATAACAAAGTGTCTGAACACTTGTAGTACGAAGAAGGTTAAGTTGCAGTCTTTATCTTTTTTATGTGTCTGTCAGTACTTTTTTCTCTTTTTTTGGTGTGACTAAACCATTATTATTTTATAAGATTAAAAGCCGTGCGTTTATACAGTGAGCACGTGAGAAACTTACAAAATGCCCATGTCGTATCTCAATTACTTTTCAGGTTACAAGCATGTTCTCCTTATACGTTTGCACCTTTACTAGATTGCCAGATGTTATATTGTGAGAGAAATAGGGGTGACAATGATGCTCAATTTTTGTTCTTGATTCATTGAATAAGGTGAATTAGGAAAGTGCATTTTTATTTTTTATTTCTTTTGGAAAGTACATGTACTTTTGAGTTCTTTTACTTTAACTTATATTATCAAATTTTAATCTTAATACAAGAAGAATATGATGGATTTCTACTAATCAAGGATAATGATTTATTTAACTAAATCGGCTTATTAGAAAACTTAGTATAGTCATAATTAGAAAACACCAAAGAGAGTTTGTTCTTTAATTAACTATTAAGTAGTACTTGCTATACACAGCAATGATTGTTGAAGGACAAAAGGAGTATATGTTTTGTAATTGAGGATTTCAATGGAATTTCTGCTAACATCGTCATTATGTAGCTTTTTCTGCTAAAAGTTTCAAAGTTAAGTTTGTTGTTTATAATATTGTAAAAAAACACAAGGGCAAAACATGAAGCAGTTATGATGTTCTTTATTTTTCTTAGGAAAAAGCACTTATGATATCTCCATCTCCATATGATATGGAATAACCTAAAGAGTGATAACTGTACGTGGAGGTAGTAATTGTTACCACTTCATATTGTAACTTTAATTTTAGTTACTAAATTAAAGGTAACTGTTATGATATTTAGGGTCCAAGAAATTGACACATAAAAATTCGGAGTTGGATAATGTCGGCTTGAATTGATCACAAACAAGTCGTCATGGTTGTTTTTTGGGCTCTTCATTTGTTAGGAAGCATGTGGGACTATTAAGTCATAAATTTGATTAATCAATTAACTGAATAAAAATTCATAAGGTTGGTCCGACTTATTTACACCTCAACTGTAATTTTTTGCCACAAAATGCATATGGACGACCTCAACTTAGGCCGCATTCTGAGGGTCCCTTTGTCCTTTTCCCCCTTTTTATTGGGCCAACTATGGGTAATTTTGTTAAAATTTATACTATACGTACCCTTTGTAAACAACTCATGGATGTAACTTGAAAGTAGATATATTTGTACACCTTGTCTTTCATTCTGATCCCCGCTGAACCTTAAAGCTTGCGGCTGACCGGGTGGCCTCCAACGTTGAACCATTTTTCGGACTATACAAGTACAGCTGCCCTCTGGGTGGTCAAAATACTTGGCCGGCTCGGGTGACGGTCCGGAAAGATCTTCTTTTCAATAAAATAATACTAAATTTATTTTTCTCCAATAAAACTACAAATGTGAGAACTTTCAATCCGGACCAGGCTCTAGAATAATTGGGCCAACACTGCATACAAGACAGTGAATGAACCCAAAAAAACAAGTCGAAACTTTTACTTTAATATTCTATATTTAGTGAGAAAAAAGTTACAGTTAGGTACTGATACGTCGTAAAAAATAAACAAACAGTTTACTCTTGATTTATTATACAAATTGTTCCCAGTCTAAGGAAGAACTAGACTAGGAATTTTAATAGGAAACACTCTAGCAAGGAATATCTTTAGTCACTTGCCCAAAAATAAAAGATCTTATGTTAATAGGTTAAGTAATAAGTATGCTCTGTATAATTCGTGTTTCTTTTCCCTTATTAGTTTCTTTCGGGGTGAACTCAAAATTTCCAGTAAGATCTGTTACAACTTACAAGTGAATTAAAACCGTCAATCATTTCACAGTATGCTTTTCGTTGCAATTTACATTGCAAATCAAATCTGAGAAAAAAATAGTACTGATCCCGCCGTATGAGGCAGAATGAACAACACCGGTGTAATCGAGAATAACAAATTAGTTATTCCGCCATTGACGGTATAAGCCTATAACGTATGAGGTATCTTTTTTGTATCCTCCCCACTGTAACATGTTTCATGTCTTCAATTATAAGATGGTTCAGGGAAACAATCTCTAATAGGGATGTTCTGTTGTAGACTCATAGCAACTCAACTTGGGTGAAACTGAGAGTTTTCATGATTCGTCTCAAATAGACAAAAAAAAAAAGATTTAGAGAATGGTCTATTTGCTACATCAAATGGTCCCAAATTAAAGAAGAGGCTCATGGTCTCACATGTAATGTTCCAATTTAGATAACATTACATGCATAGAATTCAGTATATTTCACTAGATATCCATCAAGGCACAGGATAAGATACGTAACCTCTCTCACGCTACCTCAATTAAATGTTTGTCCTTATGACAAGATGTGCTCTTTTCCTTCCAACAATCCTTTTCATCTCCTACATATATCATTTCCCAAAAGAGGCTTTTCATGTTGCAGATGTTGCAGCTTTAAGCTAAGCTTTTTACAAGTTTTACTTTTTCAAATTACGTTGAACTTGATTGATCATCTTAGCAAGCAAGTTATTTCCCCTTAAATCAGAAAACAATTTGGTACTGAACAAACCCAACTTATTTCTCAGCATCAAATAAACCAACCCATTCGCATATTAGTAGCCTAACGCGCGCATAGTGTTCCTGTGAAAGAAAACATTTATTTACAAGACATTAATAGTATGTACTATAAGTATTTGTAATATGATAATACTCCAATGTTCATAGTGAGGTGCAAACTCGACTCTTTTGAAGTGACCAATCTTTTTGTAGCCAAAAGATGAAAATACAAATAGATAGGATTTTAGATTACAAAAAAAAATAAAATAGATAGGATTTTAGGACTTGTTCAATATGCCATATAGAAGAAAGAAATAGTAAATACTCTGCAGAAAGCTTTGCAAGAAAACGTGAAAGTGCAAAAGAACAAATTATCACCATAATATCATACAACCAATGTAAGATCAGAACTTGTAATATTTCAAAACAAACAAAATCATAATGCCATCTCATTAATTTAGCCTTCCATTCATAAATGGAGTGCAAAGAAAAACGAGTAGAAATACTTAAAAAGATTTATATATGTTGAGTTCTCTCGACTCCTTACACCAAAACCACTTCTTATTCTTCAAAATGACAAGCTTCGCATTTGGGGTGTCTGGATAAGAAAAAAAAATCAGCAATATGCTCAAGGAAGTGTGCGCTGATACAGGGGCAATGCTCCTAATGCTTCACGTTCTGCATTCTCCCTCTTCACCTGCACAAACACAAAAACTTTTCACAAAGGTAGAATAAAGTGTGCTAAGTGCTAAGAATATCGATGTCCTCAAAACCAGATCAAAATCCTATTCATCTTGTCGGTGTCGGTGTAAAAAATAAATAGAAGAACTAAAGATTGCCACATTAGCTCAAGGGAAAAGGGAAATCATCATATGCTTGAACAAGGAGAAAGGCATCATCTTTTTACGGACTTTTAAAATGTTCTTGGTTTTAATATAGACAAACTGAGCAATGAAGAGAGTCACAGAAGTAAAAGTTATAATTCAAACTGGATATTAAAATAAATACACACTCTTCCTACACATTAAGCATTACTACAAGTGTCTAAGGCGACATAGACCTGTTAGTTATAATCTGTAAATCAATTCTCAAACAACCAAAAACATTGTATATTTTCAAATCTAATAGTCTTATAATTTAATATGCTAATATAAGAGAAGATATATCGCATTGAAAAAATATTCTCTCAACAAGCAGCAAGAACAGTCGGTTTGAATGTGTGTACATACAAAAAATAACCAGCAGGACAACAACTGGAGAGAAATGGTAATAAGATAAGATATTATAATAATTCAATTAATCAACAGCTTTGTCCCTTTCAAATAATGGACATCCAAGTTTACTTGTCAATTAGAGAAGGGCAAAGATCAGCGAAAACAGGTGAAACATGGCTAGCTACTAAACAAGAGATATACATAACAAATTAAACAGATACCCAATGTATATAGTAGATTATGCAGATCAACAAAATAAGGCTATGTAGTTCCACAAAATTATAGCATAAGAAGTTCCGGAATTCCAAAAATAAACCACTTACAAGTGCCAACATTTCTTGAAGGTAGCTCCTGAAAGGTGTCTGCAGCGCCTGTAAGAAAGATGGACAGGAAATAGGAGTGAGACAGTATAACTTGCATGATTAACACAAGACAAATGCATAAAGAATTATAATTAAACAGAAACGACTGTGTACATATAATAAATGGGCGCTAACACTAGCCAACCAAAACAAAGATCGTAAAGACTACACTAAGAGGCACCAAAATTTCCCAGACAATACAACATATGACCGAACACTTAAGGTCTCTTGACAATTCTAGTTAATTAGCAAACACTGCAGGTGGGTGCACATGGATGATGATTTGGCTACAGTAGGGTCATTGGTTTAGTACTACACAACTGAAACTTTGAGCTTTAGTGAATAGTATATACCTACAGTAGGGTCATTGGTCATCAACACTATTACAGTAATAGCCATGTTCAAATCACCCAATGGATAAAATGTTTCCGATGCTTAATTAGTGTTTACCACAAGTCTCAATGATGCTACGATTATATTCAGAACCAAACAGTAAACAAATTACACTATTCTGTGGCCTCTTCAATGTCTGCCTGTAGTCGCAGTCTTAATTTACCCAGTCCCCTCGTAGGTGGTGTTTGTATCGTATAAAATATACTTAGTGAGTAGCTACAATACAACTAAATGAATGTATATGCACAAACAGTGGCCTTCGCCTCGTCTTTGATAAATTGCCTTTTGTTGTTTCTCATGGTCTCAGAATTTCTTCAATTTTTCAATTGCCACCACGGGAGTAGCAATCACATATGATAGCTCTCACAATAATAATGTAAGAGAGCTCTACATTTGTTAAGAAATACACAATTGTAAATATGTTTGGAGAGAAATATCATATAATTTCCAAAATGTGGTGGGTTGGCATTTTAAATATACTTCTCTACAAACTGTTTTCTCAACAAAATGGAGTCTTCTCGCTGTTAGTACGGAATGATCACTCTGACGATATTGCCATTCTTAGGACAGTTGCAATCGTTGCAACTAAAAAGAAATAATACCTTCCAAAAAAATCTCCAAAAAAACACGCTTGGGAGAGAAGACTCTGAGTCGTGTCCAAAGTGAGTGGCAATAAATCAGGTAACTCTGAACCAATTCACAGTACGTAACTTTTCTATATTATTCTTTCAAAACAGTAAAATAACAAAAGATGAAAATCACTAATCACACACCTCCAAGTCTAGTGCCTGTAAAAAGCAACTTTCATAAATATATCCACTACTCAATATCTAGGCTTCAGCTTTAGCAGACATGCATTCAGAAATTAGTGTTTTTTCCAATGATTTCATATTACTTTTCCTTTGTCTTCCTTTCTTTTCTATTCCTGTTTCCAGGTTCTAAACACACCCTTAATGAAACTAAGTATTTACAGTTCACTGTAGGATGCCACGCCTCTTATTGAAGATATCTTAATATATATCCGATTACTGGAATAACTAAATAGTGACACGACTTCTTGATTATAATCACAGGTGAAAGTAGGTGACACATGCCCCTATCTATATACACCAAACTGCAATTGCTAAGTAATGACGGTAGGAGACAGCGGCAATATGCATAAATAATATTCGCTACGTGGCGCCCATCTAATGGTCTATGCAACACCTTTAAAACCCTCTGGCAGGGTGTCCTTTAAATAAAATCAGCATGAGCCCACTATAAGCCCAATTAACTACCAAATCCTAAATTCCTGACTCTGTAAATACAAGGCTACACATTAAGAAAATGATCTCAATCTGTGCCTACATATATAGCATCTCTCGCATTCCCCAGATGGAGGCCTCCCCCTTGCAATCCTCTTCATATGTTTATCAATGTGTACATATGTGCATTACTGTGTCAATCTATTTCCATTTTTGGGTATAACAACTATATGTGAATGTGTAAATATATAGTATATATGTATATGTAACATATTAATACAGAATATAAAATAAAAACTCATCAACTCTGCATTTTATAATGAGTTGTAAGCACGACCAGTTAAAATGATATATCTTAATAAATGATTAATTAGGTTTCAAAACATTGCAATAGTGTATTATGAAAAAAAATGGGTAACCTTATCAGTTATCACATATGAGAAGTGTTATGTATATTTATTAATAAATATATATTAAGAAAACAATTCATTATTTGCATAGTATGTATATGAGCATGTGCGTTTGGCTGTATTGTGGGACTAAAGGACCGAGAAGGAAAAGTCTCGGTCAAGGGCAGGAAAGAGAGGAAATACGCGGGTGCAGATTCAAGACTTTTTTTACTGGAACATCCTTGTATTTAAAAAAGATTTATTGAAGAGGGAACATAGGATTTAGAACCAAATGGGCTTATAATTGGGTGCAATGCGAATTTATTTAAAAATCGGTCAAAGGGTTCTAAACATGTACATGGACCTGTCCAAAAAGCGCCATGTCCATAATCATGTATGTAGCTCAACAGAATAATGAAGGGAATCAAGAAGAGACGGTGTAATCGTTTTACCAACAAATGTCATGATTATAATCAGGAAGAGAACTAAAGAAAGAAACTATTAAGAAACAAAAACCCTCATAACACAAAATAAGCTACTCAAAGCCAAGACAGGAATTAGGCAAAGATAATAAGTAACACAAACAAAGGAAACCCTAATCAGAAATGCTCTAACTACAAACACGAAAAGCTAATCAAAGCCGAGACAGGAATTAAGCAAAGACAATAAGTAACACGAACAAAGGAAACCCTAATCAGAAACGCTTTTTAACTACAAACACGAAATGCCCTCATAACACAAAATAAGCTCATCAAAGCCAAGACAGGAATTAAACGAAAACAATAAGTAACACGAACAAAGGCAGCCCTAACCAGACTAAACGCTCTAATTACAAACAAGCTCAATAACAACAAAGCCATAACAATAGGGAAAATGATCATTTAGTACATGATTTAAGACTTAATTATCAAAAACCCATGGTTAAAATCTCTTTAAGCTTAGGTAAATGTGCTACAATACATGATGCTACTTCTTTTTACTGTCTTTTTTTAACTATGATGCTCACTAATGCTACCTTGATATGTAACAAATCTTAAATAAGAGTTGAGAATGTGGGTTTTTAGATATTAAGTGTGTTTTTATATACTAATCAATGATACTCCCATAACAATATCAGTATAATAAATAAATAAGCTAATCAGAACTACAAACACGAAACGCCCTCATAACACAAAATAAGCTAATCAAAGCCAAGACCGGAATTAAAGCAAAGGCAATAAGTAACACAAACAAAGGAAACCCTAATCAGACTAAAGGCTCTCTAACTACAAACAAGGTCAATAACAAAACCATAACAATATTATAACGTAGCACAGATCAATTTGCAATCCATAACAAAACCATAACAACCCCCTTGTAATCCTCTCCATATGTTTATTAATGTGTACATATGTGTGTTACTGTATCAATCTATTTCCATTTTGGGTATAGCTATACGTAAATGTGTAAATATATATGTATGTGTATATGCATATGTATTTATATAGATATATACAGATAACATATCATTACAGAATATAAAATAAAAACTCATTAACTCTGCATTTTATAACGATTTGTAGACACGGCCGTTTTAAATGATAACTGAAGCTACATTTTCTTAATAAAAAGGTTAATCAGAAACGCTCTAACTAGAAACACGAAACGCCCTCATAATACAAAATAAGCTAATCAAAGACAATAAGTAGCACAAACAAAGGCAACCCTAATCAGACTAAACGCTCTAACTAAAAACACGAAACTAGACGCAAGGTCAATAACAACAAAAACCATAACAATATTAGTACAATAAAATGGAATAAAAGGACGAGACCTGCAAGTCTTCGGGGAGGTAATCGTGCTTCATGGAGAGATCGATAGCACGCCTGAGCCTCTGTGTCCTGGCGTCAACAACCTCCCTCGGAAGCCTGTTCAGCGCTTCGTTTATATCCACGTCGAATTTCGGATCGTACAGATCATCGTATCGCAGCCCTGTTTCATTTAATATCATAATTACTATTCCCAATCATATAATATCCTCCTCCATATAAACACAAACTAGTATGTATATATATATATATATCCAGATCGTATTCAGGATCGTACAGATCATCGTATCGCAGCCCTGTTTCCATTAATTAATCATTATATTCCCAATCGTATCCTCCTCTCCATAATATCAACTATAAAAAATCCATGGTTAAAATCACTTTTAAACTTAGGTACGTATGCTACATGATGCTACTTCTTTTTACTCTTTGTTTTTTAACTAAGATGCTCATTGTACGAAATCTTAAATAAGAGCTGAAAATGTGGGTTTTTGGATATTAAGTATGTTTTTACATACAAATCAAGAGTCCAAATCTTCTATCCCGCCTTCCCCACCCCCTTCCGTGCCCCCATGCCTAATTAAACCAAAATATTCGTTTAAAAAAGTTGAAAAAAATCCTACAATTACAATTAGACATGTATCGATACATTACACCAATTACTTTTAAAAGAAAAGTCATACACAGTTTATTTTGGAATAAATGTAAAAATTAGTGTAAATTAAACATTAAATTTTAAAAAAATCGTCTGCAACAATATTTTGTCCAAATGTTATGATATTGGCGTAGTAATATATTATAAAAGCTCATAAACGTGCGAAAAAGTTTTAAAAACTTAAAATTTAAGCAAAAATAAACAAGTGGGCACAAAAAGGGGTAGAAGATTTGGACTCACTAATCAATGATACTCCTATAAACATACAAATATATATATATATATAATAATGCTAATTATTTTATTCTAATTATCATTCCCAATCATATATCATCCTCTCCATAATAAAAACTATCAAAAACCCATTGTTAAAATATCTTTTAAATTAGATAAAGATGTTACTTCTTTTTACTCTTTGTTTCTAACTTTATAAGTACCAAATATTAAATAAGAGGTGAAAATGTGGGTTTTTGGATATTAAGTATGTTTACTAATCAATGATTCTCTTATAAACCTAGAAGGCGGTGTGCCGTCGTATATCACAGTCCCATAGATATATATATATATATATATATATATAGAGAGAGAGAGAGAGAGTACCGTAACGGCGGAGGCGTTTGGAGATGGTTTTCATGTGCTGATTAGCCAACCAATTCTTCTTCGGATCTACGATCCATTTCATCAGTGCCGCTGCCATATCTCTTTCTCTCTCTTCTTTCTCTCTCTTTCTCTCTCTCTTTCTAAGATTGTATAATTGATGAAGATGAAGATGGGAGATGGATTTTGATCTCCAGGAATGTTTTTGTGTGTTTTGACGATTTTACCCTTTTGACCAAGCGATGTAGTTCAAATGGTAGTTAGGCTAACTCGAGGGGAGTCCAGCTATGTTTAGGTGGCTCGTTTACTAAACGAGCCTTTAAAAATTATTTAGACTTGTGTTTTTTTTTTTTTTTTATAGATGAGTAGGAGTTTTTATGAGGCCAGTCTTACATGTTTAGCATTTGTTTGCATTTTTTTTTTTACTTACATCGATAGAATCTATGCTAAGATGATTAAATATATAGATAACTATTATGAGTTTTAATATAAAGTATAAATTGATATAATTTTAAATAAACCAAATTTATTTATAAAATGAAGAGTATTTATTGATTATCAACATTATATTTTGTACTTTTTACATATTTAAGCATGAATATGAATATGAATATATATATATATATATATATATATATATATATATATATATATATATATACATATATATATATAAAATAATCATTATACATTAAAATAGTGAAACGGGCCCAGCCTGAAAACGAGTCTTATAATTTCGTCCGGCGTCCGTTCATTTGTAAATAAACGATCAAGAACCAAACCCTTTAACTAGGAGTTTGTTCATGAACGGCTCGATTATTTAAAAGCTTCTACAAAGAGCAGGGTCGGTCCACTATTTTGAGTTGTTCGAGGCTAAAAAAAATTAGTGCCCCAAATTTTGTTTTTTTTTATTTTAAAATAATAAATTGGACGACAAAACGATTCGAACCATTGATCATTAAGTAAAAAAATCAATTTGGGTTGTATCATTCATCACTTCACCACAAATACTTATAATAATGTTTATTAAATTAATGATTAATGTTCTAGTAACTAGATACTCGGACTGCGATGTTGCCATTAAAATAAAAAATTAGGCTTTCATTACGCGAGGGTTCAGTCTGCCTTCCCGGGACAAAGAGTAAGCATAAATATGCTGTAAATTAACAAGCTGGTACGAAACAAGTTTTGAGTAAAATCCTCATAAACAGGAATAACCTTGTTGACATTTTACAACCCATACTTTTGTTTGAGTGATCTTAATATATTTCAGTAACATGGATTGCTCGGAGCTTGGGATATATCAGTGGTATGCCCATTTCACTAAATTCAATCAAATATAATGGACGCAATTTGGTTACCGTTTAGGCAAGTGAGTATTTCTATAGAGGAAACCCTTGACATAATCGTCCTTCAAAACGTAAATAAATAAAAATTAAGACATCAACCACTCATCTCGAACTAGCTTAACAGGTAATTGCATATTTATTTTAAGGAGCATTTCGGGGTCATTATGGTTAAAGAGCTTTGTCGCTTCATCAAGAAAAAAGATCGTTACGGAAGACACTTTATATGCACCCTAAAATGTTTAAACGAAGGCAGTGGCTTAACAATGACTTGGACGAAAGACCAATTGCCACAAATTTAACATTTACAAGATGACAAGGTTCGTTTATAAATAACTCAGGTGTTACTAACTTTCTATCAAATTATTTTATCAACGGACTGGTCATACTATCCGTACCAGCTACATCAATTATTTTTTTAAACCTAACACATTTTATACCTTTTAAAAAACCGTTTACACTCACATAAAATTTCAGCTTCCTTATTAATTTCCTTATAATAACCGTACATTTTTTTTTTATTATCTTTTAATAATCATAACAATATTATAACTAAAAAAACGTGGACCGCATGATAGTTTATTACTATTATACTCCCTCCGTCCCTAAACAAATATCTCATGTGAAAATAAATACAACTTTGACCATCAAAATTTTCATATCAAAATTACCGAAATGAAAAAATTAAAAATTTCATCTTATAGTTCTAACCATAAATTACGTGATTAACTTTTTGAAATAATTTTTTTCGGCAATCTAAATATGAAAAAAATATCTGTCAAAATTATACGTAATTTCGTATGAGACATTTGTTTAGGGACGGATTGAGTATTAATCTAGGTAATCATATGCATTCCTCATATACGTGATGAATTTTGTGTTTTCTTAAATTTAGGAAATTTATAGGTTTATAGGGTTTCTGATGCATGTCACTTTTTATACCATAATCATCAAATTTTAGGATAAAATATGTTTTGAGTAATCAGATACGGATGCTGTCAGAGCGTAGAGAAAATACACTCGAAGAAGGAATTCCCTTACATTAGTAATGGTAAAAAATACATTTACTACATCAAACTAACTATAGTGCTGTTAACGACTTGGATACCCACATTTCAAATTTTCCAATTTGGGTACCACACTATAACAACTTTTCAATTTAGGTACCACCGTCTAAATAAATCACGGAATCATGTCACGTAACATTTGACAAACATTAATTTGAGAGGCTAATTTGACAATTTTGCACAAAAATGTCATATTAGAAAAAAAATTTCCCCCAATTTCACATATAAAAAAAATTAGCATATAATCCAAATTTTTGTTATGTGTGAAATTGAGGAAAACGTTTTTATAGGATAATATATTTTTGTGCAAAATTGTCAAATTAGCCTATCAAATTAATGTTTGTCAAATGTCATGTGACATGATTCCGTGATTTATTTAGACGGTGGTACCTAAATTGAAAAGTTATTATAGTGTGGTACCTAAATTGAAAATTTTGAAAAATGAATATCCAAATCGTTAAAAACGGATGGTTTAGTATACTAAACCTATAAAAAAAAAAAAAAAAAACCGTTAGTAAATAAGCATAAAAGCAGTCTTGATTATACGGAAAATAACTTTAAAAATTATGCTTATACGTGATTTGCAATGAAATGTATAGTAATAAACTTTCATCCATGTCTTGCTTAAAAATGAATTACTGCAAAAAAGCTCTTGATCCCACTGTTACTGTGAGTCATCTTCAATTACTCTCATTCTTTTCATTACTTCATAGCATGGTACAAATTTGAAAGCCAAAAAGTTATCCTGTCAATTAAGCTAGAAATCCCTCTATATAACAAAATGAACAAATAAATACATTTAGTATATACTATGATGCTTCATTCTCTCTCTTTTCTCTTTCACCTATGAGATCCTTGGCTATATTCTTCTGCCGTGCTTTGGATTTTTGCTCGACTCAACTCAACTATCTGGTCTCCAGATTTTGTATCCTTCAAAGCTTTGACAAATCATTGCATTAATGCCAGGTTTTAATTTGGTAGATTGTGATTATCCGGGTTAACCTGAAAAGCAAAGTATAAATTCGTATTCTGTATGATAAGAACTGGTAGAAATATTTGGGCCTTGAATGATTGCAACTTATAAGTAAAGAAGCTGGATTTTTTAAAGAAAAAAACTAGTTTCATCCAGCTTATAGTTTCAAGATTGTTTAGGAGAAAATTTCAAAAAAGCTTAGATTTTAAGCTTGTCAACCAAATGCAACCCCTTTTTAAAGCTAAATGGAACTTATAAGCTGCAACTGAACACGGCCTTAAGGTGTTATACTCCTCTTGGGACTAAAAAATATGAAGAAAATAATGCATGGGAGAATAATACTTTCAGATACCATATTTTATCAAGTTTTCGGATTGTGGTAGTCAAGTGCCTATGAATTATTAATACGATTGTAAGCTAGTAAAGAATACATAAATTCTTATTGCTCCTTTTGACTATTCAAGCTTTTAGATGAGACGAAAAACTTACAGTTAAACACTTATTTTGAAGTTGGTTTTAAAAAAAAAAAACATGCCGCACTAGTTAATTATTTATAAAAATTTAAGGCAAATTGAACAATGAAGGAATTGGTACCTGGTACTGCTTTTCGGTGAAATTGACAGATATAACCTTCAACTCGCCTCTGTGGGTTGTGATCTCATCCAATATTTCCTGCGAAGATAAGCACTCATCGTCGCCTGAATCTTCTCTTTCCTGTTTCATCATGTTACATTATTCCACCCGATGAACAAGTAAAATTCACTAGAAAGAAATAAGATTGCACAGGCGGCATGCATGTCTCTAACACGAAGAAAAAGAAATGTTTGGAAAAAGGTTCCAAAAGTCTCCCCAATATTGAGAGCGATTATGCTGCTAATTAAACTACACAAGAATTATGCTGAGTCGTTCAGCTCAGGAACAAGTTTATTAAGTACATGATTGGTATGGTGTGGGTACGTAAGTCATCTTCCAAAAAAGGAAAAAGTTGCTGTGGGAAAGTTAATTCAGTTGCGGTTGGACAAGTACTTAGACCAGTCACAATCAGAAGTAGACTGGTTTCAAAGATCTAATATATAGAATTTTTCAACGTTACCAGAGCTTATTTTATGCCCAAGTAATATAAAAGCAACAAAGTAGTAAGTTAACAAAAAGGGGGAATGTTATGCCTTGCATCTGTCAAGATTTGATTATCCAAATGCCAAACAAGAGTAAAGGAGAGACAAACATGCAAGTTTGTTTAGTTAGGGTTGATCAACACCACTGATAGAATCACTGGCTTCAATAATCATATGAGAAAAACTGAAAGATATTTACCGTAAATGACAAACTCCTAGGACGGATTGGGAGACCAGCAACTTCCTCATACTCGGCAGCATCTAATTCCCGAAGATGATCAGAAGGGAAGAACTTAGGAAGAATATGTTCTCGTATGCTTATGAGAAGAAAAAATGGAAGTGGGAATAGTATTCCAGCTATGGGTATCCATGTGATCCCAAAGCAAATTAGAAAATATATAAGTTGGAAGAGTGTAAACAAAGCAATATATTTGAACGGAACTGTCTCTACAAATGAAGCATGTATTCCTTCCAGAACTCTGTACAAAACAATGTCAGGATCAAAGATGCAGATATATTAATATTTCATTATATAAACATTTATGTCCTGCAAATTATTCAAGCGATTCCCATTAAATGTTTTGACACGCCAACACGGAGTACACGGTTTTGCAAGAGTTTCAATAAAACATAATTATCTATGCATAAAATGTGAGTCTTGCATTTTTTTTTATTATATTAACATTATTTTTCAACGACAACATTGCATGATTCATATTTATTAAATTATAAAACTTAAAAGATAAAAAAGAAGTAAAGAGCACATAATTTAAAAGAAAAATTATGTATATAAATAAGAAGTCCTATTTTTAATGTTCAAGTTTTTTAAAAATTTTGCAAAGCTTAAATTTTATGTTTTTGATCTTTTTGAGTTTTCCAGAAAAAATGTAAAAGAATATCTAATACCTCTGGTCCTCTACCATACCAAGTGAGCTTTAAGGCAATTTGAAGCAATTTGAAAAAACACAGTTTCGCATATAGCAACGTATATTTCATTAAAACTAGCAGTGAACAAGATCAAAAATCTAAATTATCGAAAAGGGAAAACAAGGGAAAAGAGAAACTAACTTGAAACGGCGATGAGGTGTAATGAAGAGCAGCAACATCCTTTCCCAAAATTGATTACCGGGAAGGCTATCAATGGCCATGTAAGTAAAGTATCCCCAAAGAACAGAAGTTGGTATCATTTTAATCACAGGTATAGCAAACACTGCACCACCCACCAGGAGCGATTGTAGCAGATTACTCACTCTTTGCTCATTAACTCGGACAGGTAAATTTGCATCTATGTGCTTTTCTGGGTCAAACTTCCCTTTTAAATCTCCCCCATCGTCACCACGTTTCATCACAGCATCTTTTAAATTTTCCAACTCTTTATCCACAGAGCTCGTACGCTGTAAAAAAAAAATTAAAGAAAAAACCAGCACTATTCAAAAATCAAAATTAGTGCTAAAGTACATTTCAATTTTGTATACTAGCATGTTAACAGATTTGGCCCTTTTGCACCAACCTACAAAATTGCACTTAGTACACTAAAGTCACATTTCCCAACGATTTAGGACACTTATATTATCATCAGGTACTAAATACGTTGAAAACAAAACAATTTAATTCAAGTTTCTTCAATTTTTTGATTTTTTCCTACTTTAGCTTCATCACATTCTTCCTATGCTAGTCTCTAATCTATTGCTCTTTTTCTTTCTATTTTAGTCCAGGGTGTATGGGTGTTTTCTTTTAAAGTCTACTGAAGTTGTCGGGAAATATGAAATTGGTATACTAATTGCTAAATTTGTAAGTTAGTGAACGAAACTGGTGATCTGCTAGTGAAACAAAACTGTAAAGTTTGTGCTTGAAAGAACGTGGCACTTACAGAGTTGTGTAGGTTAGTGAACAAAACTGGTAATACACTAGTGAACAAAACGGTAATGTCTGAGATTAACAGATCATAGCACTTACAGAGGAAGGGTCCATCTCAATGAACACGGCATGCATCTTTCCATACAACACTGAGTTGCTTCTTTCCATTTTTATGCATTCTTTGGCACTCTTTACCATCTTCTTTTTGAGTATCTGCATACAGTAAACATATATCGAGCCTTACAAATTTAAGAAGATTTGCTGAAATAAGAAATGACAAATCTTAGTCTGAGCGTCCCACCTGCCTTTTTAAGGTTGCAAGACTTCGAGTGTGCATTGGGGATTGAGGAAGAACTCCATTGCAAGGAGGGAGCCCAAGCAAGCCACAAATTAGAGTCTATAAATTAAAAATGCAAAGAAGGGTATCAGGATTCAGGAAAGATAGATAATAGATTTATAAAGAAAGAAAACAAAAAGGTCCTCTGATTCTATTCCAAGAGTTGTCAGTTCACGTTCCCTTATTGAGATCACGTTTTGGGACGTAGAATAGAACTGCTCTCTTTTCAAGTTCTTACAATTTTGACACTTTAGGCCTTTCCTTTGGAAAACTAATTGCCAGATATTTACTTTGTTTTCTTTTTGTTCCATGATGATGAACAAAACTCAGGTTAAATAATTCAGAGATTAAAGTGAAAAGTCTTATGAAAACCCTGAAGAAAACAAAGAGAGGGAAGTTGAGAAATCTCTACCATGAATCCCAATAACAGCAGATCATAATGGTAAGCGGAAGGGTTTTTAAGGTTATACTCCTTCTGCTGCGCCATCTGTGCAGCTACGCTATGGTCGAAGAAGTATAAACCAGCAATCATTACAGCTGGTATTATCGCAACAAATATATATGGCACTGGCACATTCCCCATATCCTGCATTTTCATTAGCCTTATCAAATTACATTACAAGTTCTTTAAACTCTGAGCTGTTAAATTAAAAAACTTATATACTAGGATATTCATTTAAAACGAAGAAATACGTATATTTGTAAGCTGCTCAAAAAAATGAACAAAAGCATGTAAGGTCTAATATCACTTTGGAGTTTTAAGTTTCTTGTTGGAATGAAAAGGCACACAATTAAACTTACAGAAAAGTTGTAAATGTTAAAATTGGACCTTAAAATTAAAATTATCACCGAGACTGATTTTTGAGCATCAAAACATTTTAACATAGGGTATAATTTTAGGCATTGACATTCTCGTTGATAAATTTCAAGTTCATATAACTTATTTAAAGATTTATCACCTGAATAAAATCAATAAATTATTATAGAATTAAGAATAGTGTTGTACGCATTAATACCTTAATCACTGTCCAATGGTATAAAGACTCAGAATCCCAAGGAAGAGGACAAAAGAGTCTTCTCGGAACTCCAGAAGGAACCTTGCTCGGGATAGCAAATGACATTAATGACCACAAAAGGACCATTAAGGGAACCCCATAATCCGCAATGAAGCTTCTCATCCACCCTGTATTACATATACAGAAAGAATCAGCGAATAAGAGATAAGTTCAAACATCAATTTGTCCACTACATCTGTATCATGAAAGAAAAATATAAATTAACATACCTGTGCCGTATCGCCATGACCTAGCACGTCTGCTCTTCAGGGAAGTAATAAGTACCCCGAAAGTGAAAACAACCGCAAGTAATCCGTTTGCATATAGCCATTGAAACTGATATTTCTCTTCTTCGTGATTTTCAGATTTTGGGATATTAAACTCGCCTAACACTCCCTGATACGTTAAGACCAAAATCTGCTTAACCTATGCTAATTTCGATAAATTCATACTACATTTTATAGAACAAATACACACCTTGACAGCCTCTTGTATAAAAAGAACTGCAATTAGCATGCCAAACAGTTCCCCTGCAACCCTTGTAAATCTGGTAATAATCGTGCATGCATTGAATATTGCAAGAAGAACCAAGAAGAGAGCTGTCCACACACAAACCCTGCAAGAAACAACAACAACAAAAATGAAAAAGTAAAAAAATGAAAATAAACTGGTCCAGCATATTTGTAGACCGCGACGCTAAAACGAACAACCAATAAAGGAAAGTTGGATATTTACGACTACAGGGTTACAGCAACTTAGCTGGAACTTTTTAGGTTGAGGAAAAAGCTGGAATCATCCAGCTGACAACTTCTAGCTAGCTTTCAGACTTAAACACCATACAGTTTCAGCTTTAAGCTGGTGAACCAGAACCCATTTTCGGTTTAAAGCAAAAAAATGTAGCTTAAACTCTGAAACTAAACAAATCCTGAAAAGAAAAGGTGGTACCATCCTGCCCAAGCAAGAAACAGCTCCCGTCCCAAATTTGGCCTTCCTTTACTGAAACTATATAACAAAGTGTACATAATAACAGTGGGTTCCGCGACACCTAATATCAACAGAGGCTGGCCACCAAGGATTGAGTGGATTATTCCACAAATTGCAGTAGAGGCAAGAGTTTCAACCGTGCTTAAGCTTCCATCTTACAAGTAACAACACACATTTTGAAACAAAATAAACTCATTAGTAAGATACTAAGATATACAGTTTAGAGACAGAATATATCAAGATGAATAACAACTAATGGTATACCTGTCTCTCTGCTCAACTGCTCGCCGAATGCTATAACAGGAAGTGCAGAAGCAAAGAAAATATATGCAGTTGGTGCCAGTATCCTGCAAAAGAGAATGTAAATAAATCATGCTCTATCTAAAATGAATTTCCCTTTTTCATCTTCGAGACATACAATAATTAAAGGGGTTTTTATATGTTTTCTACACCAACCTGGCAACCTATTATGTTTTCCCACACCAAACAACTATGTTCTGTAATTAGTACATTAATCTAACATTTCTTTGCAAAATCAGCAGTCCCATTGATTTCAGCATACAAGGTAATGTACAGAAGTGATGATTGATCAGTATGCTAGGGCACATTAGTCATAATTACCAAAAAGCTATTGTTCAAAAATGATTATGAAAACATTATGATTTCTGTTACAATAGCAGGAGGTACCCCGATTGACCTGTTTACAATTACAAGCATAGTAAACCTAAGAAATGATGTGTTAGTGTACAAAATACTTAGGAAAATAATTAATTTACCTAAGTCCACAGCAAGCCTCCGTCCAATCGTGCTTATAGCACGGCCATCTACCTTTGATATCATGGATAACACCCTTGAATGGCTTTCTCAGACTATCCATTTCGTTTCCTACAATACATACATACATGCTGCATTTTAAGATTCAATGATACTTTTTTTTAAACATAGCTTGACACTTAAACTTGAATACAATATGAGATTTAAGGCTAGGCAGTGAAATCAAGGAATACATTGCACGGAATTATTCAGTAATAGCCTTCAAAGTAATTGCCTCCTCTTAGGTGTTAACTCCGATAAGCGGCTTGGATTTATTCACATAGCTACTCCCACTTATAAGATGGTGCTCATATGACCATATCTATACTTGTTTTCTTATACAATGAATTGCTTGTTCTTTGCCATTGATAAGAAATACTTAACAAAATACATAATTTTGTTGCCGCTTGTTGCCCATCTTTTGACCTAACAATACCTTTTAAACAACCACCATCACAATTTACAGAGCAAAACGCAAAAGTTTTCAAATTTAAGTTTTAAATTAGTTGAACTTCTCATCTTTCACTTAATTATCTTGTTTGAACTACTGTCAGAGAAACTTTGTGTTGGGATCTAAGGATCAAGAGGCCTCCATCCTGAAATTTCTAAGGCATTCTCACAAGCAAAACAAATGTCCATTTTCAGTAAAAGTATCTCTTTCAGTTAAAAAAAACGAAGCACTGTTGCAGGAATTTCTCAACTAATAAATGCTTCGGTCTGGAAAGCTCACTTCCGTGCTTCCGATGACGGGAGCTGCAGAAACTTCCATATCACGTATACAAACGGAAAGATAAGTAGGGGATAAAAAAATTATCTCATCTTCTTAACACCTAATTTGTTCTTGAATACACTAACCACATGGTCCACATCCATATCTAACCCAAACGGTACCAGATCAACTCATACACCTATGTCACAACCCATAAAAGAGTATAATGTTTTTCTATTCTATATTTAAACTATTATAAAAATTCTTATATTTTAATATATAATTTCTCGCGGGGCGCTTTAAACAATGCTTCCTCACTTTTACTACCATCCGTTTCCTCGCTCCCGTTTCGTGCGACTATGCATGGAAGCAAAAAATTAAGCTAGGTTATAATTTGAGACGACAAATATACTGGATTAATCCAGCATGAAAAGTTCAAGTTTTTTCTAGCTATAAACCCTAGCTAGAAACTTCAGCTAAGCTTTCCAATGACAACCAAATGCGTTATAGCTTTTAAGCTATAAAATAGATAAGCTGATTTAAACGCCGCAACCAGATAGCCTTAAGAGGTAGAAAGCCCAAAAAATGGGGTCTAAAACTGTAATTGTCAACAGAATAAATTGTCAAAAGGTCAAAAAAAAAAAGGGGAATAAATCATTATTTGTGAATACTTTTAAAGGTACGTAGTTCTCAAAACCATAACCCTTTCCGGATTTGGTACGTAGGCCTCCATCCTGAAATTTCTAAGGCATTGAACAAAATAAAAATCAGTAAATACAGAATAAAGCACTCATCACCAGTGCTGAATAATGGAATATAACAATAATCTATTCACACACACACACACACACATATATATATATATATAATAAACACATGCATGAAACAAAATGAAAACCAGTTACGACAAATATAGAATAAAGCAATCATCACCAGTGCTGAATAATGGAATATAACAATAATCTATTCACACACGCACACATGTTATAAATAATATAATAAACACATGCATGCATTGCATTATACATAGAGATAAGGAAAAACAAACAGAAGGATCATGAAAATGACAAATATATTTATAAAACATGAAAATATATATATAAGATGCAAATTCAGAATAAAGCACATGCATGCATGCATACATGTAAGGAATACCTATAGACACAGAATATTCAACGGATGATATGAATAAAATGTAACGCTGGGTAGAAAGGGTTTCGGCCGGCGAAAGTGGCCGGCCAAAATGGAGATAGAGAAAGAGAGCGTAATGTTTGGAAATCGTTTTTATTTAAAGTGGAAAAAAATTAAATCGTGTCTCTCTCTCTCTCTCTTTTTTTTTCTGTTTCTTTGGCTATACACCTCTCCTTATTTATCTCCCAGCCCCTAGTCTTTATCTCTCTCTCTCTCTCTCTCTCTCTCTCTCTCTAGTCTAGTGACTATGGTCCATGGAGAAGAGACCGCTATGGAAGTGACAAGTTAATAAATGTGCATTTTATATTTTTATGCATTAGTAATTGCCAGTTTTTAAATTAGCTAAAATGTTTCTTTAAGAACAATACTAATCGGAAAAACCGGCCTCAAATCGGAAATTTTATCTGTTAATAAAGTTTTTTTTTTTTAAGTTATGAATCAAGTTTTTATCGAGATTTGAATTTTTTTTTTTATTACGGAGAGGGTTTTTTAAACAGTGGTAATTATATGGAAGTCGATTACAATAATAGAATAATGATGGAGGGAAGCCTCTGACTATCATAGAAGTATTTCGTGTCACATAGTCGGAAAAAAAAATCATATATATATATATATCAACTTTAGATGTGTTATGCGAATGCAAGTATGAGCCGTTCAGTTTATAAAACTTACGAAATAATATTTATTATTATACGGTGTCGCGGGCCGTGGCTTACCTCCAGAGCCGATTTTGGCCCAAGTTGGGCAAAACTTTAGTTTTGGGCCTCTAAAAAATTGATTTCATTTTGGGCCTCTATTTTTTAGCTATTAAAAAAATTATTTTTATGGTAGCTATAAAGTATAAACTCGGGCCTCGTTTGGTTGGAATGAGATTAAGTCGGGATTGGATTACGAATGCAGTGAGTCCCATAAATACTGTATTTGAATGGTTTATATGGTCGGTACTGTTAGTGAAGCGAGATTACAAATGATTTCAAATATGGTCATTTTTAATAATAGGGGTAGGTGGTATTAAACATCTTGATATAAGCCTCATATTAGAAATGACCAAAACACCATTTAATTGTTTTACCATATATATATATATATGTATGAGAGATGATCTATACACACATAAAAAAAACACATTATGTTTACACATCAATCACAACCCTCCATTTACTTACTTTTAATGGTCAAGATTAGTTCATCTAATTACAAGAATAAACACATAATCTTGACCATTAAAAGTAAGTAAATGGAGGGTTGTGATTGATGTGTAAACATAATGTGTTTTTTTATGTGTGTATGGATCCCTCCCCTGTATATATATATATATATATATATATATTATAAAAAAATATGTTCATATTTATTTATTTATGTATATATATATACACATATACATATATAGATTTAAAAAATATATACAAATATATATATGTATATATATATACATATATTTTGTATATTTGTGTATATATATGTGTGTGCATGTGTGTGTATACATGAGAATGAGGATAGATTTGTAATTTACATATATTTGTACAATGTTTCACTTAAGCCAAACAAACACCACTCGAGACTAATAGTCCTCCATCACTCATTATCCATTTCTAATACCGGATGTATTAATAGTTACAGAACTACTAATATCGCAACCAAACCAGGTAGCGTCTTTATATAATCGAGTTTTTCTTAATCCAGCCCTATCTTCGTTATATGGAAATCAAACTCGTAATTCTGAAAAAAGACTTGTATTTTTGAAGTATGAAACTTGACTTTTTCAAATTTGTTGACTTTTTAAAAAAATTCTAATTTTTATCTCAAAAAGTATTCATATTTTTGAAAATTGGCCCTCAGCCTACTTCAGTATTCTCCAATGCATTGCAGTTTGGACAAAAAGAATGAATTTTTATGAAAAAAAATATTATTAAATGCCACACAGAGCCAATTACGGAATCAAAAATAGCTACCAGCTCAACAGTAAAGAAAACAAGACTTTTATTATGACATTGTTAGGTATTTACAATAAGATTCCACTTTGCAAGAGTGTAATATACAATATTTTATGAATTATTTATTAAAAAAAAGGCCCAAAAAAGTATTGTTTCTTTTAAAGAACATACAAATTTTAAAAAAAGTTAACAAATTCAAAAAAATCAAGCCTCATACTTCGGAAGTACGAGTTTGCTTTCAGAATAACGAGTATGTTTTCTAAACAACGAAGTTAAGGGTGAATTAAGAAATATCCGACTGTATAAAGACGCTACATTTGATTTAAGTGTGCAATTAAAAATAGGCCTCCACTTATATTAATCTAAAAATAGGCCTCCACTTATCATTATATTATAATAAGTCAACTCAAGAGAAATAAGTCTGCACAATTTTGCTCAATTTTTCCAAAAATACCATCACTGTGTTTTAATAATTACCAATATAACTAATCTAATTAATTAATAATTTGTTCTCACTATATTTTCATAATTACGGATGTAGCCTAAATTAATTAACAATTCGTTTTAACCTGCATAACTACAATAAATGATACAAAATCTGAATATTATGTTCAAAATAAAATATATTACGAGATTTATGCCATTACGCGTTGCGTGAGTAACTTTTACTAGTATTAATATAAACATGGTATTTACAACTTTTAAATTGTATTGATTTATTGTTAGTATTAAAAAAAAAATAGTAAACATTCACTTCTACAAAGTGTAATGATTTTACATAATTAGTGGGGGGGGGGGGGGGGGGGATTAGAAAAAAAAGCTCCATAATTTATTTATTTGGAAGTTAAGCGTATCATATCATAGTCAAAAATGGTACAAAGAGACTATGGTAGCACAATCCGCTACCTAGAGCCAAAACAAAGTAAGCAAACAAAACTAACTACTCTCCAGTTTTCTTATAAACTGACAACTAAAAAGTCATAGTAAAGATAAAACAACAAAACAAAGTTAACATGCTAATGTAGTAATAGTCTATCCCAGAAAGAATCATACAGTTAATCATAAACAAAAACATTTAGTGAAGTCCCAACAATTTTTACTAATTCTTTTGCAACGAACTCATCTTTATCTTATCTATCTAGCTTCAGTAAAGATTGGCGAGAACGGTCACAGTGAATAAGAACAGTGAAAAACCTCAAGCTCAAGACTATCAAAAACAACTGCTCCACCAGATGAAATTAAAGACAATCATAATCAAAATTTCGATTATCACGATGCAGTCTAAGCAGCCTATAAACTCAATCTCTCACCATACTCAAAAGTTTGAACAGAACTCGGGAACGACTACTCCATCAGACGAAGTCAAAAATAAGCATACTCAGAATTCTGATTTTCACGTCGAGACCTAGTATATATCAGTTCCCAATATACCAAACAAACCCCATAATCGCCGCCGACAAAACCAATTTAAAATCCGTTAATATTAGATCTCAGTACCTAATACTTCTGCCAACAGTAAATTGTCTATGCAGCTAAACACCAATCTCAATCTTAACTTAGAACGAGATTAAAAAAATAGGAACCCCGAAAAACAATAAGTAAAAACCAAATGGGCCTCACAAATGCTTAGTAAATGATAAGCCGTACAAAATTAGCTTTACAATCAATCTCACTTACACTACCCAAATATCAAATAAGATCTCTGTTGTAATATAAATGACACTAAATATGAAGTTATACCTCAAGAGGGCATTTCACCATAGCGGAGCACCTATCTTCAAATCTCAACTCACCTCCGAGACCGAACGGCACACAAAGAGGGGAGCTTTCGAAATTAGGCTAAGCACTCAAATCAAAAGTAGATTTTGGTAAAATCGATACCTACGAAGAGGTACGATTTGGTTTTTCGGGGTAAAAGTACCCACGAGACGGCTAAAGAAATGAAAACGAGAGGAAAACAATCGGGATTGTGAGGAATTAGTTGGAGGATCGTATCTGGTTTTGGGGATTAAAAATGAAGATGCGGTGATGAGAATAGAAGCGGGTGATAGTCTATAGGGAGAGGGGAGTGGCGAATTGGAGAGAGGAGGAGAGAAGGTTGAGGTATGGGCAGATCGGAGATGGGGAGGAGAAGAAAAGTGACGGAGAGAAGCGGAGATGATGGTGAGAGAAAAGATGAAAGGGGGCAGAAGTAGGGTAGATGGTTCGGGGGCAGGAAGGGCTGCGACGCCACCCCCACCCCAGGCAAGCTGACAGCTGATTAGGGTTTAGGTTTGGGGGAGGTAGAGCAAAATTGAATGTAAGTGTGACGAACCCAGATTTTCAGGAAGAAATTTCTGTGGTGCAGTGTTGTGCGTCAGTCCCACATCGCCCAGATATGAGAGTACTCGTGTGGTATATGAGCTTAAAGATCCATTTTCTATCAACAAGTCTTTTTAAAGTCGTGCGGCAAAATAGCAAGGACGAAACTCCACGGTTAAGCGTGCTTAGCTTGGAGTAGTACCAGGATGGGTGACCCCCCTGGGAAGTTGTGCCAAAACGGACAATATTGTTGATACGGGCGTGGCGGTTCGGTCCGTGGGGCCGGATCGTTACAGTAAGCCTCCATATTTTTATTTGTCTCGAGTATCAAAATTACTGAAGACCTCACTGTTTACCTCATGCGACACCGTGAGGACTTTTAAATCTTCAATAGAATAATTGGTTCCCATTTGTACTGTCTGAACTCCGATGTCTTTGATCGGAATTTTAGCTTTGATTGTCGGCTATTTCAATATAGAGGCAAACTATTAAAGATAAAAGAGGGTCTAGCGTAATAATTTGGTCATTTAGGTCTAAGCTAGGAAGTAGTTTATTTATTTTCGGTGGTTTAGCTGCAAGGGTCGCCATGCGGCAACTTTCGCCTAGCGGCGACTTTGACCTAGAGATAGTGTGTGTTAAGATTCAATTTCCTTTAAACTAAACGAATGGAAAAGATAATATAATGTATTAGTGGATCGAAGATAAGAAAATATTATTAAGATTACTGGGAAATTAGAATATCGCACCATGTCTTATTCTAAAAAGATGATGCATTCTCGGAATTTTGACTGGCGACAAAGTAGGGAAGTCTGTCTAAATGTATCAGTCATTCAGTTGTAAACCGTTCCTTTAAGTTAAAAGGATATAACTGAAATTTGGTTACTTCAAACTACAAGAAAGTGCTCACACAGTTTTAAAAAAACAGCAGCCGGCGTTTTTGTTTGAAAATATGGCAATTAGGAAATGAGACAGTTCAGACGAAAACAATTACATTTAAATCAACAACAAAAAAGCGATGAACTTGAGACGAGATTTCAAACTCAAATTCACCGGTCAAATCTTTGAATTTTTAATGATACTGCCATAAATTTTCAACAAATTAACGAAAAATTATATTAACTGTGAATAATTAAATAAATGATATATAGTTAGTATTTATAGTAAATGAGCAGTCGGAATAGAGACAAACGAACCGTCACTAAATGACTAGGCATATGATTCTGTTTTGTGACGGTTCTAATTTAACCGCATTAACTTGATTTTACTGCATCACAGTAATGAATTGTTGTGTGCAGGTGACAGTTCGAATTTTAAATATTTCTTTTGCGTAAGTGCCCTCACAAACCCATCGCAAATATTTTACAACCACGGTATAACTTATAAGTCACGTATATATATCTACTATTTCTACCAAAACGGACAAACGTAGGAAACTTGCAATAGTGAAGCTCATAGATGGAAACAGCGGGTATGTTATTTTTACATATTTATGTAAATTTCATTTATTTAGTGATTAAATACATTATTTTTTTATTTTGTAAGTTCATGCCACCAGTTCGGCGAGTGATTTTACAAATATATTTAAAACCTATCAAGAATTCGAGTGTACAACTTGGAGAAAAGTGACCGTTGGCACTAAAATGCACTATTTTGAGGGGCAGATCCAGCATTTCGGTTGAACGGGAACAAGAAATAATGAATATATATCTTATTTTTTCAAGATATGATAAGTGGTTTGCAAATGATTTTTCTTATAACCTATATTGGTTAATTATGTTGTACAATATATTTAGTATCAATATTTCTAAAGTTTTTTGGAAAACTATACAATATTTTCCGAACATTCATTTTATTGTTAAAGTGTAAAACCAATTTTTTTTATCACAAACATTAAATAGATAATAGTACCAAGGTAATTTTTTTCAGAAGAAATTACATTGTTATATAAGCAGAACCCTTACTCCGAAATGTAAGAATGAATGATTTTTAAGTGTGTAATTTAAGATCTTTTGAAAGACCAAAAATACAAAGTTAACCAAAAATGAAAAAAATTGTTTTTTTGGAGAATCAAACCCACAATCTAAGGAATCGAAGAGCTTTGAGTTTCAATACTGAACCACTAAGCTACACAAAGTATTGTATTATTATTACATAAATAATAGAAATATTTAAAAATCGAAGGGGGGCATCTGCTGCATCCGCCCATGACTACTTTGATATATTTCATGTCAGAAACTAGACATATTTAAAATTGGAAGAATTTTTTTTGTATGATTTAAATTTAATGTTTTCATTGTATTTTGTCAAGAAAGATTAAAATGTCCTAGCGCAACCCTTATAGCGATGTCACGAACAATTGATTTTGAAGACCAACAGAGCCGAAAAACAAGCCAAAATGGATGCGAGGGGGTGTGTGGCAATCATGGTTGATTGCATTTGGATGGGTTTCAAACGGCACAAACGAGATTATAAGAATTCGAGTCTAGTTTAATGCTAAATTACGTTGTAATACTTCTTACTTCTTTGTTGTCACTAATGTTTAGTTTAACGTTGTATTTGTTGTGTGACATATTAGATCACATATATATGTATATAGATATAGAGAGAGAATATAGAGAGAGACAACAACATGGTCTTTATTAATCAGAATGTATATGAATGAATGTGAAATATAAGACCTCTAACCCTCTTTATCTTTATATAGATAGAGAGGTAGAGTTACAAGCCCACTTGAGCCCATAAAGTACAAGTCCAAGAGTCCAATAATATAGTACAACACTCCCCCTTTGGACGTCTTGAATTCTTTGTCTTCATGCAGTCGATCTGAGTCGAGTTCATTCGCAGTGCTAAACACATAAAAACCTTAGGGCCGAAAAACCCAGTGTGGGACAAAACCGGTACCTAGAAGAAACTGTGTAGCCGAATGATATAGGCCGAAATATCATGTAAGTAACTAACCACAAAACAGTGTGTCTCATCAAAACCTTGCCAGAGCAAACCCAATGGAAAAATCTCTGATCGAATGAAAAAAAGTGCAACAGTGGTAGTAGTAGGAGATCAACCACAAAACATGTGCCTCATCAAAACCTTGCTAGAGTAAACCCAATGGGAAAAACCTCTAGTCGAAGGACAAAAGAGTACACAGTGGTAAGAAGTATACAACAGGATAATCCCCCTAATTTCGGCAATCTTAAGTGCGATAAGATGGGAACGTGTCTCGCTAAAAATCTTGCAAATGAAAACCCAGTGGGAAAAAACATTGGTCTAAGAACAAAAAGAGTACACGAGCATACGACTGGATGCTCCCCCTCACTTACACACGACAGGGTGCGAGGATTTCGACTAAGTAGTAATTAGTGCAATAAGCATTCACATGGATGCTCCCCCTCACTTGCACACGACAGGTTGCAAGGATTTCATATTTCAATAAAAAGTACGAGCATTCGACTGGATGCTTCATTTACTTGCACACGACTGTATGTAAGAAAATATAACGTGGAATAAAACGAGCATTCGACAGGATGCTCTTAAACTTCATATGTGAAGATTTATTTAGACGATAAATGCTAAATAGCATAATGTAGTCATGTCTCTCTTGATCGATAACAACAAGTTGTCTTCTATGACAAATGTTTTATTGGGATCGTGAGACAGAGCATATGTAATTCAAATATGGCTACTACTAGCTCGAAGCCATATACACTCTCTAGTCGTCTCATAGAGCACGAGATCAAAGTGATTCGTTTGGAGTCATTCCAAGACCTCCAAGATATCGCCTTATTCCTAATGGAAAAGACATACCATGTTAGGAATATCCCTTATGCGGGTCTGATAAGTAACCAGCATCGGTATAACCGAAAAAGAGTTGCGTTAATTCGAGTACCGAAGGGGGTAGATACACTCGATGACGCAAAATGGGATAAAACAAGCCCTTATCCACAGTTACCTTAAGGTAATGGGAAAATATCTTTTATGCCATTTTGATGGCAGCGTGTTAGCGCGATGCTGTGTCGAGCTATACCATTCACAGCAGACGAAATGTTCGTCCTAGCACATTAGACTAAGTACAATAATGCGCTTATTGTACTTAGATATGAACATCATGGTTCAATATCTCTTCATCGTCACATCAGGGACAGACTGGGTCTATATCAATGTCTAGTGATCGAACGATCATGGGAGAATCTGACGACTTAGCGTCATGATGGCTAAACGTCATAACACCTTCTGGGTGTATTCTGAATCATGGACTTAGATTCAATATTTACGGGACTCGATCATCGGGCCGAGTCACTACCGTGTCTTCCCAAGATCCTTCATCTCGAAGGGCAAATCCAAAACGTTGATTGCTTCATAACACGCAAGGGCATAATACTTGTTCAAGTATCCCAAGCTGATCAAGTACTCACTTAGGCGGTATACCACATTCGTTCGGATTATATTATCCATATAGTGAATGTCTCATTTAATTGAGATCGTGTTCTATGGTCAGGAATTACCACTACACCAAAATAACAATTTTGGAACACTAGGTTTTTTTTTAATTTGAAACACACTTATTATCTGTGCCGGAAATTCGGAACACAAATAAAGTGTTCATGAGAAAGAAAGTGTTCCGAATTACTGTAGTTTGAAACACTGAAAAAGCATTCCAATAAGAATTACAGATCATGTGAGACGCACGTGATGATTAAAAAAGTGTTATCTTAATTAAATAAATCCCTTTATGTTTGCTAATAACACGTTCTCCACTCTCAAAATCTCAAGTTACAAACGCTTATCAGATGAGAGAGAAGCCCACATCTCTCCTCCTTCTCCCCGATGGTAAGTACAAAACCTGCGACTCTCCTCTTTAATTGAATCTCTGAGGCTCTCAATTGATTCAATCCCGTCGGGAGGTCAGTTTGAATCCTAGGTTTTTTACTCTTGATGTTTTTTTCTTATGTGAATCTAGTAGTTTAATTCCTCTCTCAATTAGGTTAGAAAACGCTCTTTTTTTACATGATTTGAAACCTATAGTTAAAAAATTAGTGACAAAAATACCCAGTAGACAAAATCGAACCCACAAACCACAGGTCAAAAGTATACAAGATCGAACCTGAGAAATAAATATCAGTTGTATGTTTAGTTTCTTCTTTGTTTTAAAAACCAGTCCAATTAGGTAAAAGAAAATAATAAGGAAGATTAGCTATTTGTGAACTGGTCGGATGCATGAAAATAAGTAATAAATATAAAGTTATATTCACAACTGATTTTTTGCATGTTTGTTGCATTTGAGTGTGCATATAAGGTATTTGATTTAATGTAATTGAGCTTTGATACAATATGTTACAAATGATTGTTTATAAGTTTGTTGAACTTGCATTTAAGTCTATTCCAAGTCTAGCTTATGTGTGTGAAAACTTTGTTATTCATATGTTAACTTAATGGCAATAAAACCATTTTTTTAGGCGGTAGCAAGCCCGCCTTAAAATTTTAGCAGTTGAGGCAGGTATTTTTTAGGCGAAAAACAATTGCCTTTGAAAGTAAAAAATCAAGGCGTTTTGGTAACTTTCTTTTTAAGTACGCTACATTCTTAAAATAAACAACGTCGTTTCATAATTGAGGTGCTTTTCTATCAGGGGGGAAAATCCATTGAACATTTATCACCGAAAAGACCTGTTTTAAAGACATGTCAAGCGTGCGGAAAAAGTTAGAGCGCGGTAAGTTAGAACACTTTACTCTCTTAAGGGTTTTTCGCTTTAGCCACCTTGCTTTTATTTACCAAGTCACAAACAGATTTTTTGCGCCCTGATATTGTTCATGAAATGTATGAGGAAGATGGGAAAATAATTCACGGGTGAGCTTCCAAACCTCTCCAACTATTTCTTAATAGTCTAAGTGGGGATTTGAGTTGGGTACAAATACAATTGATAGAGTTCTTTAGCAAAAAGTCGATAAGCTAATCTTTCTTGCTGTTATACTAGGTATACATAGTTCAGTATACTGCAAAATTGTTGCGGTGAGTCCCTAACGACACTCTCCGGTCTCGATGGAAACTCTACCACTACCGCTTCTCACTCTGGTATATTTTCAACATGTATTGTACAATTTAAACGAAGAGAGATAGTAGTCTTATGTGAACTTTGTCCCGGTATTGATCAAATGGCATAAATTTTCTTCATTATATGGCTGTTTTATGCGGTTTAGAGGACTTGGTGTCCTCTCCCTTGTTCCTTTTTTTTTCTTATGAAATTATACCTGATTTATTACTACGTACAGGTGAGGGTTTATGTTTGCTCATCTCTTTATGCGGCATGTTGCTCGTGGTTAAGGAATGGGGTCTCCCGAAGAAACTCAGGTACTTAATGTTAGTTATAACTCTAGCTTGTACCGACATAGATGGTTTCCATATACTTCGTTAAGACTTTAAACCGGAAAAAGGCCTAGGCAACTGCGTTTCAGTTATAAAAATTATCAGACCCAAGATGACGTCAAGCTTTTTTTATTTTACAAAATTCATTACATTACACTGCGATATTTCTATCACCCCAGCTCCCGTCATTTTTCCTCTTTGGATTTCCTTCTTTCTTTTCCTTTTTTAGATTAGCTGTTTTAGTTCAAACAACAACATGATTTGGAGAATTTAGATAAGTTTGGCAGTTTGGTTCAAAAATATTACGGATTAGACAAGTAGAGGGAAGGTTTTAACTTTGTTCAACATGAATATGTTACAATCCAGTTTTTTTGTAATACAGATTACTCATTTTGAAGTGTATGCCCTTCAAATCACGGTGTAAGTTTTTTTCTTGCAAAAATCACATTACATTGAATATAATTGTTACTTTCTCTTTCCTTTGTATCGGTAGCCACATTATCTGGTTATGCGAAAGATACTACAAGGAAATTCCTAATGCAAAGATGTAATGATGTTAATTTCCTTGTGTAGAACAAATTTTCTTCTGTCCCTTTATATGGGTTTCACTTGTAGTGATGATTGAAGAAATTTACAATTTTCCTCCAAGTAAAGAACAAATCTTCCACTTAAAAAAATGTTTATTTTTCTACCGGAAATTACAATTTTATATCCAAAAGTCAATGTTGTTTTGTTTTTCTTTCTTCATTTGAATTAAAATTTTATTTTGCTAATTTGTATTCGTTGTACAAATTATTGTTTACTGAATTTGGAGTAACAAATAATTTTTTAGAAAACATGAGGTGGAACAAATTATCAAAGGTGTCTGTACTACTTTTCAGTAAATTGAAATAGATATTATAAAATAACCAAAATGCTAAATCGTTCATGTAGAAAACTATTCATAGGTAAGATTTGGTTTTTTCCTTACTCTACCAATTGTTTTTCGTATAGTTTATGCCGCCCTAACATATTGTGTTCACTTTTCTTAATGTAACTACTAAGTCTTACCTAACTATTACTCTTTCTCGTGTTTTTTCCTCAGGGTTTTCATATTTGTTACTTTGTATAACGAGTGGAGCAGAGTTGAAACGTGGCGTTTGCAAAACGTAGCAGCTTTTAATTGTTTTTAGAATAATTGTTAGATTTGTTCCATCTTTGAATATTTTTAGAATTATTAGGTTTGTTCCTTCTTTGAATATTTTTATTCGTAATTGTTTGATCTAATCTTCAAACTTTCAGACTTATGAAAGTGTACATTCGTTGTAAGATTTTAAATTGTAAGTTTGGACATGTTGGATTCAATAAAGCTATATTTGATTTTTTTTTCTTCGATCTTATATTCAGTTATGAAATGAGGTCTTTTAAAAATTAACAAGACTAAAAAAATATGAATCATGATTCATTTGAACTATTTTTGCTCATGTGGGAAGTGATCTACCTTGTACCAATTTAGATACACTTTTATAGTGTTCCGAAATGTGTTCATAAGGGAGACATTGGATAGGAACATCTTTTTGGCGTTCCAATTTTGGAACACCCAAAAAACGTTCTAATAACGAAATCAGAAACACTTTTAAAGTGTTACAAGAACCTGGCACACCACTTTTAGACACTCTTTATCTGTGTTTCAAAATCTTTTAGGAACACTTTATTTCTGTTCCAAAAATGCAATTTTGGTGTAGTGTACTTGATTCAAGCATTATGAAGTCACACAGGGACCTTCATATATATCACTTAGTCTTAGCTTGATCCCCAAAATTGTACTTAGTGATAAGTAAGTGCATAAACTCCCTTCAGTCTAACTAAATGTCAAACGCATTTAATGAGTTTATGAGATGTCACGAGATCATTTATACCTGCTGCAAAATGCTTGCAAGGATAGACGTCCCTGTCGGACGCCGTGTTCCTGTCGTAACACGTTGCTTTGGCCGAACCCGCCAAGCAAAGGACGCTACCGTCGGCCGTCAGTCTGTCGTCCTTCCCAAGATACGATGAAGTTGACCGGTTCTTAATTCATTCAGCCCCAGAGGTGGTGAACTGAAACTCGTTTATCGCACGAGATTATAAAGGATCAAGGAGATATGTGATTTCCTCCTCATCCTAAGAATCTCGAAATATCTGTCGATCATGATATCTTAGACGATATTGAAGCGAAATGAGTCTGTCATTGATTACTTGTTCATATATTCGGTGACGACTGATAATATGAACAAATTATGACAGGGAACCATGTACCGTTGCCTGAAGTCAACGTAGAATAGACTGGACTAATGGAAACTTGAAATCCAAGTAGACTCCTTAGCGAAAGTGTGTCCGGACCTGTAGCTCCAATACCACCAATGTTAAATGAGTTCGTTTATTTGGTTATTCGTAAGGAAAAGTGATGAGAATAATGAGATTATAGAATGCTCACCTAGTAGCGCAATGCTTCTCTCACACCTTGGAATTGATTACGAGATGGTTTATTTCCTCATAATGGACGTTATAACGGTCCTCTACTTTATCAGTTTAGTAGTTTCCGAAAAACTGAGTATGCAGCCATGAATGTGATCACGGTTTTATCTCTATGGGGATTTAGACTAAGAGATATATATGAAGGTCCCTGTGTGACTCTGTCTTCTTTTGCCATTGATCTTCCTTTCGATCTTCGACATTAGTTCTGCAAACCTCGGACTCTGATACCACTTGTTGGGCCGATCAGGCGAACAAGGAGAAAGACAGAAACTCAAATCGAGCACACACACACTTTGATAACGGAGTTCACCCAAATTGGCTACGTCTCCGGGCCGCTACACGTGGCACTTAATATTATTATAATGAGGATTACAATCGTAATCTAGCTCAACACAAGCTATGGTTCTCTCGCAACTAGAACTCTCTCACTTATAATATGTAAAAGGTACTTTGTGTAGGTGATCGATTTGAGTTTCTGTCTTTCTCCTTGTTCGCCTGATCGACCCAACAAGTGGTATTAGAGCCCGAGGTTCGCAGAACTAAGGTCGAAGATCGAAAGGAAAATCAATGGCAAAAGAAGATAAGAAACGACGTGAAGTAATGTGGCATAACCCACTTAGTCTTAGCTTGATCCCCAAAATCTCCAATATCCGCGAGCGTATATCCTATTCTCCCCGAACATCGTGCTGATAACGTGTTGTGTGACATATTAGCTCACATATATATGTATATAGATATAGAGAGAGAATATAGAGAGACACAACAACAGGGTCTTTATTAATCAGAATGTATATGAATGAATGTGAAATATAAGACCCCTAACCCTCTTTATATAGATAGAGAGGTAGGGTTACAAGCCCACTTGGGCCCATAAAATACAAGTCCAAGAGTCCAATAATATTCTACAACAGTATTATAATTTTCGAGTTTAATTCCAATAAGCTGTGTAATTGTGTTGTAATATTCTAGTATAAAATTAAAGTTTAAAATTAAAGTTTAAAAAATGAACCATACGAGGTTCGGACCCTTGACCTCTTAATTACAAGGTACATTGCTACCACTACGCTACCAGTAAACTTTGGTATAGTTATGTATAATATTGCAAAATATTTATTTTGTGATACGAACCTTTTAGACACCGTTCCGACAGGAAGTTGTCGCAATCTTGTGCGCATTTTGAGAGAGTCAAATATACTGTTTAAGTCCAAAAAGTAAGATTTTCTAGAGGGGTAAGGTTTTTAGATAAAAAGTTTGTGGTAAATCCGTCATAAATTTGAAGCAGAATCTTTTACATATACTTATACACGTTATGTTCATTAGTGAAAATAGAAAAATAAAGAGTGTCTCCCTCTTAAGACCTCGAGTTTCTAAGTTTTTCAATCAATTTGGCGTAAACAATGTTAGTTAAGGTTCTAAATTACACATATAGTGGTGTGTTAACTATGGTTAAGTTCTATATGTGATTAATTATGTTATTCAATTGCATTTTTAGCATTTATTTGTCGGGTATGTAATTTATGGTTAAACATGGTTGGTTCCATATGACTAAACTAATACATATGTTATACTAAATTGACTTACTTTTCACATAACCAAATTAATAGTTACTTTAATGTTCGTTGTTAATTATGATTAGAAAAAAAAATTAGTTAATACAAGTAATCTCTTTCATACAGGGTAAATATGAGTAATATTCTAGGGCAGTGGATGTATGCCCGCTTAGACTATGATCGTAATCTCTCCGAATATTTCTGCATTGGTGTTTCCGAATTCATTAAGTTCGCAATTAATTACGGGGAATGTATTAGTGGAAATAAGATTAGGTGTCCGTGTACTCACACGAGATGCCAAAACATGCGGTTTCTACATACGGATGATGTTGAGCTCCATTTGCAAAGTAATGGGTTTGTGCCTGATTATTATCTATGGACGAGTCACGGAGAGACTTGGGCTGACGAAAATGATTAATTATGAGTATGGGGGAATATCGGGTTCCGCACCTTATATATTTTGAGAAGATTGTTGAACCCTATACACATGACACATTTATGCCAGAAATTGATCATTTCACACAAAAAATCGTATGATCCGTTCGAAACAATGATTAAGGATGTTGCTGATCAGAAAGACGTTTAGCAATGAGTTCTTTAACTCACTGTTAATTTCCTTTTTTCCGTTTGATTTACTTAAAATTGTTGCTACTTTTCCTTTTATTATGAACTCTCTTAAAACCTGAGTCAGCTTCTTGTGTTGTCAGGGGTGGCCCAAGTCAACTAACCCTGGCAAATACTTGGGTCTGGAACAATTTTTTTTTTTTTTTTTTAATAGTTTGGTCCAATATAATTATATAAAAACTAATTTATTATAAACTCACTTTTAGGCTAAATTGGCAATTGAATTAATTCAACATTTGCAAAAATAAAATACTCACCTATATATACACACACATATATATATCAATTAAAATAAAGCTGATTTTATTTTTGTTTGATAAAAATACTACGAACAACCGAATAATTTGAGCATTCGGCAATCCGTGAAGTCGGTCGCCATGTGTGTTGTCAATGTTTTTTTTGAGTTAGCTTCTTGTGTTGTCAATGTTCCGTTTTGTTTTGTATTAATATTCTTGATTTCCGAAAAAAAATTGTAGTTAAAATCATAAGTTTTGTTTATAACACAATTAAAAATAAAAATAAAAAATCTCCTCACTAGCTTGAACCATTAACCGACATTATTGAATCATCTTTGGACATTTTTTTAACGCTTTAACCTAGTGATATATTTGAACTACAAAAAATTATAAGTAAAAGTTGACTTAGTCTAAACCAATTTAAATGAATAATAATTTTAACTTTGAATGCAAAATAGTTTTCATTTCCTTGTCAAATATAAAATGACATGATCAATTATTGTCATATACTAGTGATTAGTGATTATCAAATTAATTCTGTATCACAACACACACACACATATGGTCTTCAACCTAATTCGATGGGTTAGATTCAAGAAAGATTGAGCTCCTAACACATAATCCTATGTCGCTCTCTTCTTTCGGTACATGCTTTCACTCGTGCATCAGTCTTCCACTCTCTGTGCAACCTTGTTCCGAGGTCTATTTGCGACCAATGACCCCTCACCAACTTTACCACGTAATTTCGAAATGCATCAATCCTCCTTTGGTATCGCTATATCATAAAACAATCGCAAACCCACCCCACGGCTTGGAACCCAACAATTCTAGTTCGCTTCCCCAGTAAGGTGAAATAAGGTGAAAACTTTGTGCTCGTTAATTGCATATATCCTACCTTCTTTATGAACAAGGAAACATGAAACACTGGTTGAATACAAGAATACTCTGAAAGCCCTTGATGAAAAGCTATTGCTTCTAAGTTCTAACTTTGCTTTAATTTGAATCGGACCATAGAACCTGCTCAAAAAACTTTTACAGTACACAGTGAAAAACGGTCTATTATTCATGTGGCAGAAGCTCCAAATTAAACGGGTCACGCTCTTTGGAGCATATCTACTTGTTGCTTCATACAGTTCACTGCTTTTCTAAAATGTTCTTTCAATTTGCCGTGCAAAATGTAGTCACACATACGTAGGTCCAATAAACCTCGTTCACCAATCACCATTAGACCGAAGGGCGGGCCGCACAAAGCCTTTAAATGGGGTGATCTCAATAGTGCAAAGGTAGGTCATGTTGTACAAAAATTCTAATCATACTAAAAATGCTCCTACTTCTCCGGGTCTCTGGATGTAAAGCACGTCTGAAATATAACTTGTCTAAGTTGAAAGATGCATCTACGCTTTTCAATTACACATTAGTCATAAGTCACAGTTGTAAAATATGAAGTATGCTAAGAAACGAATGAATAAGATTTTAACATAGTTCGACCAAAAATTAGTGTCTAATCTGTTAGACATTTTCCTAATTTTGTATTGATAATGGTCAAGTTTTTAATGATAAAAATTGGGATTTACAACAAAGTGAGTCCTCACACTATTTGTTTATGAGAAATTGATGAAAATATACATTTTTTTTTAGTATCAACGGCTCTATTTTATTAATCAAACAGCAAAAATGTCCCTCACACCATATTGTGATCCTTATCAGAATGTTTATAGAATTAAAAATAGTTCGATAACTGAAAACTGAGGATAGACGAGGCTAACAATAACTCAAAACATAGAGCCTTATAGCTACTTAATGAGGGGGAAAATGCTAACACGAACTCTGATCATAAAATCTAATAGCCGAGGAAAATGAGCTCAAAAATCTCCTTTTTCTCCTTGTACCCCATAACCGTGAAAAGATATGTATAGCTGATACTTAATTATTAAAAATTCGGAGCCTAAAACACTATTAAAAATTGATACATACTATTTTATTTATTCCTAATTTTTCCTAAAATCAATGACACGTCATCATCTCTCTCCTCTTCTTATTATATGCATTGATTTTTTTTTTTTACCATATCTCATATTCAATAAAACTTTCACCACATGGGTGATTTAAACTTAACATAATCATACATTTATCAAATTATTTTTATAAGTTGAGAAACGTACTTGTCAATCTTACTCCTTTTTATATGAGTTGAGAATGTGAGTTTTTTTACAAATTAATTACGTTTTTATATATGTACTAATAATTGATTAACAAGAAATGTTACATGATATTACTAAATATATTGTGATGCTACTTTTTTCTACTTTTTTTTTATTGAATTTGATGCTACATGATGATATTACATACTACATGATGCTACTACAAATGCTACATGATTCTACTAAAACCGTACATGATTCTTTTTATTTTTACTCTTTATTTTTAACTTTGATTTTATATTATATTTATCAAATTTTAAATAAAAGTTGATAATGATATGCTATATTATTTTTACATCATTGTTTCAGATATGAAATTTTAATTTGTGAAGTGATTTATGGAGAGAGACAAAAGATTAATATTAGAGAGTGATTTATGGAGAATTTGAAGGAATATTTTGAAAGATGATTTTTAATGAAAATTAAGGGTATTTTAGTATATAAATTTACATATGTATTAAATCTTAAAAGAGATTGAATTCAACTTTTTAGATATTATGTCTCTTTTTATGTACTAATTAGCCAATCTCTCTTTGTTTATCTCATCACTTTACTCACTGTTGAACCATGGGTTTAATAATTGATTTTGATTATACGTTTAATTATGTATTAATGATTTTACGATTTCTCTATTTCGATGATATAATGCTTGGTCTTTTCCAAAAATAGAAAATGTATATTACGTCAGAAAGATAGAGTAATTAAAAACGAAGCCAACGGTTCAAGCGGAACAAAAATCGGAGCTAAAACGAAGAAGTTACGGACATTCGAAGTATAACGAGAAAACCGAGATATTGCCAGAAAAAAACGACCTATCGTTTTGGACAAAACGACCGATCGTTTTTGGTTCAAAATGTTCCAGTGAGGTCGTCTGAAAAACGACCGATCGAAATGACCAAAACGACCGATCGTTTTTGGTCCAGAATGTTCCAGTGAGTTTATAATAAAAACGACCGATCGTTTTTCAGAAAACGACCCATCGTTTTCTGCAGAATTCGAAAACAGCTTTTTAGCTTTTTTCAATAAGTGGCTTTAACCATTGGGTAAAGTTCTCAATCTCTACCCAACGGTCATAATAGATAAAACAGGCATTTTGGAGCTGATAAAACCCCCCAAAATACATATCCAAAGACAATCAATTAATCCTTCAACCTCTATCTATCTAAAAACACTCAAATTCTCCATTGTTGAGAAAAATCTCGAAAAGAGTGAAATTGAAGAGAAAGCGATTCAAGCTCAAATCAAGATCAAACATTATCAAATATCACAAATTAGCTTATTTAGAAGCAATCAAATTGTGAGTGTTGTTTTATTTTCGATAAATTTGTAAAGAGCAAATTATAAGTTCATTTGTGAGTGAGTGTTTAGGTAGAAGCTTTTAAGCCAACGTGTTGGTTAAAAATTTTAGGTTAAACACTTGGGTACTCATAGATTGAGGGGGAGTCGTTGACTCGTAAACGTGTTCGCTTGTACTTGTATCAAGGGTAGGAACCTCGAGTAGAGGGTGAGCAAATCGATTGATTAGTTCGATAGGATTTGTAATATTGGAAAGAAGATTTTAGTGAAACAGTCGGTAGCGTGAATACCAAGGAGAGAATGTATGCGAGTTTGCCGAACCTCTATATATCGTGGTGTCAATTTCTTTCCCTAATCTTTACTTTACGTATTCCTTATTATTGCTTATTTTCTTCCTAGCGTTTAGGATTTCTAGCATTTCATTAACTTTTGTTAAACGCTTAAGCTTAGAATTACGATAGTTGGGTTGTTAGTTGCACTTGATTTTAATTAGGCAAAAAAACGCATAAAACCTTATTCACCACCCCCTAAGGTTTTGCCGCACGAGCCAACACTCACAATTACCCCCTCCGTCACTTTTAATTAATTACTGGATAAATTAACAAAACATACTATTTTTTAAACTAAATTAACAAAAATATACCCAAAAACTTTTCATTATCAAAAACATACCAAACAAATTTAATGTTGTTTATTCTCTTCTTTCTCTATCTCTCATCTTACTCTCTCTCTTTTCCATTTTTATCTCCCTCCTTCATTCTTCTCTCCCTCACCAATTCTTCTCTGTATCTCTCTCTGATCTTACCCTCTCTCTCCTTCATTGTTCTCTTTATCTTTTTTTTATATCTCACTCTATCTCTCTCCACTCATCCACCACGAAAACCCGTCACTAACTACTGAACACCATCTAAATTATATAAACATCCATATACATATAAATACATATATATATATATATATACATACGTAATACACAAATATTACACTGGTTGATACCCCGTAATATATGAAAAATATATGAAATTGGTGAGATTGTTTTCTATCCCGTAATATATTAAAAATATATGAAATTGGTGAGATTATTTTCTATTTATTGAGATATGAGACTATTGTAAAACTTGTGGTTTTCAAGTTGAAGGAGAATAATCCATATGTAAAGTTTTTGAGAGAAATCCATGTGTATGTTATGAACTTTTGAAATTAGGGTATGGAGTTTTGAAATTAGGGTATGAAATTTTGAAATTAGTGTATAAAGTTTTGAAATTAGTGTATGAAGTTTTGAAATTAGGGTATGAATTTTGAAATTAGGGTATGAACTTTTTTTTAGATATTTGATCCAGAATATTTAGGGTATGACATTTTATAATTAGCATATAAATATTTTGTGAGTTTTTAGTCATTTTTAGAGAGAGATGGGTGATTAGCATGTGTTAGAAAGAGGTGCGATTATCGTGTGTTAGAGAGGGTTGCGTGATTAGAGAGAGAGAGTTGCGGTTAGTGAGAAAGAGGTTAGATTATGGTCTTGTTAGAATTAGAGAAATAATAAGTATATATAGGTATGTTTTTGATAATTTAATTTTTCAGGGTAAGTTTTTGTTAATATAATAGGGATAATATATATTTTTATTAATTTCCCCTTAATTACTATTCTATTTTGAAAATTTCTCATTTAATGAGAACACTACTTATTCCATACATATCTTTGTTCTCTTTTCTTAAATTAGCAAAAGAGTCCCGTCCAATGGACCAGGTCAATTTCTCGGTGTGGCAATTTCACTTTTAAAGTATTTCCAAATACTTTAAAAATAATTTTAAAAAATTATTTGAATTTACAATAGTAGGAAATGTCAGTCTCGGCAATCAGGAGACATTGTGAGCTGCTTAAACTCTTGCAGGAAAGATAAATTAGCAGGCAACTCAACTAGGCAGCTTCTAGTCAGGCTAGAAGCCGGCTTTTTATGTAGTTAGAATACATTCAAGATATTTTATAATGAAAATTTTCAATTATTTGATCAGGAGAAGTGATGAATATTAATATTTAAAAGAATATGGTATGTATTAAATGTGTGCATGCGCATTGGTGGTTAGCTTAAATCATTGAATTATTTGTTCCCAATAATTGCATAGAACTATAGTTATATACTGTAATAAGGAGTTTTCTCACTCAGAAGAATATTTACGTTGCATGAACGGACAATTGACGTACATTATAAAAACAATGATAAATCTTGATGATTAAGCTGGCCCACTTTGGACTTGGAATTTAGCGTATCTGTTACTATTATATTGAGTTTTAAGGAAAAAAATATTACCATTGAAATAAGAAATCCAAAAAAAAACGTCATTATAGATTCCCCTCCCACACTAACGAACACTCATAAAGAAGATACAGCAAACGATATGGCTGACCCAGGTCGGACAGGTTTAAAGAAAATATATTCACTAAAAAAATGTCATTTTACGGATAACTGAGTGTCGCTAAATTTAGTAACAGTTTAACAACCAATTGTTGTTAAATTTAGCGATATTCAGTTAAAGCGTCTGATGGTAATTAAACTGATATTTTTTTTGTAGTGATTCCGATTAGTAAATGCTTGTTTGGTTGGTGAATTAATTTCTAACTTCTTTTCCTTTGCTTTATATCCTTGTATTGATATTCTACATAATACCATTTGTGACTTCAGTAAATTCGATAAAATGGATGAAACCATTTCCTTTAATCACCAACTTCAGTAAATTCGATAAAATGGATGAAACCATTTCCTTTAATCACCAACATAGTTACTATTAGGTTAATGTTTGTCAAACAAACTCTTAGTATGTTGTGGGAGTAATAAATTCTATAAAAAGTCACTAGAAGAAAATTTCAGTACCATCACACGGCTTGTTGCTAAACTTCATCATGTTTTTCAACAAAAACGGTTGTTAAAATGTTGGTAAAATATTTAACGACAATTCGTTTATCATCAGTTTAGCAACAGATCGTTTGATGGTAAACTCGCATTTTTTTGCAGTGAGTATACGAAATTTACAAGAGGTTAATTATGATTTATAAGTCTAAGTGAAAGGATAGGTACCATTTTTGTAAGGACCAATTCAAGTCCAAGGTGAAACATACAAACGAGCAGTGGCTTTAGGGGACAATTTCTGGTGGAGTCCTCAATTTTGTGTTAAAGTTCATATAAAACAACCCCTGTACATGTGTGTATAAACTTGTACTTATATAAATGTAATAGGGTTCATTAATTGCTCTAGGTTTTTGTTCGATGATTATAAAAAAACAACTTTTGTGAGGAAGATGACGTGTAATTAATCCTAGCAAAGGCATGCATTGTTTGCATTATGGTAAATATTATATCATTTTGTTAGGGCCCACAGTTTCTCATGTAAGCTTCATCTCAAGTATAAATGCTAAATTAACTTCCTTTTGCATATGAAGTTTGGTGCGTTTTTTATTTATTTATTAATCCTTATTAGTGAAATATGATGGAGAGTAGTGAGAGCAAGTTTAGAGTGAGCAGTGCTAGACTAAGTAGCTCAAATATATGGAGGACCAGTGGAATAGAGATATTTTCGCAATCTTTCTCAAGAAGAGAAGAGATGGACGACGAAGAAGCTCTAAAATGGGCTGCTCTCGAGAGATTACCAACTTACTTACGTATAAGGAGAGGTATACTAGCAGGAGAAGAGGGAGAAGCAAGAGAAATTGATGTAAAGAATTTGGGGGAGTTGGAGATGAGAAATCTTATGGAGAGGCTTGTGAAAACCGCCGAGGAAGATAACGAGAGATTCTTGATTAAGTTCAAGGAAAGAATTGAAAAGTAAATGCAATAATGTGGTAGATAAAATTTGTTGCAAATCTGTGCTTGTTTTTCTTTACTTCCAATTTACAGCATGGTCACGATCGAAAAGAGAATTTTTCATATAATCTTTGTTTTCAGAAATGAATTTTGTGAAGGCTTAACTTTTCTAGGTATATATAGTAGAGTGTGATTTTGTGCCCCTTACTTTTACTCTAGTTTTCAAATTTTCCTTTTACAATTTGTTTGAGACCCGCTTCAGAATGGCCTGTTTTCACATTACCGGGATCTGGGAAAAGTGTTCAAGAGCTATAATTACGAAATTTCACTTCCGGTTGAGTGAATTTTCTTTTAAAAAGTTGTTCGTTTCCTAGCTGAAATTCTTGTGCGCGGTTGATCTGGAACTCAAAGCAAGTAAACCTTTGATAAACTGGGAATTGGCTTCCACCTCAAAACTAACTTAATTTCCTAATTTGACGAAAACCTATGCTCTAGGCGTCTGAAAAAAATGTGTTCAGAACGAATTTCGCAAACTTGTTTCTTGCCTCCTCTTTTTTTTTCATTTGTGAAATTCCTATCCGCTGTTCTAGATGCAGTTTTGCAGTAAGGTTCCAAGTGGGGTTGGAACTGCAGTTGGAACCAAGTGTATAAGGTTCCAAGTAATGTTGGAACTGCAGTTGGAACCAAGTGTATTAATGGACAGAACTGTTTTAAAATTAAATGTACTTGAAAATAATTCACACGCACATTTAACAACGGAGTTCACCTAACTAGGCTACGTCTCCGGGGCACTTACCCAGATTATGATATTATAAAAAGCTTACAATATATGACTCAAGTCTTAATGAAAAACTTAGACTCCCTCTAGATTTTTCTGCCTATCACTATATTGCTCCTACTCTATAACTATCACTTATAAATCAATGGCATCCCACCATTGTTTTCTTTTTGAAGCTCACGTGTATTCTCTCTAGAAAATAAGTTCTTTATAATTTAGAACACACACATTTACAAGCTTAGTTATCAACTATATATAAGCAAAAACAATCTTCTATCTTTGAAGGTCTTTTGTGATTGCTTTTGACTTTAATGATTGGCTTTAGTCTTTCCATGTAATGCGTGATTCTTCAGCGTGAATAGACTTCAATCATGATTGGTTGATACCTGTTAAATAACAAGCTTGATTGTAGGAGTTAGTATTTTTCTATAACAAGGAAACATATAAAAAGATCATATCTTGGTAAGATAATATCTTTTAGATATTCATGTAAGACATTAACTCCTAATTTTATTCAATCTTAAACATACCATACTGATTTGATAGGGAACAAAGATTGAAACAAGTGATAAGGATAATCATAAGAGAAGAGATCATATTCAAAAGGAAACAACCTTATAAACTAATCTCTTTATATCTTTAATAAGACATCTTTCCTTAACACTTTGATATTCTCAATAGACACATATAAAACGTTTAAGACCTTATGAGAATATATCCTGCATACTTTAAAACAAGTAATTATATTAAAGAATGGTTATGCAGATAAATGGAACTAAACAGAATTCTGATGAACAACAGGTTTGAACTGAGGTTGCAACTGAGGTTGCAACTGGTACTTGAAACCTGTCAGCATAGGTTGCAACTTAGGTTGCAACTGGTACTTGGAACCTGTCAGCAGAGGTTGCAACTGAGGTTGCAACTGGTACTTGGAACCTGTCAATCCTGTCTTAGTTCTTAATAACAGTTAGGATTTATTTAGTAAAAACCAATAGACAATTAACAATATTTAGACCAGAAATCTGGTCCTAACAATCTCCCCCTTTGTCATTGGTTTTGACAAATCAATAAAGTTTATAAATCATCCCAACCACCTGCAAATTCAATATCAGTAAGCTCCCCCTGTATGTTAGAATTGCAGGCATATTATATAAGCACAATGTATGTGCACACAGTAAGTTTTCAGACCTGTTTCAAGTTTAAAGGCATTCATACTTCAACAAGATATCAAGATATTTTCAGAAGGAAACTGCAGAATTATTAAAGCCAAACAGATTAAAGCCAAACAGGCATAAAATTGTCTTAATACAGCATAATTGAAAAGCAGAATAAAGTCTTGAAAACATCAGAATGAAACTAAACAACAAAACATAAAAACATAAACTTCACTCCCCCTATTTGTCAGCAACCATTGGAATTAGTCACTAGGAATATCACACTGTGGGGGTCTTTCTCTTAGAGGATTCTGCCTGACTACTTATTCATCTTCTGCATTGTCATCCTCACTGCTGATTGAAAAACCATCATGACTTTGAGTGTCATTACTGTCATCATCCTCACTTTCTATGAGATTCACCAGCAGCTTATTTATCTGATAGTCATCAGCATCCAGTTCAGCTCTCCTTTCTTGATTGTAGGCCAACTTCTGTTGTAAGTACCACCTTACACCTTTCTTCTTTGCTGAAGGAGCAGTTGAAGTTTCTTCTTCTTTTTCTTTCCCTTTGTCACCAGAAATGTCATTGACATGCCCTTCTTTTAACAGTTTGGCAGAAATATAGAGAGCAGAGGGACAATCTGTGATTGGTTAATTAGTAATACTAATAGGAGAATCTCTATGCATAGAAGCAACTTGACCCAGAATAATACTGGAGATTAGGCAGGGGAATGGAAGCAGAATGGATGATGAATTATCATCACTGAAATCCCTTATAAGGTTAAAGATATGATGGCCAAAGTTTATGGGTAGAGAAGACATTATCTTATACAGAAAGATGGCCATGTCTTTGTTAACTCTGGAGGGTTGTTTGGTAGGGGTCCAGTTGAACCTAGCAATTTTGTGCAATACAGCAGCACAAAGTGTGAGAGAGGATGTTTTGATGGAAGTACCATCAAAGCTAGTGTTCTTTCCAGTTAGAACCAGAGCAATAACTTCCATATCATACTCAGCATTATCCACAGAAGGATTGGGTGTATTCAGACAGTTATTAATTAACTCAGGTGTAAAGTCTAAAGTTATTCCCCTCAGAAAGACCCTTCCAAACATAGGATTACTCTTATCAAAGACACCACTAGTCAAGTTGGCATAAAATTCTTTAACTACAGCAGGATAGTAGGAACTAGCATAAGAAATAGTTTCTCCTAATCCAACAGCAAAGAGCATTTTTTCAACATACACTTGTATGTATGGATAACTAACCAAATTGAGCCTTCTTTCACAATGGATTTCTTTACTAGAGTAAGCCCTAAATCTCCTATAAGATTTTCTACTCCAGAATCGAGGATCAACTTCATTGAATCTAGGAACAAACTCAAACTTATCTTTAATAGGCTCATTCTCAGGATTCCTCCTAGCACGTTTTTTAGTCCTATGTTTCTTAGAAGAGGAGGACTCATTTACCTTTGCCTTAGAGCTAGGACTGGTTGGAGATTTGTTTATGAAGTCCCTTAGAGTGCAGTCATCATCAGAATTGGGGTTCGTAGACATGGTTGCAACTGGGGTTGGAACCTTACTTAGAACCTTGAAGAGGATTTTACAGAGACCTAGGTTTTAACAGTTTAGAGAGAGAGAGAGATTCTGTAAATTGTAGTTGATTTTGGATAGTAAAAAGAAGTTTATATAAAGAGCAATTAAGTCCATATCTTTTTGAAATAGGAAGGAGATACATGCAAATAAATTTTAAAACAGATTTAGGCAAAAAAATAGGAAATATCTTATCAACAATTTAAGGAAATCACAGCAAGATCACGAAAAGAAGATAAATCCAACCAATTATACAGATAAACATTCCTTTTTGCACAAACAGATTTATCCAAAATTTGAAAATTCAAACGTTGAAGCTTTGAAGGAAATTTGAATTGATTCAAGATAAAGATAGCAATTAGAAAGATATTTAAGCTTTTGAAAAACAAAAATCTAGCAATTTACCTAAGAAAATATGTTTATCATTGAATAGCCTTAATAAAGATTAGATTTTAGGAGCTTATATTGAGCAAATCCGTTTTTATCTCTACACAAAAACTTGTTTGATGACCTCAGCAAGGAAAGAGTATAAGTGATGTCAAAAAAATAAGACTTTGTCTTGACAGTTATAACGTAGACTGAGGTTTCAACTGATGTTACAACTGAGCTTGCAACCAGTATTTTTAACACGAGGTTTCAACTGATGTTGCAACTGAACTTCCAACCAACTATTGAGAGTGTGAGGTTTCAACTGATGTTGCAACTGAACTTGCAACCATCATAAAAAATTTGCACTTTGTGCTTGCAACTCTATTACCAGAGAGGTTTTTAAGGACAAGTTACCTCACATCTGTTTTTGAGACACCAAAAAGCGGCTTTTTCAAGACAAAAACATCATAGCTCAAAATAAGACTTTAACCTTAGAAATAAAACTTATTAAAGGTACTCAACACAGACATATTTAGCAAAAGTATTCAATTAGATTGATAATGACATACCCCTATGTCACTTCTTAATGATTCAAACTTGTTTGTATCAAGGGGCTTTGTGAAAATATCTGCTAATTGTCTTTCAGTTGAAACATGTTCTAAAATTAAGCTCTTTTCTTCAACTAGTTCTCTAATAAAATGATGCCTTAGATCAATATGTTTGGTTCTGGAATGTTGAACTGGATTTTTAGCCAAATCTATAGCACTTTTGTTATCACAAAACAGAGTTAATATCTCTTGCTTAACATTATAATCAGTTAACATTTGTTTCATCCAAATTAGTTGAGTGCATCCACTTCCAGCTGCAACATATTCTGCCTCAGCAGTAGATAAAGATATGCAATTTTGCTTTTTACTGAACCAAGAAACAAGATTGTTTCCAAAATAAAAACAACCACCAGAAGTACTCTTTCTATCATCTATGTTTCCTGCCCAATCTGCATCACAGTAGCCACTAAGAAAATGGTTTGTATCTTTAGAGTACCATAGGCCTAGATGAGGTGTTCCTTTTACATACCTTAGAATTCTTTTGACAGCTAGAAGATGAGGTTCTAAAGGATTTTCTTGATATCTGGCACAAACTCCTACACTTAAGCAAAGGTCTGGTCTACTAGCAGTTAAATACAGCAAACTTCCAATCATGGATCTATAAAGACTGGGACAAACACTTTTTCCTTTATCATTTTTAGACAGTTTAAGGGTAGTACTCATAGGAGTTCTCTTTTCTTTACTCTCACTTAGACCAAACTTCTTAACAAGATTGTCTGCATACTTGTTTTGACATAGAAAAATCCCTTTCTCATTCTGTTTAACTTGCAATCCTAGAAAGTAAGTCAATTCACCTCCACCACTCATTTCAAATTCATTTTTCATATCAGAAATGAATTCTTCTATCCTATTATTAGAAGATGAGCCAAACACAATGTCATCAACATATATTTGAGCAACAATTATATCCTTTGTAGTTTTCTTTGTAAACAGAGTTTTATCAACTCCCCCTCTTTTAAAACCTTTTTCAAGCAAAAACTTGGTTAATCTATCATACCAAGCTCTAGGGGCTTGCTTAAGACCATACAAGGCCTTTTTCAGCAAATAAACATGTTCAGGAAAGTTAGGATCTTCAAATCCCTTAGGTTGACTGACATAAACCTCTTCATTAATCACACCATTAAGAAAAGCACTCTTTATGTCAAGTTGAAACAATTTAAAATCATACAGACATGCAAGAGATAGTAGCATTCTAATGGATTCAATTCTAGCTACAGGAGCAAAGGTTTCATCAAAGTCAATTCCCTCAATTTGTGTATAACCCTGAGCTACCAACCTAACTTTATTCCTGATAATCACTCCATCCTCATCACTTTTATTTCTAAAAATCCATTTAGTCCCTATAACATTTTTATTAGAAGGTCTGGGTACTAAAGTCCATACATTATTTCTCTCAAATTGAGCCAATTCATCCTGCATAGCTAAAATCCATTCACTATCTTCTAGAGCTTCTTTTATATTCTTAGGTTCTAACTGAGAGATATAACAAGCAAAGTGAACAACATTATTTCTTTTACCTCTGGTTTTCATACCTGAAGTAACTTCTCCTATGACATTGTCAAGAGAATGATTTTTCTGAGTCCTTACATAGCGAGGCCTGCTAGTTGACTGAGCATGAGAAATTTCTTCTTCTTCTTCAGATTCAGCAGCATTCTGGGTTTCAACTGTGGTTCCAACCTCAGTTCCAACCTCAGTTGTAACCTCAGTTGCAACTGGACTTCCAACCACTCTGGGACTTCCAGTTTGTTGAGTTTCTTCTTTCTCTTTTTCTGTAGTCTCAGCCTGTTCATCATCACCTGTAATCTCATCAACAGTTTTTAGGTCATCAAATAACACATTATAAGATTCCATAACACAGTTTGTTCTTTGATTGAAGACTCTAAATGCTCTACTATTCTGAGCATAACCAAGAAAAATCCCTTTATCACTTTTAGAGTCAAATTTACCAAGATGCTCTCTATCTCTGAGAATGTAGCAAACACATCCAAAAACTTGAAAATACTTTACATTGGGTTTTCTACCTTTCCATATTTCATAAGCTGTCATGGAAGTACCTTTAGTAATATACACTCTATTAACTATATGACAGGCAGTATTAACAGCTTCAGCCCAAAATCTATTGGCAAGTTTCTTAGAGTTAAGCATTACTCTAGCCATTTCCTGAATGGTTCTATTTTTCCTTTCAACTATGCCATTTTTCTGTGGAGTCTTAGGAGCAGAGAACTCATGACATATTCCTAAGGAGTTGCAGAATTCTTTAAACCTGATATTTTCAAATTCAGTTCCATGATCACTTCTAATCCTAGCAATATTACCACTAGTGGAACCTTTTTCAAGTTGCAGTTTTAAGCACAGAGTTTTGAATAGTTCAAAAGTTTCAGACTTATCCTTTAAGAACACTACCCAAGAGTATCTGGAGAAATCATCTACAACTACTAGAATGTACTTCTTACCACCTATACTAGCAGTTTGCATAGGACCCATCAAGTCAATGTGAAGAAGTTCTAAGACTCTCTTAGTGTAGATTAGACTAGTACTTTTGTGAATACTTTTGGTTTGTTTGCCTATAGCACAATCACCACAGACACTTTGAGTTTTAGCACTAAGTTTAGGAATTCCTCTTATCAATTCCTTTTTAACAAGCTTATCTAAAGTTTTGTAATTCACATGCCCAAGCCTTTTATGCCAAATATCTACATTATTAGTAATGGCTTGATTACACCTACTTTGAGGCAATTCTTTTTCAGCTTTTTCAAACACATAGCAACTGTTGGTTGATCTAACTCCAGTCATGATTAAATCATTGTTAAGATTAGTAATTAGACACCTTTCTTTGTCAAATTTGACAGTCATTTCATTATCACAGAGTTGACTGATACTAATAAGATTAGCTTTTAAACCATCTACAAGAAAAACATCCTCAATATTAGGCATTCCAGGTTTGTTTAAGGTACCTTTACCAATAATTTTACCTGCATCTCCACCTCCAAACACAACAGTGTTACCTGTAAGAATGGTGACATTTTTTAGGAGACTTGCAGTACCTGTCATATGCTTAGAGCATCCACTGTCAAAATACCAATCATTAGAAGTAACAGCATTCAAAGAGTTAATAACAGCTTTGTTGTTAGCAACTAAAATTGCTTTTTATTTAACTTTCCAGACCCATTTCAAATTTTTATTGACAGAAGCCAACCAGGTTTTCTGGGAAATATACTTTCTGTTTCTTTTTAAATAACACTGGATTTCAGAATGACCAGGTTTTTTACAGAAATTACACAACTTCAACCTAAAGTTACTTTTATCTCTAAAACTATTCAGTTTATTCATGGTTGCAACTTTGGTTGTAACTGAGCTTCCAACCTTCTTTACATAAACCTGAGTTTTATTCCTGGTTGCAACTCTGGTTGCAACTGAGCTTCTAACCTTGTGGTCAAAATCATGAGTTTTAGCTTTAGCAACAGCTTCAATAAAAGTAGTTTTCCATGTACTCTTACCACCATAGTAACCTAGACCACTGATATCTTTGGAACCTCTAGAATATGACAGCATGTCATCTAATTTATCTGAAGCAGAAACATTCAGCAATTTTATTATGTTTTTAGTTTCAGTAAGTTCAGCCAGTTGTAATTTAAGCTTCTCAGTAAGACTTTTAACCTCATCCTTTAGATCAACATTCAGTTTGCTTATGATCAAGGATTGTTTACTCAGACATTTATACTTTTCATACAGAAAAAGGTATTGCTTAGTAATGTTTTCATCAGAAGGCTCTTCCTCATCACTGCTATATGTTTCACAGGCAGTTATAACTGGGGTTGAAACCTGCTCACAGTCACTTTCATAAGTAGGTTCTTTTTCAGTGATTATTCCTGTTGGCCCGGTGCGGCTAAACCTTAGAGGGGGGGTGAATAAGGTTTATGGCGATTTTCGCCTAATTAAAAATTCTAAACAACTAACACCCAACTTATGCAAATTCTAAACTTAAGCGTTTAATATACTATAATGAAATGCTAGAAATCCTAAACGCAAGCAAGAATATAAGCAATAATAAAGTTGCGGAAAGTAAAAGTTTAGGGAAAGAAGAAGACACCAAGATTTATAGAGGTTCGGCAAACGGCCTACGTCCTCTCCTCGGTACTACCGAGTAATTCACTATAATTCTTCTTTCGGATTTTACAATCCTAATGAGCTAATCAACCGATTAAGCTCCCCCACACTTTATGAGTGTCCCGAATGAAAAGACCTAGAGCTTTTAAGCTTCACTTGCTTACAAAGCCTCTACCCGATCACTCGCTCACAAAAATGAGTTTATAAAATACTCGTTACAATTTTATCGAAAATTGAAACAACACCCACAATCGATTGCTTCTAAAATAAGCTAATATGTGGTTTCGATGATGTTTGATCTTTGTTGGAGCTTGTATCTCTTTATCTTCAATTTCTCTCTTTTCGAAGTATTTCACCAAAATGGTGATTTTGGGTTTTTGTATATGAGAGAGGTTGAAGGATTGATTGTTGTTGTGATTGGTGATTTATGAGAGATATTGGGGTGGTTTATATAACAGCAAAGTCTGTTTTTGCTGGATATGACCGTTGGAAGTGGTTCCACTGGTTTTAAGCAACTTTCCAGAATAAGCTGAAAAGTTGTTTTCGAAATCTGTAGAAAACGATCGGTCGTTTTCTATAGTCGATCGGTCGTTTTCCAGAAAACGATCGGTCGTTCTCTGAAAACGATCGGTCGTGTTTATACTGGACTCACTGGAAGAAATTGGACCAAAAACGATCGGTCGTTTTTGTCCAGTCGATCGGTCGACTGTTCTTCTGGCAGTTTCTCGGTCTTCTCGCTATTCTTCGAAAGCTCATAACTCCTTCGTTTTAGCTCCGATTTTGGTTCCGTCTGAACCTGTGGCTTCGTTTTCGAATGCTCTTTCTTTTTAAAGACCTGAAATATACATTTACTCTTTTTGGAAAAGATCAAGCATTATTTCATCGAAATATAAAATCATTAATTCATAATCATACTTATAATCAAAATCAATTTTTGAACCCATGTTCAACAATCTCCCCCATTTTGATTATGACAAAATAATAATGATTTTACAAGAAAAATATCTCCTCCATTTTAACAAAACGCATTACACCAAAATATATCATTTTTCTCCCCCTTTGGCATTATCAAAATGCATTAAAAAATATGGGGTTATGTGAAGGGTTTTTAAAGAAAAAGCAAAACATGAAAAATGTAAATATGATGCATATACCCGACCCAACTAATCACATATATGTAAATAATAGATTAGAGTATACCGCATATGTGATGTGAGGTCGAGTCCGCTCGCTAATGGCATTTGCATTGAGCGTTGCCGATTCCAAATAGGTGGTACCACTTGTTGGTATGCCTTCCACCTTTGTTGATCAACGGCACTTCATCCTTGATGGTGGAGTCGATCTTCTTGACTTCCACGGCTTTTGTCGGCGTTGCCAACCACTTGTTGATTTTCTCCTTTTGGATGGAGATACCTTTTGTCGGTTTTGCCAACCACTTGTCGATTTTCTCCTTTTGGATGGAGATACCTACAACACAAGATTTGTCTTTTTGTACCCAATTTCTTTTGGGTCCAACATTGTTAGTGGCTCGGGTCTTTACTACCCATTTCAAATCGCTTCTACTAACACGGAAACGATAAGGGCATCTAGAAGAAATATGCTCATTTCTACTACAATGCACACAATGCTTAGACTTTTTAGTATAACGAGAGTTATACGAAGTTTTGGAAAGGGTTTTTGGAGTATCCAATTTAGTTTTAAAACCTATACCTTTCCTATCATTAAAAGATTTTTGAGAAATCTTGGAAGTACTCCCTTTTGTAAAAACAACCTCTTGTTTAGGTGGAATAGGAGTTGTAGAAAAATTAGAGGCTTTAACGAAGCGGGTTTTGTTTGAAGTAGAACCAATGCAATCAAAACCTAAGCCACTCTTATCATGGAAATCTTTTTGACAACTCAAAATGTTATCTAAAACGGTTTTACCCTTAGAAAACTTTGAAATTGTTAGCTCAAGTTTTTCAATGGAAATGACAAGCTCGTTGTTTTTAGTTTTCAAGGATTCATTCTCGGTTTCTAAAACCTTGACCTTGTCATTTAAGTTAAAAGCATGAGAACTCAAAACCTTGTTTTTGCTTTTAACTTTATCGAAAGCATCCTTTAACTCTTCAAAATTTTCTAATAAATCACAATCTAAAGAAGATGGTTTTGAAAAAGTTTTTGTAAGTCTAGAGACTTCATTTTTAAGAAAATTGATCTCGGTTTGTAAAGACTTATTATGAATGACGATATCATTGTTTTTGTCTTTCAAGTCTTCCTTTTCATCATTTATATCATGTAAAGAGAATGACGATGTTGGAATAGACTCATATTCATTTTTATCTCTTTTCAAGGATCTTATTTCTTCATTGAGGGAAGAATTTATCCTTTTAAGAGATTTGACCTTCTCTACAAGCTTAGGAACTTTTTCGGAATAAATTCCACACATATGCATTAATTCATCATGAGATAAAGCTTTTACCTCATCGTTGTCACTTTCGCTTGAGTGGTCACTTTCGGTTGAAGACGATTGGTTAGGCTCATTGTTGTCTTCCATGGCCATATAGCAACCAAGGTGAGCGACTTCATCTTGGTCGGAGCTATCGCTAGAGCTTGAAGTGGATATTTTCTTCTTGCCTTTGCTCTTGCGATTCATGACGCAATCTCTCGCCATGTGTCCTTCCTTGCCACATGTATAGCAAACAAAATCGTTAGAATAAATTGAATTATTTGACGATTTACCTTTATGTTTGCGTTGGCCTTTAAGCTTTAGTATTTCCTTGACGATTCGAATGATTTGCATTGAATTTTCGTCGTCATTGGATAGCTCATTACTTTCGTCACAAGTCGTTCCTTTGAAAGCTATCTCCCTCCTTTTTGAAATTGGCTTGTGACTATTGAGGGTGATCTCGTGAGTAATGAGTGAACCCGTCAATGCATCAAGAGTGTAGGTGTTCATGTCGTGCGCCTCTTGAATTGCGGTGACCTTTGGTTCCCATTCCTTCGGCAAGCTCCGAATCACCTTTGAGACCATTTCCTTACAAGACAAGCACTTACCAAGAGATGTTAATCCATTAGTAATAGTTGTAAACCTAGCAAGCATATCGGAAATAGTTTCACCCTCGCTCATTTTAAAAAGTTCGTAGTCATGAACTAAAAGTTGGAGTTTGCAATCCTTAACTTGGTTAGTTCCCTCGTGCATAACTACTAACTTATCCCACATAGCCTTAGCGGTTTTACAAGCGGAAATTTTGTTGTACTCGTTAGGAGAAACGGCACAAACAATAGCGTACATAGCTTTGGCGTTGGTAGAGTAGGCTTCTAGTTGAGCATTATCTAGGTCCTCTACGGGGATTTGGTTCTCGCTATTTTCGGATGTAGGTGCGGAATATCCTACTTTAATGGTCATCCAAAGTTTAACATTAAAGCTTTGTAAAAACATGCTCATCCTATCCTTCCAATATGAAAAATTTATTCCATCAAAATATGGAGGTGTATTGGGTGATGAAGCCATGCCGGATGCGAAATTAAGTATATTAGCCATCGGGATCTTAACTCTTAAATCGTTAGATTTCTATAATCAAGAGCCTCGGCTCTGATACCAATTGTTGGCCCGGTGCGGCTAAACCTTAGAGGGGGGGTGAATAAGGTTTATGGCGATTTTCGCCTAATTAAAAATTCTAAACAACTAACACCCAACTTATGCAAATTCTAAACTTAAGCGTTTAATATACTATAATGAAATGCTAGAAATCCTAAACGCAAGCAAGAATATAAGCAATAATAAAGTTGCGGAAAGTAAAAGTTTAGGGAAAGAAGAAGACACCAAGATTTATAGAGGTTCGGCAAACGGCCTACGTCCTCTCCTCGGTACTACCGAGTAATTCACTATAATTCTTCTTTCGGATTTTACAATCCTAATGAGCTAATCAACCGATTAAGCTCCCCCACACTTTATGAGTGTCCCGAATGAAAAGACCTAGAGCTTTTAAGCTTCACTTGCTTACAAAGCCTCTACCCGATCACTCGCTCACAAAAATGAGTTTATAAAATACTCGTTACAATTTTATCGAAAATTGAAACAACACCCACAATCGATTGCTTCTAAAATAAGCTAATATGTGGTTTCGATGATGTTTGATCTTTGTTGGAGCTTGTATCTCTTTATCTTCAATTTCTCTCTTTTCGAAGTATTTCACCAAAATGGTGATTTTGGGTTTTTGTATATGAGAGAGGTTGAAGGATTGATTGTTGTTGTGATTGGTGATTTATGAGAGATATTGGGGTGGTTTATATAACAGCAAAGTCTGTTTTTGCTGGATATGACCGTTGGAAGTGGTTCCACTGGTTTTAAGCAACTTTCCAGAATAAGCTGAAAAGTTGTTTTCGAAATCTGTAGAAAACGATCGGTCGTTTTCTACAGTCGATCGGTCGTTTTCCAGAAAACGATCGGTCGTTCTCTGAAAACGATCGGTCGTGTTTATACTGGACTCACTGGAAGAAATTGGACCAAAAACGATCGGTCGTTTTTGTCCAGTCGATCGGTCGACTGTTCTTCTGGCAGTTTCTCGGTCTTCTCGCTATTCTTCGAAAGCTCATAACTCCTTCGTTTTAGCTCCGATTTTGGTTCCGTCTGAACCTGTGGCTTCGTTTTCGAATGCTCTTTCTTTTTAAAGACCTGAAATATACATTTACTCTTTTTGGAAAAGATCAAGCATTATTTCATCGAAATATAAAATCATTAATTCATAATCATACTTATAATCAAAATCAATTTTTGAACCCATGTTCAACAATTCCCATGAAATTAACAAAATTGGAACCATCCTCTTCATCACTGTTACTCTCAGAATCACTATCACTATGAGTGGTTATATAAGCATTTTTGTTTCTTTATAAAGTGTTTGCACACTCAGCCTGAATATGACCAAAACCTCTACATTCTCTACACTGAATCTCTTTAGGTTTGTATTCTTTGTTATCCTTTTCTTTGGAATTCCACTTTCCTGTAGAGTTATTATTGAACCTAGACTCTGTCTTAAACTGGTTATCCTTTTTCTGAAAGTTTTTAGATGAACCAGTATCATCCTCCTTTTTCTTATAAAACTTCTTGTACACCTTTTTTGCAAATAAAGCTAGTTGTTCTTCATCACTCATTTTATCACAGGCATTAGATTCAGATTTCTTAGCTTGAAATGCTATTCCCTTTTCTGGTCTTTTATGTTTGAAGAATTTCAGTTCATGAGTACTTAGATTTCCTATGAGTTCTTCAAGTTTAAGATTATCTAAGTCAGTTGATTCTTCAATAGCTGTGACCTTAATTTCAAACCTTTCTGGGAGTGACCTAAGAGTTTTCTTAACAAGTTTAGCATCACTGTATTTTTCACCTAAGGTTCCAGCTTGATGAGCAATGTGGCAGATTCTACCATTAAATTGTTCAATGTTTTCATCTTCCTCCATTCTTAAGTTCTCAAATTGGGTAGTTAACTGTTGAAGTTTGAAAGCTTTTACTTTAGTGGTTCCTTCAAAAGTAACTTGCAAAATATCCCATGCTTCTTTAGCTGTTTCACAATGAGAGATATACCTGAATACGCTGAGAGTTACACCAGCAAAAATCAAGTTTATGGCTGTTGAGTTCGCACTTGATTTTCTGTCTTCTTCAGCAGACCATCTGTCTTCAGGTAAGAGAATCAGTTCTCCTTCATTATCCATGGTAGTTGGAGCCTTCCATCCATACATAACAGTCTTCCATGCATGTTCATTCTGCTGTTTGATGAAAGACCTCATTCTAATTTTCCATACTCCATAGTTTACTCCTCCTTCAAGCAATGGAGGTTTGTTGAAGGCGTTTCCTTCCCTCATTAAGTCCATTGTTACTAGAACACAGGATCCACACTAAGTAAGATCTAGTGTGAAGCTATGATACCAATTGAAATTCCTATCCGCTGTTCTAGATGCAGTTTTGCAGTAAGGTTCCAAGTGGGGTTGGAACTGCAGTTGGAACCAAGTGTATAAGGTTCCAAGTAATGTTGGAACTGCAGTTGGAACCAAGTGTATTAATGGACAGAACTGTTTTAAAATTAAATGTACTTGAAAATAATTCACACGCACATTTAACAACGGAGTTCACCTAACTAGGCTACGTCTCCGGGGCACTTACCCAGATTATGATATTATAAAAAGCTTACAATATATGACTCAAGTCTTAATGAAAAACTTAGACTCCCTCTAGATTTTTCTGCCTATCACTATATTGCTCCTACTCTATAACTATCACTTATAAATCAATGGCATCCCACCATTGTTTTCTTTTTGAAGCTCACGTGTATTCTCTCTAGAAAATAAGTTCTTTATAATTTAGAACACACACATTTACAAGCTTAGTTATCAACTATATATAAGCAAAAACAATCTTCTATCTTTGAAGGTCTTTTGTGATTGCTTTTGACTTTAATGATTGGCTTTAGTCTTTCCATGTAATGCGTGATTCTTCAGCGTGAATAGACTTCAATCATGATTGGTTGATACCTGTTAAATAACAAGCTTGATTGTAGGAGTTAGTATTTTCCTATAACAAGGAAACATATAAAAAGATCATATCTTGGTAAGATAATATCTTTTAGATATTCATGTAAGACATTAACTCCTAATTTTATTCAATCTTAAACATACCATACTGATTTGATAGGGAACAAAGATTGAAACAAGTGATAAGGATAATCATAAGAGAAGAGATCATATTCAAAAGGAAACAACCTTATAAACTAATCTCTTTATATTTTTAATAAGACATCTTTCCTTAACACTTTGATATTCTCAATAGACACATATAAAACGTTTAAGACCTTATGAGAATATATCCTGCATACTTTAAAACAAGTAATTATATTAAAGAATGGTTATGCAGATAAATGGAACTAAACAGAATTCTGCTGAACAACAGGTTTGAACTGAGGTTGCAACTGAGGTTGCAACTGTTAATTGAAACCTGTCAGCATAGGTTGCAACTTAGGTTGCAACTGGTACTTGGAACCTGTCAGCAGAGGTTGCAACTGAGGTTGCAACTGGTACTTGGAACCTGTCAATCCTGTCTTAGTTCTTAATAACAGTTAGGATTTATTTAGTAAAAACCAATAGACAATTAACAATATTTAGACCAGAAATCTGGTCCTAACAATTTGTTTTTGTCTAATTCGTTTCTTATAATGGTACAGAGTAGGACTTGATCTTCCAACTATTGAAGTCCGATTTGAGCATTTGAACGTAGACGCAGAAGCTTATGTTGGCAGTAGGGCAATACCGACAACTTTTAATTATTGTATCAATATCTTAGAGGTAAATGCACTTCCAAATGTATATGACTTAAATAAGGACATTTGTGTTGACATCTGCAATTTTACTTTTACTGACGGGAAAACTTTAAATCTGAATTTCATAAAAAATTTGAAAATTTGTTTTGTTTTGTTGATTTTAGATTTTATTTTTAACTGACAAATCCTTACCAATACTCTCATTTTATTCCTCTTGATGTGAAGGGTTTTTTGAGTTACTTTCATGTAATTCCAAATAGGAAGCAACCTCTATGCATCCTTCATGAAGTTAGTGGAATCATCAAGCCTGGAAGGTTAGTAGGTTAAGAATTTTTTTTATTTATTTTTTGTCTTTCCACAATCAACTGGTAAGACCAAACCAAATCTTGAATTACAAAATGAACCCTTAATATTTGCCTACTTCAGTTATGGTCTCTACTTTTTTCATATTTTTCCTTTTCAAGTTAGGTTTAATAAGAATCTGAAATCTGGTTTGGCTACATTATCTAGGAAAATAATTTCTCTTGCTTGAGGATGAGAAAAATGAGGTTTATGAAGCTTAAAACTTCTAGCCTTTTCAAGTCAGGAACCAAAACTTTTCAGGATTAATGATAATCTGCTTATAATCAAAATACTGAATTTATAATCAAAAAAGAAAAAGTGTTGCACTTAAAAGCTACAATTAAACGTGATTTTAATTCAAGCAAACTTTTTCTTTTATATCTGTAATCAAAAGAGAAAGCTGGCACGGTACATGAAACTAAAACTGAATGCTTGAGAAACAAAATCAGGAAAAAATGGCATTATAAGAAGTTTCGTTCTTTTTTATGATGAACCACATCGCTAAGCATCTTAAAATTACTACCGCTTTCCGTTTTGCAGAATGACATTACTTTTAGGCCCACCAAGCTCCGGAAAGACAACTCTGCTTCTAGCTTTGGCAGGGAAACTTGATGCCGATCTTAAAGTAAAACAACTTTTAGCTTAGAATTTCTTCTGCTTACAAGTTTACATGTATTAACTTCTCATTTGTGTACGTATACATGTTTGGGAATTATAGGTCTCCGGTAACGTAACATACAATGGTCATGAAATGAATGAGTTTGTTCCACAGAGAACATCAACTTATATAAGCCAACATGACCTTCACATAGGAGAATTGACTGTCAGAGAAACACTTGCTTTTTCAGCTACATGTCAAGGAGTTGGTCCTAGCTATGGTAACTTTTGTTCATATTGCAATTTCTATAAAATGGTTCAATCTATCCAATCATTTTGTTCGAATTTGCAGATATGTTAATTGAATTATCCAGGAAAGAAAAGGAAGCAAACATTAAGCCAGACCCAGACCTTGACATTTACATGAAAGTAAGTGAATATTTTCAAGTATTAGTAATTCTTGAGATCAGGCACTATTCTTCATAATGATTTTAACTCCATTTCTTTTGTATCGGTTTAATATTTGGACCTCTTCATAGGCAGCTTCACTTGAAGGGCAGAGGGCAGATGTGGTCACCGACTACGTGATTAAGGTTATTTCTTGATAATTATGTCGGCTTGCACCTATTTTGGAAATCGGACTTTCAGGGGAAAGTCTTACAGAAAATGTAAAAAAAATATACTATGCAGATCTTGTGTACAAAAAAAAAGCAAAATAAGGTATTTTTACCCAAAAACTTCAATATTCCACAACCTGATTATGGTGTACAGAAATCTAAACGAATTGGAAATTTTTTTTTGAGAACTTCCAAACACGGCACGGGTATGGTGAGAGACACTGAGAACCTTTACACGAAATTATGCTAACACTTGCTTTAAAGTTTAAACTTAAACTTTACAGATTTTAGGACTTGATGTATGTGCTGACACTATGGTCGGTGATGAAATGGTTCGAGGCATATCCGGTGGTCAGAAAAAAAGGCTTACAACAGGTGCGTTAAAAATTAAAAGCCCACATAACCAAAAGTAAAAGAATTGTGCACCACCTACAAATAAATTTAGGGGAATTTAATGGTTAGTTCAGACTTAATTATAAATAAATAAATAAAATTGCATTTTTTATTTAAAGAATGGCTCATTTTCATGTATAGCATTAGTGTGCATCAAAGTCGAACGTAAAAAGAGGCTATCATTGAGCATATATACCAAATCTTGAAAGAGATCTTAACCTTAGTTATTTACTAATTAAGTACCGAACTTTGTAAGAAATGATCATTTTTCTGTAATTTTAATCTCATGATCAGGAGAAATGCTTGTTGGACCAACAAGGGCGCTATTTATGGACGAAATATCAACTGGCCTGGACAGTTCTACAACTTTCCAGATAGTAAATTCCATACGCCAAACAATACACATTCTTCGTGGTACCTCCGTAATTTCTCTCCTCCAGCCGGCCCCCGAAACTTATCAATTATTTGATGATATAATTCTACTCTCGGATGGGCAAATTGTGTATCAAGGCCCACGAGAGTACGTACTAGAGTTTTTCGAGCATATGGGGTTCAAGTGCCCTGCAAGAAAAGGAGCGGCCGATTTTTTACAAGAGGTATGTTCTGTTACTTCTTTACTCATGTAATAATAATAATAAGTAAATGAAAAGACACCCCATCTAATTACGCTTACTTTCTGGGACTTTGTTAAGATTTCTCATTCAGAATTAATTCGAAGTATTTTGCTTTAAGGTCTAAATATTGAAGTCTTAAGCCTTCTGGCAAAAAAAAAAATCCCATTTTGAATATTTCCCCCCAAGTTGCTTTGCTCAACTAAAAGTGAATTGCAACTTAGTACAGTCAAATAAGTTTTCTAGGCGATCGTTAAAAAATAAATAAAAGTTAAGAGGTTAAGAGAGGCCCTTACGGAACCATCTGTTTAAAAAATACCTAAAAAGCAAGAATGAGCGTATTTAAAATTAGATGCTAATGAAAGTACATTAAACAGAGGTGATATGCAAGAACTGGTTACTAATTGCACATAACTTACTATCCATGTTTGGTTGCAGCTTTTAAGCTTGATCTGCAAAACTTGAGTGCATTGATCGAAAAGCTAAGAAGCTGAGCTTTTCTGGATTTCCTTGCTTGATGTACGCTTGATGAATCTACATTTACCATGAAACTCGACAAATCTAACTTATATGCTAAAAGTTGCATAAGAACAGCCCTAAATGTGACTATACATTCCTTTTGGTTGAAATCCAACAGGTCACGTCGAGGAAAGATCAAGAGCAATATTGGTCAAAAAGAGGCGAAGATTACAATTTCATCACGGCCCAAGAGTTTGCAGAGGCATTTCAGTCATTTCACATAGGCCGTAAACTGGGGGGACGATCTTGGTGTTCCATTCGACAAAGCTAATAGCCATCCTTCGGCTTTAACAACTCAAACATATGGTGTGGGTAAAAAAGAACTACTAAGAGCTCTAGGGACGAGAGAAATCTTGCTAATGAAGAGGAACTCGTTCGTCTACATATTCAAAATGATTCAAGTCAGTCAAATCCTTAAAATAAAAATATTTGCAAAAATCCTCAGCACTTCATATTTCAGGGTAGTTATTAAGAATTGTACACTAACATATCACGAAGTTTCGATTTTGCAAGCCAACCTAACAAAACTAGCATATCAGCTACTAGTACACCAACCTAATTGTTTATTTTGTTTTTGTACACTACATAGGAAAAAAACATACTTTAGAGAGTAAAAATGAAAAATGTGTAATAAAATAGTGTAAAAATACATGATAGCCTAGTGTATAGAACATTTGGTTTTTGCACCTTTTAATTATCCAGATCCTATAAACTTGTTTGTGCTGCGGAAAAATACTAAGTCGTCAAAAATACAGCGTTAATAAGCGTATTACTTGTTAAATGATAAGGTCCCTGCACAAACCAAAGTCTGAAAATACGTTAATAGTACCAGAAATTGTAATCAACCCGTCATAATATTATCAACACTGACATAATTTTTTTTTGGTTCAGCTCGTTATCGTGGCATTCATCACGATGACAGTGTTTCTACGTACTGAGATGCACAAGGAAACAATAGAAGACGGTGTGATTTACATGGGGGCCCTATTCTTTGCTATTATTACGATAATGTTCAACGGGTTTTCAGAACTAGCCATGACGGTTTTGAAGCTCCCCACATTTTATAAGCAAAGGGATCTTTTATTTTTTCCAGCATGGGTATATTCCCTACCCACATGGATACTCAAGATCCCGATATCATTGGCTGAAGTTTTTATCTGGACATTTATGACATATTATGTCATTGGCTTTGACCCAAATGTGGGAAGGTACATGATAGAGAATAAGTATATTATGATTTTAGGAAATAAATGATTTTGTAACTTCCGAGGAAACCTGAAAAACCACTGATCTAATTCTTGCCTGCAAGATAATTTAGTAAGTTATTGAGCAGAGGAAAGCGAAAAGGATAAAAGCAGAAAGGGACATACTGTATTGAATCTTGATTGTGAAAACCATTTCTTTAAGTCTCTACATGGGGAAAACGACCAAAAATGCATTTCACAGATCAGTACCAAGAATGATTTTTGCAGATTTTTTTTTCCAAAAACACTCCACTAAATAAATAGTTTTGGTTCTTTTCTTTTTTCTTTCGAACAATGGAATGAAAAACTATGAAGTTTGACATCTCGTTTTTCATTATTATAAGAACGAGAACAGAAACTGAAAATTCTTTGTTGCACAATAAAGCAAGGCCGGTTTTGTTCTATTCAACACCATGAAAAATCCAAGTACATCAGCAATTGCATATAACGAATTTATATCAAAAACAAAACAAGCTTTCAGCGGTTCATTCAAGCCATACCAAAAACGACTTTACCTTGACTGCTTCTTTTAAAATTGAGAAAAAGTTGAATTCATCAACAAAATTATCTTTGCTCTTTTAGGGAAGAATTGAGCAAAAGTTCAGGTTAAAATTAAGTATCTAAATGAAATTCATGTTTGTCTACAACGAATGGACTTAACAACCGCAACAAAACAAACTCTTCATCTAACAGATAATTCAACTACAGGTTGTTCAAAACTTACATTCTACTCTTAATGGTTAACCAAATGGCATCTGGATTATTTCGACTCACCGGGGCATTAGGACGAGACATGATTGTATCAAACACAATTGGTTCAGTTGCATTAATGGTGATGCTCTTATTAGGCGGTTTTCTCTTATCAAGAGGTGATTAAAGTGTACTCAAACTGGCATTATGTTCAGATAATTTCACAAAATTGGCCATTTTGGGTCTGAACTTTATTGCCATATTCGAATTACTAAAATAGTTAAGATGTAGTAGAATGGTTTGAGGAAATTGTTTCACGTAACTATTTCTTTTTCTTCCCACAGATAAAATAAGGCCATGGTGGATATGGGGTTATTGGCTATCACCATTGACATATGCCCAGAATGCTATAACAGTGAATGAATTTCTTGGTCATAGTTGGAAAAAGGTAAAAGCACCATTTCAGAAATGTAAATAAATCTTAAGCAAGAAAGAAGGATTAAATTTATTTTTCGTCATAGGTACTTCTGAATTCGAATGAATCACTAGGAGTATCAGTAATCAAGTCACGTGGACTATTTCCTGAAGCACATTGGTATTGGATTGGGGTCGGAGCTTTAATTGGATATATTCTTTTGCTAAATGCACTTTTTACCGTGGCTCTATCTTATCTCAAACGTAAGTACCAATTTATTAAACTAAAACTACGTTTTTTAAAGATGGATCCTAAATTGGCTTTGTAAATTGCAGCATTTGGTAAGCCACAGGTCATATTATCCGAAGAGACCTTGATTGAAAGGAATCTTTGTATATCAGGTGTTGAGCTAATATCGAGTGAGTTAAATTCTATATATTTCACAAGACATTCTGTATTGCCCTTTGTAATTTTTTTTTTTTTTTTGCTTTCATGTACTACAAAACATGCAGAAGGGGGAGATGAAGATTTTCAAAAAAGCCTATCATCGAAGTCAATATTTTCAAGAGTGAAAGCAACCAGCAAAGCTGATAAGAATAGGAACCGAGGAATGATTCTACCTTTTGAACCCCTATCAGTTACGTTTGACGATATAAAATATGCAGTTGACATGCCACAGGTAACTAATCTATACCTTAACTCTCACTGTCTTATCTTAATAGGGTAAACTACAGTTTTGTACGCTTCACGTATACAAACAAATTAATTTGCACAACCAACCTGCAAAATTAGTTATCAGTAGATTAATGTTACGTTTCTTGACAATATAGTACACTGATATTGCATTTGGTGCAAGAAATCCTTATGAGGAAATGTGACAGAAAAGTCTGTCTTTCTTGGACCGATGTTTTTTGTGACAACTTCATTTTTCTGTTACAGTTCCCGCCAAATAAACTATGCACTCTACAGAGCTTTAGGCTCAAAAAAAAAAAAAAAAAAAACATCCATATATTAGGGTACTAAACACTTACGAAAGTAAGATTTTTCTTACACTATTCTATAATGTTTTTTTTTTCTTCATACACAGTACTATTCAATCACGTTTCTTTTTCTATTTAGTGCCAAATTTATGTTACTTTTTCTGTGTAGTGTACAAAATCGGAAATTTTTAATTTTTGTAGGTAGGTGTACAGAAAAAAAGTCTGATTACAGACCAGTGTAGAAAATTGTAATTAACCCTTAAATATCATGATGAAGGTTAAAATTCCATATAACTTGATATCTCCATTAACTTGTGAAGGAAATGAAAGCGGAAGGCATACATGAGGACCGCCTAGACCTTTTAAAAGGCGTCAGTGGTTCTTTTAGACCAGGAGTTTTAACGGCTCTGATGGGAGTTAGTGGGGCCGGTAAAACCACTTTAATGGACGTTTTGGCAGGACGAAAAACCGGTGGATACATCGAGGGGAGAATTACGATATCAGGGTATGTAAAGCAGCAGGAGACGTTTGCACGTGTTGCAGGGTATTGCGAGCAGACTGACATTCACTCTCCCCATATCACGGTTTACGAGTCGTTGCAGTATTCTGCTTGGCTTCGGTTGCCTCCTGATGTTGACTCTGCAACAAAAACAGTAACTTAATGGCTAAAAAAGTTTTTTCCTTATAAATAAGTTTAATGCTTGAGATTTCCGTTGCTGTATCAAGTCGTACATGAAATTGAAAGGACCATTGTTGTCTACAAATTGATCCAATATAGAATGATAACACGTTTACAAGAGCGATGAAAAGTACGAACTATCAACAATAGATTAGAATCCATCAAAAATATGTGTGAACTGTGAACAAAGCAAAGGCTAATTATCAACTATGAAAGTACCTTTAAATGCACGGTTAACCGTGCACTTCGAGGCTAACTAAGTTGTTCCACAATTCTACTACTTAACTAACTTTTTGAATATTTATTTTTCAGATGTTCATTGATGAGGTCATGGACCTTGTTGAGTTGACACCATTAAAGGAAGCAATAGTTGGTTTACCAGGTGTAAATGGTCTCTCGACAGAACAAAGAAAGAGGCTAACTGTTGCGGTGGAGCTTGTGGCGAACCCGTCAATAATTTTCATGGATGAACCAACCTCAGGGCTTGATGCGAGGGCTGCTGCGATAGTGATGAGAACAGTGAGAAATACAGTTGATACTGGGAGAACCGTAGTTTGCACCATTCATCAGCCAAGTATTGACATTTTTGATGCTTTTGATGAGGTAATTCAATTCTCATTATTTTGAAATGGGAGTAACCTTAAACAATGCAAATACCAAATGGCCAAGTGGATTAATTTAAAATCTTATTTCTTATCTTACCGCAGTTATTTCTTCTAAGACGGGGAGGCGAGGAAATATACGTTGGTGCACTGGGCCACCAAGCTTGCGATCTGATCAAATATTTCAATGTAAGGGTTATATAAAATGAAATTATCAACCATTGATGATTGATGTATGTTATAACAAGTTATAAGTAATATGTAAACAAATACTTGTAGGATATTAATGGAATTAGTAAAATTAAAGACGGTTATAATCCTGCGACGTGGATGTTAGAGATGACTACGGAGGCGCAAGAAACAAAATTGGGGGTTAACTTTTCTGATATCTACAAAAATTCAGACCTATACAGGTATCTCCTGCTCCCATACTTAGTTTCTGTAATTTAAGATCAATATCTAAACTCACAATGGTCATAACATGTATATCATCAGAATCATGTATTTACCACAGGAGAAATAAGGAACTGATCAAGGATCTGAGTACACCACTACCAAACTCAAAAGACCTACACTTTCTCACCCAGTATTCGCAATCTTTCTTCACACAATGTATGGCATGCCTATGGAAACAACACTTATCATACTGGCGAAACCCGCCCTACACGGCAGTTAGATTCTTATTTACGACTTTCACGTCATTATTATTTGGAACGATCTTTTGGGAGATTGGACATAAAAGGTATACCCATTCAACCCATGACGATAGTTTTGTAGAATTTGTACAAGATTTTACCCATTGGATTTTTTTTTTTCCTTTCTGGAAGATAACAAGATTGAACTTTGGACTTGTTCGGTTGCAAGCTTCCCGCTTTCACAGACTGAAATGATGAATCTTATCGTTTAAGCAGATCAACTAAAGCCTTGTTTGGTTGCAAATTTTAATACCATTTTTTTTCTTTTGCATTTTTAAAGTTGGACAACATATGGTTTTTTTTTTTTTTTTTTGAAATAAGGACAACATATGGTTGAATGCTTAAGAACTGCAGTTTTCTGGTTTTAGCCTGATAAAGCTACAAGTGTTAAGCTGGGTGAACCAAGTGTTTTCCCGACCTCAAAAATCCATCTTATTTTCTTAAATCTAATAAACGTGCCCCAGGTGTTTAAAAGCTATCTGGCTTCTTTGAAAGCTTGATAAAGGCAACAGTCAAACAAGTACTTTCTAACATAACATGCCTAAGGCTTCCAATATAAAATATGTGATTCTTGAAATTGCAGGGGACTAAAACAAGACATATTTAACGCAATGGGTTCAATGTACGCCACAGTGATATTTCTTGGAGTTCAAAATGCCTCATCAGTGCAACCAGTTGTTGCTATCGAGAGAACAGTCTTTTACAGGGAAAGAGCCGCAGGAATGTATTCCGCTATGCCATATGCTTTTGGTCAGGTATAGACTTCTAGTATCTAAAACTTAAAATATATTCTTTTACTAATAAGAGATTACTGAAAAATAACTAAGTTAAAAATCTGCAGATTCCTGCTTTACTCCTTAATTTTGTTCATTTTTTTCCTATGTAATTTTCTTGATGAGAACAAATGGTAGTAAAAATAAGTTTGTATTTTTCAGGTTATGATTGAGCTCCCCTATATTCTAGTTCAGACTCTTGTATACAGTGTAATAGTTTACGTGATGATTGGATTTGAGTGGACATTTGCCAAGTTCTTTTGGTACATCTTCTTCATGTATTCTACCTTATTATATTTCACACTATACGGCATGATGACGGTTGCAGTAACTCCAAACCACACCATTGCCTCAATAGTATCTTCTGCTTTTTACGGGGTCTGGAACTTATTTCCCGGTTTCATCATTCCAAAAACGGTAAGCTCCACATAAAAGAGGGTTATCAGTAGTTTTGTTCATTAATCTATTACCTGATTTTGATTTAGTAACCTACGTAGAAAATAAGCGGAATGCACTTAATGTGCCCAACTGAAAGAAATCAGACGTTGGGCTACTAAGAAGTATAGCAAACCAAAAATTTTGTAGACTATTCAATGAATACTTATTTCTCTTCTGGAAACCTATTCAATAAACTTTTTCCCTTAGTACAATATTCTATCAAGATTTTCATATCTTAGTCCCCTGAAACAGGATTGTTTTCGATGTTTAATATAGGAAAGCGGCAGTACGAGTTGTTAACATAGGTGGATATGCACTCAAACTATGATGATATGTTAGTATACAAGATTCTACTTAACCCGGAAAAAGAAGGAAAAAAAAGTTTCTAACATTTTAAACAAATTGCAACTCTAACATGTTAGTTTGGGTTTTTACTTTTAACAGAGAATACCTGGATGGTGGAGATGGTACTACTATATCTGCCCCGTAAGTTGGACCTTGTATGGATTGGTCGGTTCACAATATGCAGATGTTCAGGATAAGCTGGATACCGGCGAAACGGTTGAAACTTTTGTGAGAAATTATTTCGGTTACGAGTATAACTTTTTGGACTATGTCGCGGTTATTATTGTCGGATTTGTTGTGCTGTTTGGATTCATATTCGCCTTCTCAATAAGGGCATTTAACTTCCAGAGAAGATAAAACCGTCATGTTCTATAAGATGATTACTAGTGTTTTTCACCTCAGATGTTGCCTTTTCATATCATTTTCATCAAGTTTTAGAGTTTGATTCTTTTCGCTGAAGTAAATTAACTGTGTTATATTTGTTTCGATTTCCTGTTGTACAACAAGAGTTTAGATAAAATATGCCGATACGAAAGGAATTATGCATATTGTTTCACATTTGAATTAAATAAATGTACCATACCACCGATCATTTCTTCTATCGGATTGTTTGTGTACCTCTATCTAAGCATAAAAGTAATTTGGGGAAATTTTTTTAATTGTGTTTATGAGTTGCCTTACTTCTGGGTTTAGCAACAATTGTTTTTAAGGTATTAATTAGCTGGTCTTGGTATCTGATGAAGACCGACTCCGTGACACTGCTCGGGTTTCGTCGACCCACCTGCTTGGAGGACTTATTACTTTACGGCCCATTTTATGTGTGTGCTATTTATTTGAGAGAGATTAGTATTTGTTTGTTTTTTTGTCATTATTATTTTGTTTTTCTAGGCTAGAAAGTATTTCTTTTTCTATTTTCGGACCAAACATGTTATTTTACTTATTTTAATGATTGCTCCAAAAGTTAAAACTTAAATTTCTCCCACATTTTTTTTGTATCATCTCAAATTTCTCCAATTTTCTTCTATATTGCTCATCTTTTTCTCTAATAGTTTGTGTATTGACTGCTCTCTTTTTTCACCAAATTCACTCCATAGAATTGGTCTTTATCATTTGATATTAGAGCCATCCATCGTTCTTACTAAATGTGGTTATGATTTGTGTATGTGAAAATTAAAATAGCCTTGAATTTGTTGGAAGATTAATTAATCAAGGTTATTCTGATTCTTGCAAACAATGGTGGGACGCCTCGAGGCGGAGGCGGTGACGACAGCCCTGCAGGTCGGCTTTCCGTCACTAGCTGCAGCCAACCCGGACACTAGGACAACAAGGAGCCGGGGGTGAAACGGGCCAAACATGTGGGACTGGATTCATGACTAATCAGCCCAAAAACTTTTAGTTTAGTATACCGATTAAAATAGTTGATTGTCTAGTATAATAAAAGCAAAATGTATTTATCGTTCTATTATAACAAGTCAATACAGGACAAATGAGTCTGTCCAATTTTACCCATTTTTCCCGCAAAAAAACATCCACTACTTTTTACTAATTACTCATTTACATTTATTCAATTCAAAATATAAAAAACACACAAAAATCATTATCTTTTTAAAATAATTATAAATATATAACAAATAAAATCGTTTTACGTGTATTTTGTATAATAATAACATTATATTACTCATAATTTTTAATTTAATATATCTATTCATCAATATAATTTTTAAAAGTTTATTTACCCGTATCATAATAACGATTACTATTATTTAAATATACTAAACATAATTCACTCCATTTATTTTAAAGAAAATCATTTGCCCAAGATAAAACATAAGTCCAACTCCAATAAACAATTCATTTGTTTCAAACGTGCAAGCAAGTACAAAGTGGATAAATTCCGTTTCCCCAAAAGTCTTGAGTTAAGTACAAAATAACTACCAGCCAACTAGGAACCCTACAACAATAACAGGTGAATTATTACTCAAAAATATCCAAAATTAGTTTAGTAAACTTCAATCATATTGAGCAAAAGTGGTTGGTTCAAGTGTTTGATATTTGAATATATCATGTTCATTACTAGGGTTCGAACTCTGACATCTGCGAATCATGTTTACCTCCGAAAAAAGGGTTTCTGATTATAAAAAAAAAAAAAAAAAAACTTCAATGATATTTTAAAAGTCATCGAATTAGTATCTTGTTTAAGCGGGTCCAATCCACGTGTTAGAATCCCAATTATTCACCACCGTTGAGGTCCTTGTCCAGCTTCCGTAAACAGACCAACTATAATTCTTGTATTACCAATTGAATCCTTATATATATATATATATATATATATATATATATGATTAGAAAAATACGTAGTTGCATATAAACACATAGAAACACAATAAAATGATAGCATCAAGCAGTTGTTGCCTAAATATTTCCCCTCCTCCTGGTCCATCCTCCCTTCCCACAAACGTAACGAAAATCGTTAATCGGTATGTTGACTATACGTACGATAAATTTTCATTTACGTACTATATTCATAATATTTCACAACTATTCCATTCCGTGCTAATAAATGTATCATTGCATTAATAGCTCTTTCTTTGAAAACAAAATGCATAAACAAAAAGTAATATTATCATATTTTTGAACCTGAAATAAAAACGGAGATTATAGCGATCGACTACCTTTTCAACTCGAAAAAGATCTATCAACAGGATTTGTCGTGTTACTCTTGTATACATGTGCTTGCTATAATGATTTACCAAACATATGCTTGCTTATTGAGAGTTGAGAATACTACTTACGTTCCCTAATTGATATGCTCGATACTGAAGATCAAAAGCAAGGCCTTAATAGTTGTAGAATTTAGGACGACAAGAAACAATAAATAAATAAAAACGTTACTAAGATCAGATGGATTTCTAGGATACTACTATAGAACTATACTAGCAGTAACTTTATTTACTGACTACTGAATAATTAATTTTTGTTATGGCTCAGGCAAAATAACAAAGAAGGGTCATGGAGGAACAAAAGTGTATTAGGCCTGTCATGTATAGTGATTGGGCTACATGTAGATATGGTCTTGCCTGAAGAATTACAAATGAATTTAATTACTGAATCAAAAAATGAGAAGGGGAAGACGATAAGGTGGAGTGAGAAGGGCAATTGTACACCGTATAATTCGCTAGAAACTATCATGCCGGAAAACCTTCCCCGACCAGTGGCTCGCCGGAGATGGGAGTCCGTCGGGTTTGTTGGAGCTACTGCTCCTGCTGTCAAAGATGGGTTAGTTGTAAATAGTAGCAATAATGGTTGTTTCTTTATGTAAATTAATTGTAACTATTTGTAAATAATGTAATTGTGTGGATACATGTAATTGCCACTATGTTGGTACTGTACGTCTGTAAATGATAGCTGCAAAATTTGTTGCTAGTTATTTGGTTGCGCCCAAGCATGTCCACGCACAAAATGACTTATCTCCAACTGAGGTTTACTGATTATAGTAAACAAATATTAAACTTATTATGTATTTCAAGGTACCTTGATAAAAACATTTTTTTTAATTAATTATTCACTCTCGTAGCAGCCACCTGATCAATTGTCACCAAACCTCAAATGGGATCGGTCTGAAGAGGCAAAATTAACCCCGTGATGAAACTCTTATGGGGATCGTGATGTCTATAAAATAAATAGGGTTAAATTCTAGGAAGAAAAAATCATTATGTCCAACATAACATAAAATTAATACGAGATTGAATAACAAAAACATATCCAACATAACATAACATAAAACGTATACGAGGTCATGATCAAATAACAAAATCAACTATAACTTTCTGATCAAAACAATCAAAATTTCTCACCAACTTATCAAAATAACAGTTCAGCTAACCAAAATAACAAACTTTTAATCAAATTTGTCAAAGAACCAAATGTATAATCAAATATCTCTATAATGATAAGTAAACATTACATGCCGCATTATATACACTATGCAAAGATTTCCTTTCTACTGTACGAAATACGAAAAAAAATGTAATTATTTGGTCAAAATTAAGAAAACCCAAAAAGTTTAGGCTTAATCATTTCTGCAACCAGTGTTAAATGAACTCGATTGACCGCTACTAAAACTAACTATAACCATATTTTCGATGGTACCATAATTTTCTCTTTATTTAAAAAGAAATACTACATATACGGAGTCCTCTATATGCATGAAAATTGATCAAAGTGGCAACTGACAATCTACCTAGAAAAAAGATATGGGTGATCTAGACACCATTGGAAAGCATATATGTTTCCCCTTTTCAATTGAGTTGAAGCCAAAGAATGTGGAGGGTTAGTGATTACTGATTACTGAAATTTAAGGGTCAGAAATAGCACTGTCTTTCAAGCAAACATGATCCCCCCTGCTATATATGAGTACAAAATAAAAGTGACCTTTTTACTCTGTGGTTTCCATTACGTTTTTTTGTTGTTGAAACAGCCCATTACCAACTTAAGTGGACATGTTTAAGGTTCAAATGACAAAGGCTAAGTGATGATGTATTTTTGCTTGCATTCGTTCTTTTTTGGTCAATGGTAATAGTGTAATACTATACTTATGCTTGTAAAGGTTCTTTTGTTCGGTGCTTACCTTGGCCTAGCTAGCTTTTCCTTATACATATGTAATTGACATTAATATTTTTATTTTTTTATACTGATCTAAATTACTTCTGACTACCTGTTTTTAGTAAATTTGGATAAACACAAAAGGTAAAAGAAACATAAACCAAATTTAAGTGTCCACATTGTTGACTATGGTTTAAAGTTTAAACAGCTACTGGTAGACGTTAATATACGAAGTACATTTAGCATATCGGCTGGAACTTATATGTGCATTAACAGAAAGTATGAAACGGGTTATCCATGCAAAAATAATCTCATCTTAGAGCAATTAAAGCCGATAGTGATGCCTACCGGCGCATTACCATGGACGCGTTCTATTCCACATGTCGTCATTCTACGGTACACAAGTCACTATAAACAGAGTTCACAATTATTTACATCGCCATATACACTTTATTGTACTATATATGACCCATAAGAGAGTACTTACCGGAAAAAAGAGTACAGTACTGTACTTACTAGCAAGGGAGCAGAAGACTCTCGCCATGTTTTAGCTTAATGTACATTTCATCTCTGTTCAGATATAATAAAATAAACAATTCAGAAGCACTTTCTTTCGGTTACACTCGTATTATTTTATTGACCGAGATTTATACCTCATCAGCTACCTATAATAATATCTTTCACTAAAAGCAAACCATTAGTAAGGGTTGAGTGATAGCGAGGGGTCATTGAATCAGTGTTTCTTAATCCGTATTTTCATTTTTCAATGCAATGTAACATAAATTTATTCCATATAACCAAAGGAAAACTTGGTAAAGAAGTGGGGAATACAGATTCAACAGAATCAGATCGCTTGTTGGAATATTCGGGAGATATTTGAGTGTCGGATTATCGGTCGACCTAAATTTAAGTGCTGTCGTCCTATTACTTGATTTTCTTACAAGGTGGTGCAATAGAAAAAGAAAGTACTCCGTAGTTTATTTATAATCATATTTGTTTCAGGAAAAAGTATTCGGAAAGCACTTGATTTATATTCAGGACTAAATTTTCTAGACATATGGGCCATGATATATGAATATTCACAAGTTGGGTGCTTAGACAAGGGTCCATGGGCACATGTCCCCTGAGATATTTTGTCCAACTATGATAGTATCGCAAGCCTTTCTTAAAAAAGACCGAGTGTTGTTTCTTCTGGAACTAAAAAACCCCACTTAGTAACTTAAAATTTGTAAAAAAGCAATCCCCAAATACAACGGAGGCGAGATAAGCAACACAAATGAACAAAAAAATAATATATGAACCCGACAACCATTCTTAAAAAAAAAAAAAACGAAAACCAGTCTCTTTCAATAATATACGCACATAATAGTGCAAATAAAATTTTGTTTAATAAGTAAAATTTAGCTTTGCTAATGAGCTGTGAAAATCAAAAGATTAAGGGTAAACACAATCTAATAGTAAGTATTCGGAAACTAGCTTTTAAAAAACTCAGTGTTTTTCCATTTATGTACTTGTCTAAGAAAAACCGAAATATAAAAAGGGGGTCAAATTCGATTTTTGTTTATTTGGCCGAGTCAATTTTTCCCTCTAACTAGAAGAAACGCACAACTCTTTCTCTCTCCCCCCTCTACCTCCATATGTGGTGGCAAATGCGTCTTTCTGTTGGTGGCAAGGGCGGTGATCTCTCGTCTGACAAATTCAACAACAGAACCGTGGGTTAATGAGAAATAAGCATTATAGGCTGGGGGGTGATTTAAAAGTATCCAACGAAACTGTTTTAAACGATTATAATTGATAAAAAATAATTTAAGATACAATTTGGAGAATTTATTTGTCAAACCAAAGTCACCCGATACTAAAATTCTCTAAGGTCATTTAATCGCGCCTAAATTTTGTACGAGTGTGATGAATCACGCTTCTCTTTCCTTAATCTCTCCACACAGAAGCGCTGACCTACACCAGTAACTCATCGCCACCGGAGACCACCACATTGCCACCACCAGCCTAGTCCGAATTCGCCAGCTCTCTTACTCGTATCTCTTTATTTCCTTTCCCCTCTTTGCTGCCTCAATTCTGTTGTGCGACAACTCGTCGAAGAACAACAACTAGCAGATTACCGGAGAACTATGACCAGCAGCTCACATTGTTTTGTTGTTGTCAAGTAACATAATTGTTTATAATTGAACATTTTATTTTTCATTTTATACAAATTTTTTAATGCGTCTGTGAATTACAATATAATAATACTGATGTTTTAAAAAAACGTGTATATCTCTTCGTGTTTTGCAAAACATTTGATAGTATAAATGTCCACTTTGTACTAATAATTTGCCTGAAATTTTCAAATTTTGAGTGTCTTTTTTTTAAATGGGACAGTATTAATTGATCAATTAAGTTAAATAAATATTGATAACTCCTGTATTTTCTAAATAAATTTGTAAAACTATATAAACTCCCCTATTTAATTTAGGCTTCAAATTTTGATGCCTTGTGAATGCATACTACACATAAATTCCATAAGTTCTAGTGCATGTAAAAATTTAAATAAAAAGACCTTTGACTACAACTTGTGTTTATTCTTTTTATTAGATTATGTGTTCATTCTTTTTATTAGATTAATTAATCTTGACCAATGATGTGTGATAACTCTTAACAATAAGCTCCAACCAACCTAGGCCAATAAACATCCTGGAATTTTTTTCTTAAATTACAATTCACTCTTAAACAACATTTGTGTATACCAAATTAACACCAACAATCACAAAAAAAAAATCCCCGAAACCTATTTCCCAAACGAACACTAATGATAATATCCTCAATTCAAACTAAATATAAACAACAGAAGTTGTGAGCAACTAACAGTCAAGTAAGATAAAAAAAACTAAACAAAACGTTAAAAAAACATATAAGAATGATTCAATTTGTATAGTAGAAAAGCTTGATAAAACTAGAAAATAGGTGCATCATAGTGAAGAGGGGAAAAATTAGGTCAAAAGAGATATAGGAAAAAAAAAAGGAACAATGTAGAGAATCGGATTAACGGAAAGTTGAGCTCAACTTGAATGGAGATATATTGTTCACATCCTATTCTCTCTGTTCTCTCTGTGGGTTGCAATTACAGAGTGAGAAAAACAGAGAAAATAATTAAAATATTATTAAAATTTGATATATACCCCTAAAATTGCATTACTTGAAGAATATGGGTATTTTTGTGTTTTCTATTTCGAATTTAGGGGAGCACGTGCCCCCGCTGGCCCTATGCTGGTTCCGCCTATGCATACATATATGTATATAATATTTATATATTTATATTAGCTATAAAATACACACACAAATATATATATATATATATATAGAATGTATAATGTGTAAGTTTTAAATGAAACTTATAAGTTGCATTGTTCTGAAATTGGTTCCAAATTGATAATACATTTCAAATATCTTCTAATTTAGTAATTTTATTTGCATATTTTCTTATATAATAAGTTATTAACAAAAATTTACAGTAAAAAAAATTATTATAAAAACAAAACAAATAAACAATGGTCACAATTTTGAAGTAAAAAAATTTACAAACATTAAAATAATCTAAAAGTTGGTTAAAACCGAAATATCCGAAAATCGAAAACCATTTGATTGGTCGCATATCTGGGTATCGGACAGTTATTCTGCCTAGTTTTTTCTAGAAAAATTTGACCGAACCCGACCGAAGATTTAAGATCTAAAGATAACCGAAACCGATCCGACCCAAAGCCGAAAGTTTTGATCTTTGATGATGGATGAGTGATTAAAATTGCAAGTCCTGCGAGTAAAAAGGAAAATTTAGTGAGGATTGGTACCATATATATGATGTCATGCATCCACCAAGGTAAAACAAATCTAAGAATCAGATTTGGCATTAAAGAAGCCAATCAATTAACATGTCATAAATAATAATTGACAAAAGGTCAAATATATGAACAGTAGTAAGCTCAGCCGTCCGATCATCAGGCATCTTACGTCATGACACCTATATGCAAACGAAATCTGACGGCTCAAAATTGCGGAGGACTATTATAGTTCTTTCCCCGTCCAAATTATATGCTATATTAGGCAAAATTATTGACACGTTGCGTTAATATATGCAAAAATGTCTCTCGACTGTCATATCATTATGCTGCAACTAACTAGTACACGTTTAACTCATCAGTACTTTCCTTGTATTATGTGACTTGCCATGTAGTCATTTTATAGTACTAAGTTACTAACACGTATTCTTTGGGCTTCCATTTTTTAATCTTAGTTTTATTTGTGTTTAGGTTATTACTTATTAGTAGTACAAAATCAAAGCTATATAACCCTCATTTCAATTTGATACCCTAGCTACATATATTGTACACTATCTTCACACGTTTAGTTTCAATTGGGAGACATAAAAATACTTCCATTCTCTTAGATTGTTGAAAAAAAATGTCCTATGATCGATGTTTATATTCGAATACCTGTCACGGTTGATCTGGTCCTTGATGCTTTCCAAATTTATTGCTAATCTCATTTTCAATATTTTGTTGTTCATGTTCTGGTTAATTTGGGTAACTTTAAGTCTAGTACATACTATATTAACTTTCTTAAATTGATGATAGTACGTACGTACTTCTCTTACTAAAGACTTTCAAATTTTAACCACCATATGTAGTACCATATATTAATCATTATGTACGATAAGGGAATTTTAATTAATTGGACGTCAACGTACATGTCCCTTGCCACTAATAATAAATTTATCCATCACCTAAAAAGCTCCAAAACTGTACTAGTACAAGGTTGAATGGGTTGATCATTAGTATTTTACTACATAAAACAAGTGTAGTGGGGGTAGTAAATGAGACTGATCAAGTGAAGCTAATAAAAATAAAAATAAAAATAAATTGGCAGGGTCAGGGGCACGTGACTGACAGAGTGATGGAGAGGTGAGGTCACGTGACATCAATGGGACTTTGGCTCGTGTGGTTGTTACTCATCAATTAATAATAGTATAACTTGACGCAAACCTGACTTATCCGTACATACATGACATGAACTCACCCCCCTATGTACAAAGTTTCCTTTCTTATACCGTTGTGCCTATATTCTTGTAAGACCTCTCCAACTTTTTCCCCTTTTTGCTCTTTTTTTTTTCCTTTTCCTTTTTAATTTGTTTTAAGTTCTACTATATGTATAATGTCATGTGGATTTAGACCCATATATTGTAGTATTTATAGCCATTTTACCAATATTAATAAACATACTTTATACTTGTTTTGTGTAATTTACCATTTCGTGACCGCAACCTGTTTTTATGCTAATTCGGTCTTTTTAGGTCAAGTCATATCTTAAATGATGGGGTCAAGATAAATGATTGAATAACTTTAAGGACCGAAAAAGATGAATAAATAAACTTATATTCGGTCAAAACCAAGTTAAAAACAAAAAGGAAAGAAGAAAATCACCAAAAAGTCAAGGAAATCATATTCTCGTTAGTGATTCGAACCAGAGGGCCTGCTCAGTATACAAATACAAAACAACAAATTAGTGATAACACTGTCGGGATGGACATTTTTTAGGTTTTAGCCTTTTAGGTGGTGGACATTTCTTTGATGAACACTAAATATATGTATTTTACACATTTTTGGATGAACTGACTTTGTGCATATTTATACTATTAATCGTGTCTCACGTATTACGTATGCGATGCGTAGTACGATTAAAATATATTAAATAAATATAGTTTTATTACAAATATGTGAAGAATAAAATATATATATATAAGAACATAATACTTAAAAGAATTTTGAATTGTTAAAAGATGGATAAAGAGTGCTAATTGGTTTTTTAATTTTCTATTATTTATGAGAGCGAAATTACGGTAATTAATAAAAAAGTGTAAGAATAATTTTTTAAAAAAAAAACAAAATTTGATAAGATAAACAAATCTTGAATTAACGTATTATAATAGAATGATTACGAATTATTTTCTTATTCTCTCTCTTCCGCTCTTTCTTTTTCAAAACTACCGACTTCTCTATTTTCTTATTTATCACTTAGATAAATTTGTTTCTCTACTCGCTTTACTTTGCGCACTCATGCACGTGCACACTCCCTTGCGCATCTCCAAGAGTTTTTTCTATTCTTCACGCACTTATTAATTGTCTATTTATTGTGTTTAACTTATCTAGAAAATCAACTCATCAACATAGATCGACAATCCGTGTATGTTTGAATTTTGCTCTTTTTTGCATGTTAGTTAAGCTGTTTTAAGACCCAAATTCAAAACAAACGAAGGTGCTAGACGTATCGACATAAAATTAGAAAATACAAATGTTTAAGTATATTTTTATTATATTACGTGATCTCTGGTCTTACGAATTCATTATAAATTTTATTACTACAATTGATCCCGTTATTTCTGTATAAGTTTAAGAGCTTAAAATTATAAACGTTTAGGTCGATCATCATGACAGCCACGCCTTTCATTTTATAGCTAAGGAGCTTCGACTACTTTACAGGATGTAGACATATTGTGTGGTTTAAGGGTAGATGGACCGGTTGTTATCCGGTCCGAGATCAGTAAGACCGGACAGTTTAGGTTATACAAGGTTGAGCATGCAGTTGCTCGTTGTTAGGTCAGGGCTAAAGGATACGGACAGATCAGTTTTGAGTGCTATGCAAAAATGGATGATTATAAAATTTTCACCTTTACTTGCCAATGTAAATGAGCAAACTATAGTTTAATTTGCTAGCAAGGATGCATGGTTATACTTTTTTTTACCTTTACCTGCCAATGCAAATAAGCATACTATAGTTTACTTTGCTAGAGCCAGTGTTTTTTTCTTGCCTGCATCACACTTTTTTCTCGGATAAGTCGGGAAATTGGATTGCACTATGGGCTCTACTTTTTCGAGAGGATTTTGATGTATGCGCTACATACAATTGAGCGCCTGCCCTGTTAGCTTGTAGTATAAAGACACGTGCAAGTTGCTTTGGGGGAAAGACAAACGTTTGTGCGGTGTGCTTGTCCTAATCGAATTTCGGGCATACTCAAGGATAAAGGTCATCAGGCCTATTGCTTGCACTGATGATTACGATCTTGCGGCTGGATTGCTAATTAGACCTACGTCTGCAGTAAGTAAGCTCTTATTAAATTATAGTAAATGTTTAACATTTTAGAAATTAGCTAACTATTTGATAATTATGCTATTTAATGCTCTCCTTTTTATATATATATTTTTAATTTACACATGAGCTAACATACCTGATGGTGGTAATCTTTATGTATTAAACCTCATATTCGCGATCAATTTGGTTAGCTCCTACCATATATTTATACTATATTTTCTCTCATTCACCTTTGCAGATTGATTGGCAGCGGTACGTGGACATTGATCAATATCCGAAAGACTGCAATATGGGTTGTGAAATTTGGTATGCCGTAGTGCCATTTACTTGTATGGAGAAAGTGTAGTGGCACCCTGCCGACAATGTGAAGACATAATTCGAGATTGGGCAGATGACCCCGTCTAAAGCATGGAGAGATAAACCTACTCATTACATGCATGGATCAAAGAGGACAAAGTAACCATAATTGGCCAAATGAGCATGGGATATATGTTGATTTGTAGAATAAACCGAGCACACCGACTCGTGAGAACAACTCCATCTACATCAGAAAAGTCGGTAGACATTATGTGAGGCCCTCCGACTTTTGGTATAGGCCGCCTCAACATATTATTTCGGCTAGAGGCACCAACGGACGATGAGACCAAAGATTGCGACTCACTTCACACCAGTGTGTCATGTATCCTGCTTCTGAGTTTAGACCTCCAAGTCGTCAAGGTCTAAATAAATCTAAGGAATCGTCAAATTCAAGGTCATTCAAGAGGTGGACATTTCTAGGATTTTTTATCCTATATGGGTTTTGTCGTTCAAGGAATTTTTTATTTTTATTCTTTTATTTCGTATGTAAATATTATTTACTTTTCATTCAAATTATGTCGGATTTGTACTACATTTTACTTGATTCGGTTTTTAAGAAGTATTTAGCTTTGTTCTTCATTTTAGTTTGGTTGACATATATGTTTGACTGCCAGATACTTTTTATCGTTTAAAAATTTGTTTACTTATATAGTTTGTCGGACAAAATTTGCCTCCTATCATAGGAGGAGGCTCTACCTTCTAACCATTCGCTTGGTCCAATAGTATTTTGACATGTATAAAAGATAATATGAGTATAATTTAATTTCTTTTTGCTATAATTTGATACCAAAGCAATTTTGATACATAACAAAACAAAAAATTGCTAGAATTTGTTACCAAAATTTTTAAAAAAACATCATTTGAAGGAAAATTAATTTGGGTAGAATTTAATTTCTTTTTGCTAGAATTTGTTACGAGAACAATTTTGATACATTACAAATCATAAAAATATGATAGAATTTGTTACAAAAAAAATGCTTAGAATTTAATTTATTTTTGCTAGAATTTGTTACCCAAACAATTTAGATCATACATTATAATTAAAATAAAAATTGCTAGGATTTGTTAAAAAAAAACATTTCAACCAATTTATTAACATGGTAGGTTTCTTAATTCCGGTCACTACCTGAATTGTGTTTAGACAACTCATATCAATTTATTTTATAATATATAATATAATACACATACATCAACTTTTTCTATAATATATATGTAACGTATCAAAATTGTTTTGGTAAAAATTTCTAGCAAAATTAAATTAAATTAAATTGTACCCATATGTACATGTCAAAATCTCATTGGACCAAGTGAGGGGGTAGGAGATAGAGACTATTTCCATGGTAGGAATTAATCAAGTTTTGTCCTAATTTCTCTATGTGATTGTTTAGAAAAATTGTTGGTTTGGAATATCTACAGGTTTTTACATCTGCAAAATTGGTTTGTTTTTGCTATTTTATGTGTTAATGGGAGATTTTTACAGGAAAACGTAAATACGAGTTACAGTTCGTAACTAGTAGGTACGATCTTTGAATATAAATAAAAACAAAATGTCAGAGTCGAGAGAGTTGCGATATGGCCTGAACAAATTAATTTTTGGCCTTGAGAATATCACAGCACCTATGGAAAAATACAAGTATGGGGAGTCAAAAGGTGATTTTCTAAGTACTACTATAGCTTTCTAGTGTAAACATGAAAAGATAATGTATTTTTATAAATTTATAATCCATACTTTAAGAGGAAATAATTAAGTACGAAGAGACATAAGACAGAGTCAAAGTATAGAGACTAGTTTCATTTTCTTCAGGTAGACTTTGAATTTCATGGTCAAAGTCAAAGAGGACTCTAATCATTTGGTGTTATGGAAAAGACAAATTTTACATGTTACTCAACTTTAAGTTAGTTAACGAGGATAGATTTTTTAACATAAAATTGTGTAGAGATTTAATTTATATCATTTATTTAATTATCATTATATATATGATCTGATGGTTCATATTAACTATTTGTAAGAGTTTATGTCAAAAAATCTCGTTTTATATCATCACTTCTTATTTTAACACTGTATGTAGCTACCGCTGTGACAATTTTTTATTTTATTTTAGTCAAACATACAAATAATAGATAATAGGTTTGTCTAAACATGGAATATTCATGTTTTAGAAAATAAATTACGCCAATAAGGTGTATATTGTATGTAAGGAAATTGAATCGTGAAATATTAGGATGTTAAATCCAAATGAGTAGAACATAACACTTACTTAATCTAGTGGTGGAGACCAGTTTCCACTTAATTAGGTTTGAATAATAAAAGAACTTTTTACTTTTTAGGAAGAGACAAGAGTACAAGGCACTGTTAAAACATTAAAGTAAGTTATAATAACTTATTCTATATTTATATAAGATGAACAAAAGCAAAAGAGTCAATGTCATTAAAATGTCAAAATAGTTGACTAATTAGTTTGGGGTATTTATCACCCATACCGACCACCTTAAAACTTCTTTTTATTTCTAAATTTGGGTCTCGAATCCATCTTCATCATTTTATATCTAACATTTTCACACAAAAAAAAACATTTTATATTGATAGAACATAAAAATCAGACCCGAATATTTTTCGGGTCATAATCAACTCACTTTATAAATGGGTATCCAACGCTTAATGGGTCATCTCATATTGGTTATAGGAATTGAGGTGCTACTACCCAAAGCCCAAGCCCAATCAAATGGGGACCCTTGTCTGAGAAATCCCTGGGATGAAGACATTTGTCACTATCCTAGAAGGCGCAGTTGCCTATAAATAGCCCACTACCCCTCCTAGAAAAGGACCAGAAAATCTATCCAAAAAATATAGAGAGAAGTTAAGAAAAGGGAGAAACTAACCAAAGCATATCACATCGAGAAACAAACCGAGAAAAGACAGCCGAGCACCGAATAAAAGAGCAGAAAGATCAAGACGAGAGATTAAATAGTTATATCGAGCATAATTGTAAAATCGGAATACGAATCCGAACAAGTGTAGTAGTCCGAACAAGGATAATAATCCGAGCAATAATAAAGATCAGGAAGTATCATTTATTCACGACGATTTGTCATTTTTATCTTCGTTGAAAAGCCTAACGCGACCGACCAAAGTTATGGCTTTATCAAATGGCGCCGTCTCCGGGAATCATCTAGTTCCCAACTAGTTTAGAATTCGAATACCAATACTCTGCCAGACGGGCACCAAGGAAACCCCGTTTAGCTTAGCATACGGTGTTGAGGCCATCATACCGACAGAGATCGGGCTACCTACGCTCCGAACAACGTTGGTCGAGCAGGGAAATAATGAACAAAGAATGAGAGAAGAGCTCGACATGATAGACGAGAAACGAGAGATAGCGGCCCTTACCTTAGCTAAATACCAACAAAGCGTAAAGCAAACCTATGACAAGAGAGTAAAAGGGTCTAAAGAATTCATGGTAGGAGAACTGGTGCTGCGACGAGTGACGGTCTATACCCGCAACGAAATACATGGCAAACTAAGCCCTACCTGGGAAGGCCCATACGAAATCGTCAAGCAAACAAGTCCAGTCTCTTACAAAATCAAAAGCGTCCTGTTCGCCAACAGCCGAGGGGAAAAGAATTCTTGGAATGTGGCTAACTTAAAGAAGTACTACGTATAGGCAATCCTCCGAATACAAGTACAAGTACAGGTGCTACCTTACCCTTCTTGCTTAATGGCATTATCTTTCTTCTTTTGAATGAATAAAATATTTACTATGCTGTCTACTAATACTATGAAATCCCGTAAATGGCGTGTTACCGAAGGAACGTCTAGGGATACTATGAAATTCCCAACATGGCCGAAGTGCCTAGGAATACTATGAAAGTCCGTAAATGGCGTGTTACCAAATGAACGTCTAGGCATACTATGAAATTCCCAACATGGCCGAAGTGCCTAGGAATACTATGAAAGTCCGTAAATGGCGTGTTACCAAATGAACGTCTAGGCATACTATGAAATTCCCAACATGGCCGAAGTGCCTAGGAATACTATGAAAGTCCGTAAATGGCGTGTTACCAAATGAACGTCTAGGCATACTATGAAATTCCCAACATGGCCGAAGTGCCTAGGAATACTATGAAAGTCCGTAAATGGCGTGTTACCAAATGAACGTCTAGGCATATTATGAAATTCCCAACATGGCCGAAGTGCCTAGGAATACTATGAAATTCCCAACATGGCGTGTTACCGAAGGAACGCCTAGGAATACTATGAAATTTATATGCAGGTACAATGCAAGGAATTATTCAGATCCACTTTACGACGGCGATGTAATATAAATTGGCTAAAACAATGAAGGAGAATCAATCTAAACAACAAAATATCAACAAAAAGCATCTCCAAAACAGGAATAACGAAATAACAAATGACTTGGCAAGGAAAAATCGATCCGATCAATTAAATAGCAATACGGCAATGGAAAGGTACAAAACAGGAATCAAGAAATCACATATATAATCCTCGCCCGCGTTACGGAGGCAACAAGAAGATCAACGACACTAAACAGATTCATTTAAGAAGAACTACTGCAGGAGGAGCACGACGGTAAATGACCGAGCTCAATCTCTTCGTCATCCGTCGTTGTGTACCCATCAGACTCATCACCATCAAAACGCTCCTCAGAAATGAGGGCATCAAAATTGGTCGTATGAGCCCAACACAGGTCAGCGTCTGAAGCCGCGCGTTGAACTCGGCTTCTTTGGCGGACTCGTGAGCATCCGAGGCCGCTTTACGGCGATCATCGTCAAAAGAAAGGTCACGGCGAGCTTCAATCACAGCTGCGGAAGCATCGTACCTGGCGCGGGACAAACGGAAATACTTCACCAAAACGTTGGCCTTGGTCACAAGCAACTTTAATTTGCCGAAGTACTCGCCCTTTGCACGCCAGTATCGATCCAAACGACGCTCCTGAACCTTAACAGCATGCTCGGCACGGCGAACGTATTCCCGAAAAGAGGCCGCCTGGGTTTTCAGCTTGGTCCGCAGTCGAGCACATTGGTCAGTCAATTCGACATTTTTGCTCATCAAAACAATGTAGGGCCACCTGTCAGGCACCTCACTAGCCGCACCAGATGAGACCTCGGCCCGGGCAGCACCAGTAGGTCCTAACCCCGGGTTAACTAGGCGTGGAGAACCAGCCTGGTGCGACGTAGTAGCATGTGCCTATAAAAAAAAAAGAGGGGGGGAGAAGAACGAGAAGAGATGAATAAAAAAAAAAAAAAAAAAAAAAAAAAAACGACAAAACAAGATACAAAGAAAACGACAAAACAAGATACAAAAAAAACGACAAAACAAGCTATTTTATTAATCCGACAACCCCTCAACAGACGCCGAAGTCTCTACTACATCGGCAAAATGAATATCTCGCAATGAATTAATTTGCGTCCCCAAACGCTCACGAATGACCGCCTCGATTCGGTTCAAGGCAACAGTGGTTTCAGTCACCCCGGCCTTCGCATCAATCATGCGCTCTGCCCGGGATACACCACTCATTCCTTTTATATGCTCAAGCACCTCTAAAGCCCGAGCTCGGGCCCAATACGCTTTGGCAAAGGATAGCAGCAGGTCCGCGTCCTCGAAAACGGCCCCAAGGACCAAGTTCAAGCTCGTCACACGACCTCGGGCTTCATCACGAGAACGTCGTAGGGCACCGAGAAGTTCCTTCGCTTTACCCTTATTTGCCGTATAATGGGCAGTCTTTTTACTAAATTTCTCTCCCAAATCACGTAACCGGATCGCCAGGTTGGAAATATGAATATTCAGACCCTCGATTTCCTGATAGGCACAAGTCAATTTCGCGGTAAGGGACGCGTTAGACCTTTCCAAATCCTCCATTACGTCACCTACACTACGACTAGGCGAGGTCCAGACCACCATGGCAAGGGGGTTATTTGGTACCTGACAATATTTTGTTTTCATATCCTTCAAAATATGACGACCATCAAAAGAAATTAACCCAAGCAAGCCCAACAGAAAGAAACCACAACACCTATATTCTCACTTCCCCAAAAGAATCTGTTTCTAGATACCAAAAAAAAAAAAAAAAAAAAAAAAAAAAAAAAAAAAAATTTACAATGCCAGAAAGATAGTCAAGGTTCCACCTGAGGAGATGTTGGTGGGGGAACAACAGTAGAATCCGGTCGAGGAGTGGACACGGTCGACATAGAATACGGACGCAGCGCTGTCGAAATGGTCTGCCCCGGTAGCCGCGGAAGCTCTTCTTCACGAAGATTCGCCCAGTCCAAGGGTTTCGGCGGTGCACCATGCGGACACGGATACACCAACTCCGACCACGCCCTATCCGACAGAGGAACATTCGCGAAATTGAGCGCCCGCACATGAGCGCAGTATACAGAAAAGTTGGCCATCATCGCTAACTTTTTCCGCTCCTCCGCCTGTGCCGTTTTCAGGGCAGACACCTTAGCCTTCTCGGCTTCCACGTCCTCAGCCAGGAGCAAGTTCTCCTCCTCTACTTCGCCGTACTTAGCGGCCATGCTCTCTTTTTCCACCCTCAATTTCTCGACCTCCTCAGTCAGGTGCAGGAAGTCCACCGACAGTTTGTCATAATTCTCGCCCAGGGTTTTCTTCTCGGCGACCAATTTCTCCTTCTCAGCCACAAGATTATCCTTCTCGGCCACCAACTTCTCTTTCTCAGCCCCTAGAGCTCCCAGTTGATCCCGTAGCGCCACGGCACTCACAGCAATCTGCACTTCAACACATTAGTTTCCACATAAAATACAAGTACCAAACCTATATAGTGCAATACGAGCCCCACATACCCTCAGCGCATCTGCGTGGGTCTGCTCTATAACTGACATCGTAGGTTGGGCAGATAGCTTTTCTGCATTCTTAAACACAAGGGGTTTCAGAGCCGTATACCCCATCTTCAGCGTTCTCGGTTGATCCAGCAGTTCACCCCTACATCGGTCAATGTACCGGGTCATTGCAACCCCGTCCACCAACCCCTTCTCGGATCCGTCGAGAGTCTCACCCTCGACACCCATCACATCATCCCCGGCATTCTCTTCGCCGCCTTCCATCTCCACCCCCACGTCCTCCTCCAACTGCTCAATCTCAGGGGCCCTATGCCCGATCACTTCCTCATTACGGAGGGGCGAGCACACGGACAACTCTATCGGACCCTCGGTGGGGATAGGCGAGATAACCGGCAAAGTCATCGTACCCTCTCCCATATTCGTCAAGAGGTTCATATATCCGAATACATCGTCGACCGACCCCTGAAACACAATAATACCCATAGACCGGGCAAGAGCGAGGGTAACCAATTGAGAAATCAGTAGCTGAAACAAGACGACTAATAAAGCAAAGCACTAGCGAACCAAATGACAAACAACCAAACGACAAGAAAATCATACTACATATACACATACCTCGCCCGGAGCAGAGGCATCCTCGGCGGCATCCCCTTGCGCAGCGGCAAACAACCCCTCGCCAGAGCCAACGTCAGCATCTTCCTCGGTAACCGAAGTATCAGTTCCCCTAGCCCTCTTCGTTGCTTCCATAACAGGGTCAGCTGCGTGACGCTTAGAACGAACGGCTCTTTTCCCAAGCCGCGTAGCACATCGAGCCTGAACCACCTTTAAGAATTCCTCCTCGGGCTCTTTGGGGATCTCGGGTGCAGGATTTCCCCTGGTCACCGACCCCATAGGATAACCGAGCAACATGGGAGCCGTACGACTCGCAGGATCCGGCGTAGGTCCAGGCCCCCACCATTTCCAAAGAGCTAACAGAGCCTCTACATTGGGGGCGCCGAGGTCTGGCATGATGGGAGCATTGGTCGCCGGTCCAGGAATCTGGTGTCCCGCACAACCCCATGCACCGGAAGCAATTACAATACCAAGATTACGCTCTTTATTGGTATCCGGCAAACCGATAACGAGCCGGCAAAAGGCACGCAGAGTCTTCAAATACGAGCTGCGACGCTCAAAGCTCAGACTATAGACTCCAAAGACGTCCTTCAGTTCAATCGGTATTCCGGACAACTCCGATAGCCTTTGGATACCATTCAGAGTACGGTAACCATTTAGGGCCAGTTGGGCCGGAGCAATTTGGACGGCCTCAAAGAACGAAGCCACCCAGTTTGTAAAGGGCAGTCGAAGACCCCCAGTGAAGAATGCCGAAGAACGCACGGCCACCTCGCCGGCAGGTACAAATCCCAGCACCTCCTTGTCAGAAATAGGAAGCCGGATATGTATGTTGTCAGGTATTCCGGCGAGTTCTTTAAAATCCTTCTCCACGAATTTGCCAACTTGGGCCACACTTTGGGTCAAAATTTCCTATACAAAGATCATCAAAAGTCCATCAATATCCTAACCAAATACACAAACCAGAACCACATCAATAGAACGAGAGCCACCACCCCCCCCCCCACGCACATTATATCAGAATCATCAGACATATATAGCTAACCTGAACCATATACCAACGACACACCTATGACCGCAACGACAAATCAAATACAACTCTTAAAAGAGGGAAAGGGGGAGAACGGAAAATCACTTACAGTTATCATTATGAGCAAGCAAGCGCGAACAGCAGCAAGTCTTCCAACAAAAACACGAAACCCTAGATCAAGCGGCCGAACTCTTTTCCTTTTTGGCGGGAAGAATATGCTTTAGAGAGAGAGATATTTTCTTCAGCGAATTTTGTGATAAAAATAAACAGGACTACTTGGCACAATAAAAAGGAGTGGAGTCACAAAAGGAATAAAATAATAACCGTCCTTTCGTGTCACAGAGGTTTATCTTTTTCCAACCATACGAAAGTCAACAACCGCTGCTCTTTTTAATATTTCAACGCTCCAGATTTCGCCACGTCAGCGCATATCCCACTACCCAAGGCAGTTCCATCATTACACCTAAATAAACGGCCAGTGGACCCTACCATGAAAAGCTTCCCACATACGCTACCAATTTTATCACACCAAGAATGTCCCCCGATAAAGTTCCTCGACTCCCAACCATTTCTTACCCAAATGACATACCGAACAAGGTGCACGAAGACCGTTTCTAGCTTGATGGCAGGGAGCATCAAGTCTAACAACGCTCTCCGGGGGGATAACCGGGCATATTGTTCGATGTATGCTCAGAGAAAAAAGAGAGAAGCAAGCAGGAAATAAAATAGGACAGAATCAAATGCAAGGCAAGTTTTATTCATCCACAAAGGGGGAAACACAAACAATACAACAGAAAAAGAAAATACACACATCCTACTTTTTCGAACTATCCCCCATAGCAACATCCCTCTTCGCCAAAAGTTCCTCCAGACGCTCCTTCTCCCTAATCAAACGAGAAATCGCCATCTCAGCCTGTTTCAAGGCGTAAGACTGAGACTCGCATTTTTGCTCGGCCTTGAAACGAGCAGTGCCCTCCTCGTCCCAATATTGTTTAAACCTCCTCGCTTCAGTCCGAGCACACATGAGATCATGTTTCAGCCATGACATCTCAATTTCTTTTAGTTGAAGAGGAGTCAAATCCTCCTCCCCAAAGCCAGGGGGACGGGGTAGCAAAAAGGTAGGCTCCTCTTCCATAAGGGCTTTCTTTTTGGAGGCAGACCTAGTGATGGGAGCCATCTCACGCAAAAGCAAATTATTAAACAAGAAGAGGTAGAAATTGATAATGAGATACACGCAATATGGAGCATTTATAGAGAATCAGAAGGCACAAAATACGAAGCGTTACAATGGTTCACAAGACAGGCACGAGATACGAAAAGATACAACTGATTCATCAAATACAGAAGGTAAAACACAAATGGCAAAAGGGGAAATGCATAAGAAAAACCAGCCCAATCTAAGGATCAATGGGTGGAAAAACCGAACTGCCAGACCGAGAGAAAGCAAAACGAGCAGAACAATTCAACCGAGCTTGGTAGGAATCGTTCATGGCGACCAAATCGTCATTCTCCGAGGAGAGCCTGTTGTTTTCCGTAGTAAGAACCCTGACGCGTTCCACGAGCCGAGCATTCTTTACCATTATGTTAGCTAGGCCTTGAGGAGAGTTGTCAAACTCATCTTGAGAATGGTCCCAAATTTCCTCGGCATCATACCAGGAGTTGGCCAGATGGTTTCTCTGCAGCAACAAGTGATCGAGCTGGCGACTCAGTACCGAAATCTCGGTCCACTTCACTGTCTCTTCGGGATAAGAGCCGAACAAGCTCAAGGCCAAAGCGCCATACTCTTTCTCAAGCCTTGCCATCCGACTGCGGACCCGAGATACCTCAGTATCCAAGCCCTTCATCTGAGCATGATATCTCACCACAGGTCCAGACATTCTGTGAAATTGTTTAGTATGGAAGAAAATAAAAGGCTAAGGAAGAGAGAAGCAGAAAGCGCCTGATAAACTACCCAAGAAAAGAGGGTACTTATAGAACGAAGAGTATGATATTTTATGACCTTGCTTGGGAAATTGCATATTTCCTGACATGCTGGTGGGGGGCATGTGCATTTCCTGACCTACTAGGGAGCCTGCACATATGTTTGACAGTGATGGGGACATCTATTGACATCTGAGACTACAGTGCAGAAGAAATAAAGACGAGATATTCAAAGATCTAGATTCCAGACAAACAACAAACCACAGGTACAATATAAAAAGAAAGGCAAAAAGAAAAGGGCAAAAATACTTTTCATTAATGAAGATGGAATACATCATTGTTCATTACATCAAAAGACAATATTACATCGTGGTCAATTACATCCGAGATAAAAACCTATTACATCCGAAAAAATCTATTACATCCAAGAAGAGCTAGTACAGAAGATCAGGCAAAGGATCAACTATGCCAGCTGACCAAGTGAACAGGAGACGCCAAAAAGAAAAAGTAAGAAGAAAGAGAAAGGAAAAGCAAGAAGAGGAAAAGAAGAAGAGTGCAAGAAACGAAGGAAAGAAGCATAAAAAGAAAACAAAAAAGGAAGAAAGAAGCGAAGAGGAGGAACATAAAGAAGAAGGGATAAGAAAGAAGAGTCAAAAAGAAAAATGACAAAAACCCTAGATGTAACACAAAACCCTTAGGATCACAGGGCTGATTGTAACATCGTAGTGGTGCAAAAAAGAAGAAAAAGAAAAAGAGTGATGGGAGAGAAGATGAAGAAAAAGAAAGAGGAGGCACAGAAGAAAAACAGATGAGAAGAAGATAAAGAGACGAAGGAGACCGACAAATAAGAAGGAAGTCAATGAAACAAAAAAGAAACGGAAAAAGAACAGAATAAAAATTACGAGAAAACAGAGTATAAAAAGAAAACACGAAAGAGGAAGAGGAAAAAATGATGGAAACGGAGAAAATAAAAAAGAAGAAAAAAGAAGAGATAGGAAAAGAAGGGGAAAGAGCAGGGAAAAACAAAAAAAAGAAGGGGGAAGGTTAGGGGGAAGTCGATCGGTATCGATGAGAGGGCCCGGCAGAGACATCCCTGTCCCTCAGTGTCGGGTTCCCCCTTAGCATCTCATTCTCTTCGACTAGAGCCTGACGAGCACGTCGGCAATAATCCAGTTCGGATCTTAGCCAAGTTAATTCCCGAACCATCTCGGTATGGTGATAACGCATCACCTTCAATTCCTCCTCGGCATCCCTCAACAGCCTTTGTACATGGTTATAGGAGGCTTCAAAGGCCTCCACTTGCAAAGCTAATGCTGATTGGGTGAAAGGACCAGGCATCTTAGGGAAATTATAAGATGAGGGTCTATATATGGGGGAAAATAATATGTTGAGAAGTGTGGATGAAACCATGCTGTAAGCAGGTATTTATAGATCAGCTGTATGAGGGCTGGGATTGAGAGTCGCAACCATTCGCCAATGGGTATTCAGAAGCGATGGCACTCAAAAGAGGTGACTGTTCAAGAAAAACGTTTGGATTCCCAAAAGATTCTAAAGAGCGTGAGTAATTAAAAGCCACACCTGTTCAAGAAACGCTTGGATTCTTACCAATATTTAAAGGGGGTAAGTAATAATGGCAACAAAACACGCGTCATTTTTGGGAAGGACAGCGGATCGAATAAATATCCCAGATCTTTTGCGCAAGGCTCAAGAAAACTCTGGTGGATAGGATTTTCTATGCACAAGGCTTAAGAAATCCTATTAGTCCCTAGATGTAAAGAGTAAGAAGGTCCAATGGATAAGATCAAACGCAAGACCCAAGAAAAGCATTAATGAGGCCACAAGCGTGCGCAGTCAAAATAAATCGCATTGGGAAAGTAATTCAGATATAAACAAGAAAAAGAAATCTTTATTGATTGGTTGATACTTCGTTACAGAAGAAGCACAAAGAGGAAATACAATGAAAACAATAAAATCATTTCATAGAAGGGCCCGCTTCATCATTCGGCTTCCTTTTCGACCGAGCATACACTTCCTTAAGGGCCAACTTGTAAGCCCTCTTGGAAGCGAGCTGCCTATCTCTGGAGGCCTCGAGCTCTTTGATCCGGGCACGAGCACGGATACTGTCAAGCAAAGACCTCTGGTGCTCCTTCTCTAGGGCATCCAATCGCTCGTCTAGTTCGGCGGCCCGACGAGCTTCCACTGACAGCCGGGCAACCCTCTTCTCGAGATAACGCACCTTCTGAACTTCCTCTTCCAGACGGGAAACGTATTCAGGAAGGTTGTCACCATACTTTTCAAGAGGAGAAGCCATTTGCTCGTTAATAAAGAATGAACTGCATAAAAGATACTGGGACAGTCCCCTTTTATAAGAAGAAACAAGGAGTAGATCAAAGGTCATCTCGAATAAATACAGCCTCTTGAACTTCCCAAGAGCATTAAAGGCAAATTAACCACAGTTCCAAATCCAATTAAAGTCATCCAAAAAGACATCAAGAAGATAGACAGACAAGAACAAGGAAAAGGAAATATTTTATTAATTCCAAAAACTTTGATTACAACTGAGGAGAAGACTCCCCATCCAAGAGAAATTACGACAGAAATTACAAAAGACTAATTATTTCGAGGAAGAGCCTTCTTCATCGTCATCCGAACTCGGTTTGGACCGAGCGTGCAACTCCTTGAAGGCAAGCTTATAGGCCCTTTTAGCCGCCTTCTGCTTAGCCAGATTAGCCTCGAGCTTCTTTATGTGCTCATAGGCCCAATCCCGATCGGCCATCGTCACATGATGATCAGAATCCATGTCAGACAACCTTTTCTTGTAGTTTGAAACCTTGGCCACGAGTTTCTTATTCGCGGTACGAGATTTCTTGATTTCCGTTTCTAAATATGAAATATAATTAAAGGAGCTCTCACCAGTAGAACCAGAAGAAGCCATTATGTCAAGGGCAAATTAGTAGTAAAATGCCTAATTATGGAGGGAGCACACCCCTTTATAGGAGTTTTCCTCGAAAAAAGATACTAGGATAGGAAACATTAAATGTGCCCCCCTGGGAACCGTCACGAGTCTATTGCGTTTCTCGATGAAGCATTGGGAAAAATAAGACCGAAGTAACGTTCTCGACAAACCGAACATGACTCCCCCGACATGGAAACCACGCCGAGGAAGTCAGGGAGCACTTGATAGAACATAAAAATCAGACCCGAATATTTTTCGGGTCATAATCAACTCACTTTATAAATGGGTATCCAACGCTTAATGGGTCATCTCATATTGGTTATAGGAATTGAGGTGCTACTACCCAAAGCCCAAGCCCAATCAAATGGGGACCCTTGTCTGAGAAATCCCTGGGATGAAGACATTTGTCACTATCCTAGAAGGCGCAGTTGCCTATAAATAGCCCACTACCCCTCCTAGAAAAGGACCAGAAAATCTATCCAAAAAATATAGAGAGAAAAGTTAAGAAAAGGGAGAAACTAACCAAAGCATATCACATCGAGAAACAAACCGAGAAAAGACAGCCGAGCACCGAATAAAAGAGGAGAAAGATCAAGACGAGAGATTAAATAGTTATATCGAGCATAATTGTAAAATCGGAATACGAATCCGAACAAGTGTAGTAGTCCGAACAAAGATAATAATCCGAGCAATAATAAAGATCAGGAAGTATCATTTATTCACGACGATTTGTCATTTTTATCTTCGTTGAAAAACCTAACGCGACCGACCAAAGTTATGGCTTTATCATATATCTAACCTCTTTAAATTATTGAGCGTCATTTCTCCATCATTAAATTTGAAGACTCAATTGCCATAGGGTTGCATTTTAAAGCACCTTCATGTTTAAGACATGAACACCCTACGTTGTTATTTACGGATATAATGAGAAATAAATATCAGTTTCTACATAACGCATTTATGAGATAAATGCTTATTGCCTTCTTTTATATATGTTTCCCCACAACCGACTATCTGCTTCTTGATTTGAAAAATAAATTAAAATAAAATAAAGAGGCAAACTTATACAGATTACTCGAAACGGAAATTTGGCAAAAATTAATACTGCGTCAACTAATATTTCAAATATTGAATTCAAGCTGTTAATTGGAGGCAGAATTATCTTCCCTATGTACACATGTAGCAATAATATATATTCTCATTTAATTTATAAATTTTGTGAACCGGCCTTCTATCTTAAAGGAGAGTAAAACGTCTTATGTACCAAAAAACGACATATTAAAACGTATTGCCACCTAAGCACGTATGATTGAAGGTCGATTCACAAATCTATATATCAAATGAGAAGATCTTAATTAGCCATATATACTAGTACTTTTGGAAAGAATATATGTAAATGAGAATAAAATTGTCAAATACTTAAGTAAAAAACTGTGTATATCATTCATACAAGATCTACGACCAATTTACAAAATGTATAAATCAACTAATAAGATCTTGCACACATTTGTTTATAAGATTTTGTATAACTTTGTTTATACCTGGCCTTTTTGAATCTTATACAAATTAAATAAACTAATGAATCAAAAACATGTAATTAAAGACTTGGAATGAAGTTGAGATCAAATTTGACCAGTGATTTATTCGAAATGCCAGGTTGGCACTATGAATAAATGTTGCACACAATGACATTTTCCTAGTTACGTAGTATACATTCATTTTGGTCTTTTGACATAGAACTCGACCCTCTTTTATTGTCACAAATTATTATACAAAGTCCCCTGAAGCATTTATATGTGTAATGAGGAATTGAGTAGTAATATAAAATGTTATCATTAATTATTAAATTTATTAACTCTTTAACGTTTATAATGAGTCCCAATTCTTACTTGTAAATTTATATTATACCTTTAATAATAATTTTACAATTATGTGTCGTGCAAGTGACATCAGCATATTTTTGGAGGATTAAGTGTATCAGACTCCTAGGGTAGAGCGGAGTACTCAGACTCCTACTATAAAAGTCGTATGATTTAATCAAAAAAAATCAATGGCTTGAACCAAAGCTACAAAACAAATTTTTTAAATAAGAAAAAAAAATAAAAAAAAATAAAACTAACTATTAATTAGATAAAAACTCAATTAAAAATGAAGAATTCTAGTTGAGATCATCGTAAACTTAATTATTAATTAAAACAAAAAAACATTATTAATTTTTTCATCAAACATTATCGGAAAAAACAAACACAATAAAACGAACATTTCACTTCAATAAAAACTCAAATAAAAATGCAGAACTCTAGTTGGTAACATGTTAAATTTAATTGTTAATTAAAATAAAAACAAAAATAAATTTTTTTTTTATCAAACTTATTATTAATTAATCATTATGTCGGATAGTACTGTGTATTTCTTTTATCAAATCTCTCATAGCCTAGAGAGAAAGAAACACCTAGAAAAGATTTAGAAAAACATTCTATGCAATATTCTCATATTAATATATTTCTATTTGGCCCATGTGATCAAAATAAATCAAATCCTGTAGTTGAAATAATCAGAGTTTGAGTACTCCACTTTAGACAATGAGCATGGCTCCCCTTTTTTATTTTTTGGAACATATAATACCAAGGAATTAGATCTCACTCTCCATGCCCTAGATTTACTTCATGATTGACACAAGTTAGTACAACCTTTCCAGATCTTTGTACTCATGTATCTGTATATCATATTACTTTCATACCACATTATAATTTATATACAAACAATTCAATTTTGATCGGTAAATAACTTATATTTAAATTGTCAAAATAATTTTTAAAAAAATTATATCATATAATTTAACATTTGAACCATGTATAAAAAAAAAATTAAAATTTTTTGTTTTGACAATTTAGTTACATGTTTAAGGCCGATAAAAGTTGTAGGAGAGAGATGTGTTGTTGTTGTTGGTTGGCATACAAATCATAATGTGCTACGGATTGAGTATGACTTGTTCAAAATCTAGCTCGTGTTGATGTGTCATACCTCTCTTATTCGACTCTATTAACTAAATGATATTGAATCTATCCAGCTCCTCTATAGTTTGCTACTAATTATGCTCGAATATTTGACAACTCCCTCTAATTTGAACATTTATGAAAATAATAATCAAAGAGGTATTTCTGTGATGTGCATAAGATATCATTTCTTGAAATTAAAATTATTTATGGAAGTATTTGGTTCTCAGTTTCAATATCATTCTTTATTTATTTTCGTTTGCAAGTTAATTTTTTTTACTTATACTGCTCTTTATTTTATGTCATGAGATTTCTTGATAATTTGCCGGTCCCAGCAAAACTCGATTGATCGAGTAGGATTTGAGTCAAGCCAAAATTAGGCTTCATCAATAATGCCTGTATATTAAAAACATAATACTTCTTCGGTCTCAAATTATAAGGATGAATATGTATACTTGTAATTTTGTAATACAAATTTTGTGTTATTTAAACGTCGAAATTATAAATTTCAAAAGTTAATCACATAGTTAACATGCTAAATTAAATAAATAACTTTTAAAATTTACAATTCCGATATTTAAAGTGCACCAGTTTTGTGTTGCAAAATTACACGTATTTCTATTGTTTCTTATAATTTGAGACGGAGGAAGTATTGATTTAATCAAATGATCTGGAGCCCTTAACAAGTCGAACATAAGCTGAGACTCGCATAGTTTACTAAGCAAACCCTACATACTTGTTCATGCGCATTTATCGAGCTAAACACTGAGTGTGTTGGTAAACAAAGGCATGTTAATATTAAATAAATAATCAACATAGAAAAGTGAGTAGTATGATAATTCATATATACTGTATATTTATTCGTTCTCACTGTTGGTATTTACTATAGTGATGGCAATGCTAATTGCTCTGCCTACTCAAACACAAATATAGAAGTAAGAGCCAGCCTTGAGGTAGATAGATATACACACTCCACCACCATATCATTTCCTTAACCTTCACGCCTCCATTTATTTACTCTCTCTCTCTCTTATATATATATATATATATATATATATATATAAATTTATTTAAAAACTTTACAATATTTACACTTTGTTTGTATTTTATACATCACATTATTACCCCCATTCCTCCTATTTAAAACTCACTTCACTCTCACACTCTTATCCCCACACTCTCTATTCTTAAACCCTCTCTCTACCTAAAACCCACAATTTAAATTCTCTCATAAAAACTAAACTAAACTAAACTAAACTCTTCTATTTTCACTCCATAAGGAAAATAATAACTTCAAAACACAGTATATATAGGAACAAACCTTTTCTACTCTAGAGCAGGGAAAACAAACAGAGGAGTAAAATCAGAAACAGAGTTTTCAAGTTTTTCCATCCATTTTCCCCATTTCCCATATTTCTCAAGGGTAAAATAAAACCAAACAAGAAACTAAGCAATTTTCAAGAATTCATCTTTTCTTGAAAAATGAGTGAATCCAAAAAAAGGATCGAAGTCGAGGGTCCGATAATCATAGGTGCTGGACCTTCGGGATTAGCAGTATCGGCTTGCCTAAGTCAAAGCAACATTCCCTCTCTCATCCTCGAGAGAAGCGATTGTATCGCCTCTCTTTGGCAATACCGAACATACGATCGCCTAAAGCTCCACCTTCCTAAAAAGTTTTGCGAACTCCCCCTCCTCGGGTTCCCCAAAAACTACCCAAAATACCCCTCAAAAGCCCAATTCTTGTCCTACATGGAAACTTACGCGCAGCATTTCAATATCAAGCCGGAATTTAACCAAAATGTGGAGAAAGCGGTGTTTGACAAAGGTTTAGGGGTTTGGGTTATAGATACGCAGGATCGTGTGTATGTATGTAAATGGATTGTGGTTGCAACGGGGGAGAATGCAGAGCCTGTTGTACCGGATATAGTTGGGATTGAGAAATTTAAAGGGGATGTTTTGCATACAAGTGTTTATAAGAGTGGTTCTGTTTTTGAGAAACAGAGGGTTTTGGTGATTGGATGTGGTAATTCTGGTATGGAGGTTAGTTTAGACCTTTGTCGACACAATGCTAGCCCGTATGTCATCGTTCGAAACTCGGTAAGCCCTATTGTTCTTTTATTTTTATTTTTACTCTTGAATGTTGAACTCGAGCAATGGAAAAGGTAGAAGAAATAGTTTTTGTTTAAAAATTTTGATACTCTTTTTGTGGAATTTTAAGTGAAATTAGTTGAAATCCTTAAATATCTCAGTTTCCAAGTTTTGAAATAGTACACTGACATTTTTTTAGATTTTTCAGAAAGTTTGATGTGTAGTGAGATTAAACTTATTTTTAGTAACTTTAATTGAATGAGCTTATTTGCTTAAATGGAACGGAAAAGCATCCCCTGATTCTTTTAGCATGTTTAGTAATTGTATCTAAACCACCAAACACACCTTTATATATAAACTATAATCTCACTATTTTGTATTTTACCCCTTTTGTTTATGTCTTTTTGTGTTTATACCAATGTAAAACGCAAAAAAAATGAATTTGGTTATTTACAGAACTATTCAAGTTCACTTGGACATTCTTTTACATTATTCAAATATTTCGGGAAGAGTAGTGAAATTTAATTTTGTTACTCTGGTCAAAGATGAAGAGAATGTTTATAGGTTTGGTAGCTTTAGGTGCTAGGCTTTGGTTCTGTTTTCGAAATCTTTCACCGTTTTATGATAATTTAGGTGTTAGAGGGTGGTTGGATTTTCAGAATTTCTCATTTATGTATAAATTAAATTTATGGTACATTAGCAATCACGATAAGAATTTCGTTACAGTGATTTTTTGAAGGGATGAATCTTACTATTCTTGTGTTTACAACACTATTAGAATAATTAAACGTGGTAGTCCTTGTGTTTGGAATTTGGATTGAAATGTAACCCAACAGATTCCAAAATATCTTCTCAGACCTTACTACTTCTATTATTTACTTATATTAAAATTATTGTTTAAAAATAATCATTTAACTATATTTATCTTTTCCAGATACCTGCTTTTTAACCGAATTGTATGTTCCTAGCCAAAGTTTAAAGTTGAGTTATATACAATGCATGTGTTACCTATTTGGGTGCTAACTTTGTTGTTTTAGGTACATATACTTCCTAGGGAGATGTTTGGCTTTTCAACTTTTGGAGTAGCAATGGCACTTCTTAAGTGGCTACCTTTAAGGCTTGTTGATAAATTTCTCCTGCTTGTGGCTAACCTCATACTCGGAAACACCGACAAAATGGGGCTACGAAGGCCCAAAACCGGACCACTCGAGCTCAAAAATGCCACTGGAAAAACACCCGTCCTAGACGTTGGAGCCCTTGCACAAATAAAAGCCGGAAAAATCAAGGTAAAACATATTAATATAAAGTAAAAAAAGCCAAGCCAAATGAACCATGAATAATAAGTCTTAAGGTTGCTTACAATCTACCCTTAAATATCAGTCATTCTATTTCTTTAACACTTTGCTCCACATTCTGCCAATAATTACAAAATTGTTAGAAGAAGGTGAAATTAAATAATAAAAAAATAAAATAAATTTGTTGTCATGTATAGGTTGTGGAAGGGATGAAAGAGATAACAATGAAGGGTGCCAAGTTCATGGATGGACAAGAAAAGGAGTTTGATTCTATAATATTAGCAACGGGTTATAAGAGTATTGTGCCGAGTTGGCTCAAGGTATGCATAACAAATGTTGTCACATACATCTAATTCATTGACAATATTGTTTTATCTGTATTATGATACTCTAAAGTCACTTTCACACTTACACTTGTAGTACCCTACAAAACGCTTCTTATTAAAAAGAGAAAATCTGATGGCATCTGTTTGGACTGTTACCCTCTCTATGTAATTTCCCCTCCCACAAACTTAAAATTTTGTTCGAATGTGATGTTGTGTAGCTATCATCACTTACTTCCTCTCTTTTTTCTTCTGAATGTTTTCTCTTTTGTTTTTCACTTCTTACTTTTATTTATTGACATTCTTTTGATCAAGAAAGTATCACCTAAAATTATGACTACATAAACTACTACTAGTACTACTTTCTTTTCGGAAAAAAAACTACTACTACTAACAAAAACTTCTGACTACTTGTTTCTTTTTGGTCCTTAATGATTTTGATGTACGTACTTGTTTTATTGTCCAACGTTTAGGGAAAATATTAAATGGACCTGTTTCTTTTTTGAGAAAATGGACCAAGCCAACAATTTTTGAAGTCTTAATTTTGTGATGGTTCCTTACTAAGATTCCACAATCAATTAACGGGCTACTGAATATTTACTGATTGATTTACTCAACATTTCGTTTAGCTATTCAACTTAGTCCATGATCTTTATGAGTTGCTAGAAAATCATAGATATTGTAATTTTTAATCGTACACTTCATTGATAATCATGAATGATTGTAAACGCATTAAACGATTAATACTAAAGTAACAATGCTGATAATTTATCTTAAACGATTACTTATTAGATGATTCTAAAGTAATGCAGATAATTTTCCTTTGTTAAAACACAAACAAAGCGTATTCTTTTGCCAAAATTTTATCTAGGGTAATAGGAAGACATTATTTACCAAAATGAACAAGAAACAAATTGTTATTGCAACCTATTTACAGATTTTCTTTCCGCTATTTTCTCTTTGCTTTTTTTGTAGATCTCCTATGAGCTGTTGCTGAATGGAAGTTCATTTTTAGTTCATATTGCATTTAGTAAAATTTAATAACTTATTATATATCAAAATGAAATGCAGGGTTGTGATTTTTTCACTGAGCATGGTCTACCAAAAACCCCATTTCCCAACAGCTGGAAAGGGGAAAATGGATTGTATGCTGTAGGGTTCACAAGAGGAGGCATACTTGGCACTGTATCAGACTCCCTAAACATAGCCAAACATATTACCCAACAGTGGAATAAATCCTTCTGTAATTCCAATATTATTTCTCCTGACGCCCTGACAAATATCATTTGATAAGAAATAGTATTAATAATCCGATAAACCAATAATCAATTGGGGTTTTAATATAAGTTAGAAAAGTGATCGTTTCTTTACTTATTAGCTTGTTAATTTTTATTTTCTTTCTTTTTTCCGCTTATTTGGTCCCATTTGTAAATTAACCAATTTTGAGCCCGGGGAATGTCTTATATCCTTTTTTAGATGTGTGTGCTCGTATGTATAGTGTTATTGGTTTTATAAAAAAATTACTAGCTAAATATAATGCTTTTTTTATTTGGTGTAATCATAAATTCAATCGTTTTACTTAATTTATGTTGTTTCAAGTTTATACCATTGTTAAGATCAATGTACAAGCTAAGCAAGTTAAAGATACAAGCTACGCTAGACATTCTGCAAAATCTAGCCCTTCTACACTTGTATTGCAAATATTTATTTATTTTATCGTCAACTCCTCACTTTAAATTATAGTACTAATGGTTGTATGTATATTCAGATTATAGTACTCCTATTAGACAAACGGAGACAACTCATATCAATATTACAATTTACAATTTACTACGAATGTAACCATGTAAAGACATGAAAATGCTGAAAGTAACGGTGAATCGGGGAATATGCAAGGCCTACGCTTTTGACCTTCAAAACAGTAAGTTGCTTGATTTTGTAATGATAAACTAAATTTAGAATCATATTTTACAACATATAAATCCTAAATTTTAGAACATAGTGGGGACTCTTTTTCAGAATCCAAATCTTCTACCACATTTATCTACCTCTTGCGTGCCCCCTTGCTTATTTTATCTAAAAAAAAATTCTAAAAAACTTGAAAAAAATTATACAATTACTATAATACATGTATCAGTACATTCCAATAATTATTTTTAAAATAAAATCCACACAAAATTTATTTTGGAATAAATGTATAAATTATTGTAAATTAAACATTGAATATTAAAAAAATTGTCTAAAATAATATTATTTTCAAATGTTTTAAAATTTGAATATAATATAATATAAAAGTTTATAAACTTGCGGTATAAATTGTGAAAATTTAAAATTTAAGTGAAAATAAACAAGGAGACACGGAAGGGATAGAGAATATGAGATATAAGATTTGGACTTATTTTTTCATATATCAGGAATGTTTTAGTCTGTACATCTAAAGACGATCAAAAGATATATAAATCCCTAAAAGGAAAAGAATATCTTTCTTATGATATGAACATGATAAATATGACCCTCATAGTCCATACAATTTATTTTTTCCGGTTGTCACTTATAAATTATACAGACGATAAACTTGTTTATCATACATCAAAGAGAATCTTATTTTCCAGGATACCATTGGATGGAGAACTGAGTGATCAAGTTTATTGGTGTATTGTATAATTAATACGTCTCCTTATATTTATTTTTACTTTTTTGAAATAAATTACATTTTCTTCTAAGTAATTATTGTTTAAAAATTAAACTAATTTTAAAAAGCAAAATAGATAGTAAGTGAGGATCACTTGTGCAGCTTACTGAAGCCAATTAATATGCATTCTTAATTAGTACAACTACTCAGCTCTACTCGCCGTATTAACTACTACTCTTAACATTGGATTTTGCTAAAGTAGGGTACAGTTCATATCTCCGTTGACCTGTATTTAAGACAACTACTTTGGGAATTCACTTTCATTTTAGTTTTGCTTTTCGGATAATTATTAAAATACCACCAAAGGTATTAATTAACTATTAACTACTTTGGTTATTTTATCAATTTAGTCGTTAAGGTTAAATATTTTTTTATGTATCAATATTATAAGTGGTCAAATAAGTTATTTTCCAAGGAATTCACCCTAAGTTCCGCAATATTAAGATAATTTTTATTTATTTATTAATTTCATTTCATAATTATTAGGTAAGAATATTAAATATATTATATTTAAATAAATATTTTTTTTCAGCAAACTGTATCTTGTAACATCCCTTTACTAACAAATATATTAAAGTAATTTTTGTAAGTCCACACAATATCAAGAATATTAAGTACTACAGAACGAATTAATACGTATTCCCAAAAAAAAACTAATTAACCATGCAAGACGTTCAACCATTGAAATATTTTTTTTCTTCAAATATTTTTGAAAAACCAAATTAGAAAAACATCATCTATTGGTACATACAGTGCGGGCCGCTAGTGCAGCTTGTCCGAAACTAAAAAAATTCGGTTGCCCCAAATTATGTATTTTTATGTAAAAAAGAAAATGAATGGAGAGAAGAATTGAACTCATGGTCATTAATTATATAATATTATGTATTGTATTATTAACCACTCCACCACTAACAATTATAATAATTTTTATTGAATTATTTTTAAACATTCTAATAATTAGATATTTGGGCTTAGAGGATTGCCCTTTAAAAAAAATTGGATTCTTACCTAATAATGCCTAATAATACAGTCTTACTGGACTATCACATGGGGCCGCCCCTGATACATATATTCAAAATCCAAATTGATTGAAAGGTAAATAAATAAATGTCACGACCCATTTTGAGAAAATTGGATGATAAAAGGAATCATGCATGCTTATTATTTGAATTTTCCAGAAGTTGAAGTTAAATGAAAGATCATATAATGACCCACCTTGATAATCGAGATATTCAGAATAATAGGAGTATTGTAGTAGTTACTAGGGGCGTGGTAAACAATATGGAAAAATATTAAACCGTATTTAAAAGTAGAAAATAGGGGAGGTTAGTCCAATATGATGTATGTGAGAGGTGATTATTGAGACAATGATGGGGCTCTGACCAATTGAGTGTACGACCTATGATGTACAACTGACACTTCTCTGCTTTGCTGATGCAATCATCTTACGTTCCACGTTCTCTCTCTCTCTCTCTCTCTCTCTCTGCAGATCCCTCTTTATTAACCTTTTACTGTATCTATTTGTGCCGCCATAATACACCAATAATACTAATACTCGTACTCAATTAGGGTTGCAAATAACTCATTTACAATCTCCTCTTCGATCATGTACCACTAACCACGGGCGACTTGCTAATTGGTTTGGAAAAAAAAAATGACAGACAACATCTGACTATATTTGTTATATAATTGGTACTCTCCGTTCCTATTTAATTTTTCATTATGAAACTACGTGCAATTTTGATCGGCCAATAAATTATATCAAAATTATCAGAATGTAATTTTTTAAAAAATTGATCCTATAGTTCAAATGTTCAATTATATTATTATATTTAAAAAAAAAATCATTTCGACAATTTTGATAAAAGTTATAAACCGGTCAAAATTGCATTTAGTTTCGTAGTAGATAATTAAATGGGAACGGATGGAGTAGTTAAAATAAAAATATTAAACACTAATTTGTTTACAATGTGTTGCAATAGATCAAATGGTTGATTAGTTTGGTGTTTTAGATAGAAGATCATGAGTTCGAAACTCTTTAGTTATAATTTAATTTTGTTTTTATTTTAATTTGTATTTATCGAGTAACAAACAAAATTCGAGTCTTATGCATTTCGTGATACCGGCCTGTCACTGCACTGAACTCAACACCAACAAAATAATAAGGCTTGTGTTCTGACTGTGGCTCGTTTTATTTATTTAATTATTTTTTCATATGTATATTTATGCTTATAATAAATGTAAAAGTTATAATATACAATATTGATCATCGATAAATACTATTTCTCTTTAGATTTTTAAGACTAAATCAATTTTAATTTAAAGTCACAACACTTATACTTCATCCGTATCCGTTCCAATTTATTGGGTCTATATCTGAATATCAAAATTTTAAGGAGACACATGATGACTTTACTTTTTTGGTTTAATTTACACATTTGCAGTAATCTATAATAATTGGTTTAGTTTTATTGTTTTGAAGAAAGGGTAACAAAGTAAAATTTGATGAGGTTATATACTATTTTGGAACAATATCGTAATAGTTTGGGACTTCTAAATAAGGAATACTAGCCAAATCAATTGAGACGGATGGAGTATGTCTTATGGATTATCTTATCATATATTTATCTAAATAAATAAAAATTATCTAACGAAACAAGGATAAGCGTGTCTCGTGAACAGACTCGGTTCGAACTCATCCTCAACTACACCCAAGAACTTGACAAGAGTTAGGTCGGAAGCATTCCCAAAAGTCGGGACGGGAATTATTTGGGTAGGAATCGGTTGGTGAGGCGGTCGGGATTGGGATTTCGGTTTCTCCCCTAACATACATACATACATGCATATTAGGGGTAAAGGAGACAGGGAGCGGAAGATGCAGGAGACGGAGTGACGTAAAGAAATCTCAATAATTCTTTATAAGAACAAAAACGGGAGACACATACACAACTTTAAAACCAAAATTCGAAAAAGAGGCAGGACGACGGAGCGGGGAGGGGTAGCATTAATATTTTTGGGATGTACGTATATTACAAAGCGTTATTTTATGGGGTTGCAAAACTCATTGTTATTAAAATATTTTAAACTAGTCCTATAGAATAAATAGTGTTTTCGTAAATTGTATGATCAAGAGTGAGCCACTTTGTTCCTTATTAGCTGGTCCATGAAAATAGAGGATATTTATAGACTTAATAGTCCTCAAAAGTGAGACTTGAGATGTTCCAAATCATACAAGCTTATATTATGAGAATAAAATTTGAAATTTAAAGCGGAGGGTTATAAATGTGTATTGATTATGAGAGAAAATGAGATCTAACATTACACGCTTGCATTCAAAAGCAAGCACACGTTACGGTGGAAATTTTACGTCACACTTAATTCCCAACTTCCTTTTTTGTCTTTCTTTTGCTCTTCAGTCCTCACTTATATCCACTGACCATTTGCAGATACACTCGGAAATGGCAGATTCTATAATTAACGTTACATTTATTTAAATAGTATAAAACTGAACTAGCTCTACCGGTATATAAAAATAAGTACTCTTTTCGTTCTGAAATAAATGTATTGTATTCTATTTTGTACGTTCCAAAATAAATGTCTACTTCAATTTTTTAGTAAATTTTCTCTTTTTTATTTTTTAAAATATCTCTTTTCATAGTTAAATCATATCAATTAAGTTTACAATTATAATCTCATTATAAGTAAAAAATAGTTTTTGTTTGAAAATTTTGATTTTTTGATTCTTTTTTATTGAATTTTTTGGTAAAATTGGTTCAAATTCTTAAATAACTCAGTTTTCGAAACATGACACTTATACTCGGACGAGGGAGTATACAAACTTGCAAAAGGGGTAATTCCTCAACAGTGATTGCTAGCTGCTCACAAACTTTTTATTAAGCCGCGGTTTATACACTAAATTTCATTACATTTCAGTTGAAAAAAATATATTAAAAGTTTAATTAGCTTCGTAACGTTTTAATCTCTTATTCCTTAAACTTAATAATTCAACCAAATACTAGATTATCACAATTAGTGATAAATACTCAGATAGATGCGTAAATATACATTCGAAAAAACCAAAAAGTAATCAAATTATTTACATTTTAATATGCTTCACGACCTTTAATCTCCATTTTCTGTTACTTAATAATTAAACACATAAATATATAATTAAAAAAAAAATAGAAAGAGATGTAGAATTGCATATATAGTTGAATTCAATAATAATTGGAAGGGGAAAACTTGACATAAAAGTACATTAATATGGAGAGAGACACGGAGTTAACACGTGAAGAATGAGAGAGAAAGTAGAGATAGAAAGAGAGATTTCTAGATCGAATATGAACACACAAAGAGATAGATAGATAGAGAGAGCGGGTGAGAGAAAATGTAATCGATATGGTCAATGGGCAAAACAATTGAATCTATATATATGTTTATACGTTTGGTTTTCATGTTTTTCATGTATCGATAAAATATCCGTTCATTCGGGATTCAGAGTAATTTAAGGGAGTATAAAAACATTTCAAAACTCTTCTACACACTTAGTCATTTCATTTTACGGTTTTATATTTGAGAATCCTTGATAAATTATCTCAGCTAATGATACACTTAATATGAAATGTTTTTAGAGAACTAATTAATTAAGGGACCAATTAGGAGTGGAACATCAAGAACAATTTTTTTTTACCGAAATGACGAAAAAAATTTCACTTTAGTGTCCTGTATTTTGCATGAATATTGATCTAGTGACCTGAATTTACAAAATTTTAATTTAGTGACCTAGCTATATTAAAATGATTGATTTTGTGACCTTTTTAACTTCACACGTTTTAAATAATTACAATTTAGCCAATATAATTTAGAAATTAATAGAAAAAACCACAGATTTGTTAAAAATGATAATTTTAACTCTTTTACAGTTTCTTTTAAAAGGCACATTTTCTAATAACTAATTTTTTTTAATAATTTTTTCCAAAAAAATAGGAGTTTCTTTGAAAAAAAGTTGTTTATTCTGATTAAAACATATTACTGATTTTTTCCACTTTGCCAATAAAATTATGTCTCAAACATATATTTTTTTTAAATTGTTTACTTAATAGAAATTTTAATATAAAAAAAACAACTTTGCAGAAAAATTTTATTGAATTCAAAATTCTCCCAATGATTCAATAGCTTGTGAACAGTATATTTTAATTTTAAATTTTTGCAAAGATGTGAAATATACTGATTAAATTTTTAAAAGAATTACTAGTTTATATAAACAATACAAGTAAATTTATTTTATTTTAAAATTTATTTTATTCCCTAAGGATTTTGTTTAATACATATTTTTTTTCCAAATTATTTCAAATTTAACAAAAATGCTTGCTTTATTCAAATTTTTGCAAAGATGTGAGACATAATGTTATCAGTAAAAGGGAAAAACTTTCAGTAATATTTTTTAATCATGGTATGTAACTTTTGTTTTGAGAAAAACTCCCACTTTATTGTTTGAAAAAATATTTATTTTAAAGAGAAATTGGTTATCTAAAAACGTGTTTTTTTAAAGAGTTAATTTTGTCAATTTTAACAAATCAGTGGCTATTTTATTAATTTATAAATTATGTGGGTTGGATTGTAATTGTATAAAATTTATGAAGTTTAGTAGGTCACAAAATCAACCATTTAAATAAACTGAGGTCACTAAATCAAAATTTTACAAAGTCAGGTTACTAAATCAATATTTATGTGTAAAACATAGGGCACAAAAGTCAAATTTTCCCGGAAATGACGACGTGACTTAGGTATTTTGGTCATAAAATTTGGGTGTCCGATTGATATGATGTTATAGTATAAGATCCTTTACTTTTAAAATATATATCCAACTCAATCGTCTAAAATTGGTTCGTGTAAACCATATTAGAAAAAAAAAACACTTAGACGCTTCTTCATGGTGTGTGATTGGGAAAAGATTTGCTTGGAATTAATCAAGTACAGAGTAAATAATAAGTAATGTAATTATTTTAAAATATCAGATCTTTGAATCCTTATACAGTTTCTTAGTTAAGCATTTTGTATAATACTCTTGTAAACCGAAGTTTTATGCTCTCCCATGAATTCTTCAATTCTTCTATAATTATATATATATATATATATATATATATGAAGATTTGCATTAATCAAATTTTGATTTGAACTGTTTTTACGAAAAAGTGTTTAACTTGATGTCTAAGTTGATGTTTATATAACTTGTTCATATATATATATATATATATATATATATATATATATATATATAAAGCAAAATCAAGAAAAATTGAGTTCGATAAATTTTGTCTAGTTTTTATAAAAATTTTCTCACTCTTTTCTATTAATTACATTATTACACTCGATTCATAAAAAATAGATAAATAAAAACTAATGACATTTCCACTCCCTCTTAAATAACATGTTTACACCTTTACCCTAAATTTCTCTAAATTATTCTTAAATTGTTTTCTATCATTTCATTTAAATATGTGTCGTATACGCAACGTGGGTGCATGATTTGCTAGGGTAAGAGTGTAATAATGTATGTTTATTCAGGATTATATCAAATAAATTGTTACTTTGGACTTGAAATTCCCCTAATAATCAAATAAAGTGTTATGAATTTTCCTTTGAAATCATGTTTCTTTAAAAATCTATTCAACCCAATTCCATTAAAGAGGTTCCCTAAAACCAATTTTTCTAATATAAAATACATGACCGAAATGGGTTTCTTAACGTTTTTGGTTATAAATGATTAAGATAATTTTTTTTGACTAATATTAGTCTGATTGATCATACCAATTCTCAAAGAAACACAGGACTGCTTGTGACTAGGGCCGTAAATGAGATAAGTTGTTTGTGAAACCGTTCGTTTTCGGCTCGTTTAATGTTCGGTTTATGTTCGTTCATTTATAAATAAACACGATAATGAACAAACAAGAATATAGTGTTCGTCTATTAAATGAACTGAACATGAACATGTCTATATTCGGTTCGTCTAAGTTCGTATTCGTATAACTATATATAAAGTTTGATAAAATAAAAAAATTAAATTTATTAATGATGTAACAAAAACTAATATCACTACACAATTAATAAACTTATTTATGCTATAATAATATAAATGATGTGTTTGTATTATTTTAAATTTATTATGATAATTTATATCATCATACTTTTATCGTTAAGTGTTCAGCTTGTTAAAGTAATCATACGTATGTAAAAAAAAATTATACAATATATAAACTTAAAGTTATATGTGAACTAGTTTATCGTAGTTAACAAAATAGTAATATATGATAAAATTAAAATATATTTTAAAAAGAAAGAATATTTTATTTTTTTTCAATTATTGAATGTTTTTGAAGAAATTATATGTTCACGAACAGCTCGTATTCGGCTCGTCAAATGTTCGGTTTATGTTTGTTAAACGTTCATTTGTATTTAAATGAACATGAATAAAAGTTTTAGTTCATGAAAAGAATATTGTTCGGTTGGGTTCTTATTATTTACAGCCCTACTTGGGACGAAAGAGACATGTCCAATTGGACATGCAAGTCCATATATACGGAGGAGTTTCAAATCTCAAGTAACGAGGTTAGTGTTAGACTTGGTCATAATTATTTTTTATGTAATATGTGAATTTGTAACGTAAAATACTCGACTTAGTTGAAACAATTTAGAACTTTGTGTATTGGTTTCCATCATATTGCATATATCAGTTATTTTAAAGACAAAGGTTGTAACTATATATATGCATCGTCATTACCGTTTTAGATATTTGGACTGTAATTCCTCCACCAATCCCTACACCATCAACTGGGACGAGAGAGTAATAGTAAATTAGAAAGTGACTACAAACAATAATATAATATAATACCTTTAGGAAAACATATATAAGAGCAACCATAAAATATATATATATATATTATATTATATTTTTATAGATTTTAAATTGAATAAGCACTTGTGAATTTTCTATTTATGCTAATTAATGTGAGTACATGTTTTTGGTTATGCAGCATGGTAAACCATATTTTATTCAAGTTATCCAGTATGCATGCAAGCATAGATTGGCATGATATGGCATGATAATGTACTGATCAAAACACTGATGATGCATGCATGCAATATTGTCATGCATACAAATATATGTTCCACACAGAAGACAAAACCGATTATTCATATCCTGTCATTTTCAATTATTTGTTGGAAATTCGTGGAAATATAAGTTCTGGCTCTTTCTAAACATTACCAAATCTTTTGTAGGGGTAACATTTTTCGTCCTGGAGTTCGGTGTTTGTATTCAAAATCAGATAATTTTTAAACAAAATTAAGAACCATATATATATATGACATGAAATGAAATGAAACCACCACTCAGAACTGACATGTCAATAGTGAATGTTTATCACCAAAACGAATGGTCCACTACTTTGGTTTTATGTAACTAAACTATATATTCAAAACAGCATTTTTATACATACAATTTATATCATTATTTTTTTTTACCAGTTTGATGGTTAAAACACTACTACATATATATATATATAGTCGGTGCATTACTCGGATACTTTTGAACTACTGATAACCCATAAAATCAAGTCGTGTACTTCTACAAGCTGGAATTCTCAGTAAATGTTCCAGAAAGTATTTATCCAGTGCTTCATCTAGAAGAAAAATCAAAAAATAATTCTTAAAATTGTAGAAAATTTCCTCAATTGTGCCATTTATTTTGAATCAAGCTATTCAAAAATTCACTAGGTCGAAGCTGAAATTCGAGTGTGGTATTGAGGGCGAGATCATTGCTCATTTAAGCAAGTGTAGTGTTCCAAACTTTACGTAAATAAATAAAATAATGGTCCAATGCATTAAAAAGATAAAATAAATTACCAATTCGAAAACAAAAGGCAAAAATTAATTAATATAAAGTAGTAATAAAATTCTATAAATTTTATTGATGTCTAAAAAACTTATACAGTCTAAAATAAAGCATGGTAAAATATAACATAATAATACTTAGGGTGAATTGGAATTTAGGGACAATTCAACAAATTGTTTAGATTTTAGGGAGCAACATTTCGAAAAAAGGAAAAAGATTTTGAAACCAGTATGGTGTTTAGGACAATTTAAAAATGGGTCAAAATATTTTTTTTGCTCACTTTCCACAATCATTTCTCTATGTATAATTCACCCAACCTCACTTATCAGTTACTACCGATCAACATCGCCACCACAATCGTCACCATCCCAGGTCGAGCTCTGCAGTCGCACCACTTAAAGCGGTGTCATTGGGAAAAATAAAAATCAATGAGAGGATTTTGAAAATCGGTTTGTTATAAAGTATTTTATTAATCTCATAATCAATCCACGTAATACTCGAAAGATGGTTAAGACCAAATTTTGATATTAGAATTTCATAGAAAGTGTCTCTGATGTACGATTGAAATGTTTTTTTTTAAATCGTGTATTTTTCAAATACTTATCTATCTCAATTTTCAAAACTAGATTTATATATTTTTTGTATATATGAAAAACAACACGACAATGTTTTGAATCTTAAATAACATGACCAAAATACCCCTCTTTTTAACGGTTTTCATCGAAAAAGTAAGTGGAGTTGGATTGAATTGTACTAGAAGTAAACGTTGTGTTAAGTTGATGGTACCAAAATAAAAGTTTGAAACTTTATGGTACAAAAGCGAATATCGCTCATAGTTAATGGTACAAAAGTATAATTATCCATAATCTATAACACTAATGAATCTAACTTATTTTTCGAACAATTAACGAACCGCGGTCTTAATGAATGAAAGGTGTCGTGTTCATGTTCAGTTCGTTTACTTAACAAACATTAAATTCATGTTCGGTTCCTTTACTTAACGAACGAACACTAATCGAGTTGTTAACTAACCAAACACGATATGTTCATAAAACGGTTCAACTTGTTTACCATTGCAGCCTATGAGTATAATCTCCGTCATCAAAAACAATAGAATCCCTCAATTTTGCCGGGGAAAAGCTCCTTGATAAGAATAGAAGACATACCAAGATATAGGAAGAGAAAAGAAGGGTATTGGTGTGGAAAGGAGGGGGACCAAGTGAAATAAAGATGGTGGAGACAAGACGGGAAAAAATACGTTTAGTGTATTGTATTATCAGTTTTTAACGATTTAGGTACTGTACTATCAATTTTAACAATTGAGGTATCAAACTACTAAATTTGTCATAATTGAGGACATACCGTTAAACAAAATGATGAAATTGCATTCACATTATCTTGTCTACCGCAAGATGAGTGCAATTCTATCAAGATACGTCAAATATAGATCCACAAATATGAGATATAGTGATTGCAATCTCGTCGATTTATGCTGGTAGTCTCTTAATTGAACGAAATTTCGTAGTTTGATACCTGAATTGTTAAAATTTATAGTTCAGTATTTAAATCGTTAACCACTATTAGTACGATACACTAAACGTATTTTTTTCCGAGACAAGACTCTATAAGAGAGTTATGCGTTACACTAATATTTAGATGATTTATAAAATGGTACAAAAATATTAGTACATAGTTTTGTACTAATATTTTTGTAACCATTAATTATGTATAGTCATGAGTAAATGACCCTTAAATTAAAAACGAGAAGTACTTCCATGTTCCATCCATTATACTGAACCACATTGAATTTACGCAAATCACACTTGAGAGACCCGAAATACTAAAACAACCTAAAAACCTGCCTGTTTAAAAAAAGGGGCTAACTATAAGAGGAAAGTTATGTCCCTTGCTTTTTTACTTTTCATCAGTCTTACTTCTAGAAAATTATTTTTGTCTGAAATAATGCGGTTATTTGATTTGATACCCACCGACTACTAGAGCTTAATTGCAATTACTGATTTGTTTATTCTTAAGATGTACACCGAGCAACCGACGAATAACTGGTTAGTGCAAGAAGCATTCTATTTGGGGAAAAACTTGTGCAGAAATAAACTCAAATTCCAAGTTATTGCAACAGTTACTTTCGTTGGAATTGATACAGAGCTAAAATTCTTACGCTTTATTTGTAGTTATTTCAAATGGGAAATTTATAAAGAAAACCCATGTTGAGATTTTTCAGTATTGCAGTTTACTGCGAGAAATCCGGATGTTGTAACTATAACTAGCAGACTATCAAAAAGAAAAAGAAAACATGGAAGAACACAGTTACATCGAAATAGATAGTCTCCTAAAGGAATAAATACATTGTTATCTATTACAAATTACCAAGCACTTTAAAAGTAAACTGATATGAAGGAACGAATAAATACATCCCTAAAACAAGAAGTAACTAAAAAAGCTTGAAGCTAATATAGCTAAGAATGATGGGTATTAAGAGGAAAAGATACTTGAGAACAAGAAAATTCCCCAGTAATTACAACATATTTTTGACATGCTTAGAATGCTTCAACCGAATTGCTGCATGTTCCAATTACATCATCATAACCACAGTTTTTTTTACGAAGCCAGGAATCTCATATGCTTTTTGAAATGGCACCAGCAGCAAACAAAAGATTTCTTCTGGAAAACTGCCACAAGATTTAGGTTGTCAAATCATCTTTAATAATTTTTATAAAATACGTATAGAAAACACAAACTATGGTACAGTTTTATGTTGCACTAAAACTTTAGGAAGAATGGGGTCTTCAAATTTTGGTGTTAAATATCAAGCGATTCAAAGCACTGTAGGACACTGAAACTTTTCTGACACATGACCCCATCCATAAGAATTAAAATAATAATTTTCATAATAAGCAAATAGGGGTATGTGATCAGAATATTGATTTATTAGTCACTCATTGCTTAAATTTGCTATTTCAATGCAATAACTACTTTTCATTAATTTTTAATAATTACTGTGATGAAAATGCGAGTTTGGTGCAAGAAGTGTTGACAATGCAGTATTGATTTATTACAGTTTCTACACATCCTGTTGTCGTTTCCTGTATTTTTAAAAAGTTGTATCTGGTTGTCCTTGTCAGATTTGCGTCCCCTATCTGTATTCACGCTGCTAAGTCTAATTAAAAGTTTTGAGTATTAAAGTTCAGATTGGATTATCAAGGCGATGTTTAGGGTCCATGGAGGGATTTGGTGGAGATCTTGGACCTATATGCGTATAGACATTGCAATTCTATCATAATAAAACTACATGCAGAAAATTTTAAAACAAGCACTATCTCATAAACAAAACAGAGTTCAAATTGGCAACCTACTACCCGACAAAATCTACACTATGCATCGATATCCCATATTTAAACCCCTTTAAATATCCCAAGGCAGCCATATCAATCCATAACATGATAGCGCAGTAGAAGACATTGTTTAATTCAAGAGTTTACCTGCAAAGAATAGACTGGAGTTGACTTGGTAGGAAGAGTTTTCAGCGACCTGAGTCTGTTTGTACTTGCAGTTTTGCTGGAAAAAAAACATTGCAACGATAAGTGTTAAAACAAGGACAAGTGCAACAAAGTTGAGTCCTTTTTATCATTAGCAAAACCTACTTTTCTTCTGTTTTTGGAAGCTTGTTACTCGCTGCTACATCCCACAACTTTACAGTGCAATCGGCAGACCCAGATGCCAGAAGAGAACCTTCACAACTGACATAGCAAACCAACTTTTATCATATAACGTGGAAAAAATAATTTAAAAACTCATACAACTTCTAAATAGATAAGGCGTTTAATTTAGCCGCCTGTGGGTAACAAATATCACCTCTAGAACATTGCAATATTGCATACATACCAATATTAGGGAAGATATTAGGGGTTTAGCTCATGATAAAATACGAAGTGTCTGCAAATACCAGGCATGAGGTAACAAAGTCATGACTATGTTTTCTGTAATTCATAATAGACATTTCCCCCAAAAAATAATTTATTTTCATTGTCATAATGTGCCTCCCACGGTCTCATCATAGTGTATCATGCATCCCCATGAGAACCACACGAACCAATAAACGGTCACATATCTTGATAACTCTTTTTTTAAAAATTTGTGTCTGTGGGGTGTTTTTCTTTCACATGTTAGCAAGCAGCCCAGCCTCTCAAAGTCTTGTATCATAATTAAAAAGTAATATCCCTAGGATGAGTGACTAATGATAAGACAAGGAAATATAAAAGAAAACAGCAATTCCTACTGCATGGTTATCAAAAGCATATATAGTAGACCTTTTTTAATTGTTAACTAGACAAAAGGGAAATTGTCATTTTTGTATACCAGCCTATGAAGTATTGAATATCACAAGTTAGGCACCAAGCTACACGGAATAGAACAGCAAAGACATCAGTGTTAAAGTTTACATTAGCCAAACGGCACTAGTTATCAAACATTCGATACCACTGGTATACTAAGCATTACTACCCAAAATCGAAGAATTATTACAGCAACGTTAATTTTTTTTAGTAGCTTTAAGCACTTGTCAATTTTAATAATTGCTTTAATAATTGTGAAAATTTCTGTAAATTGGTGTCTAAATTGTGCATGTTCAATTCTGTGTAGATTGGTCTCTAAATTGTGAAATTCAACGGCATGGTCTACTAATAACTGATTATTAAAAGTTGACAGGTTGGTGCACAAAAAGTGATATTTTCCCTTCAACGAATCAAGTCCCAGACAGATGTAAAGACTCTTTTTTGCTGACATAAATAAAAATATATATATATATATATGTACCTAAAAGCAAGCGTCCATACACACGAACTGTGGCCCACCAAAGGGGTGACACAGCGACCAGATGAGAGATCCCACATCATAATTGAACCATCTTCATCTCCAGATGCCATGTAACGACCATCAGGTGACATTGCCAAGGATAAAACCGTACTCCTATGACCAATGAAGATTCTAACACACTCCCCACTTTGTACATCCCATAATCGAACTGTTTTGTCGCTAGATCCTGTCGCTATGTAGTTGCAATTTGTATGCCACTGAACACACTGAATAAGTACACATGCGGTTAGTTTACAAAGGCCAAAAATGATCGATGATTTAAGATAGATACTTCGGCGGAGAGAGAGATATGCACACCATGAAATAAGTAGATAAATTTAATGTTCCTAAATTGTTTGATTGTTTGCAGATTTCAAGCAAATAAAATCTCGATTAAGTTCCGGAAAAAAAAAAAACTAGGCCTATCCAGCTTAAAATTTCTAAAATTTGTAAGCCAAAGTAACCAATGAAGATCAGATTTTAAGCAGGAAAACCAAATGCAATCCAGCTTCTAAGCAAAAAGAAAATCAGATTATCTGTAAGCTGCAACCAAATAATGCCTTAATAATGCTTATGAAGGAAAACAACCTTCTCTGAAAGATACACCCAGCAAGTTAAACACAAGTCCCATCTAGGATTACTAACCTCAGAAGGAATAGCCTTCAAACAAATAAGGTAGTGATACTTTGTATTTTGAATTATCTCCGAATCTAAAATGAAACTGACAGTTATTGACTACACGTTTTCAACTCCTACGGAGGATACAATCAAATAAACCAACCGAAATAAAATAAAAAATCATAGATAACTATTATAAATACTTGTTCAAAGAAGTAAGGAATGTAAATGTACTAAGATGTCCACCGACTCCAACTACAAAAACTGACATCCTTGAGTTTGGTGTATCATAGAGTAATAATAAAAGACCAGAAACTGTAACTTCTGAATCTGATGTATTATGATATGGCATACAAATATAGGACATAAAACTCAAAATACCCTAAATAGAAATATCAGAGGACCAAAAAATGGATGCATTAATCAGTTAAATAGAGGAGACAAAAACTACACTGTCAAGAAGGCTGAACTAATACAGAAAGTTCTCAACTGGCAACCCGCGTCATTTGGGAAGAGAAGTTTATTAGATACATAAAAGTTGAGAGAGTGAGAGAGAGATGGTACTCACATCCACATCAGACAAGTGCCCTGCCATTATTCTTACAGGGTGTATTCTTTCCATGGACCAAATTCTGGCTGTTCGATCATGTGAAGCACTGGCAAAATAGTATCCTAATGGACTAAACTGCATATAAGAAGATTACATAATTAAAATCATCATAGCATACTTCAAGCCTAAGACTTTCATACGGAACTGTTTTACAACTTACAGAGTCCAATTTGCTAAGCAATCGTTTAATGATATCTATGATGAGCGGCATCCATGAGAAATAATACTCGAACATAGAGCTCATGTATATCTATGCTTTTACATGATATTAGTATGTATTCGGATAAATGGTAGGATTTTACAACTCGGTTTTGAACTGATTTAAGAAAATCCTATCAGTATCAACTGGCAGCACAAGATGCTTAACACATATAATAAGGCCTAACAAGCTTCTTTACTAATACTAGGTCACCTGATTCTGAAACGCCATAATTTTCCACTCGTAAGACTTAGGTCTTTATTTGTCTATCATAAATGGAGTTATTCAGTTGTTTTCTTGCCTATCAAGTCTGATTTGAATGACTTGTTATATCCCAACCCGAAGATGAACTTTCCTATATCAACCATTATTTCTTAAATAAAGAGGCTTAGGATTTGACGACCCTTTAACCTATATCTTTACAAATCCGGCTTGCTCCCGGATACGTGTCCAAAGACCAAAGAAGCCCTAACCATACTGAGTGTTGCCTCCTAGGGTCTAAAACCCATTCCTTTCCTCTCCACTCTGATGCTCATTAAAATGTTGTTCCATCTCTTCTACAGCCTATTGATACTCATAATTTTTACCCATGCAAGAACTTGTATGACATTGCTAACCTTTAAAGCAATCAAAAGAGTTTAATCATGGAACTCCATACCTGAACATCCCAGACAGGATAGTTATGACCCTTGTAGCAAACTAGATTAGCATTTAACTTTGTGCTCCACAACCGAACTGCATGAGAGCATCACAATCAATTCAGTCGTTTTTCGAGAAATTTACAAAATATGTGCACAAGAAAAAATATGTAATATGGTTGATTTGTGCATAACCCCCTTGTACTTCCTATACTTGCAACTAACCTCCATCTACTATCTTAGTTTGCAATTTCACCTGTGTTGCTTTTATTTAATTAAAAAACAACTTTGTCGTTGCTGTTTCAGGGATATATTCTTCTGTATACGTATTTTTACAATACGTACGCATATAAAAACAATGGCTGGTAGCAAAAAGAGTCATATAGGGAGAATGTATGGGAATAATTCTAGTAAAATACAAGAGTTTTCACATAATTTTGGTGTAAACTTATGTGTATTAGCTAGCGGTGCATGGACATTGGTAAGATACACAGATTAAATAAAGGAAATCACCAACTGGACCATCAGACACAAATTCATACAATTTTTAACATCGAGAATGAGGTTGATTGCAAAACTTAGATAGATCATGGGGATTAATTGCAAGTATCAGAAGTACATGGAGGATACTTGCCAACTACCCAGATTACATGAGCTATTTGCATAATTGCATTTTACCCTTACACAAAAGACGATCAAGAATTATTCAACTTAAGCAATAAACCTGTAGCGTCAGATGAAGAAGAAAGAAGAAAATCCCCAAAAGGACTAAAACTTGCAGAGTACACTGGTCCTGAGTGACCGCGGAATAAATTATAAGATCTTCTCACTCCTCTTGTCCCGAGAATATCTTCACTTGAAGCTAAATCATTTTCACCCTGCGAAGTAGCTGTCGCAACATTGGTTATTAACTAATCCGTTACATAGGGTATGTGGTAACAGATTTTTTGGTCCAAAATCAGATTTTAAAAATCTGTTTTAACTTTTAAGAATCCACTGAAAAGCTGGATTTTAAAATTCTGGATTTTTTAGCTTTTTCAGCATAAAAATCAGATTTTTAGAAGCTGAATAATCTGACTTGCCAAACACCCACAGAATTTTAAAATCCAAAATCCAAAAATCAAGTAAAAAAATCTGTTGCCAAACAGACCCATAAACAAGTAAATTTTGAAAAAAACTAGTCCTTTGTTTGTGATTTAGTACTTCATTCCCAGACAAAGAATGAGGGAAACATTTGTTCTCTTTTAACAGATGTGGGTAAGTGAATATATAGGCTGCAACATGCTAAAATGTATAAAAGGGTTACAGTGGGAAAAAACTATATGCAAAACACATTATATAATGGAACAATGTGGAGGAAATCCAAATTATTTCGGCAGTCTATAGAAGCGATAGAGTTTATGTAATTTCATAAATTCAAATCGATCAAAACAAATATCATAAGCTACTGGAGAACTCAAGGTTAAAAGTTAAATTTTGTTTTTCTGCTAACTGAGACAAAACTGAGAGAGACATGCACCTTTAACTACGGTAAAATCAAGGTTTCCAAAATCGCTAGGCTGACTAAAGCGGGAGGTGGGGCCTAGGTGAATAGGCCCCCTAGGCAGGAAACCATATTTTAACATTTTTTGGGTTCTCATTTGATACACATGTAGATTTTATTAACAACTTAAATTAAGCAATTATACATCGTTACTATATCGACATCCTATCAAGAATTAAAAAAAAAACTATGATAATAATACAAGGACAGTCGAACATAAACCAAAAGAAACATTAAGATGTATTCAAAGACAAATTTATAGAGCAAATTTGATTGATTATCAACGTGTTTGTTGGACTAAGCATTTATAAGTTTTTTTAATAAAAAAATCCGCCTATGCATATTCTGACCGGTTTAACCCGAGTTTGGCTCATGTCAAAGCGCCTGTTACTCATCGAGGCGTTAGACCAATGCTTGGCGCCTAGGCAGGGCCTAGGCGGAACAAGGCGGGGACTTTTGAAACAGAGGATTAAATTCAGACCTCTATATTAGAAACAAAATCCATCTACAATGATAAAGCTACAATTAATAATATCCTGAGAAGAGGGTTTCCGGACACCACCATTAAGCTTCAAGTAATGAAAAAGTAAAAGAATTCAATAAAAAGGTACTACAGATACCCAAATGATACAGATGCAAAATGAACATGTAACTAACTTTAGCATAACTGTTTTTTGTTATTTTCTTCTTTGTCATATGCCAGTGTAAAAGATTTGACCACAAAGTGATTTAATAGCCAAAGTAAGTTAATTCTTCTTTTTTTAGGAAAAGGGAAAAAATTGAAAATATGTCGACCCCTTCTACGTTAAAGATGACATTTAGAGAATAACAAGATGGATGACGTAATAAAACATGTAGGAAAGACAATGTTTAAAAAATACTCTACGCATAAAAGTGGACAAATTACTTCAATGTATCGGTCCCCCAAAATTCAATCAGTTAAGAAGGCAGGCAACCCAGCGATTAGAGTAAAACCCTTCAGTTCTCTTCTCAAAGTATGGTAGTGTTACAAAATGCAATGTGGTATAAAATAGAAGTCAGAAATCCTCACTAGTATTTTGAACATTATAAATATAACAAATAATAATGTAAGTTCATCAAGTTATGCAAAAGCAGAGAGCCATTATGTTAGACAATGAACCAATTACTTTCGGAGTTTTTTTTTTTTACAAACTTGTTTGTCAAAACTGCACACCATGTATGATAATCCAATTGGTAAACAACTTATTTTCATCACGCTTATGCTAAAGACCAAAATCGATGGAATTTGCTATAATTGATTTTGCTATCACACCGACTTGGCACGGTACAAAAAATAGAAACAATCAATCAAATATAAGAAACTTACAATTGGCAGATTGACCAAGTTTTGCCATGTCCCAAACCTGTAAAAATAAATCAACGCAAGGACAACAACAAGTAAAAAGGCAAGATCATTTCCCCTTTCTTGAAGGGGAAAACAAAAGGAAAGGGTATATTTGAGATAAAAGTGTGAACCTTAAGTGACGAGTCTGAAAATCCACCAGCAACTAACGACCCATCAGGAGATATTGATGTGCAGTTTAAGCTAGAACATTAACACAATATGCATGCAGAACATCACCAAAAGAAATGTAAAGATTTAATAGTTAGAGCATGTGAAATACATACATACCTATTATGTGTATTTATAAATGTATAGAAGCTGACTGAAGGCAGAGCTGCACTGCTTAACTGCACACGGTTCCTTAAGTCTTCAAGAATGGAAAGTTCCACCTCTGTTGGACTGCAATTATAACAAATATTAACATTAAACAATGAGAGAAAAATCACAAATAAATGTCGAGGACACTAAAAAATTTATTTACAACCCTATAGAGGAAATCAATATAGAAAGCCTTCTAACGGCAAAGATGCAATAGTTATTATTGATAGAATCATCAGTAAATGGTTATTATTGATTAAAAACTAAAAGACCATGTAAAACTTGTGCATGCCATAATATAATATAGTCCCCTTGGCGAGCATCATGGGTGAAGCCTTAAAGGGGCGTAGGGTTGCCACCGCAACTTAAAATTTTCTGTAAGGGTTTTTTATAAAATATTTAAAAATACTCTGTCCTGCAACCCAGAAAACTACTCTTTGTATCTAACAACCCCCAGTATAATTATGAGCCTATAAGGGCTCCGCCGCTGCAAACCTTTACTCCCAAGTTGGTTTTCCCATCCTAGGATTGTTTCTCCAGCACCCATAAAGGTGGAGTTCAAACAAAAACTCAACGCCAAATCCATTGAATTCAAATCATCACATCCTACTCTTAATAGATATTATCCCATCAAAACTGGTCTAAAATAGATCTGGACGGGCCAAAAGAGTACTTGTTGTACACCATGAAAATTAGAGACCTGAATTACACATGAACCAAAGCCGACCCAAGCCAAATCGAACAAAAACTGTGCTTAAGCAACCCCTGGCCCAAAGGCAATACGTAGTTGAAACCATCTCCCTTCAAGCTTCTTTTACTCCCCTCGTCTTACTCTCTTATTTTTTTGCTAATCTTCTATGTTTCATCCCTCTCTTGTCTTTCTTTATTCACCTCTACATTCTATTTGGTCTAATAAGGTTATAGTTTAATTTTGGAATTCAGTTTAAGAGTCGCTTGAATTGTAAACTTAGGTTTCTTTCCGTTCCTAAACTAGAAGGTAAACTGCAATTTATAGTGCTAGCATTGGTTGATTTATTTTTTCTGTTGCTCATAACTGAAACTTTTTCCAAAACTAAGATTCCCCGTCAGTGTTGATTGATTTCATTTATCGTTAGTTTATGTTTCTATCTTCCTTTCGCATTACTCATTTGCTCTGCTGAAAAACAAATTTGGGTTTTATAAAATTTAACTCTAAAGAAGTAGAACTCGGTGCGGCTTTGAACAAATTAGTGCCACTTTCCCTTTAGAGAAATTTATAACATCATTTTATTTTGAAGTCTATAAACAGTGAGGATGCAACCTATCAGACTAGTGCCAATAATGAATGAAAAGTGGTTTTGAATTATGAGAGCACTTTTGCCTTTGTCTTCGTCTTCTATTTAATATATCGTGCTGAAGCATTTTTCCCCTTGGTTAATTGCTAAATGCAATGGATTAAATTTCAAAGCAACTGCCACTACGATTACATTATTTTTGGGTGACAGTTAAAGGCAAAAAAACACACTAGAACATGCCTACATGCAGAAATGAACATATGTACAACCAGCAAGGTATAAAAAATAAAATATGAAGGAAAGGAATTGGTACATCAATTATTAAGCTAATTCTTTACAATAGTAGATTTGTTTATAAGGAAAACAACAGCTTAAAGAGACAAAGTTCCAAAATCAAGCAATTAGGAAACAAAAGATAGCTTTGCGGAGGATATTATTAAATGAAAAAGTAAAAGGAAATGTGTGTCTTTCTTAAGCCAAGATGTTGACATTCTTCCGTTAGTTATGCGTAAAGTAATTCTTTGGGAGAAACATCGTATGAATACTAAAAATACAAAAAACCGCACAAATAGATAGAGGGGCAAATAAAAAAAGACTCGAGTAAAGGGATTCTGGAATATACATTACTGGTAATGCAAGCTCTGGTTTCACACGTGGTGCCGCAGCTACGGAATTACCCTCGATACGAGCAGGTTTACTAGTTGCAACAACAGCCTTTTCCTTTTCCTTTTCCTTTTCTTTTTTCATTTTTTTTAGCGAAGCACCCTGCTTTCCCCCCTCCACAGATTTTCTCTAAGAATGATTACGTCAACCCAAACATTTTTAGTTTAATGGCAAATTAAGTTACACAAACAAAGGGATTCCAAAAAAAAAAGACAAAGATAAACACAGAACACACATTGTCAGGTTGCCATGGACCACATCAACATAGATATTATCTCCAAAAAATAATGCGTGCACATATAAGACGCATTAAATTATATGTAGTTATATTAATATAGGTATATATGTCTGTGGTCTACGTGTCTGATACATGTGATATGACACAAAATGCATTTTAGTCATACACGTAAGGTATATTTTGGTTGTACATGTATACAAAATTTTCCTAGAAGAAGTGATAAGCAATAAAAAAGATTATTAGTAGAAGACAGGAAAAAAGAAACTGCAAGATAGAGGTTGTTATGTACAACAATAAGATCACCAACAAAGGATCTGGATGGCCATAACAAAATATCATCATTTGACACTAGTTGTAAAACTTCGCAAAAAGGGTAGGAAATAAAGTAATGGCAGAAAGCGAGTCAAGTTCAAAGATACTAATGAACTTCTACGTTAGCTAAAATGCAGACTCCGTGCTTCAATGAAGCCAAGTAAAAGTTCTAAAGAATGATAAATTAAGTGTTCAATTGTCATGACAGGATTAAGTGTGTGCGCACTTGCACTAAATAAAGATAGCAAACGGATGAGACAATGGGACATGTAAGTTAATGGAGTTCTTAAACCTAATTTTATTGATTCACTGGTTAGGATGGCAGCAAGAGTTAAAGAGAAAGAGTATTAGACATTTTGAAGCATACTTACACACCTTATTCTCATCCAAGTCGCCTTCTTTGGCTTCCCCCTCTGCCTTTTCCCCATCCGAAAGCAAACTTCCCGCTTTCTCCAGTTTTTCTTCCAAAGATTCTTCTAGCAACTGCGACAATAAAACAATTAAATGGTTAATGAGAACAAACAAAAAAGTTCCTTCTCTCTATTATATTTTAGGTGACGGGAACGAAGAGATCCCTTCAAAGAAACCAATGCCACTTCTCAGTAATGACAATGGGTAAGGAAGATTATGGGTATAAAAGATCTGGAGGACAGGTTTTAAGCAGCCCAAACTTTACACAACATTGGAACCCTTCTACGGCACATACAAAATGTAAGGGGGGATATCACTTTTGAACACCAAAGTATAGAATTCCGCAATTTACCAAGTTACACCAAAACTAACAATTTCTACAACTTAACAAAACTCACAAATTAGATACCAATCTACACAAAATCTCATAATTAGTACACCACCCTGTCGAAATTCACAAGTGCTTAAAGTTTAAATTTTAACTTCTAAATTTTAACTGCTAAATTTTAACTGCTCGTTTTTTAGCAAATTGGTGTTTCGTAAAGGCGGGTGATAAAACATTTATGACATAAGCAGTGTTTTGAGTTAAATCATTACTGATGGTATCATAATTGTTCAATTTGGTGTAGATTAGTGACTAGACTGTAGAAGTTAATAATTTGGTGTAGTAGGTGCGGTGTACTAATTGTTCAAATCCGATAAGTTCGTGTACAAAAACTGTAATTTCCCCCAATATGGAATAGCCACACTTGGGTTTAACAGTACATGTACCAACATTCTGGAAAAGGAAATTAAACCAGCGATTCTTTGGAGAGGGGTTACATAAAAGCTAAACATTTTCACATATACAATGATTTCATTAAGTTAACTTTCCCACTGCAGTAACTTACCCCCCAATGCACTTCTTTCTGATTAACCAGATTAGTTGCATCCTGGCCACTCCCGACGAGTGTGAAAGTTTCAGTATCATCAGATATTGAGCTGGGTTGTCCAGGAGAAACTGTCAATGACATCATTGGTTAAATATTATACTAGCCTCATATATTACGAACTAAAACATTGGATACATTCAAGAAATAAGAATAATGACATTTAGTAGGTTAAAACGCATATGCTTACAAAAACAAGAATAAGAAGACTGTAGAGCAGAAAGAGTTGTACCTTGGAAATTAATGTGCTCGTTAATTACACCCAGCATTGTCATGGACTCTGTCTTGTGCAGATATTGCAGTAGTAGCTCGTAGGAATACTAGTGAAAAAAACAAAAATACCAAGGAACTAGTAGCTATCATATCTCTACAAAGAGAAGTTAAAAGGTAAATACTAAAGGAAACATAGTAGGAAGGCTACATAGAGGGATGTGTATTGCAACAAGGCACATTTGCACAATTCAGAAATAAGCATAAAACTTATACATGATAGTGAAGGAATCAGGCCAAAAAAGTATTGGACGTTCATGCAAAATTAACTGTTAAAATGAAGAAGAACTAAGAGGTTAACAGAACAAACAAAAGGCGGACACAGAATGTGAATCAATAATTACCTGACATATCTTTAAATTCACTTTGCTTCGCCTCAAAGAGTGAGCGAACTCCATTTCCTGCAAACGTGGAAAAATATATAAACAGTGTGTTTGACAAAATTTATGATGAACAAATTTAACAGCTCAGGGCAGTGATTGACCTCGAGATGAGAAGGAGAGAGAACACCTTCCAGTTTCTGAAGATCCCGTAAGTGCATCATTTCATGATCTTCGCGGAAGGTATTGAAAAATGTTCTAGCTGAAACATTCATACATATGTATAAATGTTAAGATCATATATTTACTCGATGGAACAATTTGGCAAGTTCTGTCTGAAGGCATTACCTTCTTCAATTTCACCTTTCGCAATAAGATCCATGAAACAATGGATAAATACCGGATAGAGAACTCGAAGCAACTCATGCTGCATTTGAGAAAACAATAAAAGGTAACATAAGTCATACGTTTCAAAAGGAGAAAATGATTATAACAACTCCCAATTTACCAACTATGATCTTTAGTACTCTCGTCTGCATGGCTCATAGAGAGCATATAAGGCCCAAGTTTTAGAATACATACGTATAAAATAACATGACATTTGAAGAATATTGCAGAAACCACCAAATACGACATGAAGTGAGAGGCTTGGAATCAGTAATTACCTTATATAAATCGAGTGAGCTATATGTCCATGACCTAAGCTTGCTGAATCCATCTTGGTACAATGCCGGAACATTTACTGATCTGGAAGCACAAGCACATAGTACACGCAGTCAATTACATAACCATGCCTGCAGATAAAGATTTTCAAAAACCTAGAAGAAACTAGATTTTAAGATAATGTCAACCGAAATAACCGCACATGTAAACATAGACCCCATTGCAAGCTTACAATAAAGATTTCGACTAATTTTCATACAATATTCTTCATTTAGATCTTCCATCCTGCTAACAACGAAAATATACTCACATCTTGCATCACAGTATAGTAGCATCAGATAAACATGGATGGTTAACAATGTGCGTGCAAGGAATGAAGATACGGGAGTTGAAGATACAAGCATGTGTATTCATCTTTCCGAATTTGTGTGTTTTATGCACAATACTCCCTAGAACACTCAGTTCAATCCCCTGGTTAGTTAAGCGAATCAAAGACATAAGAACTTATGAACTCTTTGAGCTTTACAGAAAAGTCAAGACCACTAGGCTCATCAAGTTAAAACCACTCAATGAACTAGATAAATGAATCTTATTAAATGCTATGCTTTATAAATACAAAATGTAAATGGACTATATTAATAATTTTAAAGAAGTAGGCTTTCACCAACACAAAACAACAAAAAGAAAAGGGAAAAACCCAACAGATTACCAACATCGGTATGGGCTTACAGAACAATTAACCTATTTCTCCATAATTTACTCATGAAAGAAAGCATAAAGAAATAGAGCTATATTATGCTGCAAACCCTATACTTCCGGAAGAAAACCAAGATTTATAAAACTTAATTAACTACAAAAGGAAAAAAAAAAGTTTAACATACCAGACTAGAAAATGTTAAAGAGATAAATCAAGTTTCCCCTGTATGAATGGCTGCCAAAATAATCTTCAAAAAAAAAAATGAATGGCAGGAAAATTTTGAAGGCAAAACAAAACCCAACGTCCAAATACATGTTATCATCCATTTTACACTACGTGCTAACCTCTTCTATATATCTTCTGGAGTCGTAACTGATATTGTATCATATTAAAAAAAATAAAAAAATAATCCATTCTACTCCAACAAGAGTTTTTTTTTTTATAAAACAGTTCAAAGATATACTCAAGAGAAGTTAATAATCCATTTTGTCAGTTATAAAAACTGTAATTTCGATTAGGGGAGCAATAAATTCAAAGTATTAAGGAACTTAAGATTGAAATAATTTCTACTCCACCAAAGATGATAGGAAAAAATGAACCAAAAAAAAATGAATCTGTATGATCTAATTCTGACCTGCAAAACCAAACAGTTCGAAAACAAGAGGAGCTGGTATACATAAATAGTGTTTCAAAAATGTAAAAATAACAGCCACCTATCTGACGTCTTTAACAGCATTGTCAAAAAACGACAAGCATAATATACTAAAAGTCTAAAACTAGTCAGTGTGATGAAAAAGCATAATACATAACATCAATCCATGTTTAGTTACTCAACAAGCACAAAACTAAACTTATTCTCTCAGATTCACTCCAGAAGGAAAAAAAGAAAGTACAGAAATAACTAATTTGATATAAAAAGAAGTTGTAGTGAAGTTCAGTGATCTAGTTCTGTCTTTGTAAAGCCTTAACTCCCCCAAAAATAAGGTGAGTTCTAACACAAACTGTACAGATACGGATCTAAAAATTAAAATCACAACATAGAGCATGCATGTGTCCACAAGTTGAACAAACGCAAATTAGCACATTATAATACTCCATTACATGTTACCACACCAATATACCGATAAGTGTTTGTGATTATTGATGTGTATAAAAGCATTCTATCACACTCAATGTGACAGCAGACCTGCTATTATTCTTCCCTCTGTTAAATTAGTGAAACAACGACTAGAGCACACAGGTCTCAACAATTTGTACAATGCCAAAGTTTATACGTATTGTGGGAAGAGGTAGATCATCTATATATACCACTACAAGTTATTTAGCGGTAATATATACGCAAATTAGCACATTATAATGCCCCCCATTACATGTCACCACACCAATATACCGATACGTGTTTGTGATTATTGATATGTATAAAAGCATTATATCACACTCAATGTCACAGCTGACCTGCTATGTACTATTATTCCCTCGGATAAATTAGTGAAACAACGACTAGGACACACAGGTCTCGATAAATTATACAATGCCAGAGGCTCAACGTTTATATTGGGGGAAAAGGGAGAGAGAGAGCATCTATAAACAAGAGAGGAACTAGGTACATGCTAAAAGGGGCTATAGCACCCCCCCCCCCCACCCATATTGCGTAAACGTCAAAAAAATCCATGTAAGTTGTTGAAAAGTTGGCGATTATAGTCTTTCAGCATCCCCATGATTACAAAATAGTATACACATACAATTCAGCCCCATCCACCACAAAATCTTGGTTCCGACACTGTCTATAAATACCACTACAAGTTATACAGCGGTATAATATACGTATACACATATGACATATATATATATATATATATATAGAGAGAGAGAGAGAGTGGGGGAAGAAACGTACTGGATGGGGATATTGGGGAGAGAGAGGGAGTCGGGGGACTTGTTGTTGTTGTTAGTGTGCTCTAATTGGAAAGCGAGTTCAGTTTGCTTAAACCCCTTCTTCTTCAGGTAAGCTACCACCGCCTTCTCTATTTCTTCGTCCTCCATCTCCCTCTTCACTCTTCCCTCTTCCCTCTTCCCTCTCTCTCTCTTTCGGTTGCCTCGCTGTTATTACTCAACTATAACAAAACAAACAAGAAAGTACGATAATTTAAGACATTTTAAAGGAAAGAAAATGTAAATTGCATATAAATGATTTTATTATAACTAGTAAATTGCAACGAGATTATATCAACTAGCAAATCTAGTAAAACTAAAACTAAACGGGATTATATCAACTAGCAAAACGAGATTATATCAACTAGAAAAACGAGATTATATCAACTAGCAAAACGAGATTATATCAACTAGAAAAACGAGATTATATCAACCAGCAAATCTAATAAAACTAGAGCTAAACGAGATTATGTCAACTAGAAAATCTAATAAAACTAGAGCTAAACGAGATTATGTCAACTAGAAAATCTAAAAAAACTAGAGCTAAACGAGATTATATCAACTAGAAAAATAAGACTTAATTAAGTTTTCACTTTAAGTTTTAAAAATATTGTCAAAAATAAATGGTAACAACTAACAAGCAACAGTCCCTAATCGAAAACGGTAATGAATAATGACCATAGAACAAACTGAGCCCTAAGAAAAAACCTAAATGAATTGAAAAAATCCCTAATTAGCAAATGAAGTGGAGGGTAACAATTACAATTGAAATATTAAATCCTATTTATAGCAATTGAAAATATTCCTAGCAAAAATAAAATACAAATTGAGCGCATTTGGCCTGTGTTTGAGCAACTTAGTAGAAAGAGAAACCTGGTGGGAATTCGTTTTCTCTCTCTCTCTCTCTCTCTGTTCCGTGTTTTCTTTTTCTGCGTCGGCCTTTTCTCCCAACTTAAGAGAACAGCGACGTTTATAAATAATAACATCATTTTTTATTAATTACTAATTACTAATATTTAATGTAGAAATAAATAATTAAAACAATTAATAATCTTTTTTAAAGTCTTCCCACCTAATCTTTAACCTAGTATACATTTACTTTTATTTTTTTATACCAGATATCCCGTATACCAAATCTTAGCTACTAACTTTATCCGTTGGGCTTGAAATTGTACAAATCGATACAAAAATGATATTCATAACATCGTATTAACTAGTATACTTAACAAAGTAAAAGAAGGCTATCAAATCGAACAAATCCCATTAATATGCTAATGTTTTAACTCCCAAAAACACAAATTTGAGCAAACAACGCAATAGTAGTGTAGTAATTATTGGTTAGTTGGGAAAAAACCAAAACATGAAAATGGTCATATTAGTTGTGTTAAGTACTGTAATTAGACTATACATTGTGACCCCGCTAAACCAAATTCATGTATCGTTTATGCGCTAGACGGACCAAAGGCGGTAGATAGTTGAGAAAAATAGGGCTTAGGCGGTAGATAGTTGAGAAAAATAGGGCTTAGGCGGCTAATTAGGCATAAGATGTAAACAACTTTTGAAACCTTAAATAGTAATTTGTTTGGGGGAGGAACCAAAGAAAAATAGAAATGGTCATATTAGTTGTGTTAATATAGTACTGTAATTAGTGTACGGTGATGGGTAACAGAGCATGACTTGTAGGCATACAACAGTCTCATGCTCTTCCTTTTTCATTTGGGGAGTAAACAATCATATGGTAATTTTTTGTGTTTAGTTACATACAAAAACTCAAAACTAATGGAAAAAATAATATAAAATAGGGGAAAATTTTATGTGTACAATCATTTTACTCATAAAAGTGGGAGGAACCGGACAACAAATGAGAAAATTGTTGGTTTTCGTGTACGAAATAACAATTAAACAATAATTAAATGACTAAATAGAATAAACAAAAACCGGTGTAATCTTTATTAATTTCGAATTGGAATAGAAATTAACGATTACAACATGTAGATACTAAATAGTAAATAAAGCAAACGTTATCAGATTATTATTAATTAATAATCTGATGTACTGAATTGCAATAAATAGAAACTGCCGGACTGTAAAGTATAAACTTAACAGCCGGACTGTTCTGATTGAAATTGAAATTACATGACTGAATTGAAACTATTCTAATTACTGAATTAAATTACAGAATTGAAATTACAGCAAAAACAGAACTTTAAACAAATTACAGAAAGGTACAAACAGAATAGAAAAGCTACAGCTAAGTACATGAAATTAAAATACTAAATTAAAAAATACAGAATTGAAAGGACAGAATGTAAATAACAGAATTTAAATACGGAAATTAAAATGGACAGAATAGAAATAAAATTAGACGAGACTACTGTTAACAGTATGCCCTTAACCGATATTCGCCCAACCACCTTGATGTTTCTGGTTGCGTTGGCGCTTCGATCCCAAGTTACAACGTCTCGGATGACTCGCCGGAAACTGGCGACGAGTCAAGGTCAAGCTGTTGGTGGGTGGTTCTCTCTGGTTTCTAAATGCTATGGAAAAATAATGTTGTTTAGAGAGAAGAGATATGGTTTTTTTTTTGTATGTTAGAATGTGAGGGGATGACTGCCTCATATAGAGGAATTCTGAAACCGCAGAATTTAATGTGGTCATTTAATTCTGAGAGTTACATCACCAGAATCCGCCTCCATAATTGCTGGAGTTTCAAACTCTTTGAACCTTTAGGGACTGCTCTTGTGAATATATAAAAATCCCTATTTCAGTTTAGTATAAGACCCAAGACCCGAGACATTCCCCAAATCCCAAATCCCAAATCCCGCGGCCCGAGTCCCGAGACCCGAGCGAGCATGCGCGTGTATGGTACACACTAACCCACTCATGGGTATGTGGACTTTGTTAGTTTAACAACTACATGGGATGGACTTGTATATATAGTGTAAAAATCACTCATGATTTTACAATGTGGGATAACCCTCATGGTTTAAATCTCTTTTCTTTTCTCATTTTCCAGCATTGGCTATATTGCCTCTTTCGAGTACCAACCTTCGAGTCCAATTATCATTCACACCCATTCTTCGAATAGGTCATGCGACATACCGTTGCGAAACTCGTCGCACGAGCTACTCAAACGCTTTGAGTATGGCCTCAGAAAATCTGAGTAGTCGCATTAAATATTGACTCAAAGATGGTCCCTGACCACTCGGAACAACCATGTTTAAAAATACATGTTTTCCAACAATTTTTCCAACAATCTCCCACATGAATGCAATTGGCTAGAAAGCCCATGTCCTAAATGCAAATCAAGAGAACCGCAAAAGTTCACTGCCTAAGGTCAGGTAGCGCGCGCCTTGAACCTGCCGTAGCGGAGTACCACCCAGAATACTACTGTTAGGTAGCTGTAAAGTCTTGAACCACCAAGCTTTGTGTATCCCAGAATGGCACCCGCATAGTGCCCTCTCTACCCACGTACTGAGCCCTTTAGTTGTTGTCCATATTTGGCCTGAACTGCCTTGGCAACTTCAACTGAGTACTCTAGTGAATTAGCCCAAGCTCATCACATGGTACCGGCCTTACACACTCGTTATAGGTGTTCCAAGTCAAAAGTGTCCTGGCTCACTTTACTCGACCGTCGAGTTACTTGGATCATTAAGAGCCTCAAGCTCACCCTTACAATGGTACAGGTCTATCACTCTATCATCGCGGAAATGGGCTGGGAACTCCAGGTTCCTGAGTACTTTGTTCGGTTGCCCTCACAGTTCAGTTTCCCTTTGAACCTATCAGGAAATATTCCGTTTAGGTTGGGTTGCCTATGGGGGGGCCACCAATTTAATGGGCTTTAATCCCATTCCGTTTGATGACGTCTCGACTCCTACTTGAGTCAAGCCTTTTGTTAATGGATCCGCTATGTTTTCCTTTGATCTCACAAAATCTAAGGATACCACACCGTTGGATAACAATTCCCTTACGGATTTATGTCTCCGACGTATATGTCGAGACTTTCCATTATACATATGATCCTGAGCCTGCGCAATAGCTGATTGACTATCACAATGCATGCTTATTGTGGGAACAGGTTTTGGCCACATTGGAATTCCTTCCAAAAGACTTCTCAGCCAGTCTGCCTCTTCGGTTGCTAAGTCTAACGCTATGAATTCAGATTCCATAGTTGACCTTGCAATACACGTCTGTTTGGAGTATCTCCAAGACACAGCAGCTCCTCCCATTATAAACACATATCCACTCGTGGACCTTGTGCTATTGGAGTCTGATATCCAGTTGGCATCTGAATACCCTTCCAGTACCGCTGGATATCTGGTATAGTGCAGCCCGTAATCGGCTGAAAACCTCATATATCTGAGAAGTTTCATTATGGCCTTCCAGTGTTCCTCATTGGGATTACTGGTGTACTTGCTCAGTCTACTCACTGAGTTTGCTATGTCTGGTCTAGTGCAATTCATTATATACATGAGACTGCCTATGACTCGAGAGAACTCCAACTGATTCACACTCTTACCGAAATTCTTTTTCAGGTTACAGTTGAACTCAATTGGGGTTCTAGACATCGCTTTATTGTCCTTGTCAAACTTGTCTAATACTTGTTTAACATAGTGACTTTGTGACAAGGCATACCCTTCTGATGTTTTGGTAATTTTCATACCAAGTATTACATCAGCTATACCCAGATCCTTCATATTGAAGTGTTGTGATAACATTTTCTTCGTGGAGCTGATTCTATCAGTACTCCCTATTATGATCATGTCATCCACATAGAGACAGACTACGACACAGTCTCTTCCACTTCCTTTAGAGTAGACACATTTATCGCACTCATTAATGCGAAAACCGTTTGATAGCATAATTCTATCAAACTTCTCGTGCCATTGCTTTGGCGCTTGTTTGGGTCCATATAGAGACTTTACAAATTTGCACACTTGGTGCTCTTTACCAGGAACTACAAACCCTTCCGGTTGTTCCATGTAAATCTCTTCTTCCAGTTCTCCATTTAGAAACGTCGTCTTTACATCCATTTGATGTATTTCCATATCAAACAAATCTGCGAGAGCAATGACGATTCGGATAGACGTTTTTCTGTAAACAGGACCATATGTGTCAAAATAATCGACACCTTCAGTTTGCCTGAAGCCTTTTACAACAAGTCTCGCCTTTTATTTCTCAATCGTGCCGTCAACCCTTAACTTCCTCTTGAAGATCCACTTGAGACCTAGGGGCTTACATCCTCTCGGAAGATCCACTAGTTCCCAAGTGTGGTTTTGCATGATTGATTCAATCTCATTTTGAATGGTTTCTTCCCAATAATGGGAATCCGGTGTTAACATAGCTTGTTTATATGTCACCGGTTCGCCTTCAACCATGAAGGTTAAGAAATCAGGTCCAAAGGAAGTTTCCTTCCTTGCCCTTTTGCTACGCCAAGGCTCTTCCTCTTCCTCTTCCTCTTCCTCTGTCGGTTCACTTGCCCTCACATTTCCTTCACTGTTCAACTCTTGAGTTGGTACAGATATAGGTAATTTACGGGGAAAGATATCCTCAAAGAAAGAGGCCTTTCGGCTTTCCATATACGTATCTACGTGCACATCGGGATTTTCCGACTTGTGCACGAGAAACCGATATGCACTACTATAATGTGCATATCGGATGAACACACAGTCCACCGTTTTAGAACCAATTATCATCCTCTTAGGAGTGGGAACTAGAACCTTCGCGAGACAACCCCAAACCCGCAGGTCCTTATAACTGGGTTGATGACCTTTCAATAATTCATATGGAGTCTTATCTCGCTTCTTATGTGGTAACTTGTTTAAAACATAGTTTGCGGAAAGTATCGCTTCCCCCCACATGTTCTGGGGTAACCCAGAACTGATCAGCATAGCATTCATCATTTCCTTTAGTGTTCTATTTTTACGCTCAGCAACCCCATTTTGCTCGGGAGTGTAATGGGTTGTGGTTTGATGTATAATGCTGCTTTCAGCGCATATCTGTTCAAACAGTGATTCAAATTCACCGCCTCTATCACTTCTCAACGTTTTAATTTTTCTATTGAGTTGATTTTCAACTTCGGTCTTATAAAGAGCGAATTTCTCTACTGCTTTGTCTTTACTTCTCATTAGGTAAACATAACAGTATCTAGTACAATCATCTATAAAGGTGATAAAATACTTTTTTCCTCCTCGTGTTTGTATAAATTTTAAGTCACATACATTCATGTGTATTAGACCGAGAGGTTCACTTTCTCGTTCAACATGTTGAGACGATGATTTCGTTAATTTTGCCTCTACACAAATCTCACATTTGTGTTGCTTATTAAAAACGAAATTTGGTATTAGTTTTAGTGATATTAATTTTTTTAAAGAATTATAATTCACGTGACCTAATCTACCATGCCACAAATGAAATGACTCAAATAAATAATCAAAATTAGAATTTTTATTGGCCTCTTGGGCAATAGTCATTACATCGCTAGTGCTAGCCTCAGCTTTAGCACCTTTATTGGGAGCAGGTGTCCATACGTTTAACTTAAACATGTCGTTGGTCATATAGCCACGACCTACATAGACACCATTTTTGGTGATTACAATTTTATCGGATTCTAAAACCAGCTTGAACCCGTTCTTCACCATCACCGATCCGGATACCAGATTCTTACGGATATCCGGAACATGGAGCACATTTGTCAACCTCAGCTCTTTTCCCGAGGTCATCTTCATCACCACCATTCATTTTCCTTCCACCTTGGAAGTAGCAGAAATTCCCATGAAGCAGTTTTCTCCCTCTACCGCCTCGTAGGTCTTAAACATCCACCGGGTTGAGCAGATGTGGCTTGTGACACCGGTATCCAGCCACCATTCTTTGGGGTTGCTCCCCACGAGATTCACCTCAGAGACCACAGCAGTAAAATGGTCATCATCTCGTCCTTCCTCGGCCAGATGTGCCTGAGCTGGAGCTTTCCTCTTCCACTTGCCCTTGAAGTTCCTCGGAGGGGGGGGGGGGGGGGGGGGGGGGGGCTTCACAGCGCCTTTATTGTCATAACAGTCTGCGGCATGATGGTCGGTCTTGTTACACACAAAGTAGGTTCTCGCAAATTTCTTTGCAACAACAGCACTGCCTCCGTTTGACGTTGGAGCTTTTGACCACATTGACCTTTGCCATTGGGATGTTAGCACCACCGACTCTCCTTACGGAGCGACGGTTGCTCACCTCGATGTTGAGCTTCTCAATGAGCCCCTCCATCCTCATTTTCTTCCGCTTGTGCTTCAGGTAGTTTTGAAAGTCTTTTCAAGATGGTGGCAATTTCTCAATCATGAGTGTCACCTGGAAAGGTTCATTAATCACTAGCCCCTCAGTCTCAAGGCGATGGTAAATGAGTTGGAGCTCCTCAACTTGCTCCATGACACCTCTGCTGTCAGTCATACGGTACTCATGAAAGTCCGTGACAACAAATCTCTTTGTGTCAGCGTTATTCACTTTGTACTTGTTTTCGAGAGTTTCCCACAACTCCTTTCTAGTAGCTTTGGGCCAAAGAGATTGCAAACTGAGTTTTCCACATCTCCAGAATCCGCCTCCATAACTGCTGGAGTTTCAAACTCTTTGAAACTTTAGGGACTGCTCTTGTGAATATACAAAAGTCCCTATTTCAGTTTAGTACAAGGCCCAAGACATTCTCCAAATCCCGCATCCCGCATCCCGAGACCCGAGCGAGCGCGCGCGTGTGTGGTGCACACTAACCCACTCATGGGTATGTGGACTTTGTTAGTTTAACAACTACATGGGATGGACTTGTATACATAGTGTAAAAATCACTCATGATTTTACAATGTGGGATAACTCTCATGGTTTAAATCTCTTTTCTTTTCTCATTTTTCAGCATTGGCTATATTGTCTCTTTCGAGTACCAACATTCGAGTCCAATTATCATTCACACTCATTCTCCGAATAGGTCATGCGACATACCGTTGCGAATCTCGTCGCACGAGCTACTCAAACGCTTTGAGTATGGCCTCAGAAAATCTAAGTAGTCGCATTGAATATTGACTCAAAGATGGTCTCTGACCACTCGGAACAAACATGTTTAAAAATATATGTTTTTCAACAATTTTTTCAACAAAAAGTGACTCTGTCCCCCTTTATTTTATTTATTTCATGTTAATTTTCATTACTCTTCTCTTCTTTTGTTTTGTTTTTATGTCACATTTCCGGGTTCCAAACACACCATTAATATTTTATCATTGTAATTTTTTTGTTTGAAAGTGATTTTTACCGTTGTACTAAAAACATGAACAGAAGTAAAACCAAAGTGTACCAAATCCAACCATTCCAAATGTATAGAATATTTTTTACTCCCAAAAACACAAATTGAATAAAAAAAAAAGCATAAGAATTGCATTTGTGTAATGTGTAGTAATTACTTACAAACCAGAGTAGTATTAGTTTTTTTTTAAGTATAGGAGTAAAATAGGAGTAAGTAAAAAAAGGGTGAGATGGGTATGGATAGGACCCACCCACGTAGCTTTAACCGCGGCGCCCCACCCACCGCCCACCGCTATCTCACCTCTCTATCTCTCTCTACATTTATATCTATTCTCTTTCTCTCTCTACCCAGATCTGGAAAAAAATGGCTTCCCCTTCTCATCAAACCCACCTCGCCCTAACCACCGTCCCCTCCCCACACCCCCGCCGTCTCCCTCCTCCATGCTGGTCCCATGACGAGACCTCTGCGTTAATCGACGCGTATAAATCCAAGTGGTACTCCCTCCGTCGTGGCAACCTCCGTGCCAACCACTGGCAGGAGGTCGCCGATGCCGTCTCTGCTGCGTGTCCCCTCGTTGAACCCGCCAAGACTCCCGTGCAGTGCCGTCACAAGATGGAGAAGCTGAGGAAACGGTATCGGAACGATCTTAATAGATCCGCTGGTAGGGCGAATGGGGCTGTTTCTTCGTGGGTGCACTTCGGGCTTATGCACGATATGGAGAGAGGCCCCGGGATCGAGCAACGGGGTATGCTACCTCTGCTTATTAATTAAGTTTTTTTTTTTTAATTTATTTATTCTGTTTCTTAGTTTCGATTCTGGATCCGTTTTGTAACGGGTTTTTTTTAGCTGATTTCTGTTTTTTTGGGTTTTTGATTTAGAAAGCTCTAGTGTTTGGACAGTCGTATTATCTATGTTTTTGAAAGGACCCGGGATCCATCGACGAGGTTTACTACCTCTACTTGTTAATTAACTGTTTTGTTTTTTGATTTCGTTTATTAGTTTTGATTCTGGGTCCGTTTGGTAACAGATTTGTTTAGCTGGTTTTTGGATTCTTAATTTTAAAAATACGCAAGTGTTTGGAGTATCTAGCTTATAGAAATCAGATTTCTAAGCTGAAAAAGCTTAATATGGATTTTCAGTGGATGTTTTAAGCAAAAAAAATTAATCTGATTATGGACCAGAAATTCTATTGACTACGGGGCTTTCTTTTTTATTACTATAATTCTATTGATTCGTTCCAATTGAAGTCAGGGCATGTCCTTATAGAAGCCAAAACACCAATTAGCTTAGGCGTCGTGATTTATTTTTTCTTTAAAGCTGTATATTTATGCAATTTTTATCATGCAGTATAATGTTCTAGTGCGTCAAGGGTCTGTTTTCCAATAGATTATTTTAGCTGGTTTTTGGATTTTTGATTTTAAAAATCTGTAGGTGTTTGGACTGTTTAGCTTTTAATAATCAGAATTTTAGGCTAAACATTTTAAAACTAAAAAAACTGGATTTTTAGTGGATTTTTGAAATAATTTTTTGAAATATGTTGCCAAACATAACCTAGCTCTACTTGTTAATTACGGGCTTGCTTTTTTTATTCTATTGCTTAGTTCCGATTCTGACTTAAAATTGTATATGTATACAGTTTTTATTATGCAATATAATGTTTTAGTGCGTCTATTCAGTCTATGAAGTGCATATAGTGCAGTGGTTTTTTTGAGTCTATTGCATTGGGTAGGTCGACTCTTTCTTACAGCGTCTTTTTTACTTTTATTAAGGATTGTAAAAAGAACACAGTTATGATGTTTTTGAACTTGAGAGCTCACAGGTAAAATTGGAGCACTTTACCATTAGCCTACAACAAATAAATATAAATAAGTTGCAATCTTTCAATTATTTATTCTTTAGTGTTCAGGTTTTATTCCTCAAAATGCGCTTTTTTGTGTCGATAAATTGATAACTGAAGTACTCTAGAGTCTAGACCATAAGATCGTCCCCGTCCGGTTCTAACTTGGTTTTATATTCTCTATCTTTTGTTTTTGTTTTGTAGATTCACGGACTGGTTTTGGAGAGGTGGCAGTCGCTGCTGACGAGGATGATGGTGATCAGGACGAGGATGAGGAGCTCTACCAGAGTATTAGGCAAGGTGTGCCTAACAACGGATTTAGACTCAAATCTGCTGGTTTTGGATCAAACCCTAACTTCGTCGGTGGTACTAGGGTTGTGGGGAACGGGTTTAGGGAGAATAACTTCGCTGCTAGTTACGATCCCAGATCGAGCATTGGGGGTGCGAGTAGCAGGGTTATGGGGAATGGGTATTATAACGAGAGAGCTGCTGGTTTCGGGGAGAAGAAGAGGGGGAGGGAGAGAGAGGTGGAGGGGGTGGCGGAGGCGTTGAGGGGGTTGAGAGAAGGGTATGTGAGGGTAGAGCGGATGAAGATGGAGATGGCGAGGGAGGTCGAGGCTATGAGGATGGAGATGGAGATGAAACGGACCGAGATGATACTCGAGTCTCAGCAACAGATCGTACAAGCTTTTGTTAGTGCCGTTTCGGAAGATAAGAGGAACAGAAGGATGGGTTCGCCGGAACCTTGAGTTTTAGCTGTAGGTAGATTTATATATGTCCGCTTTTGTTTGCTTTCCTTGTTTTTTTTTTTTCTGTGTAATGTTTATTTTTGGGGATAGTTTTTGAGTATGGTAGTCTTTCTTACTTTTGATAACAAATCTCCAACTGTTTAGAAAATGGCAATGTTTATGAATTTTGAGATGCTTGGTGTAGATCTCTTTCACCCCCCTGGAGGGAACTTTGAGTAATTCTCTGAGATTTGAAGAAAAACCTTCAAGAAAAGCTATGAAACAAGTAATGAAGGGAACTCTTGAGTCTCTGAAATTTAAAGAATCTCTTGTAAGAAAGCTATTTAGAGAAGTAATGATTGATGAAAGGGACTTTATGCAGTTCTCCTAAAGTTGAAGAAATAGTACTCCATCTTAGTATAAAATAGCTGTGGAATGAACAAGTGATGTTGAGAACTTGATTCTTTTAGAGGATCATTGCCATAGAGCCAAGACCAGCTTTAACGAAAGCCATGTCGTTCTTGGAACGCTTGTTAACAAAAAAAATAAAATAGGAATCAATCTTGTTACGCCTTGAATTCGCTTGTCCTCTAATCAATGGTTGCGAACTTCGTATTTCTGAAATGGAATGTACAAGTCGATGAGAAGAAAAGAAAAGGTGTATTGGTAATATTACTTATGATTCCTCGTCTACTGTGCCATGATCCTTTTCACAGTTTTACCACCAAGTAGTATGACATAGAGACTTATAGTTACGTTTTATCGGTGTAGAAGTGCAATCTCTGAAGTGTAACAACTTATAAGTGTAACAACTGTGTGTTAGGAGGAAATTGAAAAATTACTGAACATTTCTGGTAGTAGTGAACAGGGGAGGAGTTGGGTGGAGACAATGCAACTCTTAACACTTCACAGCATGACAACATTTGACAAAAATTAATTGTTTACCATGTCTTCTGGTTAAAGCTTGAAAATTAATTTGATGATATTCTTTTGGTTTCTGTCAGAGCTGGCTCAGTTTTCTGTTCAATCTCTTCTACCTTCTGTTTTTCATCGCCATTGTCATTCTATTATAATAAGTCAAACCAAGTTAAATGCGTCTGTTTAATTTAGTTGTTTTTTTTCAAAAATACCCCTACACATTTATATTAATTACAATAATATCATACTCACATAAAAATATAAAAAATAAAAACTAATAAAACTATTTATCAACTATGTTTTTTTTTTATTATCTACATATTTATATCATAACTATACATATTTTCTATATTTTTATTGTATTACGTGTCGCACACGCAACGTGTGCGGCACGATTACTGGTAACTTTAGAAGAGAACAAACTCGCAGTATAATAACACGATATGGATTGTAAAGTTGCGTGTGCGGCACGATTACTGGTAACTTTAGAAGAGAACAAACTCGCAGTATAATAACACGATATGGATTGTAAAGTTTACAGTCCTGTTGTGACATATTTGTACAAATACTTAAAAACACTAGAAACACAGGCTGCAATGTCTATTTGCTACTTTTCAGTAAATAAGCCAAGTTACGCAAGAATGAGAAGTTAATTTCTCCAGCTTTAAACACTAGCTTTTCTAGGCTGGAAATCCATAGAACTCGGGTTTTAAAGTTGATCAAACAAATACGGGCGAACTTTTCAGATTTTAAACCAAATCCAGTCCAAAAAACAAGAAACTGAAGCTTAAAAGCTCAACCAAACAAGGCCTTATTTGAAAAATGACCTAGTAGCCTTAATCAACCAAACCATCCCGAATAAGCTCTTCCACCCCTCTCTTCAACCTCTTAGCTGCCAGTTCGCATTCACTATCTCTAACCATGCCATACGTGACTCGAACATACCCCTTCATTCCACAAGCCGACCCTGGGAGTAACAGGATAAGGTGTTTACGTGCAAACCACGACACAACTTCAAGGTCATCGGAATATATGTGGGGAAGTTTTACCCACAGGTAAATTGCTCCTTGTCCACCTATTACCGCACCTTTTCCTAGAGGCAAAAGAGCCCGCATTAGAAGTTCTTTGTTTTTTACCAAGGTTTTTACTTGGGTTTGTACCCATTCACGTCCGTGGTGCAAGCAGTAAAAAGCCAGATGCTGGGAGATCATAGGCGTGCAAATCATGACATTGTCTTGAGCCTTTAGAAGTTGTTCTTTGAGTCCATCTGCCTCGGGCGAGTAAGCCATCTGCATACAAGGTTCGAATCAGTTGTCTTTCAGTTAATACGAGGGGCCAAAGTGTTGTCCTTTGAATTTTTAAGTAGATAAGACAGGGAAACATTGATTTGGTATTTTTTGCCAAATGGGGGTGCGATGACTTTACTCTGATTGGATATTGGAATCAATCATCATAAATTGCTAGAAAGACGACATTTTTTTTTTCATACTATTAGTTTTTCTTTAATAATTAGGTTGGAATTACAAAATTAAAAAACAGCTTGTTAGCTTGCTTGCCTTGCATATATAGTACCCATTTGATATATGACAGTCCTACTTACATATCCAACTCTCCATCCCATGATGCCGTATGCTTTTGAGAACGTGAAAAGATTAATGACATGATTCCCCTCTACACATGAATGCTCAAAACCATCATAAGTGAAGTACCTATATCAAATAATCATCATAAGTGAAGTACGTATATCAAATAATCATCATAAGCTATAATTTTGTTAGCATTATTTGTCCCCTTTCCAACTTACATATGAGATCAAGCATCTTAAATCTTGGTGGATATAAATTCCTTTATTAATTGTGACTTTATCAGATGAAACTGTCTCAGATTCTGTTATTCATTTCACACAGTCATCAGGTTTGGATGAAAGTTGCGATCTTAGACTAGTGTAAATATCATGTACTAATAAGCTGAATTTTCAAGATTTTTAGATAACATCTTACGTCAATTATTTGGAACCTTATCAATACTCCATTTAACAAGCATACATGTATGAAATGACTTGAATCATTACTAGCAGTTCTCAAGGAATTTACAAAAAAGGTACTCCTACAATATACTCACTCGTAAGCATTGTCTACCACGAGCCAAGTTCCAGCTCGGCAACAGATATCTGAAATTCTCTAAAACACCCAAAAAAGGATAATTGGATTCCATATATTGTCAACAAATATATTATGTTCCATTTTCTATTACAGATTTTCCCATCTATTGTTTAAATTCAAAACGGGAACTTGTGTCGCACCTTGAGTTGAGGCTCTGGTATTACGATTCCAGTTGGATTGCCAGGATTTACTATCGAAACAAGTTTTGGAACTGGTTTCACTTCTGAAAGTGTCTTCTCTAACCAATCTATATAGAGTCGATTATCAAGAAAATAAAATCATTTAGAATATTAGCTTCTGCTGTATAAATAGTGAGTGAGTGATTGTTTGGTGGGCTTATTTAAATTCAGAAAACACGAAATAGTGGGTAACTAATGCTTAAACATCGCCATCCTATCTTTCACTGAAAACTGTTAATCTAAGCATGTCCAAAATTATTCTCTTTTTCTTATGTGTGTTATGTTCAATTTAGGCGAATCTCGTGAGAATGAGATTGCATCTTAACTATTACTATTAAAATTGGAAAGGCTTCTGAACCACAATAAAACAGCCAATAGATATGATAAGTCCAAAATCCAACTACATCAGTAAAAGATGAAGTATAGCACGTTGTGTTCAACTTTTATAATAGTGAAGTGACCGCATCACGTTACGATATCAAAATTTGCCTAATATGTTGGCCCCGATTCAAGTCTAGTAAGTAATAACTCACACAAGCCTGAGCAATAACAGTCCTGGTTTTATTGGAGTATGTTGGAATATCTAGTAATCTGCTGATAATTCATAAAAGGGCAATGTCACTATAACTTTGTCTGACAAGAAATTGTATGAACTTATTTTAGCTATAGAAACCGAACCTGTATCGGGTAGAAATGTTGTCTGATCGCTAGGGCCCACTATTATATTATTGATACCAGTCATCTTGAAAGTTTGATATGCATTGAAGAAATAGGGTGCAAAGAGTATTACAGAGTCGACAGTGTCGCATAAGGTTAGCACAAGGTTCAAGAACCCCTGTTGATAAAGAAATTTTATAACAGTACATAAATTGATCTATGAGCATAAATTCGGAAAAAGTTGGTCGATTTAGGAACATTCTCTGTAATTTATCATCAGCAATGTAAATTCCAAATTGCTTTTAGAAATGTTAAATTATGTACCAAACTTGTTAGATAGTATAACGTCGTGAAAAATGGTTCCCAATTAGGACTAAGTTCTCAAATTGGTATATGATGATCATACACTTTCCACTGTGAATGAGCCATTAAGGAAAAAGGGTTTGTAGTAAAAATTTAATCCTCTTAATAAACTTTGTTTCTCACTTGCTCCTGTATACCATATCATATCGCATATCCTTTTCAATTTCTTTGTAGAGGTTGTTACATGTATTAATGTGTAGAGGTTAGATATGAAACGCATAGGGATGATTTTAAAGTGCTACTTACTTGGTTAGAACCAGATGTTACCATGACGTCGGACTTTAAAAGCTTGTTCTCCTTTTGCAGCTGTGGTTTCAAAGTTGAATCAGAATAGTATAGCAGGAGAAGCCAGTTAAAAAGTTTCTAAAAAGAAGTAAATATATACTCTTCTGTATTTAAATTCTCAGGCGATAAAATACTTGAACATTTCCCGAAAGTCCAAGATAAATAATAATTTTTTGAATTTGAATTCTCAAATTAGTATATGGTTAACGTTTCCAACAAGGGCCAGGCTATGTTACAGTATTATCCCATCATCTTGAGAAACTTTTTGAACTTTACGATATTATCTATCTTAAAAACTGACTCGAATCAAAGGAGAAATGAGATACTTTCTAAATTTTTGTTCTTCGGTAGACGATATGTACATCTTGTAAGACCAAGGCAACAAGCAAACAATAAAAAAGAACGAAGAAACGTAAATATGGTAAGATCAAAATTAAGGAAGCTAGAATCCAATAGTAGTACTCCTTATCGGGTTTGCACATGTTTGTTTATATATACACCATTACTCGTTATGTTCTATATAGATGCCCAAATACCTTGTTAATCAAGGCTTCTCTTAGTTGTGGAAGACCTTCATGAGATCCATAACGACTCGTACAAATTTCCCAAGCAACTTCCTTGGCCTTCTCAACAGCCTCCTCCGGTGGCTTCCAGTACACCGCACCCTGTAATTAAAATTAACAAAATCCTAAAAGGATCTAGGTGCAAGTCCTAGATTACGAGGATGGTTATTTAGATTACCCAAACTTGGTATGTGTTAATACTTATTATCCTCAATGAAATGGAAAATGATTTAATGAAAAATACTGCAAAAGCAAACACATCCTCATATTAAATAAATTAAGGAGTGGCAAAGAAATACTACAATGAATCTTCAATCTGACTTCTAAAACTGCATAAGTAAATGATTACATTTAGACTTAACTGACCTGGCCAAGGGGCATTGCATCCTTAACACTTTCTTTCAGCTTTTGTAGCTGCAAGCATGACGGGAATAAAATTAACTGACCATGAAATCTATAAAGCTAGTTGTGACAATAGATCAATGTATCCTCCCCAATCTCCATAGCAGACTTAATAAAGCTTGAATATTTTTCAAGTTGTAAAAACATGCAGTTTTGGAGACCCTATATAATATTAGTTTTTAGGTTCCAAAAGAGTAGCAGCTACTACATGATGAGGATTGTAAGGCTATATCTCCATAGGAAAAAACTGCTTCACTAAAAGTACAGAAACATTGTTGGTTTAAGAACTACAATACTGCATTGACCTTACCTAAAAAATATGTACCACTGTTCAAACAAAGCAATTACGAACCAGTGCTAGTTTAAGAAGAAAAAAAAAAAAAAAACTGATTCTTGATTTATAAATTTGCTCATCAGTCATCACTCAGTATAACTACTACCATGACCCTCAAAACTTAAATACCTTCCATATATTAATATATCCTTAGAGCATCCCAATAATTTTTAAATGGCCTATTAGCTCAGCTGGTTAGAGCGTCGTGCTAATAACGCGAAGGTCGCAGGTTCGAGACCTGCATAGGCCATTTTTTTTTAAAGGACTAGCGGCGGAGCTTTGTTGCTCGCTTGACTTCCATTCTCACTGTAATCATTTATTTGTTTAATAAAAATAAACTAATAATTCAAAACAAAATTTCTAGTTTCCAAACACCACATCCACTTGACTTGAATGTAAGATGAGTTTATGTATGTTGTTAGCTAGGTGTGTACCTGCACCATAACAGGGAGATCGGTTTCTTTAGACCGGTTCGATAGGCTCTTGTATGAACCCATTAATTAACAAAGCAGTGAGTGAGAGATAAAGTACTTGGGACTGTATTAATCACTAATATGATTTAGTAAAGTATAAATAGTTATGTAACGAAAGTGCTAGCTTTTGCATTTAAAAAGTAATTGTCACTTTTGTCAAAGTCTAAACTTTTTATTATGTTTGCAACACTAGAGTATTTAGTTGCTCAATTTCTCTTTGGATAGAGGTAAATGTTCTTGCATTTGTTAAATTACAGTAATAACTAGCACTGTTAAAATTGAACTCTTTAACTGCTAAAATTCAGTACTCATTAAAAGACACCCTACTACATTTACTACTACTATACAGTATCATTGTACTTGTTCTGCAAAAAATCAATTGTAAATTTGTGATTCAGATTTGTTAGATCGATGCTTTCTGAGTAACTAGTTGTTTCCCATCTCAATTTTCACCTAACAAATATGAGAAATAAACATGCAAGTAAAGATTTATTTATTTCTGTCTTTTTTTTTTGGCAAAGTTTATATATCTACTTAATAAACAATGGCCCGTTTGGCAGTCAACAAAAAGTATACTTTTTCATGCTTTTACTTTTACTTTGAAAATACTGTTTGGCATATTAAAAGTAAAGCATTAAGTATGTTTTTAGCATATTTTACTTTTACTTTTACTTTTACTTATAATTAGTTTGTTTGGATGTCATCTCATAAGTATACTTTTGGTGAAAAGTAAATGGATATAAGTAGATTTTTTTAAAAATAATTTTGATGATACTTTTACTAGTAAGTAAAATACTGCTACTGTTTATATATGTTACATGATAAAAGTATTGAATCCAACTTGTTGAATCTGAATGAACAAAATCTGTTATATTACTCAAGTTTTCATAACCAGATTAAAATTTAGGTTTTAATGTGAATGTGTTTTTAAAGTAGAGTTCAAAACCTAGTTCCTATCATCATTATATTTTCCTAATTTTGTATTTTTTAATTTTTAAATAATGAAATGTTTTTTTACTAGTTAATTATTTTGCTTTATTCTATTAATCGAAATAAATAAGGGGTAATTTCCTATAAGTATCTCATATCAACTTATATTCTTCCTAAATACCTTGATAATTTCACATTCCTCATAGATACCACCTTTTAATTATTTAGTTTATTTACTAAATTGTAATATAAATCAAAATATAATATACATATTTTATCTTTCTACAAACCCAAAAAAATAGTTTTAAATTAGAACAAAATAAAAAAAAACACAAAAAAATTATAAAAATCACAAAAAATATAAAAAATAACAAAAAAACAAAAAATTATAAAAAAAATCATAAAAAATACAAAAAATCATTAAAAAATTATAAAAATCACAAAAAATCACAAAAAATAAAAAAAATTATAAAAAATTATAAAAAATCACCAAAAATTATTAATAAATCACCAAAAATCACAAAAAAAATTATTAAAAAAATACAAAAATCACAAAAAAATTATAAAAATTATAAAAAATTACAAAAAATCACAAACTTTTAAAAAAATTAAAAAAATATATATATAATTTTTTTTGTCAATATAACACATTTTATACCGAAAAATCAAAAAAATATAAAAAATCACAAAAACTTATAAAAAATCACAAAAAATTAAAAAAAATTAAAAAAAAATTTGTAATTTTTTATTTTTTTTGTAATTTTTTTAAAATTTTGTGATTTTTTGTGATTTTTTGTGATTTTTTAATTTTTTATAATTTTTTTGTGATTTTTGTGATTTTTTTGTAATTTTTTTAAAATTTTGTGATTTTTTTATGAATTTTTCATTTTTTACAATTTTTTGTGATTTTTTTATTTTCTTTGTGATTTTTTGTGATTTTTTTTCATTTATTTTGAGATTTTTTTTATTTTATATAATTTTATGTGTTTTTTTTTTCATTTTTTATGAAATATGTATATGGCGTTTTGGTAAATAAAGTAAATAATTAAAAAGTGGTACCTATAGGGAATATGAACTTATGGAGGTACCTGGGAGTAATATAAGTTCAAAAGTGGTATCTATTGTGCATTATTTGAATAAACCATTTATTTTCACTCAAAAAGTAAAAGTAAACATATTTTACCAAACAACATTTTTAATGAAAAATATACTTTTACAGTGTTCATCAAACAACATTTACTTACTAAAAAGTAAACATAAAAATATACTTTTCAACCAACTTACAAAAATTATACTTTTAAATATAAAATACGCGACCAAACGAGGCAAATATGAATTGTCACATAAGGCCTCGTCATCTCTCTCACAAAGAAAACTAATAGAGTTAACAGAGTAACAAAAAAATCAAACCGACTAGTCCTATATAGATGAAAACAATCGAATCAAAAGAGCTTATTGGCCCTAGAAACCTGTTGGATACATTGTTATAAATATAATAATTATACGAAAATAAATAAATTACAATTGATACTGAAATATAATAATTATACGGAAAGAATTTTATAATTGATACTAGAAAAAAAAATATAATATAATTTCTTCAAATTAATAAGAATCGTATACAAATTATACATATTAAATAAAATGAAAATAAAAATGATACTGAAATAGGAAAAAGGTCTAGGCGAAGCAATTGTTGGATAATTTCCATCAAACCTTATTTGTCCGCCACCTGTTAACTTTCATGGCTGAGTGCACACCGAGTTCCCAAATTATATTGCCTATCACATGTGACTCGATATAAATGATATCGAGTCACGGTCGAATCTTACAATACCGTCTCTCGAAAATTATGCATATTTGAATGTTTTTTTTTATTAACTTGAAAAATGTTGACACATAAACAGTTATAAGAAAATCATGTGAACGATTACATGCCAGCAATACCATCAATGCGGTAAATTTTGGAACATAACAAATTTATTTGTATTCAATCTATAAAACCATCAAGGATTTTCAACCATTCCCACATAAATACAATCTAATTGACATATAACGTACATCTTAAAACCAATCGAGAGTATCTCAAGAATTTACTGTGTGAGTACATATAGTTTGTGTCTTAAACTTGACATAGTGAGATTTTGTCCAACATGCTTGTCAATGGATAGACTCGGTTGTTTGAACGAATACATTTTTGCTGCCCTGAAAAATTCAAGCCAGCCTGCCTTGAATTTTTCAGGCAGCAAAATGTGTATTTTGGTATTATTATTATTTTTGAAATAATTTAATTTTGTATATTATATTTTTGTTTTAATGTTTTGGAATCAACATCGAACGATTAACACTAACGTGAATTTAGTTCATTATTATTTAGGACGTGTCACATACTAAAAACCTAAAACATATTAATGAACCCAAAAATATATATCCTAAAATTAAAACTAAAAAAATACTAAACCACTAACACATGTTAATGAACCCAAAAATATCTATCATAAAATTAATTTAAAATTAAAACTGAAAATACTATTGGTTAACGCATCCTAAATAATATTGCATTTTGGAATGAATACCGAACGATTAACATTATCGTGAATCTAATACACTATTATTTTAGTTATGTCACATATTAAAAACATAAAATTTATTAATAAAGCCAAAAATATACTAAATAGATGGATATGATTTTGCTGCATTAAAAATCCAAGCCTTGAATTTTCTAAGACAGTCAAATCCTCTTTCTTTAACCTCTTGACATTTATATATATATCCAAATAATATCCGCACAGTATATTGTCTGCGCCAGTTACTAGACCGCTTGTTTGTTGTCCATATATATGACTCTCAACTTACTTAACAAAAACAAAATTCATAATGGGCCTAACGACTTAGCCCATTAAATCATTAGAATTTTAGCCCATTAACCACCCATACGACAGCGAAGTATATCCGTAATTCTATCCGCTAAAATATCAGCCACGTGTCAAACCATGATATATCGCCGCTTTAAGGTTCGGTTTCAGCTACGCCTCCTTCTAGGGTTTCCTCTCTCTCTCTCTCTCTCTCTCTCTCTATATATATATATATATAAATACACATATATATATATATATATATATATATAAATAACCAGTCTTTTCTCAATCAGGTATACATCTCCTTCAATTAGATCCATTTGTTTCTATTTTATAAAAATAGATTAACTAATTTTCCCGGATTGTTGTTTTTTATCAACTATATTTTTTTATGGAAAATCCCTAATTATCGACCGATTAGACAAATTATTGGTTGTCTAATTGTGCGCCTTGATTAATTGATCCACATATTAGGTGTTTTCGTTATTTTAATTGACCATTTTTTGTATGGCAAATTCTTAATTATCGACTGATTAGATGAATTATCGGTTGTTAAATTGTGTGTTTGATGATTGATTAGTAGAGTCATATTCTCTACAGCGTTACAATATCCTTTTATTATTATTGGATTTTCTGTTTTTATCAACTGTTTTTCATTGAAAAAGACCTAATTACTGACCGATTAAATGAATTATGGGTTGTCTAATTGTGCGCTTTGATTTATTGATCCACATATTAGGTGATTTTGTTCTATCACTGTTTTTACTAACCATTTTTTTATGGAAAATCCCTAATTATCGACTGATCAAACAAATTATTGGTCGTTTACTTGTGCGTTTTGATTAATTGATCCACATATTAGGTGATTTTGTTTGATCGCTGTTTTTAATTGACCATTTTTTATGAGAAATCTCTATTATCAACCGATTAAATGAATTATTGGTTATCTAATTGCGGGCTTTGATTATTTGATCTACTTATTAGGTGATTTCGTTCCATCGTTGTTTTTATTAACCATATTTTTATGGGAAATCCCTATTCATCGACCAATTAAACGAATTATCGGTTGTCTAATTGTGCGCTTTGATTAATTGATCCACGTATTAGGTGATTTAGTTTGATTTTTTTTATTAACCCTTTTTAATGGGAAATCCCTAATTATCAACCGATTAAACGAATTATTGGTTGTCTAATTGTGCGCTTTGATTAATTGATCCACATATTAGGTTATTTCGTTCGATCGTTGTTTTAATTGACCATTTTTTATGAGAAATCCCTATTTATCGACTGATTAGATGAATTGTTGCCTAATTGTGTGTTTGATGATAGATTAGTGTTACAATTTTCTTTTGTTAATATTGGATCAAATTTGCTGCTTTTATCAACTGTATTTTTATGGAAAATCCCTAATTATCGACCGATTAGACAAATTATTGGTTGTCTAATTGTGCGCTTTGATTAATAGATCCACATATTAGGTGATGTAGTTTGATTGTTGTTTTAATTATTAATTGAAAATCTCTAATTTTCGATTGATTAGATGAATTATTGGTTAGTAGAATTGTGTGTTTGTTGATAGATTAGCAGTCATATTGTCTAGAGCGTTACAATTTGCTTTTATTATTATTGGATCGGATTTGCTGTTTTTATCGACAGTTTTTGATGGAAAATCCCCAACTATCATCCGATTAGATGAATTATTGGTTAGTCGAGTTGTGTGCTTTTGATCAATTGAAGCAGATATTAGGTAATAATGTTTTATCGCTGTTTTAATTAACTATTCTAATGGAAATTCCTAATTATTGAACGAGCAGATGAAATGTTATATTGAATTGTGTGATTGATGATAGATTTATAGTTGTATTCTAGATGGTTTTTGTATTAGTTGATGCTCTGTTTGTCACCAGAAAAAAATGGGGAAATAAATATTTTCTAGGAAATTAAGATTCTGTAGATGTTTGGTTTAATGGAGAACTGTTTTTAAGGGAAAAACTTTTCCAGATATTTGGGGAAATAAGTGAAAAGGTTTTAACCCCGGAATGAATTATTTTTTGAGAATATAACTGACTCGCGTATCCCAATGAAATCAAGACTTTTCACCATATTTTCCTTACTTTCTGCTGTACTTATCTCTTTCTCTCACCAGACTATCAAAGGTATGAGTATCAGATTTTCCATCTTTCTTTCGATATCCATTTGTATATATAATATATATGTATACATATAACATACACGTGTTTGTGTATTTATATATATAAACCGAGCTACGGTGAGTAGAATCAAATTTTTTATCTTTACAACCTATATTTCATCAATAAACACATCTTTTCTAACTTGTGTTTTCATCTTCACAATTGACGCTTTGATTGCTACTCCATAATAACTGATACATTTAAAAAAAGCTAAAAAACTTTCCATGGAATTTTTTATATCACCAAACTTCCAGATAACAAACAGATGGAAAAGACATTCGTAGAAAATGTTTGCCTTTCAGGATCTGCTTTGATGAAACAAAAAGGGCCTGAATGAATTTTGTTCGTAATCTTGGTCACTGTTTATTGTGAACAAATATTTGTGCGTATGATTGTTTTAGCTGGACTGTTAAGATGTATTAGGTACCAATTGATTCTTTTGCTTAGTCATGTGCATAAAGACATTCTACACGGTGAAACGTTTATTTATGTGTTATTAATTTGGGGTAATGACCCGCTTTGTTTACCACAATATTCCTTTCATGAATACGAGACTATAACTAAACTCACTGTTGGTGACTTGGTGTAAAGGTTCCCACTTACTGTGGTTGTTGGAAGATTGACAATTATAATTGAAAACTCACCATGACTTGTAATAATTCACCACTGTATGTTATCAATTATCACGTATGATCCAAGTGCGCTACTGTTTTAAAATAAAAATTTATATTCCACCCAACAACCATATGCAGAAATGAAGCTATGATGTAATAAGGGCATCCATTTTACTGAGTTATAACTATGTATAAAATGGATATATTTTTTATGTATCTATTAATCTCAATTCTCTGCGCTGGTCTAAAGATTCCTTAAAACTTAGTGTTGTTTTTTGGATGATTTGCAACTACTATCAGCGTCGAAGAGCTGTGGTATAAAGTCTGTACTCTATTGCCCAGCGCCATCATAAAAATGTGTACTCTTTATGTGTTTTTTCATGTATTTTGTAGTGGTGAAAGCTGGCATATGAGTATTCTTATCGTTCGCAAGTTACATCATCGTGGCTTTTGAATGCACTAATAGTGAAAATGGTATTGGAACATTAGTGACAAAATGACAAAATTCACCTATGTTGTGCTTCTGACTTCTGTCTTTGTATGCTATTGTTAACTTTTAGCAGAAACTGTTAGTTACTATATTTCTCGATTAGGTTTCTCTTAATTGGTATGCTCAAAGCTGAATGGATCTTTGTTTGAAGTTACAGTTTACCTCTAAAAAGTTGCTTATTATTAGATGCTATTATTAACGTGTATATCTATATTGTTAATTGTAACTATGGTTGCCCCTTCAACTTCGTAAAAGTTGAAACTTTTACCAGTAAATGAAACATGAAAACTTGATTGATGAATTTTCTTGAAGGATTGCGATTTTTCAAGTTTTTTGCTTTTTAGTTATGCATTCAAAGTAAACCACTTGTGGAAACAAGTTTCCTAAGACTTGACATAGATTTTCTATTCTGAAAGCCAGAGTACAAAAAAACTAGCTGAAACAGGTGTGGTTCTATAAAGGAACCTCTCAATCAATTGAGGTTGTGTAAAAAAAGTTTGAAGGAAGATAAGAGTTGTAGTTGATAGAAATGAGAGAATCACGACTTGCGGTACTTGGCAGAGATTGCTCAATATTTTATTGGATATTTTTTCTAGAATTTTAGCAATGAAACTTATGAGATCTTTTATTTCCTCATCACACTTTTTTTTTTGGAATCTTACAGCTTAGAACTAAATGTAGTTTCTAGATCAAACCGCTCTCATTCACAACCGTTACGTTATTATATACCCGATAATTTCCTAGTTGTAGAGTTTTAACCAATTTGTTCAGTTATTTATTCACTTCTGGTAGGGACACCGATATGTAAATGCAATATATTTTGTTAATCGCCGTATATTAGTCTGTCAAGTGATGTCTAAAGAGCCATATTGTTCTGTTCAGCAGGGTTTACAGACCGTCAGTTGCAGCTGCCATGGTTGCTGATGGTTTGGCTAAATTGACATGCTTGACAGACGTTTCCAATTCCTCGAGATTGTAATTTATCATCGGAGCAACTAATTAATAGTCGGCTGTCTTGTGGTTTTTAATAGCTTTAGAATCCAAAATCATTTGTTATATCCGGACAGAGTTCAGTTGGCAAAATTTTTACATCCTCGAAATTTTAATAAACAAAGCACAAGGTTGCACACTAAAAAATCCTTTGATCTGGTATAAAATAAGTACTCGGGCTGTTAATCTGTTCTTTGAGCCATTGATTTTATAAATTTTTAGATGTAGGAATATATGTTCCTCATGATTGACGTGGTAATTTGCTCAGTAACTGAGGTGATCTTTTCTTAGGTTTTCTTCCAGGATTAAGCATGTTTGAGGTCTGTTTCTCTGTCAAAAGAAGTGGCAAGTAAAAGATAATGAGAAAGTGCAAACTTACACATACTACTTGACATAATACTTTGTACAGTTTGATGAGAGGTTATTTAGAGACTAGTAGAGTTAACGATGTGTAGTTCTGCCTAAAATCGCTAGTGTTAAGTATACGACGGTGTAGCAAAAATAACCTAGACATTTGTATGTACTTGTTCGCAATTAAGTGTTGTGGATGATGTCAATTTGTTCTTTTTCTTGAAGCTGAAATCCTTATGTATTCAATCTACTTGGCTACTTAGCTAGCAAAAACAACCTAGTCATAAGCATATGTTTCAATAGAATTCATGGAGAACACAGCTGAATCAACTTTTTTATAAAATTTTGTGAAGAGGAGTGTCAACTTTTTATCTCAAACTACCAGCTTTGGCGAGTTGCCTGGGAAGTTAAAATAAGATTTTTCATAATGTGCTTCAGAGAAATTAAAATCAGATCAATCCTGTTGTCAGAAAGATGATTCAATAGATATGCTCTTTCCCATAATCTGCCAATTTAGTTAAAAACTCTGTTCAGGACGTGCTGAGGAGGTATATCTCAAATTGTACACAGTTAAATTGAATAGAATGTTACGGTACAAAAAATATCAAGGGAACATTCATTTGCACTATAAATAGTGTGGGAAATATATTCATAGCTGGAGATTAAGATGGAACTTTTCCCCCTCTAGTCTTCAATAAATAATAAAAGATATCCAAAGATGCTCTGTTTTATAATAGGGAAAAAGTCACCCCCAAGTCCTATTAAAGCGTCCACGTTTAAGTTCTAATCATGTGACCAACCTTGTAAAGGAAAATTGATATGGTATGGCTTCTTTGGACTGTACTTCATCTTGAACAATTAAAGCTACATTTCTCATTCTAGTAAATTAGTGATATATGAAACTTTATTGAACTTTAGAAGTGTCTATTCCCAGTATTGTGAAGCCAAGCTGATCAGTAAGTAATTAACTTCTAAAAGGGCATTATCCACACTTAATATTTGGCATGATGGTATATATATCTCAATGGTAAATGTAAAATCGTAGGAAAAGTATTCAGAGTCGTACATAATGTGCCACGGAGAAGCATGGACGAAAAGAAAATAGATAATTAGAGTTTTCTTTTTATAAAACTGTATTTGATTTTTTAAGAAATTGGAATAACAGATTCAATTTTTATGGCTATTGGCGACTTGAAACATTCCCCAAATATGCTGAACTGGAAAGTCACCATGTCGTGGACAACTTTTCTCCCTAATTGTGATTGGCTATAAATTCGATACATATTTCTTCTATTATTTTTTATAGGCATTAGTTTGATTCTTTTTCAGCCGGTGCCTGCAATGTCTGTTGCAAATTTTGGTACTATTTTACTCTAGTATTGTTAAGTGCATTTTGAATTGTGCTTTTTCTCCTTGCGTACAAACCATGTTTGTGTGCTTATTTACTTCCTTTCTTAAGCAACTGTTTTGTGTCTTTTAACCTTTTTGGCTTCATGTGGATAACAAGTTTTTGATCCACCTTTTTCTGAAAGTTTCCAGTATTCAGAACGTTAATATATGTTAGGGATGTTGGCACTCTCCATCAGCTTTTGTTTTAATATGCTGGTATACATTTGATGATCTGACTAAGCTTTGATATGTCAAACATTTAACTATCTAAGATTTTGATATTCTATTTTAGCCGAGCTGATCTCTTGGTTATTTTCTGGAGTCCTTTGCGTTTGCATTTTGGAATGGGAATTGAATCTATTGTTTGTGTACCTTAGCCTTAGCTTATGGCTGGCGTCATGAAGTTGGCTATTGCATTTCTTTATGATTTGTTTTTTTCTGCTCCAATTATTTGTGCTTCTTTTATTATCAGTGTTAGGTTAATGCAATTCAACTTAGTCGTCCTCTTCCGATTGCTTGAATATCAAGTTGAGATTTGTAGATTGAACCTCTCACAGGGGTTTTGTTTAAATTCTATGTTCATTTTAGTTGCAACGCACTCTTATTAAACCTATATGTATTCCAAATTCAAGAGTTTCTTATCATCTTTCCTTGGGACTTGATTCGCAGGACGATCAGTGATCTGCTGAAGATTAATCTGGACACTATACAGCCATTAAGAGATGTCCAACAATCTTGTGTCGCAACCACTAATGATACCAAACACGCAAATAGATTATGCTCCAAACCAGCTAGAAGCACCAACGTCAACTGGAATGACCGGTGGCATGTCAGGCAGTCCTATGTTACACCGGTTTGATACACCAAACAAGCAAATGGGAGTAGTCCAACCTATAGCCAACAATTTTGGTTATTATAACCCATCAATGCCGAATTGGCACATGGCCCAGAAAGATATTCAGATGAGTAACCAATCTCCGAAGATATTGCTACCAATTAAGCGAACAGCAAATGGAGAACATATAATGACCGCAAATAAGAATTTTTCCCAAGTTACCAATAAACCTGCGACCCAACCACAAGCATCAAAACCTGGTCCAAATAAGAAAATGACGAAAAATATGCCCCTATCTGGTAAATCTGGAAACAAGCAAGTACAAACCCCCAGAAATCAAACGATGAAAATGGAACCTTCTCCCAAAAACAAATCAGAGTCTTTTGAATCGGTAAGGTCGAAGATGAGGGAATCATTAGCTTCGGCTTTGGCCTTGGTTACTGAGCAACAAGGAAAATCGTCAAAAGAGGATACTATTTTGCCTTGTAATTCTGTAGATAATACAGAAAAGAAGGAAGACAGTGGTCCTGAACAAAATGTTTTTGAAGGCCAGATTATTACGTCCGAGTCGATTAGTAGTATTGATGTTAGAAATAACGAACCAGAGTTCCAATATGTAACTTCAGCGCTAGCCGGTGAAGAGGTCCCATTTGCCGACAGTTTTTTTGTTCAGGACGAACTTTTGCAAGGAAATGGACTCACGTGGGCAATGGATATCTCTCTAGATGTAGGAGAAGAAAGTATCCCTCTAGCTGTAGGAGATTCAAAAGAAGTTGAATTTACCCAAAACACTGAACCGGTACAAGAGAATATGAGTAAAACTGGGAAAGTAGAAGTGCTTCCATGTCCCCAGATTTTGGCTACTGAAATTGAAGCTGAACTTTTCAAATTATTTGGAGGAGTCAATAAGAAGTACAAAGAGAAGGGAAGGTCTCTTTTATTTAATTTAAAGGATCATAATAATCCGGAACTTCGTGAACGAGTCATGTCAGGTGAAATCTCACCAGAACGTCTTTGTGCCATGTCAGCAGAAGAGCTTGCATCGAGGGAGCTCTCTGAATGGCGAACGGCGAAAGCAGAAGAACTTGCACAGATGGTGGTTTTACCAGATTCAGATGTCGATATAAGACGGTTAGTGAGAAAAACGCATAAAGGGGAGTTTCAAGTAGAAGTTGAACAAGATGATGATGTTTCAGTGGAGGTTTCTGCTGGAACGAGTGTGATTTCTAGGCCTAGGAGAGAGAAGAGTGAGAAAAAGGGTAGCGATTCTTCTGCCAAAGTTGATAAAGTGAAAGGAAATGATAATAAGGACGTTTCATGTTTAACGATTCCGAGTGACGTGGTGGAGACTGATTTCATGCAAGGTTTGATGGTGGATGAGTTCAAGGATCCGAATTTTCTACCTCCTATTGTTTCTCTAGATGAGTTTATGCAGTCTCTTGATAAAGAGCCTCCATTTGAGAACTTACATGTGGAAGATGAAAAGACGGATTCGCCCTCAGACAAGGAAAGCATAGAGTGTCAGGATCAAATGTCACCTACCAATGTAGCTTCGAAAGAAGTTTTGAATGAAAGTGGCGAAAAATCTAATAACTTGGAAGCTGAGAATGTAGATTCTGATATTAAGATGAAGGAGAAGCTTTCTCCTCCAGGTGATGTATTGGTGGGTGAGAGAGTATGGGAAGGTCTTCTTCAATTGAGTATTTCTGGTGGGGTAAATGCAGTCGGCTTATTCAGAAGGTAATTCCGTTTAATTTGGGCATTTTTTTGTTGCGGCTTTAAGCTTAGTTTTTTTTTTAAGCTTAATATAGAAATAGTTCTGGTTAAAGATTAGGTTTTCTAGGTTTTAAAAAAGTAAAAGCTTAAAGCTGGATCAACCTAGCTTTCTGTGAACCTCAAAAGATCCAGCTCATTTTCTGTGCCATGTGTGCCTTTATTTAAAGTAAATGATTCACTGATTGGTTTTAACATACTGTGTGCCTGCATGGGTTATTATTTGTTTTTATGTTGCTTTTTTTATCAAATCTTGCTTGTCAAATTATTTATTTTGTTTCTTATTACAGCGGTGAGAAGACATCAACAAAAGAGTGGCCTCCCCTTCTTGAGATAAAGGGAAGAGTCAGATTGGATGCTTTTGAAAAATTTATTTCAGATCTTCCCATGTCTCGAAGCCGTGCTGTTATGGTATATCATCTTTTACTGTTTATTACGCTGTCATTTGTACACTGGGTTGGTAATTATTTACCTGTAAAGCGTTGTAATACTCTCTTATACGGCAGTGACGATCAATTTAGTTCTTTGTTTAAAGAAGAAAATGTGTGCAAAAAGCCCTCTTGCTTTTTAATCGAGGAAGCGAAATATATATTCCATCTTACAGTTGATTTTTTGTTCTCGAGTGTAGTTGGATGAGAGAATAACGGTGTTAATTGGCCGAGACTGAGAGATAAAATAAATGTAAGATGAGAATTTTCCAGGAAGAATATTGGAATTCTGAATTTATTGCAAGATTTAAATTTGGCGTAAGAAAAGTCAGTTTCTATTCTGGAATCGGAAGTAGTGCTGAAATGGAATTCTAGACTTTGCAGTTGCACTAAAATTTATAAAGAAGATGGTCCTTTTTGCAAAAAAGGTTCCACCTATTTCTTTTGATGGTAAATCTAAAATCCAATTAAACGAGTTCAAGCAGGGAGATATACTTACGTGTAGGATAGAACCTTGAGATGAATATGTACTGTAATTTCTCGTGCAGAGTAACGTGAAACTAAGTGGACAAATGATTAATTTAACTTTTAAACTTGTTATAGCATTACTTTGCATTTACACAGCTATATTATCATTCATACAAGAATATTTTAATGGGATGTCATTTTGCTAACTGCAGTTGGCTCATTTCGCTTTGAAGGAAGGTTCATCTGATGCAGACCATGCTACTCTTGGAGAGGTAACTAAAATTAAAAGGTCAAATTTGCTTTCAACACTTCACATACGTGTTTGTTTGTATCTGAAAACAAATCATTCCTATATTTGCAGGCAGTTCATTCATACGTGTTGGACGAAAGATTGGGTTTTGCCGAGCCGATCAACGGATCAGTAGAAATCTATTTCTGCCCTCCCCATCCGAAAATATTCGAAATGCTGAGAAAACATCTTTTTAAATTCTACACAGATGCCATAAACTCTATTGAAAAGGGGCTAATTGGTGTGATTGTATGGCGAAGACCTCATATAAAGTCAACTATATCACCTAACTCATCTTCACACCATAAGCACTCGAAAAACTCCCATCATTTAACGCCGACTGCTAGTGCTAATGTTTCTAATAATATTTCCAATGTAAAATTTGCACCTCATCAGAGGGCACCTCCATCTCCGTTTACTAGACCGCCGCCTCATCAATTCAATGATGAGGATGATGATGATATCCCTCCCGGGTTTGGGCCTGCCCCGCCACGTACCCGGGACGAGGACGACCTACCGGAGTTTAGTTTCTCTCAAAAGCAAAATGTAACAAATTCTCGTCCAGTAGATCAAATGAGAGAGCTTGTATTGAAATACGGACAAACCGGAAACAATAATAGTAACAATACTAATAATAATAGGATAGGAATAAAAAGGTGGAATGATGATGACGAGGACGACGATATTCTTCCTGAGTGGCAGCCAGGTCAGATACTGCCGCAGCAGCAGAGACACCAACAGAGTTGGGTACCTTTGCAGGGTAATAATGTGGTGCAAAGTGGTGGTAGACAGAACCCTAGTGCTAATATAGATAGCAATGTATATGGAGTGCAACGATATCCTAGAAATAGAGGTTTCTAATTTTATTAGAATGTATATAAGTTTTTATGTGATCCTTCAGTACCTTTCCGTTTCTGTAGACAATGTTTTATTTTTTTAAGTTTCTGTAGACAAAGTGCTTGCGACTCTTTAAAGTGCGCGGCTTGTTTGTAGTTTTTGAGAATTCGTTACAGATTTTAAAATTGTCGAAGCTCATAAATTGTGTTTCATCATGGTTTGTTTTCCTCATCTATGCCGCCAAATATATGTTTATTATTATTATCATATGAATATGATGATGGTCTATCAAAAATGCCTGTTTACTCAGTGGTATAAATTGATGTATGTGCCGATGTGCGTGTACTCACTCGTACTTTATTTACAAAACTAGCAAAAGGTTGGTGGCGTTTCTTTTTAAAATTTCTTAGAGATGGTGTTATCAGAACATAGGCACTTTCTATAGAAATTGTTTTGGGGAACTAATTTCTTTTTATTTAATAGAATTAAAAAGGTCAGAAATTCATAGAACAACTCATAGAAGCCCAATCTTTCATAACCATATAATGAAACCGGCAGCACCGGTTCAAATCGTGTTGCCTAATTTTAGTGCTATCTTGTATCAACTTCCAACTGCACTCCCTCCGTTCCTAAATAAATGTTTCTTACGAAAATACGTGCAACTTTAACAATCAAAATTTTCATATCAAAATTTGTGAAATAAAAAAATTGAAAATTTTATCATATAGTTCTAACCATTAACTATGTGATTAACTTTTGAAAATATTTTTTTCGACAATCTAGATAAGAAAAAATTGTCGGTCAAAGTTGCACGTATTATTTTCATAGTGCACATTTATTTAAGGGCTGCATATTTTGTACTTGTTTAGGCTTTGAAATTTTTACAAAATAAGGGGTAGTTCCATATAGATTCGTCAATGCAAATTATATTATTAACAAAATACCTTTACTAATTTCACATCTTCATAGGTCCCACTTTTTAACTGTTCACTTTGTTTACAGAACGTTCTTACTCAACCGAAAACACAACACATACTTTCTCTCTCTAAAGACTCAACAAAATATTAAATATACAAAAAATCATGAAAACATTCCATAAAATCATAATAAATTGAAAAAAAATATATGAAAACCAAAAAAGATTTGAGGCATTTTTTTTTTGTCAAAAAGCAGCTTCCCAGACAGCGGCCTTTTGAACAAAAAATGGCTCTTTTCACCAAATGACTACTATGTTCTTGATCTAAATAACAAACAGAAAAAGGATGGGATCCGATTGAACTTAAAATAAAACTATCTATGAAAGCATATACAAAAAGTAAATTCCAATAGGAGGAACATGAGCATTATAAGCTGGCTCAGAATGCCCTAGTGACAAGGAATAGAAAGACTCGAGTCGCATAATACGCGATTCTCAATTAAATGCAAAAATTAGTCCATAAGCGGTTTTTGCATGATTTCTTTGCTTGTATGATAATACTGTATATCAACATAAATAAAAACACTATAAGCACCAAACTGTTTTAGCCAAACTGTCAATCTGTCCAACTCGGCTATGAGAGCTCTACAGTCCTCAAGAGTTCTGGAAAAGAGAAACCCAAAGATCTAATTAAAGGTGACACCCAATAAGAAGAAAACAATGGGGAAAAGAATCTGTATAGCAAGTCTGCACTGAAGCTCCCTTTGTATGTCTATCACCTTTTCAGGAGATTAATGAGTTTTCCAAGTTCCTTAAATACTTCTACGGAGCATAGAACTCTGCCTCCCTTTTATCCGCCTCACTAAAAAAACATTTATTATCTTCCATTTGCAAGCACTGCTCACACTAGCTTTAGTAGAAGACGGACATATGCACAGGTGATGCGGCGATAAGGCAATATGTTGAACAAACCCTCCTAAGATGTTTCATTTATTTCAGAACTTCATCTCATATCTGATAAAAATATCATAAAGAGAACAAGCGCCGTTAGGGCCTATTAAATAGGAACACGAGGGTCATTTTTTAATTACAGACAGGATAAGAACAAGTAATCAAAGTCAGTAGCTTAATAATTAACTTGCGCATTGTTATGCTATTATTATTGTCGATCACGGAAGCTTCTATTAAAAGATATATCTAATAGCTCCTAAATAATAGTTTCTACAGAAGAATAGGATGAAAATTTCAGAAAAAAATAGAGGGGAACAATTTCTTCACGATGATATAGGAAGAGGGTGATATTCGATTTTGGTTACATGCTTATAGTCCTTTTGTTACATAATATAAAGTCGAATTAAATTTTGAAGCAAATAACATTTGGATGAGGTCTAGTAGGGCATAATCTAGTGGACTTGAACACTTATAAACTTCAAGCAAAAAAAATTGGTACAACTCAGATTTACATCAAAAGTGCAGAAAACGGAACATATTTGGTAGAAGTGCACACAGCCAAAGCTACTTTAACAAGAAAAGAAGAAGAAGCGCCTCTTTTTGCCAAATCGAAAGAAAGAGGACTTTTGACACCAAGAAAAAGGCAGAAAGAAGAGGCTGCCTTACGTACAAATATTAACAGATATGTAAATATACAAAGCAATGACGTAAGTGTACAAATATGTAATAAGATAGTAGACAGACTTGATTGTATTTAGAAACATCTGGTAACCGACCATTTTATTTAGAAACATCTGGTTTCATATAGCCAACCCTAGATTCTTGGAATTAAGGCTTAGTTTGGTGTCTGGTGACGATGATGACATCCTATACTCCCACAAACGCTACATTTTGTGCTTTACCTTCAAAGATTGGATGAAAAGGTGACATGACATTGACGTCATCGCTGCTAAGTCAACGACTCCTGTCTATTATTGGATGGAAAACGACATTTTAGTGACGTTTATGCTGCCACATCACTTTTACATCCAACAATGGACTGCGGGTACAATTTAAACGATTGTGTTCGTACATGACACACATATTAGAAATATGTAAGTAGAGATCAAATAAAAATGTTAGAAGCGGGTACAAATCTGTAATTAACCTGGATTTTACCATACAAGTTTGTACATATTGGAGTGTACGCATATCATTACCCAAACATAAGTACAGTATGTTGCAGAGGCGAAAACAGAGAAGAATATCCAAAACCAACTTATGTAATTTAAAATTAATGGATTCATTCTCAAACTATCTAAATCTATAAAAGAATTACTGAATAGAGTTAGTGATATAGGAGAGAACAAATTAGGCAGGGTGGTACCTTTTACAGCAAAACTTGTACCCTTGTCAGACAAGATAGTGGAGGTCACCGAATGAAAAGCAAATGTTTGCAAAAGAGAGGTCGGTACTCCTGAGGACCACTGTAATTAACAAAACCAACATTAAAGTTTCACAACTGAACGGTAATCATCTTCTAATTCTTCTCGCAAATATTCACTTAAAAACTGAAAGAACACCAAACAATGGACTTCAAGAAAACTACATCCAGTCATAAAACTACAGAACTCCTCGTCATAAAAGTTTTATAAAAAGAACTTTCTTGAGTTGGTTTATTTTTTCTTTTTTCAGAAGTATGGTTTTACTAATATTTTCCTTGTTGAAAAATAAAAATATGTAATTAAAAGGAAAAAAAAAAACTTGAGCCAGGGGGGACCTTCAGAAAAACAAGCTACCAATGAAATAAGCAAAATATTCTCCAGGAAAATAAAATAAAAAGAGGATCTTGTCAAGAAGAAATTGAACTTGTTTCAACCTCAAAGGCTCTTACATATCTATATGAACTCAATCAAAAAAGAAGTTATGTCTTTTGACGAAAAGAGACGCATACATCATGTAAATGAAGCCTCTAATTGCAGAATCCACAACTTTCAAACAAATAAGAATGCAACAGATGCAGATTCTCAAGATAAAGATTTTTTTGCCTTAACGACATGTAAACTTGGAATGATAAGAGAAATGCCAAATAAAAAGCATTTCATTCCATAATATAGAAAATAAGCGAAAGAAGAAACCAATAAATAACTCGAACCTTCCATTGAAACTGGGGCCAATCAACAATAACTCATCTAAAGCAGCTGTTTTGACTTAAAGTTCCGAGACGATGGATGCGAATAACAAACAATCTTATTTTAGTCACCACTCTCTTTTCTTTCACCAATATTGGATAAAACAGATTTTATAGTATTTGCCTCAGCATAACCTTTGATCCAACCTTCTGATTCCGCTCTGTTTATAATTTCAAACGTTGCTGCATTAGGTTCACATCTCTCGAAAACCATCCTTTTCACCAACAAAATGACGTAACTAAATTTTTTCCTTTCCAACATTGCCTTCATTATCATATTATAAACACCAATACCCGGAGAAACTCCCACCTCAAACATACGACCACGTAACTCGAGAGCTTTTGATATTTTACCTTCTTTGAAAAGCCAATATACGAAAACAGAAAATGTAAAGCTATCAGGTTCTAGTCTTTCCATACAGATACAACTCAACAAGTGATACATTCGCTGATAATTTCCTTCTCTAGCAGATGCGCCTAAGAGAATATTATATGTTATCAAATCTGGTATAAATCCAATGCTTCTCATGTATCTAAAAATCCCATATGCTACTTTAACAAATCCGATCTTGCAAAGGCTGTTTATAAGAGAATTGAAAGTCATCAAATTTGGACCAGGACTATCCAATATCATCTCTTTTAATAGCTGTATGCCCTCTGAGATTTTCCCAGTCTCAACAAAATATTTAATCAAACAAGTTGAGCCAACTACGTTAAGATTAAGATTTTCAACCTCCATCCGATTAAATATTCTCCGTATCATGGGAGAATTCTTCTTTTTGCAGGCTGCCGATAAGATAGTATTAAAAGAAATAATATCGGGTTCATCATCGCCCCAATTTATATTATCAACAAGCTCCAAAGCCATGTCTATATCGCTGGCACTAAGATATTTCAAAATCGTGTTACGCGATATGCCATTTGGTTCAATGCCACTGAAATCAAAGATCTCCAAAGCCTCGCCTATGTGGCGGAAACTGACGGATTTGAAAACGCTATCAGCTGATTTGGCAGTTGGTTTGTCGGCTAAACTTTTACTTTCTACCGGATATAATTCATTAGTATGTGCAATATGTTGGCACCGAATATTTATATATATATTACAAAGTGCAACATCAAGACTACCTTTTCGTAAAGTAAAATCAAGTAAAAATTCAGTGGCCATTTCTATTTTCCCTGACTTTAAAAGGCCACCAGCTAAAGCAGCATGAGTGAATAGATCAGGAATTAAGCCTTTTTCTTGAATATTCAGTATAATTTCAACAATTTCGTTGATTTTACCTTGTTGACTTAATTCACGAAGAATAACATTGTATGTGATAACATCGGGTGGAGGCCCTTTTTTCTCCATTGCACTTAAAAGATCTAACGCCTCTTTTATTCTGCCATTGTCACAAAAGAATTTTAAAATGACAGTGTGAGTTATAACATTTGGCTCACAACCTTCTCTAATCATTTGTTTAAAGCAACTTAAGGCCTTGAACCCTAAATTCTCTTTACCAAAACCGTAAATTAATGCTGTGTATGAGCGAACATCATGTGTAATTCCCCTTTTCTTTAAAGAATAAATCAATCGCAAACCAGTGTGGCTCTGACCATTCCTACAAAGAGCCCATAATATAGGATTATAATTATAAGGACATGGAAATTTACCCTGATCAAGAAAAACTGAAAATACAAAATAGGCCTCCGAAACCTTCCCGGCTTTGCTAAGACGAACAATCAGCATATTCAAAGTCTTATCAGTAGGAAAATAATCCAACTTCAACATTAGCTTGAACAAACTAAACGCACCATCTAAATTTCCGTATTCCAGAAACTTTTTCAACATTTTCGATACTATAGTAAACGAAGGTACGAAACCACTGCTCGTCATTTCCTCCGAAATAGAAACTAAATGCTCAAAAACCCCGCGAGAAAGCAACCCATTTAGGACAATATTATAAGTCGCCGCATTCGGGGACGGGCCTAATTTCTTCATATCAAAATAAACACTCACCAAATCATCACAAACAAAATTACTAGACTTAAAACCGCTAAAAACCAAGGCATTGTAATCGTTTACCGTGGGCTTTCCGGGTACTAATCTCATACAGTTTAAAGCTTCAAAAGCTTTCTGAACACAGCCCGAGGAGGCGTGGGAGCACATATTTTTTTGCAAATCGGCATAGCGAAAATCATGGTAGTCGAGTTTCTGGACAGCAGCTAAGGAACTGAATAATTGGGAAAATGCCTTTATTGGGAATAAAAATTGAATATTTTTCTCATTAACCTTGCAGAAACTCATCAGGAGAGATAAACGCAACCGGGTTTCGACATAGCCTGAAGATTATCAAATGGGTTCAATCATGATTATATAAGTAAATACAAATATGGGTTTTTGTTTTCTCATAAAAATTAATGGTCATTTTACCTAATTCATCAAAGTAGCTTGTACCAAGCAGGAGAGATATATATAAATTTAGTTAATGAAAGAGAGAGAAAGAGTTACTTTTACCGCTACTCTCAGTCAGGGGATATAGATAAACCCTAGTTTGGTTCATTAAAATTTCTTTTTTAATCATGTACACGAATAATAATAATAACCAACTATCAAATTAAAACAATCCAAGTATAAGTTTTTTTTTAATTTTATTTATATATAATTTTAATATATAAAATAAGATATATTAAAATTATTAATTTTTTTTACTAGTTTTAAATAATACTTAAATTTAGCATAATACCAACTAGCTAGAGTTGTATAATTTTGTTTGAATTTTTATTGTATTGTAAAGTTAGTTTTTAATTTATAAAATCATAATTTTATTTTATATATTAAAATTATATAAAAATAAAATTACAAAACTCACGCATAAATTTAGACTATTGGATTATTTTAGTTTCATCAAATTTTAGAAGATGTGCGTACATTATAAACTGTAGAGAATTTCAATCCAAATTCGTTGTTTTTAAGTCATTTGTTGGTGAAGGTTTGTAGTCACTTTTACTCTTATTTTAATTATTTTGGATCAATGTATATTACTCGCTCCATCCTTTTTTTACGTGTCCCTTTATAAATTGTTACTTTTTAAAAGTGTTAAATTTTGAGACATTAACTATCAATATCGTCCTTATAAATGTCATAATTAAACTTATTTACTAAAAAGTGTTGTTATTGTAGCCGTAAATGTTAGTTTACCAAGTTTTTATGTTTATTTACTGATATGTTATTTTTTCTTTTGAGATTATATAAATGGTAATAAAGTAAATTTGTTATTTCATAATTATCATATTGAAAAAGCAGACACTTATTTAGAAACGGATGAAGTATATTCTATTTTTTTTAGTTGAAACTACAAGGTAATTTACTACGAAATATTATAGAAATGGTTAGCAATACAACTTGTTGTTAGTTTAACTTACATTTGTGCATAATTATTTCATTGTTTAATTAAATGGACCATCAATGCTAGATATAGAAAATCTGTCAGTTTTACTATCCTAACATAACGAATGATAAAACTGTCTGTCATTACTTTTTGATTAGTGAAATCAGGTTGTTGCCTAACATAGTCTAGAGTCACGGCTGAAGTCATTTCCATACGTCATAACCGATGTCAACTCCATAGTCTCCATTGCATTATTTCTACAATTTTTTTCGTGCACACCAAAATCTTTAGTCGACTTAAAAAAAAACAAAGTCATTTAAAACACAATGCATTTCATACCTAATTGTCTTCCGTTTCTCGGCTTTTCGCGCAGCCTCGACTGTTCAATTTATGGAAGGCAAAAAAGAAAAAAAAGAGATAATTAACACATATAAGTATGGGTTACGACCTCCATTGTCTAAATAATACCCCATGATTTCATATATAACATCATCATCAATAAGATGACCAGCTCACAAACGAGTAGTTAATCGCGTCTCTCGAGCCAACATAAATATTTTTTTAAATAAACAGTGGGATATCCCACAATTTTATTAATAGACCAAGTGGAAAGAAAAAACGTCATTATTACAAATTAACGCTGAAAACAGCAAACCGACACAAACTTTAGGACTAAAATGAATAAACTGAAAATATTAACACGCGTCCCTTATCTAACTCTACTGTAACCCTTCATTTTCTCCAAAACTTCATTTCTTCTACAGAGAGAGACTATCTCTCTTCTTCATCCCAAAAAAAAAAAAAAACTCAGATAGCTTTAATTCATAAATAAGACAATCCCATAGCTTCAGTAATAATTAACCCTCTGAAGTAATCTGAAAAGTCCTCTATTCTGTTTGAAATTATTGGATATTCATCGCAGCCCAAATTTTCCAGGTAATCCGCAACTTTATTACCTTCTCTCTCAGTATGTTTAATTGTTAATTCTCGACTTTTGAATTGCTGCTTAATTTGATTCATTAGATATAGTAACATCCATGGACACTTACTCTTCCCTTGTATAATATTCACCATTTGTAAACTGATTCAAATATTATGTTGGAATCCCCAATAATAAAACTTTCATCTCAGATTCAAGCCCAGAGCTACTTCTAATTGAGGTATAAAACCCTAAAATAAAATTGCCTTGATCATTTCGCATGATACCTCCAACATCACTTTTATTAGTCAATTTTCTGAAACTTCCATCAATATTAATTTTGTTATATCCCTTAGGTGGACATAACCATTTTACTACTTTCAGCCTCTTTTTGGTCTTTACCACTGCATTAATCCCAATTTTGATATCAAAGTTTGAAGGAAAACATTTATCCTTACTAGAATAAACTTTAATCAAATTACTGACATTCTCACAAATCCTTGCTCCATTCATTTTTGTATTATTAAATCTACTACTGCATCTTCCTTTCCAAATTTCCCAAACTATAAACACATGAATAATTTTGCAGAGTTTCCATTGTAATTTAGTATTTACAATATCTGACTGAGCCCATCAGTTTATGAATTTGCCCCTTACCAGTTCTGAACTGTTTATAACACCCATTAACTTAGAAAAGAAATTCCACACTTCTTTGGCTATAGGTCCATTACTGAATAAATGTTCTGATTCTTCAACATAACATCCACAACATTCACACTTAAAAGATAACATTATTCCCAATTTTTGAATAACAGGATCCAATGGAAGAGCTTGATTAAAGAATTTTCAGATAAAGCAAGAGATCTTCACAGGTATCATTTTATCCCAACACAACTTGCTAATCCAATTTATTGAATTCTTATTTCTCAGTAGTTCCTTAGCTGAGATTAAACTGAAATTTCCCATTATATTAATATTTCAAATAGGGGTATCTTTCCTTAAATTATTAATGCAGATATCACTAGTAAACAAATGTCTCAAATGTTGAGGAATAATATTCGTTATTTTCTGTTGGTCCGTAGGAGTCTAAACCTTAGAGGGGGGGTGAATAAGGTTTTCGTACGTTTTTCGCGGAATTAAAACTATGGGTATTTAACTAAGTTAATTAGTGATATTTATAACCTAAACTCTTTTGTTACCAAATTAACGCTAAAATGATCTAAGCAAGCAATAAATATAAGCGATAAATGAATATGGAAAGTAAAAGTTAAGGGAAAGAAATAACGCAAGATTTATAGAGGTTCGGCAAACCGCGCCTACGTCCTCTCCTCGGTATTTTCACTACCGAGTGTTTCACTAAAAATCTTCGTTTCAAGGTTACACCTTAACGAGCTTAATCAACCGATTACGCTCCCCCTCACTATATGAGTATCCCGAATAAATGACCTAGAGCTTTTAAGCTACACTTGCTTAAAAGCCTCTACCCAATTCACTCGCTCACTAATGAGTTTATAAAATACTCTTTTACAAGTTTGATTTCGAATCGCTCACTAACAAATATTATCTCGATGTTTATAAGATTACTATAAGAATATACTCGAGAATATTTTTGATTACAAGTGAGAAATAAGTAGTATAAGCTTGAAGGATTTTCTTGTAAGAATTGCTTAAAAGTTGTGAATGCTTGGATGAGCTTCTTCAAAGTGTTTTGGGGCTTTTGTAGAGTCACAAAGGTGCAGCAATAAATTTCAGACCGTTGCTGGTTGGTGAGTTCATTCAATGCTGTTTTTGCAGCAGTTTGCCCCATTTTCAGGAATAGCTTAAAAGCTGGATTTTGAAATTCTACAGAAACGATCGGTCGTTTCTGAAAAACGATCGGTCGTTTTTCAATTGGACTTACTGGACAAAATGTGCACTGAAACGATCGGTCGTTTCAGATTAATGATCGGTCGTTTTTGCTGAGTGCTCTCTGGAAGAAATCATCAATAAAACGATCGGTCGTTTTATTATGGCGATCGGTCGTTTTTGTCCTATGCTCACTGGAAGGATTTTTCGTATGTATGATCGATCGTTTAGGGTTGATCAGTCGTTTTTTGTTGTTCTGGGTTATTTTCGGTTTGCTCGACAAACTTCGAAACCCCGTAACTAATTCGTTCCAACTCCGATTTAGGTTCCGCTTGAACCAATGGCTTCGTAATTACGCATTCAATCATTTAAACCCTTTAACACACTCGATAAATGATTAGTACGCAAAACGAGCTTTTATCATGTTTTACAAATATTGTTATCATCAAAATAATCGATTAGAAGAAACTACGTTCAACAATCTCTCCCTTTTTGATGATGACAAAATATTGACTTCAACATACTATAAGCTCTTTTTGTTTAAACAAATATAACGGAAATGTATAGATGACGCTTTACTTAGATAAAAGTTTTAAGAGAAAAAGCAAGTAAATGTCATAACATCCGATTTTAAAACGACGTATAAACAAGCTAAACGATTAGGGATTATGAAGATCTATATGCAAGCGAAAAATTGGCCATAGTTTTGCCTAAAAAAGGTCAATCGCCACAAAAGAAAAACAATATTTATAATCCAATCAACTAGCAAACTATGCGCACTAAATGCAATAATATCAAATAAGGTTCAAACGCATAGTTAAAATCGCAATCATATAAACAAGAGCAAATGTAAGAAGAAACGCATCATAATAATCAAGTAAAACCGTTTCCTACTTATTACATCAAACTATGCGCACTAAATGCAATAATATCAAATAAGGTTCAAACGCATAGTTAAAATCGCAATCATATAAACAAGAGCAAATGTAAGAAGAAACGCATCATAATAATCAAGTAAAACCGTTTCCTACTTATTACATCAAAAACAACTTGTTCAACTCAAAGGAAATAGAAATACAATGCAAAGAGAAAAACAATAGAGAGGTATTTCTCCCCCTTTGACATCATCAAAAACAAAAAAATAATATATCCGCCTAGTCGCGGTGGGAAGTAGCATCATCCTCTTCGTCTTCGTCATTGTTAGGACCGGCAAAGTCGGGAAAATAACCATGGAACCTTGCCCGTTGCTCGTTGCTTAACCTTTCGATTTCGTCCATATCTTCTTGACTAGGATGCATGGAGCGAAACATGCGTCGTTGAAGTCGCGCATTCTGATATTGATCAATATAGAGATCGTTGTAGAATTGTTCGGTGCGTGGAGGAAGAGTCGAAGATCCTACTTTAGCTTTTCCGCGACCTCGAGAGGGACGGGAGGAGGTAGGGATATCGGTGGGAGGGAGAGACTCGGAGGAGAATTCCTCATGAGCGCTTTGAGGTGTCGGTTTAGGGCCGACGTATTCTTCCTCTTCGGGGGAAAGAGGAGTATAGCCGGGGCCGGATACCCGCTTACCGGACCAAGTTATGGACTTGTCGGTATTGTTGAATTTTATGGACATTTGGGAAAGATAGGAAGTGTCCCAAATGTGCTTATCCTTATTTTTGAACAATGTTCCACCGGGAACGAGATTTAAGTCCTTCAAAATGGCCGAAATTAAGGCACCGTAAGGTAACCCATTCTTGGACTTTGTTTTAAGCGAGTCCATCTTAAAGAAAATGAGGGATGCAAAGTCAACGCGGACTCGGCGATGGATACACCCAAGAAGAAAGATGTACTCATTAGTAACATCCGTAAAGTTGGAGGTGTGTGGGAGTACGATATGAGAGAGAATGTGGTAGGCTAGTTTATTACGGAATAGAAGGCCATGGGCTTTGCTAGAGCGGTTGTTATGGGCCGGATGAAAAATTTCATCTTTAAGATCATTGAAGTTTTCGATCTCTAGAGTTTCACAAAGTTCCTTGCTAGACTCATAGAAACCGCCGCTATCTAGACGTAAGAGAGTTCGTAAACGGTCTATACCGTAAACGAATTGTTGTCCGTTAAAGGATGAACGCAAACAGAGTGCGTCATCGGAGTCCCTATCTAGAACTAGATGATAATAGAATTCATAGACATTCTCTTTATAAAAGGGCTCTTTGAGAGTAAGAAGGGTATCAAGTTTGTAAAAGCTTAAGTCTATCATAAGAGCGGAAAACCGTTCACGAAAAAGAGGCATGTCTAGAGTGAAGTTGGTCAATATACCTCTTGTACCCATTTCGGGTGGATAGAGAGGAGGTAGAGGGCCGGAGCGAGAAGCGGAGGAAGAGCCGGTGCGTGGGGCACGAGGAATAGCCGGGCGGCGAGTGGGTGGAGGCACGATCTCGTCGTCATGCTCATCAACGAGGTTGAGTGAGGCTTTCTTTGTGCGAACCATTTGATTGATTGGATAGAAAATTGGGTTTTGATTGAGATTTTTGGGTGATTGGGAAAGGAGTGGACGAATTTTGAGAGAGAGAAGAGATTAGGGTTTGAAATGAATTGGTTTTGGGGTTTGAAGAATGATTTTAAAAACTGACAAACAGAAAAACGATCGGTCGTTCTGGGATTCGATCGATCGAAATATAGCCAAATTCTTCCAGTGAGTGCAACATAAAAACGATCGGTCGTTTTTAAGGAACGATCGGTCGAATGTAATAAAACGATCGGTCGTTTTTACAGACGATCGATCGACTGTAACAAGGTTACAGACCAGGAATTTTCTGCACTTTACGACACTGATTTGGCAAAGAAAATGTAAAAATACTTAAAAATATATATATAAAGACAATCAAATATATATAAATATATATATATATCACACATCAAACATACCTAACTCTCGGCGAATAAAGCAAAATTGTTCCTCATTAAGGGGTTTTGTGAAAATATCGGCTAATTGCTTATTTGTGCTTATATATTCAAGTGTAATATCCCCTTTTTGGACATGATCCCGTAAAAAGTGATGACGTAAATTAATATGTTTAGTGCGAGAGTGTTGGATCGGATTTTTCGAAAGGTTTATAGCACTAGTATTATCACACAATATAGGTACACTATCAAATGATAATTCAAAGTCGTTTAGTTGTTGACGCATCCAAAGGATTTGTGCGCAACAACTACCCGCGGCGACGTATTCCGCCTCCGCCGTGGAAAGCGCAACCGAGTTTTGTTTCTTACTATGCCAAGAAACTAAAGCGTTTCCTAAGAAATGGCAAGTGCCACTAGTACTCTTTCTATCTAATCGACAACCGGCAAAGTCGGCGTCGAAATAACCAAGCAATTCAAACGAAGTATCATGCGGATAAAACAATCCTAAATTGCAAGTACCTACAAGATATCTAAAAATGCGCTTAACGGCTATAACATGCGATTCCTTAGGGCAAGATTGATACCTAGCACACAAGCAAACACTAAACATGATATCGGGTCTACTTGCGGTTAAATATAAGAGGGATCCAATCATACCTCTATAGAGCTTTTGGTCCACGCTTTTACCCGATTCATCCTTGTCTAGTTTTGTTGCCGGACTCATCGGAGTTCCTAGCGGCTTTGCATCGCTCATGTTGAACCTCTTGAGCAAGTCCCTTGTGTATTTGGCTTGATTGACGAGAATTCCGTCCTTTGTTTGTTTGATTTGCAACCCAAGGAAGTAGGTGAGTTCACCCATCATGCTCATCTCGAATTCACCTTGCATACACTTAGAAAACTCCTCGCACATGCGAGCATTAGTAGCACCGAAAATGATATCATCAACATATATTTGAATTAAAAGCATGTCTTTTCCATCCTTTTTAATAAAAAGAGTAGTGTCTAAAGTACCACGAGAAAAACCCTTTTTAATCAAGAATTTACTAAGTCTTTCATACCAAGCCCGGGGTGCTTGTTTTAAACCATAAAGTGCTTTTCGAAGTTTGTACACATGATTAGGAAACTCGTGATTTTCAAAACCGGGTGGTTGTTTTACATAAACTTCCTCATTAATAAAGCCGTTTAAAAATGCACTTTTAACATCCATTTGAAATAATTTAAAACGTTTAAAAGAAGCATAAGCAAGCAACATTCTAATGGCTTCTAATCTTGCTACGGGTGCGTAAGTTTCATCGAAATCGATGCCCTCTTCTTGATTATACCCTTGAGCTACTAGTCTAGCTTTATTTCTAATGACTACCCCGGATTCATCCATCTTATTGCGAAATATCCATTTCGTACCTATAATGGTTTTCTCACGCGGTCTAGGTACTAATGTCCATACGTTGCTACGCTCGAATTGATTTAATTCGTCATGCATAGCTAATACCCAACTCTCATCGAGTTCCGCCTCATGAATGTTCTTGGGCTCTAATTGAGACAAGAATGCAAAATGATTAACTATATTTCTTAATGATGAACGTGTATGCACTCTTTCTCCCGGGTTACCCAAAATTAAATCTTGCGGATGGTGATTGGCAAAACGCCATTCTTGAGGCAAATGCTCATGAATATGTACGCTAGATTCTAAGTCTTTTTGAAGTCTCTCTATAGTGACTTCTTCATCAACGGGTTCAACCTCTATGCTAGGCGTTGACTCTAAGCTAGATGTAACATGATTCGAAGAAGATGCTTTATGAAAAATATCATCATTAATATTATGAACAATTAAAGGCTTATCAATCGTCGTCATATTCTCATCAAACGAGACATGTACCGATTCTTCCACCAATAAAGTTCTTTTATTAAAAATACGATAAGCTTTACTCGATATAGCATATCCAACGAAAATTCCTTCGTCGGACTTAGCATCGAATTTTCCTAGATTATCCTTACCATTATTATGAACATAGCATTTACAACCAAATGCACGTAAATGAGAAATATTTGGTTTTCGCTCATTCCATAATTCGTAAGGTGTCTTTTTTAATATGGGCCTAATTAAGGCTCTATTTAAAATATAACAAGCGGAATTTACGGCTTCGGCCCAAAAATACTTTGGCAAATTATTTTCGCAAAGCATGGTCCGTGCCATTTCCTCTAGGGTTCTATTCTTCCTCTCAACTACCCCATTTTGTTGGGGCGTACGAGGGGCCGAAAAATTATGATCAATACCATTTTCATCACAAAAAGTTTGAAATGGAGTATTCTCAAATTCCTTACCATGATCGGTTCGGATACTTTTGATCATATAACCCTTTCGTGTTTGGAGCTTTTTGCAAATGATAGAGAATTCTCTAAATGCTTCATGCTTATGAGTTAAAAACAAGACCCACGTAAAGCGACTAAAATCGTCAACCATGACGAAAGCATATGCACGCCCGCCAAGACTAAGTGTCCGGGAGGGGCCAACTAAGTCCATATGAATGAGCTCCAAACAACGAGTAGTAGAAATAATATTTTTAGACTTAAACGAAATCTTTGTTTGTTTGCCTAATTGGCAAGCGTGACAAAGTTTGTCCTTTATATAAGGAGTTTTTGGTAAACCTATTACCAAATCTTTACTAGAAAGTTTAGCAAGTAAATCAAGACTTGCATGACCAAGTCGTCTATGCCACAACCAACCATTGTCGTTGATAGTAACAAGACACTTGACTTCATCATCCACCGAACTATTCAAATCAATCATATAGACATTATTTTGTCTTTGACCCATAAGAATAGTTTTATTATCCGAAATACAATGAATAATGCAATGCGATTTTTCAAAAATGACTTTGTGACCCAAATCACAAAGTTGACTTATACTAAGCAAGTTATGTTTAAGACCATCAACAAGCAAAACATTATCAATAATGACATTAGATGGTTTGGAGATACTACCAATACCGATGATTTTGCCCTTGCTATTATCCCCGAAGGTCACAAAGCCTCCGTCTTTAGGTGCAAGAGTGGTGAATTTTGTTTTGTCTCCCGTCATATGTCTTGAGCATCCACTATCTAGGAACCACTTGTCCTCGTTGATTTTTGATCTCAAGCATACCTACAAGACAAAACGATCATTGGTACCCTAATCCATTTTTGGGTCCTTGAGGGTTAGAGTCTCGACCCTTTGGAATCCAAACCAAATCATTTCTACTTACTTTATACCTATTAGGGCAATATATATAATCCTCATAGTGGTCACTACGGTTGCAAGTCATACATTTTATATGCGAGATAGGTTTAACAAAACGATTATAAACTAAGTTACTTTTATATGAATTGTTCTTACGGGAGTAACTTGGGGTTCTATTTTCATTTTTCTCCACTTGTTTGGTGAATAGATTTTTATGCTTAGACGCTAAGAGAGGGTTGTAACCTACACCGGTTTTATCATATGCGCCTTGTTGAGAAGCTAATATAGTACTTAGCATTTTGCTTCCTTTAGTGAACTTAGAGAGAGTGAGTTCGGCGCTATCCGCCTTAAGTTTACATGACTTAAGGTCATCAACTAACTTATTATTTTCTAGGGCAAGTTCGGTATTTTTAGTTGCGAGTGTGTCATTTTTCATAGCTAAATTTTCAAGTTCGTCTTGTAGAGTAATTAGCAATTTTCTAAAAGATTTGTTCTTACCTCTAGCTTTTTCTAAAGATTCTAACACATCATTAATATCAAGACAATCATCACTAGAAATAGAGGAGTTAGAGGAGTGATAGCTTACTTCCTCGGAATCATCGTCTCTAGCCATGAGACATAGATTTGCGACTTCTTCATTGTCGCTATCGGAGCTATCATCATCGCTCCCCCATGCGGCTAAGAATGCCTTCTTGTTTTCCCTTTTCTTGACGAACTTGTCCTTTTTCTTCAAGGGACATTCGTTTTGCATATGGCCGGGTTTGTGACATTTGTAGCAAATGATTTCGTCCTTTTTGCTAGATTTTTCGGAAGTCTCTTCCTTATATTCCTTTTTCCGAAATCGTTGTCCACCCTTCTTTTTCCAACTTAGGAATTTGTTGTAGCGTTTGGCAAAGAGAGCCATCTCATCATCCTCACTAGATGAATCATTTTCGCTATTGTCATTTGTTGTGCATTTGAAGGCAATGCCTTTCTTCTTTTTCGAGTCATCCTCATGCTTTTGAGTCGTCATGTCGAGTTCATGAGTGCTTAGGGATCCAATGAGGTTGTCGAGAGAGAGAGTGTTCATGTCCTTGGCCTCTTGTATGGCCGTCACTTTTGATTCCCACTTCCTTGGAAGACTTCGAAGGATCTTCGTCACCATCTCCTTGCTAGAGTATACCTTTTCAAGTCTCTTAAGATCATTAGTAATCTTAGTAAAACGAGTGTACATAGAAGCAATAGACTCGTCATCATCGACTTTAAATAATTCATAATCATGAATAAGCATGCTAATTTTAGAGTCCTTAACTTGACTAGTTCCTTCGTGCATAATAGCTAGCTTATCCCACATTTGCTTAGCGGTGTCACAACCGGAAATCTTATCATATTCACTAGGCGAGAGCGCACAAGTGATAGAAGTCATAGCCCTACAATTTAGGGAAAATGCTAGGCGTTCATCGGTGTCTAGTTCCTCTACAAGTTTATCTTCGCCATTTCTTCTAGGCGTTTTATAGCCTTTACTAATACTTATCCATTGGTCTATTTCAAAACCACAAAGGAAATTTTTCATAAGGTCTCTCCAATAGGGATAGTTAGTACCGTCAAAGAAGGGTGGCCTAGTTATGGATTTTGAGTCGGCGTATGAAGACATAGTGGATCTTTAAACTATAAAATCGTTAGATTTTTATGAATAGAATAGCTAAGCTCTGATACCAATTGTTGGTCCGTAGGAGTCTAAACCTTAGAGGGGGGGTGAATAAGGTTTTCGTACGTTTTTCGCGGAATTAAAACTATGGGTATTTAACTAAGTTAATTAGTGATATTTATAACCTAAACTCTTTTGTTACCAAATTAACGCTAAAATGATCTAAGCAAGCAATAAATATAAGCGATAAATGAATATGGAAAGTAAAAGTTAAGGGAAAGAAATAACGCAAGATTTATAGAGGTTCGGCAAACCGCGCCTACGTCCTCTCCTCGGTATTTTCACTACCGAGTGTTTCACTAAAAATCTTCGTTTCAAGGTTACACCTTAACGAGCTTAATCAACCGATTACGCTCCCCCTCACTATATGAGTATCCCGAATAAATGACCTAGAGCTTTTAAGCTACACTTGCTTAAAAGCCTCTACCCAATTCACTCGCTCACTAATGAGTTTATAAAATACTCTTTTACAAGTTTGATTTCGAATCGCTCACTAACAAATATTATCTCGATGTTTATAAGATTACTATAAGAATATACTCGAGAATATTTTTGATTACAAGTGAGAAATAAGTAGTATAAGCTTGAAGGATTTTCTTGTAAGAATTGCTTAAAAGTTGTGAATGCTTGGATGAGCTTCTTCAAAGTGTTTTGGGGCTTTTGTAGAGTCACAAAGGTGCAGCAATAAATTTCAGACCGTTGCTGGTTGGTGAGTTCATTCAATGCTGTTTTTGCAGCAGTTCGCCCCATTTTCAGGAATAGCTTAAAAGCTGGATTTTGAAATTCTACAGAAACGATCGGTCGTTTCTGAAAAACGATCGGTCGTTTTTCAATTGGACTTACTGGACAAAATGTGCACTGAAACGATCGGTCGTTTCAGATTAATGATCGGTCGTTTTTGCTGAGTGCTCTCTGGAAGAAATCATCAATAAAACGATCGGTCGTTTTATTATGGCGATCGGTCGTTTTTGTCCTATGCTCACTGGAAGGATTTTTCGTATGTATGATCGATCGTTTAGGGTTGATCAGTCGTTTTTTGTTGTTCTGGGTTATTTTCGGTTTGCTCGACAAACTTCGAAACCCCGTAACTAATTCGTTCCAACTCCGATTTAGGTTCCGCTTGAACCAATGGCTTCGTAATTACGCATTCAATCATTTAAACCCTTTAACACACTCGATAAATGATTAGTACGCAAAACGAGCTTTTATCATGTTTTACAAATATTGTTATCATCAAAATAATCGATTAGAAGAAACTACGTTCAACATTTTCTCTTTATCCCATTCTCCATTAGTTATCACCTCTGCAGCCTTGATATTATCATCCAAAAAAGCATCCATCAATGGTCATGTACCTAGCCAATTATCTAGATTAAGAGAAATATTTCCTTCCCCTATTAGCCAAACAATGTGTTTTTCAGCTTCATTCCTCATCTTTAACATTCTTGACCAAACATTATCACCTTTCCCATTAGTAACACAATTAGGATGCATTTTTCTACAATATTTAACTTTCAGGAAATTAGACCACAAGCTGTTTTTAGTTCTGAAATTCCACCACAATTTAGCTGCAAAAACCATTGAAATATCATTGAAACTTCTTAATTCCAAGCCACCTTCCTCTACTGGAGAACATACTTTCTTCCATTTAACCCACTGATGTTTTTTTACTAATTCAGAAGAACCCCACAAAAATTTAGCCAAAATTTGATCAATTTTTTTAATAACCTGTTTGGGTGGATTCATAGCTGATAAAGTATACACTGGAATAGATTGTAACACATATTTTATCAAAATAAGTCTTCCACCCATATTTAACCACTGATTTTTCCAATTGCTTAACTTTTTCCTTACTTTCAGGATAAGCTCATGGAACAGAACACACTTTTTGTGACCAGAATACAACTTGCAACCAAGATAAGTAAAATGAGTCTTCTTTACTTCTATTTGCAGCTCTTCTTTAATCACTCTCTTTATTTCTCTATCAACACTTTTTGAAGCATAAGCAAAGCTCTTGTCCAAACTAATTTCTTGCCCAGAATCTTCATTATAGCTTTTTAATACTTTTTTAACATTAAGAATGGACCTTTTATCAGCAGCACTAAAAATAATAATATCATCTGCAAAAGCTAGATGAGTAATAATAGGACCATGTAGAGGAGATTTGAAAGCTTTCCAACTCTTTTTTTCCACTAAAGCATTTAAATTTCTTGTTAACACTTCTGAGCAAATAATGAAAAGACTTGCTGAAATAGGATCACCTTGTCTCAGCCCATTAGAAGGAAAAAAATACCCTGAAGATACACCATTCACCAGAATAGATGTCCCATTACTTGATATAATTCTCCATATCCTGTCTATAAATACCTCTGAAAAACCAAACTTCATTAGAACACGGATAAGAAAATGCCATGAGACTTTGTCATATGCTTTTTTCATATCAAGCTTAATAGCTAGATTTTTCCCACTATTTTTCTTATTACGGGTAGCAATAAACTCTTGTGCCAATAGTATATTCTCCACTATATCTCTGTTCTGAACAAAACCACTTTGATTAGAAGAAATAATAGAAGGCAAGATTATAGATAATCTTTTAGCCACAATTTTAGAGATAACTTTGTTGATAAAAGTACATAAACTAATAGGTCTATATTCTAAGAAATCATTAGGAGCTTGATTTTTAGGAATAAGAGCAATAACAGTGCTACTAATACCTTTAGGAAGTACTTGCCCAGCAAAAAAAGATAGAATTGCAGAGCACACATCTTTACCAATTAGATCTCAATTGGAAGTAAAAAAACAATCACTATCCATGTTAAGACCCCACACTGCTTCTTTAATTTCTGTTTCATCAGGGTACTTATTTAACATATCATTATCATCATCTATAATAAGCTTAGAAATAATATCCAAGCTCTTATAGGATCCCTTAACACCTTTAGCAGCATCCAAAAGTCCTTTAAAATACTCAACAGCTTCATTTTGAATGTCTAATTTCTCTGTAATAACCTCCCCTGTAGCCTTTTTGATATTATTTATATAGCTTCTAACTCTTTTTTTTTCACTATACTATGAAAATACTTAGTATTAGCATCTCCTTCATTGACCCATTTTAGATTGGCTTTTTGCCCCCAGAACTCCTCCTCAATTTTTATTCTGTATTTCAAATTAGCTTCAGCTTTATTTAACCCTATTTTATTGATCATTGTAGGGTCATTCACAAAGATGCTTTCCAGTTTGAGAACTTCATCTTCAGCTTCAATTACTTTCTGGAATATATTCCCAAAAGCTTCTTTATTCCACACAGATAAGGCCCTCTTTGTTCTTCTTAAATTATGCACTAAAGAGTATAGAGCATCACCTCTAGTATAATGCATCCAAACTGAAGATATAACTTTACTGTAATCTTTTATGTTTAGTCCAGAATTTTTGGAAAATAAACCTTTTTGGATTATTATCAAATTCAGTCTTGAATCTAACTAAAAGATGACTGTGATCTGAAGAGGCTTTATTCAGATGTTCTAAGGAAATATGCTGGAAACGATCTCTACAATTTTGATTTATAAGAATTTTATCAATTCTTTCAAAAATAGCACCTTCATCACTTCTTTTATTCCACCAAGTAAATTTAGAGCCAGAATACTTCATCTCTTCCATGTTTACATTATTCAAGCACTCTAGATAATCATTAGCAGCACCCAAATTTAAACTAAGGCCTCCTACCTTATCTTCTTTTTTTGAAACAGTGTTGAAATCACCTCCAATAATCCATGCATCATCAGTATTTTCTTGTTGCAACCAATCCCACAAAGTTACTCTTTCTTCTCTTGTACATTTAGCATACACAGCTGTAAATTTAACATTCTTCAGTAGAAAACTCCCTTTAATACCCAAGCTAATACCTTGTTCCATTTGATTAATCACCTCCACATTAATAACACTATTATAAAACATCCAGATTTTATTATGATCTTGAGCAGCAGCATTATCAAAACCAAATTTATTTTTATAGAAATCCAATTTACTGCTGCATGCCATAGGTTCCAGACATATTAATAACACAGGTTTATGTAACTTGCAAAAAAACTTCAATCTTCTACTAGTAGCATCTTTCCCCTCCATTCCTCTTACATTCCATATAATCACATTAATCATTTATACACCTTTCTAACCCCTACATTAGAGTATTTTAGAATCATACTCTCTTTTTCAGCTATCTTGAAATCTTTTTTTTCTGTCTTCTTTTTGCACTATTAGACAAACTAATTTCTCAGTTTTCATCTTCAGGTTCTGTAGGAATATTTCTTGGTGATAAGTTTAAGTTCTCCTGTAAATTATCTTATCTTAACTCCTCAAAAACACTATTTTCTTCTAAATCAATTTGATTCTTCTCACTTCCAATCAAATTATCAACTAAAATTTCTGATACCTCAGTTCCAACTACTTCACATACCTCATTTGTTTCCTTTAATTCTGCTGATATTAATTGTCTATTACTCCCATTTTCTTCCCCATCTTTAACTTGCTCATTGTAGGTCAGTTCTTCTATAATTGGGTCTATAAAGTTTCTTTCAGTAACCTCAATACTTATAATATTATGATTGTCATTCCCATTATTTGTCAACTCTGTAACTTGTTGCATATTTTCTACAGGCTTTTCTGCTTCATTTGCTGAGGATTGCTTTTCCACCATCACACTGCCTTTACCAAAGTTTCTACTAACCCAATCCTTTGTGCTCTCTCCTTCTATCTTTTTATATATGCTTTTTTGTGGAATTGTTTTGTTAAACAAGGCCTTTGTTCTATTTTGTCCTTCATTCTGTATTATTTGCCCTTTTTCTGGGGCCTTTCCATTTATTTCTTTAACTTTTTGTTTTTTTTTCTCTCATTTTTATGAGGCAATGATCTTCTTCATGCCCTTGCTTGCTGCAATATAAACAGAACTTAGGAACATCTTCGTACTTACAGTCTTGCCAGAACCCCTCATCTCCCCCATATCCAATACGAACCCTTTCAATTAATTCCCTTTTTAGGTCAATTTCTACACATATACGTGCTAACCCAGGCCTTGACAGCTTAGAAGTAGGTTCATCTACCTTAAGAGGATAGCCAAACGCTGAAGTTATAGAAAATATACTCGACGTATTATATAAATGAATAGGAAGCTTAGGTAAAGATATCCATACAGGCGTTAGTGAAGTTTCAACATCCGGATCAAAATCATACGTCCATTTAAAAGTACGCATAAGAAAACCTTGAATAAACCAGACCTTTCGTAGCCATATTCGTTGAAAGTCATCTTCATGAAAACATCTAATAAGAATATGTTTGTGATCCAAGACTCCAATTTGATAATTAGCATGTAAATCAAGAGTATAAAAAACCTTTTTAATATCTTTAATTTGTGCCTTACCATGCGAGAATTTTCCTACTATTGTGTATTTAAATGGCTCGGATAATTGGCAGATTTCTTCCTTTGAAAATTGGATCATTGGTTCTCCTCTATAAAATTCAATATCTTTCAATTCAATTTTGGGTTTTGATACTTGTTTCTTTAGGATAGCTGCAAAAGATTTTACCGGAAGGTCCGGTTTAATAAGCTGGGCGTTTGAATCATCGGAATTCTTATTACGTTCAACCATTTTTGCGGCGGCTAGGGTTTATCACCCTAGTCGTCTCTCTCTTTCTCTCTCTAGGGTTTATGTTCGAGCCAACATAAATAGTTCGTACCGAACAAGATTATATATTTTTAAGTATTGAATGAAATATTCATAAGATTATATCTTTTTAAGTATTGAATGAAATATTCATTATTTGTAGTTTAAATAACAAAACAATTGTAACATTTCATTTGATACAATCATTAATCCATCATTTGTATACACATAACTTCATCACGTTTTATTCTCCTGTTGCATATCCGATGACAAAATAATATATGTTTCTGTTAAACAAAATATAGACAATACGGTTGATTTTTTATCATTTAAAACATTAGAGTCCATATATAATTGAACAAAATAGTCTTAAAATTCTAAATCGGTCTTCTTTAGATGTGCCCAATTTATTTCCCTTGTGTCTCGATTAGTGCTTACGAAGTGTCCGTCAAAATCAACGGAAAAAAGTCTAACACAAGAAGGATTTTCCCGTGTCAGACACTTGTATAGCCATAGCTGTTTTTTTTTTTACTTTTGTACAACATACTATTAACTTTTTGCGATTTTGTATAATATACTACAAGATTATTTAATTAGTATGTCATACTACTACTTTTCGGTGATTTTATACACTTCCGTATAATAATTTTCGTCAACTCGACTTTCACATATTATATCCATATTTTTTATTCCGTCAAATCAGTTGAATATCTTGATCCATGTAGTCTAATCACCTCAAACTTATCATGTTCATTCCATACCACAAAATAATTATGTACAAACCCGTTTAAATTTTGAAGTATAGCTTGAACTTTAGGGTTAACGATTAAGTATTTTATTACTACATATTCTTTTTGGACGAAATTTTTAATTTTATTAGACGGAAGTGTATAAAATCACCGAAAAATGATGGTAAAGTGTAGTAATTAAATAATCTGGTAGTATGATGTAACATCGCAAAAAAGTTAATAGTATGGTTTACGAAAGTGAAAAAAAAAACCGTCATGTCCATGAACCATGTCTCACGCGTGTACTTGTCTGAGTTGTCTCATATGAGTCGGGACATTTCAAATCAAATACAAATAAATTAACGAGTCCTACCTATAGGCTATACAGACCATTCTCTATTAAATAGTAACGAATAACTTTTAAGTAAAGCGGGTCTACTAAGGTGAGCCAAGCAATAATAACTTGTTATTGTAATGTATTTTTTTTAATTTAATGATGGTCCCAATAAAAGTTACTTATTTTTTACTTTTAAGTATTAATTGGTTGCATCACTCATTTTTTTTCTTTTTTATATAGAGCAGTACAGAACAACTTAGTATTAATGAATGGAAAGTTGTGGTCAAATTATCTGGAAATACAAAGTTTTCGTATAAAGCTGATGAGTTTTTCCAATCCGGGTAATACTTATGGTATTTGATGTGGAGAGGAGGAAAAGATTGAGTGTTGGAATTTCCCGATAGAAACCAGTGGATGATTTTGAAGGAAATGTAGGAAGAATGTTTTAATAGGAATTTTGAGGGGTGCTTCAGTGAAATATATTCCTATTCCTGGGGTTCGTTTGATAGAGGATTGTGATGTTATTGAAACAGATATCCCGTTTTTCCGTGGCTCGTCCGATTATTTTCATCAGGTCAAAAGTGATGCGGACATGACGATGGACCTGTCACGAGTTTTACATGACATGGACAGTGATGACGAGATGTGGATTTCAGAACAAAAAGGACTGATCCCTGTCACTTAAATGACTATGGACATGTTGGAAAAGGTGGCATTTACACAACAACGTGATGATTTTAATATTGATGAAATTGGATTGTTTATGCTTGGGATTGGCAGTATGGAATCAATTAGAACCATCCATGAGCATTGGCAAAGGAAAAGATTGCGGAAAGGGATGCCATTAATGCGTCATCTGCAGGTGCATTTATGGCTTTAGTATTATTGTTTTTTCCTTTGGATTTTTTGGAATGTAATTTTTGTAGAATAAAGTGAAAGATTTTAAGAATACCTCCAAGTGTTAGTTGGAGTTGTTTAAGTATTGGTTGTAGTTGTTTAAGTATGTTTTAAAATACAAACTGGTTCTCGGCCTTACATTAGCTAGCTGGTAAAACTCTTTATTTGTCGATAGAACTTCGTTTAAAAGGATATCAGATAGGTAGGCCAGTGGTGATTTTTCTAAGTTCATGAAGAGTTTTATCTAGTTGAAGTAAAGTGGCATTGTTTAGTGAAAGGTGCCATTGTACCAATTTAGTGTGTACAAAAAGAGCAAGTCTGTCTAAATATGTAAGTATATTTCTTCTTCTCAGTTACTCTGATTATATAAATATGAAGTACAATTTTGAAGTTATTTTGCAAAGTTGGACATCATCTAAAAGAAAATCATGTACATCTTAATGTTTTACTCGTGATTTTTGGATCTCACTATTTCATAAAGCCTTAAATTACGGAACTTACGCTTTACATATCAAACTGGTATCTAGAATAGATGGTTTTTGCAGATACTGTTTCCGTCTTCGTATAGTTGTTTCCTTGCTTCATGTTAACTTTTGAATTAAACTATTTCCATTTTATTGTGGGCTGAGGTAATTTTTCTGTCTAGTATGGAGTTTCTTTCTCTTTTCTCCTTGAGTGATATTTTCAATTTCTTTCAAGCTTAGCAATTCCTTTTTATCTTCAAGTTTCTTCTTCTATATTCCTTGATTCATCTTTTACTTTTGTTTCCTTCCTCCTCATGTCCCTGTTTTTGTTATTCTCTAAAAACATTTTATTTTCAAATTCAATCACATACTTCCCATCAAGTGTTTCCTGCAGCCTGTTTAATTTTTATGTAATATTTAGCACAATTTACTTTTTCCCATGCTTTTTCAGCCTCCATTCTGGGAAATCTATCAACAGCAAGTTAGAGAGTGGGAGCAAGAGCCGGCTAGAGGCAACATTTCTCTCTCTAGGGGACGCCGTCACGTCAAGGCATACCCCCACCTTTAGAGAGACCTCCCATGTTTGCTTTTTGTTTGAGACCTCGTGGCCTGGCAATTTCAAACAGGGGTATGAAACAAAAGTCCCATCGTAGATATCCAGTTTCTGGTAGCAGCATCTCTGTCGTGAGTGATCATGGCAGTCGTCATGCTAATGGTAATTTGGATGCTTTCGCTTTTTTTTTTTCTTTTTCAGTTTTTGCTTTCTATTTCTTCAGGAAAAAAATTATAAATTCTAACCTGAAAAGCATAACGATATATTGACAGAACTTTTGCTCTCTTGATTATCAAACCTATGAAATTGTTCCAATTTGGTATACTGAGCATACTAAAATTGTCGAGAAATGTTACTTCACTGTACTATTGCTAATATTTGTATATGTTTGTCTATAAAAACTCTAATTTACGCATTGTTTCGGTTGTTTGTTAATCTTCTTTCTCCTTGAACAGGGAAGAGATCAAATGGATATGTTTATTGTGGAGATGAGAAGGTTATGTATCTGGGAAATACCCATGAAATTTCAGATACTTCCCCTTCGTATAATCCGTTAAGAACGGTCTACTCACCAGGAGATGCCAGTTGTTTTGGACAATTACCATTGAACAGTGATTATCAGCACCCAAAAATTTATAGGAATGTTGGGTCTTTTCAGTCAGCAAATATTGTAAAGGTGTCTGGTTTATATAATCAGAAAATATTAGGAAAAAGGAAATGGGGTTAATGGGTTGAATTCAAGCTTACCCCAATGGCCAAACCAGAGACAACAATTGGACGGTACGGATCTTGACGAGTTCCGGTTGAGAGATGCATCTGTTGCAGCACATCATGCTCGTAACATGACTAGGCTGAAGAGAGAGAAAGTTCAGAGGTTGCTATATAAAGCTGACTTGGAAACACATAAAGCCATGGTTGCTTTCATGACTGCGAGGCAATTAAAGTTCTTTTGAAGATTTGAACTACGACGATGACGAAGATGATTCCGATGATGACGAGTTAACAGAGGATGATTATTTAAGTAATGATGATTCAGACGACGATGATTCAAGCGACAGTGATAGAACGAGATGAAAAAAAATGATTTAAGAGATAGTACAAAGTTCTTGAGTGGAATATTCCATTTACTTTTATTTATAGTTGGATCTGCATTCATCTTCGTTGCTGGAGGTAGCCTTTTCTCGTTCGTCTTAAATTTTTGAAGAAAAATGGTATCTCTCACCTTGTAGCAGTTATAGGGGACTAACAGTCGGGCAGAACATATTCTTAAGGTGGTAAATATTTTTTAACTGTTTTATTTCCTTCTCTTGAGAGTAATAGGTTTACTCAACTCAATGTAGTACTTGTGCTGGTAAGGGATGTAAGTATTTTGGTGGTGAACGAAGCATTGTATAGTTGTTTTTTTGTTTTGTTTATGAACTCCTAACCTCGGTTAAATGTTTAATCAATGATTATGAAGGAGCTTTCAGGCGAAATAATGTCACGCCTCATGAATTGAAGTACACAATAGTAGCCGATTTTGATTAAAGCTCTATACGATTGAACTTTTATTAGTCCTCAAATTTTCTGATACTTGTGTGTATATTTTTTGGGAAAACTCTATTGTGGCCGGAAGTGTCTGAGAATGTGTTTCAAACGCAGATATAAAATTGCCTTTTTCATTCTTTGGTTTTGCATTTGATTGTCTGAGATACTTGCATTATGTGTATTAGAGTTTGAACTTTGAAGAATATTATATCACGTTGATAATCATCTGTGTAAGATAGTAATTTAGTATTACTGAAGGGGAAAGATTCTGTGGTTTGTTTCGAAGTTTGGCTGCTACAATTTATTGCGATAGATGGATTAAATCAAATGGTTGAAATCGACCGCTACTAGTTTGATTTTACACAACTTAATTACTACCACAGTCAATTTTCAGAAAAACTTCGGTATTTCCGTCCCCTTCCAAATAACATGTTGACTAAAACACAATTTATATTTTTTAAGTAAACGTTTAGATTTATACTAACTACTGACTTTCTTGTAATTTCAATGTCGTAATATTAACTTTCATGTGGAAAGAAGTGAACTAGCGAAACAAAGGAGGGAGAAAAATAGAAAATTTAAATTGGGACAAAAATAAAATAAAATGAGATTATTGTTTTAGGACGGAACGAGTATAAATTAAATTTAGATATACTATGTGGAAGGTTGGTGTCGCGGTTCTTGTGTAAAAATAATTTTTGTAATCCTATAATAAACATGCTTCTGAATCCAGTAAATAAGAAAATTACGTTATTTAAAAATAAATAAATAAATATGTTAATAAGATGAGAAAATAGAAAAGAAAAGGGGTCCCGTAAAAAGGGAAAAATAAGAAAAGTGGTGTTTTTATTTTCTCTAACTGCAATATTCACTCTCCTTCTCTAATTTGTTTTCCCGCAAAACTCTCTTTCTCTATCTCTCTCTCAGAAAGATGCCTCATTTCTCACCATTTTTTGGTACGCAAACGCAAATAAATTGTATTATTCGATTTACTATTTTTCTAAAACTCGTGCACAAATTTTGTTCTATAAAATTCATTTCTCCGATCAGAACTCTAAGCTAGGTTTGCTTATTTTTTATTTTTTTAATTCTGAATTGATCATTTCTGTTCCTTGTTTTTTTTTTAATAGAATTGATTTTTGCACGTTTCACTTAGAAATGGAATGGAATTGTAATTTTGAATTTATATTAACTATTAAAGAATAATTCAGATCCCATTATTTATTCCAAAGTTGTGAGTATTGAAATTTGACTTGAAAGAACTTTTAGAAATAGATTTTAACTGTTATTTATTTGTTTTGGTTAGTTGGTTGCAAATTTATTTGATTCAAATAGAGTGTTTTTAACCACTTGATAGATACTTTTTATAATATTGAGCTAGACTGCTTTGACTATTCCAATAAAGTTACTTTTTTTTTTCCGAAACTTTCATAAAATTGATGTTTTCCTTTTTTTGTGCAACATTTACGCACAAATATTTTTTTAAGAGGCAATGCAATTGATTAAGGAACCGAAAGCCTGAATTTATTTATTTTTTGGCATGTACAAGTAACTCTTAAGCCATATGAATATCTTATTGAATTTGAACCTCAAATAAGCCAACTTATTTACTTAAAAGCTGCCGCCAAACATTTTTTCCTTGTTTTAAAACCTGTTGTCTTATCACTAAAATCATTTTGGAAAATATTTTAGAACTAGACTATTTGTTTAGACTTGGAAACAAATGAGTACATCGTACGTATTAGCTCAGACAGAGGAAAAACACTAATTAAAAAGCCCCATAAGTACTTAAGTATTACAGCTAGTCTCGTTATTAAGTGATATGCTTTCTGTGGTTTTTATAATTAGTTTGAACTTGAAAAATTGTAGGTTGGTTGTTTTGGGAACAAAACAGAAAAGAAATTTCGGGAAAATGTCAAAGGCTGCAAAAAAGAAGGAAGAAGAGAGAGTTGAAAAGATTATCCGCAACTTGTTGAAACTTCCCGAGAATAGGAGATGTATCAATTGTACCTCTTTGGTATGACTTCAGCTTAAATAGTTTCAATCAAGTACATTTCACCTGCTTTGTGCTTGTTCCGCTTTCACATCTGATGGTTATATTTGTTGAAAAGTTTTCCTATATGCTTTGGCTGCAATTTTTTTTGTGTGAAAATTCTGATGTTATGTTTGCAATTTGAGTTTATCACATTCATAGATAAATTCACAAATCTAGTTCCATATCATCCAATGCAGGAATCAAAAATTTCCTCCAAAAAAACTTAGAACGGCACTGTCAACCGATCATTAATGCACATTGTGATAGGTGAGAGGTGATTATGTTGTAATTACATTGGAGCTTCTCCAATAAGATAAATTATCTCACATATCATTTTAGTTCATCTCTTAAGTGAACCCTGATGAAAAAGCTGTTTGGCTTCTAAAATAGAGTTTTTAAACAAGTGAAAAATGAAAGAATTTAGATTAGTAAAAAATATTAGACTTGCCTGGTTAAAGCCGGAAATTTTATTCCAGGAAAAGGGTTTGGGACCAGTTTGACAATCTTTAGCACGATATATGGTTAGATAAGCTTATTAATTTATCAGTTCAAAATTCTCTCTGTACCTACGTAAGGATAAGGATCGAGTCTTGTCCAGAAGGTGTCTTGTTAAAGTTGTTCTTTTCCTTTTTAAGGGAAATCTTGTAAATAACTAGGTGATGAAACGTGTGCATATTTGCCCACTTCCGTGTATGGAGTATTTTCAGTTCTTGTCATTATAAGATTAATTTTCTAGGATAAAAAACTCTCAATCAATGTCGAAATAATTGAAAATTTTATAATCAGTAACTGTCGCAAGAGGTATTGTTTCTTTTGTTGCGTTTAGAACTTGACCGAAAGTGTTATCCTGGTAGAATATGTAGTTTACACTTTGAAGTGAAAACTTGAAATACGAAAGCATTAGATGCCACCATTTAGTGTTTTTGTAGCTAAAATTTGTAAAAAATGATCATGCTTTACGTCATATTGATAATTTTTTTTTTTTTTAGACAAGTAAGTTTGATCTACCTGAAATCGCCACAACTTGTACATCATGTGTGGTTCAACTGCTCAGTCTGTTGTATTCTTAAAAGAACACACTCTTGATACTGAATGTACCATTGTGATTTAGTTAGATGAAATATATATCTTTTGACTCATTAACTCGGTCCTGATACGGAGGTTGCCTCCGAATTTTAAATGGAAGAAAAATGTTTGTTGTTTCAGGGACCGCAATATGTGTGCACCACTTTCTGGACCTTTGTTTGCACCAACTGCAGCGGACTCCAGTAAGTATACATATGTATCTCTATATAATATTACATGTTTAAATCTGCCATGTGTGTCTCAGCCTGGGTTGTCAGATGCATATTGTATCTTGCAGTCAATCAACATCTGAGTACACTAATTATGCGGTGATAGAAATGAAGAACATATGAAATGACAAAATGAGAAGTGCAATAGGAGAAGTTCCAAAACCTTAATTATCTAAGGGTTTTTAAGACTCCTAAAATGTCTCTGACTCCAAATCTTACCATGGTTATAGTAGCCAGTTCTCTGACACAGCATAGTTGCAACTTTTCGTTGTTGTTTATCTACAATATTGACGTTTATAATTCACTACAATACCGACGTTTATAATTCGCTACAATACTGATGTACTTACTTTTCTGGAATTTTAGAGTTAGTTTATACTTTGGGTTTACTTTATTGTTCGTAATGTCTAGTATGTATTGCTAATATCATAGAAACAATATAACTCGACTAAAAGCTTTACATACTTAATGATATTGGCTACCTACTCTATCAGATTCACATATCTTAATAGTAGGGACCCAATTTTCAGGTACTTGCAATGTTCGTCCATAATTTCTAATGGTTTTTTTAACTGTTTGTAGTCGGGAGTTTACACACCGAGTAAAGTCAGTCTCAATGGCCAAATTTAGTGCAGAAGAAGTTAGTGCCCTTCAAGCAGGAGGAAATGAGGTTCGAAATCAATTTAAGAAAACTGTTATTTTTATCTGTACATATGTGTCCACACATTATTAATGTTCGGTCAATATGCTCACCATTTCATCAGCGAGCACGGGAAATTTACTTCAAAGTCTGGGATCCACAGCGTCATATATTCCCAGATGGCAGGTGCTTGTGCATTTTGTTTATATTTTTTGTTTCGATTTTCTTTAAACTTGGCATCTGATACATTTCCCCCTCTTTCAGTAACCAAAACAGACTGAGAGATTTTATTAGACAAGTCTACGTGGATAGAAAATATATCGGGGAGAGTACTACAAAGCTTGCAGTGGCAAAAACAGTAAGTATATATTTTCTTGCTTATTATAACGTTTATTTATAGAAAAAACATTAAATGGACAAGCTATCAGTAAACTTTCCTCTGTGTCACACCAGATTACAATTGAATGTCTTTCCAGCCCAATCACTCCAACTACAATTTTTTTGGTAGGGATATATCATTTTGTGCACTAATCTATCATCTTTTAACGATTAGTACATCATGTAGTTAATTTCACAATTTATTAGGCAGTTTACACAATATTGAACAATTAGTTCACCAACCTATCAAAATATCACACTTTGGACACCAATTAATTAAAAAACTTACAATCAGATTATCAAAACTCATGTGTGCTTAAAAGTGTAAAATTCTAATGTGGTCTTCTAATTATTGTTGTCATTGTGTGTGTGGTCTGTGGATTAGTGATTAGTGTACCAGGGTGACCAAACATTTAATACATAACTGGTGCTTTTAGAGTAGAAATGTCAACGTTGGTGTCCTATTTTTTGTGAGTGTGTGTGTGTGTGTATAGATTGGTGTCTAAACTTTTAAACTTAATAGTGTGATGCACTAATCGCTAAAATCTGATAGTTGCAAAAAGAACATCCATTTGCTTTTTATTCTTTTCCATATTTCTCACCCCACCACTTTACTGGTTGAGTCATGACAATATTCCTGTCTCATAAGTTTTTTATCATACTAAATCTTCGAACCGTGAGATTGTTTAAAACTGCGATAATCGATGTAATATTTTTTCTTCTCTTTTGGCATTTGCAGGACCTCAAGGAGGAAGCTTTGGGGAGGCGATCTTTAGATAGTTGTTCAAAGTCTCCTGTTGGTGAGAGACGAAGTTCACAATACAGACAAGAAACTGTAAAGAGCAAGAGGCGACCTGCTCGGTTTGAAATAGTAGATGATAGGTACAAAAGATAAAGATGAACTAGAGAAGAATCTTGTTCATAGCATCATGTAGTAGATGCATTAGGCACATATATGTATCTAGATATATACAGGATAGAAGAAAAACAATTTGCGCACGGCATAAATTGTTTTGACTAATATATTGATTTCATTAATAATAGGTTTAGGGATGACGATTACAGCCGCGGGAGGCGGTCTGATGCAAACAGGGCTGATGATGCCAAGAGGAAAGAGAAGACGATCCCTCCAGAAGTACGCTCTATTAGAGATATTCTGGGTGAGGATATTCCACCTCTACGAGTAGGAATATCTCCTGAAGATGATAATGATGCAAAGAGTAAAATCAATATTGGTCCCCAAGAGGTGAGAATATTTTACATTTTTTACTCACGTATATAAGGGTAAGTATAACTGTGAGAAAGTTAGGAGACTAAAGATAAAGAAAACACTACAAAAAAGAAGAAGAGATGTTTTTTATTCATATGATTATTGAGAGCAACGTGATACATCTATATATAACATTGTGTGGTAAAGGAATCACTATAATTAAGTTAATAGATAATATAATATTAATAGAGAGAATCATGGATATTCAAACCATTTAGAATAATATCTCATAAACAATATATAGCAGAAATATATATTCTATATAATATATCAGGAAATCCTCTACTGATCTGGAATATAATCAGTGATTCTTCACACTCCCCCTCAAGCTGGACTAAAAACATTAAATAGTCCCAGCTTGTCGACCATCTTTCCGAATGACGGTTTGGGCAATCCCTTAGTCAACACATCTGCCGTTTGTTGCGATGAAGGCAGGCACGTGCATAATAGAGATACTTTTGTCTTAAATTTTTTCTTTGATAAAGTGTTTGTCCAGCTCCACATGCTTTGTTCTATCATGATGAACGGGGTTATGAGAGATGGCAATGGCGGCCTTATTATCGCAGTAGACCTTCATGGTTTATTTCCAAAAAGTTGTAACTCAGTCATCAATATCTTTAGCCAAAGTAACTCACAAATTCCATGAGCTAACGCTCTAAATTCCGCCTCAGCACTACTTCTAGCTACTACGGGCTGTTTTTTGCTTCTCCAAGTCACTAGATTTCTCCATACAAATGTACAGTAACCTGTTGTTGACCTCCTATCAACTACCGATCCTGCCCAATCTGCATCCGTAAATGCCTCGATACCCCTGTTTTCATTCCTTTTGAAGAATATTCCCAAGCTTGCAGTCCCTTTGAGGTACCTCAGAATTTGATACACAGCTTCCATATGTTTTTCAGGACAGTGCATAAATTGACTAACTAAACTAACAGCGAAAGCAATGTCCGGTCTAGTGTGAGATAAATAAATAAACCTCCCGACTAGCCGTTGATATCGAGATTTATCTACTGATGTACTTTCTTGATGCTCGCCTAGCTTCAAATTAGGATTTATAGGTGTATTTATCGGTTTACAACCCAACATTCCCGTTTCTTTCAAAAGGTCCAGAACATATTTTCTTTGTGAAACTGATATTCCGCTTCGATTCCTTGCTATCTCCATACCAAGAAAGTACCTTAGTGAGCCCAAATCTTTTATCTCAAACTCCGCAGCAAGAGTATTTTTCAGTCTTTCCATCTCTACAATATCATCACCAGTCAATATAATATCGTCGACATAAACTATCAAAATTGAAATTTTACCATTGCTATGCTTATAAAACAAAGTGTGATCAGATTGAGCATGTCGATATCCTTGATGAAGAATCGTGTTAGTAAATCTTCCAAACCAGGCCCGTGGGAACTGTTTTAGTCCATAAAATGACTTTCTAAGTTTGCAACCTTTCCATGAACTCTGTCTCCATCAAAACCCGGCGGCAATTCCATATACACTTCTTCTTCTAATTCGCCTTTTAGAAAAACATTCTTGACATCGAGTTGTTGCAACTTCCGATCTAAGTTAGCAGCAACTGATAAGAGTACTCGAATCGTGTTAAGTTTCGCCACGGGAGCAAATGTTTCCTGATAATCAACTCCGTAAGTTTGTGAAAAACCTTTCGCAACCAACCTTGCTTTGTAGCGTTTAACTGACCCATCCGATTTATACTTGACAGTAAAAAACCCACTTACAAGCCACTGCATATTTTCCTCTCGGCATCTCCACGACATCCCAAGTTTTATTTTTCTCTAACGCTAATATTTCTTCCTTTACCGCAATTCTCCATTCTGGTATGGACAAAGCTTCATCTATATTCGTCGGGATTTCTTTACTTGACATATTCGTTACAAGTGCCTGGACTGAAGAGGACAAGTGGCTATACGCAACAAATTTGGAGATCGGGTGTTTAGTATAAACCCTGGTTCCTTTTCTTAGTGCTATCGGAACATCAAGATTAATAATATTAGTAGTAACTTGCGGACTAATAGTGTGGGTACCTGTAGGTTCAGATTCATGGTTCTGCAATGGATCGGTGCGATGCTCTACTCTTTGAGAATTTTTCCGCTTTGAATAAACAAGTATCTCAGGAGATTTCAGTTGCGAATCTCCCCCTATATCAGAATTTTCCGGCACAGTAGGATCAATATCGGATGATTTAAGGAGTTTAATGGGTTTTATCAGAGATGAAACTTCTTCAGCTAGCGGAAGCGGAATAGGTTCGTTTGGTGGTAAAGGTACGATCTGAGATGGTGTAGCTGAAACAATATCCAAAAGATTTTCCTCATCAACTTTCTCCCTAAGGTAAATTTTTGGTAAAATAAGGTTGGTTTTCAAAGAACGTGACATCCATAGAAATATAATATTTTTGTGTTTCGGGTGAGTAGCACTTATAACCCTTTTGAGTAGGAGAGTATCCTAAAAAAACACATTTCCTAGCTTTAGGATCGAGCTTACTTCTCTCATGATCATGAATATGGACAAAAGAAGTACAACCAAAATTTTTTAAAGGCATTGATGATAGAAATCTTGCATTAGGAAAAGATTTGAGAAAATGATTCAATGGTGTATCATTATTAAGAACTCGACTTGGCATTCTGTTTATTAGATAGCAGGCGGTGAGAATAGCATCGCCCATAAGTATTTTGGGACATTATTTGTAAACATGATGGCTCTAGACACTTCTAAGAGATGGGGATTCTTTCTTTCGGCGATGCCATTTTGTTGTGGAGTTACTATGCAAGAACTTTGGTGTATGATGACCTTTTCAGATAGGAAAGTTCCTAGGACAGATTTAAAATATTCAATGCCGTTGTTGGTTCTCAAAATTTGAATGTCAGTTTTGAATTGGGTTCTAATCATCGAGTGAAAGTTTGTAAAAGTTTGTTCGACTTCAGAATTTTCTTTTATGAGGTAAACCTAAGAAAAACGAGTATGATCATCAATAAAAGTAATAAACCATTTTTTTCCTGTCAAGTGTTTTACCCTTGAAGGCCCCCAAACATCACTATGCATTAACGGAAAAGGAGACGAGGCTCTATAGTTCTGAGAAGGAAAATTGGACCGAACATGTTTGGCTAATTGCGCATTCAAATGAATCTTTATTATGAAATAGTGATGGAAACAAAGTTCGTAAATATGAAAAACTTGGATGCCCTAGCCTACGATGCCACGACATTACTCTTTGTTCTCTCGATAAAGAACCACAGTTTGTCGTTAGAGCTTGTTTATTCAATTTGGCTTCATTCTCAAATAGTACAGTCCCGCACGTTCTCTAGCATTGCCAATCATCTTCCCCGAAGTCAAGTCCTGAAACGCACAAAAAGTCTCAGAAAAATGGGCATTGCAATTCAAGTCCCTTGTTAGCTTACTAATTAAGAGAAGATTGCAAGAAAGCTTTGGAACATGTAAAACAGATTGTAGTTTGATAGTCGGACTAATCCTAATTGACCCGGTTCCTGCCACAATCGAGAGAGATCCGTCTGCTTTAACTTTTAGAATTTCCAAACTAGGAACGTATGTAGAAAATAATGTTTTACAACCCGTCATATGGTCTGTAGCTCCAGAGTCAATCACCCATGGTTCTGGAGCATAACTACAACTAGTAAGGGCTGAGAAAAAGTTACCTCTTTGAGCTACCAAAGATGTATTTGTCACAGACGGAGTAAGCAATTTGTAAAGTTGCTCCATTTGATCTTTAGTAAGAGAGAGTTGAGTACCACATGAGAGATCATTATATTTTGGTTGGCTGGGACTTCAGAAGAGACTTGGAGAGCAGCAACATTTTGTTGTCCAAATCTGTTATCTTTTAATTTTTAAGCATTCGGTGGTGGCCTTCCATGTAGCTTCCAACAACGATCTTTACTGTGATTTGTTCTTTTGCAAAAATCACACCAAAGATTGTTTCTCTTCGAGGCTTTTGAAGGTTCTTGGCCGCGAACTGCAAGAGCTGAGATTTCAGGTTGAATTGGTTTAAATCCACCCATCATCACTTGTTTCCGACTTGCTTCTCTTCGAACTTCAGAGAATACTTCCGTAATCACTGGTAAGGGTTTAGTTCCCAAAACTCGACCCCTGACATCATCGAGGTCAGAATTTAACCCAGCCAAAAAATCATAAATACGCTCTTTCTCGATTTGCTTGCGGTACTTCTCAGCGTCCCCCGAGCATGACCAGTTAATTTGAACAAATGAATCGATCTCTTGCCACGAACGAGTCAAGGCAACATAGTACTGAGAAACGTCAAGATCTCCTTGTTTAAGATCACGTGCTTTATTTCGGAGATCAAACAATTGTGTTGAGTTCTCAGCGTCCGAGTAGGCTAGCGTCAATGCATCCCACATCTCCTTAGCAGTTGAATAATATAGATATGACATTTTGATATCTTCCTCCATCCAATTCACAATCCATGCCATAACCATCGAGTTTGTTGCATCCCAATAGGATAAAAGGGATCTGCAACATCAGATTTTTTTGTCGAGCCATCGACATAACCTAAACGACCTCGTCCTCTAATCACCATGAGAGCAGATCGAGACCATTGAAGGAAGTTTTGATGGTTTAGTTTTGTGGTTGTGAGTTGTAGAGAAGAATTTTCAGAGAGAGTTGGAAGAGCTACAGTGTGTGAGCTTGTAGAGTTTCCGGATGTCGGAAAAGTTGCAGTGTGTGAGCTTTTAGGGGTTGGTTGAGAGACTCCAGAAGAGTCGTCAGAACCATCGTCCTGGCGCTCACCAGTTAAGGCTGCTCTATACATCTTTTTGTCTCAACTAACTTAGCTTTGATACCATGTGAGAAAGTTAGGAGACTAAAGATAAAGAGAACACTATAAAAGAGAAGAAGAGATGTTTTTTATTCATATGAATATTGAGAGCAACGTGATACATCTATATATAGCATTGTGTGGTAAAGGAATCACTATAATTAAGTTAATAGATAATATTATATTAATAGAGAGAATCATGGATATTCAAACCATTTAGAATAATATCTCATAAACAATATATAGCATAAATATATATTCTATATAATATAGAAGGAAATCCTCTACTGATCTGGAATATAATCAGTGATTTTTCACAATAACTTTTGTACTCCAGCCTATCAGCTTTTAACAATTAGTACACTATCCTATTGAATTTCGTAAGTTTGTCACCAATTTACATGAAAACTACACTATTGAATTTCACAAATTTGTCACCAATCTACACGAAATAAAAAAAATAGTACACTAACCTATCAGAACTACAATTGGCCCAACAATCCACGCCAATTTCATTACAGAGTACCAACCTAGCAAATTTTACGAGGAATTAAGAGTGCAATTCTAACACTGGTGTACTTTGCTTGATTTTGTGTGGGTTGTTGCTTTATACAAAGGCGTGATAAAAAAATCAGTACAAATTTAGTGCTTTTGAATTAAAATTGTAAAGTTAGTGTTCTTATCATGATACAGATTTTTTTTAGTACATGTTCTTGTCTCTCCTTATAGATCATCGTTTTAATCAAAATTCCGAATTAGTTCCACAAAGAGTTGCGTCATCTAAAACTACGCTGACTCATAAATTGCAGAGTTTGAGAACATAACCTTTTGGAACTGACACGAGAAATGATACTTTCATGGTCATTTTTTTCAAATCTTCTTTATTCTGGGATAATTTTTTTTTAAATTAAAAAATAAATCCAAGTCAGATTGAGCTCCTTTTGATAGTCTGCATCTGCCATAGCGATCAAATTTAAAGCTCTAGCGTACCTTTAATTATTAGTCTAATTCGCTTCATGTTAGCAGTTAGCCTATCAGGGTTTTCACGTCCTCCATAATTTGAAAGAGAAATAAATTATGCGTAATGGTTCCAAATACGTAAAACACAGAATTTGAAAAGGAATTGTATTGAAATGTGCGCTAGTTAGATACTCTTTGTGCATTCAAAGCACATAAGCTTTCTTACTGTGTTAGGATTTTGTGTTTGTTATTATTTATTATATCTTTTTTATCCAAGTCTTTTAGCAATATGGAATCCCTTTTTGATGGCCTACAAACCTGCCATAGAGGGGAAGTCGTTTAAACTATGCCATTACCTGCTTATATCGGTGTCATCATCTCGTATTTACAACTATTGCTGAAACTATTTGATAATTGAAACTACATTTGCACTAAATTTAGCTAGGCAGCTTAGCTGTTAAAGTTTTATGAGAAATTTTTGACCATAAAATATGGTTTTATATGTGCTGAGCAACCATAGTTTTCAGTAGCTAAATATATTTTTAAAAAATTCATAACCAGCACCCTGTCTCAATTAGCAGGAAATATTTCAGTTATTCATCTCTTATACCCCATGTACCATAGGTAGTTTGCATAAACCTAGAACCCACGTATGCTTTCGTCTTGCAATTAATCCCCATTTACTCTCGAAGTTTTGCAATCAACCCCCATTTCTGATTTTAAAATGACATAACTTTGCGCTGGGTGGTCCATTTTGGATATTTTTAAAGTCTATGCATTTTGTTGATTTCTATTCTCCACAAGCAACAGAATATTTCTATTCTCCAGAAGCTAGGCAGGCCTTGGTCTGGCGCCGTGATTAATATCAAGCTCTTTGATATAGGTCAAACACCTTTATGTTTATTATGGTTAATGTTGGACTCTATATATGTGGTTATGATAGCTTTTGTTGAATTTTTAGATAAATTAATGATGTTTAAATGCTTTAACTTAGGCTGTTAATTAACTGTTGTATATATCAAATGAGAATCCAAAAAAAAAAATGTAAAAATATGTTTTTCCCTCCTAGGCCTTGCCTATACACCCTGACCCCCAGGGCCCACCTTCCACCTTTAGGCCGCCTAACGACTTTTGAAACCTTGATTTTAAAGCTAGACACGGGGTTTGATTGCAAAAGTTGATCGGTTGTACATGTTTTTTTTTTGGCAATGCATGGTATGCACCCATAGAACATGAAGGTTATTTGCAATTTACCTTGTTCTTTATTTGGTTTCAGCTCATGGCGACAAGAGCACTCCCTTACGTCATTGTTTCTAAAAGAAAGTCCACTGTATAGTGTTGTGATTTTTAGTGGATGTATGGAAGGATAATTCTTATTTATATAGACTGCAGGAAAACAAATCTAATGGAAACTACTGCTTAAAGGTCTCCGTGTTTATTAATACTGCTCTTAAATTAGACAAACTCAAATTTTAAAATATGCTTTCTTGTACCAATGCTCTAGTAGACTAGTACTTGACTGAATCAGCTACATTTTTCTCCAAATTTTATCATCAAGTTGACACAAAATCCAATAAGTTACATATGTTAATTTTATCTACTAGAAGTGATGTGAATTGATTTACCAGTATTCAGCTTTTTTAAGTGCTGTAGAAACACAATTTCAAGATACTATATTTGTAGTAATGTTCTGGTAATTGGCTATATCAGCTACACTATTCTCCAAATATTATCTTCAGACTGACAGGAATATATTATGGTTAGATGTGTTAATTTGACTTGGTAGTGGTTACGGGTACTGTTTCAATAGTTTTCATTTATTTGTACACTGTCCAGGCATTAATTCTGCGACATGGTATTTAAGAATAGCATAATCCTTGAATCCATGTAATATTTATGTTTAATTTTATATATTTTGTCTTTTTGGCGCATTCTTCGTAATATGTAATTTAATGCCTGTAATTTCGTGACAGGAATCAGTGTCTTCCAGTGCTAAAGAACCTGATAATGCAAAACCAGCAGAAGTAATCAGAGAAAAAACGGTTAGCTTGATTGATCTTATGGATGATCCTGGGCCGTTAGATCCTCAAATACAAGAAACATCTCCTTCAACTTCCGGTCCAAATGGAGAGTTGTTTAAATCTCCAGAAATGGGGAATGTTTCTAATGCCTCTCAAGTAAATTCTCTGGAACTTATGCTCTTTGAAGAAGTACCTGGCAATGTTGATTCCACTAATGATGGGTCACAAATCACCACTTATGACGATATAAACTCTACCACTCAACAAATTGTTCCACCCGCTGGAGCTTCATGTGATCAGGTTCGTTATTCTTTAGCCATGAAATACATTAGATCTATTTATTAGGGTCCCTTTGGTTGAGAAATTTCTTTGGTGAAAAAAAGTTGTCATCTTGATGGTGTACAAGTGTTACTTTTTATAATATTACTTTCTGTCAGATTCACCTAATTTAACATGTCAGGGGTTACCTTGATAATCCGAAATCAATAGTTCAATATCATTTAAGTTTTCCTATTATTAGAGTCCATACACTTCCCCACCATAGTGGGGGAAGCCCAACACAACAATATTAGAGTCCATACACTTCCCACCATAAGGCCTTGTGATAGGAAGGAGAGGAACTCATATATATAAGCATAGGCTAGGATTGATAACCCATCAATGTGGGACAATATTCAACACCTATAATATTATTACACTGGAAAGTAGAATGTCAAGTTGAAAGCCGAAAATTAAGAAAATTCTTTACTCGTAGTGACTTTGATTCATTCAATGATTTGTATTAGAGAAAGTATACCAAGAATTATTATTCATCTTATTTAGTTACGAATGTTTAGAGTCTGATGTTGCCATTTCAGTTATTTTATAAATTTGGGGTGAGGCAAAAAAATTGTCTTGACAGGAATAGAGAGATTTATAACTTGGAAATTGATTTTCATTGTTTAATGTTTTCAGAAAAAATAACATTTTTTCTTCCATCGTAGTAAATTATCAAGGCTTGGAACTTGAATATTCTACACAATTACAAGCCTCTATAATTTGAAAAGCTCTTCCACTTTGACTATGTATGGTCTTTATCCTTGACTGAGTTTTTCAAAAGATAGGTCTATGTTTATTTAATTTGTGTGGCTACTTATGGTACCTTCAAATACAAACCTGGTCTTAATGTGGATATCACCTCTCAAATCATATCTACTTACAGGGATTGAATTTATCACCTGCGCCAAGCACTCAAATTCCGACCAATTCTTTTGTTATAGAGACATTTCAATCCGGTCTTAATGTGGATATCACCTCTCAAACTGGACACCAAGCTTCTTCAGCAGAAGCAAATTCTAGAGAGAGAGGAGAGCTTCCCATGGTATTTTCTATTTGCTTATAATGCTTTTTAAAGCTTTTTGCATTTGTTACAAAAAAAAAAGGTCGTTTGCAAATTAATGCAAAATTTGCAGGACCTTTTTAGTGGAAGCTATCTGCCTTTTCAACCAGCAGTTCAAAATTGGCAATACCATCCACCTCATGGAATGGGATTTGATATGTACCAGAACTACCCTCCTAATTCTGTGGTACTTTTACCTCTCAAATAGTCTCTCGTCAATTCCCAGTAGGCTGCAATTGCATGAAGATTATAAATAGAAAATTGTATTTTCAGTATCTTTTGTAAGCGGTTGGTCAATAATTTCAGAAATATTCTGCTAGTTGTGCTACCGGAGAGTAAACATCATACTTGGAAAGTTAGTGCACAGCCATGAATTGAAGCTTTGCATTGTTTACAGATAGCTCTGTGGATAGAGTACTGTAGATGTTAATAAATTTTTGGGAAAATTATTGTTTACTACACCAACCTATTGGTGGTTAAGAATTTGCATACTCACCTTACATGATTAACAATTTACATACTTATAAGAGATCTATCAATCAACACACTTTAGTTGATTTATGTTAACTTTTTAAGAGAAGTTTGATCACGTGTGATCACGTGACCACTTCCAGTTATGATTTAAGGATAAAACAAACATCACACATGACCAAAAATCGGTTACAAAGTTAACATAAATCAACTGAAGTGTGTTGATTGATAGATCTCTTATAAGTATGTAATTTGTTAATCTTGTAAGGTGAGTATGCAAATTCTTAACCACCAATAGGTTAGTGTAGTAAACAATAATTATCCCTAATCTTTTTTGGTTATCTCTTAATTTCCAAACGATTTAAAAACCCTAAATCCAAATGCAATTTGAAGTATGAATTCTACTAATAAGTTTCTAACTCATTTTTTTTCTTTTAGCCTGGCTTAGCCTTTCCCAATTTGGCAAGTTCAACGAACCCATTTGATCTAAATGATACCGTCACCCAAGCGCAGACCCCAATGGTATGTATATCAAGACTGATTTATATACTATACTTTCTTAGAAAAATGAATAGACGGATAATTTTGGCAAAGAAGAGAATCCAAGTTATTCTAAATTTGGAGCAATAAGTAATTATTATGTTCGATTAATGTTATGTCATGTCATTATGTGTGGAATGAGATTATAGCAATTTCTTGTTTGCAATATACACTAAATATGGAGTAAAACATATCTATTGGCCTGGGTAATAAATTGTGTGTCAGGCTAAGAGGGTGTGTAAAATAAAGGGTGATCTAGTATATAAATGTTCAATTTTACCATGTTCAAAGTAAAAGGTTTGCTGAAGACTAAAGTGATACTTATAGAATAAAATTGACTGGTCAGATTTCTAAATACAAAAGATTAGGTCTCTGAGACTGTCCTTACGAAGTATCTCCAAGGCTTCAAATTTGATTGTAAACAACTGTCCTAAGTTGTGAGTTGGACTGATAATTTTATGTTACATTACCGATTTTTTGTTTCCAATGCAGTATCCTTCCATGTTGCCTGTGCAAGAGGCAGCGTTACACTTGACAGCTTATCATTCCTTGTCAAGTGTTTCCCATACAAATTCATTTCAGTTAATGCAGTCTCAGCCACCTCCTTACCAAAATATGACACCTTCTCAAATACCTACTTATGGGATTTCTCCAATGCCTGGTAATGTAATCGTCTCAGGTTCCTGTTTTAGTTTCAGAATCTTTTCAATTACATGTTCTTATGTATAATTATTAGTTTCAGGTGCATTCTCTGAGCAGCAGTTGCCGTATGGTGTGCCACTTTCCGGGTATGTACTGTTTACAGAAGACATACTATTTTCATTATCGATTTTAAATTCCGAACTACTTTCCCTATTTTGCAAGCTTAGAGGATTAGGGAGGTAGTGTACGGAAGTTAGATGGTCATTTCCACCTCAAAAGATTGAAAAAAACAAATGAAGCAAAATGTGGATTGGAAATGGAAGCATTGGATGGTGGGGAATGTTAGTTTCTTCAAAAACAGAGTAATCTTGCACTAGAAGGAAGCGTTCCCACCCATCTCGTGTATGAAACCTGTCACTTATGGCTTAATCATCTAGACTGAACCTATAGTAGTAGTCTTCCACTAAAGAATAATTATCCATATTTTACTTTCCCTCGCATCAAACTTTGCCCAGTAGTTTTTCAATATCTCACATGTTAATAACATCTGCTCAATACACTTCGTACTGGTTTGCGCTACAATATTGATGTGTCTTTCTTATGTGTGTGAAACTGTTCGTTACAGATCACAAGGAGACAACCAAGCTGTCACAGGACAACAAAATGATCCTTTTGCAAGCTTGAGTCCAATTCGGCAGCGTCCACAAGAGAGTTACAGTGTTCCCCCCACGGCAAATTCTTTCGCATCAGCAGGGGGGAACCCATTTGGATAGCATACCTTCAACGACCTGCTATTCAATTGTAAATATTAAAAAGTTAAATAAAAAGAGGATACAATTTTGTTCACGATTTTAATTAGAAACAAGACAAGACAATGACAGAATGAGTTCATGTCCTGTTGCTAATTCTCTTTTGACGATGCCTTGAATATTTTCAAAAAGAAGTGGTTACTAGGTGCTCGACAACAGCTTGTATAGGACTAAAGCCAATTTGGACGATTAGTTTTTTCAGACCTGTAAACTTCTATCGGGAAACGTCGAAGCTTTTAGGGGTGTAATTATTTTCATGCATACACGAGGGTGGTTTATTTGTTAATTAAATTCTGTGTAACCGTTTCCTTCGTATGTAGAAAAGGAAGAAACTTGTTGCATGAATTACTAGTTTTTTTCCTTTCCCAAAACCTCTTTCCAAATATTTGTCGATAATATTTCGCCTGGAGTAACACTATTGTTGGCCGGATCTACTAAAAATGTGTGTGTGACAATCGATAAAAACTCAATACATGTGAGAATTCAAAAATAACTATCATAAATTTAATTTAAAATTCAAACTAAATTATTCTATTGGTTATCATATCGTATTCTTAAAAAAAAATGTAAATTGGGTTCATAAAAATGTTTATCTTTTCACCTTTTGCTTCAAAGTAAACCCCACTTTGGAATTGACGCCACAATGGCGAACTGCAAATCCTGAATTTACTTATGTACATGGATGGTGAGAAAAAGATGATTTTGAATTTAGTTTGTCACGCAATAATTTATCTGAACATTATTTCCATGCACTGTCATGAAGTGATTGTGACTTTTATATTGTTTTCTTTGTCGGCTATTTGAATAGTTTGTACATTGCGTACTAGTATTTCGTGTCCGGTTACTAGCAAATTAAATGCGATTTGATTGCATCGATCTTGGTGTGGTGTTTATAGGAAAATTACAAAATTATGTTTGCGTTTCCCGTGTTTCGATTCACAAGTACATTAGGGAAAATCATTAATCTGAAGAGTACATCATAATTACTCTACTTTTTTACATACTTTTTCATTAAAGTATATGTGGGGTGAGTCGAAAAAATATGTAACATTACTTAACAATTTGTTTCTATTTATGAAAAGTGGACGTATAAGGTCTAAACACTCCAAAATGAAATCATTAGCCTATAATTTGGAAGCGAGCGATTAACTATTAACCTAGCGTTACTTAAGCAAGAGAATTCAATAAACTGAAATGACTCGGTTAAAAACTTCCCTAGAATTATCTCGATTGTAATGGACTAATGAGTAATAGAACTTGAGAAAAATATTAATTTCTTCAATGTACAATACAACTGCCATGACTATTTTTCTAATTGTTACGAACTACTCTAAAGCTTGGAATTAAATAAACTTATACGTCAATTTGCTGAAAATATAATGTCATCGATGTGGATCTATTTCTTGCTGGAATCCCCTTTGCATTTATAGGCAAAGTCCTCCTTTTTGCAACTTCTTACAGTTGTCTTTTTTAAATCCTTGCCGTATTGCACACTTGTCTACAAATTCCCTCATATTCCACTTAATTATTATTTCCCCCTTTGAAAATATGTGGTGTAAACAATGTCGTCCTCGCGAAAATAACGTTTAAAAATAATAATTGTGTACGATACAAACACAGAGCATTATTTGACTATTGTAAGATGGTAGCATCGTGAATGTTGTCGATTTGCTTGCTGAGGAAAACTGGGAACCATTTTGGATATCAATTAGAAACGGGGGGGCCTTTATTTAAATTAATCGAGCGTTTTAGCGAGTGTCAATAACAAGAAATAACCATAAATCTTCAGTTTTTCAAAAAAAAAAATCCTGATAAAATATATTTAAAAAACCAAAAATAATTTGAAAAGTGAGAAATTTTTGAAAAAGTGTTTTCTTGGACACTACTTTTCTGAAAAAAAAACTGAAAAAACATATACAAAAATATATTAATAAATCATAAATTGAGAAAAAAATATTCCAGGCGACAATGTTTATACTTTATAACTTTGCACCCAGGAGGCCAGGCCAGTAGGCCACTGTTTTTTTGGGACATTGTTTTTTCATTACACTATTTTTTTCTCGTAGACATTTTTTTTATCCAGAACACTGTTTTCTTTCTTCAAGGAGTACAACTTTTTGTGAGCACGTTGTTGGATATATCTCTATAATTTTATTTTATTTTCATTTAACTGACATTCGAGTCAGACGAAGAACACTTATTTCATTCAAAATAATGCATTGGGGGTTTTCACAGAAACTATATCCAAATCAATTTTCTAAATTGAGTTTTATAAATCACTGTATAATATGACCAAAGGAACCTAGTATAGAGATAATAATAATATAGTGAAATAGCATCAGTTTCTGATTGCTTTGAGTCGCGATTTTCTTTAACTCCATAATTTCTAAAATCTGTAAAGCTAGACGTTTGTAGAAGGCCGTTTTAGCCTTTTAGGTATCCCTTGCTTGACAATATTATTGAGTATTTTTCTTAAACTTTAAGTTAATTTTCACATGTAATTTACCCGGCTTAACCATCATTTCTTATGAGAAAACCAAAATTCTAACAAAAACATGGAACCTGTAATATAACGTGCCATCAAAATTTGAGTCCATGTAACTTAGAACAAATGCTAATGCCCCCTTAAATGATGTCGCCCTAAGGATAGCACTTTTCTTACCCAGTCTATAGTTGTGAATTGGGTGATAATAGCAAAATAATAATAGTAGTAATTAATATATTAACACCTCCTTAGCTGTATTATTAATTGAAATACTCACCAAATTTGGCTACTTGATCAGGGGCTATAAATTAGTGCGCCCCTAGCTAGCCAATATTGGGAAACAAGTAAAAAAAAAAAAAACCATCATCACTATACACAAGCAATAGGCTACAAAAAAACAATACATATATAAAACATTTTTTATAAAATCAAAATTCTAAAAAATGAAATTAGCAAGGGTATTGGGGCTAGTGTTTTTCTTAATGTTTCTGGCCAAACAGGGTGTAGCACAAAAAAGTGAAGTATACCCGTGTTTGGGAGGTTGCTACAACAAATGTATTCTTGGAGGATCGTTCACCGTACCGGATAATATAACATGTTTGTTTTTTTGCAATATGGGGTGTTTTTTTCCAAATGGACCCGGCACTGGTTACGCTTGCCTGCTCGGTTGCTCATTCACCTTGTGCTCTAAGTATGCTTTTGGTACGTACATACATATAAATACACTATTAATCGGCTCTCACGCATTACGTAATGCAATAAAAGTATATAAAATATGTATAGTCATGATATAAATATGTGGATAATAAAAAAAAAATAGTTTAAAATTTTAAAAAATATTAGGTTGTAAAAGAGAGAGAAATAGTTTTATTTGTTTTTATTTTTTACATTTTTATGTGAGTATGATATTATTGTAATTAATCTAAATGTGTATGAGTATTTTTTTTTTTTAAATGGTTAAATTAGACAGACTCATTTGACTTGATTTGAGTTATTATAATAAAATTGTGTATATATATGAGCTCCACTTTTGCTACTAATTCATGTTATCCTCGTGCATGTCTGGTACTTATGAGTGGAATTATTGAAGACAATTTAGTTTTGTGATTCTTAATTTTCTGAGTTTACATGATAGAATTTAGAAATTTAAACGAAAAGCTATTTTCCTCTTATCTTACGATTTATATTGTCCTGAATATTTTGTCTTGTGTAAAAAGCACGATCTATGATCTATGCATACCTTTAATGTTTGTATGTGTCCTAGTGTTGGCGATAATCTAATTACCATAAGAGGACATAATTAAGATTGTAATTGTAGCACGTATTGCATGGTTTTCAAGGGCCATGGTCCTTCAATTTTTGGAAAATAAAAATACGATTCCTAAAATAAATTTAATTATGAATTTGGTTTGCCTTGTAAACTCGTAATTTTTTTATTAAGTATTTTTGTACAAATCCAAGTTTCTTGGTCCCCAAGTTTTTTTATTGCAACTTTGCTAGAGAAACGATTATGTAAAATTGGTATTATTGTGCTATATATTTGTGACCAAAAATGTACTGTCACGTGTTCTTTTTGATATGGACCTAATTAATAAAGTTTCCTTCTTTTCATGTTTTCTGGTTCTTCATTTTTATGGGTTAAAAATAAACGAGACATTAAAACTAGCAAAAAGATGAACACGTATATGCTTAAATAGAATTGATAAAAGTGTTTGTCTAGTTGCATACTATTTTTTTTAGTTATATGACATTTTCATTATTTTGCAGACCAACCAAAGCTCAATGGTTGCTTAACAGGCTGCCACGACAAGATATGTGCGATAGCAAGTTAAAACGTTATATCCACGAAAGCTTCAGACTATATATGACATCTCTAAATAAATGAAAATGTTTGTTAGATAAGTGAATTAATATTAAATGGTAGTACGGTTTTATTGATGACAGTTTATATAGTAATTGAGACTAAATAATTTTATTATAAGTTTTAAATCTGCTATTGCTATAGTGGTACCGTTTCCGTATTCCTTAATTAATATCTCCCGTATTTTAGCGACCTCCAAAAAGTATTGCATTTGTAAGTATGCTCATAATTAAGCCCTTAATGGCAAAAACAATTATTAATGCGCTTGATTATTTATTAGTCCAATAACTTAAAAGGCAAAAAACTTATTCTCCACTAGCTATTGGTTCACCATCTAGATGTCTATTAATCTATTGAAAAAAACCGCCACAAAAATCATTTTATTCAAGGATTATATACCTTTTGGATTACCAATACTTGTTCATGATAACTACTCATCTTGTATGTGTGCAGTTTTTTGACGCTTTTGTGGACTTACCTTAACAAATTAGCAATGGATTGAGCTTTAATTCTAGAGTTCCATTCAATAAAAAAATAACAACAAATATGTATATAATCATGCACTAGACTTGAATCTTAGAGTTAAAATTACAAACTTGCAGCACCGAACATAATTTATTAAACCCTGTCAACAATCAACATAATTAGAGTGAATATAATTCATCTCTCAGAATAAAAAGTAAGAAAAATAAAATGTTACACATGTCAAAGTCACACTATATAACACATGTTTTTAAAATAAATTACAAAAAATAATATTATTTGTCTTCAAACCAAATTTAAGTTTTGGATGGAGGTCTTTCTCTAAGTGTTGATGGCACAAATCTTGTTGGAGCAATGATCCAAACATTTTCCCACTTTTTTTCCATCTGCAAATTTCACAATCATAATTAATGTAAGCTCTAGACGAAAGTTCATTAATACACCTAACAAACAAAATATGCTGAATTTCTAACAACATCTTTAATTGTTTCCCAAAATCACAAATCCAATTGACGTCAACAAATTAAATGCATAAATAGATGTCCGGGTCATCTAAACCCAGCTTCGCAATATCAATATCAGTATGCCTTCTCAATAGTATAGGAATCGGTGGAACTTAGAAGCTGCACCTGCAATATACTAATAAAGATAACGAAACAAGGAGTTTGGTGTACCATTCATATTTATTGATTTTGTACAAACGTCGACGAGTTGTGTAGATGATATTGATTAATAGCTATATTTGCTTTTGTCGGACACTAAGCGCTGCATGGATACTCGCCATGAATAGAATCATTTATATTATTTGTACTACATAAAAATGCGCAAAACAAGAGACCATCCTGCGTTATCTTTAGTTGAAATATACGCAGTAAGTATTTATTATTCTATATATAGTATATTAGTATCTGTATGAGATGCAGCGTAGGTGACTCTGAGTCAAGGTGACTCAGAGTCCACAGCTATTGGATATTGCTACAGTTAAAATATGAAATGTACTGTAGCAATATCCAATGGCTGTGGACTCTGAGTCACTCTAACTCAGAGTTACGTACGCTGCTTCCATCTGTATGACACTAGGGATCGCAAACGGACCGTATCCGAAAAGATTCGATCCGAATCATAAATTTCCAGGGTCCGAAAGATCCGAAGATCCGAACAAAATGTATACCATCCGATTCGATTATTCATTGTTCCAATCAACCCAAACCAACTTTAAGATCCGAAAGGGTCCGATCTGAACGGATCGGATCTTAACCGGATCAAAGCGGGTCGGGTCGGATCCGAACGGAATAGGGTCCAATTGCCATGCCTAATGGCACCGCAACATCCACATATTCATAAATTTAGTTTTATACCATTACATTTTCAGAATTATTTAGTTTCAGGCATTAGTTGCACTGCCATGAATATTTCTCTTTCTTGTGATTTGTTATGCAATTGAATGTTTATTAATTATCAAATCAGTGCGTAAAAAAATACTGTATACGAAAGACAGTAGAGATTATACCAGGGTGATGCTTGATGCATTCCATAAGGGAGCAGCCGAGCTGGCAGTAATTATCATACTCCTCAGCTGTTGGGCGAAGGACGCATCCTTCCAAGCAAGAAAAATAGCAAGGGAAAGACGGAGGTTTCCCGCTTGCTATTATACACTCGTTATAACACCCTCCCCAACAAGCATACCCTAACCTTGCCCCTTCTTCTGCTTGTGCCATACTTTGTTTGGCCATCAAAAGAACCCCAAGGTTTATCAGAGTAACAATCAACACCCTTAAGCAACCAGTACTACCCCTGTGTGCCATAGTACTGAGTTTGTCTAGTATGTTAGTTTGTGTCTCATCATTGGAGTGTGTAAAAATGATTTTATACAGAGTTAGAGCAACCAGTTTTTTGGGCTCATAAATGATTTTGACTGAATTATAACAGTGGCCATTTTAGGTCTTCACCTATCTCTAGCTAATTTGTAGCAAGTTGTTCCACGTCGTAAAAAAAAGTTCTTATAACTAAAGAATAATGTTGTAAAGATTGGTCTTGTGTAAATGCTATAAAAATTGAAACTAGTATGTTGCGCTTTGTTCTAGTCTCTTTTTTGGCCTAAAAAAAACTAGAAGTTTTCAAACTTTCTTTGCTATAAAAAAAAATACATCAAACTTTTTGTTGATTCTTAAATGAACTAGTTCATACATATCTTAGAGCAGTAATAAAAAAAATCCCACCATTTACTTTTCTTTCAGTAGAGCAAAGAAGAGAAGTACATCTTTTCTATCCCAAGACTGCTCAAAGTCGAATTAAAGGCATCAGAGTAAAAAAATTCACTAAATTCTTTATTTATATTTTCTGAGGGTAACTGGGTAAATATCAAAATTAGATCGACTTATCTATCTATATATACTGTGATGTATTTGTACAATTTGAATTTAGGTGTGTTGAATGATCTAGAATTCTGGCATGCATGATATCGTATTGTTTCATTTATTAAATCCATTTTTACTGCAATATGCCCAATTTCGAGTTCGGTTTTACCAAAAACCGAATCGGACCGAACTCAGCCCTAGCAATTAAGGCAGGCTGGCTTGAAAAATTCAAGACAGGCAAAACCAATCCATATTGACTAAGAGAATGACTTAGATGCATCCGGGGGAGCAGCTTAACGTTGCTTTCTTACACGTCCCCTTCCTATTTAACTGAATATAATTATTTAAGTTAGTGCATTCTATAGGATATTATTTGATACTCTCCAATTTCTCTCCTTTCAATATGTGAACGTTAAAACTTCCCAGTTCATGACCTCCATTTATATTCTATGTCAATATATACTTATTTATTTATTTATTGAAAGGATTTATAAACGTAAGAATGAATCAGTGTCCAATAACTACAATGGATCGATTCAAGATAAGGTTTTAATCACACAAAAAATATATTGTCTATTATACAACTCAACCGGACATGGATTATTCAATTGAAAAGTAATATAATCCCTCCGTTACAAAATATAAGTACACTACAGAAAACCCAACTTATTAAGAAAACACAATCATTACACCATTTTTACACTCTTTTTTCATTTTTTACCCTCATTTGTATTCATGCATATTCTCCTATAAACTAAAATTATGGACAAATATATAATATTACACAAATTATTTTCTATTTTGGAAAAATTGGTTTATATTGTGGAACATGTCAAAATAGTATACTGGACTTATATTTTGGAACGGAGAGAGTAATAGTTAAGTAACCATCTCTAACTTGACTAGAATTAAGGGAAATTTGTGTCATTAGATTAATCATTTCTTTAAAGTAGTGGTATAGTGCAGATTTTCTTGAAAAAAAATGGGTTGGTTTGGTTATAAAAGTAAGGGTGTGGTGTATAATGTGTGTGTGTATATATATATATATATTTTTTTTTTTTTTTTGAATAAGATGGATATAGTATTACTCAAATCAAGATGCAAAATGACTTAGAAGTAAATAATGATTTTGAAAGCATGGTTAAGCTGCTCCCCCGGATGCAGCTACTATAAGTTGTACTCAAATCAGTAAAATTAGTTTAGGAGGTTACAACCACACCCTCATGTGAGAGATGAGGGACCACACCTTTATAAAATCTCCAACGACATTTTGTCCTTGTTTTGACTCAAATAATGTGTGCATATTCGTTAAAGTTTAACTACAAAAACCAATAATCAGTGCCAGACTTGCCAACCAATTATTAAGTATTATTTTTCAATATCTCAAAGTTGTCCTAGCTGGCTAGGAGACATTATTATTGTTTAAAGTTTTCTATAATTAAGGAAGGATACGTATTTAGATGATATGAGCCCTTACACCACAATGGTTTTGGATACACAATGTATATGAAAATCAGTTATTTGTTGAGAAAAACAACCGAACCTTCTATTTATTTGGAAAATAAGAGTGGTATTATACTCTGAGAGCTTGTAAGTTGTAACAGTGCAAGACGCTATAATAATATTCAAGTAAAATAAGCCCTAACTTACTGCAAAGATAATAATAAAATAAACAAAGACTCAGACTGATCCAACAATCTGGTCACGACGTCCTCACAAAAAAAGGTTGTGACATACTATAGTAGTTTAAACATATGTTATCCAAAAAACTTATCTGCTGACGTGACGGATTAACATGATTAATTTTTTTTAATTTTTTTTTTAGTGAATATGTTTGTTTTATTAACGATAGTAAAGTCTTAAACATGGAACAACAACCTCTCTGCTGGCTTATAACAAGATTCTGATGATAAAAAAATCAAAAATAAAGTTGTATCGCATAATAATGAACGATCTAATAGTGCAAAATCACGAAAAAAACTGTTACAATTGCAACATGAGCATTCTCAAACTCAAAACCATTTTGCTTAGATGGCATTAATACTACTCATTATACCCTCTATCCTAAATGAAAATGTGATTTTAATATCGAAATTAAGATTTTTGGGTAAGTTTTGTACGTGTGTATATCATTTCTCCAAAATTATACCACAAATTGAGTTGATCAAAAGAAAAATGTACAAGCTAGCTACTAGCTAGTCAACCAATTAAACCTATGAATCCACTTGCTAAATACCTTCTCTCTCGGTCTTAACTTCATCTGAAGATAGTGAACGAGATATGAACTGACAAACGAGATCCAATCCGATAGCTCTAAAGCAGCTGTAACAACGGGACCTCTAATTAATTAGATGTAATGGATTTGCTAAAGTTTGGAATTAGCTCTAGCAGCTAGATGAGTTTGTTTTTTGGCCTCTAGGAGTTGAGAAGTTCATTGAAAAAGATTTAAAAAAATTGTACCGCTTCATCTCAATCGTTGGTTTTTAATTCAATGACCGAGAATCAAATTTAACCGCTAGAGCAGATTATGAACTTCAGCCGCTCGGTTCACCCTCTTGCATCTGCTTAATCAAACCCAAACCATAAACGTGCACACGAGTAAATCTACAACCATAGGGTTGATCAACAATATTATAGTTTCAATGGCAATTAAAATGGATCACGTATAATTTCAGTTGAAAAGTACAAGCGAAATATTTTAAGAAATGAAAGAGGTAGTCTCCGTGATCGAAGGAGCGTCATTCGTAAATGATGAAGATCTGATCAAATAGCACATCTTTTTGGTTTTTCCCGCACACCTAGGTCTTTCTCTGCGATCTATTTTGTTGGTCTCTGTAGGGGAACAGATTCCACCTACTAGAGTTGAAATTTGTAAGTTTCGGTTTTTCTCGATCATGGCCAGTCCGTCCTATTAATTTTCCATCACCATTTCTTCACTCATTTATCTTTATCCGGAAAAAAATATAAAATTTTATGTTGTTAATAATATAACGTGACATTATCTTCAAACATAATACAAAATCAAACTCAAAGTTAAATGAGATTTTCCATTATCAAAATGACATTACACATAGAGCCATAAAAGGACATCAAGAAAACTCGTTTACCTGCATGTTTCGATTCGTCGGCACCTTAACAAAAGAATAGCCGGGGCTCATAACACGGCCCTGCTCTCCATTAGAAAAATATGATTGAGACGAAGTCCGTCATTATTTCCAAATTTGGGGGCCAATACTGTTGTAATAACGTTTAATTATAAACACCATGAGCTGATCACCCTGGCTATGAAGACTAATTTCTGTATATTTTATATGGGAATCAATATAATATTGATATTATTAACCGTTAGAATGTTTCATCCTATGCATTTTGAGTGCAGGTCAACTATATTAAGGAAAAAGTAACTACATATTTTAGACACTCATGTTTGCATTAATAAAAACGTCAGATAACAAATTGTTAGATAACAAAATTTAGTATATTTAATAACAATAGGGACTTAAAATTAGTATATTTAGAACGTTAGGGACTTAAAAAAAGAAATTTAGTTTTACAATATTGTTCGTGGGGTCAACTTCGATGGAATATGGGGTATGTATCACAACTTTATTTTTACAACAGTGTTCTGGTAATTCTGATCCTAATGAGCGTGGAGATATTTTGATAAATAATAAAGGTGTAATGCTTTTAGCTTTATGTTATGCACCAGGTATTAACATTAACAATTTTGCAGAATTAATGGTTTTGAGAAATGAACTTTTAATTTGCTACCGTTTGGGTTTTATTAATGTGATCATTGAAACTTACTCTGAAATTATTGCTAATTGATGGAAAAACTGTATATCCTTGGCCATAAATTTGATCATATTTGGCATGATATATTAACTCTAATGTGTATTGTGGGCATCAATGTTAGTCATATTTACAGATAACAAAACTAAGTGGCAGATAGCCTTGTAAAAAAGGGAGCTGAAGGACAAAATGAGACTCACATCTTCCCAAGAGAGCTTTCAAGAGATATTTATGCAGCATACTGGTTGGATAAAAAAGAGACATCTTGCCGAAGAGGGAGTATCTATACTTCTTAATATTGTCCTAATGATGTAATTGGCTGAATCTGTCCCTAACTTAAGATCTTGATTTTTCAAGGTCTTTCTAAAATTTAGTGATGAATTCTTTCTGAAACACTTGCCATTACTCAGTCCCTGGGTTAAGAACCGATGAACTTTTATGAAGTTTTGCACTTACAACCCCACAAAACACACACATATAGTCTACTCACTGGTGGGATCATATGCATTGTGGGCTCTCAAGATGAAGTCTCCAGGCCTTTGGACATTTAGCTTTTGATTTTATAATGTTCATGAGAGATAATAGATTATTTCATTGAGTTTGTATTTTTTTAAATATCTTATTTTTGAACTCAACTGGAATAGTCTACTTGCGTTTCCTCTGTTTGGTAAACGTGCAAACCAACTTGGTTGGTGATTTGCGAAGTGTCATAAGACACCTCTGCATAGGCAAGTTAAATCTTGATGAACCTCGCTTATCCGCATTCGTTCTGTTTATTTAAACATGATAAGAAGTGAGGGTTGTACCATGAAAGTTTTTTCAAAACAAAGTTTCTTTTAAAAAAACAAGCACATTTCTCCGGTGTGTGTAATTAGTTTGGTTACCGTATTCCGGATGTAATTTATCGCTTTCCGTAGTATTGTAAGACTCTTTGATTCTCTAATAAAAGTTGGTCCGATACTTATTTAAAAAAAAACACTACTTTGTTTTTAAACCGGAAAACGAAAGGATTTAGATTTCATAGATGTTGTGTAAATTTACATGTAAAATTTTAGTTAAAATTATGGTATTCTATAAGAATAGATTCTCTAATCTTTAGTTTTGAAGCCATATTTCATACACTAAACTATCTATTATATTCAGGAGCGGAACTAGAGAGTGTTGTCGGAGGGTGCCGCCATCATCCCATATATATTTTTTATACATAATTTTTTTATAATTTCTAGATAAATGCATAATACAGTCCCTTTATTATCAGAAGTTAGTTCAGTGATACACAGGGGGGTGGGGGTGCCGCCGCCATCCCATAATTTTTCAATTTTTTTTATACATATAATTTTTAAAATTTAGAGTTAAATATAATTATAACCTCTCAAATTCAGTTGTAACCTCAATACTGTTGTGGTACATGTGTACATTAAATAACTATAGCTTACATGTTCGAAACTCTCATATGCTATAATTTTTTGGTTAATTATACGTCGTATGTTCGAATCCTCTCATTTTTTTTTTTTTTGTTTTAATTATCGTCCTTAACGACGACCCCAAATACCTGACTATATCGAATGTTAGACGATCATGTATGAATTAATAAAAACGTCAAAAAACAAATTGTTAGTTAAAATTCTCATAAAAAGTAAGAAAGTAGGATCATCGAAACATCAAACTCCGGAATTTATATATTTCCTACTATAACAATAGGTAATTAAAAAGTTAATTCAGTTTTACAGTACTATTCGTTAGGGGTGAACTTTTTATACCGATTTGTACCAAACGACCGATTTTTGAACCGAACCAAACAAGTTGGTACTGAAAGTTCGGTATACCGACTTTTCAGTACGATACAACCGAACCAAACTTTAAAATTCGGTTCGTTTTCGGTATCCATTTCGTATGTTTGGTACAATACCGAATCGAACCAAACATTAAAATTATAAAATATATAGAAATTTATACATAGTTATAACTTACAAATAAATTGTCTTATAGTTTAGTTTAATTTTTCTTATGACTTACATTACTATTTACGAAGTCAAATATAATAATTTCGCGTTTCTCCATTTTCTTTTCTAATGTTTTAAAAGAATTCTTATTTTATAAGTGTTTATTATTTTAATTAAGTTTATAATAAATGTAGCAAATATGAAAATAATTGTATACATTTTAATATTTATAAATTTTTTTGCTATTTTATTGTTATAAAAAATTATATTTTAATAATAATAATGTTTCGATATAAAATAAAAAACCGTAACCGAAAAATTGGTTTATAATTTCGATTCGGTATTGTGCCGCAACAAAAGCCATCCCTACTATTCGCGCTAGGATTCATGCAATATGGGCGGGATATGTATCACTCCTCTATTTAAATCGGAAAACGAATTTGATTTGAATTTCAGTTATTACTCAGCTCATTCACAAAACCCCTCTCTCTCTCTCTCATTAGCCTCTCTCTCTCTCTCTAAAAATGGCGGATTTGGAGTCGGAAAGGCAGCTTGTGGAACGATCCGAAACCGAATCAGTGCTATCGTCTCACCTCTCTTCCGTCATCTTCGGTACCTTCTCTCCCCCTTTCTTATTTTTTTTTCCCTTCATTTTTTTGTGCGTATGTTATGCTTTGGTTGATTAATTATACTGCAATATACTATATGTATGTATACGTCTGTAAAACTATGTAGTTTTTATTTATTTATTAATTCACAGTATCATTCCGATTAAGACACTTTGAATGAGACCTAGGGTTTGTTTGTTTCTTCAGCACACTTATCAGCTCTTATTTTACTTAATTTTGCATCTATAAATCAAAATTTGCATCAGTTTGTGATATATTGCTCATTTACATGTAGAGTCAACAATTATTTATGCTTCAGTACTTTTTACAGCTGTAAAACCTAAAATTATTGTTATTAAATTGCAGTATCGTTCGGGTTAAAGACGCTATGTGTGAGACCTAGGGTTTGTTTGATTGTTGAGCTTGTATTTAAGATAATTATCCAGTATAATCAATTTTTGCTTAATTATTTGTTTTTTTTCTTATGATTTGATTGATTGATTAATTATACTCCAATATACTATACGTATATATACATCTGTAGAACTGTGGAATATTTCTATTAATTAACAGTATCACTCCAATTAAGACACTTTGTGATACCTAGGGTTTGTTTGTTTGTTCAGCACACTTATCAGCTCTTATTTTTACATAATTTTTTCATGAGTTTGTGACATAATGCACATTTACATGGAGATAAACAATTGTTTATAGTCCACTACTTTTTACAGCTGTAAAACCTGAGATTTCTGTTATTAACTCACGCTATTGTACGGGTTAAAGAGGCTATGTGTGAGACCTAGGGTTGGTTTGCTTGTTTGTTCAGCATGTATTTAAGATAATTGTTTGATATAATCTAATTTTGCATCAATTTGTGTTACATGTCTCACTTAGTATTGGTGTAGACGGTGGATTTCGTCCAATGAATTGTTTTATATCTAGACAATCGAATTATTTGTGGATCTAACCAGCTATGATTTTCAGCTTTACACTGTATTAGAGAGTGATAGCAGTTTTAATTAGGGTAATTTGTTTTCAGATTTATACTATATTACGAAGTGATTGCTTCTATTATTGTGTTTATATGGAGGGTTACGGAGCTCAATTGCTATGATTTTTTATTTACACTATATTACACAGTGATAGCAGTTTTAGTTGGTTAATATGTGGGATTATGGTGCAATTTTGCTTTGATTTTCAATTTTTGCACAAAAACACACAGTGATAGATTTGATTTGGTCAGTATGAAGGATTATGGAGCTATTTTGCTATGATTTCAAAATTACATGATTGTACACAGTGAATAGTGATGATAATTTTGTTCGGTTAGTAATGGGGATTATGAAGCTTAGATGCTATGCTTTTTTATTTTACTCTGTAATTCACTTAATCACTTTGATGGTAATTTTATTTGGTTAGTGTGGAGAATTATGGAGCTATTATGCTTTGATTATCATTTGTACACTTCAATACACAGTAATAGTAATTTTATCTGATTAGCATACGGGATTAAAAAGCTGATATGCTTTGATTTTTTACATCTTTATTATATTACACAGTGATTTTAGTTGGTTTGTATGAGGGGTTATGGAGCTAGTTAGCTAAAGTTTTCAATTTTACACTCTATTACACAGCGATAGCAGTTTTGTTTGTTTAATAATGGCAGAGTATGTAGCTAATGTGCTATGATTTTCAATTTCACACTATATTACACAGCGATAGTAGTTTTATTTGGTTACTTATACGGGGTTCTCGAGCTAATTTGCTATAATTTTCAACTTTACACCATTATACACCGTGTTAGCAATTTTATTTTATTTGGTTAGCATGGGAAATTATAGAGCTAATATGCTATGATGATCACTTGTACACTAAAAGACACAGTTTAGCAAGTTTATCTTTATAATTTTCAATAGTACACTGTATTACACAATAAGAGCAAGTTATTTAGTCAATATTGAGGATTATGAAGCTAGTTTTCTACAATTTTTAAGTTTTATCCTAAACTGCACATTGATGGTAATTTAATTTGGTTAATAAGGGGGACAAGTCATTGAATGGGTCTAGATTTATATTAATACTTAGCTCGATCAATGTGTATGTATTGTTGATTTAGAGAATAAGGGTTGTTATTGCACAATTACCAAACATAGGGGACCTGTGGATGCTTGAATATTTGAAACACTTAGTTTTCTAATAATCGCCATATATATGATTAGCAGTGGAATTTATTCATGCTCATTTTGTTTTGGTGGGAACAGATATCTCAGATCAAGTGCAGCTTGCAATGCAAAACATGCTTAAGATGGTCAGGTAAGTTGATTGGAATGGTGTCCAGGCGTATTCTCAACATTTTCAGCGCTGTAAATCTACTTAAATTAGAGATTTTGAACAATTTTGTTAGCGATTTTTCTTAAATTTGAACTTTTTTGAACAATTTTGTCCTACAGAAATTTTAACCAGTCCATAGACATACTATGTCGTCTATACTGATACTTTAGTGAATCTTTCATCGTTTTTAACCTGTAGCAAGTGTAACATTCTATTGATGCTTCTTTCTTTCGTGAATTTCATATATTAGTTTATTTAGTTGTATAGGCAATTCTAACAATTTTCGCCTGACCCGTTTTCCTACTGTTAATTTTCTTTGTGTAGTGGTTGGTTATTAAGCTCCTAAGTTTTTAATGCAAATGTTATATTCCTCTGTACTCCAACCAGAGATACAGAATATCATACTATCTTCTGTATCATTTCTGGCATAAGGTGTAAACCAGACATGGTGTTGTTGCTTTTGTTTTTAACTTTTAACTTCTTTGTGGACCATTGAGTTTGCGGATTTTGATTAATTTAACTTTTTATATCAAATATCCACAGTGATATTGATGAGGACTCCAAGGAAATTACGGGAGAGATAGACAAGTGCAGAAACAATGCTCTCAAGAGGAAGAAAATGCTAGAGGAACAGATGGAAAGTTTTCAAAAAGCTGCATACAGTGTTCTAAACATGCTTGGCAACAATAATATCCGCTAGAGACTGTAATAATCTCTTCTTTTTCTCTTTCAATATACTTTCCTTGGTAGATTTGAACTTTCTTTAGGTTTTCCCTTGAACTATATTTATCATATATACGGACTCATATAAGTAAACCAACCCGAAATTCTATATAACCATCACATCATAAGACAATATTTTCAGTTGATATACAAACATGCTATATTTTATTTCAGAAGATGAACAAGTGGTCATTTTCTCTTAGAGCACTCAACTCTTCCACCTGAGAGCCATCTTCCATGAGAATTTCGCTTCCTCTTTTGCCAAACTTTTTTTCTGCTCAAGTAAAAGATGCAGAATATTAGATACGATGAATGCTTTCTGGTTCTTCTTCTCTTAAAAGAAGTATCTATATTTACAAATGTAATATGTCTAAGAGACTTCTAAACAAGGAGGAAAACATTCTGTTTATTTCCTGTGTGAACAAAAAAATTGGTAATTTGAATACCTGCCAAGTCGAGAAGTTCTTCTATTGAGTTGGGTAGATGGATGAGTTTTCTCGTTTTATCAAGATCTGTTGTGGTATCACCTGGATGATGACCATGTAAAATAATTCTCAATGGGTGGGATGATGGAGTACTTGGCGTCCCTGCAAAAGGGTAGCATGAGTATCATGACAAATAATTAATAATAATAAAAAGTCATGTATGCTCTATGTATTTCTTGCAAAATCTCCCAACCTTCAATATAAAAAGGAAAAGTCGACTTGGTTACTGTATGACTACAAACAAGTCATCAGCCTGGCTATTGGAATATGTTTTCTGTGAGAAATAAACTTTATTTTTGGCTCAAAAACCGAAATTATCTGGAAGTGGCTCTTTTGATTCAGCTTAGTTTGATAAGAATAAAGAATAAAAGGTTTCTTGTTATCTTGTATACGGTTATGGACCTTCTCTGTTTGCATCTGTGTTGTAATCTGTTGATCCTTCTTGTTCTGGAGTCTCAATTGATGTTACACTCTGCAACAAAAAATCATAAATCATCATTAGGTCTCTCTAAGATTAGCCTTTTTAAGACCTCTACTGATCACCGAGTAAATAAGTGGCATAGAACTACTAGTCTTTTCAAGTGTGAAGCCTAAACGTATTATCATATCTATTACTCTGTTTAATGATTACAGGCTTAGGATAAAAAGCGGCTTATTTTGTCTTTATATTCTGTTATCTGTCAAAAACATATCTGCCTAACTGTTGACCCTAATTCTTCTTTTGCCAAGTTGTGGGTGCTTGTAAGTAAAAATAACGGCTTAACAATCTTCAACCATTATGAATAGCTCTTTCTGTTGGTGAAGATTCTCTCTTTCTAAGTGCTATGTAGCATTTATACTAATTGAGGTTTGCTGATTTCTGAATCATGTGAACATTGTCAATTATACAGTTCACACTATTTACTATACCAATTCATTAGCCGTATGTAGTTGATTTTAGGTAAACCCACAAAAAGACTCCCCTTATAAATAGGGAGTTTTGGTTTATGGCTATTTCAGTAGTCTCCGTCTCCTACACTTTCTCACACAAACATGGAGAAGTTTTCTTCAAACAGTTCAAAGTTAGATTTCATTCTAGTTTAAATTAAGTAATTGCATTCATCTAGACAACCAATATATTCATGCAAATATGGGTCCCAAAGAAATCAATTACCTCCGTATTGAACTCGTCCAGAAGTTCTGTGACAAATGGTATTTCTTCAAGTATCTCTTTTTTCGATATCTTTAAAAACTGAGCACGTAAAGCAGAAAGAGTCAGCATACACTTTACATATAAACATGTTATTATATTTTGTTCATGCGAGTGTGGAAGTATCATCAAATTATACAAGTGACATTTTGACCTTACAATAACTTGGAACATGGAGAACAATTAAAATTAGTTACCTGTACAAAGTTGGAGATTATTGTTGCACCGTCTGCATTAAGTGGCTGTATCAATTGCTTAAAGTGATGGTGACTAATCCGAATAACCTGCGAAAGCCTCTTTGTTCTCACTGTAAAGGGTTGTGGGATATTGAAAATTACCCCTATTTCTCCCGCCATGTCTGTTGCCCCTAATTTTGTCAGGACCTGGAAATGTATAAAATTGGCCTCATGGCATTACATAATTTTTTTACCGAAACTACAACTTCTACTTGAACTTGGTCAACAGAAAAAGGCCAGTTCACATTTTGTTTTCTATATGACTCTGCTCCAGAAAGATATGATCAGGTCACCTATTTCCAATTTAGGAATGAGTTATTGTAGAAGTTCATTCTTTTTTGGTGTTTAGCACTTTAGCTTGCACAATGGATTACTTCTCAGTTCTTACGGTTGATAAGTATTCCAATGTCTTTATTCGTTAAACTTTGTATCTAACTTTATCATTAACATGACATTGACATGTTTAATTTCCTATTGCAGGTTGTGTTTGTGATAATTGGTGGTACAAGTCTTTGAGAGCCGTTGTCCCCCAGTGATATTATTTCTCACCAATCTAGTAGAAGTTACGTCACAAGCCTGTTAAAAACTTGTCAGCTATATGCATTACAACTTTTGTTGAATGATCTTCTTATAGTTTCTGAGAACAATTAGATTTCGTTCACAGTTATGCAAATTATTCTGCATCATATGTTAAATTGTGATTTTAAAGTCCCTCTTCTGTTCAAAAAGGGAAGTTGTATATAAAGTATTGACTATAGAGTGGCTTAAAATGGAAATGAAAAATACAGTTACAGCTTGATTTAAGGTTTCGTATCTTTCTTGTAGAGAATGCATGTTGGTCTTGGAAAAATGGTCTTACAAGTCACAGAAAAGACACGTCTTTTAGTTCCCAATATCAATTGTCAGTCATTCTTGTGCAATACAGTAAAAAGGTGGAAACCATACCTGTTCTATTCCGTTTTTGTATACCAGCACATCCTGTAATGCACTGTTAGTGTTAGATACGCTAATACGTACGTAAGAACACTAGATATGAACAATACATCAATAGAGTAGTATCCGTACCACTGCTCCTGTTACAAGAATGTAAAAATCTGTTGGTATCTCATTTTGCAAAATTATGTCGACTTTAGGTGGAAAGTATTCTGCTTTCATTTCGGACACCTGTGAGAAGAAAAACAAAGTGATGCTGCTTTAATGGGACAATCTGGTATAATAAAAGCACAATTCACTTTTCTACAGGCATACTGCATATGTATCTAAAATCTCCTTCGCTTTTACCTCTCCTTTTATTTTATTTTGTCTTTTTTGCTCTACTAGAGGGACCAACAATAGAAGATTATATGCATTCCTTTTGGTTTTTTGTGTGTTCTGTAATTGAAATTGATGAAATGGAAAACATCTCAAAGGCTGATTTGTACCAGTTGAGTGATAAGGTCATCAGATGCTCCTTTGAAAAGATAGACATTTTCAACTGTTCTGTGGAAGAGATGCTGAGATATACTTGATCTAATTGCCTTCGGTAAATCTTGAAGCACTTCTTCTTGTTGCAATTCCGTTGTTTTAAATTTGAGCTGCATATGTGCCAGCATTTGCTCTTTTATGTGCTCAGGTAATCTGTTCTTGCTTGCGTATCTCAGTATCTCATTTAGGGCGTCTCTCTGTATAACCATCATTAGATATAATCATATAACTATAAAATTCATTTGTAACTGTAATTAACCTTATATTGCTTCCTTCCGGTTATGGCCTATGGGTTGCTACTTGCTAGTCATAGAAAACTACAGAAAAAGTTTGGCACATTTATGTGTTAAACTGTTAGTTACAGTTTTACACACATGAGATTTGAATTTTGTACACCAACCGATAAAATTAGCAGTTAATACTCGCTATTTCTCATAGCCTGGTGGGGCAGAACTCGCCTTCTCAAATAGGAGGTGTAATGTTCGAATCTTATAAAGGGTATGTGTCTTGAACATCTTAGATTATATATTTTTTTATAAAGGAAAAAGAAAATTTGCCATCGTTCAACGATCAAGTACACTCAAGTAAACCAAATCGAAAAACCAACCATGGGTCGGGGCATCAGTTCCCCAAACAAAATATGTAATTTATGCCACTCTTATCATGTTTGAATTCTGTACACTAATTTATCACTTTCACCCATCATGTTTTTTTTTTATGCCAATCTATCACCGGTTTTCCATTTTGTTGTTCAACTTTTTTCCTATGCACTGTACAAAGGTGAATAAACATTATTAAAATTGGTGTACGCTGTAAAAGTGTAGTGCACCCTGTTTTTAGAGGGATTTGTACCATGACAAAGGTTCGAACAGCACTGTGAACAACAAGGTTAGTCATATTTCCGATTAAATACGCTGTTAAGCCGATATTGAACAACATATAGAATATGTTGAAAATCTTCTCTCCTGAATTCTGAGCGGTTAAATCTCCATAACCAACTGTAGTAAGTGTGACGATTGACCAATACATGGAATATGTATATCCTAGCCATACACTTCGGTGATTAAAATCGGGAACATGAGCCCCAATCCATGTATCATCCGAGTCTTTATGATGAGTTGCTAACCAAAAGTAGAAGCACCCCGCTGAGTGTACCGCAAATAGTGTTACCTGTTATATTCTTGAAAAACGTCAATATTAAAGAGTATTGGAATATATTGTCATACTCTTTAGGAGTTTGTTGCACTTACAAAGATTAGTTTGCAATATCTTGTCCAGAAATAGCTGAATCGCGTGTCTTTCTCTAGCCTGGATGAAACAAGTTTAGTTAAGTGAGGTAGTTCCTATGATGTCCGATCGTGTTTAAATGTCTATGTTCCATGAAGCGTAATAATGGTTGTGATAGTTATGCAATATTAAGATCTCCAAGGTTGAGAGTGAGATAGTTTTTCTAAGAGACGGACTTAATAGGATTCGAATTTTGCAGTAATAAATATCAAAATTTTAGGAACAAAAGAAGTGTAGATTATTTTTTTCCAGTTTGTTTGTTGATAGTATCTGATCGATTGCATCTTAGAAAGATAAACCAGCAGGTCGACCCCTGTATGAGATAGGCATATCAGATGAACATTCTTTTTATTTATTATGTGGAGGCAGAACGGATATATATATATATATATATATATATATATATATATATATATATATATATATATATAATCGGCTATTTTAATTTGTTAAGATACATGGTAAAAGTCGATTCTTTTCTAATCTACTAGTTCATTTCCTAGTCATAGTAATAGTATTCAGTAAGACGTGCCCATGGCATTTTCTGGTGTTTTCATCAGACTGGCTCTCGATGATCAGAGAGTAAAAGATAGCAATTTTTAGAGTTGTACTCCTTGATTTTGTACCAGACATAATGCGAACAGTATTATATAGCTGTTTTAAATTAGTCATGCTATGTGATTTTGTCGTAGTTTGGTATACTAGAAGGTATATCAAATAATCAAATGCAGATTGCAATGCAGTGAAATCATTTAAGATGATCTCAACCTCTTCAGTAGATAAGTATGAATGCACCTTGTCGTTTCGTCGAAAGAAAAGAGTGCTCGTTTGGGGCGGCTATATATAGAGAGCAAATGGATTTCTAGCAATCACATCTCTCTCTCTTCCTTCTCAAAATTCTCTCAAACCTATCTCTCATACTAGCCGCCGCTCGGGGCGGGAGACGGCGGTGCCGATCTCCAGCCCCCGGGCTTTATCACCGTCTCCTCTCTCTTTCTTCCATTCTCTTCAAATTCTTCCATCCACTCACTCCACTCTTCCGCTAACCCAACCAATTGCGTCACTCCTTTTTCTGATCCGTTACCTCCGCTGTGGTGGTGGAGATCCAACCTCCCCTCATCTTATTCCTGTGCTCTCACCCCCTCACTACTTTCTTTTTTCTACGAGTCCTCTCTTTTCTCTGACTCGTAGGCTCTCATTTTTACATGCTCAGCCGTATACTATAACCTTTCGATAACCACTCTTGACGTTTTATTTTGGACATTTTGCTAATCACGTGAGTTTCCAATCATTTGCGACAATTAAGGCTGATTTGCGGTTATGGATTTTTGGTGATGTTTTTAGGGGTTTTTGCTATTATAGGCATCTTTAGATCGGGTTTGGCACCCCATGGGCTTTTACGAGCCGGGCAAATTCGAACCATACGCCTCCTTACGAATCCTCACAGGTTATGTGCTCTTTTAGGTTGCAATCTGGTTTTAAATCCTTAGTTATGCTATTTGGTGGATCAAACCGACATGTTATGTGCTTTTTATTTTTCCGTTTAGCTGTAAGTATGTTTGATCTCGATTCGATATAATTAAGGTGGCGGACTTTGTCATGTGTGTAGCTAATTTGGGTGTTTATTTTGCTTGATTATCTACGTTTGACCTTTTTCATATATGTAGTTTTTAGTATTGTGCGATTATTGCCACTACTTTTTGGATTATGGCATTTCGATCTTGGTTTAGGAGCGAGTGTATTCAGTCGTTTGCAGTTGTTGTATTGGTATTTTGGGTCATTGGTCTCGGCTGTTTTATTCTTTGATCGGCTTTATTAGTGTGCTGGCACCCCGATTGTGTTATTTTGAGCTGTGTTGAGTATACCATCTTAATCTTAAGCCTTTCGTGTACTTCTGCTTGATCGTTTTGTGCTCTTTTCTGCGACCATCAGTTAATCAGCTTATGGAACGCCTATTAGATTGGTTTGCATGACAATATTTCACTTTTCATTTAGTGAGTTGATATGACTTTTATATTTATGACTGGATTTTTTTTTTAGCATAAATTAACAAAACATACTACTTTTGAAACTAAATTAACAAAAACATATCCAAAAATTTCTAATTAACAAAAACATACCCAAAAGTTTATAAGCTAATTTGTATATTTCATACGCTTATTCCAAAAGTTCATATATTTATTTCAAAAGTTCATAGCTTGGTTTGTATATTTTCATACCGTTATTTCAAAATTTCATAACATAATTCTTAAAGTTTATACCATAATTCGTAAAGTTTATACTCCAATTTACAATATTCATATACTTATTTACATAATTTATATTCATAATTTTTAACTTTATACCCTCAATTCACGGGGTTCATACACTTATTTTTCAAACTTATACATTAGTTAACAAATACAACCATTTTTCGTTCTCCGATATCGAACTACCATGTCGTCATCGTGGGTCTCTCTTTCGACGATCGCATCTCCGTTAGCATCAATCTCGAGTTTTCGATCTCGCTCTATACTCTCGCCGCCCACTCCGACGGATGTCTCCATCTCAATCTCCATCGAAGAGAGAGAGCGGGAGGAGAAGAGAAACATCGGAAAGAGAGAGTGAGGAGGAGACAGAGATCAGAAAGAGAGAATAAGGAAGAAAGATCAAGGGAGAGACAAGGAGGAGGAAAGAGAAATCGGAGAGAGAGAGAGTGAGAGGAGGAGAGAGAGAAAAGAGACATGAGGTTTTTTATTTTTTATTAATTATTAATTGAATGTATGCTTTTTATAATTAATTTTTAAGAGTATATTTTTGTTAACTTTTTATATTAATTGCCCTTTATTTTTAACTTGTCTGCTGTGTTATGATTTATATTGAATTTAGTTATATGTGGCATTGTGTGTTATGTATTATTTTTTTTTCTTTAACCCTCGTAGCATGTTCCAAATGCAGTGACTTATATTAATTGCGCACACTGTTTATAATAATAATGAGCATGCCAATATTGATTTTAAAAAAATGAATTTCTAGCATATAAGCCAAAATATGTTTTGTTTTATTTTAGTTTATTTTGATTTTTTGGGGTTTTTAAGATTTTATAAAATAAATAAAAATAAATTTTTGTTTTGGTTAATTTTATTGACCTTTTAAATGTATTTTGGTTTGTGTTTAGTAAAAATATGTTTACATTTCGGCAAAAGAGTAACCCCAACTATGTTTGGTATAACATATCAAAAACCAAATAAAGTTGTTAAATGAGACAAAATTGACGCATTTAATTTTAAGTGTCTATTTCATGTGTAAAAATTAACGGTCCGGTGAATTAGCGTAGCATATGAATAGTATTTGTTCAATTTGGTGCAATAATTTCTCACCGAAAATGTAACGAGTGAAAAAATCTTTTAATAAAAATAACATCGATAACATTTTATTATTTCTCGTTTCTTCACTTCTAAAATCGCTAAGTAGAATAATTTGTGTGAAAGATATTACTCCGAAACCAAGTAAACCAAAATGTAAATGGAAAGTACCTCTTGAAAAGCTCAGAGACACGTCTAAGTCGCCAGAGGCGAAGTAAATTAAGAAATCCAAATACTTGGCCGTTGTGAAACTCCCCAACAAAGATTCGGTATATAGACTGAAACGGAATAGTCGAGGCTACATCCATTGGGAACCATAGGTGTGTCACATACCTGAAACATTTTTTTATATAATTATCTAGAAACGAAACAAGATAGAGTGGTGATATAAAAAAAGATTTTTTGACATATACACTCGCAGAGACTCAATGTGTACTACCAGATTATGTATATAATGATAAATCAATTATTCACATTAACTCTCTGCGAGAGTTTCTATCAAAAATTTTATCCTTATATCATCACTCAACAACAAGATATATAGCCATATGGGCAGTGGCCCGAATTCAAGTCAGGTTCATGTCGTAAGTAAATTTGTTTTAACTATTAAATTTGTCAATATGTTTATTAGAAATAAAGAATTTAATTAGAAGAAAACTAGTGTTAGCTCCGTAGCTCGACATATGACTTATAACACAATTATATTAAATTTGTTAAAACTTTTTGTTTTGACTTATGATGTAAGAACAATATTGATTCAGCAGCAGTTTCAAATCTGTTTCGTACTCATACGTCAAACAATATTGTATGTTTTTGATCATTGCCCCTAAATTATTAGTTGGAATTTGGAAAGAAGTTCTGCAATTTTATTTTTCGATAATTTAAGCTTTTTCAAGACTTTCAAGTCAGGATATTTGCAATTTTATTAATGACAGATTTAAAATATGGTTGTGCGAACCTTGTTGCTATTTTCCTGTGGTTAATCACAAGTAGGTATGTCGACTTGTCCAAGTATGCAACAAAGAAGGTAAGAATAATGTCAATGACGAAAAATCCATCTACCACCAAATCGATAGGCATAAGTAAGCCAGTGGCCACTCGCTTAAACGCCAACTCAAATGGAGATGACCATGCCGAATACAACACCAGTACCACTAGAAACGTTCGCCACCACCTTCACCAATAGCAACCAACTATTAAATTCAGGAAATGCAAATAATTGCTTTGCAATCATATCGAAAATTAGATGAACGACTGATTTTATTGCTTGTCACATTTCAAAATATTAAATATCTACACTGGATATACTTGGATTTGAAACTAAAAAATGGTTGTATTGTATCCCTTGTTGTACCTTTATATCAATAATAAAATTTTGGTACCAACTAGCTAGTTTGAGTGTAAATTTGTACGATCTTTTCATATTTTCAGGATTAACGATATGAAAGTTTATCTATATAGTTTAATGTCATATTTACAGTAAAGAGATTTTACCAAGTTTTTGGCAAACATCAGCGTGACTTAAATATACACGTCCATACGTTGTGGTCGACACATCATGACAACATAATATATAATTAAAAATCAAACAAAATTAAACCACTCTAGCAAAACACAGCATACTGAAAATGACAATTTTATCTTTTCAATAAGACTAGCATAGGAGGACGGGGTCAATTCATCGGGTTTGATTCGGCATTGTTAGTTACCGAAATATTTTTAGAAATATATCTGCAATGTTAGCAAAAATTTGAAGGAAAATGTAAAAAGCTGTTATCACGTTAAAACTATTCTATTCGTTCCCAATTAATTATCTATTATAAAACTACATGCAATTTTAACCGGTAAATAAATTGTATCAAAATTCTCGGAATAATTTTTTTTTAAAGTTAATCATATATATAGTTCAAACATTAAATCATATGATTCAGTTTTGAAAATTTTCATTTCGACAATTTTAATGCATATTATAAGTCGGTCAAAATTACACATAATTTCGTAGACGATAATTATTGGGAACGGATGGACACTAATTAACCATTTCCTTAACATATATTACAAAGTTACACTAGTTAGTCATTCATTATTCATTCATTGTCACTTTATTTTTTGACCACAGGTTACAGAAATAGATTAACCATTAATTACGTTCCTTCCGTCCAAACTCCAAAGCAAAGTGGCAAAAGAAACTTCGTAAACTTCTTCAAAAGAATCAAAACGCATAGAAACAGACGTAGAGTTTGTACCGAAATTATGGTTAAAAAATAAGTTACTTCATAACAATCAATTTCATTTTTATTGTAAAAGTTTAATTAGGAGTTACTGGAGATTTACTCAATTCAAATTGGAGAAAGATTGCTAGCTACTATAAGCCTACTATAAGCCTAGTATTATCCATTTGTAAATGGAAGAAAGCTTGTTAACTAGAAAATCTTCATGGAATTTAGTCTACCCTTTGAAATATCCCCTATGCCCTATCCTATTAGTAATAAAATTGATACAGAATTCATTACTACTATATACCATAACATTAACTGACTTAGTTTTTTAGGTACATATTTAAAATTTGGATCAGATTTACCATTAATGAAAACAGACTAGATTTTTTACACTCTTAAACAACTTCGATTTCCAAAACTAAATGATCCAGTTGTAGAAATTCGACTTAAAAATAGGTCAAAATCTCTATTTTCTCTGCTAATAGTTTTTTGAAAGTCCTAGTGAAACTCAAAACATGAATAGGATACAAAAAGGAATTATGCCGTCTGAAGTGTTTTTTTTTTGTTTTTTTGAATTACCAAGGTTTCACGAAACTGGATATAAATTTATTTTTCAAAAGTGCAGTATAAACATAATTTTTGTCTCCAAAATAAAATAAAAATGTGTCAAAATGTCTCTACCTGGGGAGATGAACTTTTAGCCTACACCAAAAAATATATTCTTGAGCTGAGCATGAGCATATTAATGTATTTCTTTAACATCTAGTTTCTTGCAAATATATATATATAAATATAAATAAGAACCTGTATCTACGATCATAGGGAGCGATGATATATCTTCCGAGTTGGGGAGAGCCTTCGCCAACAACGGTACCAAAAGCTGGTAAGAGACTACTTGACACAGTGGCTAAGTTATTAATATCTTCACTTGATCTTCTTCTGTAAAAAAAGAACAAAGGTGACCTTGGAACTTCATTTGATGAGAACAAGCTTGTTAGGTTCGATCGTGTCTCCGATGACATTTTGCTCTAGGGAGATCAGATACAGATAAAATTGAGTTTGCTAGCTTCACTATTGTCTTGAATTATATATTGAATAATATACAGAGGGGTGACGTTGAAGTTTTGGTAATTAATTAATTCATGAACTTATCATATACTCCCATATAGAGATAAATTAATCCTCTATTATATATAGCTTTGACTTATTGTACGTGGATGGAGTATTCAAGATGTCAAGTACTCCGTCGACATTATTTGAGATGAAATAAACAATTACGGATAATGTTATGATTTATTTTTATGTTATCAATATACTTATATTTAAATTCAATCCTTAGCATTATTAGCTTCTGATACTAATGATAGTCAACTTTTACTTGCTAAATGCAAACAAGATTTATAATAATTAAGAGAGTAAATGTTATTGTAGTCAGGTTTCTTGAAAGCATCGAAGTCAAAGCTAGCTATACGTCTGCGATCATTGATGTGTATAAAACAGTATTATTCTGATGAAATAATTTAGTTAGTTAAAATCGTCACCCTGCATTATACTATTAAAATAAGTCAATCAAATGTTTACTATTAAAATAAGTCAATCAAATATTTTTTAGACGGCCAAATTTTATTATTTTTTTCAAAATTACTCTTACATTTTTTTTTACTAATTACCAGAATGTCATACTCTCATAAATAATTAAAAAATGAAAAACTAATTAGCGCCTTTTTATCGCTCTTTTAACAACTCGCAAAATTCTTTTAAATTTTCTCATATTATATTTTTTTTTATTCTCCACATATTTGTATCATAACTATACTTATTTTCTATATTTTAATCGTACTATGCGTCGCACAAACAACATGTGGAACAAGATTACTAATATTCTTATATAATTATATATAATCTCAAGTCCCATATAATTTAAATTATCTGACTTTTCGGACCATATAAAAGAAAATTTGTGATGGTGATTCGACAGGTAATTCACCATTTAAAACATTTGAAGTCTTTAATTATTATTTAATGTCGAGTCGTCAAATATGTGTTATATGTATTGAATTTTTCGTTTAAGAATCATTATGTAAGCATTTTCCAAATTAAATTTCGCCATTGACATAATCTAGCTTCAGAAAGAGCATTCAACAGAAATCTACTGTACTTCAAGTTTTACAGCACAGTTTGTAGATGGAGGTTCAAAAAGTAATAAAAACTACTAAAATTAAGAATTTAAAACTTTTAAGCAATTAATCACGGTCAATATATATAGTGAGTCTACTTTGTGTCGTATTTATATGTATCGCTAGAAACAAAATTGTAATAAAATACTATTCAAATTACCAATAATTTACCCGTGATCACTTGTTGATCATTGCTTTTGAATCGTCAACTCTTTCTAGATTTGGACGATGAAGAAAGTCAACTTCTTTGATCATAGAATTTTACAACACAGTTTGTTTATTGGTAGTAATAATGCATTATTAATTTTAAAGTTTCTTAAGGCGAAAGGAAGATTTATTATGTTTGCCTTGCTTTGTGGCCTAGTTGAAGTTCAGTTTCATTGATATTTTGATGCAGTCGTCATTATAATATGGAGTATATATAACTGTTGGAACTTTAAATTGCTTGCATCCAACCTTTTATTTTATGGTCTTGACCCTGTAATGAATGTATGATTTCCCATTCTTTATTAATGAAATAGCGGGTTTACCATTTTGATAATGTTAGAATTGTGCCCCAAAGGGAAAATCAGGGCTCCGACCTGATGCATTAAGCAGGTTTAAGATAACGGTGCAAAATAAAACCTTGGACCAACTTTAACCAATATCAGACCTCCTCTCAGCCAAATAAACATATTACTACTAAATTAGCAAAGGCATCGCATCGGTCCCAGAATAAACATGTTACACCTCTTTTCGGACAAAATTACAAAAGCCGTCCAAAAAATTGTCTCTTAGGTGTAAGAAGGCGCCGAATCGGCCCTGCAAAATATAAGTGGACTAAAACCAAAATAAAATTGCTGAAGTAACCAATCTCTTCAATTACCCCGTGCACAGATAAACCATACTGCAGAATACTCTTACATAATTATAATTTGTAGTGCGACATTCACTATCTAATGGCAAATTTTGCAAGTCAAAGGTAAAGCAAAACTCAATCTAACAAGTAACAAGATGCACAGATAGAAAACATGTTCTTATGAATTACACAAGCCTAAAAGGCTTGTAGGAGAAAGAAAATAAAAAACTTGAACCAATGATCTCCGTTACTCACTGGTTTATCGCAAAAATCCAAATTGCATCCTAATGTTATGATTCTTGATTCAAGATGCTTTTTCCCGATAGGATGAAAGAAAGACAAAAACCACGCGTAAAGGGAGTCAGAAACATATACTTTTTTTTCCAATGATATTGTATCAGAAACATATACTGATACAACATCATTGCAGAGCAATTTGTAAGAATTAAAGCAGAGATATTATGAACATTATAGAGACAGTAACTAATGACAAGAGGATACCACTTGAAATTACATGATAACACTTGAAAGTTGAAATTACATGATAACACTTGAAAGTTGAAATTACTCAACTGGCACAAGAAATCTCTGTACCCTCGCTAAAGTAGATCAAAGCACGGAAATTACAAGTATATCTTTTTACGTTCTTAGTTGATTTGTAGGACTTCAATCGATTGAAAATGGATTTTCATGTTAAACAGATTTACTCTGCTAGCCATATGTAAACACACGACACGGAAATTACGTTCATGCTCAAACACTAAATTCCTGCCAGAGACTCACTATGACGAGACGACACATTGTCAAAAATCATGCATGTGTAAATAGAAGTTGGAGGTTGATGAAGAAATGAACAAAAATCCACTAAAGCATGACACAACAACAACCAAAATTACAAAAATGCAAGTTCTTCGCTTAAGAAAAAAGTCTCAGAGAAAAGCTACAAATCCAAAACATAAAACACAAATTGTGAGTTCCAACACTCCAACAGTTCGAAATATTAAAGCATAACTTGATGTCTTCACTTTAAGTTATTCGCCTCACATTCCTATAAGGCTATCTTTCTTTGTAATTAATTTGTGCACTCCACAAGACACAGAAGTACCGATTCACATGAGACTAGGATATAGCAGAGTTTTGTAATATCAACAAGGAAACAATTCATACATCAAATTTTAAGGTCGCCTGGAAACTGATATACACAAAACTTATAAATGAGGGGGGGAAACGTGAAAATATCTAATAAACTGCAGGCTTTAGTTTAAGAATACTACAGGTAACTCAAAACCGCATAAATATCAAACCAAATAGAAAACAGAAAGAATCACAACAACAGAAAAAAAAATTAAGGGTTCAATTACAAGTATAGACCCCGCTCTCGTACCTGTGGTTAACCTCGTAAAAGTCGATTTTACCCTCAGAAGCAGGCTTCAAGGAAACCCCAGATAGCGATTTAGTCCCTTGGTATGAAAATTTGACAAAACCAACAACTTCAAGCTCTTCGCCACCCTCTTCTTCACTCAAATCCACGGGCATTCTAGCTCTAAGCCTTTCAGGTGTACCCTTTAGAGGAATCTCTTTAATATGCCATTTCAATTCTCTCTCTGTTCGGTTCAACAAAGCTTTTGGAGAAACTTTTAGTAACGTTGGATCAACAGGTAGTTTCAAAGTAAAAGTCACATCGGATAAAGGAGCTGGCAAATCAGGGTTTGATATGTATTGTATCATCACAGATAGTATCGTCCCACTGTGTCGTTTTACCAGACGGACCCTTAAAGGAATTGGAGTTAAACGAGGTAACAAACTATATTTCAATATCGGTATAGGGTCCTCCTTCGGTGCTATTCTAACATGAAACATGCCATTACCAAGGCTACTAACAGAAGAATTTTGCATAATTGCTCTTTTAACCCCATTTGTACCTTCTAACTTGAACGAAAATTCGGTTTCTTTATCGGAACTTTTAGGGGGCAATGTCTTTAGATAAACAATACCCATTAACCCGACTCTAGCAATCAACGACTCTCTAAACTCAACACTAATATCCTCTGATAGATACATCTCGGGACCTTTCATTTCGGTTTTCGTCACCAGTAGATTTTCAAGAGGAGTCTTGGCACCAGCCGACGGAATCGGTGCTGCCACGTCAGCACCAGTTTGTAAAAGCTCAAGCCCAGAGAGCCCTTGTGACTTCGGCACTTTTTTCGTACCGACGAATTCGGAAGCGTCTAAACCGCCACCCCAAGCTTGGTTCATCCCTTCAAAATCTTCTGCTAAAGTGGACCCTTCGTGACTAAACTCGATACCACCATAGTCCCCTTCAAACCCTTCAACACCAATATGGGTCGACTCTGTAGCTGCGGGAGGGGGCAAAGAAGTCACCTCGAGACCCGCCAATGCCAAGGTAAGATCGTTGGCCGACTTATCCTTCTCTCTCTTAAAATCTCCGACTAGCGACTCTGGCTTGCTCAACGCGTCGCTAGCTGCGAAGGGGTCTTTCTCGCCTTCCTCCTCCTCTACCTTTTGCTCCTGTTTAGATTCATATTTAAAATTGAAATACTATTGTTCTATCGTAAATTTAACAGACTTTTGAAACGTGATTCACTAAATTTAAATGTATCATTTGAAAAAATCTCATTACGAGAGAGGATTAAAGTAAAACGTCATTACTGTGCCTTTGGTTTTAATAACCTAATAAGACCCACACTTTCAAACATGAGTTTTCCAAGTTATTGGCACTTTAGTGAAACTCCCACTTGAAATGGATTATAAGTAAAATTTTAAAAATCTAAAAGTGATATCTTCTTGGTTTTGAGATTCTTTTTTTTAGCAGCAAAAGGCTTAGCACAGAAATTCCAATACAGTCTGATGCTACGTTGATATGTACCAAATCTTAAACAAAAACCACAAATTCGGGGTTTATGATAATTCCATTCGAAAGCATGTACTCCATTAAACTAAATTTACTACCTTTTGCCCACTTCATCCAATACGACGTAAGAAAATACTCCCTTCGACTGTCCAGTTTGATTATAATATACATTCAACAAAACAAGCGAGTATCAAAACCTAAATTAACATCAAAACAAGCTAGTATCTCCAAGCGATCTTTTTAAGCTTGTTTCAAGCTTTGACTAGTTCTTTTACTACGAAGCGCGCTTTTTAAACAGAGGAAAATACTCCCTTTGTCCCTATTCAACTGTCCAGTTAAATTATATTATACCTCACATATATTCAAACAAACAAAAGAAGCGAGTATGTAAAACTTAATTTAACTACCTTTTGCTCACTTCGTCCAATATGGCGTACGAAAACACTCCCTTCGTCCCTATTTAACTGTCCAGTTTTATATAAATTACTTCACACATATTCAACAAACAAAACAAGCGAGTATGTAAAACTAAATTAACTACCTTTTGCTCACATTCACTTCATCCAATACGACTTAAGAAATTACTCACTTCGTCCCAATTTAATTGTCTAGTTTGATTACAATATACTTCACATATATTCACCATATATTCAAACAAACAAAACAAGGGAGTGTGTAAAACATTAAAACTAAATAAACTACCTTTTGCTCCTGTTCGGTCAACGAACCCTGAACAAGCGTCGTCGCCACCTCATCACCGGCCTCCAAAGTCTCCGACGGCAGCTCAAAGCTCGTGCTCGAAAAGGCCTCGACACCAGCCTGGTGCTCGAGGGAATGAATCTCTAAATTACCCCAATTATCCGCCCCACGTATCTTGCTCTCCGAATCCACCGCCGAGTACACCATCTTCGCAATGCTATCACCATGCATGCTCCCTAGCATCGCCGCTAACCTGATCGAGCTAACGCCACGTAGGACAATGTCCATCGCCATGTAGACCTAGTTGATAAACAGAAAATAGCTCATTCATCAATAATGAGCAAAATCAACATTGTTGCTTGCTCTTAAGTGTGAGAAATAGAACAAGAAGAACGAACTAAACAGAATTTTGTATTTCGTTAACCGCCACTGTGTATCAGTGGTTAGCTTTATATAGTCCGCTAACCAACTGATGACAGCTGGACCCAAGCCTGCTTTTGTTATTTTTTTTAGAACGAATGATAGATAAAACCCTTTTATCAGATTTGAGAAAAGAAAGGCTTGTTAGTAAATTAAAACAACTCAAAAGTTCCATTTCTTATTAATTTATTCTTTTTTTTTTGTTACTTTGACTACTTTTTTCTATATTTTTGTATCAGGTGGAACTAGGTACATGCTAAAAAGGGCTATAGCACCCCCCACATTACGAAAAACACGAAAATTTTCCATGTATTTTACTGACAAGTTGACGATTATATCCTTTCAGAACCCCCGTAATTACAAAATAGTATATACATATAATTCAGCCCCACCCATATCTAAATCCTAGTTCCGCCACTGGCTCCAATCACATTTGTACAGCTGTAATTCCACTTAGCTACTCAAGACTTATTTAATATACACAATCTGATCCTAGTGTATAACACAGAAAACCTTTTTCGTAATTACAGTAGGTACCACAAACATTCAAGAAGTAACAGATTGAGTACATGAAATTTAAGACACTTCACGAATTGGCAACAGATTTTTTGGTCCAAAATCAGATTTTAATTCTGTTTAAAAAATCCACTGAAAATCTGGATTATTTTAAGCCTAAAAATCTGATTTTTGGAAGCTAAATAATCAGACTGTCCAAACACCCACACATTTTTAAAATCCAAAAATCTAACTAAAAAAATATGTTGCCAAATAGAACCTTATTTAATACATATACAATCTGATCAACAAAGTAACACAGACAAAAACCTTTAGTAAAATTACAGTAAGTACCACAAACATTCAAAAATTAACAGATCAAGTACATAAAAATCCCAAAATACCTCGGCGTACTTCTTCCCGAGCTTCTCCGGGGTGACATCCACCCCCCTACATGCCGTCACCACCACGCTCACCGCCTGGTTCACAATCCCAATACACTCAAAAACATTATTCGAATTATTATCAACATCTACAGTGGTGATCCCCAACACATAGATAGAGTTAACAAGGCGGTACACGACTCTGTAACGTGTCTCGGCACCGACAATGACCTGGCCGGAGGAGGCAGCGAGGGGGTCATCTCCGAGGGAGGAGTCTCCATCGCCATCGGCTGAGGAGCGGTGGTTACCGGAGGCGAAAGATAGACGGGTCTCACGGAAGGCGGAGAGGGCAACTAACGCACGTGCTGGGGGGAACCATTCACGGGTCTGGAGGAGGACGTTGAGGCCGTTTGAGGGTTGTAGGGCTAGGGCTAAACAAGACATGGTTGAGATTGAGGAGGACTGATTGGGTTGTTTTGGGAAAGTTGAGGGATCTGATTAGCGGATTATTGTTTTGGAATGAAGTGGATTTTCTTCGATGGTTTGATTAAAAAGGGGGGAAATGTGAATGGATTGAAGTGTTCAGATCTAATTAGCAGCTGAAAGTGGATTAATTGAGATGCGAGAGAGAGATATATGTGATTTTACTGTCTATCGGAGAGAGATCTCGCGGGGCTGAGGATCGGAGGAGAGAGATATATAATATTGTGAAATGAATTTTTTTAAATTTTAATATTTACTTGAAATTTTTTATTTGGATCCTTTTGATAAAATTCAGTAGTGTAACAAAATTGCATTTAATTTCGTACTATTATCTCTTTTTTTATTTAATTGTCCATTACGAAACTCGTGCAATTTTAATTGACTTTTAACTTGTATCAAAATTGTCAAAATGATTTTTTTAAAAATATAATCATAAAATTTAACATTTGAACTATATGGTCAACTTTTAAAAAATTTCATTCTGACAATTTTAATACAAGTTCTTGGGCGGTCAAATTTGAACGTATTTTCGTAATAAACAATTAAATAAAAACAAAGAAAATAATAAAATGAAGCAGAAAAAAAAATTAAAAATTGGTAACAAACGGTAAAATGCCCCTACGTCACTTTTACATTCTCGTTCTTTTTATTGATTAGTATATATACATTTAATTCATGCTTATTTTTCTTATATATAAAATCGTTGATGGCAAATTATATTGGATCTCATTGAAAATAATAAAATTAATCTAATTAGTGTATGTTTTCATGAGTATTATAAAAAAGATGAGTTTTATTCGTGTAATTTGTAGGTTCTATTTTTGTATATATTTTCTTTTAAGTCAGATATGTCATCAATTCTGGATCTTAATCGTAACTTGTAAAAATAATTTATGGGCGTGTTTTTTTCACATCAAATAATCTGATTCACTGTAAAATCGCAAGTCATATTTACGATTTGACTTCTGATCAAAACCATAAGTGTGACTTACAATTTACAATGAAAATGACTGTTTTGCCCCTGCTTAGTAGAAACATATCACACACCCTCTCACCCTCACAAATTTGTAAAAACATATCACATGAAATGATCAAACAACAAAATAACTCATTTTTATTGATGAGTCGTGAAAATTTATTATGTTTTGAAAGAGAGTGTTGCAGTAAATATTATGAGTGTTTGTTTGAGATTACGGTTAAGATTGACAAGTATATACTATATTTATAGTCAAAATTTATGAAATATTGCATGTATATTTATTTTTTTTCAAACTTGAAACATGCATTATGAAGTCATTTTCGGCTATGTCAAGTCATTTCACGAAAAATACAAGTTTGTGTGTTGTCAATTCATTTTTTTTTTTTAGAATTGTTTAAGCGTACGTTGCCTTTTGACGGATTTTAGAGATATGGTATCAGAGGGAAAATGCACTACGAATCCATAATTCAAAGTACGGTCTGTAATTCAAAACTATACTCCGTAAGTCAGAGTTACGGTATTGCAGTGGATCCATATTATTTGACGTGAAAAAAAGATGATTCATTAATTTACACTAGCGGACGTGCCCACGTGATGCGTTGGTGTGACGGTACCATATATCCATTAAGTACACACATAGATATCAATTAAATCAAATATAAACTTGACGATCGTAAACTGAAATCACATAAATTAACAATAATAATATTATTACAAAAAAAAGAAGTTTTCATACATGGAAAAGTTAAAAAAACGGGAGAGATAGGGAGAGAACATGAGAGAGAAGCATATAATAGCCAAATGAATTTGAAAGTGTGATGACAGTTAACGTAACAGAGCAGTTTTATTTTGCATTCTGCGTGTATTTAATATTTTTTTTATTTGCAATTTGTGTAATTAAAATAGTTTTTTTATAAATATTTGTTTCAAAATTTCATAGATGATGTTGAGATAAAGTAATAGTATAGATGTATAGATATAATCATAGTACTAGTTAGTGGGTTGTTTTCCGATCCACAAAGCAACCATGTAATGGCAAGAATCGAGTCTTATTACAACCAGCCGGAAACGCTTAACAAAAAAAAACTTAATTACATTTGGTTTACACTCGAATCAATCGAGTCGGGAGAGTATCCGATAAAGTTGAGCCGAAATTAGTTCAAGTTATATTAGTTAGGTCCGGTCGTATCGGGTTTCGACATTTTTTCCAATCCGAAATATGAGAGTTGGATTGATTATTTGATCTAGAAAATCAAACCTTTGATATGAGAAAGAAAGTTATTGAGGAGAGAGGGAAAAGGTCAAAAAAAATAAAAAAATGCGAAATATTGATTTAAGCGGGAAAAAGGCAAATCTCAAATTCCCATTAGTACTATTTACCCTACCCCCTCCGCCACATCACGTTCTCTCTCTCTCTACAACGATGTCTTCATCTAAACCCGTTGTTGACGGAGAAATATCCGCCGTCGAAACAGATTCCGATACATCTCGCCGTATTCTTCGCCGTCGCTGGGAGTTAGCCTGTGTTCTCAACTTTTTACAGGTACATATAAATACATACATACATATATATATATATATAATATCTATCTATCTATCTAATTTATATCGGTGAACATTTTATACCATCTTAATTGATTGCTGTTTATGTATGTATCTATCTATCTATCTAAAAGTCGAGTTAGTATACGTTTGGTAACATATTTTTTGGTCCAAAATCAGATTTTTAAAAATCTGGATTTTTAACCTTTTCAGCCTAAAATTAGATTTTTAGAATCCAAAAATCAACTAAAAAAATTTGTTACCAGACCGGGCCTCAACTTTTTAACGGTATATATATATATTATAGACATATATCTATTACTATTATTTATAGTATATATATATTGCCAATATCTATCTATAATTTATGTCGGTGAACATATTACCAATTTAAATCGATTGTTGTTTATGTATCTATGCATGTATTTGGGATAAAAAGAGGGCTTGTACAGTATAGATGCTTTTAATGGATGCGTTTTCAAGTTAATATGTGTTTTAGGTCTAATTTATATTTTTCTGAAAATGTGATCTAGAGTGAAAAATGAGATTCACGTGTTGTGTTCATGCTATTTTTAGTAAATTGGTAGACTTTGATATTTTGAATTTACTAAATTACAGTAAATATTTATATTATCTATATATCTAGTTTATTTTCGGTGAACATATTACCATCTTAATTGATTGCTGTTTATGTATCTATTAATGTATTTGCAGGATAAGATGAGGGTTTGTACAGTATAGATGCTTTAAACGGATGCGTATCCAAGTTAATGTGTTTTAGGGCTAATTTTTATTTTTTGAAAATGCAATATTGGGTGAAAATTGAGATTCACATGTTGTTTTCATGCTATTTTTACTAAACTGATACAATATGAAATTACTAAAATAAAATATAAATTAGACCGGAAAAACAGTTTACATCGATCATGTGCGTTGTTCTTATTTATAGTAAACTATTATCGTCTTATGTACTTTGAACAAACTTTCATTTCAATTGATATTTAAATTGAAACACTAGAATTCTGTGTGTTGTTACTTTGGAGCATGATTTTCCAAATTCAATAGGAAAATCTCTTTCAGGGAGAGTTAAAGTTAAATATCATTATTATATGCGTCCTTTTTCTTAATTACCTAATAAATTCCGGGCTTCCAAATATGGATTTCCTATATTGAACACAATCTAGGCATAGTCCCAATTCAAAATGGATTGTGGGTAAAATTTAACAACCCAACGTGATATTTTCCGTGGTTTTGAGTTTCGTTTTTATGCAAGCAGGAAAAGGTTTAAGGTAGATTGTTTAATACGAGAATTTGTTCATCTATTTGCATATACGGGAACATTTGTATATGTATTTAACTTTAGTTGTTGTAGGACTTTTAAGAGAAGGGTTAGGAGATGTAAAATAAAACGGGCAAAACTTTACGTGTTAAGATTTTACCATTATTGCCTAATTTGTATATATTCCATATCGATTTCTAAAGGAAAAAAAAGGTTGTGGTGCTCATATTTTAGCTGCTAAGTACATAGATATAATGCGAGACTTGGTGCGGTTCGGTAATTACATAGGAGGTAAGTAGTTCCTCATTCGTTCGTGGCGAGAAATAGAGTATTGTGTTGGAAGTTGATCTTATTTTCTTGGCCTGTTGAAAGGAGAAAACATGAAGAAATTACCATTCTTCGCTTTTGGTTGGGTAACAAATATGCTTGAGAAATTTGGGGTTTAACTTGCTTACTAAATCATATCTCGAAGCACATGGTTAATATCCCCCTAACCCCCCGCTAAAATTACCCTAGGAAAAGAGATGAAAAATAAGAAAAGTTTAATGACTCTTTAAAAATCTCCTGTTAATGTTATGGTGGTAGCTTGAGTTGTTTCCATAGGAATCCACAATCAAGATGCTTTGGATGCCTATATTCCATTTAGTAGGTGCTTAGTTCTTGGGTTCAATTAATTAAACACCTTATTTGTAATTAGCTTTTAGAAAATATTGTACAATCACATAAAGAAATTTTTATGTCAGCATACAATATTTTACGTAATAAATTTCATAGAAGCCGAAGTTAGAAAGAAAATAGAGTTTTACCCTCACGGTGTAGCTGTAAGTTTAGTTTTGCAAACACCTTTTGTCGGCTCTGATCAGAAGAAGACAAGTTTGCAATGAAGATGATATGGATACCCATAGTTCTTTTGTGGGTCGTTAGTTTGTGGGTTTAAAGTTCAAACAACTACACACATGACCTGTTTATAGCTTTGAGCCGAGTAGTTGTACATTGTAGAATTATCAGTTAAAATAGATCTGTTAGTATCACAAGTTTCTACTGATTTAAAGTGTATTAATACCAATTAATGATCAATTTGGAACTTGAAGTGATTATTCTTTGGTTTAAGTGCAACTTATAACTTTTCTTAATGCAGGTATTTGAGCCAGTTCTCGAGAGTAAGATGAAAATATCTGCTGAAGAGATAGAGACTGCGTTAATTACTCCAAATGGTTTACTTGCCCAGCTTCACATAACACTTTTAAAGGTTTTGGTTGCTTCTTTATTAAATACTTGATGCTTTAACCTTCATTTAATTTTCTTTTAAAGGAATAATTTTGACGTGGTTAAAATACAGATTTTGTTACATTATATTAAATAAATTTAATGTTTTTTTTATTCTGGGTTGAACAGAAGAAAATAAACATGTATTTGATTTCAACCAGATAGCGTGTGTTTGCATTCTTCATTCCTCTCCAGTAGCAGATGAAGGGATGAGTTAGTTGAGCATTAGCTAAGCATGTTTAAAGTTAGGATTAGTTCTATATCGTGATAATAAAGAATCATATTGTTAAGTCGTCAATTGCGTATTTAATATTTTTTTTACAAATTTTCTTATATAAAGACTCACGTAGTTTTGTTTGTCAGGGAATACCTCCTGTAAGTAAGACCTTAAATGGTTTGGATGCTTGGGTGACAGCGCTGTGCAAGAAACTTACTACATGGTGGCCATGGGTAGGTTCCTAAATCTTATTTGGTATTGATAACACTTGTAGATCCTAGTAGAGTAATTGATATATTTCATATTTCTTAACATATATTTGTTTGGACTTTTTAGGTTGCTGAAGGTGATATTCCGATAACCGTAGCTAAGGGGTATTTCCTTTATTTATGTTAATTCTTTTTATGTGATCTGTAGGTTTGTCTTTCCCCAGTCTCAGACCCTTATTAGTTGCATGTGTTTCGCAGGGAAGAAATATCCAGATACAAAGAACTTGATCCCACAACTCGTCTGTTGCTTTTAAAAGTTCTTTGTGAAATTCGGGCAGAAGTAATTTTTCTTTACTCTTCTTTTTTCTATCTAAATATGGTAGAAGAATGTACTCTTTTGCTTGTTTGATTTTTTTTCAAGTTAAGATTATCTTATAAACTTTTAGCACTTTGTTGTGTGATTTTATCTTGAGTTATTGTTTGTTTACTAACAGAGTTTTTCTGTACGCAGCAACATGACATAGTATCTCATGTTAATGATGCATTGAAAAATAAAATTGAAGTTTCTACTTTCCGCAAAGATATGATTGGTGGAGATGGAATCAAAGTCGCATATTGGTAACTTTTTCAGTTTTTTAAGAGTCGATTTGAGTATTTCTTGAAGTGTTGATGACACGTTTTTATTTTTAGGTTTGATGGAAACCCAGTTATAGGATATAGATTATACAAGGAATCTATTAAATCTGAGCCAATTGGTAAGGGGAAAAAATGTTTACCATTAACCATTTCTGATTGGGAGACTTTAGCAACCAATTTTGACGAGTTTCACAAATTGGTGGTGAGGTCCCTATCTTCGTCTGCTAGGAATAGATCTTTTTCTGATAAAGTCTTTAAATCAAACTTTTTCCTAATTGGTTAAGTTTATGTCAGGATGATTTTTCATTTAGTGGATCTAAAGTGGAAGTTGCTGTTGGCCGGACTATAGAAGCTGATTTTATTCCTATTATTGACAAACTGCAGAAGGTCAGTGTTAATTTATTTTTCTTGTAAGGCTTTTAATTTACTTTTCTCATGCTCACCCTTGTGTTTACCAACTTTATTACCATATGAGTTTTATTTCAAATTCAAATGGGCTGTCTAACTTCGCTGGTCTCTAATCTTAACAGAAGAAAGAAAAAGTACTGAGGCAACAAAAGAGGCAAGATATGCTTATAAATGGATTTCGTCATAGTGGAATCGCTCGCTCCTGCCGTAGTCGGACATCGGTCACGTATACATTTGGTATGATCAAAGTTTTATTATAAAATTGATTATTTACAGTATTTAGGATCTGACCTTTCGGTAATGATTTAATTCTATATATATAGTGACTATAGTCTATGATTTCTAAACTCACGACATTATGTTTAAGTTGATAGTCCAAATTGTCTTCTTTTAGTGTATTGAATTGGGCGCCTGAATAGATAAAATCTTAGTAGTTTAAATCGTGTCATTATTTGAGCAGTTGCAGGAATGTAGTTTACTTTGTAGGCATAATAAGTTAGGTTGGCTTAGGAATTATAAGCCTTTCCAGTGGTCTCTAATTATTTGCATGGTTCACCAACATTTACACCATCCGGTGCCAGTTACATCTTGAGAAAATCAATTGTAAACTTTCTGTGCACTACTTATTCTGTTGTAGTTCATTTAGGTGCTTGCCCTATGTTTAGCAAAGGAAGGAACTTATATTTTGCACCTTGAACAAGAATTAAATTTCACTGCCTTATCCTTGATTTTCTCTGTTTCTATAACTAATAGAACAATCTTTTACTTGGAAACAAATATGCAGATGCATATGATAAGGCCATTGATGAAGCTATCCAAGTAACAAAGTGAGTCCCTTGCTCTCATCTCTTTCTCTCTCTCTCACATTTTAACACGATTTGCATTTCATTGGTTTTTCATTCATATAGTACGGCACTTAATTCTTTGTCTTTTTCAAGTATAAAATCACTGAAGATTTTTTAAGAAATATATAGAAGAGTGTGAGTGTAATTTAGGTTCTTGAGGCGTTATGGTTGATATGATCACAGATTCACAAAACATCTCAATTATTTCCAATTTTTTACAACCAAACTCAATGTCTTACCATTTTAACATACAGATGGATGTAAATGTTCATAAGATATAAAAACAACTTGACCATAACTGTGAGTTAATGATTTAGTTTACACATTTTCTGAGCTTGATCTGACATATGGCACAATCTCGCATGTCACTTTCGTTTGATATTGTTATTTCTGGTTTTTGTAGTGCTGATGCTATTGACTTAGGGGTCAATTATTACAAATATGTATAACTGTTTGACAATGGCGTGATACTTCATTGGACTAACATGTTATTTGTTTGTCTGAAGTAAGAGTCTTTTAACCTTTTAACGTTTGGTACCAGGCCTTCAGCTTATAGTCGTAGATAGTTGTAAAAATCCTAAATTTGGTTTTAGACAACCTGAAAGTACCTTAAAAAACTGCACTCATCTCATGATTTCCTTCTGATTTGGCTGTAGCAAAACTTTTTTGGACTTAGAACTTACTAACACTAGTATCATCTGTGGAATTTTTTTTTTAAGTCTGAAGGTATTAAAATATCAGTGATTACCTTATTGTCACTTCTGAATTTTCTATTTGTGTTTTACCGGGATATAGCACTTGGAAAAAATGAAACGCAATTGAGATCGGTAGGATTAAATATGTTTTTTCTGTGTTTTGGCAAGAATCGTGAAATTTTGGTAGTTGTAGCTGCATTCTTTCGCCTCCTTTTTCATTTCAGAAACCAGAATAAACGCACAGTCCTCCATTCGTATGAGTAAGTGATTGATTTTTTCGTTGGTTATTTTTAGTAAAAAAGGAGAGAACTGGTATGGTAATTTGTTCTGGCATTGTAAGAAATATCATTGTTTTAGGGAGAAAATTATTAAATTAAAGGTAAGCTGACATCATTATGATTCTTCCTCTTGGGTTCGGGTTCAGAAATAGGAAAACTACCACGGATCTCAGGAAAGAAAAAAAACAAGGAGACGGTAAAGAAACAAACAAAATAGACTCAAAGGAATTCTCAGGATCAGATATCGATTCGGAAAAGAGTTCTGCTAATACACAGGAATCTACAGAAAGTGATAGTGAAAGGGAGCTGCGTGACAGTCATGTAGAGAGCGAAAATGACAGCGAAGAGGATGATGAAGCGTATAACGAGGATGATAGCTTCTCAAGTGGTTCTGAAATGACTAAAAAAGAAATTGGCATTAAAAATAAACTTAAAGAAAATCCGAAGAATATTCACAGGCATTTTGGTTCCCGATGGAGTAGTAGACTAGCTGGGAATGCTAATCATTCTGTTTTAGAAAACAAAGCTGTTGTTGCCAAAAATAGATCTCGACAAAGACTTACTCGCAATTCGGCACTTGAGTGCACTATGATCCCTGATTCTGAAGATGAGCAGTTGTCTGATGATGGAAGCCACCAGTCTTCTGGTAGCAAAGATTCTCAATGAGTGCCATGTCAGCATAGCTGCCGATGTGGCATTATGTGGTTTTTGAAAAAGGAAACATGCCATTCACTTTTCTGAAAATTGCCCCTTCGGTTTTTGTAACGTAGATAGGGAGTATTTTGATGGAGCATGCTTTTTTTGTACTTCCAAAGTTAATCTATCGGAACCAAAATAGAATATGTTACTGTGTTGAACAGTTTTTGTTTTTTTTTTGGTTATGAATTGTTGTTATGTAAAGGTGTCGGTATCAGGTTGAGACCTTATCAAAAACTGATCAGGTTGCATTTGAATTATAGTAGTGCTGTTACTGCCGTATTCAATTCTCCTCCCTTTTCGCATATGTATATTATGCTCATATGTGATGTGTGATGGTTGCGTATTTGAACTTTGAGATACTTTTTGGTATTGTAAATTACACTGTTATTAATACATCAAATGAACTTCTTTGGTGGGCAACTGAGTAAATCGCCCTTTTTGTGTGGTAACTCCCGAAAACTAATCAGGTTGGAGTTGGAGGTATCTATGATTGAGTCTTTCAGATATACAATTAAGGGACCTTTTCTTTTGAAGAAATGTTGTTAATAGGGAGGAGTGCAGTCACCAAGTTCAAAAATTTTGGTGACTAGATTACCAGATCTTTCTGGTGCTTTTGCAACAAATGTTAGCTCCTTATAAGCGAATGGACTAATATCAGTCTTCCAAAATGAATATAATTCTTTATACTATCAATACTACTTATCATAAATGTAACCATATGATTTGAGTGTTTAAGATAAACAATTAAGTGCCCTTCTTTTTTTCAAAAAAGAAATGTTGTTAGAGGGAGAGGTAACATTGATATTTCGATAAAAAATAAATTCTGTACCATTATATTTTCAATGTACGACAACATCTGATTATAGGGCAGCCGTTTCTTGTTTTGATGTGTAATTTATCTTCCTTCATATTCAGAGCTGTTTTAATTTTATCAAGAAGAATCAGCTTATTAAAATTTACAAAAATGATTGGATATAAAGTCAGGATGGCCGAGTGGTCTAAGGCGCCAGACTCAAGTTCTGGTCTTCGAGAGAGGGCGTGGGTTCAAATCCCACTTCTGACATTTTATTTTATTTCATTTTTTGTTCCTTTTGTTCTCTTCAGAAAAATAGAATAAATAGTACTAGCGTCACTATAGAAACAAATATAAGTGAGTTGAAAAAAGAAGCAATTACTGAAAAGTAAAGCAAAAGCAGATTGTTAAAAAGTTTCTCAATTCTGGAACTTGTAATTAGCAAGTTTTCCTATTTCTAAAGCTGTACCCTTACTGGGGCTTTTAGTTTTTTTCTCTTTGCTTTCTTTTTCAGTCACGATTGACAGATTACAAATGGAAAATATATTCAGAATGGAAACCTAACCTAAAACTGGAATGCAAGTTAAACGACACTATAAAACTAGTAAAAGTTGCATACAAGCAATGCGTTTCAAGCTGTTTGCTACCGCGTCGAGGTTTGTATTCCGATAAAATTACATTATTATGACGGTAACGAATCTCTCAAGTTCCTAATCTTTGCATATAAGACATTCAACAGACAATTTACTTTTTCATCTTACATAATACTACATACAGGGTAAGATGGCATATAATTGCCCAACGAAGAAAGCAAACCGAAGTACATCCATTAGAAATAATCAAGCCACCAGATAACTAGCCTGTAAGTAGTGACAATCGAAATATTTTGTAGATAATTTTAATTGTCCAGGCAGGTATAAAAAAGTCCAGAAAAAAAATACAGATGTATGATGAGTAGATACAAAATTGGGAATATATTTTATATACAAAGACGAGCTGAGCCTGTAGTAACTTCACAGACTGCCTACGTACCCCTTTATAAAACTAGGGGATCAAGCCGCACGTAGTTCTTTATAATTCTTTACAAAGACGGGCTGAGCCTGCAGTAACTTCATAGACTGCCTATGTACCCCTTTATAAACCAGAGGATCAAGCCGCACGTAGTTCTTTATCGTTCTTTACGTAAACTAGTACTATCATACGTTCAATTCAAATCATTACATCAAATAATCTAGTAAAGAAACAACTAAAAAGCTAAACTAGTCGAGCTTGCAGGTTGAAATCTTCGGCTTCTTTTTCCTTCCAAGTGCGCAACTGATTCCATACTTCAGCAATGTGCATCCAAAATTGTCAAATATATGCTGGCATCCTCTTTGTATTGTACTTGTAGAGATGTCCATCCGTCATCAAGGTTAGCTCCATATGTGGAGACCACAATCAAGTGCACGGCAGATACCAACTGATAAGGGGTACCAAAACAAACACGAACATTATTATTTATAGAAATAATAATTTTAATTGAAAATATGATTAAGTATGTGGTGCATCAAGAATCACAAGGCTCAAAGAAAACTTTTAATCTCCTTAAATACAGTAGACTGTGGCTAGGCTACAAATTTTCGACTTGCACAAAGGTACCTGGAATCTTAGTACTGACCATACAATGCCCGTGACTCCTACGAAAAGGTTTTGGTCCTTCCTACAGCAACTCCTTGTAGCTCATCAAAGTAATAAAACTCCGACTACCTCGTGATCACACTTGTTCCAATCAACTATTGTGTAACCATTATTCTTGATCTTCTTGTTTGATGAAACATACTTCACATTTGCTCAACCGATGAGACTTATTCATGGCTTAGAAGCATCTCAGTAGTATATCAGATTAGGATCCTTCACCGAGGGATCTTCGGGATCTCATCTGCATATTCAAGCATGTGAATTACAACCATATTCTCATAGGCTCAAGGTCTTTTCCTAGTAACATCTAATAAGGTACACTACCTCGAGATAGCAACTCCTTGTAGCTCATCAAAGTATCAAACTCCGACAACCTCATGATCGTACTTCTTCCGATCAACTATTGAGTAACCATTATTCTTGATCTTCTTGTCTGATGAAACATACTTCACTTTTGCTCAACCGATAAGACTTATTCATGGCTTAGAAACATCTCAGCAGTAAATATCAGGTTAGGATCCTTCATCCATGTATCTTTGGGATCTCATCTGCATATTCAAGCATGTGAATTACAACCATATTCTCATAGGCTCAAGGTCTTTTCCTAGTTATCATCTGAATAAGGTCTACTACAAGGATTACCAAAAGAATAATACAAGTATTTAAGCAAAATATAATTTTAATTGTGACTTGTGAGGCTATAAGTTTTTTTTTTTTTTTGTGATAGTTGAAAATATGAAAAAATATGGGATCAAACAAGATGTTCTTTAAATGATATTGTAGTAATTTAGTAATGAGAGTATGAATTTTTGGTTTCCACAAAGTACCTTGAATCGAGTGCTAATCTTGTCTCCATAATCCGAGACTCATATAGAGTCTATGAACCTTTAGTGAGATCCGATACAGCTTCTAGGGAATCAAATTAATAAAAGTTCCTGATTAGCCGTTGCACTTCTTCCAATCGGTCCAAAATCGTACATTCTTGGCTTCAATTTGTATGCAGCCATTGCCATTCTTCTCACCCTTCCGTTTGCCACATCATCCATAACCGACGAGACATAAGGATGACTAAGCAGAATCTCCGTGCTAAACCTCAAATTCGGATCCTTCACCAAACACTTTTTGATAAAATCTTGAGCCTCGTTTGGGACCCAACTAGGTATTTCCGGGATTTGGTCAGTATACCCAAGCTTGTACAGTACAGCCGCACCCTCAAGGGCCCAAGGTAAATTTCCAGTAAAAATCTCAAGAACAGTGCACCCCAACGCCCAAACATCAATTTTTGGCGTATATTCACCTTTACTAATCGACTCTGGCGCCATATACATAGGAGTTCCCCTCCCTTTCCCCTTTTCTCCCACTTTCTTGGCGAGCCCAAGATCAGAAATCTTGGCAGTTTTGCCGACGATCAAGATATTATCGGGCTTGATATCACAGTGTACTACCCCCTGTTTATGCATAAAGAAAAGACCATACAGTATTGAACGTGTATACCTCCTAATATCCGCTTCTGGAAATTTCCGGTTCGCCAGAGTTCCACCGTCTGCGTACTCAAGTAATAGATTATAGAAATCTTGACCGTTTTCAACTGTCAGATCACCAGCAAAGCAACGGATGATGTTGGAGCAACCTTCAAGTTCTTTCAACATGGTTCTTTCATTGAATAAAGAATCGGACTCAGATACGAGGGATGATTTAACGGCCATGAAGGGATATTCTTTGAAGCATCCACCAGGTGATGCTGTTGCTAGGTACACGGACGCGAATGCTCCTGAACCTAAAAATCTACCTCTCTTCCACATCTTGAAAAGATCTCTCAAAACCTCTTAAATTTCTGTTTTCTGAAAAAGTAAGTTTCCAACTTGCATGTTGCAATGAAATAAGAAGACTTCTAAATGTTATAATTCTAATATAAATATACTCATATATTTTGTGAAACAATCTATTTGGTCTTTGTAGGTTTGAGTTGAGCAACCAGGATCCCTTTAAAAGTTTAATTAGTAGTGTTTCATATGTAATGGACTAAACAAAAACAATAAGATTTTTAAATTATTTGTGTTAATTCCGGAATATTTCACAAACATATATAGTACTTAATCTGTTACTATCATCAAAGAATAGGCGAACATATCACAAACTTGACACCCAAGTATTATCTCTACTCCAAATGGCAAATCCTAATCCCACTCATAAAAATCAAGAACGAATAACTGTTCCAAAGTCCAAATTGCCCAAGATTATCTTCTTGCCGTTTCAAATCACAGACTTGCTAGCCTACCTAAATCTCTCTCTCTTTTACTAAAAGAATCAGTTTCTTTGTTAGCCACCGTTGAGAACCCAACATCACAGGTGCACTTCATAGTAGAAGCTTCACCGCCATCCTCAAATCATTAAGTAAAACAACGAAGAAGGGAACATGCTTACTACTATACAAAATTTCTCCTTTTTGGGCAGCTGTTCACCGTTGGATCTCGCCAATACAGCCCCCTATAGTTTCCGTTACCGATATATCTTTTCTTTTTTTCATTGTTCCCAGGGATTTTTTGGGTAATCTGCTCCCATGCTGCAAACAGTCAAATCTGAGCTGAACCTTGCCGCACTTCTTTCTTTCCAACGCAATAGCTGTGTATCAGGTTGTGGAGGAAAGATTTTCTACAGTGTTCAACTTTCTCCATACAATGTACGTATCTGTATATATTTGTAAGGTTAGTTTGAAACAAGTAGAATCGACTGCGTATCCTACTAAAAATACTGCAAGAAATTAATGCAAAAGCTACTTTCAAAGAGATTGGGAAGAGAGAGGAGAGACGAAAGAAGGTGCTGTTAAATTTTACCTAGCAAGTTTGATGGCTGCATGTTTGCAAAATACCTGTCAAAACACGAGAATCAGTTTTTTCACCTGTAAGGAAGATCCAGAAGAATGTAATCTGCAATAATTAAAGGCTAAGAAAAATTGAAGTACTTTACCAAACGTTTTCATTTGGTAGTGCAGCTCGTACCTATGATAAACATCTTACATCAGCAGATCGAAAGACATAACCCTACTCTATAACACTATAAGAATTATGGTGTTTAGTGACGAACTATTCGATGTTCTCACTAAGTGTATCCATTTTTAGTGACAAAAAAATACTAAACGTCACTAATTAGAAAATATTTGACATAGTGACGAGAAATTTTATTTTTGTCACTAATTATCCAGATATTTAATTGCTAATTCAAAAAAATTATTTACACTGTCCCAACATACTATGTGAATAAGATGAAATATAAATAGGGTCCTGTGCATTGGTTAAGGATGTATGACATTTGTTTTCATAAGTTAATTAGAATAATTCATTAATAATATTTCTATAATTTAAGTAAGTTAAAGACTTAATCTTAGTAAAACAATACTTGTATTGAATGCAACTTGAATTTGGAAATCAATTTAATACTTGTATTGTGAACTAATTAGTTATATTTTGACTATTCAGATTGTTTAATAAGCAGATTTTGACTCGAATTAGGTTAATTGTTTTATTTCATGCTTAATAAGTGGTAAGTCAAATATATTTGATCTTTAAGTCGCTTGTTGATGTTATGAGACTAGCGGAATATTGAAGAGCCAAAACACTATACGTTGTTGGTCTCAACATATTGAATTTTAGGTAGTTTTCGTTGTTTTTTTCAAAAGGAAAAGTTGTATTTGTTTTAGTAAGTTTTATTCCGACAAAAAGCTGTTAAACTGCGTTTGGGGTTCAGTAATATTTGTTCAAATTTACTCTCTTATTTAGGCTTTGTAAAATGTTGAATTTCTATTATGACGTCATTATAAAATCAGTAATTATTTTGAAGTACAGTTAAAACGTCGTTACTCGTAATTTTTCTTTGGTTTCCCGAAATTATAATTTACTTACTTTTTTTTTGTTGATGTTAATTAAATTCTTATTTATGATCTCAAGGTGTTAGTAATTTGTTCTACAGATTAGACAAACCAAAGTTTGGCAACACCGTACTATAGTACAACCTTGATGGATCGCAATAAAACTGATAATAATTGACTGGAAAAAAAAAAATTAAATTTTCATCATTAATACGACATACTCGAAATATGATTATCGTCTTTAATAGTCCATGTAAATTTTGAAATTTGTATTCAATAGTAATTTAGATGAACAAACTATTTCTCTCTATGTTTGCGACCTAACGACTACGAACGAGGTGGTATACTTTGTTCCTTTCTAAAAAAGTTAAGAGGATCAACCTCCGACTTCACTTTCACTAATCTTTCGAAATTTCCCTTTAAGTATTTCTCCCCATACACTTTAGCTTCTTCTAAAGTAGCATTGCTACTCCAACTACTACCGATATCAACATCTCTATAGTTGAGATACGCTTCCCTTGGGTTGTTAGACACATACGGAGCCATAAATTCATAAAAAAACGCTTAGGCAAATCTAAATTCTTTTCAGCTACAATATCACTAGTCCAACCGTTAGTATACTGAATCTTGAATAACACGACTATATGAGCAAATGGTGTTTCAGAGTCTCGAGACCTAGTTCATTCTGCCCGCATAAGGATTCCATTTCATGGTCATGACTTCTAGTTCAATCATTTTTTCCCAAATAGTTTCCATATCATGAATGGATATTGGTTTGTACACAAAATCCGACTTTATTTTGAATGGAATCGGATGCGGGTTTCCCCGTTTAAGCAACACATCTTCAGGTTTGTCTATAGGTGACCCGTATCAAAAAAGGACGGATTCAAGCCAAGACATTTCAATACAGTCGTCCTTTTTTAAACCCAATTGAGGGTAACTTGTGTGCATTAATAAAAGAAGATCTTCGGCGTTTCCAAGGAATATGGCATAGTTAGTAAGCTTGATGGTTTTCTCACCCTCTTTGGTGTTGGTTCCATTCACGACGTCCATTACTAACCGAATAAATAATTTGTTTGGTAGCTTCGTTGCAATACTTTGCCACTCAGAACAAGGTTGAGACCCTCTTGCTCCAAAGTTCTTTCCATTATGAATACAGTAACCTGTTAAGAATAAGATTGACAACTTTTAGTTGTAAATATGTATTGCTTTATTCAGCAATCAGCACCATGTAAAATGATAATCAAATCTGAACGCCATTAAGCAAGTGAGTATCTGGATATATTAAGTGAAATTCATGAAAAAATCGCAAACGATTCAAATGCATAGAATCAATTTCCTTACATATGATATAGAATGGAAAAAAATACATTTAGTACACCAAACTATAGTGTTGTTAACGATTTGGGTATTCACCTTTTAAATTTTCTAATTTGGGTATCACACTATAATAATTTTCCAATTTAGATACCACCGTCTAAATAAATCACGGAATCATGTCACGTGACATTTGATAAACATTAATTTGAGAGGCTAATTTGACAAATTTGCATAAAAATATGCCATCCTAGAAAAATTTTTCCCCAAATTTCACAAATAAAAAAAAAACAGCACATAATCCAAAAAAAAATTATATGTGAAATTGGGGGAAACGTTTTTTCTATTATGACATATTTTTGTACAAAAATGTCAAATTAACCTCTCAAATTAACGTTTCTCAAATGTCACGTGACATAATTCCGTGATTTATTTAGACGGTGGTAGCTAAATTGGAAAGTTATTACAGTGTGGTACCCAAATTGAAAAATTTGAAATGTGGGTACCTAAATCGTTAAAAACAGATAGTATAGTGTACTAAACCTATAAAACTCCGATATAGAATTCTAGAATTTTTGGAATGCACCAGCACATGCGTTTTAGTATTACTGAGTTTCTTGGGCTACTGACTTGAATTGTAGCCTTATTTGTAAATTACACCTTAAGGCATGTTCCCTGGGATCGACTTCTAGACCTTTCCTGCGCAATTTAGGTTAAAATAATAGAAATGCGGATGTTGTGTAGGACAAAAAGGTGCACTCATATCCACATAATTTATGAAAGTGTTATTTTTTCTGTTCGAAAATTTTAAAATAATCTAAAAACGATGAGTTTCACAACCTTGTAAAACAACATTTTGATTTATACAACCCTAGAAAATTAATTGTGGCTCTGCCCAAAAAGGAAGTCCATGTTGAATACCAATTGATAACTTGATATTAGTTGTATAACATTACCTTAGCAGGGACAGGGACCAGATTGAGTTTCCATGAAAGGATGACTCTGAAACTAATTCCACCGCCTCCTCGAATAGCCCAAAAGAGGTCCTCTGTCATGGCCTTTTTATCAAGGATACGGCCGTTTACATCCACAATCTGTGCATCAATAATGTTATCTACGCTAAGTCCAAACTTTCTCAACATGTTCCCATAACCACCCCCGCTAAAGTGCCCGCCTGCTGCTACGTACGGTAGGGCAAACACCAGCTGGAAACCCTAGTTCATTACTCATCTTTCCAATTTTATAGTAGAGTTCACCCAGAGTTGCCCCTGACTCAACCAAGGCTGTTTTCTTTTCTATATCTATCTCTATAGATTTCAGATTAAAGAGCTTGAAAAATACATTTGGCTAACGTTCCGAATGTCGTTGCGCGTTTCAGTTATAACTGAAGAGTTCTGACAGAATAGTAAATAACACACGATGTTTAATTACGAAATTCGATGTGCTCACTATATCTACGTCTCCGAGACACTCAACCAGTATTTATTGATATTGTTAAGTTTACAAAAGTATACTCATGTCTTACAATACTCAATGACTCACTTATTAGTATTTGAATATCACACTATTACTTATATCTAACACCTCTCAATATCTAATAACATTCTGTCACGAATTTCTCTCAAAGAATAATTTTTCCAATTTAATATTTCGTGGGTCTTTCTCTATTTGCCGTATAGTCTATGACGTGGAGACACAAAATATTAGAGTATAATTGACTTTATTGATAGTCTTACAAAGAATCATAATATTAATCAAATATGAATTATTTCTTTTTTCTCTATTTGATTTTTAACCAGGATTCATCTTTTCTCTTCAAATCTTTTAATTCAACAATAAAATCTCTTCATTCTCTTCAATTTAATCTTCTAATATTGTACGAAATATTCTCGAATTACTGCTCACGTTTCTGGACCTTCTAGAATATCTTTGAATTGATTGTCAACTAATCTGTCCGCCAGTTCGGTTATAACTGATGTTATAACTACAACATATATTTAACCACAACTTAACAAACGTGTTACGCATTACCTGTTACCATAATAAGAGTTCAATCTAAGTTAACTCAATCTATTTTTGACAATATATTGACAAACAAATATGGTACAATAACCTTGTAGCTTGGACCTAACAGAGGCCAAGGACGATGTATGGAACATTTGAAACATACGAAAGCCCATCGAAATCATTGTTGGAAAATTAGTAATTTTCATGAAGTGAATGCAATTAAGTTAGTGGTTACAAAACCATTCATTCTCCCCCATATTGATGGTTTTCATGAGTTACAAACTTTGCATAAATATGATGGTCTTTCATCATTTTTAAAGGACTTTTCCATGGAAAAACATAACATATATCATATACACATTCACACACATTCACACATGCATACATATAGAGAGAGAGTACCGCACCACCAACGGTCCGACCGTGGCTCGGTGCCGTTTCCGTCGAGTCACATGTGATAGACGTTGTACCTTGGGAACGAAGTGCCCCATTTAGCCAGAAGCAGAGGTGGCGGGGCAAATATCGTTTAAGGAAAACTGCTTGCAGTTACCTCGTCTCGGACTTTAGTCCATTCCGGTATTATTTACATTATTTTATGTTTAAATCTTGTATTTGATAATTATATATTTGAGAAAACCATTTTCTGTTTATTTGTCCATTTCTTTTCCGTAGAAATTATTGTGTTTATTTACAACGTACCCAACAATCTTAAACGATATTTTTATGTTTCGTACGTTAATACAATAATTTTGGTGTTTGGATAAACAAAAAATTATTTCCGTAGCTAAGACAATTATTTGGAAAATCTTTTTCTAACAAACATTGGTTTTAAGAAATTAGTGTTTCCGGTTGAATTGTCGAAAACGTTTTGCGTTTGCTTTACCTTGTTTGGGATTTTTGTGAAATTCCAATTTTTCGGTTTTTAACCGTATCGTATGTATGTTTATGATATATATTATTGTTCGCATATGAGCATGTTGACTAATGATTACTCTCTAACTATTCAGCACGTTAATATGATATTTGGACATGTTATTTTTGCTTTTTCAACAAGAATATCTCTACTTAGTAAACAACCACCAATTGACTCGTAATTTTCGATTCGCTACAGGTAATTTCTACCAAAATGGTATAAATATTGTCGGGCACAGGGACTTATGTAGTTTAAGGATACGTCATTGAAAATTGGGCTAGTGCAGTAGTGTGATGGTGTGCAGTAGTGTAATTTGATAATATCTTATCATCGTTTGAATTTTGAGAAATTTGTTTTTCGGCATATGGATTGCTACCGGAGGTAGCATGTGTGTATTTTGTTTTTACATGTATGTATTGGTATGCTTTGAATATGGTCAGATATTTGTTCACATATTGATGAACTTTCTATGTTAACGTTAAAAGGCTAGAGACCATGGCTGATTTTTGCTTCAGCAAGATTTGTTTACATTTACAAACTGTGTTAGATGAGTCCTTGATTACTTGTTAAATACTTAATGGTAATTGAAAGACAATAGTAGCCTTTTATTACTCAAAGATTCATTCTTAATTCATTTTGATGAGACTTATGTCAGTACATGTAATGGGGTGAATTAACATGTAATTATATTCCATATATATATATATATATTAAGTGGTGCATGTTGTTTGTGATGCTCATTATTTTGTTTTGATCGGTGGTGTTGTTTGCAAAAGTGGACATTAATTGACTTGGATTTATACATGGTAGTGTATATTTTTTAAGAATAATGAAACGGTTAATTCTAGTGAGTATCTTACATTGCATGTGGGCTATGGTGCCGTATTATTTACTGTTGCTTTTTAATGGTTTTGAAAACGTTACTAATTGGTAATTAGTGTCCGTTTTAATAGTGTGATTAAAACGTCAGATATTAATGAGTTTATGAGTATCTGATTTTATATTGGTCTTATATTTCATATGCGGTGTAATTAAAAACTTAGTTAATTCAGCTTCTACTAATTTTTAATTTATGATACCGTGAGCTATACGGAAATCTTACTACCTTTCTATGGTGTGATTTGGTTTCTTGAAAGATAATTTTGGTTTGTGAAACTAAAAATTATTTTGTATTGTTTTTTAAAACCATTCTCTGATCTTTAGCACTATGCATATGTGAATGTGTGAAAATGTGTATATTAATTATATTGTTAGTTGATTTATACATGTTTATTGTTTTCATGTTAATAAAGTACTAACAATTTTCAATGAGCATTTGTGTAGATATGGATCTCTACCATGGAATTGGAGGATTGGTGATTTTCGAAATAGTTCGTGCAAAACCATTAATTTGGGCTTACGAAAAAACTAGTTTCGAAATAGTTCTTGTAAAACCATTTTCTGATTTTTCAGAATTTGGGGCTTACGACAGAACTGGTTGAATTCTGAGATTGTTCTGTGTAAAATCAGATTTATCTGGTGTTTACGGCTGAATAAATCTTTCAGAATTTGATAATCTTTTTCGGGAATGAACTAGAATACTCTTGCAAAATCAGTTTCTTGAAACCGTGCGTGGTTATAGAAATTTGGTGTTTGCGAAAGAGGAGTTTTAGTTTCATTTTTTGAAATTAGCTTGTGCGTGTTTGTTATTTGAGATAACAAACAGTTTCCTGCGGGAAATGTCCGGAACACAGTGGGTGCTGGAACCGACCAGAACATTGTGGGTGCCGGTGTAACTCCTATTAATTTTGCATGAGTGCATATTAATGACGGAGGTTACAAATTTGAAACCACCATTATTAAAACCACTAATGTGGTGATATAATGGGTGATATCCTTATTAATTGTGATTTATTGCAATTTAATTTGGAGGGTTACAAAATTTATAACGGTAATCATTAATGAGATTTATGACGAATATTTATAACTTCTTATTAATTGTGATTAATCGCAATTTAATTTAGAGAGTTATAAATTATTGTAACGACAGTCGTTGTTGGCAGTTATGGAGAGCTTTATTAGCTATCTACGAATTGCAATGACGAATCGGTTACATATTTGGATGAAAGGTTATTTAATAACCGATTTGATTCATCCAAGAGCAAATAATTTGATGATTAACAAATTATAAATGGTTGTTGAGTTTATTTTAATAATAAACAAATATCGGCTAATTTATTATTTGTTGAAATAATATCTTATTAATTTCCTGAAAGAACATTTAATAATTTGTTGTATTAACATCTTATTTATTTGTTGGAAAAACATTTAATAATTTGTTGAAATAACATATTAGTAATTTGTTAGTAAAACATATTGTGAATATGTTGAGCTTGCTATTATTGAGAATAGTAATTTAGTAATATTATATTACTATTATTGGGGGAGAACCCCAAGGGTCCCACAAATGTGGGGGTAACCCGTTAATCTTGTAGATCGAGAATCTAAACGTACCCAAAAGAGCCTACAGGCGAGTGGAAGAAAACCTAACGGTTCAGTGGTATGGACTTAAAACGTCTGAAATAAATGATATCGTTTCATTTACCATATTGAAATCGATTAAGTTTCTCTATAACAATGTGCATGTTCTGAGTGAGGATAAAAGGGAATGCACGAACTGTGGGGGCGTTAATGCGTGGAAACGTTTTAAACGTTTGAAAATCCACTAACAAGTGCAAGCATACAAATCTGAATCATGACTAGTGGTTTTGAAATCTAAAGGGCAGTAGCCTTTCGGTAGCCAAAACACTAGGATCAAATTGTGATAATCTTGCTTGTTTGTGGCAATACATGGGTGACTATTTGTTCAAAATGAGCATTTTAGTCGATACTCTTGTGGTCAATAATGACATGTTGAATTATTCAACCAAGTCACTGATTTGACATGATATAGTAGGTGATGAAAATATAAAAGCTTAAATGTTTTATTTTTCTAAATCTATTATTTAAATTGAAACACAAATATGAGTTTGTGTTTGAAGCAATGTATTGCTAAGTCTTCAGTTCGAAGTTTTCGAACGGAGTACATAACCAAATGGTTCGATGCATTTGAGATGAGTGCAAAACCAAGAAGGGTTTAAAAGATATTTCCTCAATTTATTGATGGATGTATTAAACACTGATATGTCTACTTGATGAGAAGTAAAGATAAATCAGTCGAGATATTCATTCAAGTAAGAATGAATGCGTGAATTCTATTGTTGAGGATTAAGGCTTGTCAGAAAACATGTTTAATCATGGGTGTTCTGTTGTGTTAATCTACCAACTTTAATCCAATGATTAAGTGTTAATCATTGAATGATAGACTATTTTTGGAAGTATTAGATATTGTCTAACTAGTTCCGAAATGGTATATTCACATGGATATGAATACATGATCAGTGTGATTGAAACGGTGAATATGAGACACCGTTCACATAATTGTGTTGATGGAATGACACCAATCGTTAAAGAACGACTTATTATGCTCTCGAGCAGAATGTAGTTCTTAAACGATGATTATCATGTTGATAAGTTCAGGATTAAACTATGAATTTGTACGGGAAGTGAGCTTTCCACAAGCTATGTGTTGAACAAACTATCGCTTAGGAAGTTGGACCAAACAGTCAGAATTATAGAAGGCATGCCTGACTATAAGTTCGTGAAAGTTTGGTGCTACCTAAGAAAGGTCTCAATCTTGTTCCTTGAATGATTTGGATAGGATCGAAAACGGTAGATTGTGTGTTCATCGGATAAGCACAAAATATAGTGCGGATCGGTTTCTAGTGCATAAGGCACATGGCTTTAAAGTGCATATAGAACATTGTTCTATGCCCGAGAAGTATATTTTCTAAAAGAGAAATTTTTCCGCAAAAAAAATTCTAACGCCTGGCGAGTGTGATCAATACGTTGAGGGTTCAAAGCATTACGCTATCCAAGACAGGTGAACACTCAAACGGTGCTGGAAAAGTGGGAAAGTGAATCTTGTAAGGAAGATGAACTGCCTCGGCATACTAAAAGGGTAAGTAATGAAACTTCATTTGTCCATTGACCTTCATGAGTGAAGGTGAATCGACGATATTGAAATAATCAATGTTATCCATATAATATGTATATGGGAAGATGCCATCAACAATGAGGTTGATAGGCACGTGAGAAATAAAGTCAATTACTTTAAATAAACTAACGGTTTTGATAATTTTAATGTCTATACTCTAATATATATGAAAAGACGCATCATTAATTAATGAGAACATGTGTTTTATAAATGGAGATCTAGAGAATTAGGAACAACCCATTGGGTCATGGTTCCGTGTAAAGTAAGCCAATGTGCAAAAATTTGTTAAGTCGTTATATGGACTAAAACAAACACCTAACTTATCATAGGTAGTCTCTTGTGCGTCAAGAACTGCACTAGACTAGTTATAGCCAACTCAGTAAGCAGACTCAGTAGGTTTGCCAATGAGGCTTCTCAGATACATGAGGTATATTGCCAATCATGAACTGCATTATACGAGATGTCCAAAATGTTTGGAGGGTATTTAGATACCAAGTGTATCTCGAACTTTAACAGTACAAGGTCCATTAGTGGATATGTTTGTACTTAAAGAGGTCGCAGTCTCATGGAGGTCTGTGAAACAAACATGCATAAGTGGATCAACTATGAAATCAGAATTCATAATGTTGTAGACACTGAAAAAAGGCAGATTGGCTGAGAAGTTTTGGGAGGTATTCCAAGTGGCCAAAATCTGTTCCCGCAATAAACGTGCACTGCTGCAGTCAGTCAGTTATTAAACGGGATCAGAATAATTTGTATAATGGAAAGTCCCGACAAAGTCATGACATATTCGTCGGAGACACAAATCCGTAAGAGGAATTGCTAGCAAAAATTATGGTATCCATAGACTTTGCAAGGTCTAAGGATAATAATGCGGATCCATATACAAAATGCTTGACTCGTGGAGGAGTTGGAGCATCATCGAGGGAAATGGGGTTTGAAGCCTAATAAATTGGAAACCTTCACATAAGCTACCCAACCTGTACTGGAAACTCCAGTCTTAGGTTCAATGGGAAAACTGAACTGTGCGCGTGACCGAACAAAACACTCGAGAACATAAGTTCTCAACCCATTTCTATGATGAAAGAGTGATAGACCTGTACCATTTTAAGGGTGAGCATGAGACTCTTAATGAATCAAGTATCTCGAAGGTCGAGTGGGGTGAGTCAGGACACCCTTGACTTGAAAATCACCTATAACGAGTGTGTATGGCCGATACTATGTGATGATCTAGGGCTAAATCACTAGAGCACTCGGTTGAATTTTCCAAGGCAGTCCAGGGCCAAATATGGACAACAACCAAAGGGCTTAGTAAGTGGTGTAGAGAGGACACTGTGTGTGTATTACCCTGGTATGCACAAACGCTAAAGGGTTCAAGGCTTTAAGGCTACCCAATAGTAGCATATCAGATTTTACATCACTATGGCAGGTTCAAGGCGCGCGCTACCTGTCCTTATGCAGTGAATTCTCGTGGTTCTCTCGATTGCTTTTAGTTGCACATTGCATGTTTTAATCGCATTCATCTGGGGGATTGTTGGAAAATTAGTAATTTTCATGAAGTGAATGCAATTAAGTTAGTGGTTACAAAACCATTCATTCTCCCCCATATTGATGGCTTTCATGAGTTACAAACTTTGCATAAATATAAAGGATTTTTCCATGGAAAAACGTAACATATATCATATACACATTCACACACATTCACACATGCATACATATAGAGAGAGAGTACCGCACCACCAACGGCCCGACCGTGGCTCGGTGCCGTTTCCGCCGAGTCACATGTGATAGACGTTGTACCTTGGGAACGAAGTGCCCCATTTAGCCAGAAACAGAGGTGGAGGGGCAAATATCGTTTAAGGGAAACTGTTTGCAGTTAACTCGTCTCGAACTTTAGTCCATTCCGGTATCATTTACATTATTTTATGTTTAAATCTTGTATTTGATAATTATATATTTGAGGAAATCATTTTCTGTTTATTTGTCCATTTCTTTTCCGTAAAAATTATTATTTTTATTTACAACGTACCCAACAATCATATGGCCACCGCTTCGGATTTTAAGCAATAATTACATGGCTTTGTAACAAAGAACCGTTGCTTGAACATCATATGCATCAATCAGCCGTGGTGATCACAGCTAGAGGTTTGAATGTTGAAAAGGACGAGAAATTAAAACGAAGGTTTTGCTCATAAAATAGCAAAGTATCCAAAAAAGAAGAGTTTTCTTAGGGGTAAATGCCACCATGGAAAATAGGGTGTGAAGGTGAAGCATTATTCGCAAGGCATTCAAGAAATTTGGTTAAAGGGATAGAACTTGATGCTGCCAAGGGAACTAGGGGGGAGATTCATTTTTACCAGTTTACTTATTAGTATAACAGGTAATCCCATGTCTACTCGCTGTCAATTTTTTTTTTTGTTTTTCTTTGTTTCGTTCTTCTGTGATTTGTTTTTAAATATCAAAAACTTTCCTAATTTTACCTAAAAATTTCTCTAATTTTATCAAAAAAAAAAATCTATCATCAAACTTCTTCATATATCATATTAATATATTTTTTTTATTAAATCAACATCACTCTACCACTACAATTATCCCAAATTTTACAAAAAAAAAAACCACTCACAATTTACCCAAAAAACTTCCTCAATTTTACAAAAATAAAATAAAATCCTAACAATCAACCATCAAACTTTTTCCTATATCAAATTAATATATTTTTTTCTCAAATCAACATCACTCTACCACTACATTTATCCCCAATTTTACCAAAAAAAAAAACATATCACAATTTATTAAAATAAAACATATTTCAATTTTATAAAAAATAAACTCTAACCATCGACCACCAAACTAATTCCTATATCAAACTAATTCCTATATAGGAATTAGTTTGGTGGTTGATGGTTAAAGTTTATTTTTTATAAAATTGTGGGAGGTTTTATTTTAGTAAATTGGGATATGTTTTTTTTTTGTTGTAAAATTAAGGATAAATGTAGCGGTAGAGTGATGTTGATTTGAGAAAAAAATATATTAATTTGATATACGAAGGAGTTTGATGGTTGATGGTTAGAGTTTTTTTTGGGTAAAATTGGGGAATTTTTTTTTTTTTTTGTAAATTGTGAGCGGTTTTTTTTTTTGGGTAAAATTTAGGATAATTGTAGTGGTAGAGTGATGTTGATTTGATAAAAAAATATATTAATCTGATATATGAAGATGGTTAAAAATTTTTTTGGATAAAATTGGAGAAATTTTTAGTTAAAATTGAAAAAGTTTTTGATATTTGAAAACAAATCACAGAAAAACGAAATAAAGAAAATAAAAATAAATAAATAATAATTTGGCAGCGATACGTGACACTGCCACGTAGACATGTTATACTAATAAGTAAACAGCATATGTAAAAATGAATCTCCCGAACTAGCGATAGCAAAATATATGAGGAGATTACTGTATTACTTAAAAATTTCATGTTGCAATCTTTAGTGAATATGTCCTTTCGTTCTGTCTAATTTATAGAAAGATCAGGGTTACAAAAACAAATGTTTTCTCTTAGAACGCAAATTTCTTTATTTATTTATAAAGTTAATTTGTGCGTCATTTCCATGTTGAAGTGGTTAAAAAATTAGAATAACTTCATGGTTTAAGATTACGAAGAGACCACCTTTCTGTATTTGATGGTTATGTACATAAATTTCGTACGCATTCTCTTCCCATCTTATACAATGTTACATAAATTCAAGAAGGACACGGTATTCTTAAAATATTGAGTACATATATGTAATATTCACTGAAACATGCAATGAATGTTACATTGGTTGATTGATTGATTGCTTTTGCCTTTGAACTGAATTATACAATGTTTCATTTTGTTTTTAATAAACCTAACTAATCGGTTATATTGGGAAAATACAAAGTTACAGCACTTATTTATTTTATTTTGAAATGAAAGTTACAGCACTTATTAATGTAAGTTATTGCCGATTCGTTTTGTTTACATTAGTTAAAATAAATAACGGGTTGACCATTTAAAAGTCAAACTAACTATGTTTGAATTCATATAAAGAAGGGTTAATTATGGTTATGATCAATTTTAATATTGGTGACTAAATTTTAAAATTTTTTGTTTTAATGAACTAAATTTATAATTTGTTTTGTTTTAGTAACCAGCCGTTACATTTTTTGGATGAAATCCGTTTTGAAGTTTCAATTTGCTCCGTATAGTTTAAAAATTTACGATAAAAGCTTAAAATTATAGAAATTACACACTTATATAAACACACTTAAATTACAAATTTATATCAAATATGTGTTTAAGTGGGTTACATAATTAGCAAATAAAATGAATAGAATTATCGAACACCATATGAATTGTATTAGTTAGGATGATATAAATATATCTTTACAAAACTAATGAATTGAAAGGATAATTACTAACAATTCAATTTTAACAATTTATCAATTTATTTATGTATTCACGTATAATTAAATATATAGAATAATGTCAAAACTTGTTAATATCATCCTACATAAATAAATTTGGATCTAATAAACCCAATTTTGTACGAGTTAGAATCTAATTAGACTTTATTTTATTTAAGCATAAGACTAATCAATAAAAAAATTCATACCACTTCAATAAGTTTAATAATGACCTTACATAAAAAAAATAAATAACGATTTAGCTTATATTTATTAGTTTGTAGCACGTTATTTGATAATTTTATATCATTTTTAATTTTGCATTTATAAAACTTACTTCTTTTTTTCAATTTACATATGAAAATTTAACTTCCAATTGATAGTTTTATAAGTTTTCATACAAGTGTTTTTGTATAAGTGTGTAATTTGTATGATTTTTAAGCGTTTATCGTAAAATTTTAAACTATACGGACCAAATTGAAACTTCAAAACGGTTTTCATCCAAAAAGTGTGGCGGCGGGTCACTAAAACAAATCAAACTATAAATTTAGGTCATTAAAACGAAATTGTTAAAAGTTGGATTATCAATTCTAAAATTGAACAAACCACATGTCATCGAAACATAATTATCCGTCTATATAAAGAATCGGTACGTGTTACTTTATAATACATTAGTAAAACTAGTGGCCAGGTTATGATTTGAAACGGGTGCTAGAATTGTTAAAGATAAAATTACGTGCAATCTATCTATATAACGTGCAATTAATCCATCGTTTTCGAGCAGGAGTGCAATATTTCGTTTGTAGAGGACTTCTCCAAACCCGACACATGTTATTGGTTTAACTCTAAACTTTAATATATTCAAATCTTATTCACTATATTATTAGGAGTGGACACAAATTAAACATTATGTAACATAAAATTCATTTGTTACATTAAAAGGGTCATATAATCATAAAAAAAAAGAATGAAAAATAATAATTATCTGTTCCATAAACAATGTATTAGTGGCAACATAACTAACAATTTATCATGTGGTTGAAGACTAATTGACTATATATATACGCTAAATTACTCTTCGGTAAAAACTAATAAATATATATAACTTCTGGACGGTGATAAGTACTACATACGGTATACACAAGCGAAAAGTACTAAGAGTCGAGGCAGAAAAGTTTAAATTAAGCATAATAATTTATTAGAATGATTATAAAATTATGATTAGTGTTTTTATTAATTTATTAGAATGATAATTCTAACTATGATTACTTGATTAGTAATGTTAACTCTCACTCCTAATAATACGGTGAATTAAATTTGAATATACTAAAATTTTAGAGAATCATAAACGGACATGTGTCGGATTTAGAGTAATTTTCTCGAGACCGGGTTTGGAGAAAATTGGCACTCTCCGAGTGATACAAAGCCGTGTAAGATTGGATTTGCCTACAAAACCTAGAATAATAATAATAAAAATTGGGACGGTAGAGTACATTAAAATTTGTACAAATTATGTAGGGATTGATGGTGTTTAACGTGCATCTTTAAAATAGTTAATAATAACGGTGGAATACATTATAAAATAATGTTTAATTTACTGAGAGTCACAAGCCTGTCACTAATTTAAAAAGTTGTCACAAATTTATCGCAAATTGACTAAACTGTCACAAATCCGTCACAAATCCGTCACAAAAATCGTCGCTAATAAGCTCGTAACAAAAAATACCGTCACTAATCCCGTTGCTATTTGAATATTTTTTGGTAGTGATATCATGATAATCATCTTGGAAAAAGTTTCACGCTAGCTGTCATTTGTCAACCTACGGCAGCCCTTCTATTTTATCCGGGTTTTGGACCGGCAATGTCAAAAGAAGACATTGGTAGAAACGTAGAGTTACGTTAGATGGTTAGATAGTATCCAAAAGTCTTTTTGATAGGTTTCGATATCTTGGGTCAATTATTTATTATAATGCTGGCATGTAAATTGATGTAAATCATAGAATTTATGGAGAATGAATGAGGTGGAGGACATATCATATCATTAGAGGTAGTTTAAATTTATTCTCCCTATATTTTATTAATTACGGATTAGTTTAAATTAATTAACAATTCGTTTTAACATGTATAAGTACAATAAATGATACTAAATCTGAATATTATGTTCAAAATAAAACATATAACGAGATTTATGACATTATACGTCTTACACGCAACGCGTGGATAAATTTTACTATTAATTGTAATACGCGTTCAAGATTAAAAGAAAATTTTATAAAACAGGTATAAGATCAAATTTGTAATATGGTAGGGGAGTGTAGATGGAAATAAAATGGTGTAATATAGATGCGAATGTTAAGACCTATGTGTGAAAAGTATGAAATAAGATTATGAATGAGAATATCCGGTGTAGATCAACTGTGGTTTCGATTAAGGATAAAATGAGAGAGAATTAGTTAAGATGGGTTAAGCATATACTAAAAAATTTATAACATATTAAATTTTTTTTCTGTTTTTTGGACTTTTTTTATAAGATGATTATTTCTACGTGTTATATGATCAAATTTGTAATATGCTAGGTTTCGGACAAAAACAGAAAAAAAACAAAATCACACTAACTTTTAAACTGAACTATACCTTGACAGGTGATCAAGAACGTTCTGAGTTTTAGGAAAGTACCGACCACTGAGTCGACCACCCAGCCTTTCCACTCGGTGAAACGCCTATGCCTTGAGGAAATTAAGTAATTTACAATTAGAGATTGGCACGTCATAAATGACAGCGATAGAAACTTTTCTGACTTTCTATCTTTCTGTTTTTTTTTGGCTCAGGTCTTAATACTTATATCTCGAACAAAAATTGCAGTGGTACTTTCATAATACAAAAACTTTTGAACCTAATTTCAGATGCAGAGTCAGGATGGCCGAGCGGTCTAAGGTGCCAGACTCAAGTTCTGGTCTTCGAGAGAGGGCGTGGGTTCAAATCCCACTTCTGAGTACTCTTTTTTCCTTTGTTTTCTTTTGCCTATCGGTCTATCACGATTAGTTGATAACAAATGGAAAATATATTCAAAATGGAAATTTTACCAAGACTGTAATGCAAGTTAAATGACACTGACCACTTCTGACATACTCTTTTTTATTTTTAAATGTAAAGCAAAAACAGATTACTAGGAAGTTTCCCAATTCTAGAACTTGTAATTAGCAAGTTCTCCCATTTCTGAAGTTGTAGTACCATCAACGGCGTTTTTTGTTTCTTTTGCCTATCACGATTGACAGGTAACAAATGGAAATATTCAGAATGGAAACTTAACGAAAACTGCAATGCAAATTAAATGACACTAAAAACTAATTGAAGTTGCATAGAAGCAATGCATCTTCTGCTGCATTGTTATTTATTATGACGGCAAGGAAATTCTCAAGTTCCTAATCTGCTCACATAGGACATGCAACAGACAATTTGCTTTTCCACCTTACATCATACTACTGAGCAAGATGGCATATAACTGCACAACAAAGAAAACAAAGCGAAGTACATCTATTAGAAATAAACGATAGCCACCAGTTAAGATTGCTAGCCTGTAAGTAGTGAATATTCAGAGATAATGAAATCTGAGTTTGAGTAGTAGTTAAAATTGTCATATTATTACAGGCAGGGTATAACAGTACATAAAAGTACAGATGTATGATGAGTAGTTACAAAATTGGGGATATATTATTAAGACGGCTGAGCTGTAGTATACTTCACAGACTGCCTACGTACCCCTTTATAAAACCAGGGATCAAGCCGCACGTAGTTCTTTATCGTTCTTTACATAAACTAGTAGTAATATACTAATTCATTCAAATCATTACATCAAATAATCTAGTAAATAAAGCATCTAAATGCTAATATGAGCTCGCAGGCTTTTTCCCTCCAAGTGCGCAACTGATTCCATACTCCAGCAATGTGCATCCAAAATTGTCGAATATATGCTCGCATCCTCTTTGTATTGTACTTTTAGCTATGTCCGTCTGGCATCAAGTTTAGCTCCTTATGTGGAGACACAATTAAGTGCACGCCAGACACCACCTGATAAAGGGTACCAAAACAAAAACGAAACAGAATTATTTATAGAAATAGTAAATTTAGTTGAAAATATGATAAAATATGTGGTGCATCGAAACAAAACTTCTAATCTTCTTAAATTATAGTAGACGACGGTAGCTAGGCTCCAAATTTTCGATTTCCACAAAGGTACCTGGAATCTTAGTGCTGACCATAGAATTCCAGCGACTCCTATGAAGAGGTTTTGGTCCTTCCTCGAGACAGCAAGTTCTTGCAGCTTATCCAAGTAATCAAACTCCGACTACCTCGTGACCGCACTTCTTCCAATCAACTCTTGCGTAACCATTATACTTGATCTTCTTGTTTGATGAAACATACTTCACTTTTGCTCAACCGATAAGGCTTATTCATGGCTTAGAAGCATCTTAGCAATAAATATCAGATTAGGATCTTTCACCCAGGGATCCTCGGGATCTCATCTGCATATCCAAACATATGAATTACAACTATATTTTCGTAGGCTCAAGTTCTTTTCCTACTTATCATCAAAATAAGGTCTACGACCTCGAGACAGCAACTCCTTGTAGCTCATCAAAGTAATCAAATTCCAACTATCTCGTGATCGCACTTCTTCCAATTAACTCTTGCATAACCATTATTCTTGATCTTCTTGTTTGATGAAACATACTTCACTTTTGCTCAACCATGAGACTTATTCATGGCTTAGAAGCGTCTCAGCAGTAAATATCAGATTAGGACCCTTCACCCAGATATCTCGGGATCTCATCTGCATATCCAAGCATATGAATTACAACCACGTCCTCATAATATCAAGGTCTTTTCCTAGTTATCATCTCAATAAGGTGTCTACTACAAGGTGTTAAGGACTTCCAAAAGTATAATAAAATTATTTTAACGAGAAAATAATTTTAGTTGTGACTTGTGAGGCTATAAGTTGTGACAGTTGAAAGATATATATACTTCAAGGAAACTTTCATGGATCAAATAAGACGTTCTTTAAATTATATTGTAGCAATATAGTAATGAGAGTATGAGTTTTTAGTTTCCACAAGGTACCTTGAATTGAATGCTATCTCGTCTTCATAATCCGAGAGACCCGATACAGCTTCGACGGAATCAAATTAATAACAATTCTGGATTAGCCGTTGCACTTCTTCCAATCGGTCCAAAATCGCACATTCTTGACTTCAATCTGTATGCAGCCTTTGTTGTTCTTCTTGCCCTTCCAGTTGCCACATCATCCATAACCGACGAGACATAAGGATGACTCAACAGCATCTCCGTGCTGAACCTCAAATTCGGATCCTTCACCAAACACTTCTTGATAAAATCTTGAGCCTCGTTCGGGATCCAACTAGGTATTTCTGGGATTTGGTCCGTATACCCAAGCTTGTACAGTACAGCTGCACCCTCAAGGGCCCAAGGCAGTTTTCCAGTAATCATCTCAAGAACCGTGCACCCCAACGCCCAAACATCAATTTTTGGTGTATATTCACCTTTGCTAATCGACTCTGGCGCCATATACATAGGAGTACCCCTCCCTTTCCCCTTTTCTCCCACTTTCTTGGCGAGCCCAAGATCGGAAATCTTGGCAGTTTTCCCGACGATCAAGATATTATCGGGCTTGATATCACAGTGTACTACCTCACGTTTATGCATAAAGAAAAGACCATACAGTATTGAACGTGTAAACCTCCTAATATCCGGTTCTGGAAATTTCCGGTTGGCCAGAGTTCCACCGTCTGCGTACTCAAGTAATAGATTATAGAAATCTTGACCGTTTTCAACTGTCAGATCGCCAGCAAAGCAACGGATGATGTTGGAGCAACCTTCAAGTTCTTTCAACATGGTTCTTTCGTTGAATAAAGAATCGGACTCAGATACAAGGGATGATTTAACGGCCATGAAGGAATATTCTTCGAAGCATCCACCAGGTGATGCTATTGCTAGGTACACGGACGCGAATGCTCCTGAACCTAAAAATCTACCTCTCTTCCACATCTTGAAAATATCTCTCAAAACCTCTCAAGAGTCTGTTTTTTGAAAAAGTAAGTTTTCAACTTGCATGCTGCAATGAAATAAGAAGGCTTTAAAATTTTATAATTATGAAATAAATACTCTCTTATATTTTGTGAAACGATCTATTTGATCCTTTTAGGTTTGCGTTGAGCACCATGATCCCTTTAAAAGTTTAATCAGTGGTGCTTTAACTTTCATATATAATGGATAAGGCAAGTTTTAAAATATTTGTGTTACTTCTGGAATATTTCACAAACATGTATACTACTTAATTTGTTACCATCATTGAAGAAGAATAGACGAATATATCACAAACTTAAAGACCCAAGTATTATCTCTTCTTCCCGTTTCAAATTATAGACTTGCCTGCGTACCCAAATCTCGAGTTTTTTGCCAAAATGGTCCAGTGGACCACTTAAATTCCCAGAATGGGCTACCTTTCTGAAATATTCCCAAAATGGTCTACTTTCGAAAAACGACCGATCGAAATGATTAAAACGACCGGTCGTTTTATTATTGAACTCTCTGAAACAATTTGGACAATAAACGATCGGTCGAATTGGACAATACGACCGGTCGTTTTTCAGACAAAAACGATCGGTCGTTATGTACATTTCGATCGGTCGTTTTTGGTCTGAACTCACTGGAAGAAATCATACCTAAAACGATCGGTCGTTTCTGAAAAACGATCGGTCGTCTGTTGAAAAACGATCGGTCGTTTTTTACTGTCGACCGATCGACTGTAAAGAATTTACAGAACACGGATTTTTTGCAGTTTTGGACACTGATTTGACAAAAAATATATAAAAACATGATCCCCTTTTTGAACATGATCTCTTAAAAAATGATGTCGTAAATTAATATGTTTAGTACGAGAGTGTTGGATCGGATTTTTCGAAAGATTTATGCACTAGTATTATCACATAAAATGATGTCGTAAATTAATATGCTAGGTACAAGATGTGTAGGTGACGTTTTACTAAACATCCGATTTAAAACAAGGAAATGTCACAACATCCGATTTAAAACGAAGTTAAACAAATCTAAACGATTAAGGAAAACGAACGATAAAATGCAAGCGAAAAATTGGCCATAGTTTTGCCTAAAAACGGTCAATCGCCACAAATGAAAACAACAAAAATAACCCAATCAACTAGATATATATGCGCACAAGTTATAATAACATCAAAATCGCATTTGTAGAATTATAAATACGCAATCTCACAACGTCATACAAATTAACACGTAATGATAAATAGCAACATAACATAAAAAAGATTCATAACATAAATGCAAAGCGTTTGCTACTTATTACATAAAAAACAACGTAGTTCGAAAAGAAAATGAAAAACAAAGGAAATACAACGCAAAATAAAATAGGGTATTTCTCCCCCTTTAACATCATTAAAAACATAAAAAATGGTCAATCGCCACAAATGAAAAACAATACATATAACCCAATCAACTAGCAATATATGCGCACCAAATTCAATAAAGTGATTAAGATAAAAACGCATACTATAAGTGCACAAACTCACAACGCATAAGCAACATAATAATGATTCATAAAATAAAGCGTTTGCTACTTATTACACCAAAAACCAACGTTGTTCGAAATCGAAAGAAATGAGAAGTACAACGCAAAAACAAAAGAGAGGGTATTTCTCCCCCTTTTACATCATAAAAAAAAAAAAAAAAACGATATCCGCCTAGTCGCGGTGGGAGGTCGCATCATCCTCTTCGTCTTCGTTGTCGTCTGGGGGCCCGGCAAGGTCGGGAAAATAGCCGTGGAATTGCGCCCTTTGCTCGGCGCTTTCGCGATCTAGTTGGTCGAGCTCCTCTTGTCCCGGTTGCAAGAAACAAAACATCCGACGAGTCATTTGTGCATTCCGATATTGGTTGATGTATAGATCGTCGTAGAATTGTTCGGTGCGCGGAGGACGGTTGGAAGATCCGACTTGAGCTTTTCCACGACCGCGAGTGGGACGAGAAGAGGAAGGCATTATGTGAGACGGGGGAAGGGACTCGGAGGAAATAGGCACATCCTCACGAGCGGCTTGCGGTGTGGGCTTAGGGCCGACATATTCTTCCTCTTCGAGGGAAAGATGGGTATAGTCGGGGCCGGACACCCGTTTACCAAACCAAGTAATGGTCTTGGCGGTAGTGTCGAATTTTATTGACATTTGGGCAAGATAGGAGGTGTCCCAAATGTGTTTGTCCTTGTTCTTGAACAGGGTTCCACCGGGAACGAGATTGAGGTCCTTTAAGATGGCCGAAATCAAGGCACCGTAAGGTAGCCCATTCTTGGATTTCGTTTTTAGCGAATCCATCTTAAAAAATATGAGTGACGCGAAGTCAAGTTTGACTCGGCGATGGATGCACCCTAAAAGGAAGATGTACTCATTAGTAACATCCGTGAAGTTGGAGGTATGAGGGAGGACTATCTGAGAGAGGATGTGGTAGGCTAGTTTGTTGCGAAAGAGAAGGCCGTGGGCTTTGTTAGAGCGATTGTTGTGGGCGGGATGAAATAGCTCATCTTTGAAATCGGTAAAATTAACGATGTTGAGCATTTCACAAAGTTCGTCACTTTGCTCGTACACCCCCTCAGCATCGAGGTGTAGAAGATTTCGTAAACGGTCTATACCGTAAACGAAGGGTTGGCCATTAAACGATGAACGTACGCGGAGTGCGTCATCATGACCCCTATCAAGAACTAGGTTATGGTAAAATTCATATACATTTTCAATGAAAAAAGGCTCTTTTAGAGTAAGAATTACGTTGAGTTTTTGGAAGTTTAAATCTTGCATGAGAAGAGGAAAACGTTCAAGAAATAAAGACATGTCTAATGTAAAGTTAGTCAAGATAGCTCTTTTACCCATTGTAGATGGATAGAGAGGAGGAAGAGAGCCGGAAGAGGCACCGGGGCCCGATGGTGGAGCGGTGGAGGAGCCGGTTCGTCGACCGCGAGGAACACGGGGGCGGCTCGGGGACGGAGGCACGTAGTCGTCCTCATGGTCGTCGACGAGGTGTGGTTGAGCTTTCTTGGTGCGAACCATGGTTGGAATTTTAAAAAAATTAGGGTTTTTGAAAACTTCGTATTTTGAAAAAAAACTTGGTTTCAAGAAACGGAAGCAATCGATTGTTGATTATAAGGATTAATAAGAGAATTGGGTTATATATATGTAGATATTAGGGATTTTTGATAGATTTTGATAGAAAGAGGCGATTTTGGAAGAGAGAGAGGGTGATATAATTGTTGAATGAAATAGAATTAGGGTTTGAAAGAAGTTAAAAGGCTGAAAAACAGAAAAACGATCGGTCGTTTTTGAATTACGATCGGTCGTTTTTGTACAAAATTCTTCCAGTGAGCACACTTAAAAAACGACTGGTCGTTTTTTGCAGAACGATCGGTCGTCTGTGTAAAAACGATCGGTCGTTTTTCACTACGATCGGTCGTTTTTGTACAAAATTCTTCCAGTGAGCACACTTAAAAAACGACTGGTCGTTTTTGCAGAACGATCGGTCGTCTGTGTAAAAACGATCGGTCGTTTTTCACAGAGATCGGTCGTTTTTGTACAAAATTCTTCCAGTGAGCACACTTAAAAAACGACTGGTCGTTTTTGCAGAACGATCGGTCGTCTGTGTAAAAACGATCGGTCGTTTTTCACAGAGATCGGTCGTTTTTGTACAAAATTCTTCCAGTGAGCACAATTAAAAAACGAGCGGTCGTTTTGTAATTATGATCGGTCGTTTGCACTTTCCGACACTGATTTGGCAAGAAAAATATATAAAAAAATATATAAAATCAATCAAATATATATATTTATGTTAATTGCACTTATTTATTTATGTTGTTCATTCTAATTTTTATGTTAATTGCACTTATTTATTTATGTTGTTCATTCTAATTTTTATGTTAATTGCACTTGTTTATTTACTCTCATACTTAACAAACAGTTTATCTTCTCAAAAAACAGTATGAAAAAACACTGAGAATAAATATAGATATTTCATATTAAAAAAGACAATTACAATCGGAAAATTAAAATAGTACAAGATACATATTGTCTCGTTTAAGCTACAGCTAAAATCATAAGCGTCGAGCACGTATTGGATACGGACACTTACGACAATCATGTCCTCGCCCTTGACAACTAGAACATCTCATAAGTGCTCGTCTCTCCGACTGATCCATACCATTATGAATACGAGTAGATCTTGGACGAACCCTTTCTCTTAAAAGAGTAACATCCGGAAGAAATAATCTATCACATGAATCCCAATAGTCTTGATGCCGAAGAGGACAAAATTGCGCCGAGTACGTACCTTCGTATGATTCAAGACTGTAATATTTTACTATGTAAGCTTCCCAATCAAGACGGTTTGCAGCGCATACGGAAAACACATGTGAACAAGGGATTCCATCACTCTGCCACTTACCGCAATCGCATTGCCAAAGTGAAAAGTCGACAACTTGAGTATTGCCTCCCCTGGAATTTCTTGAACTTGTACACACGGAATAAACCCCTCTTTCATAATCGAAAGTAACATTGGTATGACCAATGTCCGACCTACGTTTCTCTAAAATTTTAAGGATATTGGGACCATATCTTGTGCCGCTGTTTCTCATCCCGATTACTATCTTTTTCCGCTCGCAAAAATAGTGTACCAACTTATAGAAAATAAGCTGCACAGCAGCAGTGATTGGTAAATTACGAGCAGCTTTTAAAACATTATTGAAAATTTCAGCCATGTTTGTGGTCATGTTACCATGTCGCCTTCCTTTATCATGAAAATATGACCATTTTTCCGCAGGCTCTCTTATCAACCATTGATATGCTTGAGGATTCATGACTTTTATTGCTTCCATGATTCTTTTCAATTTTTTTTCTTGTAATTCCCAAATGGCGTTCTCCGCTAACTTGTGTAAGTCAGGATCTCCTTTGAAAGCTTTCTTAAAATTATCCAAAAAATGATTTGAACAATATCGATGAACAAAACCTTGACCACGCCAAACTCCTCTCACTGCACTTAGAATACCAGCATGTCTATCCGAAATTAGACAAATATTCACGCGCTCTTTAATCACATGTCGCATAATGTTAGAAAGAAAATAGCTCCACGAAATTGTACTCTCCTCAGCAACAAATGCACAACCAATGGGAAAAACATGATTATCTGCATCCGATGCCATGGCCAACAAAATCTTACCTTTATACTTCCCATATAAGTGAGTAGCATCAATAGCGATAACTGGCCTACAATACTGAAATGCATCAATAACGGCCTTAAATGTGAAGAAAAATCTGTTCAATACCTCACCCACTGGATTTCCTACCACATCGTAAACTGGCGTGGTCTCATAAGAAGCAACGGTACCGGGATTATACTTTTGAAGCGCTTTCATAAATTTAGGTAAAACCTTATACGAGTCTTCCCAATTACCAAATATCTCTGCTATTGCTTTTTGTTTACCCAAATAAGCTTTTTTGTATGAAACTGACATTTCAAAGCGGGCATTCACAATCTCTTTAACTAATGAAATCTTCATCATAGGATTAGTTGTGATGGCATTTCGAATGGTTTGGGCAACAAGATTGGAATCTAACTGTGGATGATCAGTTGTAAGCTCGGCATGAATGCATGTATGAGGACCGTTGTACACCGACACTTCAAAAAATTCATGTTTCTTTCTTAGTGAAGCTCGTAGTTTCCATTTGCATTGTTGAGTTTCGGCCAGTTTACAACGAATTTCCCAAAATTTTGCCTTCGAACTTTTAGTGGAAAAATGGATGTTACGTTTGATTGACCAAAGTTTTATTCCCTTTTTCAACATTTCTTTATCCCTAAATAAAAGACCAATAAAAGGATCATTAACTTGAGGATCCCAAAATCCAGGATACATCATATAATTTCGTCTCTGGTTACTATAATTTTCTTGAGTGTCGAACGGTTCATTAAAAAACTTGACATTGGTTGATGCATAGGAATTTCATCGGGAATAGTATTATTCGCCAATTGTGACCCACTTGATTGGTCGTTTTCATCCTCATCCATATACAAGCCCATTTCAGATGATAATTCTTCGTACTCAACTTCTTGTACATTTTCTTCGTCATCGTCAGACTCGTTTTCGCTAATATTGAAGTCCGGATCTTCATCCTCTGGTTCATCCCCAAGTTCTATCGACCAACCAATATTATCTGCCAATCGACACACTGCATCCAAATGTGTCAAATATGGTTCGTTGTTCTCAGAATATACCTCTAGCATTGGCTCTTGTCGAATGGGTGTTCTACTTGATGTACCGATTTCATGCATTGGCTCTTGTCGAATGGGTGTTCCACTTGATGTACCGATTTCATTAGTGGAAAGAATATTATAATACAACCCGTAATCTTGATCAGAAGAGTAAACTTGCTCAATTTCAACATATAACTCTATAAACGTTCTTCCATTTTTTTCTATTAACTCAAGCATGGTTTTCAACGAATCATTATCATCAACAGCCAATCGCATATATTTAAACCCAGTAAGTGTAGTCAGATATGGATAACGACATGTTAAACTCAAACGATTTGAAGTCGATGATACATCAAGTACCTTAAACAATTTTTCCAAAAATTGGTCGTATGTCGTGTTTCTAGATACCTTAAAATTTTTTTTATAAGAAATATCATAAGATAACCCCTCGCTAATAGTTTCCATTATCGTACCTCCCCAATAACACATAATTGTAGGATTTTTCATTTCGATAACCACACGGTAAAATTAACAATTTTACTCAAATAATACTCCAACAACACAAAATATTGAGCTTTTACCTGTTTTGGAAGAGATCTGAGATTTGCCCTAAAATGATCTAAGAGCTCTGTTTTTTTTATTTTTACAGTGGTCTGGGAAATGAGATGAGTACAGTGGTCTGGAAAAATGAGATGAGTTTTTTAAGTACAAGTATTTCTGAAAAACGACCGATCGAAATGTACATAACGACCGATCGTTTTTGTCTGAAAAACGACCGGTCGTATTGTCCAATTCGACCGATCGTTTATTGTCCAAATTGTTTCAGAGAGTTCAATAATAAAACGACCGGTCGTTTTAATCATTTCGATCGGTCGTTTTTCGAAAGTAGACCATTTTGGGAATATTTCAGAAAGGTAGCCCATTCTGGGAATTTAAGTGGTCCACTGTACCATTTTGGCAAAAAACTCCCAAATCTCTAGTTTCTTTGTTAGTAGCCACAGTTGAGAACTCAATAGCTAAGCATGTATCATTCAAGTCAAGGGGCGGCCCAGAACCAAGTTCAGTAAGGACTTGGGCCAGAGGCAAAAATTGGGCTAGGACAAAAAAAATTTGGTAATGGGCCTTGAGTAAAAAAAAAAAAAAAAACTAGAAGCCACCTTTTTGTTACTAAAAATTAAAAAACAACTTTCCCCGGCCAAGTAATATACAAAAACAAGAATCACAGGCGCACTTCATAGTAAAAGTTTCACCGCCATCCCCAAATCAGTAAATAAAACAATGAAGAAGGGAACATGCTTGCACACGGCTATAAATAAAATTACCCTTTCATATATATATATACCCGTAAAGCTCCTTCAAATGAATCATGAAGACGTTAACCTTATAAAATAAAATAAAACTGAGCATCCCCAATATAATGGAGTATCAACCTTCAAAAGATACCCTCAAAAAAAAAAACATCAAAAGAAACCAGCAGGGCTGAGAAAAATTAGTCTATCTTCCTTCCGTCCATTCAGCACATGATGAATGTGTGTGTGGGTCTTAATATTGTAAAGTATCAGCTATGGCTCTTATATATCTTCAGTAATTGATCGTTTCTAACTATTTCCCAACGCGATAGCTGTGTATCAAGTTTGGAGGAAAGGTTTTCTACAATGTTCAACTTCATTCTTACGACGTATCTGGAAAAGAAAAAGTATATAATAAGTTACTACCAATAGATCCAATGACAATACAATAATATATCTGTACTTATACTGAGGACATAAACGTCCGAGAGATTACAGTAAAAAGAACATCTTATTACCCTCCAATCATGACCTGCTGGCCTCTGATTCTGATAGCCTCAGAAACTTCTTCCGGAGGTGCCACCCTAACAGCCTCCCAATCAACGGAATCTGTGTATCAACTCCTGGTGTCTCTTTTACCGCCGGCATAGGTCCTTCTCAGCTCATCCCAGTCAACTTGTCTCTCTTGATTCTCGTTGGAGAGGTCTCGTAGCCTTGTTATGGAGGGAGACCCTAATTGCAGCTCACTTTCACTCACTATGTAGTTTTTATTTGTGGACCAATCTCCTCCATCTGGTTCCACTTCTTCAACTATCTGAAGAGTTCCAGCGGAAAAAGAGTTCACGCAACTTCGTTAATTGGCTTAAGTGGAAATCTTGAGGCAAGAGACATGAAGGCAGAACTGCAAAAGAAACATTTGGCATATGAAGAATTATTATTTACACATTGCAAAAATTAAGATTTAAATATTTCTCACATCTGTGACTGAAAGACTGAACCCAAAGCTCTGGAAACTTGATGTTAGACTATTCTTTGCGAAACGACCCATTTTTCTGGATATGAAAGAGACCTACTCTATGAGGTATTTTCAAAACTTAACGTAAGAAAAAAAATCCCCTCAAAACTCAAGTATCATTCTTGTTTAATCTTATAAATGGTAAAAGAGGAAACAGAAAGCAGACCTGGTGTCAAAAAACAGAAGACAGTCCTGAGAAAACAGAAACTACACATTTGGATTAAGAAAAGCTAGACTGTAGCTTTGGTTTTTAAATACCTAGTGTTAAAAATCAGCTAGGTTTTGGATTTCTTAAAATAAAAACAGAAAGAAAAAAAATGCACACAATTTTTAAACTGAACTATACCTTGACAGGTGATCATGAACGTTCGAGTTAGGAAAGCACCGACCACTGAGTCGACCACCCAGCCTTTCCACTCGGTGAAACGCGTATCCCCTGAGAAAATAAGGTAATTTACAATTAGAGATTGGCACTTCATAAATGGCAGCGATAGAAACTTTCCTGATTTTCTGTTTTTTTTTTGGCTCAGGTCTATACTTATCTCGAAATAAAAAATGCAGTGGCACTTTCATGACACAAGGAAACTTCGAACCTTTTTGTACTGGTAATTATCATCATTCATAATGTTCAATTAGTTGATTTTGTTCTTTGGAAAATGAGATAATTAAGTACTTGAATCTTAAGCACTTCCTTTGCATAAAAAAGAACAATACGCGCATATCAAATTTAGAGACGAACTCTTGTATTCACACTTATCTACTTATACAGCTGAACTCTTATTTTAGCAAGCATCACAGTAGGTGCAGACTGAAAAAAGTTTCAATATCCCGCCTGCTCCGAAAGACTAATTAAAGGAGACTACAAGAGATACAATAAGGAACCAGAGTTTTAGTATGGAAGTGACACCTTTACCAATTTTCATTTGGAAATATAGAAATCATAAGAAGGACCAGCTTTCGGAAAATTAAAACCAGAACTTTCACCAAGAGGCCTTATTTGACTAGTTTTTTATGACAACTAGCAGTTGAAAAGCATGGAAAGCGTGTAAGAGAACAGGGCAGCTGACATGACAATATAAAGACTATTTCCTGATCACAAGCTATTTATAAACTTAGCTTTATCCGTATAAGATCATCATCCGCTTATTTTACTAGTTAATGGCCAAGTTACCCAAAGAAGTACCACTAAAATAGTGGCTTTTAAAAACCTGAAAATCTCCAAGTATTTACATAAAGTACAAGCATACAAGTTAATATTAATAGATAACAGATTCTAACGACAAATAGAATAATATATCTGTACATATATTGATAATACGAATGACTGAGTAGCACAACGACTCGCCACTAATTAAGATGATTTTGTTTTTCCAATCAGGGAGGGTGTTTCAGCATAAAAGTATCTAATAAAAGGAGAGAATACAAGTTTATGGATTAGTTAGCAAAGTCGAACAAAACAACTCTGAGGTATTACTACGAACAGTACTAAGCATTGCTTACCACTTTGTAAACAAAAACTTGTTTGAAATTAATATGAAATAGATAGCCATCCGTCTATACATAATACATAATAAAACTGCTCCTCCACAATCGAAATCCTAGGCGGCCTCTAGACTCTTAAATTAATTACCAAATGAAATTTTAAAAGAAAGCGGTGACTTACGGGAATCTAAAATGCAAAAAATATTTAGAATACTATTTCCTGCATCTGTTCCACCAAACACAAAGTTGTTATCGCTAGTAACTGCATAACTATGGTTTTCCTAGGCGTTGGTTGTGTGCTCCTTGACAGGCTCAGTTCCATGCTACACAAACAAAAAAAGAATATCATTATAATAGTGGAAAGAAGAAACCACTTAACGACAAGAATACACAAAAAAGTCAATTCAACAAACTGTGCAAACTTTGAAGATATTTACAAGGAAAATAAAGCTATTAAAAAAATTAAAAATAAAAATCCTCGAGCCCTAAGGACCATATACTTATAGCAAAAGCTCTAGGATCTGATCATATATATCAGGAAAAGTATCAGTCTATATTATTACTCACCAGTGTCATCATAGTTATCAGAATAGCTGTTGTGCAAAGCCAAAAGCTCAAGGATCCGGTATATATTATCTGAAAATGGTTTAGAATTATCACCGGACGAAAACTCTTGAACTACATTGTGAACCTCAATCAGACTACACCCAGGTGTTTTCTTCATACTCTTACTTCTCATGAGTTTTCTCATCTTCGACACACCTTCCCATTTTCCAAGTTTCGCGTAAATATTTGATAGCAACACATAATTACCCGAGTCTTCTGGTTCAAGTTCTAAGAGGTTCTCCATAGCTAGAACCGCAATTTCAAGATTGTTATGTGTTCTACAAGAACTCAACAAAGATCCCCAAATGGCAGCGTCTGGTTTCATCGGCATTATATTTATAAATTCAAGGGCTCGGTTAATATGGCCAGTTCGACCTAGAAGATCAACCAAACAACCATAGTGCTCGATCCCTGGCTCTATATTATAATCCTTTTTCATAGAATAAAAAAATTCCAAACCCTCATCTAAAAATCCAGCATGTGCGCAAGCCGATAAAACGCCCACGAAGGTGATTTCGTTCGGCTCGATTCTCGTTTTTTGCATCTCCCGAAACAGCTCAATTGCTCTAGGTGCTTTCCCATGGTTTGCAGATCCGACAATCATAGTACTCCACGAGATCACATCTTTTATTTCCATCTCTTCAAATACTTGCAAAGCTTCGTCAATGCCACCGCATTTCGCGTACATTTCCAACAAAGCGTTTGCTAAACATATTTTCTTCAAGAGCCCGTTTTTATCAGCATAAAAGTGGATCCATTTCCCCACCTCAAGAGATCCCAAGTGAGCACAAGCCGGTAAAACGGACACCAAGCTTACATAATCAGGCTTAACACCCTCTGTTTGCATTTTCCTAAATACATCCAACGCGTCAAAATAAGACCCAATGCGTGTATACCCCGTTATCATAGAAGTCCACGAAACTATTGATTTATCTGGCATATCATCAAAAATCGACCTCGCCTTTTTCACTTGACCAATTCTAACATACCCAGAAACAAGACTATTCCACGATATCACATCTCTCACAGTCATCTCATCAAACACCTTGTGTGCACACTTCAAGTCCTCACATTTTACATACATATCCAACAACGAGTTCTGAATTAAATCGTTACATCTTAACCCATACTTACATACATAACCATGAACTTGCCCCCCTATGTAAACACACTTAACACCCCCACATGACCTAATAACAAAAGGGTAAGTGAATTTATCAGGAAAAACCGCGTTTTTCAACATGTTCTTATAAACATCGAGGGTGAATACATGCATACAACTGTGTGTATAAGCTCTAACCATCGCATTGTACAGAAATACATTAGGGTTAGTGACATGATTAAACAAAAACATTGCGTACTTAATTTGTTTGTTACGGTCGCATATATCGATCATTTTAGTGATTAAGAAGTTGCTTTGTGAGAGTGATAGCTTGATAATTTGGGCATGTGTTTTTTTCAGTTTTAGCAGTGTTGTAGACTTGTGTAACAATGGTGCAATCATATGTTCTAAACCTATGGTTGTCAGTGTACTCATATTTGCAGCCAACTTAATATGCACTGCTGTAAGACTTAAATTAGGGGGGGAACTGTTTTCCAATGTATTATTTAATTTTATCAATTAAATATCTAATTTTTAAGTTTTATCGATTTAGCCCCGTCTAATAATTTTTGTTTAATAATAAGGGGAATGATGGGATGCAAATTGGTAAAATATAAAACTAGGTACTAAATTATTAAAAATTTTTCCCCTTAAATAACTTTTCCCCTTAAATTAGGTACTTTATGATAAAAATTAAAATATAATTTAAACAAGAAGGAAGGAGACGTGAGTCAAATTTCCTACTTATGTAATCGGTAGAGTAGAACCTAATACTCCATCAATAAACTCTACTGTATATAATAATAAAAATTCCGGATCTCAACTTGCAACCAATTATAAATAGAAATAACATTCACATTATAATAATTCATGATTTTTTAAGCTTCTCGCATTAAGAAAATGTACCTCTATAGTGATAAATAACATAAATTTATAAAATTATACATATGTAATTTTTTAAAACGGTTTTCTATGCTAAATTTTACATAGTGTTTATACATGTAAAAAGAGTATTAAATAAAACTTAGATGAACACTTTTCTAGATACATATACACGGTTTTCTAAATAGCCATGTACTTAATTTTATTTTATTTAAATTTATGAGTTTATTATATCATGATTTTCGACCTCGTTGAATTCATGGCATCACGTGTTTAACTAGTTGAACTAAAAAAAATGTACTCGACTCTTAAATATTTGTACTATTTAGTGAAATAATGTATACACTTATATTGTATTATACAAACTATATATTTAAATAAAATTATTTTTTAAATTTTTTAATTAAAACAAAGTTTATTAGTATAAAATGGGATCTAACCCAGTTTTACATCAACAAATTGAAATAAAATTCTTAAGTGGATGTTCATATATGAACCTCCAATTAAGAATAACATCTATATATTAATATTTTTTTTCTGATACTGAGATTATGATTGTATATAGGTTCTACTGCATGTGTTATTGTTAGTTTAAGGATATTGAACCATAGTTTAATATTTTATTTCTGTTGTAGGATATTATTGGCCATCTTGAGCCTTACTCTATTGGGCATATCTTGGGCTTTCCTAGCATATGTAACCCTACCCTCTATTATATAAAGAGGGTCAGGGGTCTCTTGATGTATCTCTCTGTACAATAACATTCCGTCTGTTGTTTCTCATAACTCTCTCTATATCTATACATATCTCTTTATATATCTATAACGAGCTAATATGTCACACACCACGTTATCGGCACTTTGCTCGCGGAGAATAGGATATACGCTCGTGGATATTAAAGATTTTTGGTAAACGCACGGATTTTAGGTATTTATAAACCTTGAGGTTTATCCGGGTTTTTAGGGTTTTGCTATGTCGACCTTCACCAACATACCGTGCGTAAGCTACCGAATTCAAAACTTAATTTATTCCATATATGTGATCGCACGTATTATTTTATGGATAACTAAAACATGATAAATATACCGTAGTATATAATCCATGTGTATTATATTTTGTTACTTGTATGGATAACTATATATGATCGTAACAAAATAACCCAAATTGCATGTATTTGTTGAAGAGAAAAAACTATGCGTGATAGATTTTTTTACTGTCTAACATGATCAATATGTCTATAAAAACCAACTTATATGTAATATGTAATATGTATAGTGTACTGTAAAATTATATTTTTATACAAACAAAATCAGTAAAAGACATATAATCGGGTTGTAAATCGGAAATCATGTAATTGTAAAACATGTATTAATCTGTGGGATTAAATCTGTAAAAAAATAAAAACAGTAGGACTGTTTTATAATTCGCTGAAACTATTGACTGTGCATGTTAATTACTAAAGGACTAAACTGAAACTTGTCTGAAATTATGGACTGAAGCTGTAATAATGCTGTAAATAGATATATAGTTTGCTAAAATTACACGGATAGTCCCTGGAATATATTACATGTATAAAAAACAGCATATATGTGTTATAAAAGTCAATATTCGGTCTAAATATTCACCCAAATGCATATATATATTTATTAAAAAGGCAAGTGAATAAAAATTGCATGTTAATTGAATAAATTGATATGTTTCCATGTATATTTAATCACTTTGCATGTTAAAAATTACCATATATAGAATTAATTGGTAATTAAAAATATATTGTTTGCTTGCATGTTAAAACTAACATGTATAGAATTACTTATATAGAATTACTTATATGGCAATAAATCGTAGATAATTGATTGATATCTTGTTAGCATAATCAACATATCTTTTGATATTTGGTATGATATAATTTGTGTGATTGATAATTCTGAATTGATTTAGTTTATCACCAAATCTACTGCATGGTTATATATATATCATGAATATATTTTATACTGTCTTGTATATATATATGTGGTTATCTAGAATAGATACATCTGTTATTTATTGCCATGAATGGTAGAATTGCGAAATCATACATATTCACATTTAAGTTGAAAAAATTATGAATCTTCCCTAAATAGGCTCACCTATTTGGATACGATGTCTAGGAAAGATATAGGCGGAAGTCGATATCCTAATGAGGTTGGGTTTTAAGTGGCATTCGTGCCCTCCACCATCACCGTCTTTCCTGGTCGTTTTTCAATTAGAGCTACCGAAAGGGGTTGACTAAATAATAATTTCCCCGAGTGTGTTTATATAGTGATGTATGTTTCGCCGAATTGGTGTTTCACTATCGACCCGTCGTTCGATCAATTAGAACCGATTCACATGAGAAGCAAAACTAATGTTTTCGAACCTGTCGTTTCGAAAAAAAACGTTTATGCATGTGCAAACCATAAACATATAAACCAGTCGTTTTATATGATAAATAATCCAGAAATCCCAACACATGTTGGATGCCATCTATAATGAGAAAAATCGTAAAATATACTTGCGAAACGAGTGTTTAAACGTTGATTTTAATACGTCACCACATGTTACTCACCCTGATGTGTGAAAATGTGATGCCCAAATTTTTTTTGGATGCCATCTTTGATGAGTAAAATACGAGTTTGTTATTACCATCAGGATGAATGCTAAGGCGTTGATTTTATTCCGTCATCACATTTGAGACGTGATGACGTCTATGGTGAACCAATGTCTGAAATTGACATATTGGAGCAATCCTTCACCAAAATACTAGTGTGGAAATTGTATTCCATAAGCAGTATCGTGAATTTATATTCAGCATGTTCCTTTATCGTCCATCTGTTATTGGATAAGAAAATTACCCCGGTGAGTAGTTTTAATCCTATTGGATCAATGGCGAATTGTTTGCCCGATATTAATGCTCTTCGTGTACATTTTTTTCCACGAATCGAGAACCGAGACAAGTGTTATTTGTCTTGAACTGTCGCGATCCCGATGAATCGCCTAGCCAAGCGAGATTTTAGACAATCGTCAAAATCGAGAACCTGTGGCTCCAAGACAGGAATTGAAAGGAACAATATGACCCATTGTCACAAAGCAAGAGATAATCCTCAAGGAGGCAAATCTATGCTATAAAGACAAGATCATGCAGGATTACTCCTTAAATAGTTCACAACTATTATAAAGGTGGAAAAACCGATGCTAATATGGTTAAAGTTAATTGAAAGGAAACTCTTGAGACCCCCGATTTTGTGGCTCAAATGAGTTTGATACCTTTCTTTATTGATTTTGATAAATCATTGAGCCATTTTTTCGCTCATCTGGATTATGTTTTTCCATTTGGATTATGATTTTTCCATTTGGACATACTTTTGGATTTTGGTTTGCATGTTTACGAAATTTCTCGAAATAATTTAAAGTGTTTTGAGCAAATTATTTTGACAAATGTGACCAAACTTTAAATTATGAAATTTTAGACAATACTTGTGGGGTAGTTGATTTTTTTTTGGAAATAGTGGGTAACAGTGTACCACATAATTTCACCAACTAATTGCCTAAAAGAGTACTCAGTGATAACGATTCTGGACCTGTCGTTCCAAATCAAAATCTTTGGTAAAACCAAATTGACTTGTCAAATATGAGGTCTTATACTCATGTAGGTCTTGCCGTACCTTGTTGAGTTATAAAATATTCGAGAAAACCGGTGTTATCTGGTAATAGCTCATGAAAGAATTGAATTTTTTTTACATATCCTCCATTCAATACGACCAAAAGCGTATTTTAGAGGAGTTGAAATGTTTTTCAAGTGGTTGCTACCACATTCTTTAAAGCATTTAAAGTTACCTTATCATTTCGCCTGTCGTCGAAATGATAAATAATTTAGATGCTAAGACATGATTGTCTGTACTATCATTCGTCTGTCGTCGATTGATAAGAGCATTTTGATACTGTGACATTGACCGGATGAGATATTCCCAGGTCAAAAGACGATGCTTGATTTATAATCGCATCGCATTTGGATTCTCTCTGAGAATATATTTCGGGATTAATCTGAAATTCATGCCACTAATGCTCACTTTGAAAGACTAGTATGTGTAAAGATCACGAAATGAACTCGTAGAATTCTTGTAAAGAATTGAAGGAGTTATTGTGGACTTATCCAACCATAAGACGGACCATAAATATAAATGGTTATAGTTGATGCATCGACAATAAGGTCACATGATTATTGTTGTTCACAGAAATGCAGTATTTCCTAAACTTCTAACCCTATCATTAAGTTGATGGCTCATGATCCGGATTATCCTGAAAAGTCTAGTCGACTTGATAATTCCGAAGAGTAAAAAAATCGAAATTTCGATTTGAATTACTTGAGTTTGGAAATTGAAATTGAACATCCTGTCGATTATGTTCAGACCCAAATGGACTCACGGAAAGTTTGATGATGCGACTGCAAATGATTGCACGCATTTCTTGGTCTTGCGCACCAAAATTTATATTTCCGTGTGGGGTTATGCTATTTTGCTGCATTGGTCCGTCATGAGACCCATAGACACTCAAACACCATATGCGTACCAGCTGGTTACTGGTTATGAGCCAGAAGTCTCATATTAACGCGTGTTTGGAGTGCTTAATTAATATTTTTATTGAGCCGCTACAGCGTTCAAAATATGGACCTCTGAAGGGGACATAAGTCGATTATGAATCCCATGCCTATCATTTGATAGAGTAACCTTGGCAAGCGATCTCTTTACCGTATGATATGCGAAAAAGTGACATCGCTAAGACTGTTCTCCCCGTCGTTAGGGGGAGATTTGCACGTTACCGTTGATAAGGAACGACGTGAAGTAACATGGCATAACCCACTCAGTCTTAGCTTGATCCCCAAAACTGCACTTAGTGATAAGTAAGTGCATAGACTCCATCAAGTCTAACTAAATGCCAGACGCATTTAATGAATTTATGAGATGTCACGAGATCATTTATACCTGCTGCAAAATGCTTGCAAGGATAGACGTCCCTGTCGGACACCGTGTTCCTGTCGTAACACGTTGCTTTGGCCGAACCCGCCAAGCAAAGGACACTGCCGTCGGCCGTCAGTATGTCGTCTTTCTCAAGATACGAGGAAGTTGACCGGTTCCAAATTCGTTCAGCCCCAGAGGTGGTGAACTGAAACTCGTTTGTCGTACGAGATTATAAAGGATCAAGGAGATGTGTGATTTCCTCCTCATCCTAAGAATCTCGAAATATCTGTCGATCATGATATCTTAGACGATATTGAAGCGAAACGAGTCTGTCATTGATTACTTGTTCATATATTCGGTGACGACTGATAATATGAACAAATTATGATAGAGAACCATGTACCGTTGCCTGAAGTCAACGTAGAATAGACTGGACTAATGGAAACTTGCAATCCAAATAGACTCCTTAGCGAAAGTGTGTTCGGACCTGTAGCTCCAATACCACCAATGTTAAACGAGTTCGTTTATTTGGTTATTCGTAAGAAAGAGTGATGAAAATAATGAGATTGTAGAATGCTCACCTAGTAGCGCAAGGCTTCTCTCACACCTTGGAATTGATTACGAGATGGTTTATTTCCTCATAATGGACGTTATAACGGTCCTCTACTTTATCAGTTTAGTAGTTTTCGGAAAACTGATTATGCAGCATGTGATTGTGGTCACGATCTTATCTCTGTGGGGATTTAGACTAGAGATGTGGATGAAGGTCCCCGTGTGACTTCATAATGCTTGAATCAAGTAGTTCCTGACCACGGAACATGATCTCAATTAAATGAGACGTTCACTATATGGATTAATATAATCCGAGCGGATGTGGTATACCCACCTAAGTGAGTACTTGATTAGCTTGGGATACTTGAAAAAGTATTATGCCCTTGCGTGTTTTATTACGTGATCCATTTTTGGATTTGCCTTCGAGATGAAGAATCTTGGGAAGACACGGTAGTGACCCAGCCTGATGATCGAGTCCTGTAAAAATTGAAGTTAAGTCCATGATTAAGACTACACCGAGAAGGTGTTATGACGTTTTAGTCATCATGATGCTAAGTCGTCAGATTCTCCCATGATCGTTCGATCACTAAACATTGATATAGACCCAGTCCATCCCTGATGAGACGATGAAGAGATATTGAACCATGATGTTCATATCTAAGTACAATAAGCGCATTATTATACTTGGTCTAATGTGCTAGGACGAACATCTCGTCTACTGTGAATGATATAGCTCGACACAGCATCGCGCTAACACGCTGCCATCGAAATGGCATAAAAGACATTTTCCCATTACCTTAAGGTAACTGTGGATGAGGGTTTGTCTTATCCCATTTGCGTCATCGAGTGTACCTACCCCTTTCGGTAGTCGAATTAACGCAACACTTTTTCGGTTATACCGATGTCGGTTATTTATCAGACCCGCATAAGGGATATTCCTAACATGGTCTGTCTTTACCATTAGGAATAAGACAATATCTTGGAGGTCTTGGAATGACTCCAGACGAATCACTCTAAACGAATCACTCTGATCTACTCGTGCTCTATGAGACGACTAGAGAGTGTATATGGCTTCGAGCTCATATTAGCCATATTTGAATTACATATGCTCTGTCTCACGATCAAGATAAAACACTTGTCTTATTTAAGGACAACTTGTTGTTATCGATCAAGAGAGACATGACTAGATTATGCTATTTAGCATTTCTTGCCGAAATGAATCTTCACATATGAAGTTTAAGAGCATCCTGTCGAATGCTCGATTTATTACACGTTATATTTTCTTGCATATAGTCGTGTGCAAATAAATGAGGCATCCAGTTGAATGCTCATACTCTTTATTCGAATATGAAATCATTGCACCCAGTCGTGTGCAAGTGAGGGGGAGCATCCAGGTGAATGCTTATTGCACTAATTACTACTTAGTCGAAATCCTCGCACCCTGTCGTGTGCAAGTGAGTGGGAGCATCCAGTCGCATGCTCGTGTACTCTTTTTGTCCTTAGACCAAGGTTTTTTCCCATTGGGTTTTCCTTGGCAAGGTTTTTAGCGAGACACGTTCCCATCATACCTCACTTAAGATTACCGAAATTAGGGGGAGTATCCTGTTGTATACTTCTTACCACTGTGTACTTTTTTGTCATTCGACTAGAGGTTTTTCCCACTGGGTTTACTCTAGCAAGGTTTTGATGAGGCACCTGTTTTGTGGTTGATCCCCTACTACTACCACTGTTGCACTCTTTTTCCTTCGATCAGAGATTTTCCCATTGGATTTGCTCTGCCAAGGTTTTGATGAGGCACACTGTTTTGTGGTTAGTTAATTAAATAGAATTTCGGCCTATATCATTCGGCTACACAGTTTCTCATAGGTACCGGTTTTGTCCCACACTGAGTTTTCCGTCCCTAAAGTTCTTATATGTTTAGCACTACGACGGCATGAAGACGAAGAAAAGATAAACACAAATTCTTTCAGATCATCCTATGATATTAAACCATAGTTTAATATATTGAAAAGTCCAATATATTAGAAAAGTCCAATATATATTATACTCCTCTGACCAATGTAATTTAAGGATATTAAACCATAGTTTAATATATTGAACAATAGGTGTTTCAGTGGTTTACTTAGAATACCATATTTTCTATTTGATGATATAATATATATTGGACTTTTCTAATAAAAAGATAAACACAAATTCTTTCAGGTCATCCTATGATAGTTCATTTGATTACGAAGCCAACCGTTCAAACCTAGCCAATTCGGAGTTCGAGAGATCAAGTTTTGAGTGTTTCAAAAAAGTGAAGAATGGAGAGCATTTAACTAACTTGCATGATCGACCAATCGGTCATGGGCGATAAATACGAGCTTTGTCTCACAAAACTAGGCTACATGACGGGTCGCTATAATAGGGACGTTACTAATCAATTAGTTAAATGCATATTTAACATTAGCTTTTATAAAATCATGGAAGCAAATTATTTTGGTTTGTCCCACTTCATTTGGGATTGGGGTACTTATGTTATAAACATAGAAATATCCAAGAAATAAAAACATACCCCATCCGTACATAAACAAATGTTTCCTACGAACATACGTACAACTTTGACTATCAAATTTTTCATATCAAAATTTCCAAAATGAAAAAATTGAAAATTTCATTGTGTAGTTCTAACCATGAATTACATGTTTAACTTTTGAAAATATTTTTTTCGGCAATTTAGATATGAAAAAATTATCGGTAAAAGTTGCACGTATTTTTGTATTTGACATTTGTTTAGGGACGGATGGTGTATATGCTAAAAACTATTGGGTTGGCTACATATTTTCTATTTTTCCGTTCTCGTTTTGGGATTTCTATTTGTTCATAACTTGTGACATGCACTCATCTTCTCGCCTTAACCGTGCATCTATTACTATAGACAACTTATCTATCGGCGTAGTTACTTGTCTATGTGCCATCTCTATCATCGAGATGGTGTTAAGGCTCATGTTCATGAATCCATAGCCGAGACAATAATTAATGGCTTATACTAAAATAGCTCAAACCAAAACATTGCGCCTAATTGATCAAATAAGCGTGTTTGACTAGAATATATATACTAGTATGTTTGTTTTTTCTCGTTTTATTGCAAAGATTTGTGAGATCTTGTATTTTACAATTGAATATCCATATGTGATCATGTCGAGAGCGGCACAGGCTCAACTCGAGTAAGATTTGGTACTTGTGTAATTGGTTCAGGAAAAAATTTACGGGTAACACTTGACTATATATTTAATATACTTGGTAGTTAAAATAAAAATATTAAATACTAATTTATTTACAATGTGTTGCAATAGTTCAAATGTAAGAGTAATTTGATATTTTAGATAGAAAATCATGAGTTTGAAACTCTTTAGTTACAATTTAATTTTATTTTTATTTTGATTTGTATTTATCGAGTAACAAATAAAATTCAAGACTTAAACATTCCGAGATACCGGACCGCTACTGGTCATGTCCGATCAAGACATTATTTATAAGTGCAATTTTAGACAAATTGTGTCTAAATGAAATTTCCCCAAGAAACAATATGATCAAGCATTTTTTTTAATAATAAAGCTATGAATAACAAGCATGTAAACAAGACCATACACTATTACTTCATCCGTTTCCAATTAATTATACACTACAAAACTACATGTAATTTTGACCGGTCAATAATTTACATTAAAATTGTCGGAATAAAAATTTTGATACATGTTATAATTCGATCAAAATTACACATAATTTCGTAAAAAATAATTAATTGTAAACAAATAGAGTAATAATCATATGATGCCCTCTAAATCTAAACGTTTGCCTTTAAAAAAAAAATTAAGGATAAATTAACAAAACATACTACTTTTCAAACTAAATTAATAAAAAATACCCAAAAAATTTTCATTATCAAAAACATATCAAACAAATTTAATGTTGTTTATTATTTTCTTTCTCTCTTTCCTCAATTCTTCTCTCTTTCACCAATTCTTCTCTGTATCTCTCTCTGATCTTACTCTCTCTCTCCGCCATTCTTCTCTGTATATTTCTTTCATATCCCACTTCATTTCTCTCCTCCTCCATCACGAAAACCCGTCACTGACTACCGAACACCATCTAGATTATATAAACATCCATATACATATAAATACAGATATATACATACGTAATACATAAATATTACACTGGTTGATACCCCGTAATATATGAAAAATATATGAAATTGGTGAGATTGTTTTCTATTTATTGAGATTTGAGACTATTGTAAACCTTGTGGGTTTCAAGTTGAAAGAGGAGAATCCATATGTACAGTATTGATAGAAATTCATATGTAGGGTATGAAGTTTTAAAATTAGGGTATAAAGTTTTGAAATTAGGGTATAAAATTTTAAAATTAGGGTATGAAGTTTTGAAATTAGGATATAAAGTTTTAAAATTAGGATATGAACTATTTTTTAGATATTTGATTGTGATTCAGAACATTTAGGGTATAAAAATTTAAAATTAGGGTACGGCGTTTTATAATTAGCATATGAATATTTTATGAGTTTTTAGTCATTTTTAGAGAGATAGATGTGTGATTAGCACGTGTTAGAAAGAGATGCGATTATCATGTGTTAGAGATAGATGTGCGATTAGAGAGAGAGTTGCGGTTATATAGAGAGATGTTAGATTAGAGAGAGAGTTGCGGTTATATAGAGAGATGTTAGATTAGAGAGAGATGTTAGATTATGGTCGGATTAGAATTAGAGAAATAATAAGTATATATAAGTATAATTTTGATAATTTAAATTAGTAGTGTATGTTTTTATTAATATAATATGAATATAATATGTTTTTGTTAATTGCCCATAAAATTAATGTATACTAGTCACCTATGATTGTTGCATTGAGTATACACTACTCACCTATGGCCGTTGTTTTTCGGTTTTACCGAACACCTTCCTCCAATTGCTATGACTATACGAAATTTCGTACAATTTTGACATAAATAAGTTATATCTAAATTGTCAAAAAAAATTTCCTATAGTTCAAATTAAACACCAAATTTTAAAAATTTATATTTGGAAAAAATATTCTGATTCTGAAAAATAAATAAAAAATGGAACACTGGTACGTCCTCTGCCATATGTTAAAACAGACAAAAGTGTCGTCACATGTCCACACTCGGATCGAGCATAACCTCCATACTACTACTACTACGAGAGTAGTATTAATTTAAATACTACTTTTTCTCTCTCTGTGACACCATCTTCTTCGAAGAGAAATAAATACACATAAATAAACACAGATATTACATATATATATATATATATAGAGAGAGAGAGAGAGAGAGGGTGGGGGGATGCAGACGTTGCAGGAGAAGGCGTCGGAGTGGAGCGGAGTGAAGCAGAGCGATGCCTTCTCCATTGATGAAACCAATCTCTTTCGAAAGCTCGGTCTTCAATCCTTCATCTCTCTCTCCACCAATTTCTATTCCAGGTCTCTCTCTCTCCCTATTTATATATATATATATATATTATTGATAAAACATTAACTTTGGTCGGTTAAGTTATGCTTATCATCACTAATGATTAACATGATTGATAATAATAAATTGGACAATCTTCACTACAATTGTATTTAATATTTTTTATGCTCGGTGTAATTCGTTGGGTATTTGATTTTGACTTATAGTTGGCGTGTACTTCTTTAGTGAGATAAACTCTGAATTTTTTTCTGCTTCGAAGTCAGATGATCTATTGTACTGCTATTTGACTCTATTTATAGGGGTACGTGCTCCATAAGATGTTGACAAGTGTCGCTCTCATCTGTCAACTCATGGGCTTTTTGACTGTTGGACTTGGACTTTTAATTTCAGTGGATAATTATTTTTATATCTATTGAAGTAAAGACCACTATGTCCTTATCCCAACTATATTTGCGTTAGGTATCCAGTAAAAACATATGGGTCGGGTTACTACCGAATATTGCTTAACGGGTATTATTTTCATGTTGTATCAATTATATATATAAACACGGATGTTTGCAGGGGAAGCTAAGTGCAGACCATCGGGGGGTGTGGCGACGACACCCCGTAATTACAAAAAAAATGAAATTTTCAATTTTTAACCATGCATTTCACTTAAATATGTTAAAAAACGATGATTTTGTACCCCTCATTTTTATATTTCACTCAGTTTAATAGTTGATATTAATTTTACCACCCCCCCCCCCCCCCCCCCCCCCCCCCACATAAACCATTCTTGGCTTTGCCTCTGGATGTTTGTGTTTCAATTCTGATCAAACCGTAACTAAGGATTGGGAGGGGCTGGTGTAGGGAAAATGATCATTTGGTACATAATTTGAGTATTAATTATCAAAAACACATGATTAAAATCTCTTTTAAACTTAGGTACATACGCTACATGATGCTACTTCTTTTTACTTTTTGTTTTTAACTTTGATACTCACTGATGCTACATTGATATGTAGCAAATCTGGAATAAAAGTTGAGAATGCGGGTTTTTGGAAATTAAGCAAGTTTTTATGTACTAATCAATGGTTCCCGGGCTGATTTACATGTGAACTTTGCTGTGTTATTATGCACCTCTGCAAGACTTAAATTAGTATATTTTTATTATTAAAATAGAAAAAGATCGGGTTTTATTTTATTTTAGGGGTGCTTAGCCTGCTCCTAGTTATGCTCTTGGTTTTGTATGCTGGTATTAGATTATTACTTATGTGATGTAATCAAGTCTCACATATACTACCAAATTAAAAAGAAATGGAACTGTATTGCTTGAGTCAATAATAGTAATACCTAGACAATTGAATCTTACTTGTTGAATGTAATACCATAATAATAGACTGCATCTTTTTGCTTAACAACTGAAACAATTTTAGCTGAGATAGTCACGACCGAGTTAACATTTCATTGCATGAGTAATGATAGACAACAAATAAAATTGCAGACGTATACACAAGTATGTAATCATGAGGATTTGTTTGAGGACATTTGGTCTATGAAAAGATTGGCTTGGATGTTTTAGTGTCATTGGGTTTTGTGTTTTTATATAGTCTCAGATATACTACCTAACATAGGACTTTCGAATGTTGGAGAGAGGTCGTTCTTCTTTTTTAACCTCGTGATAGATTTGCTATTTGTAATTGTCGGGGGTTGTATTGAGTTTTGTTTTATCTGACCTTTCTAAAAGCCTAAATTTTGAAAGCAAAGGGTTTGAGATAAAGTTCTGTGTTGATTTTTAAACCTAGTGCTATGTTAGGACTAATATTTGGTATTAAAAATTATAAGATAAACGAATATAGTTTCTATATGTATAGTAACTTAATCGTAAAGGTTGAATCTTCCGAGATCCCACTTTTTATTTGCTTTTTCCCATTTTTTAATTTTGCTGGGCAATTAAAGAAATACTAGTCTCATCACGTCTTTGCTTGAAAGGTGTCATTTTGCTGTTTTCTGTTCCCTTTCATTTCTTCACTTTCAGTTAAATGTACTCCATTTAATCCTCTGTGTGGTATAAAGAAGTGTGGAAAATATTTTTTGTAAGCCTAAATATGTTTAGTAGTGAATAGTGATAAACTGTTAGTGTTCTTTCTGTTCAAGTGGTTTAGATCTTATTTCTTCAGAGCCAGTGTTTCCCACCATCCTCCGAGGCCCCATCTTAAAAAAGAAGAAGAAGATTTGTGTTAACTTTGGCTATCGAGTGTATCTTGAATAAACACCCTCAGATGAATACAACTCTTTCAACGTTTTTGTATTCTTTAGAAAGAAATTTCAGATTCTGGATTAGATTCTGAGTCAAAACTATCAGATTGATTTTTTTTGGTACGAAAAACTATCAAATAAATAACGTGCAAGCTTAGTTGATTTGTTATTTTCCCCTTAAACTAGACTGATTGCAAGTCATGCATCACATTTGTACTTGTAATCACAAACCAGTGTTCTAAAAGGCCCTCCCAGGCTCAAGGCTCTTGTGAACCGCCTGGATTTATGCTACGCTTAGGAATTTAGGCGGAATTTTGGTCAACGGCGGTCAAATACGTAAGCATGCGTAATTATGCTTAATTAGGCTCATTTTGGCAGCTTAGGTGTAATTAGGCGGCTATGGTGTATTTGGACGTCAAAGGCGGTCAAAGATTTTTGTAATAGAGTTTTATTTTAAAAGGGTAAAAAGTTAAATCAAAATTTGAATTTTTTTATGTGCTTTTTTTTTTTCCTGATATTTAAAAAACTATTGTACTAATGGTTTACAAACAGTTTTTCTGGTATTTTTTTTTGAAAAAAGAAAAAGCTTTAAGCCTAGGCGCAATTAGGCTTTAAGGAGGCCTTGCGCCTTTTATAACAGTATCACAAACACATACACAAACAAAAATAAAAGTTTGGTATTACTTTCAGTCTTCATATAAACAAAGCTAATTATATACCAATTTTGTCCTTATTAGATTCTCTTATTGAATTCTGATATACTGCAAGAATCACAGAGGAAAAGATCACCTAAAAACTAGGAATATCTCCTAGCTTTATGTTAAAGACCAGGTAAATATAATTAGGACTCACAGTAAACCTGGGAGGAAAAAGGTTCTGCACAGAGTTTTAGTGTGTGCGTTCTCTTGCTTGTTTGTTAAAGATAAAGGGTAATGTTTGGTACTTGTGAGTAGCTGCGGGGAAAGAAAAAAAAGGAATTATTTAAGTTACAGTTTGTCAATGAGGACACACCAGAAGCTTTAAAGCTAGGGGTGTGTTAAGTTTATAAAAAGATTATGTTGGAAATGACAAATTCTGCACCTGATTAATGCAAAAGCATTCGACTAACCATCATACAACTCATTTATGATGCGGGGTCAACCTCTTTATGTGTGCTTAACTTTTTCTTCTTTAGAAGTTATTTACATCCTCTCATACTCCCATTTACCAATGTTTATAATTTGACTGACCCTCTAATATTAGGGTTTATGACGACGAAGAAGAGTGGTTTCGTTCAATTTTTGCAAGTTCAAAGAAAGAAGATGCGATACTGAATCAATACGAGTTCTTTGTTCAGAGAATGGGAGGCCCTCCACTCTATTCCCAGAGAAAAGGTAACTAACTTTTTCGATAACAAGTACTTTGACTAGATGTATATTTTACTTTTATCGTTAAATCAAATCGTATGTCTTTTCACGAGGAACAAGACGTGAAGATGATTATTGAGCTTACAGAGTGGTGTGTATAATGTGTGTACAAATGTACAAACTCGTTTTTTATGCATGATCTTTTCTTTTGGGATGTAAAGTCAATATGTCAATGAATCGTGGCAAACTTCATCATGAAATCAATTTCTTGCAAATAGCATATGCACTGGTTAAAAAGGTAGGACATAGTTAATTAAATAAAAAAGGAGCTTATTGTATCAGCATCGTTAGGCTTACTAATCTAATGTGATGTTTTAATATGCTAATACTTCCACTAGGCATAACAAATTGTAGTTAATCAAGCATTATTTGATATATCCTTGTTCTTGCAAAACCATCCTTTGTGATGTTAGTTATGTTAAAACCATTGTTTTAAAAACGTGCTTAGTAGTAAAAAAGATTGATTCAAAGCTTAAAAATAGCTTAAAAGCTTACTTTTACGCATCTGGCATAGCTCTTGCAAAAACACTTTAGCTAAGATTTCGCTTTCAAAACACTGGTTAAAACATCCTGACGGTGCTGATGCTAGTTTATAGTGTATAATTGTTTGACTGTAGTAAGTCTGGGCCTTTTGATTTGTTTATTATTTGGTTACATGTAAAACATTGTTGGGTGATCAGAACCTTTTGTAGCTGAAGACCACTAAGAAGTACACTCTTACCTTCTATTTCACTGAACACTATTCTTGAGAGGTAAAAGAGAAAAAGATAAAGAGAGAGAACCACAAACTGAGGGAGGGTACTTCCTATGTTCTAGGAAAACTAGAAACCTTGATTTCCTGTATTCATCATCATGATATGTTGATTATGTTGTGTAGATTTCGGGTGAACACCATTATTCAACAAATAGCATGGTTAATTGGTTATACATACTTAGTAACAAAATCTTGGGTAGTTGACGCTGTATATTACACCCATGTATCACTGCCTATTGTTTCCTTTAGTAGCAGCTTCACACTTTTTGTTATAATAAATATTCAGAACGATGCAGATTAATTGATTTATTTTTGAATTTTCAGGCCATCCGGCTCTAATTGGACGCCATCGCCCATTTCCTGTCACTCATCAAGCGGCAGAGAGGTGGTTACATCACATGCAACTAGCACTTGATGACATAACAAGCATCGACAACGACTCAAAAACTAAGATGATGAATTTTTTCAGGTCATTCCATTCCATTATACAATTCGCTGTCCCTACTAAAATTTTCTAATCTTCAAATTATGACTTGGAATTTATTGCTTTTATTTAATTGGTGCTTCAGGCATACTGCCTTCTTCCTTGTTGCTGGAGACGAATTGAAAAATCCGAATAAATCCCCTCCTTGTAAGCAGGGTGCTGGTAAACAAGCTGCCATTTAGCTCCATGAAAGATTTTTCAGAAGTCATGCCAAATAACAAGATGAGGCTATATATTCCCTGTTGAACCATAGTGGTAAACAAGATCATTTGTTATCTCAAACCTGATTTAGGAATTAGGTAATTCAATAAAATTCACATGTTCACAATATGATAACTTGGCTTTTGCTGAAATGGCTAAGGTATACGATTGGTGTTCAGTGACAATACTATACTTGCCTCAATGAACTGATATGCAAAACTTGTATTGGCTTTTGGTCATTTAATTTGGAACTGATGTTGTTTCCAGGTACAAATGTCTCTCATTTAGCTTGTGTCAAGATCATTAATTTACCGTTTTACTTGGTTGTGACATTCCATTTCCTGATTTCGGTCTAATGGAAAACATGGAGAGAATAAAAGTCAAACATGGTGGGTAAATTCTATTTCTGAGTCCAAAGATGTGGTGTCAGATTTTGATTTTTGATTATCAATTCTGAATATCAATGTGAGAGTTGTTTAATCAAACCTGCTATTAAGTTCAATTCTCGCTGGTTTGAGTACATAATAATACAGTTAGAATCCAGGCAACTCTGTTCAAAAGATATTGTGTTCCAGACGAATTACAAAAAATGGGTAATTTTTTAATTCACTTTTAATGCTTTTATAAGCAGAGTGTGGGGCTTTAAGTAACAAGCATACTACTTTGTAAAACCAAAAAGATACTATTTCATATGCCAACAAATTTCTTCTTTCTGTAGAGAAAGTAAGGCAGGGAATGATTTTGTATACAAAGTTTAGCGAGTGCTATGATGATTTGAATATAAGGAACATGTTAGTAGACTCATTACTTTCCTGCATTTTCCTTTTTCGTTGGCAGGTTATACTTTTTAATTTCATATTTGTGCATGCATCTCTGGCAATTCACTTTTTAGAGTTGCTTCTGAAGCATTGTTTGACGACATCTTTTCAAGGAAACAAGGTTGTTTAGACACCATCTGTCTCAAAACTATTGTTACTTACAAAACTGTGTATCTTTGAATTATAAAATTATTGGATCTAGGTTTGCCATATGAAATATTTTAGACGATAATCTCATAGTTATACCATAAAACTACTCCATTTAGTTAACTTTGGATTTTTTAGTGTGTTTAATTTGACTATGCAAAGATTATAAAGTTACAAATCAATGCTGCACGCAATTTTATAGGGAACAATGGTCTTGGGATGGAGGGTGTAAAAAAAATTCAAGGAACTTAGCTTTCAGAGTGACAAATAGATGCAGTATAATTTGTAAATCCAAAAGAATGAACCTTAAATAGTGTGAAGCCTTAAGTTTCTTATTCAACTTTCCAGACCGTGTAGGTATTGTTGCATTTTCAACAAAACTGAAACTTGTGACTTTAACGAAATACCTTGAGAATATGGTGTTTGTGAATTCAAACTCTCACTATATACCCCGATGCATTGATCTGCATACTTCAACGATTTTTTAGATTAAAATGCAGTCATCTGAATATTGATGTATTAAGAATAGAATATTTGAATATGCTTCTTTTTTTGGGTCAAACATCTAGACATGTGTGTCACTGAATTTTAATAGATTAGGGCACCACCGTCAGGTTTGCTCTTGCGATGCAAATCGTAGATCGAACAACTTCTTACATTACTTATAGCTCAAACTCGTTCTCAATTCACATAATATGGAGAGATAAAAGCAGATAAATACAAATAAGCTTATTTTATAAAAAAAAATCGTTGAGTTGGTGGCTCTATCCTAATCATGAAGATGAATGTAACTAATTGTGCAATTGACTTTAAAATAAAAAATAAAAAATGTGCAACTGTGCAAACACAAATAGGGCCAAATTTGCTCCCAATACACTACGTAGTCATCTTATATAAAATTACGACGTACAAGTCCTAAAAATAAATAAATAATTCAAGATGCAAAATTCCGATCTAGCGAGTAAAAAGGTTTACAAGTCAACCCGCACCTGTTTGACCTGTGCTCCCCAACGAAACCCGTCTCCAACACTCGCTGTATCTCGAAGACAAACCTTGACCCCAAGGTTCAAGTCTGGGAAAGTAGTTTGCAACGAAGCATGCCTCCAAAAAAAACCCGGGTATACGGAGACAGAATAAGGTGTTTGATATGGACTTGCATGCAAGTTAGGGAGCTGCATTTTCGCATGGTGTTTACTAACCACAAAAGTCTCTCTTTAACAAACGCGACAAGACTTTTTCTTCTTTTTGCCTTTTTGGTATTATAAAACATAATTTGGTAGACTATTCCGTCTCTTGTATCATTTCATGTTCATATGGAAGGACCAAATCCAGTCTCGTACTGGTTGCCAAAAGATGTCATCAATCTTTATAAATGTCTATTTTTGTAACTTTATACCAAAAAAATGAAATTGTGTAGCGTACCAATGCCGGTATTCGCAAAGAATACCACTGCTCCTCCAATTTATTTTGAAAATTATATATACTACCACAAATTAAAAACTTTTCTGTTTTCACCCTCTCCCCCAAATTAATCCAATATGAGTTATCTCACTATATCTTCATAACGTACCCATTTTTTTTCCCTTATATAATCTACGTCTCCCCCGCCTTCTTCATGCCTTTTTGTACAAGTTACTCTTAAAATTTCACATCTAGATCGGAGGACCAGCACGACCAGCGGGGGACTTTGTGCGGGATATGGAATACAACTAGCTTTTTTTGGAAATTGCATGCATACGAAACTTGTCAAATGTCGATTAATATTGCCCAACGTAAAATTTATGCGCATAAGAGTTATTTATAGATAGACTGTACAGCAAGTAAAATTCTAATTAGCTGTAGTGATTCATTTTAGTTATCTAAATTATCAACAACAACAACGAAAACTAGTTATCTATATTCCTTCTTTAGATTAAAGAAGGAAAGATAGCTCTAAAATGAAATTCGAAAATCATACAGTATGTTTACCCCAAGTGTTATGCTAAATTATGAAAGTTTTGATTTTAAAATACAGTAACAGCTGTTACAACTTGAAATTAACTTTTATACTTATAAAGTAGGCTGAGCTCTAATCCAAATCGAAAATTACAAATAATGATAAAACGATTCCGAACCACGGGTTTTGGGTTATTTATAATCGCAATACCATGCTCTTTTGGATTCTTGAAAAATAACCCTTTGCTGCCGAAAATGTACCACAACATTTTACAAATATACAGGTTCAAAATATAATTCTTCAACAACCCAACTTATTGTATAACCAATTATACATTCGCACTTATCATGGGAACGTAAGTTACATAAACATACCGCACAAATCGATAACCTTGCCAGAAGTTATTTCTTCACGAAATCCACCACTATATTTCTAGAAGAAAATCTCCTAGAAGGGTCGGCGAAACGGGCTGAAAATGACCTATAGAAATGATCAGGCTCGGCCCATTTCGGCCCCTCATCAAAGTTCTTCATATAATTGTCAGGATCATATGAAACTTTTATGTCCGAAACAACCGGTGAACCAGAATGACCCTTCTTGGTTCTCTCACGTCCCTTTATTTTTCGCCATAGTTTTTGGAAAAGATGGTTTTCCGGGTCAGTCTTTGCGTAATCCTGGCCCAGTCGGAGACTTTTGCTCTTTTTCTTGTGCCAAACTGCAATACCCATGTATGAAATGTGAGCTTTTGTTTCAGAAATATCAAATATATTGTGTGTGTATATATATATATATATATATATAGGGATAGAGAGGGCAAGAGAGCGAGAATGAGTCGTTGTTAAAATATTTTGTAGGCCATGTGAAAAAAGATTAGGAAGGATAATTTATTAGTTTGGACTAAATAACAGGCTTGTACTAAAATTCTGGTAATAGAGATAGGTTTTGGTTGTTCAATAGATTCTAGTCTATCTATATGCCTAGTTTCAGGAGGTTAGTTACAAGAATTTCACTTTTATATATGCCTAATAGTCAAAACGAAACTTTAATACAATTAGACTAATTAAACGGAACTAGTTTTACAGAACCTTCAACGGATGGTAATGTGTGAGCTATGGTTACCAGGAGTCTCGTTTTACTTTAAAGAAAGTTTGTTTTGCCATTCTCCGCTTCATTTCGTTTATAATTGCCTATTATATCACGTATATTTTATTTTATTTTTGGTGTAATATCACGTATATTTTATAATTTTATAACTTTCTACACGTTTTGCGTTTCCGTTTCCCGTTGCGTTTCCTCGTTATGTTTCCATCAACTACGATATGCTCATTACAAACATACTTGTACATCCAAAATTATTTAAGCTATACGAAACCACGTGTAAATTTCACGACAAGAAACTCGTATTTCAATTATATGTGGTATTCAAAATCGATCAATTTCCAGACGGAACAAATTCAAACTTCTCCTAGAATAGTTTAGTTTTCGGTGTGAAATGGAAAGATTGCACATCTTTTGGTCCATGAAGCAACTTTATTTTTTAGACTAGGAGAGGGTTCGTCACAAATATATTGAGAAATAGAACCAGAACCTCAAGCCTGGAATCTACCAACTCTGAACATGCACTTTCTTTGCTTAGACAAATAGTATTCAACAAAGACATAATTCAAATGTAAAAGTAAATAATTAAAATTTGAAATTTTTATTTTGATAATTTAGATGTGAGTTTTTGGCGGTTAATTAAGATTACACATCGTTACGTATGAACCAAAATATTTTGGAACGGAGAGAGTACATAAAAACTAGGTTAATATCAACCTTTAACATTATGAGATAAAATACCCGGGATCTAAGCTGGTTAAACTCAATATACACTGCTAACTGAATTCTATCGCTGCAATGAAAAAATATGTATATGGTTCATAACGAATATTTACGATGAATAGCAGTGTCGGTCCTAGGTCTATGAGTGACTCAACGGAACTTATTTTTTTGCACCTTATTATTTTTTCCGTCTTGCAAAAAAAAAAAAACTAATTTTTTTAAAGAAGAAAAATTGAAACTTAATGCAAAGCAAAATAATCATCGAAAATAGCATCTTATTTGGTTTTTATAAAACAAAAACTTCAATATCCGTATTTTTTCTTATTCTAATGGTTGCATAACTCAATATTAATTGTACTTATATAAATAAAACGAATATTTTATAACAAGGAGTGTAGTTCATGTGATAGAGGTATGCACTTAAAAAATCTATATTCTTCAATATATAGATGTACCTTTTTAAATGATAAGTCTTAACAATTATGCATTTTTTTCAATGGATATATGCACATGGATGTGACTATAACCAAATGTATGAGATTGTCAAAATAATTAATAAAAACACAAAATATTTTTTAAAATATAAATACGGAGAAACCGGTTTTTTTTACCTTTTTTTACCATATTTTCTTCATTTTTTAACCCTATTTTCTTAATTAAAATGTATTTGACCTCTAATTATTATTATTTTGCTCAATTTTGACAATTACAAAAAAAAATTCAAACTCGCAAAAAAATCTACAGCAGTAATGTCACGTGCAGTCACATCTCGAAAGTTTCAGCGTTTCAAAATTGATAAAAAAATAAATAAAATAAAAACCAAAATGATACAAAAAGGTAAAATTAAAAATTAAGAGTAAAAAGATTAAGAAATGAACGTAAAAAAATATAAAAGCTGAAAAAACCAAAGTTATATTAAATACTAGATATATATGAACAATCAAATATCTATTACACAATTTCATTGTACTCACTTCACTTAATTAAAATACAAACCAACAAAAATTCTTTTATAAATTTTGTTTGCACTCACCACTATCTGTTATTGTAATTATTATTATTTTTTACAATTTTTTCAAGATGTGTTACGTGTCAAAATGGTAGTTTGGTGTAAAGTGTTTTTTATTATCAATGGACTATATGTTAGTTTTTAAGTATTAGTTATATATTATCATCACAAACAAAATCATATTATCTTATTGCACTAACAATATATATTTTTGAGAGTGATTACCAAAAAAAAATTAAGCGGTTGCCAGAATACCTTATATATAATTTATTTTTAAAAACCCTAATAAAAAAAATTATTTTTTGAAATTGTTGTGTTGTCGTGGCAACCCCAGTCACATATATGTTCCGTCTATGGATATGCATTTACATAAAGTAGCATGAATTTTCACGAGATATGCATTTCCCGAATATGTAAGTACTTTGTCGAAGCTCTTAACAACGTTATCAAAGGTTCATTAGACATCGGCAAGTGAGAAACCACCAATGAACAAGTGGTGGGGGTGATCTTCGGTGTGGGTAGGAGATAGCTTGGGTAGTTTGTGGTGGATTTGAGACTAGACAAAAATGTACTTCTTAAAAATAAAATATTTAATTAACAAAACATATTACTTTTAAAACTAAATTAATAAAAACATACCAAAAAAATTTATAATTAACAAAAACATACCAAAAACTTTATACCCTAATTTGTATATTTTATACACTTATTTCAAAAGTTTATACCCTAATTTTTATATTTTCATAATTTTATTCCAAAAGTCCATACACTTATATTAAAAGTTCATACCATAATTCGTAAAGTTCATATCCCAATTTACAGAATTCATATACTTATTTACATAATTTATATCCATAAATTTTAACTTTATACACTTAATTCATGGAGTTCATACACTAATTTTCAAGTTTATACACTACTTAACAAATTCAACACATATCCGTCCTTCGATCTTGAACTTTCATGTCGCCGTTGTGAGCCACTTATTCGACGACCGCATCTCCGTCGGAATCAATTTTGAGTTTTTAACCTTACTCTACACTCTCGTCGCCCCCTCCGACGAATGTCTGCGTCTCAATTTTCACCAAAAAAAGAGATCGGAGAAAAAGAGGGGAAGAGAAAGATCAAAAAAAAGAAGAACGATAAAAGAGATATCAGAAAGAGAGAGCAATGAGGAGAGAGAGATCAAAGAAAGGAAGAAGAAGAAGGAGAAAGAGTGGAGAGAGAGTGAGAGGAGGAGAGAGACAATAAAGAGAATGAGAGGAGAGGAGAGGAGAGCATAGAGTAAACAGATATGAGTAATTAATAAGATTTTTTGTTTTTTTATTAATTATTAATTGAATTTATGTTTTTGATAATTTAACTTTTGATGATATGTTTTTGATAATTTAATTTTATGTTAATTCTTTTTTTTTTTTTTGTAAAAACGCTCCAAATCAATATTTGGTTAATGTAAATATTCACGGTTTCACAACGGAAACACAAATATGCGTCTTATTTTTTTTTCCGAGATTTATAATAGTATGTTTTGAATTTTTAAATTTTACCGTAATTTTCAAAACATGTCATTATACATCATGGAAAAAAAAACAAGACGAATATTTGTGTTTCCGTCGTGAAACTGTGAAAATTTGCATTAATCAAATTTGGATTTGGAGCGTTTTTTAAAAAAAAAAAAAAATCAAATTGATGTACATATAACTTTCCTCAATAAATATAGTTTCAACATTCAAACTTTTAAAAAAAATTCCTTTATAATACGAATCAATCAATGTAGTTGGATAGTGGACTTTTTTCTTTGAAGCTTTTGCATTCTTGTTTTTTTCCGCTTGCGGGCCTGCGGCATCTTTCAGAGAAGCTTACAGAAAAAAGATATGTTCAGTGAATAAATACTTTTGATTTAATAAGTTTTTTTAAGTATTTTAGTATATAATTAAAATAAATTACTAATGAGTCCAAATCTTTTATCCTATTCTCTACCGTTTTTCGTGTCCACTTGCTTATTTTATCCACACAAAAATTCTACAATTACTATAAAACATGTATCAATACATTTCAAGAATTATTTTTAAAAGAAAATCCACACGCAATTTATTTTGAAATAAATGTATAAATTAGTGTAAATTAAACATTAAATCTTAGAAAAGTTATATAAAACAATATTATGTTCAAATGTTTTAAAATTTGAATACAATATAATATAAAAGCTTATAAATTTGTGGGATAAGTTATGAAAATTTAAAATTTAAGTGAAAATAGGTAAGAAATAAAATATTTGGAATGCTTGCTATTAATATACATTGGCACATGTTCATGGTCAATTATGGTAACGGATATGATTAATAAGTACTTTCCATTCAAAATTTATTTCCAAAATTACCATCAAAATGTTGGAAGCAGAGTACCTGATTCTGAGTCAGGGTTACTCTACTTCCACAGCCATTGGATCTGTTTAAATCTGCTACAGTTAATTTTTTTTAAACAGATCCAATGGCTGTGGAAGTAGAATAACTCTGACTCAGAGTCAGGTATTCTGCTTCCCAAAACGTTTCCTTTGAAGTTAAAAAGAGACTTGGATGAAAACGAGTATCCGCAAACCTAATAACGGACTTAAAAGGCCAAAACAATCTAGGATACGCAACTAAGGTTGTCAGGACCGAAGCCCATGAAGTCCAAGGCCGAGTCCCCGGAATAATATGAATTAAGAATACCTAACCGGTTAAAAAAAATACTAGTTTATTGTCAAGGGTGATTTTGGCGTTTCCAGACTCTTTTGTATATGATGTTTATTTTTGTTGTAAAGTTTTTATACATATAATTAAGCTTTGTTTTAATGTTCATTGGATGTTTAGGTCATGTTATTTGTTATTTATAAACTATTGTTAACCGATATCATCTAAAAAAATTATCCATAAAAACTTTCTTGTTCAAAAGAAATTAAAAGTTTATCCATCAAAACAATTATGTCACGTTAATTTACATATCTAGTTAGTTTAAATTCTACAGTTTCTAGTTTAATAACATGTCCTAGTATTTGTTTTCAGCATTTACTAATCATGCATCTGTATTCTAAAATATTGCGTGCATGATGAAGTCAAATTATTACCAATACAATCTTAAAAAATATTTGGAAATAATCCTAATTTTCTTTCATGATATATCATAGATTCATAGTATTGGTTTTGGTTTTGGGTTGTACAGAGAAAAAAAGGAACTTACTGAATAGACTTTGATTTAACAGTTAATGGGAAAAAATTGGTTTAGTTACCTCAACTATCATACATTAACAAAATGGAGACCAATCTACTAACATTAACAATTTAGCCACTGAACTATATATTTTTTCTAAACTGGTGACTTCCATCAATTTAATTGAACGGAAGTTAAATTTAAATTACATTTCAGTCCCAAATTTTATAAAACATATGAATTTAACCCGAAAATTTATAATTTTACATTTTTAACCCGAAAAAATATATATATTTTTTAAAAAAATTAACTTAAAAAAAACAAAAGAAGTTACTTTTTTTTTTAAAAGGAACTTTTTTTAAAAATATTAACTTTTTATAAAAAATATTTTTATAAAAAAAGTTAAATATTTTTAAAAAAAGTTCCTTTTTAAAAAAAGGCAACTTCTTTTGTTTTTTTTAAAGTTATTTTTTTCAAAAAAGTCATTTTTGTTAAAAATCGATTTTTTCAAAAATAAGTTAATTTTTAAAAATATATATATTTTTCCGGGTTAAAAATTACAAATTTTTCGGGTTAAATTCTTATGTTTTATAAAATTTGAGACTGAAATGTAATTTAAAATTAATTTCCGTCCAATTAAATTGACGGAGGTCCCAATTTAGGAAAAAATATATAGTTTGGTGACTCAATTATTAATGTTAGTACTTTGGTTCCCATTTTGTTAATATATGATAGTTGGGGTTATTAAACCAATTTTTTCCCAATAGTTAATTGAATTAAAACAAAGATAAATTAACAAAACATACTACTTTTGAAACTAAATTACAAAAAACATACCTTTACAACTTTAACTATCAAAAACATACCTACTGCTGAAATTAGGGTATGAAGTTTTGAAATTAGAGAATAAAGTTTTAAAATTAGGGTACGAAATTTTAAAATTAGGGTATAAACTCTTTTTTAGATTTTTGATTGTGATTCAGAACATTTAGGGTATGACATTTTAAAATTAGGGTATGACATTTTATAATTAGCATATGAATATTTTGTGAGTTTTTTAGTGAGAGATGTGAGATTAGAATGTGTTAGAAAGAGTTGCGATTATCGTGTGTTAGAGAGAGGTGCGATGAGAGAGAGAGAGTTGCGGTTAGAGAGATATGTTAGATTATGGTTTGATTAGAATTAGAAAAATAATAAGTATATATATGTATGTTTTTGATAATTTAACTTTTGAGGATATGTTTTTGGTAATATAATAGAGATATAATATGTTTTTGTTAATTGTCCATGTAACAATTACCTTCTGTTAGGAATAACTAACTAGGAAGTAACCTTAAATTTCAACTATTCATATTCGTGAATAATTATTCAATGCATTTCAAAACTATGATATCACATCACATCACATCATATCATATCATATCATACTATATATTAATCATTTACATTTATTCAATTCAAAATATAAAAAATACATAAAAATCATGATCTTTTCAGAAAAATTATAATGTTATACCAAACAAAATCGTTTTACGTGTATTTTGTATAACAAAAACGTTATATTACTCATAATTTTTAATTTAATATATTCATTCAATCAACATACTTTTAAAAAATTTATTTACCCGGATTATATATATATAGAACGTATCACATACGCAATCTGTGGTTTACTAAGTAAACTAATCACATCAAGCATAAAAGTTCCGTCAGTTCAAGATATCTTAGTGTGTGTTAGTATTATTTTTCTAATGTTCCAGACATTAAGTCCTAGTAATTCATTTTTTTTCCAACTTTCGTTTGTTTAAAAAATGAGATCTGCCCATTTTTTTGACGATCTTAGCGAGACTCATGTTGGTATGACCGTATGAGTACAATTGAGTCACATGTCTGTCCATTCTTATATATATATCTCTTTTTTTTTTCCAGAAAATTTCGTGTTCCCATTTTCAAGACAGTGGACACAATTGTCTGTTTTATTATTGTTGGTGTTGCTTCTCTGCCTATGCTTGCCAAGATTAATGTGTATTACATTTTGCTTTCAATTTTCAGTTAAAAGCTAATCTAATCCTAATCCTTTTGTTTCAATTAGGCCCTAGTCAACATGCTTTTGCTCTTATGTGTTGCTTTGAGTGGTATACATCTAGCTTAGCAGAAATGTTCGACGTGACCAAATATGGTGCCGCGGGAGATGGAAAAACGGATGATTCTCAGGTTATTATCACATTGTTTAATTTGTGTATTGTGACTTATATTTGAAACAAACAGGTCATAACATTATTCTTGTAAACTTTTGAGATCGAGGAGAAAGGAATACAAAGTATTTCCATGTATACATGCTCACTTAGTTATGAAAAATATTCTATACTACTATAATTGTTACTAATCCCATTATCATACTCTGATTATCATGCTCACTTAGTCTGATATATCTATTCATTTATATCCTTCATCTTATCTGAATTAACTTAAATAATCTGTTTTGTAGTTCAAAACAGATTTGCAAACTCAGAGAGCCACTAATCAAATTTGGAATTCTCGCCATAAAAATATTTAAAGCCACATTTTTTTTAGAAATTAAATTGTAAACGTAAAAAGACGTGGTCATGTTTCAAAAACATTATAGTCAATCAAATAAAATTGAAATTCCCAAACAAATTAATCCTACGATACATCACCAGACCAAAAAACGGCACTTTGTACTTAACTGAGTTTTCTGTTTTTAATATCCTCTATTAGACTTTTTTTTTAATCAATTTATTTAATACCGTATATTATCAGTATTTTTTCCAAATTTGTATCTTGTACTCTACAATTCACAAAATTAATTACCATGCCGTCAATCAAACTTGAAAATGTGCATATATGTAAAGGATACTAATATTGAAAAAAAAAAAACAATCAGAAGACACAAATATAAAGTAGAAATTGATTTGTTTTCCCAAATAACTAGTACTACATAGCTAATGTTGCATCTATTCTAAACTTGTATAGTTTGATTTTAATTTCATGTACTTAATAAAAATAGGCATATTTTTCTAATGATAGGCTTTCCTAAAAGCATGGGAAGCTACTTGTAAAGCCTCTGGAGGTAGACCAATCCTAAACGTACCAAGCAGTAAGACGTTCTTTCTAAATCCGTTGGTGTTTGCAGGCCCTTAATTGCCAATCATCGGCTATTCAAATACAGGTATCGGTACCCCAGTATCTTAAATTTCTATTGAGTAAAAGAAATTATTGATGATACTGTATGCTAATTACTTAAAGGATAAATTAACAAAACATACTAATTTTTAAATTAAATTACAAAAAATATACCCTTACAATTTTTCATTATAAAAAACATACCAAACATATTTAAATTTAATACTGTTTATTCTTTTATTTATCTCTCTCATCTTACTCTTTCTCTCCTTCATTCTTATTTCTCACCAATTTTTCTCTTTATCTCTCTCTGATCTAACTCTCTCTCTCCTCCATTATTCTATGTATATTTCTTTAATATCTCACTCTATCTCTCTCCCTTCCTCCACCACGAAAATCTATCACTAACTACCGAACACCATTTAAATTATATAGATATTCATATTTATATAAATACAGATATATACATACATAATATACAAATATTACACTATTTGATACCCTGTAATATATAAAAAAATATATGAAATTGGTGAGATTGTTTTCTATTTATTGAGTTTTGAGACTATTGTAAACATTGTGAGTTTTAAGTTGAAAGAGAAGAATCCATATGTACAATATTTGAGAGAAATTCATATGTAGGGTATGAAGTTTTGAAATTATGGTATGAAGTTTTAAAATTAGGTTATGAAATTTTGAAATTAGGATATGAAGTTTTAAAATTAGGATATGAAGTTTTAAAATTAGGATATGACGTTTTTGAAATTAGGGTATGAAGTTTTGAAATTAGGGTATGAAGTTTTGAAATTAGGGTATGACGTTTTATAATTAGCATATGCATATTTTGTGAGTTTTTAATAATTTTTAGAGAGAGATGGGTGATTAGAACGTGTTAGAAAGGGGTGCGATTATCATGTGTTAGAGAAATATGTGCGATTAGAGAGAGATATGTTAGGTTAGAGAGATGTTAGATTAGTGAGATGTTAAGTGAGAGAGATATACGTTAAGTTAGAGAGATAGATTAGATTAATAAATAATAAGTATATATATGTATGTTTTTGGTAATTTAAATTATTAGGGTATGTTTTTTGTAATATAATATGGGTAATGTATGTTTTTGTTAATTACCCCTTACTTAAAATGACAAAAATTTCTTTTTGTTTAAATAATAATATAAAAAAAACTTGGCATTCTAATTAACTTATTTATCATACAATATCACTTGACATGCTGCTTAAAGCTAATTTCTAAATTTAGTTTTTCGCACAAGGTAGGTAGTCGATGGTAGAAAAATACACATTAGCTTTTTGTTACAGCTGTGACACTTTATATTTATGAGACTTTTACTAAAGAAAAAACAATTTGTCCTTGGATTAATGCGGATTTCACTTAGAATAACTAATAAATCACTATATTGTGTTTGTTCATGTATGATTTATGAAACAAGTCTCTGTATATTATTTCCCATACAATACGTAAGTTGCTACATATGGTATTTTCTTCAATTATGTGTTTTCTTGAACTACTTCGAAAAGAGAAGCAATATTTTTCATTTCATTAAATCCAAATATTCAATTGAGACATTATATTTGGTGCAGATTGATGGGGATGTGGTAGCACCAAATGGTAAAGATGCATGGAAAAACTGTGAAGCTAATAGTTGGATAAGTTTCAAAGGTGCATTTGGTCTGAACATCCAAGGCCAAGGAACCTTCGATGCTAAAGGCTCCGTCTGGTGGGGCGAAAAAGCCCAGAATCCCGTATGTTTTTTGCACTTACCGCTAGCATTTCATAAATATAGAAATAATTATTCACAATATTAAATTATTTGGTTGAAACCGAACGAACAAACTTGATTAGGTTTAAGAAAACCTCATGGACACTCCAATGTTTTTGTTTTAATTGTGAAAAGCATTTTTATGCCATTTAAAATTATTCGCCATCAAAACACAGTAGGAGTTATTACATTACGTAACCCACTGTGATTACTTTACCACAATACGTGACCTATTTTTTTTTTAAAACACTTGCATGCGATTTTTATTTTTGATATGATTAAACAAGCAGCTACGGTAAATTAGCAGTCCCAGGAATTGAAGGTTTATTCCTAGAAGGGTTATGAGACACTATATTTTTATCCAACTTAATTACAGTGACTGACACCATTAAGAGTAAACTTAACTTCTTTTTTTTAACATGGGAGTAAACAAAAAATGCCTCTTACAACTATATTATTTTAGATCAATGGGTCTGTTCATCTATAAAATGTTATTTTTCTACTTTCTGCACAACGCTGATAAATATTATTTTTTTCTTTGTTTGATGTTTGAATTTCAGCCTGAAGGTGTATGCAATAAGCCAACTGTAAGTTAATTTCTTCTTTCAGGTTTCCGTCCTGCATCAATTTGCAATCAATTGCTAGTAGCTAATTTTATACTAAAAAAGTTTATTTTTTCATGCAATGCAGACATTTCGTGTTACAGATAGCAATTCAATTCGTTTGACGGGGTTGAGATTCCTTAACAGTGGAGGAAGTCACATTAATATATATAATTGCAATGATTTAATCATAAGCAAAATAACTATAACCGCGCCTGAAACTAGTCCTAATACGGATGGGATTGACATAACTACTTCAAGAAGTATTCAGATTCATGACTCCAACATCGGAACAGGTGAAATTTACAACATACAGCAGTATACATTAATTTGACAATTATATGTAGACTCGTTGATCAATGTAAAGTATGGGGTTGAGTCGTTGAGACACAATCGATAACAATTAATCCCCATATAGGTCTGGAATGTGAGTAGTAAATTTTCAAAGGTAAAATCTAACTAATTGCCCTTAGACATTGATTAAGGTTATTTGATATGCATGTTTTAAAAGGTTTATATACTACTACTCCTGTATTGTAATTCATTAATAACATTTTTTCGTTTAGAGACATAATTTTGTTAAAACTATAATTAAATGACAATTTTTAACATTATTAAAGCTTATAAACGCTACAACACTATATATTTGCTTGATTGCATCTTCATGTACTGTAAATTCATTTCATATTCGTAAACCAAAACCGATTTTTTTAAGTATTTTCGAATTTTCTTTGGTTTTCTCTAATTTTCTTAAGAGAATGATGTTCAATGTGCTTTTTAGACAATTTCATCTACGTAAATGAAAACGTACACTTTGATACGTTGGTGTTCTTTAATATGGTTCTCTTCATATACGTATATTTCTACAAAATAATGAATTTTTTGGGTAAAATACCAACCATGATCAGGAGATGATTGCATAGCCATTAATACCAATTGTTTCAACGTCAACAACAGTGGGATCGCATGTGGACCAGGCCATGGTATAAGGTACATATATAACATTACTTGTTCTGGTAATTTTTAAATATTATGATGATTTAACTTGAGTCATGACGATCATGTTTTACCAAGTAATAAATGAAGTAAATAATAAAAGGGTCAATCGTTGATTACAGCATAAATACATACTTAATTTTTAAAAAATTTGTTTAACATTTAGTACATATAATATAATGTAGTATCGCGTACCATTAAAGTTAAAATGCTTTTGTACTAAATTTTAAAATAGATTTATCATATGTATCTTTTCATAATTAAGTACCAATAGTATGTACTTATTCATCATTTTTCCTAAAAATATTGAAACCAGCTAACAGTCTATCACTACAAAATAATGTTTAATTTAGTGAGAGTAAAAAACTATCACAAGCATGTTACTAATTTAAAAATTTGTCACAAATCTGTCGTAAATTGACTAAACTGTCACAAATCCGTTGCAAAAACCGTCGCTAATAAGCTCGTAACAAAAAATACCGTCACTAATCCCATCGATATTGGAGTATTTTGTTGTAATGTATATATACTTTATCCTTTCAACAAACTGATGTTACGCCAGTTTTATAATAGTATGAACAATATTCGGTGATGAAGTTGCTTGATGGTTGCATCATATCATACTTAAAATACCAAAAAACAATTAATATGATTTTCATACTTGAAATACCAGAGATCCAATATAAATTACTAGCAATCGTTGCTCACGCGTTGCGTATGTGATACGTAGTAACATAGATATGATCCCGATAAATAAACTTAATATTTTTTTTAAAATTTAAATATCAAATGATTAAATATAATTAATTAGCAATCGTATATAAAGAGTAACATAATGTTTTACTCTTATAAAAAATATATAACGATTTTGTTTGGAATATAAATGTGTGAAAAATAACATTTTTTAAGTTATTTTTGTATTTGAATTGAATGATGGCATTTAAGAGTAATTACAATATTAGAGTGAGAGTATTTTTGGAAAATTTGGGCAAAATTGGGCAGACTCAAAATATTTGGGTTGACTTATATTAATAGTATGATTAGGATTATACCGTTATTAACTATCAAAACTTTTAAGTTTAACCCGAAGTAGTAAACCTTCATGCTATATATGATAATGACTACAAAATAAAGTTAAAGTACAGTCGAAATCCATCAATAATTGAAAGATCTCCCGAAAAGGCGCACAAATTGCCTCAAGAGTCACGAAAATCGTGGCCAAACAATGTGTCACAAAAACATCCATCACTATATCTATTGCATTTAGTTATTTTTTTAGTGCATGTTGTACAATAGTTCTATTTTCAGTAGTCCTATGAAATAAGACAATTCAAATCTAATGATATTAGTCGTATGTTCTCACATGTAGAGATCATTACATGTAAAATTTTCAATATCAGATTTCTACATGTGCACCTTATTACATGCATTACAAGTGCGCGTAGGGTCAAGTACCTCCCACATATAGGGCTTATGCTATGGCAGTATCTAAACTCAATATTTTTTTTTGCAAATCATCTGTTAATTTAACTTGGATCCTCTTTTTTTACTGTGTGAAATCTTAAAATTCTATTGATTAACCTGACCATATATGCTTCTAATGTACAGCTATATACAAGCTGATATCTACCATGGTCACCTATATATGTATGTATTCCGAACTAACTCTCTTATTACCTTTCAGTGTTGGAAGTCTTGGGAAAGATGGTTCTGAGGCTGCAATAGACGGAATATATGTACAACATTACACTTTCACAAAAACAGAAGCTGCTGCAAGAATCAAAACATGGCCGGTACACTTTTATTTTCTTTAATCATTACATTTAAAGAACGACAATTTAGACTTTTTATTAGAATTTTAAGAAATTGGAGAAGACTAATTATCACAGAATGGAGTCATTTTAATTTGATTGCTTTGATGAGAAAAATCCCGCTTAAAGTTTAGTTGAATATTCTGTATTTCTTCCCGTACTATATATATATATATATATATATATAGCATTAAATTATGGTGACTCTAACTCAGTATTACACTTGTACGTACTTGTAGGGAGGATCGGGGTTCGCCAAAAATATATTCTACGAGCACATCACGCTCAACGACATGACTGGCGGTATCACTATTGATCAGCACTACCTTGATACTAAAGAGGAGGTAAAAAGAGAATGAGCTATGTAAAGCGGTAGATTTATGGAAAAATATATATTACAAAAACAATTATAAAAAAAATTCTTTTCTATTCAGTCTTAAAATAATTACAAATCTTCTATTTCCAAAGATGTACTCCTTACTTTGGTAATTTCTTTATTGAACAGAATTAATTGACTATTTAATGACATAATTGATTTTCTTTTTATGAAAAATACATGCTTAATTATTTGATTGTTTTTCGTTTTTGTCCATATGAGATGGGCTACCCACGCTGTGTTTATGTTAATACTTGCCTGCTCATTAGATTATCTTTATGCAAGCAAAAGCAGTGCAAGTGAGCGGAGTACATTTTGTTGACGTGCACGGAACCGCAGAACAGATTTTGTTGGACTGCAGTGCAAATGTACCGTATCAAAAAATATTTCTTCAAGACGTGAACATAGCCTCGTCAGTATCTGGTCAAGCAGTCAATGCAACTTGCCGCCATGCCAACGTAGCGACATCAAATGTTACTCCTCAACTTTCGTGCATCAAGTAGAAGCCGCACTGTCTTAAGAAACAATTGATAATTTTTTTTTATTCATGTACGCACTGTTGGTTCTGTTGAACGAGTGTAATCCTTTGATCATTTTAAACCAATAGTGGGCAAATTTTCAATTTTCTTTAGTAGTTGTGTGATCTTTTGTTATATTAGTGAGCATTGATCTATTTAACAAAAGTATGGCATGTTGAGGACTATTTCTTTCTTAGTTTTACTAATTTCATTCAAAATATGCTTATGTACGGGATATAAGGGTGTTGTTGTCAGAAGTTGTTCCAAGTGCTCGTTTGATTATCATGTGTATTTCACTTGATTATAACTTCCTTAATCGGGTTAAGTACAATTTTTTGTTGTTGTGTTATCTTGATTTCGCTTAGCATGTGACAAATTCATTCCCTACAAAATTTCATGCTTGTACAATAATATTTTTTTCTTTTTGTAACGTAAGCATATAGTGGGAGCAAATTTCCTCAAGTTCGTACGGTCAAATTTTGGTCAGTTTATCGGTTTTCTCAAGTTCGTACGGTCAAGTTTTGATCAGCTTATCGGTTTTTTCATATGTATTCGTAATAAATTTTTTTTTAAATCAACGTATTATTTTATTTCTAAAGTGTTTGTTAAAAAAAAATAAAATTTGACATTTTATATTTTTTTATATTTAATTGTTTGTTTAACAATTTATAAAGTAGTAATATTAAGCGGCAATTCCCTATAAGTAGCTCATATCAATTTATATTCCTTCTAGGTACCATTTTTTAATTATTTAGTTTATTTACTAAATGGTCATACAAACCAAAATATAATAGACATATTTTATATTTCTACAAAAAAAAAAAAATAGTTTTAAATTACAACAGAATAAAAAAAAATACAACAAAATTATAAAAAATCACAAAAAAAAAATAAAAAATTATAAAAAACACAAAAAATTATTAAAAAAATCACAAAAATCACAAAAAAAATTTATAAAAAATTACAAAAAATGAAAAAAATCATAAAAAATGAAAAAAATCACAAACTTTTTAAAAAATTACAAAAAAATATATAATTTTTTTTGTCAATATAACACTTTTTCCATCAAAAAATGATTTTTTTTATATATAAAAAGTGGTTTTTACGTGAAAATGTGCAATTTTTTTTATTCTAAATGAGCTGAAAGTGCATCTACTTCAGTCAAAAGTACGTATAGTTTAGTCAAAAGCGTATATAGTTTGATAAAAGTGCATATAATTCAGTCGAAAGTGCATATAGTTAGTCAAAAGTGTATAAAATTGAGTCGAAATTGCATTTAATTCAGTTGAAAATACATCTAGTTCCGTTGAAAGTGCATACAATTCAGTCGAAAGTAAATATAGTTCAATAAAAGTAAGTATGCATATAATTCAGCTAAAAATGCATCTGGTTCAGCTTAAAATGTATCTAATTTAGTCGAAAGTACATATAGTTAAGTTAAAAGTGCATGTACTCTAGTAAAAATGAATATAGTACGGTCGAAAGTGTATATAGTTCAATCAAAAGTGCATCTGGTTCAACTAAAAGTGTATCTGGTTCAGCTGAAAGTGCATATGGTTCAGCCAAAAGTGCATCTAATTCAATAAAAATGCATATAGTTATGTAAAAGATACATCTGGTTTAGCTAAAAGTGCATATGGTTCAGCTGAAAGTGCATATAGTTCAGCTGAAAGTGCATGTAGTACAGTCGAAAGTGCATAAAATTCAATAAAAGTGCATATAGTTCAGCACAAAAAATACATATATTTTACTTTAAAGTTAAAAAAAACTAGGTGGATTCGAACGACCAACCTCTTGAACATTGGTGTTGGATGCAAGCACTCTTACCAATTTGAGCTTACGGATCTAAAATTAGTTACTAAAATTAGTTTCTAAAAAGGCAATTCAAACTTTAACAAGTATTGAAATGAGTCAAACGAGAGTTAAATCATAAAATTCACTTTTTGATGAAAATGTGTTTTTTTTTATGAAATAACGCTTTTTCGGTGTAAAAAATGGTATATTGACATTTTTTATGATATTTTATAATTTTTTATGATATTTTATAATTTTTTAATTATTATTATTTATTTTTTATAATTTTTTGTGATTTTTTATATTTTTTATATATATTTTTGATTTTTTGATTTTTTGATTTTTTGTGATTTTTTATAATTTTTTGTGATTTTTATGATTTTTATAATTTTTTATAATTTTTTGTGATTTTTTATATTTTTTTATAATTTTTTGTGATTTTTATAATTTTTTATGATTTTTTTCATTTATGAGGAAGAGAGGGAGATATATTTTCTGTTTTTTTATGAAATTAGATTTTTTTTTAATTTATATAGTATGAAAAAGTGATAGCTAAGAGGAATGCAAATTATAATATATATCTAGTGGGAATTAAAGTTCAAAAGTGATACCTACGAAGTATTAATCCTAATATTAATAAATATCAAAAAATATATATAAAATATCAAATTTTGTAGATTTTTTTGAGAAACACTTTAAAAATAAAATAGTACGTTGATTTATAAAAAAAAAAATCAAAAAATAATTACAAAAGCATATAAAAATTCGATAACTTGACCAAAACTCGACCATGAGGAAATTTGAACCCGCCTATAGTCATATACTAACGAGCACCAAAGCAGAACAAACCTCTTCTTAAGGACAAAGCAGTTTAAATCAATAAAAAAAAAAACAGTTACACAATCACTTCTCAACTTAACCTGAATTGCACTAGTGGAAGTGTTTTTTTTCATTAGAAAAACACCATAAATCTTTAAAGATTTTACTTGATATTATATTTTCTACCTTCTCATTAGTTTCACCAGACCAGTCTCTCATTTAACACCACAAGGCTACTAATAAAAAGATGAATAGTATAAATAAATTTATAAGTACATTTTGAACAGTGTTGTTTACAACAATTTGGAGGCTAAAACCGAATACATAAAATGAGTCTTCAATATTTACTTTAACTTAAATACTATAACATAAGTTTTCAATATTTACTTTAACTTAAATACTATAACATAAAAGATATTAAAAAAACTGTTTACTACTCAAATTGAACATTGTACAAGTCATTCGTATATAGACGGTTGATCTAAATAACATTAAGATATGAATAACAAGAAAAGTTCAAATCGTAATTCTTATTACTTTTTGATGAGCTAAATTAGTGAGTAAATCCGCAATATCAAGTTTAGCCAAAATCTTTTTTCCAATAGATAATGCACCCATTCAATCTCTCTTAACACAATTCACCGAAGAATTTCTATATATCTCCAAGAAAATGATCCCCACGGACATTGGAGTCCAAACCCGATGTTTCACTTCCTTCCTGCTTTTGAACCGGTAGATCATTTTCCTTCAAGTTTGATTCCCTTACACATATTCGGAGTAAATATATTTTTACCTCTCTTATACTTCTGCTTACATTTCTAATTGTAAGAGCAGTGATGACAAAATAACAGTTTTGTTATTTAGCACTTTTCGTATTCACTACTCTTATAAGAAGTGTAAGGATAAGTGTAAAATGAGTGAACGTAGCATTACTCAATATTTTCGTGTTTTTTGTATCATTCTTGTAAGATCCCGTATTTTTTTTTCCTTTTATATTATGGTTAGTAATAGTAATTACTTAGAATTACAAGATTTTGATTTTGTGATCAGCATTAATAATATTGACTTGATGTGTTGTTTGCTAAGTAATAAGTATGATCATAAGTTTTTATAGGTATATAAGTATAACGGTAATCAAATAGGTATGGATTAATGACACATTCATTTGAAATAAGTTACATATATACTCACTAAAATATGTTTTGCATAGGATTTATCATGTATTGAAATGCAGCATTTATTAATTAGCAAAGTTACGAATGTAAAGGAGAGCTAGAAACGGAAAATCATTTATTTTACTAGCCATATAATGCGAAGTATAATTAAACGTTAGTTTATTTAGGAGTTTTATTGCTCTTAAAATGCAGGAGTCTCAATACCTATACAAAAAGAAAGAAATCTGGTGACATATTGTCTTTTACTTGTGTCAATCTATTCTATACTTAGCATTCTATATTAAATATACATACATAACAATAGAGAGAATCCTAGTTAGGCGTTGGCAAGGGGAAAAGATACAAGGTTAAAATGTCAGAGTAGCTTTTCTTAATAAAATGTTTCAAATTTCTTATCCGTATTAATGTTGGTGAATTTTGTCTTACTATTATAAAAATCTCGTTACATCTTTTGTTAATGTTTTATATGCTCATATTTTTCAAGTACTATTTATATATGTAAACATTGATTTTATATTGTTGCGAAAACAAAGAAATATAGAAAGAAAGAAAAGAATGAAAAAAAAAGTGATTTATATACGGTGAATCTGTATAAAGAAATTTATATCTTATAAACATAAATGTTTTATACAGTGTATCTATATAAGGTTTCAAGTTTATTATTTTTATGATTTGATTATGATTTGTATTTGGGACCATGAGAATAAGTACAACGGAGAATCCCCGAATAAGGGGAAGAGAAAAGTGGGGTGACGTTGACAAATAAACGAAAGAGTTTAGTTCTCAACGGTTAATTTAGCGATTGTACATAATTTCGTTAACCGAAATGTTTTAACGAATCTGTCATGCTGCGGTGACCTTAATTACGTAGTGCATGTATGATTTATACACCTGATAAAAAGATCGATGGTAAAAAGATTGAAGAAGTCAATCGGGCTTGTTATCCTAAAATATACATATTATCATATTTGTTTTTATCATAAAAAGAAAGAAATGGATTTTATTATTATTCTGTGATTGTTTAAAATGATTCAATTTTGATGAAAGAAAAAAGAGAGTTATTTATCTTGTTATTCCAATTTTATTTAAGTTTTGATAATTGCATTGAGAATTTTTATTAAAGAATGCATTATTATTACTTTAGAAACTGAAAAGAAAATCTTATTTTCGACTCATATTATATACTGTGAGGCTTTATCTCTCATCGATCTCGTTTAACTCACCCCTTTATTTTTAAAATGTTTTCAGCTTACAAACAGTTAATTAGAGTTGATATCGAGTCAGTTTGGGGACCAGACAAACCTTTAAAATTATGTGTTAATTCTGATGCGATTAAGTTTTGAATTAGCATGTAAGAATTTATGTTACTTATAATAACGTGAATTTTGAAATTGTTGTTAGTGGATTTTTAATAGAAATTGATCATTTCATTGTGTATTTTATAAATGTTTAAGTTAGTTTTTGTTTAATACGTGTCGTCACACGTGTTATTCGCCCATATGACTCCTATCAGATTGGGATGTTACAATTCTTATATTGCGTCACGTCCCTTACTTAACCTTAAAGACAAAGGCTTGCACCAAAAAGAAGGAAACCCAATAACCAAGAATTCAAAGATTAAAAATTAAAATAATGATAATGTGAACCAAAGGTATCTCTGTGACTAAAATAAGCATTAATATAATTATCAACAAACTCACTAACGACTCGTTTACTATGATACCTTTTAGGGTTAATTAAAAATTGGTCGATGAAAACAAAACTATTTAATGACCGGTCATCTTATAAAATATAATTAAGGATTGGTCCACCCACGTAATAACCAATAAAAATAAAAATAAAATGGAAAAATAGGGAAAACTCAAAAAATAAAAAAAAAATAAAAAAACAAGGAAAAAAAAACGAAAATATCAAATAAACTGAAAAACTTTTAAAAAAGTCGAAAACCCGAAAAAACCCCAAAAAATGTTAAAATAGCAAGAAAAATCCAAAAATCTAAAATCACAAAAAAATGAAAAAAAAAGTTCAAAAGAACCGGAAACCCGAAAACCCCCAAAATTGGTATATATAAAAAAAAAAAAAAACCTAAAAATCCAAAAAATCCAAAATCACAAAACAATGAAAAAACGTTCAAAAAAGTCGGAAACCTAAAAAAACCAGAAAAATGGTAAAAAAAAATTTAAAAATCCAAAAAAAAAAATTTACGTTCAAAAAAGTCGGAAACCCGAAAAAAATCCAAAAAATGGTAAAAAAAAAAGAAGAAAAATCCAAAATCACAAAAAAAATTGATTTTTTTTTCAAAAAGTCGGAAAAAGCCGGAAATTCCAAACAATGTTAAAAACTTTAAAATAACTTGCAATTGTTTTCGAATGACTCAAAATGACTAAAAAATGACCGAGTCTGTTTTTAAAATTATTCGAGTTATTTTTTAAAATGACTCAAACTGTTTTTAAATTTACCGAAAATGACTCATAATGTTTTTCAAATGATTTAAATATTACTCAGACTGTTTTTAAAATAACTCGAAATAGCTCTGGCTGTTTTTAAAATTACTCACATTGTTTCTAAATTACTCAGACTGGTTTTAAAATGACTGAAAACAACTCAGACTGTTTTTAAAATGACTCGGAATGTTTTAAAAATGATTTAAAACGACCCAATCTGTTTTTAAAATTACTCGCACTATTTTTAAAATAACTTAAAACAATTCAGAATGTTTTAAAAATGAATTAAAACGACTCAAATTGTTTTAAAAATGAATTAAAACGACTCAGACTGTTTTTTAAAATGACTTGGACTGTTTTTAAAATGACATAAAACGACTCAGAATGTTTTTAAAATGATTTAAAACGACTCAGACTATTTTTAAAATTACTTAAAATGACTCAGACTGTTTTTAAAATGACTTAAAACGACTTAGATTGTTTTTAAAATGATTTAGACTGCTTTTAAAATTCCTCAGACTGTTTTTAAAATTACTTAAAATGACTCGGACTATTTTTAAAATTAGTCAGACTATTTTTAAAATGACTCAGACTGTTTTTAAATGACTTGAAACGACTCAGACTGTTTTTAAAATAACTTAAAATGAGTCGGTCTATTTTTAAAATTACTTTAAACGAGTCGGACTGTTTTTAAAATGACTTAAAAAGACTCAGACTATTTTTAAAATTAATTAAAATAACTCGGACTGTTTTTAAAATAATTTAAAATGACTCAGACTGTTTTTAAAATGATTTGAAATGACTTAAACTGTTTTTAAAATTAATCAGACTATTTTTAATATGAATTAAGTCGAGTCAGACTTCTTCTTCTTCTTTTTTGCGTTTTTGGATTTTTGTTGATTTTAGATTTTTTGAGATTTTTTTGGGATTTTTTTTTTAAAAAAATCGTGTTTTTTTGGGGTTTTGCCTCTTTAAAGTTTTTTTTTCCATTTTTTCTTATTTTTTTTCATTTTTATTGGTTAGTTAGAGAAAATTAACAAATTCATAATTAGTTTCAGTTTCATGAACCAATTTTAATTAAGTTGTAGATAAGTTAACAATCTAAAATTTACCCTAAATTTTAGTGTTGTAAAATTCTAACGAGCCTTGGTAAAATTAAATAATTGTTGACACAATATCTGTTAGGGCCTATTTAATGGTCATCTAATATCCTTAAATAATTGTTGACACAATATCTGTTAGGGCCTATTTAATGGTCATCTAATATCCTTTATTGTCATTGACAAATTTTTAAAGTTATCATCTAATATGTTGTTAAGAATAGTTTTGTTAATTTTTTAATGTTAAATAGTGGTACATTATCGTTTAAAAAGATATTAAATGACATATATGCATCTCAAATTTAATAACTATATTAGTTTCACGTTAACAATGTTATTGTTGTGTGACATATTAGCTCGTTATAGATATATATAGAGATATGTATAGATATAGAGAGAGATATGAGAGAGACAATAATAGAGTCTTTATTAATCAGAATGTATCAATAAAAGGGGACCCTAACCTTCTTTATATACTAGAGGTTAGGGTTATATAAGATAGAAAGCCCAACTTAGGCCCACTATGAGTAAGGCCCAATAGTCCAATAATATCTTACAACACTCCCCCTTTGGACGTCTTGAATTCTTCGTCTTCATGCATTCGATCTGAGTCGAGTTCATTCGCAGTGCTAAACACATAAAAACCTTAGGGACGGAAAACCCAGTGTGGGACAAAACCGGTACCTAGGAGAAACTGTGTAGCCGAATGATATAGGCCGAAATATCATGTAAGTAACTAACCACAAAACAGTGTGCCTCATCAAAACCTTGCCAGAGCAAACCCAATGGGAAAATCTCTGATCGAAGGAAAAAGAGTGCAACAGTGGTAGTAGTAGGGGATCAACCACAAAACAGGTGCCTCATCAAAACCTTGCTAGAGTAAACCCAGTGGGAAAAACCTCTAGTCGAAGGACAAAAGAGTACACAGTGGTAAGAAGTATACAACCGGATACTCCCCCTAATTTCGGCAATCTTAAGTGAGATATGATGGGAACGTGTCTCGCTAAAAACCTTGCCAAGGAAAACCCAGTGGGAAAAAACCTTGGTCTAAGGACAAAAAGAGTACACGAGCATGCGACTGGATGCTCCCCTCACTTGCACACGACAAGGTGCGAGGATTTCGACTAAGTAGTAATTAGTGCAATAAGCATTCACCTGGATGCTCCCCCTCACTTGCACACAACTGGGTGCAAAGATTTCATATTCCAAGAAAGAGAACGAGCATTCGACTGGATGCCTCATTTACTTGCACACGAATGTATGCAAGAAAATATAACGTGGAATAAAACGAGCATTCGACAGGATGCTCTTAAACTTCATATGTGAAGATTTATTTCGACGATAAATGCTAAATAGCATAATGTAGTCATGTCTCTCTTGATCGATAACAACAAAAGAGACAAGTGTTTTATCTAGATCGTGAGACAGAGCATATGTAATTCAAATATGGCTAATACTAGCTCGAAGCCATATACACTCTCTAGTCGTCTCATAGAGCACGAGCAGATCATAGTGATTCGTTTGGAGTCATTCCAAGACCTCCAAGATATCGCCTTATTCCTAATGGTAAAGACATGCCATGTTAGGAATATCCCTTATGCGGGTCTGATAAGTAACCAGCATCGGTATAACAGAAAAAGGGTTGCGTTAATTCGAGTACCGAAGGGGGTAGGTACACTCGATGACGCAAATGGGATAAGACAAGCCCTCATCCACAGTTACCTTAAGGTAATGGGAAAATGTCTTTTATGCCATTTCGATGGCAGCGTGTTAGCGCGATGCTGTGTCGAGCTATACCATTCACAGCAGACGAGATGTTCGTCCTAGCACATTAAACCAAGTACAATAATGCGCTTATTGTACTTAGATATGAACATCATGGTTCAATATCTCTTCATCGTCACATCAGGGACGGACTGGGTCTATATCAATGTCTAGTGATCGAACGATCATGGGAGAATCTGACGACTTAGCGTCATGATGACTACAACGTCATAACACCTTCTGGGTGTAGTCTGAATCATGGACTTAGATTCAATCTTTACGGGACTCGATCATCAGGTCGAGTCACTACCGTTTCTTCCCAAGATCATTCATCTTGAAGGCAAATCCAAAAATGGATCGCATAATAAAATACGTAAGGGCATAATACTTGTTCAAGTATCCCAAGCTAATCAAGTACTCACTTAAGCGGTATACCACATCCGCTCGGATTATATTAATCCATATAGTGAACGTCTCAGTTAATTGAGATCGTGTTCCGTGGTCAGAAACTACTTGATTTAAGCACATGAAGTCACACAGGGACCTTCATTTATATCTCTTTGTCTAAATCCCCATAAAGATAAAACCGTGACCACATTCATGGCTGCATACTCAGTTTTTCGGAAGCTACTAAACTGGTAAAGTAGGGGACTGTTATAATGTCCATTACGAAGAAATCAACCATCTCGTAATCAATTCCAAGGTGTGAGAGAAGCCTTGCGCTACTAGGCGAGCATTCTACAATCTTATTATTCTCATCACTCTTCCTTATGAATAACCAAATAAACGAACTCGTTTAACATTGGTGGTGTTGGAGCTACAGGTCCGAACACACTTTCGCTAAGGAGTCTACTTGGATTACAAGTTTCCATTAGTCCAGTCTATTCTACGTTGACTTCAGGCAACGGTGCATGGTTCCCTGTCATAATTTGCTCATATTATCAGTCGTCACCGAATATATAAACAAGTAATCAATGACAGTCTCGTTTCGCTTCAATATCGTCTAAGATATCATGATCGACAGATATTTCGAGATTCTTAGGATGAGGAGGAAATCACACATCTCCTTGATCCTTTATAATCTTATGCGACAAACGAGTTTCAGTTCACCACCTCTGGGGCTGAACGAATTAAGAACCGGTCAACTTCCTCATATCTTGGGAAGGATGACAGACTGACGGCCAACGGCAGCGTCCTTTGCTTGGCGGGTTCGGCCAAAGCAACGTGTTACGATAGGAACACGGCGTCCGACAGGGACGTCTATCCTTGCAAGCATTTTGCAGCAGGTATAAATGATCTCGTGACATCTCATAAAGTCATTAAATGCGTTTGGCATTTAGTTAGACTTGAGGGAGTCTATGCACTTACTTATCACTAAGTGCGGTTTTGGGGATCAAGCTAAGACTGAGTGAGTTATGCCACGTTACTTCACGTCGTTCCTTATCAACGGTAACGTGCAAATCTCCCCCTAACGACGGGGAGAACAGTCTTAGCGATGTCACTTTCGCATATCATGCGGTAAAGAGATCGCTTGCCAAGGTTACTCTATCAAATGATAGGCAGGAGATTCATAATCGACTTATGTCCCCTTCAGAGGTCCATATTTTGAACGCTAGAACGGCTCAATCAAAATATTAATTAATCACTCTAAACACGCGTTAATATGAGACTTCTGGCTCATAACCAGTAACCAGCTGGTACGCATATGGTGTTTGAGTGTCTATGGACCTCATAACGGACCAATGCAGCAAAATAGCATAACCCCACACGAAAATATAAATCTTGGTGCGCAAGATCAAGAAATGCGTGCAATCATTTGCAGTCGCATCATCAAACTTTCCGTGAGTCCATTTGGGTCTGAACATAATCGACAGGATGTTCAATTTCAATTTCCAAACTCAAGTAATTCAAATCAAAATTTTGATTATTACTCTTCGGAATTATCAAGTCGACTAGACTTTTCAGGATAATCCGGATCATGGGCCATCAACTTAATGATAGGGCTAAAGGTTTGGGAAATGCTGCATTTCTGTGGACAACAATAATCATGTGACCTATTGTCGATGCATCAACCATAACCATTTATATTTATGGTCCGTCTTATGGTTGGACAAGTCCACAATAACTCCTTCAATTCTTTCTAAGAATTCTACGAGTACTTTTCGTGATCTTTACACATACTAGTCTTTCAAGGTGCATTAGTGGCATGAATTTCGGATTAATCACGAAATATAACCTCAAAGAGAATCCATAATGCGATGCGATTATAAATCAAGCATCGTCTTTCTACCCGGGAATATCTCATCCGGTCAATGCCACAATATCAAAATGCTCTTATCAATCGACGACAGGCGAATGATAGTACAGACAATCATGTCTTAGCATCTGAATCTTTTATCAATCGACGACAGGCGAAATGATAAGGTAACTTTAAATGCTTTTAAAAATGTGGTAGCAACCACTTGAAAGACATTTCAACTCCTCTAAAATACGCTTTTGGTCGTATTGAATGAAGGCTATGTAAAGAAATTTCAATTCTTTCATGAGCTATTACCAAATAACACTGGTTTTCTCGAATATTTTATAACTCAACAAGATACGATAGGACCTACATGAGTATAACGCCTCATATTTAACAAATCAATTTGGTTTTACCAAAGATTTCGATTTGGAACGACAGGTCCAGAATCGTTGTCACCGAGTACTCTTTTAGGCAAGTAGTTGGTGAAATTATGTGGTACACTGTTACCCACTATATCCAAAAAACCAACTACACCACAAGTATTGCCTAAAATTTCATAATTTAAAGTTTGGTCACATTTGTCAAAGGAATTTGCTCAAAACACTTTAAATTATTTCGAGAAATTTCGTAAACAGGCAAACCATAATCCAAAAGTATGTCCAAATGGAAAAATCATAATCCAAATGGAAAAACATAATCCAGATGATGAGCGAAAAAATGGCTCAATGATTTATCAAAATCAATAAAGAAAGGTACGAAACTTATTTGAGCCACAAAACCGGGGGTCTCAAATGTTTCCTTTCAGTTATCTTTAACCACATTAGCATCGGTTTTTCCACCTTTATAATAGTTTTGAACTATTTAAGGAGTAACCGTGCATGACCTTTGTCTTTATAGCATAGAGTTGCCTCTTTGAGCATTATCTCTTGCTTTGTGACAATGGGCCATATTGTTCCTTTCAATTACTGTCTTGGAGCCATATGTTCTCGATTTTGACGATTGTCTAAAATCTCGCTTGGCTAGGTGATTCATCGGGATCGCGACAGTTCAAGACAAATAACACTTGTCTCGGTTCTCGATTCGTGAAAAAAAAAATGTACACGAAGAGCATTAATATCAGGCAAACAATTCGCCATTGACCCAATAGGATTAAAACTACTCACCGGGGTAATTTTCTTATCCAATAACAGATGGGCGATAAAGGAACATGGTGAATATAAATTCACGATACTGCTTATGGAATACAATTTCCAAGCTAGTATTTTGGTGAAGGATTGCTCCCATATGTCAATTTCAGACATTTGTTCACCATAGACGTCATCACGTCTCAAATGTGGCGGCGGAATAAAATCAACGCCTTAACATTCATCTCGAGGGTAACAACAAACTCGTGTTTTACTCATCAAAGATGGCATCCAAAAAAAAAATTTGGGCATCACATTTTCACACATCAGGGTGACTAACATGTGGTGACGGAATTAAAATCAACGTTTAAACAGTCATTTCGCAAGTATGTTTTACGATTTTTCTCATCATAGATGGCATCCAACATGTGTTGGGAGTTCTGGATTATTTATCATATAAAACGACTGGTTTATATGTTTATGGTTTGCATAAGCACAAACTTTGTTTCGAAACGGCAGGTTCGAAAATAATTTTGCTTTTAATATGAATTGGCTCTCATTGATCGAACGACGGGTCGATACTGAGACACCAATTCGGCGAAGCATACATCACTATATAAACACACTCGGGGAAATTATTATTTAGTCAACCCCTTTCGGTAGCTCTACTTGAAAAACGACCAGGAAAGACGGTGAGGGTGGAGGGCACGAATGCCACTTAAAACCCGACCTCATTAGGATATCGACTTCCGCCTATATCTTTCCTAGACATCGTATCCAAATAGGTGAGCCTATTTAGGGAAGGTTCATAATTTTTCCAACTTAAATGTGAAAATAGATGATTTTACAAATTTACCATATTATACATATGTGTACATGGCAATAAATAAATATTACATGGCAGTGATCAATTATATAGATTGTACCTGTTTCATGATTAACTAACATGACAGTACATATTTCCTAATAAGGAATCCAAATTAATGTAATCAGTCTATATTAGTATTTACCAAAGTTACACCAGCAATATCTAACACAATATATTATTATTATACTGCTATATGTGTAAGTTTTTTAGTCATGTTAACTAAATCATGCATGTTAGTAATATATTTTAATGACTAATTTACAATATTCACGCAATTTCCATTCATATGGTAATTTCCTAGTTTACGTGAGGACCAAATATATACATATTTAAACTTATATGCATCTGTGTAAATAGGGGTAAACTACATGGATCAATAAAAGAGAGGAGAAGTTTTTGTCATTGAGCTCTTTTCAATAATTAGTACCTCTCCTTCAAGCTGTTCAAGTATCTGAAGAGCTTTCTGGTGGTAAGCACGTTCAGATTCAACCATTGATAGGAGTCGTTGGAGTGTTAACCTCTGTTGTTGAGCTTCAACAGCAGACATAGCTGCTGCAGCTTCTTTCCCAAGTATGGTCATGTTTGATTTAGGTCCCCAGAAGTTGTTAAGCAGATTACGTCTATCACAATTGAACCTGGTGTTGAGGTCGAGGTCGGGAAATCTTTATTAAATATAGTTTGCTGTCTTGCTGCTTCAAATAGTTTGAAAGTGAAGGGACCTGTGAGAATTCCCACCAAGGTTCTTAAAATTACTACCAGGAAGTCTCCCTGTGGTGAAGGAACTAACACCTTTGATAGGTTTGAACTCCGTATTCATAAAGTTTTGATTCTGCTGCTTCCAGTTTTGAAACTACTTCTGGGCTACAAATTCCTTCCCTAACTTTTGCTTGACGCTTTGAAACATCTATAGCCTATTCGTGATATTTTGGGAAGACCGTCAATATCCGCGAGCGTATATCCTATTATCTGTGAGCATCGTGCTGATAACGTGTTGTGTGACATATTAGCTCGTTATAGATATATATAGAGATATGTATAGATATAGAGAGAGATATGAGAGAGATAATAATAGAGTCTTTATTAATCAGAATGTATCAATAAAAGGGGACCCTAACCTTCTTTATATACTAGAGGTTAGGGTTATATAAGATAGAAAGCCCAACTTAGGCCCACTATGAGTAAGGCCCAATAGTCCAATAATATCTTACAACAGTTATCAATTTTTAATTAACAATTTTTCTTTTATTTTTCTGGTCACTATTCTTATGAAAAAAATTTATAGGAGATAATAATGTTAATTGTGGGATGTGTTTACTATGTCATCAGTTACAAACATTAAAAACATTGTTAACTTTAATAACTTTTTTAACATATATAAATATAACACATATTTTAACGCAACTAATGGAGATAAAAAAAAATGCATTGTTAGCTAAGTATTTTAGTTAACAATAAAGATAAAAGACAGTTGCAACTCACAAACAAGCAGTTCTGACGTACAGAATATGAACGTGTTCAAGATAACAAGATTTTAGAGAAATAATAGAAATGGAGATATGGGAACATCTCAAATCTACACCTACTGCGCCTTTCACACATGTTGCGCCGGATCCTCTCCATAGGTAGAATACACAACCAAGCTTATGCCAAGAAGAACGGGCATCCATGAGTACAAGTAATGGGGGAAAACTATCATAACAGTGAATACTCAATCAACTGAATGATGAAATCAATCAATAGCTCGTCCGTACGCAAAAGCAGCATGAATACATAATATGACCATCATACAAGTACATATCATCACGCTAGCACCAAAACTTCTACCAACCGCTAAGACTATCGTAATTTGGGTGATCACATTCGTAGTCATAGTGACAAGCTCCGTTATTAAATATGGTGTCATTTAAATTATGTCAATTTATGTTATTCAGTTGCATTTGAGTTACAACACAGTTGCAGCTGAAACCGTATAAATGCGCTCAGAACTTAAGCGTTTAAAATTTCAATATCCACATATTTTGGGTGAGTAGAACCATTTTCATCAAAAATACAGACAACTCTATTCAGGGACGGATGTAGTAATATAAGAGGCATGAGGTGACACAAGCCCCTCCAAATTTTTTTAATTTAAATTACTATAATACCCCTAGTTTGTTATATAAATTATAAAAATTTATCTACTACTTGTGTTTAATACGCATTTACTTACTTTTTATTAATTTGTTTCATCTAGTTTCTTTAACTAATTAAATTATAACTATTTATTCTCTTTTTTTCCACTGAAATGAATAAGATTGTCAAGAAATGTAATGTTTTTCGTAAACGGCATTTGTAACTTTTTTGGGATTAATAACAAATCTATAGATTTTTGCTATCCTATCGAAAAAATTATATTAGCATTGTGGTCCTCCAAATTAAAATTTCTAGATCCGTCCCTGACTCGCTCTCATTTATTTTCAGTCGATTCACCCAACAAGAGAAACACGGTGTCCTTTTATCAAAAAATGACTCAAATTTATGTGGTTTATCTTTAGAAAAATTAACGTTGGCTTTAAAATGGTGCATCTCACCTACACTAGGATTGGTGGTGGCGGCGGAGGGTCGGAACCCTAGCTGGTGGAGGGGATAATTTCCTTGGCCGGTCTTATAACAAGAGTGACTGTAGTATTTTGCAAAGTTAGTATATCATTTGTTTATTAAAATAACAAAACAATTCAATCTAATTTAGCTTAATTACAAAAGGCCACAAACAATGTTTACAAGTACAATTATATCTTTATTTTTTAAACTTTGAGAAACCATACAGACCGACTCGAGGTTCAACTAAGTAGAATTAAAATTAATGAATAGGATTGTAGAAGATGAACTAAATGCATTTGTATTAGTTAATTCATTAATTGGTTTTGTGTATTAATCATTATTGGATTATACTAGCAGTAGTGGGGTTGGGGTTTGTGTACTTTTTGATCATTAGAAATGGCTCAAGTGGCCGATTGAGATGGTGTTTTTTGAAATATTGTTTTTTATGATTTGGGACTTTTTGAATTTTCTGAATTATATATTTTAATTTTGTTTTACCTTTTTTCTAAGTTTTTTCGAGCTTGTTGGGTTTTTAAGATTTTTTTGAAATTGAATTTTTTTCCTTCCAATTTTCTATTTTTAGTTTTAATTTTTTTGACTTAAGGTTATGTTAACATATGCCCCATGACATATGTTAAACCTTTTAATGTGTTACTAAATAGTTGAAATACAATTATAATTTAACTAAATGGCACAACGAAGCATTTAATAGATTTTATGAATAGTAATAAATCATTACTTTAATTGCTATTTATGAGTAATCAATAAATAACTCTATATAATTTATTCTAATCATAAAAAGGAGAGATTTTGAGCAACATTTTAATGACATATATATTATTATTTTTGATCTTGAAATTATTTTCAAAATCAAAATCTTGATTTTTACTCGAAGCACCTTTATAACATGAAAACTAAAATCCGCCTGTGATATTATAACAACTAATTACTTAAATTTATCAAAAGGTCTGATATCATCGACTTAAAAAATTCATGAGCAAACTTGGGATAAATCTAGTAAAAGAATTTACCAAAGTGCTTTAATTAAACGCTAACAAGTGTTGAAAACATATCTAAATTATGCCAAAAACTTGGGTCGGTTATATGGAATCATATATGAGAAATCATTGGTTGGGGCAACAAATGATTTCTCATATGGCTTAAAGATAAATATGATGAATAATGGTCATAGTTGTGAAATATGCGATGGTAAGTATTTACTTCAATTTTACTGCATGGTACGTATTTGATAAGTAAAATTCATACCAGCTGGCAGCTTCTATTTAGATAATATATCCTAGCGTTAATTCTGGAAAGTAACTAAATAGACTTTAAATAACGCATTGACATTTATTTAAAGTACAATACTGTATGAAGTCAATTAATTGATTTCCACATTGAAAAGATTGAAAGAATGCAACTCATCTTTTATGACAGTACTGTTGGTATCGATAATCTATTAAATTAAAGTTTTCTTAGAGAATAAAGATTTCCCAAATTACTTCCCTTTCTTAATTAGAAAATATTTTAGCAAGAATTTTGGATGCATTTGATGCTATTGAAGCATGATTTAACGCATCTGAAACATAGGATGTATAAATAGGACTGAACGGGAGAAAAATAAGCTATACAACATCGTGTTAGTTCAGATTAAGTTTGTGTTAAAAATGGTTAGTATTATTTTTATACTGTTCAAATCATTAAAATCTAGTACCAAAATTTCACTTTTGCATCGGTTTTAACTAACAATAATATCTCTCATCATCTTTAAAGTTTTTAACCAATTTTTATGTTGTTGTCCGTACAACCGAGTCGCGTGTCTATCAGTATAATTATAAATTAATTCCCGTAGAAGAATGTTTGTTTCCATTATTGAAGCAGAAACATGTAATTTGCGACGTGAGTTTGTGATATGTGGTTGTCTACGTTGTTGTTTTCGCTCAATTCTCACTACATTTACTTTCAATATTTGCTGAAAATCTAATCAAATTAACATTTTTTTTCATCAAGGCGATAGTCAACGTTCTTTTGCTCGTCTATGTTGCTTTAAGTGGCTTAACAGTAAGCATGGAGGATACATTCGACGTAACCAAATATGGTGCCAGGGGAGACGGAAAGACAAACGACTCTCCGGTATTATATCATACCATCCTTATGGAAGTTTATTTTTGAATCAAATAACTTTTAACATTGTCCTTCTAAGCTATTTTCAAACTGCCTATGATCACTTACCATTTATCCTGGAACTTATCTGAAATTGCACAAATTCTAGTAATATATATACAGGATAAACTAAAATGCAGAACAGAAACTCTTAACTTTTTCTGGTAGAAATTAAAACATCTCTGCTATAATCGGACATCGAGATCTCATGAGAAGCAATCAAATTTATAATTAAAAGTTTTGCTTAATCTATCATCTACCTAACTCAATGTTCTCGATTTTCTTGATGTATCTATTGGTTCAGTTTACTATTTATATTGTAAGATTGATACCCGACTCTCCTTTTCTTTTCATTTTCACATGAATGACCTTACCAGGGAAGTAACCAGATGAAAACAGTCGAGGCTCCCCCCAATATTTTGATAAATTTTGATGAAACTTAATGCTTATTAAAATCATCAAAAAATACTGTTTTTGCCCCCAAATTACCTGAAGTGGCATTTCGGATGTGTGTGTGTGTGTGTGTGTGTGTGTGTGTGTGTGTGTGTGTGTGTGTGTGTGGGGAACAGTTTGGCTAGTTTTTCCATTTTTCACTTAAGTTTCCAAGTGAGAATATAAGTTTCATATTCAATCGGGAGAATTTTTATACAGCATGACTTCCAGTTTGATAGTAAATAATGCAACTTTCTCAGACAAATCCATCGAAACTTGCTCCATTTCAACCAAAATACCACATTCTTAATTATTTAACTTTAACCATGTGCACGTACAATTGTTTGGTTGTCAAAGATTTGTAAATAGTAGGTGAAAAACTATTGTTGCTGCCAAACCTGTGTGCAGCGTGTTTCTAGAAAGTAAAATGTTTTTGCAACACATTTTTCATGTTTAAAAAATCAACCCACCTTGTATGATTCATCTCATCAAAAGTTTTTGTTTTTATTAATATTAGATTTAACAATTTTTTTTATTTTTAATTAATATTTAAATTTATGATAGATTTAATTAGAGTTCTATTATATTTTTATTTGAGTTTTTAGTTGGTTGTATTTTTAGATTGAACAATTTTTTTAATTTTTAATTATTATTTAAATTTAGGGTTGACTCAACTAGGATTTTATTATATTTTTATTTGAGTTTTTAGTACATTGAGTTTTTATTACGTAGCGAGACTTTTACTGCCATCTTCTAATTTTTTTTATTTAAACGTTAATGTCAAAATTTGACCACAAGTTTTTTAATAGCAATACAAATAAACGATATGTATAAATGAATAACTAGAAGAATTAATGTAATAATTAGTGTTAAAAATGACATGACTCTTTTTTCTTACTAGTAATATCATTTTTTTTACACGTGTTAAAAAAAAATGACTAGAATTATTTCATGTCATCGGGTATACTTTATGAGTTGCTATAACATCACTCTTCTATAAATAAATAAAAAATGCATATCTATAGGCTTTCCTTAAAGCATGGAAGGCTGCTTGTGGAGCATCGCGAGGAACACCAACTCTAAACGTACCAAGCGGAAAGACATTTTTTCTAAGACCGTTGGTGCTTACAGGCCCTTGTCGATCGCGCTCTATTCAAATAAAGGTACTGCTATATTATTTTATTAAAAAAAACATGTATATGTGAAAAAGCTTGGATTTAACTCAATCAATACAATATATCGTATAATTAAACAACTGAAAATTAATTTCTATATTTTAAAAAAGTTTGAGGTTCTCTAACTTTTAATTTCTATATTTTAAAAAAGTTTGAGGTTCTTTAACTTTTAGTTTTGTTGTTGTCGTTGCTCGCTACTCAATTATATAATACACAAAAATAGTAAGACATACCTCTTTGTTTCCGATTCCGACTACATATATTCTAAGACATTTAATAACTAAACAAGCAACTCGTCATTTAAGAAATGCAGTAGTCAATAATCAGTAATCACGATTGATAGCAGTGTTTTCACCTATGTCTTTTAATTATCAGTTGCTATATGATTTTCTTGCTTCAGTTATGGTACTTCTATTAAAAGGGTACTTTGGAACATAGTTACCGGAAAACTCTGTGTTAGATAGAAAAGTTTCCCCGGAAACTCATTTCGGAGACGAAAACCATACTTTTTTAAAATTTTAGGAGAAACATTTCTGAAATGTGAGGGAGACATTGTAAAATATTAAATAATATTTTTTCATAACTCCAATAATACGAAAGCTAAACTTTAGTGAAACTTTAAGTAAGCTTTTACGATAATATTTTGCTAATAAAGTAGAAAAAAATTGCATTAAAACATGATGAAAACAAATTAGTAAAGGAGAATATATGATATTTAAATAATTTATAAAATTGAATATTCATTCGCATTATAATTGTGGAATCCATAAATTAATGTAAGTTGCGTAAGTGTTGTATATTTTTTATTTTTTGACAATACCGGCGTTATCCGTTTCACATAATTTTAAACTGTGTTTCCCATATCCGTTTCTTGTATTGTTTCCCGCTTTCCGTTTCCTGAGTTAGCAACTATGCTTTGGAAAACTATTTTTCGACCAAACAAAACCTTTTTCCGTGCTTAATTTTCTGGAGAACTATGTTGTGCAGATTGATGGGACTATAGTAGCACCTAGCCATGTACGTGAATGGAGAAATTGTGAAGATAATTCTTGGATATACTTCAGACATGTAAATGGCCTTAATATCCTAGGCCGAGGAACCCTAGACGCTAGAGGCAAAAACTGGTGGAACCAGGCAGAACGTCTAGATATAGTATGATTCTCTTTATGACTTGTGATTGACTATTGTATTTTTGATTATGAGTAGCAAAAGTTAGTATGTTGTTTGACCAATACCGGAAAAGTATACTTATTTCTTATTTCGAAACAAAGAAATATAATTAATTTTAAGTAGCGATTTTCATAATTTTTCAAATAAGTATACTTAATTTTCAACAATAATATAGTAATACCAACTAATTTTCACCACTCATGGTATACTTTTTAAAATTTTAACAAAAAACTTACAAATACTTATAAGTATAATTTTCGACCTCCATAATAAAAGTATACATTTGTACTTATAAGATGCGACCAAACACAAAGCCTACACATATGATAGGAAGTGTACAAAAAACTTGCTTCTTTATGATCGAACTTCGAACACTATATAATACCCTTTTTATTTTAATTTTAAACAAATAAACATCTAAACAATTTCTCAGAAAAACAATCTACAAATTTCCATGGGATGAGTTCATCAAGTGTTGTTTATAAACAATACAGATCAATAAATCACGGATATTGTGCTTTTATTTTCTACAAAATGTTGATATTGTTGGTTTTTGGTTTTGTTTCGTCTTTTAATGGGTTCATTTTCTTCTGTTTCAGCGTAACGGTGAATGTCATAAGCCAGTTGTAAGTTGTTCTTTTACTTAAAAAGTGATACCCAGTTAACTGGTGATAATAAACTAACAGACTTGTGATTTTTTTCTGTCATACAGACTTTTCGTCTTTTAAATAGCAATTCATCTAGGCTGACGGGGTTGAAATTCGTCGACAGCGGAGGAAGTCACATTAACATAGTTGGTGGTAACGATTTGTTCATAAATAAAATAACTATAAGGGCACCTGATCATGCTCATAACACAGATGGGATCGACATAGCATCTTCAAGTAGAGTTCAAATTCATGACTCTAACATTGGAACGGGTGAGATTTCCAACATATATATGTGAATTGTAGATTGATTGATTTATTATTTATTTAAACTCATAAGTATTTTATATGAGTTCGTATTTTATTTATTGGGATTCCGAACACGATAGGAAAACAATGATTTGTGGTAGGGACATACCAATAAAAATATAGAAGAACGGCAGAACGCGCACAAGCGAAGTAGGAACCCTAACTATGTTAGTGATGAAATATACCAATAATCGAAAACAGGGACTGAGCTAGAATTAACATTTTGGGGTTGCACAAAACAAAATGTTATTTTAAGGGGTTGCAAGAATTATCATTTTCAAGTTATTTAAAAAAAATTGTATAGAAAAAACAGCATTTTTGTAAATTGTGGGGTTGCTCCTGCACCCCTTTGTTATATACATCAGCTCCACCCCTGATCGAAATGCCATACTGGTGTCGGATGCCAAATAAAGATCTAAGCTGCTGCGAGATCTGTACCATCAATAAGCAATTTGAAAAATCTCAAGAGGAAGCCATCGGCACTCGCTTTGGGAACTTGCTCGCATTAGTCTTATAAAGGGGGCCCTTGTAAGGGCCTTAGTCCTAATAGTGGTCAACAGGTCTGACAAGGGTTCCCCTGGACTGAAAGAGGACACCATCACTTTCATCCTCCTTGGTTAGAATTGTGAGGCACTAACTAAGAGCGATGCCTTTGTAGGAAATCAAAATCCCTAGGAATGTGGTAGACCACCTCTGGAGGTGAACTCTAAGAGCTAGAGGGAATCACATGACCAATACCATCGTTAACAACAACTAACTCCCCTAAAAAAAACTGTCTTTCAGATCTTGAGCATGAATAACTACTCGAAACCATAAACATGTATTTAATTCTATCAAAACATGTGTTAGTTGTGGAAACCCATCGATCTCCCTAGGCTTCTAGTGACCTACGCACAAGTGTCATTTGTGTGGACAAAGAGAGAGCATGTCGAACAATGACTAAGGACGTCCTCAACCTCAAACTTCTAGAAACACCTTCCCCTTCAATCCTCCATCCAAAAACATGTGGTCCTAGTTGACATCGTAGTCGATTTGAATCCTAGCTAATGGCTTTGACGCAATAAAGGAAGCCTCGTCTTTCCTAATAAGAGTCACCACCTCCTTATCAAAAAAAAAAAAAAGAATCTCCGGGTTAATTACATGGTAGGATCGCGGGATAGGTAAGATACTATAACTAATTGCAATATGTGATTTCTTTTAAGGTGACCATCATTATGTCATCGGCCAAATACCATATGTGACCATCATCAATAAGCTTACATTTCACTTGGTTTTTAACTTCAAATTAAAAATAAATTTAAGAATCACGTTAGTTAAACCAAAACCTATTAATTACTTTTATATTTTGGATTTTTTTAACTAAAATTTCATGTGACATGTGCATGTTTTCGTCCTAAGTAAACTATATGATGAAAACATAAACTTTCAGGTGATGACTGCATAGCTATCAATACCAACAGCTTCAACATCAACATTAGCGGAATTGCATGCGGCCCTGGCCATGGTATAAGGTACAAGACATTATTGTCTTTGTAATTTTTAACCTTTATGATGACTTGTTAGGAAGCTAATCCTTAATGTAGCCTGATAGGAAGCTATTACTTGTTGGCTAAAGGAATAAGAACTTGTTTCTTGGTTGGATTAGAAAGTATTTCCTATCGTTTAATGATGTGTTTCTAACAAGGTTTAAGAACCTCTTGGAAAGAGTTTCTTATCTATCTTAGGACTGATACCCGACCTATAAACAAAAGTGTTAGGGTTAGTTCTAAAAGATGGAGAAAATAGTATGAGTTGTAATGTTTTGAAAATTAATATTCTTAGGCTATGCCTAAAAGGCTAAAAGGTGTTCGGTAACGTTCTAAAAGGTGTTCGGGCTAGCCCTAAGGATAGAGAGGGAGGGAGAAAATCCAATAGTGGTTATTGTGTTTTGGTATATATTTAGACTTATTTTAGACATATGTTAAAAAAGATTAGGTAGTGTTTTCGGATTAGATTTTGTACAGAGAGATAAAGTGGAATATTACAGTTTTATTAAGCTTTAATATCAAGTAAAGATATATGTTTTCGGATCGATTTCTTTTTTTCTATTCTTCTTTACATTCGTTAATCCCACTAACTATAGTTCTTGCACGGTTTATTTGTATTATACGTATTCTAATGTATCTTTATCGTTGATTTAGTGTTGGAAGTCTTGGCAAAGGTGGTTATGCGGCTGCAGTCGACGGGATTCATGTACAACATTGCACTTTTACAAAAACGCAGGCATCTGCAAGAATTAAAACATGGCCGGTATGCTATAGTGTTTCTATGTAATTGTATCTAAATTTGCATGATTCTCATTCTTTTTTACTCCCGTACTTGTAGGGAGGAGCAGGGTATGCTAGTAATATAATTTACGAGCACATCACGCTCAATGATGTAACAAGTGGCATAGAAATTAACGAAAAGTACCACGCCGCTGCTCAAAAGAATGTAAGAAAGAAAAAAGAGCTAGTTTAATTGGTAGTTCATTATGTATACAAGTATTTTGTTAATATGAGGGAGGTCATGACCTCCTTATATCAATATGTTGTTGTCTGACTTACTTTTATGCAGTCTGCATTGAGAGTGAGTCAAGTACGTTTCATAGATGTGCGAGGAACTGCGAATAGTATTTTGTTGGACTGCAACAAACAGATTCCATGTCAACAGATTTATCTTCAAGATGTGAACATAGCACCGGCGATAGCTGGTCAAAGGGTTAATGCAACCTGCAATCATGCCAATGTTATAACCTCCAATGTTAATCCTAAGTTTTCTTGCAAAAACTAGACTCGCATTTTTTCCTTCTTTGCTAGGGAAATTGTCAACAGTTATTATTACTGTAGTCGCTCTTGGTGCTAATGAGCTAAATTACAAATTAAATTAGCACCCCAAGTTATAAAATACATTTCAAACATTTTGTCATTATATCTTCGTTATGCAATACTTATGTATGAGAACAATTTAGCAGCATTAGGGGTAGCAGCCAAAGGCTGCATTCACCTGAAGTGGTAATATTTAATTAGCATCATAATAATCTCTTCTCTCTCCTAAAATTCCATTTATCATTTTTTTCCTTTTCTGAGGTTTTCAACGACATTCTTTCACATTTATTCTTAGTTCGATTATCGATCAAGTTTGTTACCACAAACAATTTTTTGACTGCCTATTACAAAATTTGAGGCAGTTAATTGGGTTACTCGACAATTATAAAAAATAACTGTTTATATATATGATTTAAATTTAAAAAAAGTTGGAAATAAATAATTTATAATCTACAAGTCCAAGAGGTTTATATATGCTGAACATTTATAATGAACTTAGTATATATAATGTCATTTCTCAAAGTGAACTTAGTACAGTTTTTTTTTTTTTTTTTGAAAATAGCATATAGTACAGATTACGTGATGTTGGAAAAAAAAATTACTTTTCGTCCATTACAAAACAGGGCTTGCCTGTAAAAAGAAGGTGATCAACTGTAAGAGATTACGAAACTATAAGAGCAAAATTTTAGCCATTTACTAGAACCGAATAGAATGAGAAATAAGTGATAGAACATGCATGAAAAATTTATTGTAGGCATTGCATGTCCAAAATAATATTGTAGGCATTGCATGTACAAAATAATATTGTAGCCATTGCATGTACAAAATAATATTGTAACCATTGCATGTACAAAATAATATTATAGCCATTGCATGTACAAAATAATATTGTAGTCATTGAATCAATTTAATAAACATAAACAACTGCAAAACATATTTTATGTGTAGCATATATAAAACCTTGACATAATAACAGATTCATAGATTGTTTAGAAAAGAGAATAAAAATTAACGGATTGATTTAATTCCAACAACACACAAGCCACCAGAACTGGTATTGGAACTTCTGATAGAATGGCAGAAAGATAATCGACAACAAAATTATTTGGTTCCGTGCTTTCAAAAGAAGCACCAAAATAGAAATTCTGAAAAACAACACCGTTTCAATTAAACCACACATAAGGTACTTTTCACTCAAGATCTTTACTTGTTTGGAACCGTCAAAGAGGACATAGGGTCGACATGAACGGAAAGGCATCAGAATAGCAGAAAGAATTTCTAGATGGAAACTCTTTCTTTGGAAACTCTTGAAGCACCTTGAATGTATTCTTTCTCAAATCGTACAAAACAATTTTACCAGGTATACCCAACACCATAGAGAAACCACTAATTTCATCTTCCTTCACAACACACAACACGAAAAATTTCCATTTTAATACTGGCATTTCTTCGTATTGAAAACTGTCCGGATAAGCCGCCGTTATAAGGCTCATATTAACAGAATACTTCATTTTCCAGCTACTATGATCTTTTTCCAACTCAAAAACATGGAAGGGTTTAGCACTAGTACACGGTATATGTATAAGAAACAAATTTCCACAGCATTCCCCAAAATAACGAATATTTTCCATATTCATGCTTTTGGGATTCGAGGGAAGCGGGTCAGATACAATCTTTGAAGTATAAACCTCGAACTGAACATGAACTTTGTTCTTAGTTATCCAATGGAGTGACCCATTACAAACGGCCTTAAAATCCAAAGGAGAACCATGTGATGCTCGAAAAAACAAGCGTTTCCAAACCCTGGTCTCAGAAGAATAAACATCAATTTTATAACAAAGGCCAAAGCAATGAGCAGCCCTCTCTGTATACTCCTCGTCATAGTGAAACTCCTTATTATGCTTGCTAATGGTCAGACCGAGTAACACAACATTAAAGTGGCGAGACTTCAACGGTTCGAAAACCATGTAAGCAGAATTGTTGACATAATAACAGTCGGATGAAGTGATAACTTGTTGGGGAAGAATAGTCATTGTCTGAGTGGTGACATTGCATACAAAATAAGGAAGTGTTAAATGATAAAAGCCCAATAATAAACCATTACTAGCATGCATGATCTTTGGGCGACCGCAAAAGCTTGGGTTGTTCCTTTTGATGAATGCAAGTGAGGGGAGATTCTTTTGGTTAGCTTGGTTAAGAGAGACAGATTTAAGATCATAGCTATACTTGTCGTTAAAGTATACACCCGAAGGTAATGATGTTGGGCTTATCATGGTCTGTTTGGAGCGAAACTTGGGGTCGGATATAAGAGAGAGCCAATGTTTAGATACACATTTGAATCTAATAAGCGGTTTTGCTGGTAAACGCAAAAGCACTTCCGAAAGTAGATCTTCATTGCGCATTACCTCTTCCCCTAACTTCAATCGCTTCTTTCTAGCCATTTCATTCAAATGCAAGAACCTGAATGAATAATATTTAGGATACAAAAAGAAACGTTTCGGTCAATTAATTTACCTATATTTCTTGTTTTGCCTGTATCCTAAATTAATATGGCACAAAGGGGAAAAGAAAGGATATTTATAAATCTATATTCGAATAGAGAAACTCAACTAGTGTTCCAGAAACCAGTACAAACTAATGATATTTAACAAAGATTCTTAATTAAGGCTTTTAAAGAAAGACCGACTGCAAAAAGAAGTTCAAGACTCGGGTGCGGATCTACTAATTAGTACCAAGGGACTAACTGTTGCCACCGCAACTGCACAATTTAGAAAAACCCTATCTTTTCTTGAATAATGTGTCTCACAACCCGCAAAATAATATTTTTCCTTTCTTAATCAAGTATGATAATGCTGACTCCGCTACTGAGTTCAAGTATAAATGACCTAAATGCAAAAAGGAACCTTTAGGTCAATCAATTTACCTATATTTCTTGTTTTGCATGTATCCAAATAAGGCAACATAAGGGGAAAATAAAGATATTTATACATCTATATTCGAAATAGAGAAACTCGAGTAGGGTTCCAGAAACCAGTACAAATAAATCCTGAATGAGTAAATCAAATGTAGTTATTAAGCCCTTTTACATATAGTCAAATGAAATCTAGAACTTAGTCTGAGTACACTTCTTATTTATAATAAGCAAAAAACTTGCTTCAAATAAAAAGAAACCCGATTGAAAGCTTGGGTACAAAACTCGATCAAAACTTTAAAAAACAAGAAAAACCCCTCTTTCCTGCTTTTTACGCCAATAAAACTTACGCTTAGCAAAACTCCTGCAAAATACTTTAGCTACGTTTTCGCTTTTAAAGATTGTAATCCTAAAAAAATGGATTTTTAAGAGATACAGATGCCCGGAATACACAAGTAGGAATTTTGTTAACTTGTTGGTTAAATAATTGCTAACGCTTAGTCCAAATCCAATTATTAACCTTTCAAAATCTACAAAGAAATTGTCCAGACAAAAAATCAAAAACCATTTTTTTCTGTGCATACTTCCAGTAACATATATTAAAAACCTTTAATTGTTAAGTTTAATACATAGCTAGATTATTAGTTGGATGATTCAATTTTTGTGTAAAGTATACCGTATATAAACTTATGTGTGTGCCTTGTTATATTTCCTAACTATTTATAGTTTTAGCTTTCTTATATATTTATTAACTTATATAAGTCATTCATGATATAGTTTACAAAAAAATCATAAATATTGTAAAGCTTTCTTTGTGAAAACTACATGTTTACGCATTCGGTCAAATAGAGCATATTTAATATCTATACGCTATGTAATTACATATGATAACTTATTGTTCTTTTTTTTTGGTTATTTCGGTTTTGGTTTTTATTTACTTAGAAAGTGAAAGTGCTAGAAATTAATTTAATGAAATGTAGAATTTTTTTCTCTAATTATTATATGAGATTAAATGTGTGTCTTATTTAATATTAAGAAACATTTTTTTCATAATGTTGTAATTGCATCCACTCAGGCCCAAAAAACATATTGTTCTACATGATTATTGTCATGTATTAGCAAAAACTAACATGTTTGCTCTTTTTACCTTAAAATCTTCTACATTAATTTATTATTTTGCCATTAATATAATTATCTATGTATTCTTAGACTTTGTTTGTTAACACTGTGATTGGACTAATAATAATACTGACCCATTAATAATCCGTTTGGTAACATTTTTTCACATGAGACTTTAAATACAAAGGTATTAGATATACTCAAATTCATAGATAATATCAATACCCACAAGGGTGGTAGTAGTAATACCAGTCCAAAATTATATTAGCAATATACCAAATTGTATTTTAGTACCTTTACAACTCTCTTATCTATTTTTACTCTCTCACTAATACAAACCGGACTATAATAATTTTATATATATGTATGTAATTATATGTATATGCATATATATATATATATATATATATATTATTTTAATATATTAAAATAACATAGATATATAATTATGTATTTTGCTAGTTTACTTATTATAGGTATAAATGTAAATTTATAAAATAGTCCAATTCCAATAAAAAGTAAATAAACACTTTATTGATATTTTATGTATGTATTACTAATCACGCTTTCGTTTGTTATCAGGTCATAGTCCGAATATATTGTTAGTCCGTTACTACTAATACTCCAACCAAACGAGAACTTAGGTTATTAATTATAAGTAGGTGGATATTTTAGCATGAATTTGAAAATGTATGAGATCATGTTGAAATGGAACAATCATAGATTGATAAATAGTTTTTCCAATACTAATATTTTGGTAAAAAACTCTTAAGAGATAGAGAAGTGCTCATAAAAATAAAAATGTGGATGAAAAACCCTCATCATTTATATAAAAACATAAGTGACAGAAAACATAAGTTTGAATTTTGAAAATATAAAAATGTGGTTAAATAGTTGGTAACGTTTAGTCCAAATCTAATTTTTAGTTTATTACCCATCAAAATATACAGAGAATTGTCCACACAAAAAAAAAAATTCAAATTTTTCTATAAACAATATTTTGGGTTTATGCTGGCATGCAGTTTGCTACCGAACAGAGTGCATAAATATCATGTACATATAAATATATACGGTAAAACCTATATAAATTAATATTATTGGGACCAAAGATTTTTATTAATTTAGAGAGATATTAATTAATTCATAAATCCATATTTTATAATTTTAAAGAGTTTTTTTTTTATCGATTCAATAAATATACCCGTTTATAATATAAAAAAACCCATTATATATTATTAAGAATACTCGTTAAACTCGTTAATAAAATCAAATACATTAGTTCTTACTAATACATATATTTGGTTACATCTTAAATAGTCTAACAAACTAAGAATAGACATTGAATGCATAAATAACGGAGGAGCTCCAACTAAATGTAAAATTCAAGAAGAATAAAACGACTATAGAGTCATATTTCACTAAATCGCCCTATTAATGTTTGTCATTTTGAAAAATTATTAATTTATAATTTTATGAGACCAAATATTTATATAAAGATTCTTCAAAATTTTATTATCTTATTAATTTATCGAAATTAGCGATTTTTTACACTGACCCAAATTGGGATCTGAATGAATTATTGTTTTAGAGAGATTATTAATTTATGAAATATTAATTTACGAAATATTAAATTTGACTTGATTACCTGAAAATGCAGCCTGTTTTTTTTTCTCCCGATGCCCAACTTTGAATTTTTCCTCTGAAATGGAAACGAAAACTATTAGTAGTATTTATGCTGAAAGATTAGTCAAATGTAGTAATTAATTAATTCAATGAACCAATTATTAAAAAGATATTTCCAAAACTTTTTTCTCAGTCAAATCAAGTATTTAATTTTTGTCTATTTTTTGTTGAAAGTTTGCTTAGTTGTAATTTTGTCTTAAAACGGGATTTTCTAAACTTTTCCTCATTGGCAGCACGTATTTAATTTTTGTCTGATTAGTTAACATCCAGAACTATTTAGGAATTTTAGATTAATTGATCCTAGTAATGTCAGGGCCTAAGGGTGGTAAAAACCTTGACCCGGCCCGTAACCCTACCCAATGCAAACTTAGCTAAGTAGGGTTGAACGCCGTAAAAAAACTCGGGTTGATTTCGGGTAGAGTAACCAGCCTTTTTCCGAGTCCAACTCGACCCGTAATGAAATATAACCCGAATATAAATGAAAATAAGGTTTATAAAATGTTTAATTCTGAAAATTTTGACTTGTAATAATTTTGGGCTGGTTGGCAACCGGAATCCACCTGAGGCGGCGCCCACTCCTGCTCGTGTGAACTAAAGATGCTTAGCTGAATTTCAAAATTTAGAGTGATTAATTAATCTTGAGTCATTATATACACTCATCGAGTTTTAGTGTAACAAATGTATGAACAAGGTGGATCGTCGAAGTGGTTCACCAATGACCGATGCTACAACTGCAGATATCTCTCTTTTGTGGCAAGAGACATGACCCTAATTCCCATTCTTTTTTGCTTCATCGAATCATTCCCCGGAAATGCTTGAAGAGACCTATATATATATATATATATATATCCTTCTATATACGATATTAAGACGTTTTGATACTATCTCGAATGACCTATTTTTAGCTTTTGATTTAGACAGAGGCAATGTTGATATTTTGTTCTCGTTTCCGTTGAACAGAGGGTATTTTATTCTCTCACAGTTATAAATTTTAGATTTTTTTTCATGTTTCCGTTTCTCATTTCGTTTCCCATCCTCGCAGTTAACACATTGAAAACAATTGGATTGTGATCCATAAAATTACCAAACCTATGCTGCAGATTACTAGGTAATTAAACATATAAATATCAAATAGCTTCTCAGGTTCACCCTTCTCATGCTTTCGAGTTGAAAGTTGATCAAGTACTGTCTCATGGTTTTTTGTATTTGTGTCTTAGCAGGTAAAGTTTTTGAAAAATGTTCAAGAGGTTCTTGGCTTGTAGCAGCATGGAGGATACATTCGACGTAACTAAATAGACTTCAATTTTACTGCATAGTACGTATTTGATAAGTAAATTTCATACCAGCTGGCAGCTTCTATTTAGATAATATATCCTAGCGTTAATTCTGGAAAGTAACTAAATAGACTTTAAATAACGCATTGACATTTATGAGATTGGATTTTTATACTACACTTTTTCTGAAAAAACGCACAAACCGTACATTTAATTTACGGTTTACAGAAATTACATACAAACCGTACATTTTGTATGTAATTTTTTTTTTTTTTTTTTTTTTTTGTAATTTCAATTTGTAAAATAGGAAAAATATATAAAATATGCAAATCCATAATTCACTTAGCTATATATAATTGTTTGTTGTTTGTTTATATTAATTATAGAAATTATAATAATTGTTGATATTTGTCCCATTTTTTGCAACTGTTCGGAAAGGAAGCAATTGTTCGGAAAGGAAGCAAGCAATTGTTCGGAAAGGAAGCAAGCAACTGTTCGGAAACGAAGCAAGCAACTGTTCGGAAACGAAGCAAGCAACTGTTCGGAAAGGAAGCAACTGTTCGGAAAAATTTTCGCTCGGGGCGCTGCCCCGCACCCCGCCCGCTGTCCTGGCAGCGGGACCCCAGCCAGGGGCTCTCGCCCCTTGGACCCCGCCAGGGGCTCTGCCCCTTGGAACCCCGCCAGGGGCTCTGCCCCTTGGAACCCCGCCAGGGGCTCTGCCCCTTGGACCCCGCCAAGGGCTCTGCCCCTTGGAACCCCATTTCAATTATTCATATTCAATTATACGTTGGCTCGACGAGCGTGCACTCCGCACTTCCCTAACTCGTTTCCGAGTTTAACGCATTATTGTAAATTAGGGTTTAGGGTTTGTAATTTAGGGTTTAGGGTTTACGGTTTAGGATTTAGGATTTAGGGTTTAGTGTTTAGGATTTAGGGTTTAGGGTTTAGGGTTTGTAATTTAGGGTTTTTAATTTAGTGTTTAGGGTTTAGGGTTCAGGGTTTAGGGTTTGTAATTTCAGCAATATTGGTCCAAATCTTTCATCTGTAATATACACCTTAGTATCTGTATTAGGTGCGACAGTATCTGTATTAGTATCTACACCTTGTTCAGTCCTAATAGGATTCCTAACCATTTTTGTGGCTGTTAATATCGTGCGTTGGTGATCAAGGGTTAAAACATTATCCCACCAACCGCGTAATTGACCGGCAAAGCCAACAACAATGAATTCAGCAATTTGGTAATCGGTGTTATTAGCACCTAAATATACTGTAGAATACATAGTCATTCTATGTAACATAACCATAATTTGGTATTCTGTCATACCATCAATATTGCATTCATAAATGGTTGTAGCACTAAAACTAGTAAAAATATTACCACCTTCTTCTTCATAAAGAAGATCTTGTGGACTCGGTCGAGAATAATAATGCTTCATAGGGGCAGTTGGAACTGATTTTCTGCCAAAAGGAGTGGATTTTCCAAAGACATTTTGATTAACACTAGCATGTTGTTCTGGAGTATCCATAGCTAAAAGTTGTTTTTCAAAACTATTTATATGATCGATATCATCCGAGTTTTCTGATAAAACAGTTATATTTTTACCTTTCCCAATATTCAGGTTTTCTAGTTGCTGAGTTAGCAAATTAATTTAGGGTTTAGTGTTTAGTGTTTAGGATTTAGGGTTTAGGGTTTAGTGTTTAGTATTTAGGGTTTAGGGTTTGTAATTTAGGGTTTTTAATTTAGTGTTTAGGGTTTAGGGTTTAGGGTTTACGATTTAGGGTTTAGGGTTTGTATATTATAGATGAAAGATTTGGACCAATATTGCTGAAATTACTAAACCCTAAACCCTAAACACTAAACCCTAAACACTAAATTAAAAACCCTAAATTACAAACCCTAAACCCTAAATCCTAAACACTAAACCCTAAATCCTAAATCCTAAATCCTAAACACTAAACCCTAAACCCTAAACACTAAACCCTAAACCCTAAATCCTAAATTACAAACCCTAAACCCTAAATTACAAACCCTAAACTGTTGGTGATTTTAGTATCATCAATGTATTTTAGTAGTAATGTGATTTATTATAGGCCGATGCAATAATGCGTTAAACTCGGAAATGAGTTAGGGAAGTGCGGAGTGCACGCTCGTCGAGCCAACGTATAATTGAATATGAATAATTGAAACGGGGTTCCAAAGGGCAGAGCCCCTGGCGGGGTTCCAAGGGGCAGAGCCCCTGGCGGGGTCCTAGGGGCAGAGCCCCTGGCTGGGGTCCCACTGCCAGGACAGCGGGCGGGGTGCGGGGCAGCGCCCCGAGCGAAAATTTTTCCGAACAGTTGCTTCCTTTCCGAACAGTTGCTTGCTTCGTTTCCGAACAGTTGCTTGCTTCGTTTCCGAACAGTTGCTTGCTTCCTTTCCGAACAATTACTTGCTTCCTTTCCGAACAGTTGCTTGCTTCCTTTCCGAACAGTTGCTTGCTTCATTTCCGAACAGTTGCTTCCTTTCCGAACAGTTGCAAAAAATGGGACAAATATCAACAATTATTATAATTTCTATAATTAATATAAACAAACAACAAACAATTATATATAGCTAAGTGAATTATAGATTTGCATATTTTATATATTTTTTCCTATTTTACAAATTGAAATTACAAAAAAAAAAAAAAAAAAAAAAAAAAAATTACATACAAAATGTACGGTTTGCAAAAATATATGCAAACCGTACATTAAATGTACGGTTTGCATGTATTTTTGCAAACCGTACATTAAATGTACGGTTTGTATGTAATTTCTGTAAACCGTAAATTAAATGTACGGTTTGTGCGTTTTTTCAGAAAAAGTGTAGTATAAAAATCCAACCTCGACATTTATTTAAAGTACAATACTGTATGAAGTCAATTAATTGATTTCCACATTGAAAAGATTGAAAGAATGCAACTCATCTTTTATGACAGTACTGTTGGTATCGATAATCTATTAAATTAAAGTTTTCTTAGAGAATAAAGATTTCCCAAATTACTTCCCTTTCTTAATTAGAAAATATTTTAGCAAGAATTTTGGATGCATTTGATGCTATTGAAGCATGATTTAACGCATCTGAAACATAGGATGTATAAATAGGACTGAACGGGAGAAAAATAAGCTATACAACATCGTGTTGGTTCAGATTAAGTTTGTGTTAAAAATGGTTAGTATTATTTTTATACTGTTCAAATCATTAAAATCTAGTACCAAAATTTCACTTTTGCATCGGTTTTAACTAACAATAATATCTCTCATCATCTTTAAAGTTTTTAACCAATTTTTATGTTGTTGTCCGTACAACCGAGTCACGTGTCTATCAGTATAATTATAAATTAATTCCCGTAGAAGAATGTTTGTTTCCATTATTGAAGCAGAAACATGTAATTTGCGACGTGAGTTTGTGATATGTGGTTGTCTACGTTGTTGTTTTCGCTCAATTCTCACTACATTTACTTTCAATATTTGCTGAAAATCTAATCAAACATTTTTTTTCATCAAGGCGCTAGTCAACGTTCTTTTGCTCGTCTATGTTGCTTTAAGTGGCTTAACAGTAAGCATGGAGGATACATTCGACGTAATCAAATATGGTGCCAGGGGAGACGGAAAGACAAACGACTCTCCGGTATTATATCATACCATCCTTATGGAAGTTTATTTTTGAATCAAATAACTTTTAACATTGTCCTTCTAAGCTATTTTCAAACTGCCTATGATCACTTACCATTTATCCTGGAACTTATCTGAAATTGCACAAATTCTAGTAATATATATACAAGATAAACTAAAATGCAGAACAGAAACTCTTTAACTTTTTCTGGTAGAAATTAAAACATCTCTGCTATAATCGGACATCGAGATCTCATGAGAAGCAATCAAATTTATAACTAAAAGTTTTGCTTAATCTATCATCTACCTAACTCAATGTTCTCGATTTTCTTGATGTATCTATTGGTTCAGTTTACTATTTATATTGTAAGATTGATACCCGACTCTCTTTTTCTTTTCATTTTCACATGAATGACCTTACCAGGGAAGTAACCAGATGAAAACAGTCAAGACTCCTTCCAATATTTTGATAAATTTTGATGAAACTTAATTTTTATTAAAATCATCAAAAAATACTGTTCTTGCCCCCAAATTACCTGAAGTGACATTTCGGATGTGTGTGTGTGTGTGTGTGTGTGTGTGTGTGGGGAACAGTTTTGCTAGTTTTTCCATTTTTCACTTAGGTTTCCAAGTGAGAATATAAGTTTCATATTCAATCGGGAGAATTTTTATACAGCATGACTTCCAGTTTGATAGTAAATAATGCAACTTTCTCAGACAAATCCATCGAAACTTGCTCCATTCCAACCAAAATACCACATTCTTAATTATTTAACTTTAACCATGTGCACGTAAAATTGTTTAGTTGTCAAATATTAGTAAATAGTAGGTGAAAAACTATTGTTGCTGCCAAACCTATGTGCAGCGTGTTTCTATAAATTAAAATGTTTTTGCTAACACATTTTTCCTGTTTAAAAAATCAAATCAACCCATATTATATGACATATTCATCTCATTAAAAGTTTTTATTTTTATTAATATTAGATTTAACAAATTTTTTTATTTTTAATTAATATTTAAATTTAGGATAGATTTAAGTAGGGTTCTATTATATTTTTATTTGAGTTTTTAGTGGCTTGTAATTTATATTGAACAATTTTTTTTAATTTTTAATTATTATTTAAATTTAGGGTTGACTCAACTAGAGTTCTATTATATTTTTATTTGAGTTTTTAATAGATTGAATTTTTATTACGTAGCATGATTTTTACTGCCATCTTCTAATTTTTTTTATTTAAACGTTAATGTCAAAATTTGACCACAAGTTTTTTAATAACAATACAAATAAAAGATATGTATAAATGAATAAATAGAAAAATTAATATAATAATTAGTGTTAAGAATGACATGACTCTTTTTTCTTACTAGCTAGTAACATTATTTTTTTGACACGTGTTAAAAAAAAAGTGAATAGAATTATTTCATGTTATCGGTTAGACTTTATAAGTTGCTATAACATCACTTTTCTATAAATAAATAAAAAATGCATATCTATAGGCTTTCCTTAAAGCATGGAAGGCTGCTTGTAGAGCATCGCGAGGAACACCAACTCTAAACGTACCAAGCGGAAAGACATTTTTTCTAAGACCGTTGGTTCTTACAGGCCCTTGTCGATCGCGCTCTATTCAAATAAAGGTACTGCTATATTATTTTATTAAAAAAAACATGTATATGTGAAAAACCTTGGATTTAACTCAATCAATACAATATATCGTATAATTAAACAACTGAAAATTAATTTCTATATTTTAAAAAAGTTTGAGGTTCTCTAACTTTTAGTTTTGTTGTTGTCGTTGCTCGCTACTCAATTATATAATACACAAAAATAGTAAGACATACCTCTTTGTTTCCGATTCCGACTACATATATTCTAAGACATTTAATAACTAAACAAGCAACTCGTCATTTAAGAAATGCAGTAGTCAATAATCAGTAATCACGATTGATAGCAGTGTTTTCACCTATGTCTTTTAATTATCAGTTGCTATATGATTTTCTTACTTCAGTTATGGTACTTCTATTAAAAGGGTACTTTGGAACATAGTTACCGGAAAACTCTGTTTAGATAGAAAAGTTTCCCCGGAAACTCATTTCGGAGACGAAAACCATACTTTTTTAAAATTTTAGGAGAAACGTTTCTGAAATGTGAGGGAGACATTGTAAAATATTTAATAATATTTTTTCATAACTCCAATAATACGAAAGCTAAACTTTACTGAAACTTTAAGTAAGCTTTTACGATAATATTTTGCTAATAAAGTAGAAAAAGATTGCATTAAAACATGATGAAAACAAATTAGTAAAGGAGAATATATGATATTTAAATAATTTATAAAATTGAATATTCATTTGCATTATAATAGTGGAATCCATAAATTAATGTAAGTTGCGTAAGTGTTGTATATTTTTTATTTTTTGACAATACCGGCGTTATCCGTTTCACATAGTTTTAAACTGTGTTTCCCATATCCGTTTCTTGTATTGCTTCCCGCTTTCCGTTTCCCGAGTTAGCAACTATGCTTTGGAAAACTATTTTTCGGCCAAACAAAACCTTTTTCCGTGCTTAATTTTCTGGAGAACTATGTTGTGCAGATTGATGGGACTATAGTAGCACCTAGCCATGTACGTGAATGGAGAAATTGTGAAGATAATTCTTGGATATACTTCAGACATGTAAATGGCCTTAATATCCTAGGCCGAGGAACCCTAGACGCTAGAGGCAAAAACTGGTGGAACCAGGCAGAACGTCTAGATATAGTATGATTCTCTTTATGACTTGTGATTGACTATTGTATTTTTGATTATGAATAGCAAAAGTATGTATGTTGTTTGACCAATACCGGAAAAGTATACTTATTTCTTATTTCGAAACAAAGAAATATAATTAATTTTAAGTAGCGATTTTCATAATTTTCTAAACAAGTATACTTAATTTTCAACAATAATATAATAATACCAACTAATTTTCACCACTCATGGTATACTTTTTTAAAATTTTAACAAAAAACTTACAAATACGTATAAGTATAATTTTCGACCTCCATAATAAAAGTATACATTTGTACTTATAAGATGCGACCAAACACAAAGCCTACACATATGATAGGAAGTGTACAAAAAAGTTGCTTCTTTATGATCGAACTTCGAACACTATATAATACCCTTTTTATTTTAATTTTAAACAAATAATCATCTAAACAATTTCTCAGAAAAACAATCTACAAATTTCCATGGGATGAGTTCATCAAGTGTTGTTTATAAATAATACAGATCAATAAATCACGGATATTGTGCTTTTATTTTCTACAAAATGTTGATATTGTTGGTTTTTGGTTTTGTTTCGTCTTTTAATGGGTTCATTTTCTTCTGTTTCAGCGTAACGGTGAATGTCATAAACCAGTTGTAAGTTGTTCTTTTACTTAAAAAGTGATACCCAGTTAACTGGTGATAATAAACTAACAGACTTGTGATTTTTTTCTGTCATACAGACTTTTCGTCTTTTAAATAGCAATTCATCTAGGCTGACGGGGTTGAAATTCGTCGACAGCGGAGGAAGTCACATTAACATAGTTGGTGGTAACGATTTGTTCATAAATAAAATAACTATAAGGGCACCTGATCATGCTCATAACACAGATGGGATCGACATAGCATCTTCAAGTAGAGTTCAAATTCATGACTCTAACATTGGAACGGGTGAGATTTCCAACATATATATGTGAATTGTAGACTGATTGATTTATTATTTATTTAAACTCATAAGTATTTTATATGAGTTCGTATTTTATTTATTGGGATTCCGAACACGATAGGAAAACAATGATTTGTGCACTACAAGAAAAGTGGCCAACAGTGACGGAAAAATAGTTACGAATCTATCCGTCTCACAATTAACACGGGACTGAGACGGTTTAACTACACAATCAATCCCGTTAAATACAAAGACGCAATAGTGACGAATTTGAAACGCACCATTTTCCCTCAATATTCTTCAGTTTGACCGTTGAATTTTGTATAATACTGTCACAGTATAACCACCATTTAACGACGAAATTTATTAAAAGTGGAACCCACTTTTATATTTGAAAAGTCAAAGAAACTCGTAATTACAATTCCGTCGTTAATCCCTTACTCTTGATTATTAAAAAAATAATTAATTTTTGTGTGTATAGTTCTGTCACGAATTGGTGTCAAAGTTTTATTTTTTTTAAAAGCGTCTTTTCTGGGGTTCACTTTCACTAACGGTGTTATAATATGTGTCTCATCCGTCGTTATTTCCGTCGCGACTACATTTGCCCCACCTTCCTTTCCATTTGAAGGAACACCATCAATTGAACAGTGCTACCATTTTCCTTTTTGTTTATATTCCGTCGTTATACTGTTACAAAGCTAACGTTTCGTTTGTCTTTAACAGCCCATAAACTGTAAGTGTTTGAAAGATAATTGTTTCAAAGTTTGGGGATTAAAAAAACTAAAAGTATGTCATTTTTTGGAGTTGCTTTAGACACAATATGGCGACGAACAATGAATTTTATGAAACTTTTTCGATATCGAAATTTATTTTCATTCAAATTGTATACCAAGCATACAATAATGATTTTAACACATACTTTAATTAATAATTTGGGTTACTGGTTTGGACCGTAACATTATTATAGCGGTTAGTTATGGTCGTACTAATATATATATATATATATATATATATAATATTTTCAAATATTAAAGTATACTTTTAATTGTATTCATGATTTATTTAATTGATAATAACTCCAATCATCTCACATTTGGTTTAAAGTTCTCATATTTCTTAGTTAGTATGATTATAAACATATAATTAATTATGTGAATATAACTTAGCACACCTGATTAATAAATATATTCATTGGGTTTGAATAAGTATTATGGTGTTTGGTAATTATTATTTTAGTGATTATACGTGGATAATGTAAAGCTCTAATTAATTTTAACAACTACAAATAACCATATAAGCATCATATCAAGCAGTTATGCGATAAAATGATGTTATGCATATAATCATGTTATATTTTATTAATAATAATTATAATAACTATATGTAGGCTATCGTATATCAATGTATAATATAATAGTAAATAATAAAAATTTACCCATGTTATCACACATTTGCTACATTGTCCTCATGTTATTTTTTTTCCATGCAATTTTTATTTACAAATGTTAAGTCGTCTATATAATATTTAGTTATGAGATATAAATGTTTTAGGGGTTAGGGTATAAATGTATTAGGGGTTAATGCTTAATCAGGAACATAGATAATTGAAACGGATTAACCATTACTTTATCATTAAATTGCGACGGTTTCTTAGCATTCAATGTTTATTCGGTGTAAAATTATGCTAAAATAATTATTAATTGACAAGTGGATAGTTGAGTAGTTAAGAGTTGAGTAGTGTAATAAATATTTTCTTATAAATCTGTCACAAAACAGTTTCAAAATATTAATTTAATCCTATATAAAGCATGCATAAATGTATATATTATGTACATGTGTTTGTAAAACTGCAGTTGTATTGGAAACACTGATAAATGGATGAACGGAAACGGTTGAGTATAGTTCCTGCCGATAATGGGAAAAAAACGTAGGTTTTTCTTTTTTAATTCATAAAATTTTGTAAGATTTATATATTTTTATATTGGAAATACTTTGTATGTGGTTTTTCAGGTTTGTACCGGCAATTTCTTCGGATGATTTCTCCCGTATTTTCCGATCATATATTAAAAAAAACGGATCGGAATATTGGTCTTTCTTATATGACGCTCTGAAAGTGTTCTATTTTGAGTATTTTAAGGTAAACTAATACTATTTTTTAATTGTATTATTAATTTTTAAATTTTGAAAAAATTGTTTTTTTTTTTTTGCAGAGTCTTTATTACGTTTGTCCAAATGTCCCAGATAACGTATTATATGATGTGTTTTGTTATGTGGCGAAACCCGCTTATAAAAGTTTTGTTTTCGACACTAAGAGGATGCAAAACAAACCTGATTGGATAGACCAAAGTATTTGGGACCAATGGACTCAGACGTATTAGCTAAATGATTTCGAGTGTATTTTTTTTTTCAAGTTGTGTAATTATCTAGTTCTAATGATTTCGAGTGTGTTTTTAATGTATTTCTTTTCAAGTTGTGTAATGTTCTATTTGTAATAAATAAAATAATGTTCTTCTCGATCGTTGTCAATTTGTTTGAGTTTGATTCACAATTAGTATAATTGTGATAATTATATTTGGCATTAAAAAAAATGTATGTGGATTAAAAAATTAATATGTAAAAACACATGCATCAACCCAAATCTATACTGTATAATTATATTTGGCATTATAAAATATATGATTTTTTGGAGACTTTTTGGAAACTGATCTGTCGTTATGCATTTAGTACGCATTAAGGGAAAAGTTTGGGGCAGTTGAAAGTTGCGGTAATTTCAAAGTCTTTTGATAAGACAGTAATAAATACACTTGTTCGTCACTATTCCGTCTCAAATTCGCATCTCAGTCGTGATGAGTACCCTATTTAAGTGCACTGGGTTAAAACATATGCACTTCACAAAATATTCTACTATACTTAAATTGTTGTTATCAACATGGATGGACGTAGAGAGCTTGCAATAGTTCCACTTGACGCAGACAACCCTTACGGAGAAACTAAGTATTTTTTTTTTATTTTTTTTGTTAAATATTAAAATTGATTTGAAACGTTCTTACAATTTTTTTACCAGGTTTTCGGAGTCGGTTACGGCGGAATTAATAAGAATTTTTAAGGGAACACATGAACGTGAGGGTTTTACATGGAAAGTGTTGAGTATGGATATTGTGCACCATTACTTCGAACGATTTATGGTAAAACGGACAAAAAATATTATTATTGGAGCTTTGAAACTTTATAATTTATTGTGTATTTATTGGTCTCATTTTTTTTAAAGCAGGAAAAATTTACATGTCCAAATGCGACTATATAACTTTTAATTATGTTGCGAGAAAGGCCTACAAGAATTTTATCACAAAAACGAGAAAAGGTACAAGTCAGCCAAGTTGGATGAGCAATCACATATGGGAATCGTGGAAGAATCATGGAAGACGTGTTTAATACAAAAGTGTTGATAGAAATTGTAATGTTTTAAGTTTATTAGTAGACAAGAAAGTTTGTCGTGTTTGAAAATTTTGTGAAGGAGAATAAATTGGTTATAATGGTTTTGAGTGTAAAAATTTCTAATGTTTCCTTGTTATGAATGTTTGAATTCATGTTCTATTAAAAATTATTGTGTTTTATTGTTTTTGCATTTATATATGTAGTACAAATTTATTATAAACTTTTTGGGAAATCGGCACATATATCGACAGAACCAGTCAAAATTACTGTTAAAGTCACAAAATTGGATAAGATTTCGCTTTGTTCCGTCGCTAATCAGTTTCTAATCCGCATCATGCACAAAAATATATATTGTTCAACATTATATTTTTTCACATTTAATTATTTCAATACAGTTCAAAACATACAACTGCACTCTTTTCTCCTTGAGGCCCAATTTCGGTGTAAGTTCTCTTATCTTTGATTGTAAATATTGTTTGGTAATATATTAGTGTGCTAGTAATGGTGTTTCGTTAATACATGGATCATTTGTTAGTTGTTATTACAATACCTTGTTATGTAAGGCAAGTTTAATAATTAGCATTTACAAGTTTGTCTACAAGGTGTTATGCTAGATGGACTATTTGTGTTAGTCATCATTTAGAAGTTTATTAGGAAGTATGACAAATCTGTCACAAAACTGTCACTAATTTGAAAAATTATCACAAAACTGTTACAAACTAACTACAATCATGTCGCATTTGAGTTAATTGAAGTAATTTAAATTTGTACAGGTTGAAATGAGTACTATTTTAAGACAGTGGATGTACTCACGTTTGGATTTTGATCGAAATCTTTGCGATTATTACCGTATTGGGGTTTCCGATTTTATTAAATTTGCAATTAATAACGGGGAATGTATTAATGAAAATAAAATTAGGTGTCCCTGTAATCATAAAAAATGCCGAAATACTAGATTTCTTCATATTAGTGAAGTTGAGCTCCATTTGCTAAGTACTGGGTTTCTTCCTGATTATTATAAGTGGACAAGTCACGAGGAATCGTGGGGACCTGATGAGATTGATGATTATGGCCAACCGTCTCGTCCAGGCCCTTTATATGGTTCTACAGCGAAATTTAGGCCAGAAGAATATAGATTTACAAAGGGTACAACGTCAAGCGACGACACATATTTTTCAAATTATTCTCCAACGGAAATAGAACTTGATAATTCGATGGAGACAATGATTAGGGATGCTGCCGGGCCTAGTTTTCAATATCCTATTACAACTGAGCCTCCTAACAATGTAGCGCAAGGATTTTATGACATGATGGTTCGGATGCCGGTAAGAAGTGGAAGTTCCAATGCAGATGAGCACCGAAGGGTAACCGGGTCAAGCTCACGTCGGTACTTTTCTTTCCCAACTGAGGAGGAAAATAGTGATTCTGAGACTGAGTCTCTCTCTCTTGAGGAGCCTAATAGTAATCACTGCAATGGTTTGGAAAGGTCAAGTGGATCATCGCACATGTCGCGCAATGCTCCTACTCGCGAAGGAACAAATGCACAACCACAACCACAACCTCAACCACAACCACAACCACAACTGTTAGGACCAGATTTCTGGTCTAAATATTGTTAATTGTCTATTGGTTTTTACTAAATAAATCCTAACTGTTATTAATAACTAAGACAGGATTGACAGGTTCCAAGTACCAGTTGCAACCTCAGTTACAACCTACTAAGTTAGTAGTATTAGGTTTCAAGTACTGGTTGCAACCTAAGTTACAACCTGTGGTGACAGGTTTCAAGTACCAGTTGCAACCTCAGTTGCAACCACAGTTCAACCTGCTGTTAAAACAGAATTCTGTCTTGTTTCATTATTCTACATTACTACTTGTTTGATGCTAATCATTTGTTTTAAAGAATGTAGGATATATTCTCATAAGGTCTTAAACGTGTATATGTGTTTATTGAGAATATTAATGTGTTAAGGAAAGATGTTTTATAAAAGATATAAAGAGATTAGTTTATAAGGTTGTGTTTCCTTTTAATATATATATCTCTATTCTTATGCTTGTCCTTATCACTTGTTTCAATCTTTTGATTCTTATAATATTCAGTAAAGATATGTATAAAGATTGATTGATATGTGGAGTTAAATGTTTCATATGTTTATGAAAAGATATTATCTTTAAAAGATCATATCTTTATATGTTTCCTTTCAAAGGAAAAGATTAACTCCTACTTTCAAGTGTGTTACTAAACAGGTATTAATCAAAGATGATTAGAGTCAATCCATGCTGAAGAATCTCGTGATACTTGGAGAGATTGAAGCTAATCAACCAAGTCAAAAGCAATCAAAAGATATTGAAGATAGAAGATTGTTTTTACTTGTTTATATACTTAGTAACCTAAGCTTGTAAAGGTGTGTGTTCTAAATTATAAAGAACTTATTTTCTAGAGAGAATACACGTGAGCTTTAAAAGAAAACAATGGTGGGATGCCATTGATTTATAAGTGATAGTTATAGAGTAGGAGCAATATAGTGATAGGCAGAAAAACATAGAGGGAGTCTAAGTTTTTCATTAAGACTTGAGTCATATATTGTAAGCTTTTTATAATATCATAATCTGGGTAAGTGCCCCGGAGACGTAGCCTAGTTAGGTGAACTCCGTTGTTAAATGTGCGTGTGAATTATTTCCAAGTACATTTAATTTTAAAACAGTTTCTGTCCATTAATACACTTGGTTCCAACTGCAGTTCCAACCTCACTTGAAACCTTATACACTTGGTTCAAACTGCAGTTCCAACCCCACTTGGAACCTTACTGCAAAACTGCATCTAGAACAACGGATAGGAATTTCAACAACCACAACCACAACCACAACCACAACCTCGTGTCAATCTCCCCGTTGGTAAGCAATACATAAGGGTGGTGCAGGCTCATGGAAGGTTTCCAGCGTAAGTAGTTCCATTTTTTCAATACAGACATATAGCTCTATAAATGAACACACACATATACTTGTACAGTTCTTACACACACATATACTCACAGAGTTCATACACACACATGTTCTAGTAGACTTCACACAGGTAGATATGAGATTAGATATATTTTAATGCACACACAAATATATAGGCGATGCATGTTTATAGTATGTAATTTGATACACACACTGACATATTATATTGAATTCTAATTTACACAGACACACATATAAATACTTGTTTGTATGTCACAAATATATACACATCTAAAATTATGTGCATATTTATAACACATTTTTTTACTTTCCTTTTATTTGGATTGACAGCTTTCTCCCTTCTGCCTCAAAGAACATAACAAAGGCATTTCGGAATAAGCAGCATGTAGCCGGCACAGCATGAAAGAATATGCCTCGGGAGGTGAAGGCTCATTACTGGAAGCTATTCAAGGTTCGGTATCTAATTGAGTGTATTGACTTCAAAATTTCAACTCTAATTTCTTTATAAGTAAATATTGTTAGTAAATGTTTAAACATTGATTGGTTGTTTGTTTTATGTGTCATACATTTGCAGAAGCTTTGTACATGGGATCGTGACATGGAAGGTGTTGTGAAAGCAGCATGGGAACGTATAGCGTCAAAGCGCTACTCGGATTGGTTTAGCAAGCTAAAGAGGGTTGAGAAATGCCCTGATTGGTGCTGCCCGATAGCATGGGCAGCATGGAAGGTGCATTGGGCAGATGCAGTAGTGGTGGCCAAGTCTCTTATCAAGTCTAAAAATAGACGTGGAAAAAACAATTCACCTTCTAATCACACCAGTGGCTCTAAGTCTCATTTGGAGCATTCACTGGATCTTTTTGAGAAGGAAGGTGTGATGCCGAGCCTCTTGAGGCAGTTTCGCTTAATGCATCAAAAGGGAATAGATGGGCCATTTTGCGATGCTAAATCAAAGGAAATCAATGTACGTTTCATGTTTTATTGAATCATTGGTTTACATATATGAAAGTTTGATTTCAGTTTTAATTAGTTTGGTAGTTTATTATTTATATTATAGTACCCTCATGTTAGCTGGGTTGTTATTATGTAAATGGTGTTAGAGTGTCTTGCCATGTAAATTATATGTTTGGCAAATTTTATTATGATTGTATACTGCTAAATAATAACTACTTTTATGTTTAGTATTATGGCTGTTACTCGACAACTCAATTATGCTGTTTGGATATGTTAGTTGGGTTTATTGTGAACATTATGTGGTTGTTTTATGTCAAAATTAACTTAAAATTCATTTTATAGGAATGTTCTGAGTTTGTTACTTTTTATCGTTTAGTTTAAAATATCGATCACTTTTCGCTTACATCTACTTAGTTACTTGAATTGTATGATGGATAACTAAAGAAGCTTGATTGTGTTTTTGTGGAAGGTTATTAAGCTTGACTTGGTCCCTTTAGAACTGTTATTATGGGATATAAAGTGGATATAAATGGTAGCTTGCTTAACAAATAAGAAGAATTTAGGTTCAATTGTTTTGTAAGCATCTTTTGTGATACAAATGTTATTTTTTTTCTTCATTTACATGTTGTATTTTGTGTGATGTGTAGGATAAGATCGAAGAGAGGTTGGCTCAGCTAAAATCTCAAGCAGAGGAGGAAGGTTTACCGGTTGACCAGATTGACGAGAACAAGTTGTTTCTTGAGGTGTTGGCGGAACTTGGATGCATCGAAAAGGGGAGAGTGTATGGGCTTGGTAACAGAGTTTCCTCATTGACCACATATGGATCATGCTCCAGCACTGCGAAGTCTGCAATGCCGCCACCAATAACGCAGGATGAGATAGCTGAACTCATGCGAAACGTTATCAAAGAGACCCTTGGAGGAGATGGATTTCAACAGAATCTTCAGCAAACCATTGAATCGACCATGCCCACCATCGTCCAGCAGAATCTCCATCGTGTGTTAATGACGAATCTGCCCGTTATTGTCCAAACGTTGGCCAAGCATATTGGCTCCCATGGCACACAGTCGAACGAAGGTGAAAATGGAGGAATTGGTGCTGATTTAGGAATGGAAGATTGCTACAGAGTCGACCTAAATGATATCGTGATTGATGATAATATCATGGTTAACGAAGGCTGCTTTTAAACAGCTTTTTGTCGAGCTTTTGGTGTTTATGAACAATCTGTTTAAATGTTTTCTGTTTTAGTGGTGTTTTGGTGTTTAAATGGTTGTGATGAACAATTGTATAATTTGTCTTTCGTGTTTCGATCTTTCTTTGTGAACTTTAGGCTGTTTTATTTTGTTTGGATGTGAACTTAACTTGAACTTCGTTTCGATTCTTATGTCGATGTAGGCTCGTGTTTATGTTGGACAAATCGATGTAATTAGTTTTCATGTTTCTTGCTTGTGTGCTTTATATTTGTTTCCATTTTCTATTCATTTTTAAATTTAATTTAATTGTAATAAAATAAAATTATATTAAAATATTGCATTTTCTGAAAATGCAATATTTTAATATAAATTTATTTTTTCAAAAAATGAAGTAATCTGAGACGGTTTTGATTGCTTATATTAATTTCTAATCACAAGTAGTAATATTGTTAAAGTATTGTCGGATATAGTTGCAAAATCATTCATGACTGTTCAGTGACCAAAATTTTTAAAGCTAATTCGAAGAAAAATAATAATAAAACATATATTCGCCACTAGTTAGCGACGAAAAGTAGTGGCTAAGACATTTCAATTTAATCGGTAAAATAAAAACATTATATTAAAAAAACACTATTTAACAATGCTAAAAGCGGATTAGCGACGGTACGCGAATTACTAACTTGTTTCAATTCTTTAAAAAAATAAATGTTTAATCTTTCATTAAATTTTTATTAATTTAATTTAACACGGAATAACGACGAATATATAATCTCAAATGATTCACAAAACTTAACGCCAGAACCTTACGTCCGTAACGTTTGACGGAGCTTTTGCTTCTATCTTGCGACGAAATTGCTGTAGTAATTCGGAAACAGAAAACCTAACGGAAGTTGAACTCCGTTTTCTTGGTTTCAGTCTGCGACGGTTTTTATGGCACTGTTCCGTCGTAACTTTGAGACGGAAATTTTACTTCCGCGGCAATCCATTAGCTACAAGCTGTTTAGATTCGCCTTGGAGCGACGGAAATATCCGTCGTTAAACGTGGTTTAACGACGGTTTGGTGCGTTTAGCGACGAAAATTTCTGTCACTGTTGGCCACTTTTCTTGTAGTGGTGGTCGGGACATACCAATAAAAATATAGATGAACGGCAGAATGCGCACAAGCGAAGTAGGAACCCTAACTATGTAAGTGATGAAATATACCAATAATCGAAAACAGGGGCGGAGCTAGAATTAACATTTTGGGGTTTGCACAAAACAAAATGTTATTTTAAGGGGTTGCAAGAATTATCGTTTTCAAGTTATTTTAAAAAAATTGTATAGAAAAAACAGCATTTTTGTAAATTGTGGAGTTGCTCCTGCACCCCTTTGTTATATACATCAGCTCCACCCCTGATCGAAATGCCATACTGGTGTCGGATGCCAAATAAAGATCTAAACTGCTGCGAGATCTGTACCGTCAATGAGCAATTTGAAAAATCTCAAGAGGAAGCCATCGGCACTCGCTTAGGGAACTTGCTCACATTAGTCTTATTAAGGGGGGCCCTTGTAAGGGCCTTAGTCCTAATAGTGGTCAACAGGCCTGACAAGGGTTCCCCTGGACTGAAAGAGGACACCATCACTTTCATCCTCCTTGGTTAGAATTGTGAGGCACTAACTAAGAGCGATGCCTTTGTAGGAAACCAGAATCCCTAGGAATGTGGTAGACCACCTCTGGAGGTGAACTCTAAGAGCTAGAGGGAATCACATAACCAATACCATCGTTAACAAGAACTAACTCCCCTAAAAAAAACTGTCTTTCAGATCTTGAGCATGAATACCTACTCGAAACCATAAACATGTATTTAATTCTATCAAAACATGTGTTAGTTGTGGAAACCCATCGATCTCCCTAGGCTTCTAGTGACCTACGCACAAGTGTCATTTGTGTGACTAAAGAGAGAGCATGTCGAACAATGACTAAGGACGTCCTCAACCTCAAACTTCTAGAAATACCTTCCCCTTCAATCCTCCATCCAAAAACATGTGGTCCTAGTTGACATCGTAGTCGATTTGAATCCTAGCTAATGGCTTTGACGCAGTAAAGGAAGCCTCGTCTTTCCTAATAAGAGTCACCACCTCCTTATCAAAAAAAAAAAAGAATCTCCGGGTTAATTACATGGTAGGATCGCGGGATAGGTAAGATACTATAACTAATTGCAATATGTGATTTCTTTTATGGTTAAAATCAAGGCTTCCACCTTACATTATTCATTATGTCATCGGCCAAATACCATATGTGACCATCATCAATAAGCTTACATTTCACTTGGTTTTTAACTTCAAATTAAACATAAATTTAAGAATCACGTTAGTTAAACCAAAACCTATTACTTTTATATTTTGGATTTTTTTAACTAAAATTTCATGTGACATGTGCATGTTTTCGTCCTAAGTAAACTATATGATGAAAACATAAACTTTCAGGTGATGACTGCATAGCTATCAATACCAACAGCTTCAACATCAACATTAGCGGAATTGCATGCGGCCCTGGCCATGGTATAAGGTACAAGACATTATTGTCTTTGTAATTTTTAACCTTTAGGATAACTTGTTAGGAAGCTAATCCTTAATGTAGCATGATAGGAAGCTATTCTTTGTTGGCTAAAGGAATAAGAACTTGTTTCTTGGTTGGGTTAGAAAGTATTTCCTATCGTTTAATGATGTGTTTCTAACAAGGTTTAAGAACCTCTTGGAAAGAGTTTCTTATCTATCTTAGGACTGATACCCGACCTATAAACAAAAGTGTTAGGGTTAGTTCTAAAAGATGGAGAAAATAGTATGAGTTGTATTGTTTTGAAAATTAATATTCTTAGGCTATGCCTAAATGGCTAAAAGGTGTTCGGGTTAGTTCTAAAAGGTGTTCGGGCTAGCCCTAAGGATAGAAAGGGAGGGAGAAAATCCAATAGTGGTTATTGTGTTTTGGTATATATTTAGACTTATTTTAGACATATGTTAAAAAAGATTAGTTAGTGTTTTCGGATAGATTTTGTACAGAGAGATAAAGTGGAATATTACAGTTTTATTAAGCTTTAATATCAAGTAAAGATATATGTTTTCGGATCGATTTCTTTTTTTCTATTCTTCTTTACATTCGTTAATCCCACTAACTATAGTTCTTGCACGGTTTATTTATATCATACGTATTCTAATGTATCTTTATCGTTGATTTAGTGTTGGAAGTCTTGGCAAAGGTGGTTATGCGGCTGCAGTCGACGGGATTCATGTACAACATTGCACTTTTACAAAAACGCAGGCATCTGCAAGAATTAAAACATGGCCGGTATGCTATAGTGTTTCTATGTAATTGTATCTAAATTTGCATGATTCTCATTGTTTTTTACTCCCGTACTTGTAGGGAGGAGCAGGGTATGCTAGTAATATAATTTACGAGCACATCACGCTCAATGATGTAACAAGTGGCATAGAAATTAACGAAAAGTACCACGCCGCTGCTCAAAAGAATGTAAGAAAGAAAAAAGAGCTAGTTTAATTGGTAGTTCATTATGTATACAAGTATTTTGTTAATATGAGGGAGATCATGACCTCCTTATATCAATATGTTGTTGTCTGACTTACTTTTATGCAGTCTGCATTGAGAGTGAGTCAAGTACGTTTCATAGATGTGCGAGGAACTGCGAATAATATTTTGTTGGACTGCAACAAACAGATTCCATGTCAACAGATTTATCTTCAAGATGTGAACATAGCACCGGCGATAGCTGGTCAGAGGGTTAATGCAACCTGCAAGCATGCCAATGTTATAACCTCCAATGTTAATCCTAAGTTTTCTTGCAAAAACTAGACTCGCATTTTTTCCTTCTTTGCTAGGGAAATTGTCAACAGTTATTATTACTGTAGTCGCTCTTGGTGCTAATGAGCTAAATTACAAATTAAATTAGCACCCCAAGTTATGAGAACAATTTAGCAGCATTAGGGGTAGCAGCCAAAGGCTGCATTCACCTGAAGTGGCAAGATTTAATTAGCATCATAATAATTTATTATCCCTCCTAAAACCCCGTTTATCATTTTTTCCTTTTCTGAGGTTTTCAACGACATTCTTTCTCATTTATTCTTAGTTCGTTTATCAAGTTTGTTACCACAAACAATTTTTTGATTGCCTATTACAAAATTTGAGGCAGTTAATTGGGTTACTCGACAATTATAAAAAATAACTGTCTATATATATGATTTAAATTTAAAAAAAGTTGGAAATAAATAATTTATATCATGTGCTATTATAATAAGTCAAAACAAATTAAATGAGTCTGCCCAATTTAGTCACTTTTTAAAAAAAAATACTCATACACATTTACATTAATTACAATAATACCATACTCCCATACAAATATAAAAAGTAAAAACTAATAAAACTATTTATCACTATTTAACAAACAAATATTGTTTTAAATTTTAAACTATGTTTTTTTTTATCTACATATTTATATCATAACTTTACATATTTTCTATATTTCGTGCCGCACACATAACATATGGGGCACGATTAATAGTATATATATATATATATACAAACACATATTCCACTTATGGTGTGGTTTTTATATGAAATTTTTTTTTAATGAAAAAAGCATAGCCACTCGTCACATAGCACTATAGAAGCATCCACAATGGTTCCATTATCCTAATTAAAATTTTAGTTAACAAGCCATTTTTTACTTCATATTAGTTATGTTAAATTACAAATTAACTTTAATGTTGCTAAACATGTTGTTAAATTTAACAAGCTATTTAATAGACGTGGTGGCAAAAATAATTGACCACACTACAAAATGATTGACCACACTACAAAATAATTTTTGATTTATTGAGAGTCAAATATTATTTTGTGATTTAACATTATTAAAAATCTGTCGCAATTGACTAAACTGTCATAAAACCGTCACAAAAACCGCTGTTAATAAGCTCGTAACAAAAAATACCGTCATTAATCTCGTTCCTATTTGAGTTTTTTTTTTTTTAGTGGCAGTTCTATAACTATCTACTCCACAAAAGTTACATTCTGTTTCCTATATATATCGGCTTGCTTCTTTACTGTGTTTTTTTTTTTCGAACCCTCATTATTCCACCAATATGTCTTTTCGTTCTTCTTCTTTTTGTTTTCATTTTTTTTGTTTTTTAAATGTTATCATCCTTGTTGAAATTACTAATATTAATAATGTACTATTCTGTCATCAACTATATTCCATCTAATCTACAAAACAGGCCATTATCTCATCCACTAAATTCATGACTAAATTTTAATTTCATGCTCATATCATATATATAGTCGTATACTATTTAGTCTGTCTCGTCTTTGTATATATAGTAATAGCATAATAGATAGTAATGGGCTGGCTATTAATTAGTAATTAATTGTTAACTATAAATAAATAAATTTGTAATATAACATACATGTGTATGTCATTTAATATATAATTAATTGATGACATGACATTACTAAACATGTTAAAACTAATAAAATCATTGTGCATGCTCTAGCCGCAAAGAGAAATTTAAAAGAAAGATTACCGGGTGTTTTGATTGCATTTGAAAATTAAAGATGTAACGACTAAAATGATGCCATGTCATGGGAAGGTGCATTTGGTTGCACCCTTGGTTGCAGCTAAATTCATCTCGTTATTTAATACTAATAATCGTTACCCATGTGTTATGTGTGCGACACGTAGTGATATAAATATGATTCCGGGAAAATAAAGTTAAGATTTTCAAAAAAAATTATAAAAATGATGAAATAAATATAGTAAATTAACAAATCGTATATAAGGAGAAATATAATGTTTTATTGTTATACGAGTATAAAAATACATATACGATGATTTGTTTGAGTTATGAATTGAGATACCTGGAAAGGAGCATATTTATTAGTTATATATTTGAATTGCATTATGTATATAGGTAACCAGTAAAAAAAGAATTAACAAAAACATATCATACACTTATTATATTAACAAAAATATATCATTAAAAAATAAATTATCAAAAACATATATTCCATTAATAATTAATAAAAAACAAAAAAACTCATTTATCACTCTTGATCTCTTTCCTCTCTCTCTCATACTCTCACTCTCTTTCTTCAATTTATCTCTTCTCCTCCCTCTCTCTCCAATCTCCCTCCACTCATACTTTTCCATCTCTCCGATATCTGTTTATTCCTCTTTATTTTCGATCTCTCTCTCCTCCTCGCTCTCTCTCTCCTTCTCTCACACTCTCATCTCCTTCTTATATCTCTTTCCAATCTCTCTCTGCTCCATATTCTTCCTCTTTCTTCCTTCTTCTTCTTCCTCTCTTCGATCTCTCTTCATTTTGCTCTCTTTCCGATCTCTTTCTCCTTCTTGCTTTTTCTTTTCGATTTTTCTCTGCTCCTCCCTATATCTCTCTGATCTATCTATTTGGTGGAGATTGAAACAGAGACATTTGTCGGAGTTAGCGGCAAGGGTGTAGAGCGAGGTCGAAAACTCAATGTTGATGTCGACGGAGATGCGGTCGTCAAAGGAAAGGCTCACAACAATGACGTGGTATTTCGAGATCGGAGAACGGGCAAATGTTGAATTTGTTAACTAGTGTATAAGTTTGAAAAATAAGTGTATGAATTTCGTGAATTAAGGGTATAAGGGTATAAAGTTGAAAATTATTGATATGAATTATGTAAATAAGGACATGAATTTTGTAAATTGTGGCATGAACTTTGAAAATATTGTTGAACTTTACGACGAATTAGGTTATTAACTTTTAAAATAATGATATGAACTTTTGCAATAAAAGTATGAAAATATACAAATTAGGGTATGAACTTTTTTAAATAAGTGTATGAACTTTTAGAATAACGGTATGAAAATATACAAATTAGGGTATAAATTTTTTGAATAAGAGTATCAAATATACAAATTAAGGTATATATTTTTGCGTATGTTTTTGTTAATTATAAATTTTTGAGTATATTTTTTTTAATTTAGTTTCAAAATTAGTATGTTTTTTTAATTTATCCTACACATATTATATTAACAAAAATATATAATAAAAAATTAAATTATCAAAAATATAACTTACATTAATAATTAATAAAAAAAATATAAAAACTCCATTCATCACTGTTGATCTCTTTCATCTCTCTCCTCGTTTCACTCTCTGTCCAATCTATCTCTCATCCTTTCTCTCTCTCCGATCTCTGCTCTTTCCTCTCTCTCTTCGATCTCTGCTCTTTCCTCTTTCTTTTCGATCTCTCTCTGCTCCTCTCACTTTATCTCTTCATTCCTCTCACTTTCTCCTCCGTTTTCTCTCTTTTCAATGTTTATCTCTTCTTCCTTCTTTCTCTCTCCGATCTGTTTTCATTCCGATCTCTCTATCATTCTTTCTCTTTCTGATCTCTATCTCCTTATTCATCTCTCTTTTCGATCTCTTTCTCCTCTCACTCTATCTTTCCGATCTTTCTCTCTTTCTCCCTCTCTCTCTCCAATTTCTTTATTCGGTGGATATTGAAACGGAGACATCCGTCGGAGTGAATGGCGAGGGTGTAGAGCGAGGTTAAAAACTCAAGATTGATGCCGACGGAGATACGGTCGTCAAATGAAAGGCTCACGACGACGACGTGCTAGTTCAATATCGAATGGCGGGCAAATATTGAATTTGTTAACTAGTGTATAAGCTTGAAAAATAAGTGTATGAATTCCGTGAATTAATGGGATGAAATTGAAAATTATGGATATAAATTATGTAAATAAGGATATGATTTCTGTAAATTAGGGTATGGACTTTGAAAATAAGCGTGAACTCTACGAATTAGGGTATGAACTTTTGAAATAAGTGTATAAACTTTTAGAATAAGTGTATGAAAATATACAAATTAGGTTATTAACTTTTGAAATAAGAGTATGAATTTTTGGAATAAGTGTATGAAAATATACAAATTAAGGTATAAACTTTTGAAATGTGTATGAACTTTTGAAATAAGTGTATGAACTTTTTGAATAAAGATATAAAAATACAAATTAGAGTATAAACTTTTGGGTATATTTTTGTTAATTAAAAATTTTTGTGTATATTTTTGTTAATTTAGTTTCAAAAATAGTATGTTTTGTTAAAAATTTGGCAGCTTTATTTTTTTTTTGGGTTGACTTATTATAATAGTATGATATCGTACATGAAAATTGTCTCGAATATTATATCAGTAAACTAGAAAAAATGTATTAAAATAATAAATTATACTAAAATATAGCAGAAGAAGACCGCACTCTAAGAGAGAAATCAGATGACCACTTAAACATTCTAAACAAATCACCTTCAATTTCGCGATTATTTCTAGTAGAAGGGGTGAAAATATAGCAGAAGCTTGACCAATTTGGGGGCAATAATAAGGGTGTGTTTGGCGGACAGATTGAAAGCACTTCCTAGCTCCAGAAGCCCATCTAGCAAAATTATGAGTGTTTGGTAAATAAAAACAACTCACTTCCCAAAAAGTTAGGAGCATTAGAAACTCATTTGGGAGAAGTTGTTTTTTGACACTTCTGAAAATAGACTTCCTCACAAAGTCAAAATAAAAAACAAATAATGCCCAATAGGTACAAAAAACAAATAAAAAATCAATAAAAATCATAAAAAACGAAAAAAAATTAAAAAACATCACAAAAAAACTAAAAAAAATTATAAAAAATGAAAAAAATCATAAAATATTATAAAAATTAAAAAAAATAACAAAAAAATAACAAAAAAATTATAAAAAATCACAAAATCACAAAATTTTTAAAAAATTACAAAAAAAATTATAAAAGATGAAAAAAATAAAAAAAATCACAAAAATTATTAAAAAAATGAAAAAAAAATCACAAAAATCACAAAATTAAAAAAAATCACAAAAATCACAAAAAAAACACTTTTATTGAACTTTATGCACTTTCGACTGTACTAGATGCACTTTCAACTGAACCAGATGCACTTTTAGCTAAAGTATATGCACTTTCGGTATAAAAAGTGTTATATTGACAAAAAAAAATTATATATATTTTTATATTTTTTTAAAAAGTTTGTGTTTTTTTTCCTTTTTTTTTCATTTTTTGTAATTTTTTGAATTTTTTATATTTTTTTGTGATTTTTGTATTTTTTAATAAGTTTTTGTGATTTTTTAAATAATTTTTTTGTTTTTTTTGTTTTTTTTTATATTTTTTGTGATTTTTTTCATTTTTATAATTTTTTTGTGTTTTTTTTTAATTTTGTTGTAATTTAAAATTTTTTTTTTGGGTTTGTAGAAATATAAAATATGTATATTATATTTTGTTTTGTATGACAATTTAGTAAATAAACTAAATAATTAAAAAATGGTACCTATGAGAAATGTGAAATTATCAAGATATTTAGGAGGAATATAAGTTGCTATGAGCTACTTATAGGGAATTACCCCGATAAAAAATACAGTGCGTCCTTTTTCTCTCACTCTCTCTTATACTGATAGAACTATTTTCTCTCTCGTCCAGTAGAATTTCTCTTTATGTGTGTTTTCGTAGTATATGAATTATTATGGTATTAAAGTCATTTTGAACTTATACATATCAAACGCAGACAAAACTTATAAAAATCAAAAGCACTTTTCCACCAGACGCTAATTTTTTCTAAAGTACTTTTTATATAAGTTACTTTTCAACATCACTTTTTAGGAAAACACTTGATTTTCAAACAGCACCTAAGTAAAAGACACTATCACAATTTAACTATAAACTGAACGCGGTTGTACACTTTTTCAATTATAATTTACAATAAATATACTCTGTATAGTATAAAACTGATAAACATAAAAAAAAAGTTTCAATATATAAAAAATCATTCAAAGTTTACCTTTAAGCGAACAACACCTAACTTTCTCTCACGAGTTTATCAATTTGGTCCTCACACATACTTTAGTTTTCGTACCTATCGAGAATAATTAAGGTCACGGTTAAAAACTCATAAAATATCATAACAAATTAGAAGAGTGTACTTTTAAAATTTAAATTAAAAGAAATCTTGCAAAAAGGAAACCAACACTTCCGAAAATTGTTAAAAAATCAAAATAAATTTTAAGCTAGGACAAATAAATAAAAAAATTTACCACCTTTGTACAGAACACCCACATGTTTAACTATTTAATACTACAAAAGACACTATAAAAGTGATTTCGCTAGTCTATACTAATGTGTTGTTTCGAAAACAAGTGATTCCTGAAAAAATACTGTCGAATAAGTGTTGTTGAAAAATGACTTATGTAAAATCACTTTAGAAAAAAAATAACGTCTGCTGTAAAAGTGCTTTAGTTCTGTGTGCGTTTGGTATGCATAAATTTTAAATGACTTAATAGCACAATAATTGATACAGTACGAAAAGCACACTAACAATATTAGTAAGTTCAATATTACTTTAAAACCAAATATTTAAAAACAATTATCAAATAAATAAAAAACATCGATAAAACTATTATTTCTAATTTAATATGCAAAAACGACCTACTATGAACAAATTTTTTATTTTAAAGAAACAAGTTCAACAATTATTTCAAGAATCGCAATTGCAATCCGGGTATTATCTATTTTCAACGATATTAGGCGTTTGTTCATCGCTTTCAGATTCATCATCTGAATTCAACAAGCACCCACGATAAACGATTAAACAACTGGCATAGACAATTAAATACAAATGAGAATAAAAACACATGAGAATAAACAACCAAATGAGTTTATTAAACATGAGTAATTAATAAACTTGTTTAACACAAGAGCTGCCACAAAAAAACAAGATCGACTCAAAACATAATCAGAAACTATATGTTCACAACCACATTAGTATTAATAAAAGTACCACTAAGAAATCATATAATAAAAAACACGATTGACCAAGTGCAGGTAGAGCAGCTTAAACACGTTCAACCATGATCCTCCTCGTAAGTTTTACATCTTTCGGCATAACGGTCACATGCTTGGCATGGATGGCTCGGAGAGGTTAGTGTACTCAAAAATACCGACGAGATAGAGAAACACTTAAATAAACCTGATGCACTATGATTAAATGTGTGTCAACCAATATAATTTTTTAGTTTTAATTTTTAATTAATTTTAGTCTAGTTATTTTGGGGTACTTAATTAATAGATGTTGAGTTTTTAATGAATAACACAAACTAAATTATAATGCACCTGGTTTACGATAACTTATATTAGCACCCAGCCTCCCAGTGGTCAAAACAAACACATTCAATTACCCCGTTAGAAACCAATCACTAGAACTAGACAAATAACTACTGATGATATTGTACAACTGTTAGGTAGATATAAAGTGAGATGCTAATCTCACAGGTGAACAAAAGACAAATTAGGAATGATCAGACCCTCATAAATTAAAACTTTGAAAATCATAACGATAAATAAAGCGTGTCATCAAAACAAATAGCATTGACAATTCAAAACGATGCAATAATCAAACAAATAATGCTAAGTATACCATAAGCTGACAAACATTACGGAAAAAAAATGACAAACTAGTATGCAATATATATAAAAACATCAAATTCCAAAACTGAGTTGAAAAACTACAACCTCACGTAAGAATCTTCCGTCCTTAATTATTGTACCTTTATATTTTGCACAAATATTAAGGAAGTCACTTGGCTATGTATCACATTTATCAAACTAGGACATCTTTATATCCAGGGGTTTTATATATATCAAATTACGTGCTTTCAACTATTTAGATAACCATTTTTTAATTTTTTCAATTTAGGTATCACGCTATAATAAACTTTTCAATTTAGTTACATCCGTCTAAATTAATAACGGAATCATGTCACGTGCTAGTACGTGCTTGACACACATTAACATGAGAGAGTAATTTTGTCGTTCTGTACCAAAATATATCATTCTGAAAAAACGTTTACAATCAATTTCACACATAACAAAAATCAGCACATAATACAAATTGAAAGGAAACGTTGTTCTAGCATGATATATTTTAGTGAAGAATGATAAAATTACCTTCTTACGTTCATGTTTATCAAATACGTGCTGTCATGTGACATGATTCCGTGATTAATTTATACAGTGGTATCTAAATTGGACAGTTTCTTATAGTGTGTTGTCCAAATTGGGAAATTTGAAATGTGAATAGCCAAATCGTTAACACCAACATAGTTTGATATAGTAAACGTATTTTTTCTCTTATATCAAATCATATAAAAAAAGTTAACTTTAATAATTTTCTAGGGTGAAGTCAAAGGGCAAAAAAAGTAATCACTTATAAAGTAACTTACTATTTTCAAAAAGAAAACAATTATTTAAGATGTTCCAAAATAGAATAAAAGCTATGTTTATTTCAAGAGAAAAATGGTAAAGGAAAATATTTTTCCGAAAAATTGAATTTTAGGGATGATTGGTTGACAGGAAAAATAAGAAAAATATTTTCTATTTCTCTAGAAAAACAAGGAAAATTGATTCAACCCAAAATTGGGCGGAAAACATTCTAATTTATGAGGAAAAACATAACGTTTGCATGAATACATATATATTATCCTTTTTATCTCGTTTTGTTTTGTTTTCTAATTAAAAAAAATTACATGTGTTTGATATATTAGTTTTTTTAGTTTTTCAAAAGCTAGTTTTCACGAAAAAAGCTAAAAATCAGATAAGTTAAAAATTTGGCTACTTTTAGCTTTTACGCATAAAAATCAACAAAAGTTAAAATTTCTCAATTAAATTATTTATTTATTTCTAAATCATCAATAAGTTAAAATAAGTGAAAAATGACTTATAAACAAAAATAAGTTATAAGTCATTGATAGGTAAACAAAATCTATAACTGGCTTATTTTAAACAATTTTTTTCTCATTATTTTTTAAAAGGTGCTTATTTTGAACAAGTTTTTTCTCATTGTAAAAACAATTTTTTGATTACAAAAGTCGATGCCAAACACACAATTAATAAAGAAATTTTAATGGAAAGTCCAAAAATCGTTAAACGCTTAATAGGTTAAATAAAGGTACAAGTGGCTTAATTTAAGCATTTTTTTCTATTTGTACAAACAATTTTTTGACTACAAAAATCGATACCAAAAGCACCATTAATCATAAATTTTCATGAAAAATCCAAAGTGTTCCCAAACACTCGATAAACAAATAGAATGAAAACAATTTTAAAAACATAATAATTTCACTGAAAAATAATTTTCCCGAGTAAATATTTTCCGCTAAACAAACAGAGTCTAAAAGAGAATCGTTTAGGATGAAGGAAGTAAGTATTATGCAAACGGATCGTGTGGAGTGACTCTTTGAAACAGTCAGCTTATTTGACTGTTTATGATACGGTCAGCTTAACCACCGTTAGATTAGAAAATGAATGGTTAGATGATGTTTTTAAATAACTAATTTATTTTTTCTATTTTCAGCAAATTAAAATTTGATAAATTAAAAACAAATTGTACAACACAATAAAAACCCAAATAAAAATATACAGAAATAAAAATATAGAACTATATGGGGGCCTAACCTAAACTTAAATATTAATAAAAAATTAATTTTTTTAATCCATTTGACACATTTTTATGCAAACGGTTTGTGAACCAGTCATATAAGCCGACTGTTAGCTAGTAATTCCCCATCGGAGTGCAGTCGTGCACTAGTAATTTATTTATACTGTCTAGTAGGGTCGGACGAAAAGCTGAAAAAACCGAACCGAACCAAACATAACCGAAAAAGATCGAAACCGAAAAACCGAAACTTTTTCGGGTCGGTTTCGGTTTATAATAAAATCGAAAAAAAAAAACCGGAAAAACAAAAAAAAGCCCGAAAAAGTGAAAATAAAACCGAAAAGACCGACAACCCCGAAGAAAAACCGAAAAAAACCAAAAGAACGAAACCGGTCCAAAAAAATAAAAAAACTAAACCGAAAAATCTATTGGTTTTCGGTTTCGTTTTCTATTTTAGAAAAACTGAACCGAAACCTGACCCAACCCAGCCGTAGTCTATGTATATTGGGCGCTAAGTCCCGTTCAAAATTAAATTGAAACCCCATATCTTCACCACCGCCATCGACGGAGAGAGAAACTCATCGCCGATCATGGCGTCTGGCTCTCCTCCGAGATCCCGTATCGATCAGGTTCTCTCTCTCTCTCTATATATATATATATCTATCTATATCTCTACTTATCTCTCTCTCTCTATATATATATATACGCTTATCTTTAAATGCGTTGCAGGTTTTGAATTTAGAATCATAGTTTAATGATCTTGGGTTTTCTTATTTTTATTTTTATTTCATATCTGATATAGTAATCCGGGTTGATAAGCGGGGTTTTTGTTTTTGCGGAATTTTGTTACTCCTTATTAAGAAACGGATGATATTTAGGGTTTATTGATTTGGGTTAATTCTTCATTTACATGAATTTGGGAAATTAGGGCTTGTTTGGTTACACCGTTAAAGTTTAATTTGTTTTCATATAAGTGGTTTTTCTTATAGCTGACCAATCTTGATTTTTCTTTTTCCTTTTGGCCCGAAAAAACAAAGTCTTATTCAGAAATTTTTGAGATTTAGGGTTTATTGGGTTGGGTTAATTCTTCTTTTACAGTACCAAATGCATCTCGAGAAAAGTTTACAACTTTAATATCCAAGTGTTGAATTGAGTACTATAACTATGCACAATCTTTACTTGATTTATATGGATTTTTGTCAAATGAATCGAATGTGAAAAGGGAATATTCTGTTGCGAGCTGATTCGTGTTATTTAATTTGGTATTTTTTTCTGCGTGCACAGTTTTTTGCTTCGAAGAAAAGGAAGAAATTTCAGTCGCCTCATCTTAAGCTTGTGGGAGATGAAAAAAGTCCAAAACTTATTAAGTTGGAAGGTTCTCCTAGCGGAAAAGGTTCTCTAGAAAACTTTTTAGTTGCTACACAAGATAAGATACGTGAGCCACTACAAGGGTCACATGTTTCTGTAAATATAGACGGTTCTGTCAAGAGAAATCTAGCACATGATCTTAGTTTACTACCTCACGTGGAAAATAAAAGTTACTTTCCGTTGGTGACCGGGCAACCTCAAATATCTGAGGATGAACAAATAAAACAGTCTCAGGATAGTATTGAGGTTGGAGATGTTATAGCTAGACCTTCAAATTCGAACCCCGAACTTAAGCGATTTGCAACAGATTTTTTGTCATTGTATTGTAGGTAATGCTCCGACAGATCACGTTTCACTTCTTAATTATATTGTGTAATATGCTTTTTGTCAATAAGAGCGAAACATATTGTCCAATCGTGTTCATTTAAATTTTTATTTTGAATTTGAAATGCAGTGATCTTTCTCCTAGTATAAGCACACTACCAGAGCCCAAGGCACATTTATACAAAAGGCAGGGTAGTTCTGAGCTATTCACGGAGGATAAATCCTCCAAGAGAAGGCATTGCTTTAGTAGAGAAACTACTCAGGATGGAAATTTTGTTACTGATTGTTATGATAAGGATTTACAAGATACAAAGCCTTGCATAATCTCTGGACATGGATCTGGAAAAGTCGACCGTTTAAGTGAGGTAACTTTGGTTTGTATCTGTTTTGATATTTCTCTTAAAAAAAGACGAAGATGCTGTGCTCGGTGCTCTTATGTTTGTATTTAATAAAAATGTTACCGCTCTACTGAAATTCTTGTGAAAAAACAAGGTTTGCTTTTAAGTTTTGGTGTGGCTTTGTCAGAGTCCTGTTAAATTGTATATTATTATCCCACTCATTAAGCCCTATTAGTGGTTTCAGCTACATATTGATTGGGTGTCATTTAAAAAAACTTAAACTTGGATCCTTTTATTGGTATGTTCCAAGGATTGAGCTCATATTCCACGTTTGTTTTATAATAAACAGTAAGCAATTTTTCAGAAGAGCGTTATGATAGTTGAATTCCTACCCCCTAAAAGTTACGTTTGACAGAGATGCAGAAGACTAATTCTATAGTGGTATTGTCGTATTTAAACTACTTTTAGATTCAAATTCATTTTATACTTCGAGGAACTTCCCAAGACATCCGATTGAGTTGAAATAAGTTTTTGCATTTTTAAATATAAATTTCATTTTGTTGATAAGTTCAAAGAGTTTATGTAGAGCGGTTTACAAATTTGTAACTTTTAGAAGCTATGTTCTGGCCTATTTTTGTCTTTTCTTTTGCTGCTTTTTAATGGAATCTTTTTAGCAGATGATTGTTGGTACCAGTCCTTTTGAACTTCAGGGAAGCTTGAGAAAATGCAATACAACATCAGTAATTGTCGAAACTCCAAAATCAGCTCGTGGAAGCTCCATGTTTTCGCCAGGAGAAGCTTTCTGGGACGAAGCAATCGAAGTAGCCGATGGCTTATTTGTAAAAAAGGAGAATTTCTCTTTTGAAAGAAGTGTTGCGAAGGTGCAGTTTGATAAAAAATCAAATATGGTGCGTGGTGTGGATTCACATGCTTCTGTGGGGAGGAACTGTGGAAAAGATATAGGTTTGGATGTGGAAAATTCGCCGTTTCCTGTGAAACATTTAGATTTCTCACTTGAAGATAAAAATGTTGTTGGAAGCATTCCTTTTTTATGTTACGAAGATAATAAGCAAAACGAGTCTGCTAGCAGCGGTAATATAAGTGAGAGGGAAAGTGGTTCTGTTAAGCATGAGAGTGGCAGCATTGCGTTTAGTACACCCAATATTGGATTTGGAAATGGGAAATTTGAGCCGAATTGTACTAATGAAGATGGTACCCCTTCAAGTTTTACGTTGCCTAGAGATCGATTAGATCTCAGCCATTGGCTTCCTTTGGAATTATGCAATATATACAAGAAAAAAGGGATATTGAAATTGTACCCATGGCAGGTAATTTTAGCATCTATGAACATATTGTTTTCTGCTTATTAGGTACTAAATGTGATTAAATGGTAGTGTAAATGCTAAGTTTTTTTGTTAAAGCTTCTATGATATGCATAAATATCTTCTATTGTTCATTTTATTTATTTCTATCATACACTGAGAGAAACTGATCAATTTCAGTTGCTGGACATACAACTACCTTTTTTTTAAAGATACTTGTCATTATTTCTTTGGTGTCCTATATAATGAATTGCTTTTGCTCTTTCTGATCCTTTTGTTACATAGTTTTCTGTAAAGGTGAACATTAATCTACTTCTGTACTATATTTATCTTTAAAGAGGGCGATAATTTACAGTAACATGCTGTATAAGAGTGCTGTATGGAAAGTTTAATTACTTCTTCACTGTTAAGATTTTATTATCTAAAAAAACCTTTTTATAGACCATAGTGGCAATCTATAATAATATCTATGAGAATGTAAGTGAATGGTGAGTGCTACCCAAAAATCTTAAATTGGATGTGTAAGACAAAAATTATTTAAATGTATAGATGGGGCCATATGTATGAGGTATCATCTAAGTTATGATGACGACCTCCTCAATTTTGACCATATGGATGAGTAAAAAGTCCAAAATAATCAGAACTACACGAATAGTTTGAGCAAGAAATATGGATAGTTTCCTCAATTTAAATGTATAGATGGGACCACATGTACGAGGTATACATTTATATTTCTTATCATCTTTCCGGACCATTTTTTTTCTCTGATATTTCCTCAGATTAAAAAGCATTTAACTTGCCAGACCACCCGCTGTAATTCAGTTATAATCTATGTACGGTCATGCGTTACACTTTACTCACATACGCGTAATCAGTAGTTTGTCATCGTATTAGTTTAATTAGCAAAAAAGGATTTTCTAGACCGACTCCAGATGTTATGGATGATCTGAAAATAGACATGTTAGATGATTTAATTCTCTCTTTCTCTTGTTCTATGAAATTATTTCATTCACCCGAAAACTAATAGTACTTTCTTTCCTCATAATTTTTCTCTTCCAGGTCAGTTGCCTTATGGTTGATGGCGTCTTACAAAGAAGGAATCTTGTGTATTGTGCATCTACTAGGTAATTTTTCGTGACTGCTGTGTGAATCATGCCACTGACATCGAAGAATTTTGCAGTTTATTTAAAATCACGATGTATCTGAAATTGAAGAAAATTCCATTTTATACTTCACTGCTAAAAGAAATAAAATATCACCATGGTTGAAAGTTATTTATGCTGTTTTGGGTGTATAGCTTTTATAACATAGTCGAGGTTGTATACTTTGGCAAAAATTAAAGAACATTCCATGATGTATTTTAATGTTGTTAAGGCGTGCCTCATGAAAGTTATTTATGCTATCTTGACCGTAGAAGGTCAGGTTGTAGTTTTTGGCAATATATGTTAAAAAACGCAAGAAATTGCCGTCTTTTGCTGACATAAAAAACTTCTCAAAAGAAAATGTGCTTCTATATTCAAGAATTCATTATTGGCAATGTTTGCATCTCACTGCGTATCTTCCCAGCCAACAATTTTTTACCAATACTCTAATTTGCTCATTTGTGCCACTGGTAATTTTTATTTATTTATTATAGCCAATGTGCACCATTTGTTTCAACTAGGTAGAAATGAGCAATGCAAAATGCTTCTTGGTTTGGATGTAGTGGTGATTAGAATTGTCGTTTACCTATCGATGCTTCATAATAACGTGTCTGAGTGTCTCAGTTTTTTGCGATGTTGGTTGAAAATTGTTTTACTATTGTATTATTGTTTCTCAGCTTTATTGGAAATACTCCAATAGAGCTTCGATGTAATATGGGCTCTAATATAGTATCTTTTTCAGTGCTGGTAAAAGTTTTGTGGCTGAAATTTTAATGTTACGACGAGTGGTATCGACGAAAAAGATTGCACTTCTGGTGCTTCCATACGTATCAATTTGCGCAGAGAAGGTTTCCATTCTTGCCCTTCTGAATGAGTTCAACAAACTGGTTAATTTTATTTTAAACATGTTCTTTTCTGTCTCCCAGACTGAACATTTGGAGGCCCTTCTAGAACCTCTGGGCATGCACGTTAGAAGTTATTTCGGAAACCAAGGTGGTGGGACCCTTCCGAAAGATACATCTGTAGCTGTATGTACTATAGAGAAGGCAAATTCTTTGATAAATAAATTGCTTGAAGAGGGCCGTTTGTCAGAAGTTGGGATAGTTGTCATAGATGAGCTGCACATGGTACCAATTTTTAATGTCACTCTTTAAATATTAGGGTAATGTGCAAATAGCTTCATGTTCTATGGTTGTTTTACAACTGCCACCATGTACCTTGCTTGCTAGCTACTACACCCTATGTACTATCTAACTTTGCAATCAAACTCCGTGTCTAACAGTAATTTTCTTAACTCTGAGCTCGTGGTCTGATCTGGATAATTTTTCTTTAGATGCAAGACTTGGTCAGTATATACACAACTAAAATAGCGAACAAAAAAGGCCTATTAGAGCAGTTTTAGTTTTAAAAATGTCTGTTATAGCGAAAAAATGCATCTCTACAAAAGTAAAGCACACTTTTTCTCGCGGGGTATAGAAATCGACAAAATTCATTGATAAAAATAGAATATTCAAATTGAACCACAGTGCAATGTTGTGTCGTTTTAAAATCAAACATGTGTTGATTGCAAAACCTAATCATGACCTGGGGGTTAATTGCAATTACTTGAAGCATGTGGGGGTTCTTTCGCAGACCACCCATAGTATATTGGGGGTTATTTGCAACTACCTTTGTTATTATATTTATTGACTATCTAAGCATAAATATCTGTTTTTTTAGGAATGGCTCTAACTTGTCAAGTTTGAATGTCAGGTTGGTGATCAGAGTAGGGGTTATCTGTTAGAGCTTTTGCTGACGAAGCTTCGTTATGCAGCTGGTGACGGTATTACTTTAGAATCTTCTAGCGGAGAAAGTTCAGGGACTAGCAGTGGAAAGAACGATCCTGCTCATGGTCTTCAAATTGTTGGTATGAGTGCAACTTTGCCAAACGTGGCTTCTGTTGCTGATTGGCTGCAGGTATGTCTTTATTTAATTAGATTTAAGTGGCAGCTTTCGTGAAAGTGTCTACTTATTGATTTGCCAAGCAATGAATACAGTCCATAGGGTTCGTTTGGTTGTCTCTTATAAGTCAAAAGTTTACTTATTTTGTATAGGTAGAAGAGTATACTTTTAACTTATACTGTAAATGTACCATATGTTTGGTAAATCTTAAAAACGTATACTATTTTGTACTGGAAGCTGTGAAAATTAGTTGATTATAGTTCTAAGTTTTTGAAAACAAAACTTTTTTTATCAGAGTAAGAATCTGCTATTAGAAAAAAAGATATGCTTTTCCAACCCTTGAAAGTAACCAAGTCTTACTTTACTTATACCGTTACATCGAGCAAGGTGATAGATAACACTCTATTGTGAATTTTCTTACATACTTGCCATATTGGATCATTGTTGAAATCGCCATGCGATTCTTAGTAAGTCAAGTATGCAATATGCAAAGTGCTCTTCACCTTTTATTTTAAAAAACTCTGTATTACAATCACGATCCAGAAATTGAAGTTCAGACTTCATTTTCCTACTTGTTTTCTCTAAGAAGATTGGACCTTAAATTGCTATTGTGCTCTTGTATGTTACTCGTCAGGAACCATGTTTTAGTATGTTGGATAGTGAAACAAAGCACACATGTAAGAACATAAAAACTAAAAGAAAAAGTCAGCTTGCACAATTTGTCATTTGCAGAAGAAGATTTGTTGGTGTACATGTTCATTGTTTATTGATGTTTTTTCATTCCCTGGCTTGTAGGCAGCTCTATACCAAACTGAATTTCGACCAGTTCCACTAGAGGAGTACATTAAGGTCGGAAATACCATATATAACAAGGAAATGCACATTATCAGGTCAATCAAAAATATAGCTAACCTTTGTGGTAAAGATCCAGATCATATTGTTGAATTGTGCAATGAGGTGCAAATTTACCCCTTTTATAATTATAGAAGCGTGATTTCTACTTGATTTTTTGATTAACATATATCATAGTTGTTCTGTATTATCAGGTTGTTCAAGAGGGTAACTCGGTGCTGATTTTTTGCTCCAGTAGAAAAGGATGTGAATCTACAGCTAAGCATGTTGCAAAGTACCTAAAAATTCCTATTAGTGTAAACAATGATCCCGATGGCTCATTTGATATTAGTTCCGCTATAGATGCCTTACGAAGATCCCCTGTGGGATTAGATCCTGTTTTGGAGGAATCTCTTCCTTGTGGTGTTGCTTATCATCATGCTGGTCTTACTGTAAGTTTATTAGTACTCATTTACACACACACACACACACACACACACACACACACACACATACATATGAGGAAGAATCAAGGGACATTATAGTTAGTGGACATCAAAATAAACATCGAAATCTCAACCCTTATTTCACTCAACAACTCACTCACCCACCCTAAAACAGAAATACACAACATCTAAGATTACAATTACAGGGGCTGCACTTTGTGCGAGATTTCTGCCAACAATAATTCGTGATGGTTTAATATCAGTTGCAGACGAGGGTGTGGGTTCAAATTTATATTTATGTATTAAGTGTTTCATGAAGTTAATACTAAGTCTGGCTTTCATGTGTGTTTGATAACAATATAACATCTACGGGTAATGCAAAAAAAAAATGTAGAAAAAAAATGAGAAATTGATGGAAAGAAATTGTTGCAGATTTTTTTTTATAGAGATACGGAGAGGAAATGATAGGATGAGGAAGAGACATCTATTCAGAGTTAATTATTTTATTTTTATTTTGTCTGAGTTATTAGATACATTGGTCACACTAGATGTCCTTGTTTAATTTGAGTCTTTTATTGGAAAAAATGAAGGGTTTTTATATGTGATGTCTACATTTTGATGTTCAATGTAATGTCCCTAGATCCCTCCCCTATACATATATATGTGTGTATATATTGGTCTAACTGTGAGCGTGTGTCACGCAAAATTGGAAAGTACCCATGTCCTTTTGTGAACATGAAATTAGTAAATTACTAGTATGCAGTTAACTGGCCATTGTTGAATATGTTTCTGAAGATAGCGTTTTCCAAAGAGACCTAGCTGAATATTCTTGCTTTTGAAGGAATTTCTTTTTGTTCTGCACGTCATTTCGTCCAACTTCCAGTGAAACTATTAGTACTGAGATGTTATTTTCAAATTAAAATCACTGTAATTGTTCAATCGCAGTGTGTACTGAGCTCCACTCTAGAGTCTACACTAAATTGAACAAATAGTACATCAGTGTCAAAATATACATTAGCGTTCGTGATTTTGTAAATAGGTGTGCCAATTGTGTTTGATTTTTAGTACACTGGTGTCTAAATTGTGAGTTTTTCTACTTTGGTTTCGAGTGCGATTTTGTGTAGATTGGAGTAAATTGTGAAATTTAATAGATCCTCTAATTGAAGAAAATTGATAGATTGGTGTTCTACTGAAGCCCAGTGTTTTTCAATTTGAAGTACGTATGAAGAAAATAGAAGTGAACACCATTAGAAAGCTGAGTTTTTTTTTTTAATGACATCTTAATCTTTGTTCTACTGAAGGTCGAAGAAAGAGAAATTGTTGAAACTTGTTATCGTAAAGGACTTGTTCGGGTCTTAACTGCTACGTCTACTTTAGCTGCTGGCGTCAATCTACCTGCCAGGAGGGTTATATTTCGACAGCCTCGGATTGGTCGTGATTTTATTGACGGGACAAAATACAGGCAGATGGCCGGTCGGGCTGGTCGTACTGGAATAGATACGAAAGGAGAGAGTGTATGTATATCATCCCCCCATTCCATGAGTATCGCTTTTTTTTGCTACTGTCCTGTTTATTTGAACTTCTGTTATTCTCAGCGTGTTCCCTTTTTGGCTGGCTTTGATTACTCTTCTCCTAATGACTTTACAAAGACTATATTCAGACACAAAGTTTTCCTGTAAAAGAATGATGTTGCACGATACTGATGTAAGATACCAAAACCTAATAACGATACTGTTACAGATCTTCAAAATCAAACCCTGATTCTCTGATATTTACCAAAAGGGGGATCTTTCGGTACCAAACTCGAGTAATAATAGTAACAAAACGGAAAATCCTCAGTTTTGTTCCAGTTGGAACTGAACTTTTGATTACAACAATGTTCCATTTATAATTATTATAAAGGACAGCACTAGAACACTAGAAGTTGGTACAATCATTCTAGCAGACAACAATTAAATGGGTAACAACGTCTATTAAACCAAAAGAAATGAAAAGACATTATTTAAGGAATAAAGCAAAAACAAAAACTATTTAGTCAAAATCTGCATGAAATACCACTTGTTAATGATATAGGCAAAGATTCACCACCATTGTTAACGGTTTACACTGTTGTCGCAAATTTGTTATAGTAGCAAAAATTTTTTAATTCTTTTTATAAGTGCAATTACTATTATGATTACATATTTCTTGTTCCGACTCTAATTCCGTTTCTTGGTTTAATTTTTTAGATTTTACTGTGTAAACCAGAAGAAATTAAGAGAATTACGGGAATTCTTAATGACAGCTGTCCACCATTGCATTCTTGCCTCTCTGAAGATAAGAATGGAATGACCCATGCGATACTTGAAGTTGTAGCTGGTGGTATGGTTCAATCTGCTAAGGATATTCATAGATACGTTAGATGTACCCTTCTTAATTCGACACAGCCATTTGAAAAAGTGGTGAAATCGGCACAAGATTCTCTCAAGTGGTTGTGCCACAGAAAATTTGTTGAATGGAGTGAAGAATCGAAGTTGTATAGCAGTACGCCTCTTGGTCGTGCTTCTTTTGGCAGTTCTCTAAACCCTGAAGATTCCCTTGTATGTGTGTACTTGTTATACATTCCGCATTTCCAATATCTGTTTTTCAGTAGAAATTTATTTGTTATTTTATGCATATTGGTAATATTGGGTTCTATATTTCTATTTACTTTAGAGTGAACTGCAGCAATGGTTCCCATACTTAATCGATTTGATTCCCATAGTTTCACTCGCAACTCTGTGTCCTCATAATAATAATTTCAATCTCAACTATCGTGGTAGTAGTAGTTTCAGTAAGTTATACAGACGGCCCCTTCCCCGTAAGAATTAATGGTGTTATACATGGGTACTAATTGCTTAACCTACGTAAAATATTGGGTCTGTTAGTGTAACTAACCTAAACTGGGGGGATCAATATTGTTATATTATAAATACAAGGACCTAATAGACTGACTATCTTAAGTGTATGGACGGTTAGCGTTGCATTTGAAACTATGACGACCAAATGGGAATTTGGTCTGGAGCACGGGGACTATTGATCTACTATTTGAGGTGCTATGGTGAATAATTTGTCATTTTTAGGCATCTTACTAAAAATCTCTTTCATCGACAGATTGTGCTGGAAGATCTTTCAAGGGCTAGAGAAGGATTTGTACTTTCATCTGATTTGCATTTAGTATACTTGGTTACACCCACAAATGTTGGAGTAGAGCCAGATTGGGAAATATTTTATGAAAGATTCATGCAATTGTCTAATCTCGACCAGGTACTTGTTTGCTTTTTTCTGGAACCCCAGTGATATTGATTTCTGCATCTTCACATTTGTGCATCTGTTCTTAACTCCATTTTATTGACACTTAAATTTAGTTGAGTCAACTTTTAACATGCAAAATGGGTTAATTTTCTCTAATAACATGTTATATGTTGCACACACCTTTGCGGTTATCAATTATTAGGTTTCGTGTTGTTGAAACGTCATGAATTTTTACATATTTTTCCAAGCTTTAGCAAGTATAACTTCGGTAAAAACCAGGATGAAACTTTTTGCTATGCCTGAGAATATGAAAGCTTTCTTATTATTGGAAAAATGGATGCTAATTTTTCTATAAAGTTACTGATTGATGAATCCAAAATAGCAATATAATCATATGGCTAACTCATAAATAATCACTCGATGTATATTATATGTTTACTAAGTACCAATGATGGGGAAAATGATTAAAAAAAATGAAAGCATGCTATTTTTTTCCTTGCTCATGTAAAATCAAATCAATGTACAATTTGGTACTATTTGTGCCTCAACTTGAGCCATTTATAGTAATTGAAGGAGGTTTAATCTCAACTTTACATCATTAATTAACTAACTGATAAAAGAAGTAAACATAATTCTACATATATTACTGTGTTTACTTAAGATGCTTATGCTACATCCACATAAGAATTATGAATCAGTGGGAAATTACATTAATTAATTTCCACATGTTGTCTTGGAATTTTTAAAACATTAACATCCCCATTTTTATGTCTTGCAGTCAGTTGGTAATCGAGTAGGAGTTGCCGAACCTTTTTTAATGCGTATGGCCCACGGTGCACCAATGCGCACTTCAAACACAACAAAGGATAAAATGCTTTCCAATGATCAAACACTAAGAGTTTGCAAACGCTTCTATGTTGCTCTTATCTTGTCAAGATTAGTTCAGGTAACTGCCTTATCTCGCACCAAAATTTTATAGGACACGTGCTTGTTTGATTGATGACTCATAAATGTGCTTTCTGAATTTTGGTCCACCAGTACCCAAAGAAGTAAAATTCCATGTACTTGGTGTTCAAAATTCTATATCTACAAGAATCAGGATTTTCAATAGTATCAGTACTAGCATCCCCCCTAGTCGTATTAGAGATAGAAATCTGCACCCTTATAAGCAGATTAGTTTGTTCAATTTTTCCGTTTTAAAATATATTTCAGAGAATAATGTTTTGTTTGATTGACACCAATTAAGCAGTATAAGTTTTTTTTTATTTAGAAATGAGTTTTTTTTAAATTAATTTTTTTCTGTGCAATATCAAGTAAGGATATTATACCACTACAAACTGTGACCTTGAAAGTTTTCATAACTACTACTTGTTTCATATACTATGAGCGAACCTATAATATCATGCCCCAAAAAATGTAAGTGCACACCCCACAATATCAACTTTGGAACACTTGATACTTATGAGATAGAACCAAACAATTTTAGTGAGCTAGATGTTTTTATCATGTCTTCCTCTATTTAATGATTTTATTTCCTGGCCCTTGTTTTTTTTTCTTTCCCAAATGATTAGCATAGTTTTCTTAAACTTGTTTACAGGAAGTACCTGTGCCTGATGTTTGTGAAGCCTTTAAAGTGGCTCGAGGCATGGTTCAAGCTTTACAAGAAAATGCTGGAAGATTTGCGTCTATGGTCTCTGTATTTTGTGAGAGGCTTGGTTGGCATGATTTGGAAAGCTTGGTTTCAAAATTTCAAAATCGTGTTTCATTTGGGGTTCGAGCAGAGATTGTAGAGCTAACCACCATTCCCTTTGTTAAGGTATGTATACTGGAACTATCATATTGCTGTCTAAAAACTGTAAACGTTGATGGATTGAGAAAGTTCAGTTTCTTAAGATAAGAGAAATCCATAATATGCTTAGATGAACTGTATCCACATTTGCATTGTTTCTCCGTGATATGGTAATTGGTGTTTTTGATCTTTTATCACTCCTGTTGCTTGTGATATAGTGCATTTAACACCGTGAGTCATAAAAGTGTTATTGTAGTCAATTCTGTTGTATTATTTTGCAAAGAAGCACTCGAAAGCTTCGTTGTTATGGTTGTAGTTTGTGTCGAGTCTGACATCGTTTATATGTTGACTGAGCCCTGTTTTATAAAGAGTTGCTTTCACATAAGTAGTTCTTTTATGGATGATATATGGGTTAAGGCTGTTGATGTTGAGCCCTACCTTTATTATATATGGAGTAAGCATATGGTCGGGAAGAGCTACCTTCCTTCTCATATCCTATGGGCCAAAACATCTTGAAAAGCCAAAGTTTCTTTATTTTGTTTTTCGTTAAATGGAACATGCAATTTAACCAGACGGACGCAATATTTTATCAACGAAAACAAAATTCGTTTAAAAGTGGACAATTGGTAAATAAGTCCTTACCAGTGGACACTGATATATTATTATGGTTTTGTTTTATTGAGAGCGTAGAGTCAACTTAGCCACCTTTAATTTTCGTAATGTCTCTTTTTTAGGGTTCCCGCGCAAGAGCGCTTTACAAGTCTGGTATGCGCACACCTCAAGCAATTGCAGAAGCATCAGTTTCTGAAATCGCAAAAGCCCTTTTTGAATCTTCGTCTTGGGCTGCACAAGGTAAAATTTCTTGTTAACTTTTTTGGATTATTTGTTATTTAGTTATTGGTGAAAAGGGCTGTATTTTTCCCGTAGCTTTTGTTCACATATGTCCTTTCTGTAGCAATTATATATTAAACTTTCACATCGTTTCATCCCCTATGATCCTAGTTTAAATATTCCCAGAAATTTCTTTCTTTGAATGACCATTTTTACCTTGAATTGTTAGAACAAACTTTTAGTGGCTTGTGGTTGCGTGATTTTCATCAACCTAGGATTATGAAATTATTTTCCAATATCTTGTTACTAATTTTAACGTTATATTTCTTTCACCAGAAGATTTTGCACAACGTCGGGTACAGTTAGGTGTTGCAAAGAAGATAAAAAACGGCGCAAGGAAAATCGTCCTGGAAAAAGCTGAAGAGGCAAGGGTTGCTGCATTCTCAGCCTTTAAGTCTCTTGGATTCGATGTTCCCCAATTTTCCCAGCCTCTAATATTAAATCATGCGAATGGAGTTTCTCATAAAGAAGCCACTGTATCTTCTGGAGGAGAAAATAGTAGTGGTTCTGTGGGCAAACCACCTAGAAGTTTAAATGTTTTACCCAAGCCTTGTATTGAAGGATCTAAAAATCTTGACAGAATCAGTTTAGAAACTGAAAAAGACAAGTCTATAAAAGTAGTAAACGATGCTCTAAACAAGGCTCTTGTTGTTCCACAGCTTACTGTAAAGGAAAATCACCATCTCAAGGGAATTAGAAATGATTCTCCAAAAGGTCCTCTGAATGCTGTTAATACTCCGGGTGGAATTGATTCTTTCTTGAATCTTTGGGAGACGAACCGGGAATTTTATTTTGATATTCACTTTAATAAACTCTCTGGGATGAACTCTATTACCCCCTTTGACATTCACGGCATAGCAATTTGTTGGGAAAATTCGTCTGTATACTATATTAATCTTCCCAAGGATCTTTTTTGTCATAAAAACAAGTCAGTTGAAGATTCTTCTGATCTAGCACCGGAGGTTCAGTTAAAATTAGCACAGAAAAGATGGGATAGGATTGCCAAAATTATGGGGAGAAAAGATGTGAGGAAATTTACTTGGAATTTAAAAATTCAGATCCAGGTGCTAAAACAACCTGCGGTTTCTATTCAAAGATTGGGTAGCCTTGGTGTTGCGTTGAAAAATATTAATCTCGATGTTGTTGATAGCTCGTATTATAAATTATCGCCAGCTTACATAAGATGTTCGTTTGACATGTCTATTGTTGCGTGGATTCTATGGCCTGATGAGGAGAAAAGCTCTAATCCTAATCTAGAGAAAGTAAGATTTAGTTGTATGTCGTCACAAATGAACTATACTTGTCATCTTTGCTTTTTTCAAAGGATTTTTTTAAATAACTCCCATGTACGAGAAGTGTCTTACAGGTAAACTCAAGGTACTTTCGGTACTTTGAGTTAACTCGCATGTACAGTACTCTTTATGTTTCAGTCAACCCTAATGTCCAAATTAATATGACTTCACTGTGTGATCGTTAATCTGTTTGGGATAATCTTTTTTTTTGGGTACACATAACTTGTCAATATCTACGTGATAAAGTAGAGGTCAACAAAAAGCTTAATGTAGATAAGCTTTAAGACAAAAAATTGAATAGTAGAAAACTATGTTTTTATTGAAGTATTGGTATTGAATTGTATTTGGTTGTCTGCTATGCTTAGATACGATAAATTATCTAGAAAAAAAGGATATATCATTTCAAACAGACCATCGAATGCAATGTTTTGCGATTTTAAATACGACATTAAGGTTGATTGCAGAACTTATATAGTACATAGGGGATGATTGCAACAATTGGAGCATGTGAATTTTTCTTTGCAAACTAGCTATAGTACAAGAGGGCTATTTGCATTTTTCTTACTTTAAAAATATAAAAGTAACTAAGAGGCACTTTAAACTTATTTGTGTGAACTTTTACTGATGCAGGAAGCGAAGAGAAGATTATCAGATGAAGTTGCAGCAGCTGCTAATCGGTGTGGTAGGTGGAAAAATCAGATGCGTAGAGCTGCACATAATGGTTGTTGCCGTAGAGTTGCACAAACCCGAGCGTTATATTCCGTCCTTTGGAAATTATTAAATTCTGAAACACTAGTTGAAGTACTTACTACCATCGAAATGCCATTGGTAATATACCTCACACTGTTATTCTTTTTAGCATGGTAAAATACAAATAACCCCCACCCCCATGCCCATGAATTACGGGTATTTTTCAAAATGTTCCTAAGTACTTCAGAAACTTGCAATTAACCCTTATGTATAATGACATAACTTTGAGTATGTTTTTTCGGTTTGGATTTTTTTAGTATGTGTAGCTTGTCAATCTATAATGTGAGGCAATTGAATGCAGGCTGGCTCCATTTTTTTGTGAAATGCAAAGTTTTCTGCTTGAGTAGGATTTGTTTGGTGTACAATTGCTTATATATGCCTTTTTTCATAACTACTACTTAACAAGCATATACATTACATAGCCAAAGTATATTTATGAAAACAACAATAGTCCAAAACGGGTCAATGTAAATGAAGGCGTTCTTTTAGTAATTGGTGACTGTGGTTATTTGCAAAAAGTTGATAGTGCATCAAAGAACACCGTACCCCATAGAGTTATTTGCAAGCTTCTGAAGTGCACGGGGGTTATTTGCTAACACCCTTACCAAGTTACCATACAGTTATGTTTCAATTTACTATTTTCATCATATTTCTCTAATATTATGTGCTACAAAGAACAGAAATTCTGATTCTATACATTAATTGGTATTTGCTAACGAGCGTCTTTTTTTCATTTTTAGTTGTCTAACTGTCATTGCCTCGTTGGTGATTTCCAGGTCAATATACTTGCAGACATGGAAATGCAGGGTATCGGAGTTGATATGGAGGGATGTCTTCGGGCCAGACAAGTTTTAGGAAGAAAATTGCGATTTCTTGAAAAAGAAGCTCACAGATTAGCTGGTATGACATTTTCTTTATATTCAACTGCTGATATTGCTAATGTACTCTATACACACTTGAAGCTGCCAATACCTGACGGTTCTGAAAAGGCTAAGCAACACCCAAGCACCGATAAGCATTGTTTGGATATGTTGAGGTACTATGATACATGTTTACTTATTGTTTATTAAACTTTGTCGAAGTGGACTTAATTGATTTATGGGGTATACGTTAGGTACCTTATATCCAATCTTTTCTAGTAAGAAATATTCAGTGTTATGTAGGTAATTGGATTTCCATTGTTTTGCTTATTTTTGGAAATTCTAATAAGGATCTTATGTAACTTTTGGTTTAAATGCTTCTATTAGCATTAAAAAAATCCAACTACATTGTTTCATTACTATCCAAGTTTATCTAGAGAATTAACTTCGTGTTTAAGTAATTTTTTCCGGTGAAGAATGAATATTTCAGCATGATTTTCTGTATCACAATATTGAGAGTTGTCTAAGAAAGCTGTGTCAATCAGCAGCCAAATTTCTAATTTCTTGTCTGTTTCCTCAATATAGGATATATTGAAATAATGCTCAACTCTACGCAACTAGTTCTCTTATAGATTCTCAAAAAAAAAAAACTAGTTCTCTTATAGATAGTTGTACTCTAATACAAACACTCTTATTGTACTGATTATATTTTTCTGTAATAGGTGGAATGTTTAGGAATTTGTACTTCTTACAGAATCATGGCTGATAAAAAAATTTGTATTTTAAAAGCATGTCATTATGCATATGTCGAGTTTATTGCTTACTCTTCCTCTTATAATGGTTCCCAGGCATGAGCATCCTATTGTTCCTGTAATTAAGGAGCATAGAACTCTGGCAAAGCTTTTGAACTGTACTCTGGGATCAATTTGTTCTCTCTCTAAGCTTTCAGTGAGCACAGGGAAGTATACGCTCCATGGTCATTGGCTCCAAACATCAACTGCTACAGGACGACTGTCCATGGAAGAACCTAATTTACAGGTTTGGTTACTTATTTACCCCTAGTCTAGTTTTACTCATTTTTAAGCTTCTGCTATCTATGTACTGTTTTTTTACTCTTTATGCTGGCCATTTACTATTTTTTAGACTAGTGTGCCATCAAGTTTTGATTTTTATACAGAAATCTATAAAACCTAACAATTAGTACCAACCTAACAGTTTTTTTTTCTTTTTGCACTACACTGAGAAACACATAGTTTCAGGACTGAACTAGGAAAAGTTTGATATGACAGTGTATAAAAGCATTTAAATTTTATAAAGTGGTGTACTTAATATTTGGTTTTCTTTATTAGTACCAAAAAACAAAGACCAAAAATTCCGATTTGGTAATAGTAATACTAAGTGTACCGAATTGCCAACAACTAAACGTTAGTGTATAAATCGCCAATTTTTTTAGGTTGGTGTACAAAATCAGCTCACTGTTTTTTTCTTCTTCTGTGTAGTGTGTCGAGCACATGGTCGACTTTACAATCAGTAATGATACCAAAGATGGAGATAGCTTAGATGTGGAAAGCTATAAAATTAATGCTCGTGACTTTTTCCTTCCCACTCAGGTATATTGCTTTCTTCAAGTGCAGACCGATGTTTGTATTAATTAAAATCCTTTGACTTAATTTATTCTCGAAATATTATTGGCAGGAGAACAGGGTACTCTTAGCTGCAGATTATTCTCAGATAGAGTTACGACTAATGGCCCACTTTTCTGAAGACACATCCTTAATTGAACTTCTTAGTAAACCTCACGGTGACGTCTTTGCTATGATAGCTGCAAAATGGACTGCAAAAGAGGAATCTGTTGTTACCTCTCAGGAGAGAGATCAAACTAAAAGATTGGTGTATGGTATTTTGTATGGAATGGGTCCTAATACCCTTTCTGAACAACTGAACTGCAATTTAAATGACGCTGTTGAGAAAATTAAGAGTTTTAAATCGTCTTTTCCTGGAGTTTCTTCCTGGCTTCAACAAGCCGTTACAACTTGTCGTGAGAAAGGGTGAGATTTTATGCTAGCTAATGTCTTTTTTTTTTTTTGCATACAAATGTAAAGGGAAAGAATTAGTGGTATATACAACCTATCAGATTTTTATAATTAGTAATGGCAAAATTTAGTCACTGATCTACTGAAAATCGAATAATTGGTTCACCAACCTATCAAATTTCACATTTACTTACCAACCTACAAAGTCAAACTACTATTGCACCAACCTTTCAAAATTAATCATAGCTTAAAACTTCAAATATCGCTGGTCGGTCGGTGTTCTGATGTCTCCAATTCTTATTGACCAAATTTTAGTACTGCCTAATCAAACAAATTGTACCTATATACTGCTTTTAAGTCGATTTTTTTTTGCTATGGTTTCCTAATACTTTGACTATGTCAAGATTTCTCTCTAAATTGTGAATTCAATTTCTTAAAATAATAAATGGTTTAAAGTTTATCTTTTGGTGTACAGATTAATAATTATCCCAAATTCGAGTCTGGATCTTCTTCCCACTAATTTGAACCCTTTTCTATGCCCCTTCGCTTATTTCTGCTAAACTTTCAAAGCTTTATGATTTTGTTTGTATGTTTATAAAGTTAATAATATATTTTTTCATAAATAACATAATTTTGTACAAAATAGTAATAAAACTATTTTTTTTAGATTTCATATTTATTTCAAATTATATTTTGTATAAGTTTCTCTTAGGAAAGATTTGATGGAATACATCAATAAATGTATAAACTCAATTATAAGATTTTTTACAAGATTTTTTAATGAATATTTTGAGCTAATAACATAAGGAAGCATAGAAGGGGGTGCAAATTAGGGTTAGAAGATTCGGATTCCCCAAATTTAGATTGGTTGTTTGTATGTCAAAAGTTTTTAATACATGCGACTTGGTAACTGATTAGGCTGGTGATTTCATTGCACCTTCAATCCAAAATTAATTGAAGTCTTTCTTCACTACTGGTTTTCAAGCATTTTTCTTCTGTCATTTGACATCTCTCACCATTGAAATTTTTTTTCCCTTCATAATTATGTGAACTCAGAGAAAATATTTTGTTTCTCAGGCATGTGGAGACTCTTAAAGGAAGGAAGCGGTTCTTAACAAAGATAAAACTGGGAAATAGTAAAGAAAGGTCTAAAGCGCAGAGACAAGCTGTAAATTCTATTTGTCAGGTATCCCTTCAATATTGTTTATTTAACTGGGCTGGTTTTATTTATTGGTTGCTGGGATTAAAAGGAAAGCCTAACCTCATTTTTGCCTTATTTTTAGGGGTCTGCTGCTGACATAATCAAAATTGCAATGATAAACATACAGTCGGCAATAGTTGAAGAATTGGATAAACCTCACCCTACCTCTGAATTTACGGCAGAATTTTACATGCTTCGAGGCCGCTGCAGAATTCTTTTACAGGTTTTTTGGATCTCCTTTTTCTTTTACATTTGTGGAATAATTTGTTTGAAAATGTATTTAGTCCGATATCATGTTAATGAATTTTTATGCAATGAGGAAAAAATTGCCAAGTTATAAGCCATGTTAACAAGAGTACTCAAGGGAGTGTGGTGTAGGATATTTTTCTTATAGTCCTTGCCGAATGGATTTTTTTATTATATATTCTTTTGCTTGGAAAGTCAAGTCATAAAGTCCAGCATTCTTATGCAGATTATTTACACCTATGACCTATGGCACATATGCCATTAGTTGTTTTTGTTTGATAGCAAAAACATGTTTAAAATTATCAAATGTAAGGGGACATTATTGTAGTGCCTTTTTCGTAATACTTTGTGTCAGTATATGATCGGTCTTGCATTCACTTCCATTTTTTAGTTAAGTCTGCTGAAAAACTGTGAATTTGATAATCTATTCTTGCTATATAGGAGTATTTCTGTTAAAGTCCTGCACAGTGAGGTTTTAGATCTGCTAACCTATGGTTTGCTTGATTTTTTAATCTGTTGTATAGGTACATGATGAATTGGTGATGGAAGCTGATCCCTCTGTATTAAAGGAAGCTGGATTGTTGCTTCAGATGGCCATGGAAAATGCTGTATCACTTCTTGGTACTTTCTTCTACATTAAGTCACCAAATTGTAGTCATCATCACTTGTGCTAAGTTTGATTATTTGTTTCATATTCTTCTAGTAAATTCTCTGCTTGACTTGTCAAAACTGTTTTGGTTTATGTTTTTCAGTTCCTTTGCGAGTGAAGTTGAAGGTCGGAAGAACGTGGGGATCTTTGGAGCCTTTCTCTCCTGAAACATATAGAGATGATTTTCAAAACCCAAATTCGTAGGGTAAAAAGTGTTGCTTTCCTTCTGAAATAAGTAACTTTATGATATACCTAAGGATACTTGCAACAAATACTTCGGCAAAGTGTTGGTAAGTACCCTAGACGTGCTCTTTTACTTTTGCTTGTATGACACTATTATTTATGTGGAATCTTCACTGGAACATCAATTAGAACAATCTGGCAATATAACATTCTTGGATACTACTAGTGAGTAAGATATGTTTCCTCTATCATTAGATTTACCTAGGCAAAAAGCAGAAGTAGATTTGTATTACGCCGCATATGCTTTTAAAAGTATATCGACTGCAACTCATATATGCAATGTATTTTGACATATTCCCAGTGTCCCACATAGCATATGCAGATGGTTGTTTTATGATGATGTTTTTTGAAATTCTTCTTCTGCGAGGGGTTGTTGAATTACTGATGAAAACTTGGCATCTACATCTTTGAGTGATGCATATATTCCCATCTCACTTGTTTATGAAAGTAGATAGTGATTTGAAGAATTATGCATACATTTTCTACGATTATGTGTTATAGATTAAAGGGGACTAATTTTTTTTAGCAGGGACGCAAGTCAGTCAGATTCTGGAGAACTGATGTACCTGATAAATAAATCTACAAACATGTTTTTGGAACATGTCTTGTGAGCAAGATCTCATCCAATGACCAGGATGTGAAGTTTGTGGCTGCATTTGAACCCTTAACGCCATCAGCACCACACTCATAAGTAGCAGTTCTGGGTCTACTCTTGGGCACAGATAGCCGATACCTCCGCCCAGCTGAGAATGGATTCACAAGGCACCGATCAGTGGGCTCAAGCCATGGATCAAGCTGAACATATATAACGATCGTACATTCACCTGAAAGTAGCAGCCTTTAGGATGATGGTGCGTGGCAGTATAATGGCCCGGTCACCGGATCAGTTAAGACTGACAGTTAGAGATTAGTTAATGCTGTAAATTAGATTATAAATATTGCAGCATTGGTAAGAGTTTAGCAGCTTTAGAAACAATATAATTTTCATTTGTGAAAGGAGGTTGGCCCATGGCTCGACGAAACACATGCTTGTGTTGCTTAACAATACATTCGTAAACTTCCTCACTCGCATTGGTCTTGCAGTTTTTTTTTTTTTTTGAAATTTTATCTTATGATTTTCTACGACGTTTCTATATTCAAATGTCGTACTTGAAGCTAAGGTCTTTTATATTGTTGAAACCTTCATGCTTGAATGTTATTCTTTTAATTTCTTATTGTTATAGACTGTTGTGATGTTTATATTGCACTCCACTCTTATCATATGCGAATTATCTACTTTAGAGATAGGTTAACGGGCGGGGTTCCCTGTCTTGGGAACTTAGAAGAAGGGAGGGAGGGGATTAACAAGCAAAGCAAAGGCCGGATGAGACTTGCGTCCGGTGCTTCCCAAAGCCAAAGCAAGAAAGGGAGCTTGCATGGAGAGGTGAAGAAGAGAAGCAAAGAGGGGGGTTGTTAAGGGAAACATGAAGTAATTAATTTACTACCCCTTTGATTTTTTAAAGACATGTTTAATTGATTTATTTCTTCTATTTAACCCTTAAATCTTAGCAGGCCACGTACCATTTTGAATTTGATTTCTCTTTTTTTTTTTATATATCCAAAACAATATTAATTCTTTGAATTTCTTGTCCGGTGAATATTTTATTACATTTATTTTAGATTAATCTTAACCGTTTGTTTCATAATAAAAGTTTTATATGGGGAAAATATTTTCATAAGAAAGTTTTACACTGAAAACTTTTGTTTTCTTTTCATTTACACGCGGTTGGTGCATAAAAAGTTTTCCATCTAAAATTTTATACAAACTCAAGTTTTTTTTACAAATTGTTTTTTTAACAAATAATTAGTAAAAATCTCAACATGTATAAAAAACTTTAGCTAAACACATTTTATTTCACAAATTGTTTTTTTAACAAATAATTAGTAAAAATCTCAACATGTATAGAAAATTTTAGCTAAACACATTTTATTTCATATACGTCACTTATAATAACTTATAAATTTTCAACCAATAAACTCATAAAATTATAAGTATAAAAGATATTATTGTCTTTTTTTAACTTTTCAAATTTTCTTGGGTTTTTTAGAATTTTCAAAATATTTTATTTTATTTTTTCCATTTTTTGATGTTTTTTGATATTTTTATTTTATTTTTATTGGTTAATTAGATTTTAACTTTTTCAAATTTTCTTGGGTTTTATAGATTTTTCGGTTTTTTATTTATTTAGAAATTTTCCTTTTTTTTTTGTTAGTAGATGGAATTAAACTAATTATTAAATAATTTTGAAAGAGTATACTTATAATTAATAATAGTTATAATACTAGTATTAGAAAGAATACAGAGAGAGGTTTCGTAAACTGTTTACAACTTTATTTGCGGGGTAATTGTTTCTCCCAATTTTACTGGATATGTGAAAAAAGTTTTTGAAAAAAAAATATTTTACGATAAACCAATCACCCGAAAAATTTATTTTACCCGTAAATGTTTGTTTATACCCATTTTACAATAAAAGTAGTTTCAAAGGAAAAATGCACAGCGAACGAAGTGGTATTAAATAATTCAAAATGTCGGTTATTAATTTTGTTGCTACCTTTCCCTTCTTCCATTAATCTAAAATTTTGGCATTGCTCTCCCTTTCACCTCCATTTATCTCCATTTTGTAGTCCTTTTTAGTAAAATGCCATTGGATCTTTTGCCTATCTTTTAGGTAAGTAACGCCTTTTATTTATCTTTTTGACAAAAGTATGCATTGGTGGAATATCCAATTTAACTAAGAGCTAAAAACAAAACAAAAAAGGACAAGTTTCTCAACTGAGCTATAGTAGATTCGTTCAACCATACATAGCAAAGGTTGGTGAAAGTGATACATGCAGCTTAGTATTCTACTCCCTCCAATACGTTTTAACTATGTTCTACGAAACTATATGTAATTTTTGTGTTATAAATAACTCTTGATTGAAGCAAAAATATGGACAAGATCTAAGAACTAAAAATTTTATTGATCATGATTGTTAATTACACATATTTTCTTTTCCAGTTTTGATGAATGACTTGTAAAATATAGGTACACCGTACACATTGTGTTTAATTAATTAATTAGGTTCTCCATTTTGCAGTTCCTTTATTCGTTACCGACGCCATTGGATGTCATAAATAGCTTTTAACTTTCGAGAAGGTAGGATCTTTGGAGTATTAACAAAAAAAAAATGTTTAGAAGAAAATCCAAAATAATAGAAAGAACTAGTAAGGACAAAAAGGTTGAAGAATGCGAGAAAGTTTCTTCAATTGATGTAGATTTCTGAACCATGATAGCGATTTTATTTTTGGTCACCAATTTTTTAAATGTAAAGATATCCTTATAAAAAGTAGTGCGCGGGTTGAAAGAATGATGCTAATGAGCCAAATAAATTCAATCAGACTCTCAACACACTAGTCGTTAATGCAAATTTAGAATTTCATTTTCACCCAGAAATTTAAGAGTGTTATTCGGTCATATATTTAATATTGTTAATTAATATTTAAGTTTAGGTTGGTCACAAATAGGGTTGTATAATATTATATTTGAGTTTTTATTTGGTTGAATCGTCAAATAAAATATATTAAAATCATTAAAATTTTAAATATTTTTAATTAATATTTAAGTTTAAGATAGTCTCAACTAGGATTTCATAAATATTATATTTATGGTTTTATTTTTGTTTTGATTGTGTGTCAAAAGAATTTTAAAAATAATATAAAGGACTGTCTGGTAATCAGTTTGGTTGAGTCAGTCTGGTTTTATAGTATTAATACTGTGGCTTGAAATGCTAATTTATATTTATTAATCAGATGGTTGTCTTCAGTCTTCACCAGTTCTTTTCCAGAACGTAGATTCAGGTCAATATTTTTAATTGAAAACATTTTGTCCATATATTCGGAAAAATTGAGGCCCAGACTTTACAAAGCAAATTATTTAAGTTTTAGACTCGCTCCAATATTATACATAACTTGTTGTTCTCCCTGACACCTTTAGGCAATGTCAATGAAAAATTCACCTGTAGGAGTTGACGATGTTGGGGGCTTAGACGAAGATTTCAAAAATTCCTTGAATAGTCTAATCCCAACACTACATAGCAGACTAAATTTTGGTTGCAAGTTATTTAGGCCGACCTTTTTTATTATTTCCTGACATTTTATTATAGATTATAAGTTATTTTTTTAGTCCACATGGTAGGCAAAGGGCCCAATCAAGATGGCTAACTATCAATTGTTGGAGATTGTTGCTTGTCGTCGTCTTCATCTATTCAAAACCTGTCATATGATCCTAGAGCTCTTCACAAGTCTTTCTGAGCTAACTACAGGTCTTATAAGCTTTTTGAAAATCATCGGTGAATTTTTTTGAAGTTACCGGAGGCTCACTAAAGATGGTCAAAGTTCGCCAATCGTTGGTGTGCCTAAAGCTTTCTATAGCTTCTTGCAAGTCGCCAGACCTCTCTGAATTAGCCCTGATGTCTTTAAAGCTTGCCGTAGACAATGTGTGGCTTGCCAAAGGTCGTTAGAGACGGTCGAAGGTCAGTACATATCTAGCAGAGCCTATTGCAGGTCTATAAGAGGTACCGAAGTCCAGTAGAAGACATATTATAAAATTAAAGAAACACCGTTGTTATCATGATGATAAAATGGATGTTAATAAATTTACAACAGAAGACTTATTATGTTGTTACTATTGTTGCTGAATTTGGCTTTACTATCAAGATAATAACATTGGCGTTTGTTGGCATCCAGTCATGTACTTATTAGAGGTTCTCCGGAGGTTCAACAAGGATGGATGGTAGCGACATCGACAAGCGTGGCTAAAATTACTATCCGCTGTTCTAGTTGCAGTTTTGCAGTTAGGTTCCAAGTGAGGTTGCAACCACAGTTGGAACCAAGTGTATTAATGGACAAAACTGTAAAAAGTTAAATGTACTTGAAATAAATCACACGCACATTTAACAACGGAGTTCACCTAACTAGGTTACGTCTCTGGGGCACTTACCCAGATTATGATATTATAAAAAACTTACAATATAAGATTCAAATCTTAATGAAAAACTCTTAGATTCCCTCTAGGTTTCTCTGCCAATCTCTATATTGCTCCTACTCTATAACTATCATGTATAAATCAATGACATCTCACCATTGTTTCCTTTTTAAAAGCTCACTTGTGTATTCTCTCAAGAAAGGGTTCTTTATAGTTTAGAATACACACTTTTTACAAGCTAAAGTTACTAAGTATATATGCAAGTAAAAACAATCTTCTATCTTCAATATCTTTTGATTGCTTTTGACTTTGTTGATTGGCTTCAATCTTTCCAAGCATTACGTGATTCTTCAGCGTGGATTGACTCCAATCATCATTGGTTAGTACCTGTTTAGTAACAAGCTTGAAAGTAGAAGTTAGTCTTTTCGTTTGAAAGGAAACTTATTAAGATAATATCTTTTAAAGATAATATTTTTTCATAAACATATGAAACATTCAACTCCATATATCAATCAATTTTTAAGTGTATCTTTACTGAATATATAAGGATCAAAGATTGAAACAAGTGATAAGGATAAGCATAAGAAATAGAGATACATATTAAAAAGAAACATAAACTTATAAACTTATCTCTTTATATCTTTTAGAAAATATCTTTTCTTAACACTTTGATATTCTCAATTTACACATATTAAACCTTTAAGATCATATGAGAATATATCATGCATACTGTAGAACAAATAATAATCAATAAAGAACAGTTATGCAGTTTTGCAGAACTAGACAGAAATCTGCTGAACAGCAGGTTGGAACTGAGGTTGCAACTGAGGTTGCAACATTACTTGAAACCACCAACGCTGTCTAGGCAGGTTGTAACTGAGGTTGCAACATTGGTTGAAACCTAATACTACTTGTCTTAGTAGGTTGTAACTGAAGTTGCAACATTGCTTAAAACCTAATACTACTTGTCTTAGTTCTTAACAACAGTTAGGATTTAAATGGTGAAAACCAATAGACAATAAATAATACTTAGACCAGAAATCTGGTCCTAACAGTGGCAATAGCACAGGTATTGCCACAATGGTGGTTGTGGTGATAGATAGGGAGAAAAAGTTTAAGTTCTTATTATATTGGGGGTTAAAAAATGACATTTTTATAACTGGACAAATAAATAAATAAATGATCTTTTGTGTATTTGCTTTTATTGAAAGAAAAGTTAAATATCTATGGACAAAATGTCAAATTTCTTAGTTTTTTTTTTTGTCTGAAGGCAACAGCCCCCAGGTTGCCCTTATTTTTATGTTAGGCACAATGTGCTAATCTGCGCAACAACGGATCTAATTTTGCAAACATAAAATTAGGGTCTACAAATATTAAGTGGCTCATATTTTTCTATATAATATATTAAAATTCATAATTACTCTTATTAATTTTAAGGTTAAAAAATGGCATGCATTACAAGCACTCATGTATTGCGCATGAACTACATAGCATCAAAATAAAATTTTACCGCCTCCTACTTTTTAATGGGTTTTTCTAAATTTGTGCATTGACTAATCTAATAATTAAATACTAACAAAATTATAATTTCAGTTTAAGTTATATGTAGTGATTTTCTTCTCATTTATTTATTTAATTTTTGTCTCGTCTCAACAATTCAATTCTATGTTCGATTTATTTTGTACCATCATTTTTTGTGAAACTTTTAATCACGTAAAAATAAATAAAGTAATGATATAAATATTCAAACACATATCGACTATAAACATAATGTGATTTCTTGGAAGAAATACATAAGTATTATTTTTAAAGTGATGTTAATATTTAATGCCTGCTTTTGAAATTCGATTTGAACCTCCGAAATATTGGAGACGGCACTGAATCTGCGATCATAATTAATTCAACGCATCGCTCAGCTTTCAGTTGTTTGTTGAATCTAAAATCAATACTCTTTTAAGACTATTGCAATTTAACAAATTTCTTTTTGTTGTAGGATATTATTGGACCTATCTTGGTCTTTCCTAACATATCTATTCCTACCCTCTATTATATAAAGAGGGTCAGGGTCTCTTGATGTATCTCTCTGTACAATCATATTAATGAATAAACACTTCGTCTGTTATTTCTCATACCTCTCTCTATATCTATATACATATATATATGTGAGCTAATATGTCACACAACACGTTATCAGCACTTTGCTCGCGGAGACTAAGATATACACTCGCGGATATTGGAGATTTTGGGTAAACGCACGGATATTGGGTACAATATAAACCTTGAGGTTTATCCTGCTTTTTTTAGGATTTTGCTATATCGATCTTCACCAACATACCGTGCGGAAGGTACATGGTTTTTTTCAAAACCTAATTTTTGTCTGGAAAAAATTGCATGAATAAATCGTTCTTAAATCAAATTGATTAAGATGGTATATGTGTTACTGCCTGTATGTAGAAACGTAATAGGTTTGATAACCATTAGATAACAAAACTCCATGTTACATACTGTAAACGTTTCCATGTGCTCTCTGGATTAGTGATAAAACATGCTTGTATGATTTTTTGAATACCACACCACAGGTTAAATTTTGTACCATACTGCATGTATGTTTGATTAACTGAAAGTGCATGACTACTAAAAGTGATCCTTGGTATTAGTACTGGAATTATATGGAAAAGTTCACTTATGTTCTTGTAATTAAAATTGCACGTCATTAAACCATGTAGAATCAAACAGTTTTTTTTTGAAACACCATGGACATGTTAAAACAAGCTGAATACTTCTGGACTGTGTAAGAAATAAGACTAAAACTGAAAATGGCTTATAGTAATACACTCAGGATCCCTGTAGTTTAACCTTGTATACATAATAGTATGTACGTGAGTACAGATTCGCCGATTATATGGCCTAAGCATATAAATTTAGATATTGCTAATCTGTAATTTAATCAAATCCTTGATGATTTAGTTACCATGTATAAAAGTTACACATATAGCAATAGAATAATTAAATATTGAGTAATATCTTTCTTAGTGTAAATTGGTAAATTTAGATTGTGCTAATATGTACTACCATGCTACTGCTATATTATTTAATCATGCAAGCAGGTACGATCTATGTATTTATTTACTGTCATGTACACTTGTGTAAAATATGCTAATTTGCGAAATCACATATTTTCACATTTAAGTTGGAAAAATTATGAATCCTCCCCAACTAGACTCACCTATTTGGATACGATGTCTATGAAAGATATAGGCGGGAGTCGATATCCTAATGAGGTCGGATTTTAAGTGGCATTCGTGCCCTCCACCCTCACCGTCTTTCCTGATCGTTTTTCAAGTAGAGCTACCGAAAAGGGTTGACTAAATAATAATTTCCCCGAGTGTGTTTATATAGTGATGTATATTTTGCCGAATTGGTGTTTCAGTATCGACCCGTCGTTCGATCAATGAGAACCGATTCACATGAGAAGCAAAACTAATGTTTTCGAACCTGTCGTTTAGGAAAAACGTTTGTGCTTATGCAAACCATAAACAAATAAACCAGTCGTTTTATATGATAAATAATCCAGAACTCCCAACACATGTTGGATGCCATCTATGATGAGAAAAATCGTAAAAACATACTTGCGAAATGACTGTTTAAACGTTGATTTTAATCCGTCGCCACATGTTACTCACCCTGATGTGTGAAAATGTGATGCCCAAAATTTTTTTTGGATGCCATCTTTGATGAGTAAAACACGATTTTGTTGTTACCATCAGGATGAATGCTAATGCGTTGATTTTATTCCGCCGCCACATTTGAGACGTGATGACGTCTATGGTGAAAAAATGTCTGAAATTGACATATTGGAGCAATAATTCACCAAAAATACTAGCTTGAAAATTGTATTCATAAGCTGTATCGTGAATTTATATTCACCATGTTCCTTTATCGCCCATCTGTTATTGGATAAGAATTGCCCCGGTGAGTAGTTTTAATCCTATTGGGTCAATGGCGAATTGTTTGCCTGATATTAATGCTCTTCGTGTACATTTTTTTCAACGAATCGAGAACCGAGACAAGTGTTATTTGTCTCAAACTGTTGCGATCCCGATGAATCGCCTAGCCAAGCGAGATTTTAGACAATCGTCAAAATCGAAAACCTGTGGCTCCAAGACAGTAATTGAAAGGAACAATATGGCTCGCTGTCACAAAGCAAGAGATAATGCTCAAGGAGGCAACTCTATGCTATAAAGACAAAGGTCATGCACGGTTACTCCTTAAATAGTTCAAAACTATTATAATGGTGAAAAAAACCGATGCTAATGTGGTTAAAGCTAACTGAAAGGAAACTCTTGAGACCCCCGATTTTGTGGCTCAAATGAGTTTGATACCTTTATTTATTGATTTTGATAAATCATTGAGCCATTTTTTCGCTCATCTGGGTTATGTTTTTCCATTTGGATTATGATTTTTCCATTTGGACATACTTTTGGATTATGGTTTGCCTGTTTACGAAATTTCTCGAAATAATTTAAAGTGTTTTGAGCAAATTCCTTTAACAAATGTGACTAAACTTTAAATTATGAAATTTTAGGCAATACTTGTGGGGTAGTTGATTTTTTTTGGAAATAGTGGGTAACAGTGTACCACATAATTTCACCAACTACTTGCCTAAAATAGTACTCAATGACAACAATTCTGAACCTGTCGTTCCAAATCAAAATCTTTGGTGAAACCAAATTGATTTGTCAAATATGAGGTCTTATACTCATGTAGGTCCTGCCGTACCTTGTTGAATTATAAAATATTCGAGAAAACGAGTGTTATCTGGTAATAGCTCATGAAAGAATTAAAATTTCTTTACATAGCCTCCATTCAATACGACCAAAAGCGTATTTTAGAGGAGTTGAAATGTCTTTCAAGTGCTTGCTACCACATTCTTTAAAGCATTTAAAGTTACCTTATCATTTCGCCTGTCGTCGAATGATAAATGATTTGGATGCTAAGACATGATTGTGTGTACTATCATTCGCATGTCGTCGATTGATAAGAGCATTTTGATATTGTGGCATTGACCGGATGAGATATTTCCGGGTCAAAAGACGATGCTTGATTTATAATCGCATCGCATTTGGATTCTCTCTGAGAATATATTTCGTAATTAATCCGAAATTCATGCCACTAATGCTCACTTTGAAAGACTAGTATGTGTAAAAATCACGAAAAGAACTCGTAGAATTCTTGTAAAGAATTGAAAGAGTTATTGTGGACTTATCCAACCATAAGACGGACCATAAATATAAATGGTTATGGTTGATGCATCGACAATAAGGTCACATGATTATTGTTGTCCACAGAAATGCAGCATTTCCTAAACTTCTAGCCCTATCATTAAGTTGATGGCTCATGATCCGGATTATCCTGAAAAGTCTAGTCGACTTGATAATTCCGAAGAGTAAAAAAATTGAAATTTCGATTTGAATTACTTGAGTCTGGAAATTCAAATTGAACATCATGTCGATTATGTTCAGACCCAAATGGACTCACGGAAAGTTTGATGATGCGACTGCAAATGATTTCACGCATTCCTTGGTCTTGCGCACCAAGATTTATATTTTCGTGTGGGGTTATGCTATTTTGCTGCATTGGTCCGTTATGAGGCCCATAGACACTCAAACACCATATGCGTACCAGCTGGTTACTGGTTATGAGCCAGAAGTCTCATATTAACGCGTGTTTAGAGTGATTAATTAATATTTTGATTGAGCCATTCTAACGTTCAAAATATGGACCTCTGAAGGGAACATAAGTCGATTATGAATCTCATGCCTATCATTTGATAGAGTAACCTTGGCAAGCGATCTCTTTACCGCATGATATGCGAATGTGACATCGCTAAAACTGTTCTCCCCGTCGTTAGGGGGAGATTTGCACGTTACCGTTGATAAGGAACGACGTGAAATAATGTGGCATAACCCACTTAGTCTTAGCTTGATCCCCAAAACTGCACTTAGTGATAAGTAAGTGCATAGACTCCCTCAAGTCTAACTAAATGCAGATGCATTTAATGACTTTATGAGATGTCACGAGATCATTTATACCTGCTGCAAAATGCTTGCAAGGATAGACGTCCCTGTCGGACGCCGTGTTCCTGTCGTAACACGTTGCTTTGGCCGAACCCGCCAAGCAAAGGACGCTGCCGTCGGCCGTCGGTCTCTCGTCCTTCCCAAGATATGAGGAAGTTGACCGGTTCTAAATTCGTTCAGCCCCAGAGGTGGTGAATTGAAACTCGTTTATCGCACGAGATTATAAAGGATCTAGGAGATGTGTGATTTCCTCCTCATCCTAAAAATCTCGAAATATCTGTCGATCATGATATCTTAGACGATATTGAAGCGAAACGAGACTGTCATTGATTACTTGTTCATATATTCGGTGACGACTGATAATATGAACAAATTATGACAGGGAACCATGTACCGTTGCCTGAAGTCAACGTAGAATAGACTGGACTAATGGAAACTTGCAATCCAAGTAGACTCCTTAGCGAAAGTGTGTTCGGACCTGTAGCTCCAACACCACCAATGTTAAACGAGTTCGTTTATTTGGTTATTCGTAAGGAAAAGTGATGAGAATAATGAGATTGTAGAATGCTCGCCTAGTAGCGCAAGGCTTCTCTCACACCTTGGAATTGATTACGAGATGGTTGATTTCCTCGTAATGGACAATATAACAGTCCCCTACTTTACCAGTTTAGTAGTTTCCGAAAAACTGAGTATGCAGCCATTTGATTGTGGTCATTGTTTTATCTCTATGAGAATTTAGACAAAGAGATATAGATGAAGGTCCCTGTGTGACTTCATATGCTTTAATCAAGTAGTTCCTGACCACGGAACATGATCTCAATTAAATGAGACGTTCACTATATGGATTAATATAATCCGAGCGGATGTGGTATACCCGCCTAAGTGTGTACTTGATTAGCTTGGGATACTTGAACAAGTATTATGCCCTTGCGTGTTTTATTATGCGATCCACTTTTGGATTTGCCTTCGAGATGAAGGATCTTGGGAAGACACGGTAGTGACTCGGCCCGATGATCGAGTCCCGTAAAGATTGAATCTAAGTCCATGATTCAGACTACACCCAAAAGGTGTTATGACGCTAAGTCGTCAGATTCTCCCATGATCGTTCGATCACTAGACATTGATATAGACCCAGTCCGTCCCTGATATAGACCATCATGTTCATATCTAAGTACAATAATCGTATCATTGTACTTGGTCTAATGTGCTAGGATGAACATCTCGTATGTTGTGAATGGTATAGCTCGACACAACATTGCGCTAACACGCTGCCATCGAAATGACACTAAATACACATTCTCTTACCTTATGGTAATTTTGGAAGTGGGCTAGTTTATCCCATTTTGCGTCATCGAGTGTACCTACCCCCTTCGATACTCGAATTAACGCAACCCTTTTTCGGTTATACCGATGCTGGTTACTTATCAGACCCGCATAAGGGATATTCCTAACATGGTATGTCTTTGCCATTAGGAATAAGGCGATATCTTGGATGTCTTGGAATGAGTCCAAACAAATCACTCTGATCTATTCGTGTTCTATGAGACGACTAGAGAGTGTATATGACTTCGAGCTAGTATTAGCCATATTTGAATTACATATGTTCTGTCTCACGATCCAGATAAAACACTTGTCATAGAAGACAACTTGTTGTTATCGATTAAGAGAGACATGACTACATTATGCTATTTAGCATTTATCGTCAAAATAAATCTTCACATATGAAGTTTAAGAGCATCCTGTCGAATGCTCGTTTTATTCCACGTTATATTTTCTTGCATACAGTCGTGTGCAAGTAAATGAGGCATCCAATCGAATGCTTGTTCTCTTTCTTGGAATATGAAATCCTTGCACCCAGTCGTGTGCAAGTGAGGGGGAGCATCCAGGTGAATGCTTATTGAACTAATTACTACTTAGTTGAAATTCTCGCACCCTGTCGTGTGCAAGTGAGGGTGAGCATTCAGTCGCATGCTCGTGTACTCTTTTTGTCCTTAGACCAAGGTTTTTTCCCATTGGGTTTTCCTTGGCAAGGTTTTTAGCAAGACACGTTCCCATCATACATCACTTAAGATTACCGAAATTAGGGGGAGTATCCTGTTGTATACTTGTTACCACTGTGTACTATTTTGTCCTTCGACTAGAGGTTTTTTCCATTGGGTTTACTCTAGCAAGGTTTTGATGAGGCACCTGTTTTGTGGTTGATTCCCTATTACTACCACTGTTGCACTCTTTTTCCTTCGATCAGAGATTTTCCCATTGGGTTTGCTCTGGCAAGGTTTTGATGAGGCACACTGTTTTGTGGTTAGTTAATTACATAGAATTTCGGCCTATATCATTCGGCTACACAGTTTCTCCTAGGTACCGGTTTTGTCCCACATTGGGTTTTTCGTCCCTAATATTTTTATGTGTTTAGCACTGCGAATGAACTCGACTCACATCGACAGCATGAAGACGAAGAAATCAAGATATCCAAAGGGGGAGTGCTGTAGGATATTATTAGACATATCTTGGGCTTTCCTAGCATATCTATCCCTACCCTCTATTATATAAAGAGGGTCAGGGGTCTCTTGATGTATCTCTCTGTACAATCATATTAATGAATAAACACTTCGTCTGTTATTTCTCATAACTCTTTCTATATCTATACATATCTCTATATATATCTATAACGAGCTAATATGTCACACAACACTTTTGATATATATAATTCCGATGAGAAAAAAACCGAGTTGTTGAACTATTAAATACCAACAGATGTAAAGCTTGTGGTCCTTGATTTATGCTTAGTAACACAATCATTTCAATAATAGACGTTTCAGAATTATGAAGGTTGAAGGAATATAAATGCTGCAGAGATCATGTACAAGTTTGGTACTAAAGAAATTTCACTATCGATTATTTAATAAGCATTCACGTGGACGTACCCAGAATTTTCCTCCATACATTTTGAAAACGAATAAATAGGAGTAAACACTAGATAGGATTATTGATTGTTATCTTAAATCATAACTCTTATGTAAAATTTTGTTTGATGATCACAATCATATATCAAACTTTCAAACCAAATATCACTTATAAGCCACTCTTTATCGCTATAAAGTTAAAACTACAAAAAATGAGAGACAAACGAACAAAACAAATTAGAAGTTTTCAAATATCATAGTGGTAAATCCTTATTTGTTTCTTTTATAAACCAAATAAGTTTAATCACTTCAGTTTATTGAGTTTTTGTATGATAATTCATTTGATTATCATTAGGTCACCTGATATATTTAGAGAAAATTGGTAATGTACAAGATGTACAAAAGATGAAAGGTATAGCTGAGGTCCCCGTAAAAAAATAATCAATAAAAAACAAAACAAAAAAAAAAACTCACTCAAAATCTCCAACTTTCTCATATAAAGTTGATTTTTCCCCTTCTCGTTATCTCATAGTTCCAAAACAACGAAAAGTCTAAGATCGACTTTCAATTAAACACTATTAGTTAGGATTAATTTAAAACAAGATCATGATTGTGTCGAAAGATATTTCTCTCCAACGGTAGTAAATGTTTCACCTCACTTTTCCAACATATTTGAATATCTTCCGCGATTCTCTTAGCATCCATTGACGCCCCGAGCAATCCACGCTTCGTATACCCTACTGCATATAACCCCCTTTCCCCTTTCCAACCATTTGGGAATGGCCTTAGGGGCAATCCGTCTTTTTTTGAAAACATATATTCATCCTGGATTGAGAATTCAGAGAATTAAGAATATATATACATCACTTCTTCAGTAATGGTAACTTTAAGAGCTTCTTATTTTTATAATCAATAACCCTAATTTTGGAGGTAGGCTACTTATAAGACTTTAGTATATCAATCAGTGTATTACTAAAAGAAAGTACTGTTCTTGCAAATTCCACTAGTATCGCGATATTTTATTTTTATTAGTACTGTCTGAAACATACAAAAAAAAAAGTACTTTAGATAAATGGGGTTCCTTATATAATCATAGGTTTTCACTAATTAAATAACTCTTTGCACTTCAAAGTCTCCTCTAATGCTTTCTCCTGTGAGATTATAAAACAACAATTGTATTTAATAGTCATACCTAAAGTACTTCAAATAGGTGAAAACATTGAATTTGAAAACACACACTATAGGATATACGAAATGGTACCTTTAGCCAAGAGGGTACATTACTTTTGTAACCCGTTGCTAAGATAATCACATCAAAATTGTCATTTCTTCCGTCAACGAACTCTACATTGTCACCCTTTACTCTCCGAACTGCTGGACAAATCTATAAAAGAATCACGAAAGGATCTCAAAACCCAAAAGAAAAATAAATAAATTTAATTTATATGTTACAAATTAAGATAGAGAGGGAGAGACACATGTTTAAGTACCTTGATGTCTCCACTTTTGATTTTAGCAAGGGTGCCTATGTCTAGGACTGGTGTTTTCCCCGATAAGTTTTTAAGTTGTAGAGGGCCTAGTCGAGGGCACTTAATACCTAATCTTGTTGTGTCACCAAGCATGAATCGAGACACTGCTAAAAGAAAGCGGTCGACAAGGGTGATGGGAAGCCATTTGAGGAGCCACATAGACAGCCCGAAAGTGGATTTCCCAAGCATCTCTCTTGGTAATACGTGAACCTTTTTCCACAAAAAATTAAACAAGGTGTTAAATATTACCAAGCTTGAGGTGGAATACGGCATAGGACACTATTGAAGAATAAAAAAAAAAAACCTTAAAGGTGAGCTTCAAAAAGAGCTGGATTTAACCAGGTATGACTGGACTATTTTCAGAGAGAGATTTGCATTTTTCAATGATCTTCAGTGTGATTATTAAATGAAGAATGTGCCTCTAATGTGCACGCTTGAGAATCCCAAGAAAGTAAAGTAGGTCAAGTTTTTTATGCAAAAAAGGAAAAGAAAGGAATGCTGTAAATCTTAGGTTTTGATCAACTTCGAGTAAACTTTTTGGAACTTGAACTACGTATTTTTTTTTTTTTAAATCATGATTTTATGAAATGTAAAACATTCATCAATGAATATCTTATTTAGAAAATTTAATTCTTTTTTAACATGCAAAAGTGCTAAACTCCAATTTAAGTTATATGTAGAGACAAAAGACAGGAAACAGAGAGAACAGGAGCGAGAGAGACTTGAAGAAAATAATTAGTAAAGAAAATCTTCAACAAAATAGGATAATCTAACCTCTTCTCAACTCTTTTAAAAAGAGCTGAAAATTCTAATTATGAGATTTCGTTAAAAAAATTACCAACTGGGGGTAAACAAGTTCATTTGTGCTTCACTGTCATTTTTAAGTTGAGAAAAACTGGTGAATTCAACAACTCACAGTTGAGGATGTATTCAAAAGTTTCAAACACTCACAAAATGGCCTTTCTCAATCCCCTATCAGTTGGGAGTATATCATAACAAAATAAATCATGACATTGTATTGACCTAGAGAGAACTAGAAGCGTTAAGAAAAGGAAAAAATATTAAAATTATTATTATATATTTTTAGTTTACACGAAGACAAATCAAAAGATTCTATGCAATAATATAAAACACAGGTGATCAATTCTAACCCATCAAAATTAACATGAAAACCCGAAGGAATTTCAAAATTCGTGTTTTAAAGAGATTTTAAACATGAATTTTGAAATTTAATCATACAAAATTCATGTTCAAAATTCGTGTTTTAAAGAGATTTTAAACATGAATTTTGAAATTTAATCATACAAAATTCATGTTTAAAATATCTTTAAAACTCGGTAATACTTGATGATACTACCTTTTTTTTTTAGTTTGATGCTCAATAATGGTAAATTTATAAGTACCAATTTTTAAACAAGAAATATAAACTGGGTTTTTTGATAATTAAGTTCGAAACTATGTATTAGGTGTGGGTTAAGGTCGGAACCCGACCCGTAAACGATCAAGCCGTATCCCGACCCGATTACTTTTGAAAATGAAAAAAAAATCTCAATCCCGACTCAACAAAAATCGGGACCGATTTTTTCGGGATTCCGTAGGGTCAGGATAGGTTTATTCCGAATCTCCCGACATATTTTTTTTATTTTACGACGACGTCATTTTTTATTAACAATTTTCATTTGAGAATTCTAAACATGTTATTAATATGAAATATAATCATAGTTTAAAAATAACATTCCTAATAAATGAAAAAAGAAATTAACATGTAGTAGAAAAAATAGTGTGAAACTACAAATAATGGAGTAGATAAAAAAATTGATACGTTTTTTATCAGATTCTTTTAGTATTTAGTCTTATTCACACAAACAACAATTATCATACTAAATGAGATACATTATCATTATAATTTTTATAATCGGAAAATAATAATCATTTATCTTTCTTGAAAATAACAATATAATTTTTTAATTTAATTATATTTTTTATTTTAATAGTTTCATATATTCAAAATTATAAATTTATATTTTACTTATATACTTATAACTAATATATAAAACAAAAATGATTGTAACTCATATGTTAGAGTGTTTAGATTGTATGCTAGAGCTACAAGTCTTTATTCTCATCACTTGCATTTGATATAAATTAATTTAAAATTTGGGTCGGGTTGGGTCGGAACACCCGACGAAATCAAAATTGTCACCCGATCCTGATCCCGAAATTTGTCAGGTCGGGACAAAATCCGACATTTTCGGGTCGGGATTATTCTCGGATCGGGAAATTTCTGATCGGGTCGGGATTTCGGAATTTTTTTACCATCCCTACTATGTATTAAACATTAACTTTCCTAAAAAAAAATCTTAGAAATTTTATTCATTCTCTTCAAAAATAGCTTTACTCAATACTCAAAAACCCAAAAGAATTACCGAAAGAGTTCAAATAGATCTGAAAGGCACCATAAAAAAGAGATTAATACTGAAGTACCTCAATCTTAATTCACGTAATGCTGATTTTACTGTCCCAATAAATAGTTCTACTCACTTCAAACACACAAAATGAATATAAAACCTCCAAAAATATAAAAAAAAGTAAATAAAAAGACTCAAGAAAATTGTTGTATTTTCTTGAATTAAACGCCACTGAAATAAAAAGTATAACGTTGACTCCAAATAAGCGCAAACATTTTTAGCATCAAAATCGCAACAGAACATCAGTCAGCGTTATGACTATTTCTAGTAATGAACTCTAGAAAGAATGAGAAAGGTTTTTTTTAATTTTTTTATTAACAATAACATACCAGTTTTTGTTTGAGAAAGCTTACCGACTCTCTAACGACAAGAGAAGGGGTAGCACCGTAATTACACAAATCCAAACAGACCTCCATCCCCGAGTTCCCACTCCCCACCACCAAAACCCTCTTCCCTTCAAACACTTCACCACTCTTATACCGACACGTGTGCATCACCTCTATCCCCTCCTTCTCCCCCATCCCTTCTATTTCTGGCATCACCGCCTCTGCATTCTCTCCCGTAGCCGCCACAACCCATCTACTCACATACTCCCTCTCCTCCTCTCCCTTTGCGCTCCTCACCCGCCAAAGCCCTATCCCCTCGTCGAACTCCGCCCCCACCACAGTCTCCTCAAAACTCGGCTTTATCTTGAACTTACGAGTGTATTCTTCCAAGTACTTCACAAACTGTTGTTTCGTGGGGTATGTTGGATATGTCTCGGGGAAGGGCATTAGAGGGAGCTCACAAAACTGCTTGGGCAAGTGGAGAGAAAGGCGGTCGTAAGTCCTGAGCTGCCATAGAGAGGCTATGCAGTTGCACCTCTCTAGGATTAGACTCGAGACGCCTTTCTCTCTCAAACATGCGGCCACGGCCAGACCTGAGGGCCCCGCCCCGATGATCACTGGACCAGGAACGTATACCGTTTTATTAATATTTGGGGAGAGAAAAAAATTGTGGTGAGGGACGTCGTGTGAGGCTTTGCTTTCAATCTCTCTCAAGTGGTCATGTTTATCCATTGATGATGTATTGTTATGAACTATTGTTTAGGGCTTATTTATTTTATTCTTTGGTTATATCTAGTTGAAAGAGAGGGCAAAAGAGATAGTTTGTTTGTGTGCGTAGTTTTGAGTATAGCTATGTTGAGTATTGGAGTATAAATGGGAGGATTAAACATTCATTCAAAACCAACTACAACACATGGTGAGCAAGGGAGTGTGGGAGTGAAGAGGAAAGAGATGGGTGATGTGCTTTTATATCTGTTTATGAATATTCTTATTGTTTCTTTATTTATCCTTTTAGTGTTGCTTTCTCTATAATATTGAAAATAAGTTCAGCTCAAGAAGAGATATGAGCAACTACATCGAATTTATTATTCAAGTTGTGAGTCAGCTATAAAATAGACCTATATAGGACTACATTATTTCAAGTTGCTCCTGTTTTGGGGCCAGCAATTTTAGATTCACGACTACTATACGGATATGGAGTCTAATTTCAAACAAAAAAAATTATTATTTGGATATGTGGCAAACTCAAATACTAGTGGAATCACAAATCAGATCTTAAATGAAAGTAGAGCATCACGAAAACAATTATTTTACTCGTTTCACCAATTAGCCACATTTTGTAGTTCTTGCTTTAAATCCTTTATAGAAATATAGTACAAATGTACGATTATTTCCGTTGCCAAATCTTTATCATACTTACCGACTTCAATCATCCTTTATTTTGAGCATTCACTTTGACTAGCCCTCAATTTTCTCATTAGCTTCTATTAACCAACTTCCCTTACTTGTATCTTTCTACAAAACATATTACAAGGACATTTATAGCACCACCAATAATCATAAATCAATAGGCGAGACACAATCACATCACACAAAACATCAATACAAAACATCAATAAATCTAGCTACGTACATAAGTAAAATCTGACAAATCAGATGCAAAAACTAAAATACCCTTTTTGGTATTAGCAAAAGTACAACCTCGCGTCGAAATACATGAGACAAAGGCATGCAACATCATAAACCACAAGTAAATAGAGGCAAAGGAGCCTAGAGAGTATCCCAACCAATCTGATATTATAGTTGCAACCGAGGTGTCAACACACTTTCATTACCTGATCTGTTTAAGCGTATTAGAAAAAAAACTTAATAAGTGCCCATCCCCACACCAATACTCACAACGGATTTACCCATCAATTGTAGTCAAGATTCCTTTATTGTAATCATGCTACCATCAAATAAGGCAAACATTTAGTACTTAGTCAAATCAAAAAGAGGAAAACCATCAGAAAAGAAAAAGAAGGTGGTCGACTCTCACCTAAGGAGGCTAGAATAAATAGAGGCATAAATGGTGGGGAAGAGAGAAGAGAAATGAGGGATGATATGAGATGAGATGAGGGGATCGGAAAAGAGGTATGTAAGAGATGAAAGTGGGAGAGAGAGGTAAGGTGAAAGATGGGGGGAGAAAAGTATCGGGATGAGGAGAAGCTAAGGTGAGAAGGAAAAGGGAAGGAGAGTTAGGTGTAGAAATGAGGTGGGGTGGAGGTGAAGATGTCTGGGAGCAGGGGTGTTGCCGCCTTCCCCCGCCCCAGGTTGGCGGTTATAGAATAAAAGGTTTAGGGTTTGGAGGGTTAGGAGAGAGTGATAGTTTTAGTTTTTGCTTGTCTTAAATTCTTAATAGTTGACAATATAAAGTTGCGTTAATAGTTTTAAGTGAATTGTCATTCATTGCATCTCAGTTGCAAATTCAGTTATAACCGAAAAAAGTATCTAAATGGGCAGATAGAATTATTGTCAACTCGATTTCGGAACATTTGATAACTAGATATCCATACATTTTGAATATTTTTATTACGGATGCAATTGGAGTTAAAGACATTTAAAGATATATTATGTAATCAAAATCAATAATATAGATTAATGATTTTTAAAAATTAAAAATGAACGATCTTTTTTAATATAAATAGTGGAAAGTCCTACTTTTTCATTGATTAGGAAATTCCAAATAAAAACATAATAAATCAAGGTTAAATTTTGTATTGCTACCTTATCTACAACTAAATTAAGAATCGTTCTATGAAACTGAAATTAATTAATAATTGATCCATTTTCCCTAACTAACCAATAAAAAAGTAAAAAATAAAAAAAAATTGAAAAAATTCCAGAATATAAAAATGGAAAAATGAAAAAATCCAAAAAAAAAATTAAAAGAAGAAAACCCCTGAAAAAACCCGAATAAAATTTTAAAAATTCCAAAAAATCCAAAAAAAAATTCAAAAAATCTAAAATCAACAAAAATCCAAAACGCAAAAAAAAAAAAAAAACCAGTATGAGTCGTTTTAAATAATTTTAAAAACAGTATGAGTCGATTTAAATTATTTTAAAAATAGTATGAGCCGATTTAAGTCATTTTAAAAACAGTATGAGCCGATTTAAGTCATTTAAAAAACATTATGAATCGATTTAAGTCATGAAAAATAATTTGAGTCGTTTTAAGTCATTATAAATATAGTCCAAGTCGTTTTAAGTCATTATAAATATAGTCCAAGTCGTTTTAAGTCATTTTAAAAACAGTATGAGTGGATTAAAGTCATTTTAAAAGCAGTAGGAGTCCATTTAAGTCATTTTAAAAATAGTATGCGTCGTTTTAAGTCATTTTAAAAATAGTATGGGTCGATTTAAGTCATTTTAAAAACAGTATGGGTCGTTTTAAGTCATTTTAAAAACAATATGAGTCGTTTTAAATCATTTTAAAAACAGTATGAGTCGATTTAAGTCATTTTAAAAACAGTATGGGTCGATTTAAGTCATTTTAAAAACAATATGAGTCGATTTAAGTCATTTTAAAAACAATATGAGTAGATTTAAGTCATTTTAAAAATAGTATGAGTCGTTTTAAGTCATTGTCAAAACAGTCTGAGTCATTTTTAAGTCATTTTAAAAACAGTATGATTCGATTTAAGTCATTGTAAAAACAATATGAGTCGTTTTAAGTCGTTTTAAAAACAGTATGAGTCGATTTAAGTCATTTGAAAAACAGTATGAGTCGATTTAAGTCATTTTAAAAACAGTATGAGTCGATTTAAGTCATTTTAAAAACAATATGAGTCGATTTAAGTCATTTTGAAAATAATATGAGTCGATTTAAGTCATTTTAAAAAAACATGAGTCTATTTAAGTCATTTTAAAAACAGTCTGAGTCGTTTAAAGTTATTGTAAAAATAGTCTGAGTCGTTTTAGGTCATTTTAAAAGCAGTCTGAGTCGATTTAGGTCATTGTAAAAATAGTCTGAGTCGATTTAAGTCATTTTAAAAAAGAGTATGAGTCATTTTAAGTCATTTTAAAAAACAGTATGAGTCATTTTAAGTCATTTTAAAAACAGTATGAGTCGATTTAAGTCATTTTGAAAACAATATGAGTCGATTTAAGTTATTTTAAAAACAACATGAGTCGATTTAAGTCATTTTAAAAACAGTCTGAGTCGTTTAAAGTCATTGTAAAAATAGTCTGAGTCGTTTTAGGTCATTTTAAAAGCAGTCTGAGTCGATTTAGGTCATTGTAAAAACAGTCTGAGTCGATTTAAGTCATTTTAAAAACAGTCTGAGTCGATTTAAGTCATTTTAAAAAACAGTCTGAGTCGATTTAAGTCATTTTAAAAAACAGTATGAGTCGTTTTAAGTCATTTTAAAAACAGTATGAGTCGATTTAAGTCATTTTAAAAACTGTATGAGTCGATTTAAGTTATTTTAAAAACAGTATGACATGTTTTAAGTCATTTTAAAGACAGCATGAGTCGATTTAAGTCATTTTAAAAACAGTATGAGTCGTTTAAGTCATTGTAAAAATGGTCTGAGTCGATTTAAGTCATTTTAAAAATAGTATGAGTCGATTTAAGTCATTTTAAAAACATTGGAGTCGATTTAAGTAATTTTAAAAATAGTGGAGTCGATTTAAGTCATTTTAAAAACAGTATGAGTCGATTTAAGTCATTTTAAAAACAGTACGAGTCGATTTAAGTCATTTTAAAAACAGTATGAGTCGATTTAAGTCATTTTAAAAACAGTCTGAGTCAATTTAAGTCATTGTAAAAACAGTCTGAGTCGTTTTAAGTCATTGTAAAAACAGTATGAGTCATTTAATTCATTTTTAAAACAGTATGAGTTGATTTAATTTATTATAAAAACCGTATGAGTCGTTTTAAGTCACTGTAAAAACCGTATGAGTTGTTTTAAGTTACTGTAAAAACCATATGAGTCATTTTAAGTATTTTAAAAACCGTATGAGTCGATTTAAGTTATTTTAAAAACTGTATGAGTCGATTTAAGTCATTTTAAAAATAATATGAGTCGATTTAAGTTATTTTAAAAACAGTATGAGTCGATTTAAGTGATTTTAAAAACAGTATGAGTTGATTTAAGTTATTTTAAAAACCGTATGAGTCGATTTAAGTCATTTTAAAAACCGTATGAGTCATTTTAAGTCATTTTAAAAACAGTATGAGTCGATTTAATTCATTTTAAAAACAGTATGAGTCGATTTAAGTCATTATAAAAAAGTATGAGTCGTTTTAAGTCATTTTAAAAATAGTCTGAGTCGTTTTAAGTCATTTTAAAAAACAGTCTGAGTCGTTTAAAGTCCTTTTAAAAACAGTATGGATCGGTTTAAGTCATTTAAAAAAATAGTATGAGTCGTTTTAAGTCATTTTAAAAACAATATGAGTCGATTTAAGTCATTTTAAAAACAATATGAGCCGTTTTAAGTCATTTTAAAATTAGTATGAGTCGATTTAAATCATTTTAAAAACGGTCTGAGTCCTTTTAAGTCATTTTAAAAAGAGTATGAGTCGATTTAAGTCATTTTAGAAACAATATGAGTCATTTTAAAAACAATCTGAGTCATTTTCAGTCATTTTAAAAACATTTTGAGTCATTTTAAGTTATTTTGAAAACAGTCTGAATCATTTTTAGTCATTTTAAAAATATTCTGAGTTATTTTCAGTGATTTTAAAAATAGTCTGAGTAATTTAGAAATAATGTGAGTAAGTTTAAAAACAGTCTGAGTTATTTCGAGTCATTTTAAAAAAACATTGTAAGTCCTTTTTAAAAACTGTATGAGTCGTTTTAAATAATTTTAAAAACAGTATGAGTCGTTTTAAGTAATTTTAAAAATAGTCTGATTCATATTTAAATCATTTGAAAAACAATATGAGTCATTTTCGGTAAATTTTAAAACAGTTTGAGTCATTTTAAAACATAGCTCGAACTTTTTTTTCATTTTTTTGTGATTTTTTATTTTTCTTGTTTTTTTTTTGTTTTTTTGCCATTTTTTGAGTTTTTTTGGATTCCCTGCTATTTTGAACGTTTTTTTTTTTCATTTTTTTATGATTTTGAATTTTCCTTGGTTTTTTTTTTTGGTTTTTTTTACCATTTTCCGGGTTTTTTTGGGTTCCCAGCTATTTTGAACGTTTTTTCATTTTTTTTGTGAATTTGGATTTTATTTTTTATTTTTTGTTTTTTATTTTTTGATTTTTCTTAGTTTTTTTTACAATTTTTCGGGTTTTTTTGGGTTTCCGACATTTTTCAACGTTTTTTCATTTTTTTGGAATTTTCTTTGTTTTTTTACCAATTTTTAGATTTTTTTCGGGTTCCCGGCTTTTTTGAATGTTTTTTCAATTTTTTTTTGTAATTTTGGATTTTGCTTGGTTTTTTTTTTGTTTTTTTTACCATTTTTCGGGTTTTTGTTGGATTCCAGACTTTTTTGAACATTTTTTCATTATTTTGTGATTTTGGAATTTTTTTTATTTTTAGGTTTTTTTTTTTAACTTTTTATCAATTTTGGGTTTTTTCGGTTTTCCGATTTTTTTGAACTTTTTTTCATTTTTTTTGTGATTTTTTTTTTTTTGGAATTTTCTTGGTTTTTTAGCATTTTTTCGGTTTCCTGACTTTTTTTTAAAGGTTTTTTCAGTTTTTTTTTGTATTTTCGTTTTTTTTTAATCTGATTTTTCTAATTTATTTTTAGTTTTTGAGGTTTCCCTATTTTTTCCATTTTATATTTTTTAGGTAACTAGGTTGGTGATCAATACTTAATTAGATTTACAAATAATAGATCAATTATTAATTAAATTTTATAGGATGACTAATAATTAAATTGTTTTGTTTTGATGGACCAATTTTTAATTTCCCAGTAGTGAACATAATTTTTTTTTTGGCTATGGTGAGCATCCACATGTACTACGTCGAGCTTTTTTCCCCTTCCCTTTCCTTGTGAATTTTGGCACTCTTGTTGTGCGTCTTCTCAGGTGCAATTTGCCATATCTTTTTTTTTTCTTCTTGTTCTTGTTTTTTGAGCATTCTACGGTTTAACTTTTGTTTTTCTTTCTAGTGCATTTCATCAAACAATTCCAGGCGTGAACATAGTGCCATTATATAAAGGAACAATTTAGCTTCGTCAAGCATCCATATGTGCTACTTAACATCCACCGGTGTTTTCTATTCTTCGGTATTCCTTGTGAGTTTCAGCTCTCTTGTTGTGCAATATTTGTGTACTTTTCCTTCTTTCTTTCATGTTTTTACTCGATTTTCTTTAACTTGGCATCGATGTGACTATCCTTTCATGATCCAATGATTGATACTTGTTGCGAACACTAAGAATTGAGTTTGGTCTGGGTTTTTTGTTTAAAGTCGTAATTTTTGGAAAAAAAATGTTAGGCATTCTTTTTAGGAATTAGGTGTGAAAAACTGTAGTTATTTGATAATTTTAAAAAGAATGAGAAAACATGTGTGTGACAACGTGACCATCATTATATAAAATGGCTTCGAATGAAGATCTGCTAATTAATGCTATTTAAGTAAAAGGAGTATCATTAACAATTAACATGAGTATAATTACCCTTCAAAAAAAAACATGAGTATAATTACTTAGAAACTCATCACTCGCGTGCCAAAATCAATTAGTACATATTTTTTGTTATTTAGACTTGATTAGACGTAGTTTGACAAACCTGGAGAGTAGTACTAGTCTCCCTAAATATAAATAAATACACCGACTAATCATTAGTCATAGATAAAATAGTTTAAACCTTACAAATGATACATTAAAATAAACATTCTAATCATTACGATATCAGGGGTCACTAGGAAAGGGAAAAGGGAAAGCAACGCACTTTGGAGTGCTTAAGTAAAGATCGATTAATCACTGAGGCATAATCGTAAAAGTAATGAAAAATTCAAGCAATGCATAAATATATAGAATTAAGTTAATTAAAGCTATGGTAGTGTGAATATCTTTTTGATATTTTACTTTAGTATCAATATGCACCACAAAGTCCAAAAACTTCATTGTGAAGCTTCGAACAGGTCCGAAACATCAATAAGAAAAACTTAATGGTAGAATTTTGGTTTAGTTTTTTTATACAAAAAAAGGTTAGCTCCTGATTGTTCCTCTTTTCTTATTTGTTTCGTCTTTTGGAAAGTACTTTATTGCTCAACCAAGTTAACAAACAAAGCCATTAAACATTACTTTTATCATTGTTGACTTGTTTAAAAATTAAACAACCTATACAAATGCACAAAAGTGACCTATCTCATATGTTTGGAGCACTCATCTTTCACTTTCAAAACCTTGGTTCATCAACTTTAGTTTCTTCAATTTTTGAAGAGTTTCTCTAAAAACTTAAGCACATTTGACTCATAATCAACTTTCTATTTTTAAATATGACCATCTCATTATATTTTGAGAATTAAAAACCAAAACCATTTGGATTCTATTTCAACTCATGTGTTCATTCTATCTCCAAATTTAATACTAATAACAATTAGTTATTCATAGAGATGATGTTTTACCAAGACTAAAAAGACATGTAATTTGCTAATGTTTTTGTAAATGCTATAAATACAATTTCTGCCTCCATTTTAAAAGATTTATGATGAGATTCTTGCACCTCCATTTTAAAAGATTTATGATGAAATTTGATGCAGACGCTACGTTTTTTGTCATTGCGCAAATTATCAAATTCTTTTTAAAATAGCACATGGGTGTTGAAAACACGTTTGATTTTGCAGCGAAAAACTGTTATTGAATCCTGATTTTGGTGTATATAAATTTTACAAAAACGATACAGAAATACATCACGGGTTAGTGTTCGATCACACATGATCTTCTGACTGTATTTCTATAATACTTCTTACTCTTTAAAGAGATGGGCTCTCAAACTGTTAGCAAACTGTTTTATGAGACTGTGTTTTTTTTCCATAGGATGGAAGTGTATTTTTAGGCTATAGTAGAGACCTATTGCATAAGAAAAATAAGACTTATAATTAAAATAAATGTCTAAAACACTACTTAGATTATAACTCAATTAATAAATATTATATAGTCTAAATGAAAAAGGCTAATATAATATTATCTAATTAATACTTTTATAATCATAGATTAATCTATCAGTAAATTATATTTATTTTCATTCGAGAATATAATTACACTCTTAATTTTTTTCAAAATAATATTTGATAGCACATTATTAAATACTCAAATATCTTCTCATGTTAAGATTACAGAGATATCCACCGGATAAATAAATTACTGACAATTATTTTACTCGACATATTATTTCCTCGCCCTTACTACTTAACTTATTTGTTGTGTCGTATATAAAAATCCACTTGCAATATTTGACACAAACAAAACTTATAAACTTCTTCAGTGGATATCATCAATTCTTATTAAAAGACGTGAATTTCTTCGATTATAGACATACACCATATAAATAATGTTACTGCCCAACGTACGAGTTTGTTGACCACAACAAATCTCACCAATTGCAAATCAAAGCAGTATACATTATAAATATGTGTATCGAAAATAATATAGAGATTAAAAGTATAAGTAATCATAATAATTCATTAGCTATAATTATTTTATTCCGGTCAGTACCATAAAATAATAGCAATTTGTTATGTTCAATATACTCTAAGTATATAATAGAACAAATAGTCGGAACTCAACCGTTTTCTATAGGCAAGACAAACCTACTAAAACTCTGTAATACAACTATACTGATGGTTGTCCATTGCATCTAAATTTGTGAACGATAAAATATATATATTCCGTAAGAACCAATGATTTGATATTCCGTGGATAAGTCGTACTCTACACACCAAATCACTTACTATACAAAATAAAAACACATGTACAGATAAATAATATGTACAACATTACTCACATTTATATTCAAATAAATCATTCATTGTTAATAAATAAGTATTAAAACCGACAATTTTTTTAGTATAACAATATAACAATGGGAAACTTTTGAAGCTTTCAGTTTAAACTTCCCGGCCATGTGCTAAATCTTTCAAAACACTTTTTCATCACCTTTTATTTCAGTAATAAAACAAAACGTGGGTTTTCCCAACAAATATATACAAGAAAAATCTTTGTAAACACGTTCATCTATGTGGCGTCGCGTATGTCACTCTCTAGTGTCGGACTTGATATAAGTCAAGTGACCCAAGTAGTTTATGCGTCAATCCTTTAATAAACACTTTTTTTTTTGTGCATAGCAAAGTCATTTTCTCTGCCTATACAATACAAGAACTTGTTTTATTTTATGGTCTAAATTGTTTAATGTAAAGATAATATTTGGCTTTATTACGACAAGGTTTGGACTTTGTAATTTTTTTGGATTTTTTTACGTATGGTATGAATTTTTTCGGAAAATGTTAAAAAACACCTAAAAAGTTATACGACTTGGGTGAAAAAAACGTCAAACCGGCCCTCTATCTCCTGCAGTTTTATCACCATCGCCATTTCGATCAGCTCCGATGACCATCCCATCGACACTATGCAGACCTGCTTTCTGAATTAGGTCAAATCACTTTTAGGTCGCTGAATATGTGTGGTCCAGGACACAATCGATGATCAATCGACCCCTAACATCCATGTGGACCACAATAGCCATATCCATATGCATGGGGGAGACAACTCAGATCAACATGGAGGAAACTGTACGATCCGTGGACTTTTGGTTATGCATCTAGCTAATCATAATGTCAAGAACTCCAAACAAATAATGATTTATGGTTTTGCTACTTGTGTAAGTTCCTAACAAGCTCAAACAACATTTTTATTATTGGATATACTACACGCACATAGGGGCGTAGCTAGGAAGGCCGACAAAGGCTAAAGATAGTACTTGCCCTATAACAAAATGTCAGGATATTATCGAGATGTATATTGACAAATTGAGTGTCGTTAAATCTAGCAACAAAATAGGAACTGATTAACATCAATAGATTTTGTTGTTACACCGTTGTTAAATTTAGCAACACGCACTTTAAATCATATTAACTACTGAATATCTCTTGTTATCTTGGACTTTTTTTAGTGTTCTATACGAGTTTTATGGTAAATTTATATGCATTTAAGACGTAAATTAGGTCATAATTTATCCAAAGGTACACCATTTACACAAGTCTAATAACTAAACTCGCATATATTTTGGGAATGTGGAGGGTAGTATGTATTTGTTGCTTGTATATCAGAAATGTTATTCATACAGAATGGTTTTATCCATAATGAAATACAACTCCATTTTGACCGTAGCATTGTAAGATCTGCTAAATGCTTTCTCTTTATTTTAAATGAAAAGAAAATATAACAATATACTATTACAGTAGTGATCCAAAAATATTTAATAAAACTCTCTCTTCCCCTCTCCATAGTCCATATCAACCTCCACCCTCCTCAGAAATTCCATTTTCCTCCACAAATTTGACTATTTTTAATCTATATTCATCAAAACGAAATAGCAAACTGTATTTCGAAACTGTAATCATTTACACCTAGTTGGTTTATTTTTCGTTTGTTGGAGAAAATTAGAGCCTTTTTTTTGGGTAAGTAAAAATTCAAGACTAGCTAGTGAAGAAACAAATTTTCAAATTTAATTTCAAGAACGTTTCTGGATCAAAGATGAAAATAATAGCCGTAGTTAGACCAAGTAAAAAAAAATTCTGATATACTAATTTTGATTTTGGAAAGAAAATTTTATGATTTACTAATTTTGATTTAGGGTTGATATGGACTATGGAAAAGAGGGGAAGAGAGAGTTTTATTAGATATTTTTGGATCACTACTGTAATATATTGTTATATTTTCTTTTCATTTAAAATAAAGAGAAAGCATTTAGCAGATCTTACAATGCTACTGTCAAAATGGAGTTGTATTTTATTGAGGTTGTATTTTTAAACTTTATTTTTTCTGAAAATACTCTCAGACCGTAGATTAAATCTACGGTCTGTATTGATTCAATACATACCGTAGATTTAATCTACAGTTTACAGACATTTGCTGCAAACCGTAGATTAAATCTACGGTCTGTATTGAATCAATGCAGACCGTAGATTTAATCTACGGTTTGCAGCAAATGTCTGTAAATTACACAGCCAGTCCCTGTTTTTCAAAATTACACAGTCAGTCCCTGTGCGAAAATTACACAGACAGTCCCTGAAAAAACAGAATGTTACGTTTTTTAAAAAAAAAATAACATTTTATTCTACACTCTCTCTCTTTCTCTCAAAAACCCCCAATTTTCAACCCAAAAAATCACCCAAATCAATCAACCACAATTAACTATCAACTTTCTTAACAAAAAACCCCAAATCATCAATCAAATTTATCCATAATTCAAGGGTATATCTTTTATTCTCTAATTTATTATGTATTTTGTGTAATTTAAATTTGTAAAATAGGAAAAAATATATAAAATATGCAAATCCATAATTCACTTAGCTATATATAATTGTTTGTTGTTTTTTTATATTAATTATAGAAATTTTAATAATTGTTGATATTTGTCCCATTTTTGCATGTTTTTTTATTTTTTGTAATTTTAATTTGTAAAATAGGAAAAAATATATAAAATATGCAAAACCATAATTCACTTAGCTATATATAATTGTTTATTGTTTGTTTATATTAATTATAGAAATTTTAATAATTGTTGATATTTGTCCCATTTTTGCATGTTTTTTTATTTTGTTTGGTTAATTTGAATTGTTGATAATGTGTTTGGTTATGATTAAAAAATTGAATTATTATTGTTTGGTTTATGAAAAAATGTGTGTTTGGTTATGATTAAAAAATTGAATTATTATTGTTTGGTTTATGATTAAATGTGTGTTTGGTTATGATTAAAAAATTGAATTATTATTGTTTGGTTTATGAAAAAATGTGTGTTTGGTTATGATTAAAAAATTGAATTATTATTGTTTTTGTTTATGAAAAAATGTGTGTTTGGTTATGATTAAAAAATTGAATTATTATTGTTTGGTTTATGATTAAATGTGTGTTTGGTTATGATTAAAAAATTGAATTATTATTGTTTTTGTTTATGAAAAAATGTGTGTTTGGTTATGATTAAAAAATTGAATTATTATTGTTTGGTTTATGATTAAATGTGTGTTTGGTTATGATTAAAAAATTGAATTATTATTGTTTTTGTTTATGAAAAAATGTGTGTTTGGTTATGATTAAAAAATTGAATTATTATTGTTTGGTTTATGATTAAATGTGTGTTTGGTTATGATTAAAAAATTGAATTATTATTGTTTGGTTTATGATTAAATGTGTGTTTGGTTATGATTAAAAAATTGAATTATTATTGTTTTTGTTTATGAAAAAATGTGTGTTTGGTTATGATTAAAAAATTGAATTATTATTGTTTGGTTTATGAAAAAATGTGTGTTTGGTTATGATTAAAAAATTGAATTATTATTGTTTTTGTTTATGATTAAATGTGTGTTTGGTTATGATTAAAAAATTGAATTATTATTGTTTGGTTTATGATTAAATGATTGTTTGGTTATGATTAAAAAATTGAATTATTATTGTTTTTGTTTATGAAAAAATGTGTGTTTGGTTATGATTAAAAAATTGAATTATTATTGTTTGGTTTATGATTAAATGTGTGTTTGGTTATGATTAAAAAATTGAATTATTATTCTTTGGTTTATGATTAAATGATTGTTTGGTTATCATTGTTTTGTTATCATTAATTGGTTATAATTGAGTTATCATTGTTTGGTTATCATTAATTGGTTATCATTGAGTTATCATTGTTTGGTTATCATTAATTGGTTATGTTATCATTTTTTGGTTATCATTAATTGAGTTATATTTGGTTATCATAGTTAGGATGGCAGACCCAGGTCCACATATTAAAGGGAGGTTGGGTATTTTACGACAGACTGGTCACATTTCTAATCAGACTTGGGATGCTGGCAGAGAAGCGGGTAGAGGAGATGCCAATAAGATTAGGGTTTATAATTATAGTTGGCAGATACCGACGCCTGAAAGGGTAGTTCAAAATATCATTAGGGCTGGTTTTTACGGTATTTACAGTATAGGTAATTATACCGTAGACCGAGGGTTGATTACAGCCTTAGTTGATAGGTGGCGTGATGAGTCGCACACGTTCCATTTTGTCGGGGGAGAGTTGGGGATATCTTTACAGGATGTAGAGATTATGCTTGGTATGAGGGTGGATGGTCTTGCTGTGACCCGGTCGGAGCGGAATGACACGAAGGCGAGCAGGTTGGCTATGATGGAGAGTTTGTTGGGTGTTAGGCCGGCTGACAATCAAGTCGATCAAAACTATCTGACAGTTAGACTTGATTGGATGTTACAGACCTTCGGTGAATTACCCCCCAACCCTAGTGAGGAGCGTTTACTATATCAGTCTAGGGCTGCCATGCTATTATTACTGGCTGCACATGTGTTTTCGGATAAGAGCAGTGATCAGATTCCACTCTGGCCTCTGCCATTTCTGGAGGATTTTGACACATGTGCTGAGTATAGTTGGGGATCAGCTCTTCTGGCCTGGTTAGAGGCTAATCTATGCAGGGTGGTACGTTGTAAGACAACCGGAGTAAGCGGGGCGGTGATGTTTCTGGATATGTGGGCGATTACCAGACTACTGCCGGTTAGACCGTGTGAAGAGCTGCCGGAAGATGTCGAGCCACCGGAGGGTTTGCCTAGGTTCCCCCTCGGTTACAGGTATGATATTTATTTAGTTTTTGAATTGGATTTGCTTTTGTTGGTCCGTAGGAGTTTAAACCTTAGAGGGGGGGTGAATAAGGTTTTGGTACGTTTTTCGCGGAATTAAATCTATGGGTATTTAACTAAGTTAATTAGTGGTATTTATAACCTAAACTCTTTTGTTACCAAATTAACGCTAAATTGATCTAAGCAAGCAATAAATATAAGCGATAAATAAATACGGAAAGTAAAGGTTAAGGGAAAGAAATAACGCAAGATTTATAGAGGTTCGGCAAACCGCGCCTACGTCCTCTCCTCGGTATTTTCACTACCGAGTGTTTCACTAAAAATCTTCGTTTCAAGGTTACACCTTAACGAGCTTAATCAACCGATTACGCTCCCCCTCACTATATGAGTATCCCGAATAAATGACCTAGAGCTTTTAAGCTACACTTGCTTAAAAGCCTCTACCCAATTCACTCGCTCACTAATGAGTTTATAAAATACTCTTTTACAAGTTTGATTTCGAATCGCTCACTAACAAATATTATCTCGATGTTTATAAGATTACAATGAGAATATATTCGAGAATATTTTTGATTACACGTGAGAAATAAGTAGTATAAGCTTGAAGGATTTTCTTGTAAGGATTTGCTTAAAAGTTGTGAATGCTTGGATGCCTTTCTTCAAAGGGATTGGGAGCTTTTTGTAGGGAGAAAAGCTTCAGCATTTAATTTCAGACCGTTGCTGGTTGTTGGCAGAATTGAATGCAGTGGTTCGCCCAATTTTCAGGAAGAGCTTAAAAGCTGGGATTTGAAATTCTACAGAAACGATCGGTCGTTTCTGAAAAACGATCGGTCGTTTTTCAATTGGACTTACTGGACAAAATGTGCACTGAAACGATCGGTCGTTTCAGACTTATGATCGGTCGTTTTTGCTGAGGGCTCACTGGACAAATGTATACTAAAAAACGATCGGTCGTTTCCTCTTGGCGATCGGTCGTTTTTACGATGAGCTCACTGGAAGAAAATTTCACTAAAATGATCGATCGTTTCCTTTATGGATCAGTCGTTTTTGTTCTGGGCTTGTTTTCGGTTTTCTCGACAAACTTCGAAACCCCGTAACTAATTCGTTTTGAATCCGATTTTGGTTCCGCTTGAACCATTGGCTTCGTAATTATGCATTCTATCATTTAAACCCTTTAACACACTCGATAAATGATTAGTACGCAAAACGAGCTTTTATCATGTTTTACAAATGTTGTTATCATCAAAATAATCGATTAGAAGAAACTACGTTCAACAATCTCTCCCTTTTTGATGATGACAAAATATTGACTTCAACATACTATAAGCTCTTTTTGTTAAAACAAATATAACCGAAATGTATAGATGACGCTTTACTTAGATAAAAGTTTTTAGAGAAAAAGTAAGTAAATGTCATAACATCCGATTTTAAAACGATGTAAAAACAAGCTAAACGATTAGGGATAATGAAGATCTATATGCAAGCGAAAAATTGGCCATAGTTTTGCCTAAAAATGGTCAATCGCCACAAAAGAAAAACAATATATAATCCAATCAACTAGCAAACTATGCGCACTAAATGCAATAAAATCAAATAAGATCCAAACGCATAGTTAAAATCGCAATCACATAATGCCATATAAACAAGAGCAAATGTAAGAAGAAAACGCATCATAATAATCAAGTAAAACTGTTTCCTACTTATTACATCAAAAACATCTTGTTCAACTCAAAGGAAATAGAAATACAACGCGAAGAGAAAAACAATAGAGAGGTATTTCTCCCCCTTTGACATCATCAAAAACAAAAAAATAATATATCCGCCTAGTCGCGGTGGGAAGTAGCATCATCCTCTTCGTCTTCGTCATTGTTAGGACCGGCAAAGTCGGGAAAATAACCATGGAACCTTGCCCGTTGCTCGTTGCTTAACCTTTCGATTTCGTCCATATCTTCTTGACTAGGATGCATGGAGCGAAACATGCGTCGTTGAAGTCGCGCATTCTGATATTGATCAATATAGAGATCGTTGTAGAATTGTTCGGTGCGTGGAGGAAGAGTCAAAGATCCTACTTTAGCTTTTCCGCGACCTCGAGAGGGACGGGAGGAGGTAGGGATATCGGTGGGAGGGAGAGACTCGGAGGAGAATTCCTCATGAGCGATTTGAGGTGTCGGTTTAGGGCCGACGTATTCTTCCTCTTCGGGGGAAAGAGGAGTATAGCCGGGGCCGGATACCCGCTTACCGGACCAAGTTATGGACTTGTCGGTATTGTTGAATTTTATGGACATTTGGGAAAGATAGGAAGTGTCCCAAATGTGCTTATCCTTATTTTTGAACAATGTTCCACCGGGAACGAGATTTAAGTCCTTCAAAATGGCCGAAATTAAGGCACCGTAAGGTAACCCATTCTTGGACTTTGTTTTAAGCGAGTCCATCTTAAAGAAAATGAGGGATGCAAAGTCAAGGCGGACTCGGCGATGGATACACCCAAGAAGAAAGATGTACTCATTAGTAACATCCGTAAAGTTGGAGGTGTGTGGGAGTACGATATGAGAGAGAATGTGGTAGGCTAGTTTATTACGGAATAGAAGGCCATGGGCTTTGCTAGAGCGGTTGTTATGGGCCGGATGAAAAATTTCATCTTTAAGATCATTGAAGTTTTCGATCTCTAGAGTTTCACAAAGTTCCTTGCTAGACTCATAGAAACCGCCGCTATCTAGGCGTAAGAGAGTTCGTAAATGGTCTATACCGTAAACGAATTGTTGTCCGTTAAAGGATGAACGCAAACGGAGTGCGTCATCGGAGTCCCTATCTAGAACTAGATGATAATAGAATTCATAGACATTCTCTTTATAAAAGGGCTCTTTGAGAGTAAGAAGGGTATCAAGTTTGTAAAAGCTTAAGTCTATCATTAGAGCGGAAAACCGTTCACGAAAAAGAGGCATGTCTAGAGTGAAGTTGGTCAATATACCTCTTGTACCCATTTCGGGTGGATAGAGAGGAGGTAGAGGGCCGGAGCGAGAAGCGGAGGAAGAGCCGGTGCGTGGGGCACGAGGAATAGCCGGGCGGCGAGTGGGTGGAGGCACGATCTCGTCGTCATGCTCATCAACGAGGTTGAGTGAGACTTTCTTTGTGCGAACCATTTGATTGATTGGATAGAAAATTGGGTTTTGTTTGAGATTTTTGGGTGATTGGGAAAGGAGTGGACGAATTTTGAGAGAGAGAATAGACTAGGGTTTGAAATGAATTGGTTTTGGGGTTTGAAGAATGATTTTAAACACTGACAAACAGAAAAACGATCGGTCGTTCTGGGATTCGATCGATCGAAATATAGCCAAATTCTTCCAGTGAGTGCAACATAAAAACGATCGGTCGTTTTTAAGGAACGATCGGTCGAATGTAATAAAACGATCGGTCGTTTTTACAGACGATCGATCGACTGTAACAAGGTTACAGACCAGGAATTTTCTGCACTTTACGACACTGATTTGGCAAAGAAAATGTAAAAATACTTAAAAATATATATATAAAGACAATCAAATATATATAAATATATATATATATATCACACATCAAACATACCTAACTCTCGGCGAATAAAGCAAAATTGTTCCTCATTAAGGGGTTTTGTGAAAATATCGGCTAATTGCCTATTTGTGCTTATATATTCAAGTGTAATATCCCCTTTTTGGGCATGATCCCGTAAAAAGTGATGACGTAAATTAATATGTTTAGTGCGAGAGTGTTGGATCGGATTTTTCGAAAGGTTTATAGCACTAGTATTATCACACAATATAGGTACACTATCAAATGATAATTCAAAGTCGTTTAGTTGTTGACGCATCCAAAGGATTTGTGCGCAACAACTACCCGCGGCGACGTATTCCGCCTCCGCCGTGGAAAGCGCAACCGAGTTTTGTTTCTTACTATGCCAAGAAACTAAAGCGTTTCCTAAGAAATGGCAAGTGCCACTAGTACTCTTTCTATCTAATCGACAACCGGCAAAGTCGGCGTCGGAATAACCAAGCAATTCAAACGAAGTATCATGCGGATAAAACAATCCTAAATTGCTAGTACCTACAAGATATCTAAAAATGCGCTTAACGGCTATAACATGCGATTCCTTAGGGCAAGATTGATACCTACCACACAAGCAAACACTAAACATGATATCTGGTCTACTTGCGGTTAAATATAAGAGGGATCCAATCATACCTCTATAGAGCTTTTGGTCCACGCTTTTACCCGATTCATCCTTGTCTAGTTTTGTTGCCGGACTCATCGGAGTTCCTAGCGGCTTTGCATCGCTCATGTTGAACCTCTTGAGCAAGTCCCTTGTGTATTTGGCTTGATTGACGAAAATTCCGTCCTTTGTTTGTTTGATTTGCAACCCAAGGAAGTAGGTGAGTTCACCCATCATGCTCATCTCGAATTCACCTTGCATACACTTAGAAAACTCCTCGCACATGCGAGCATTAGTAGCACCGAAAATGATATCATCAACATATATTTGAATTAAAAGCATGTATTTTCCATCCTTTTTAATAAAAAGAGTAGTGTCTAAAGTACCACGAGAAAAACCCTTTTTAATCAAGAATTTACTAAGTCTTTCATACCAAGCCCGGGGTGCTTGTTTTAAACCATAAAGTGCTTTTCGAAGTTTGTACACATGATTAGGAAACTCGTGATTTTCAAAACCGGGTGGTTGTTTTACATAAACTTCCTCATTAATAAAGCCGTTTAAAAATGCACTTTTAACATCCATTTGAAATAATTTGAAACGTTTAAAAGAAGCATAAGCAAGCAACATTCTAATGACTTCTAATCTTGCTACGGGTGCGTAAGTTTCATCGAAATCGATGCCCTCTTCTTGATTATACCCTTGAGCTACTAGTCTAGCTTTATTTCTAATGACTACCCCGGATTCATCCATCTTATTGCGAAATATCCATTTCGTACCTATAATGGTTTTCTCACGCGGTCTAGGTACTAATGTCCATACGTTGCTACGCTCGAATTGATTTAATTCGTCATGCATACCTAATACCCAACTCTCATCGAGTTCCGCCTCATGAATGTTCTTGGGCTCTAATTGAGACAAGAATGCAAAATGATTAACTATATTTCTTAATGATGAACGTGTATGCACTCTTTCTCCCGGGTTACCCAAAATTAAATCTTGCGGATGGTGATTGGCAAAACGCCATTCTTGAGGCAAATCCTCATGAATATGTACGCTAGATTCTAAGTCCTTTTGAAGTCTCTCTATAGTGACTTCTTCATCAACGGGTTCAACCTCTATGCTAGGCGTTGACTCTAAGCTAGATGTAACATGATTCGAAGAAGATGCTTTATGAAAAATATCATCATTAATATTATGAACAATTAAAGGCTTATCAATCGTCGGCATATTCTCATCAAATGAGACATGTACCGATTCTTCCACCAATAAAGTTCTTTTATTAAAAATACGATAAGCTTTACTCGATATAGCATATCCAACGAAAATTCCTTCGTCGGACTTAGCATCGAATTTTCCTAGATTATCCTTACCATTATTATGAACATAGCATTTACAACCAAATGCACGTAAATGAGAAATATTGGGCTTTCGCTCATTCCATAATTCGTAAGGTGTCTTTTTTAATATGGGCCTAATTAAGGCTCTATTTAAAATATAACAAGCGGAATTTACGGCTTCGGCCCAAAAATACTTTGGCAAATTATTTTCGCAAAGCATGGTCCGTGCCATTTCCTCTAGGGTTCTATTCTTCCTCTCAACTACCCCATTTTGTTGGGGCGTACGAGGGGCCGAAAAATTATGATCAATACCATTTTCATCACAAAAAGTTTGAAATGGAGTATTCTCAAATTCCTTACCATGATCGGTTCGGATACTTTTGATCATATAACCCTTTCGTGTTTGGAGCTTTTTGCAAATGATAGAGAATTCTCTAAATGCTTCATGCTTATGAGTTAAAAACAAAACCCACGTAAAGCGACTAAAATCGTCAACCATGACGAAAGCATATGCACGCCCGCCAAGACTAAGTGTCCGGGAGGGGCCAACTAAGTCCATATGAATGAGCTCCAAACAACGAGTAGTAGAAATAATATTTTTAGACTTAAAAGAAATCTTTGTTTGTTTGCCTAATTGGCAAGCGTGACAAAGTTTGTCCTTTATATAAGGAGTTTTTGGTAAACCTATTACCAAATCTTTACTAGAAAGTTTAGCAAGTAAATCAAGACTTGCATGACCAAGTCGTCTATGCCACAACCAACCATTGTCGTTGATAGTAACAAGACACTTGACTTCATCATCCACCGAACTATTCAAATCAATCATATAGACATTATTTTGTCTTTGACCCATAAGAATAGTTTTATTATCCGAAATACAATGAATAATGCAATGCGATTTTTCAAAAATGACTTTGTGACCCAAATCACAAAGTTGACTTATACTAAGCAAGTTATGTTTAAGACCATCAACAAGCAATACATTATCAATAATGACATTAGATGGTTTGGAGATACTACCAATACCGATGATTTTGCCCTTGCTATTATCCCCGAAGGTCACAAAGCCTCCGTCTTTAGGTGCAAGAGTGGTGAATTTTGTTTTGTCTCCCGTCATATGTCTTGAGCATCCACTATCTAGGAACCACTTGTCCTCGTTGATTTTTGATCTCAAGCATACCTACAAGACAAGACGATCATTGGTACCCTAATCCATTTTTGGGTCCTTGAGGGTTAGAGTCTCGACCCTTTGGAATCCAAACCAAATCATTTCTACTTACTTTATGCCTATTAGGGCAATATATATAATCCTCATAGTGGTCACTACGGTTGCAAGTAATACATTTTATATGCGAGATAGGTTTAACAAAACGATTATAAACTAAGTTCCTTTTATATGGATTGTTCTTACGGGAGTAACTTGGGGTTCTATTTTCATTTTTCTCCACTTGTTTGGTGAATAGATTTTTATGCTTAGACGCTAAGAGAGGGTTGTAACCTACACCGGTTTTATCATATGCGCCTTGTTGAGAAGCTAATATAGTACTTAGCATTTTGCTTCCTTTAGTGAACTTAGCGAGAGTGAGTTCGGCGCTATCCGCCTTAAGTTTACATGACTTAAGGTCATCAACTAACTTATCATTTTCTAGGGTGAGTTCGGTATTTTTAGTCGCGAGTGTGTCATTTTTCATAGCTAAATTTTCAAGTTCGTCTTGTAGAGTAATTAGCAATTTTCTAAAAGATTTGTTCTTACCTCTAGCTTTTTCTAAAGATTCTAACACATCATTAATATCAAGACAATCATCACTAGAAATAGAGGAGTTAGAGGAGTGATAGCTTACATCCTCGGTATCATCGTCTCTAGCCATGAGACATAGATTTGCGACTTCTTCATTGTCGCTATCGGAGCTATCATCATCGCTCCCCCATGCGGCTAAGAATGCCTTCTTGTTTTCCCTTTTCTTTACGAACTTGTCCTTTTTCTTCAAGGGACATTCGTTTTGCATATGGCCGGGTTTGTGACATTTGTAGCAAATGATTTCGTCCTTTTTGCTAGATTTTTCGGAAGTCTCTTCCTTATATTCCTTTTTCCGAAATCGTTGTCCACCCTTCTTTTTCCAACTTAGGAATTTGTTGTAGCGTTTGGCAAAGAGAGCCATCTCATCATCCTCACTAGATGAATCATTTTCGCTATCGTCATTTGTTGTGCATTTGAAGGCAATGCCTTTCTTCTTTTTCGAGTCATCCTCATGCTTTCGAGTCGTCATGTCGAGTTCATGAGTGCTTAGGGATCCAATGAGGTTGTCGAGAGAGAGAGTGTTCATGTCCTTGGCCTCTTGTATGGCCGTCACTTTTGATTCCCACTTCCTTGGAAGACTTCGAAGGATCTTCGTCACCATCTCCTTGCTAGAGTATACCTTTTCAAGTCTCTTAAGATCATTAGTAATCTTAGTAAAATGAGTATACATAGAAGCAATAGACTCGTCATCATTGACTTTAAATAATTCATAATCATGAATAAGCATGCTAATTTTAGAGTCCTTAACTTGACTAGTTCCTTCGTGCATAATAGCTAGCTTATCCCACATTTGCTTAGCGGTGTCACAACCGGAAATCTTATCATATTCACTAGGCGAGAGCGCACAAGTGATAGAAGTCATAGCCCTACAATTTAGGGAAAATGCTAGGCGTTCATCGGTGTCTAGTTCCTCTACAAGTTTATCTTCGCCATTTCTCCTAGGCGTTTTATAGCCTTTACTAATACTTATCCATTGGTCTATTTCAAAACCACAAAGGAAATTTTTCATAAGGTCTCTCCAATAGGGATAGTTAGTACCGTCAAAGAATGGTGGCCTAGTTATGGATTTTGAGTCGGCGTATGAAGACATAGTGGATCTTTAAACTATAAAATCGTTAGATTTTTATGAATAGAATAGCTAAGCTCTGATACCAATTGTTGGTCCGTAGGAGTCTAAACCTTAGAGGGGGGGTGAATAAGGTTTTGGTACGTTTTTCGCGGAATTAAATCTATGGGTATTTAACTAAGTTAATTAGTGGTATTTATAACCTAAACTCTTTTGTTACCAAATTAACGCTAAATTGATCTAAGCAAGCAATAAATATAAGCGATAAATAAATACGGAAAGTAAAGGTTAAGGGAAAGAAATAACGCAAGATTTATAGAGGTTCGGCAAACCGCGCCTACGTCCTCTCCTCGGTATTTTCACTACCGAGTGTTTCACTAAAAATCTTCGTTTTAAGGTTACACCTTAACGAGCTTAATCAACCGATTACGCTCCCCCTCACTATATGAGTATCCCGAATAAATGACCTAGAGCTTTTAAGCTACACTTGCTTAAAAGCCTCTACCCAATTCACTCGCTCACTAATGAGTTTATAAAATACTCTTTTACAAGTTTGATTTCGAATCGCTCACTAACAAATATTATCTCGATGTTTATAAGATTACAATGAGAATATATTCGAGAATATTTTTGATTACACGTGAGAAATAAGTAGTATAAGCTTGAAGGATTTTCTTGTAAGGATTTGCTTAAAAGTTGTGAATGCTTGGATGCCTTTCTTCAAAGGGATTGGGAGCTTTTTGTAGGGAGAAAAGCTTCAGCATTTAATTTCAGACCGTTGCTGGTTGTTGGCAGAATTGAATGCAGTGGTTCGCCCAATTTTCAGGAAGAGCTTAAAAGCTGGGATTTGAAATTCTACAGAAACGATCGGTCGTTTCTGAAAAACGATCGGTCGTTTTTCAATTGGACTTACTGGACAAAATGTGCACTGAAACGATCGGTCGTTTCAGACTTATGATCGGTCGTTTTTGCTGAGGGCTCACTGGACAAATGTATACTAAAAAACGATCGGTCGTTTCCTCTTGGCGATCGGTCGTTTTTACGATGAGCTCACTGGAAGAAAATTTCACTAAAATGATCGATCGTTTCCTTTATGGATCAGTCGTTTTTGTTCTGGGCTTGTTTTCGGTTTTCTCGACAAACTTCGAAACCCCGTAACTAATTCGTTTTGAATCCGATTTTGGTTCCGCTTGAACCATTGGCTTCGTAATTATGCATTCTATCATTTAAACCCTTTAACACACTCGATAAATGATTAGTACGCAAAACGAGCTTTTATCATGTTTTACAAATGTTGTTATCATCAAAATAATCGATTAGAAGAAACTACGTTCAACAATCTCTCCCTTTTTGATGATGACAAAATATTGACTTCAACATACTATAAGCTCTTTTTGTTAAAACAAATATAACCGAAATGTATAGATGACGCTTTACTTAGATAAAAGTTTTTAGAGAAAAAGTAAGTAAATGTCATAACATCCGATTTTAAAACGATGTAAAAACAAGCTAAACGATTAGGGATAATGAAGATCTATATGCAAGCGAAAAATTGGCCATAGTTTTGCCTAAAAATGGTCAATCGCCACAAAAGAAAAACAATATATAATCCAATCAACTAGCAAACTATGCGCACTAAATGCAATAAAATCAAATAAGATCCAAACGCATAGTTAAAATCGCAATCACATAATGCCATATAAACAAGAGCAAATGTAAGAAGAAAACGCATCATAATAATCAAGTAAAACTGTTTCCTACTTATTACATCAAAAACATCTTGTTCAACTCAAAGGAAATAGAAATACAACGCGAAGAGAAAAACAATAGAGAGGTATTTCTCCCCCTTTGACATCATCAAAAACAAAAAAATAATATATCCGCCTAGTCGCGGTGGGAAGTAGCATCATCCTCTTCGTCTTCGTCATTGTTAGGACCGGCAAAGTCGGGAAAATAACCATGGAACCTTGCCCGTTGCTCGTTGCTTAACCTTTCGATTTCGTCCATATCTTCTTGACTAGGATGCATGGAGCGAAACATGCGTCGTTGAAGTCGCGCATTCTGATATTGATCAATATAGAGATCGTTGTAGAATTGTTCGGTGCGTGGAGGAAGAGTCAAAGATCCTACTTTAGCTTTTCCGCGACCTCGAGAGGGACGGGAGGAGGTAGGGATATCGGTGGGAGGGAGAGACTCGGAGGAGAATTCCTCATGAGCGATTTGAGGTGTCGGTTTAGGGCCGACGTATTCTTCCTCTTCGGGGGAAAGAGGAGTATAGCCGGGGCCGGATACCCGCTTACCGGACCAAGTTATGGACTTGTCGGTATTGTTGAATTTTATGGACATTTGGGAAAGATAGGAAGTGTCCCAAATGTGCTTATCCTTATTTTTGAACAATGTTCCACCGGGAACGAGATTTAAGTCCTTCAAAATGGCCGAAATTAAGGCACCGTAAGGTAACCCATTCTTGGACTTTGTTTTAAGCGAGTCCATCTTAAAGAAAATGAGGGATGCAAAGTCAAGGCGGACTCGGCGATGGATACACCCAAGAAGAAAGATGTACTCATTAGTAACATCCGTAAAGTTGGAGGTGTGTGGGAGTACGATATGAGAGAGAATGTGGTAGGCTAGTTTATTACGGAATAGAAGGCCATGGGCTTTGCTAGAGCGGTTGTTATGGGCCGGATGAAAAATTTCATCTTTAAGATCATTGAAGTTTTCGATCTCTAGAGTTTCACAAAGTTCCTTGCTAGACTCATAGAAACCGCCGCTATCTAGGCGTAAGAGAGTTCGTAAATGGTCTATACCGTAAACGAATTGTTGTCCGTTAAAGGATGAACGCAAACGGAGTGCGTCATCGGAGTCCCTATCTAGAACTAGATGATAATAGAATTCATAGACATTCTCTTTATAAAAGGGCTCTTTGAGAGTAAGAAGGGTATCAAGTTTGTAAAAGCTTAAGTCTATCATTAGAGCGGAAAACCGTTCACGAAAAAGAGGCATGTCTAGAGTGAAGTTGGTCAATATACCTCTTGTACCCATTTCGGGTGGATAGAGAGGAGGTAGAGGGCCGGAGCGAGAAGCGGAGGAAGAGCCGGTGCGTGGGGCACGAGGAATAGCCGGGCGGCGAGTGGGTGGAGGCACGATCTCGTCGTCATGCTCATCAACGAGGTTGAGTGAGGCTTTCTTTGTGCGAACCATTTGATTGATTGGATAGAAAATTGGGTTTTGTTTGAGATTTTTGGGTGATTGGGAAAGGAGTGGACGAATTTTGAGAGAGAGAATAGATTAGGGTTTGAAATGAATTGGTTTTGGGGTTTGAAGAATGATTTTAAACACTGACAAACAGAAAAACGATCGGTCGTTCTGGGATTCGATCGATCGAAATATAGCCAAATTCTTCCAGTGAGTGCAACATAAAAACGATCGGTCGTTTTTAAGGAACGATCGGTCGAATGTAATAAAACGATCGGTCGTTTTTACAGACGATCGATCGACTGTAACAAGGTTACAGACCAGGAATTTTCTGCACTTTACGACACTGATTTGGCAAAGAAAATGTAAAAATACTCGTCTATTTGCATTTGTCTTACGTATTATATGTTGTATATGTTTGCATTTGTCTTATGTTCGCAGAATTTATTACTCGTCTATTTTTAAACCATTGTTTATATATTCTAATTTGATGATTACAGATAGTGTGGCAACCTTACGGGGATCTCAATCAGTATCCGGAATACTGCACGCGGGGCCGTTATATGTGGCATTGTTCTGTGCCTCTCATTTGTAATGAGAAGATTGAGTGCCACCCCGCAGACAGGTTCATGAGACAGTTCGGTTTTGTGCAGCGGGTCCCTACATATATTTGGAAACCCATACATGGTCACGGCAAGGATAGAAGATATGGAATTGGGCAAAAACACGACTGGCCTTTATTAACCGAAGAATTTATAGCCGTGTGGAATGACCGCCACACCCGTCTTATTAACGGCGAATATGGCACGGGGACGTCACCGGATTACATGAAATGGTATAGAGAGCGGACCCGCATCTTCATAAACCCACCTGAACTTGCCCCGCCATCTCACGGTTTCCGGGAGCATACAGGGTTGTTCAGTAAAATGGTAACAACTAATTAAAGTTCATTAATATTTGATTGTTATTTTTCTGTTTGTATATTTCAATACTTATAAAATCGTTTTTGATTGGTTTTTTTTTTCAGAAAGCGGTATTGCGCCGAAATTTCAAATCATTCAAACAGCATAAATTGAAAACAGAAGTGGACTTACTACGAAAGGACTTCGCTGAAATGGGATTGAATCCGTACGGGTCAGCTGATGAACAGTCGGATGGGGAGGATGACGATGACGACGACGACGACGACGATGGTGATGACGACCTACGTTACGACCCAAGAAATTACACTAGGTCGGCAAGTTGTCGGCGTCCCGACGAAAGAGGCAGAGGGGAAGGCGAATCTAGTAGCGGCGGTAGAAGAACCAGTGGAGGTCGACCCCCGACTACAGATCAGGGTCCGGGTCCGAGTTCAAGCGGTCATGGTCGTCGTGCTTCATTTGCTGGGTCGGGCTACGTTCAGGATGATGTCCCGTTCGATCATCATAGACAATCATTTGGGTCGTACGAGCATCATCCTAGTCATCAGTCAACCGACAGTTGGAGTCGAGGGTTGACAGTTACATCCCACGAGCGTGCGCCGCATCCAGAATCGCAGCAGCGACAAAGACGGCGTACGGAGCTAAACGAAATCGAAGAGTCTGCTGAGCCGTCATCCGATAGATTAACATCGGCGGGAAAGATGCTCCCTATGTCCAACTTTAAAACATTTAGTCGTTACAAAAAAAAATAAATGCACTGTTTTTTTATTTGATTTCTATGTTTGATTTGTCAGTTTTATTATTAGCTAGGGTTGGAATATTATAAATTCGTAGATTTAATTTGATTTCTATGTTTGATTTGTACGTTATAATTTCGTAAGTTTAATTTGATTCGTATGTTTGATTTGTATGTTTTAGGGTAAAAAATATTCTGTATTTTAATTCCCTAAACCCAATATTGAGTTTTTAGAAACCCTAAACCCTAAACCCTAAACCCTAAACCCTAAATTACAAACCCTAACCCCTAAACCTTGAACACTAAACCCTAAATTACAAACCCTAAACCCTAAATTACAAACCCTAAACCCTAAACCCTAAATTCTAAACCCTAAACCCTAAACCCAAATTACAAACCCTAACCCCTAAACCTTGAACACTAAACCCTAAATTACAAACCCTAAACCCTAAACCCTAAATTACAAACCCTAAACCCTAAACCCTAAATTCTAAACCCTAAAACATAAACCCTAATTACAAACCCTAAACCCTAAACCCTAAATTACAAACCACAAACCCTAAACCCTAAACCCTAAAATCTAAACCCTAAACCATAAACCCTAATTTACAAACCCTAACCCCTAAACCCTAAACCCTAAATTACAAACCATAAACCCTAAACCCTAAACCCTAAAATCTAAACCCTAATTTACAAACCCTAACCCCTAAACCCTAAACCCTAAATTACAAACCATAAACCCTAAACCCTAAACCCTAAAATATAAACCCTAAACCCTAACCCTAAATTACAAACCCTAACCCTTAACCCCTAAATTACAAACCCTAAACCCTAAACCCCTAAAAACTAAATATTCTGAAATATACATACAGACCGTACATTTAATGTACGGTTTGTACAGATTTCATACAAACCGTACATTAAATGTACGGTTTGCTTGTTTTATGTGCAAACCGTAAAAGTAATGTACGGTTTGCACCCCTGATTTGAGCAGCGACGTTTTACGAATGTACTTTTTACACGGAATCACCGTTAATAACGTAAAAAAATAAAAATAAACTACAAACCGTAAAAGTAATATACGGTTTGTAGTGTAAATTACATTGGATACCATATCTATCAAAATAATTCCGACAACACATTATCACTTTTGAATTATTATGACTTGACAACCCTATCCGAAAATGACTACTCAATGCATTATTAAAGTTTCGAAATGACTACACCAAAAAAAACACTACAACCCGTAAAAGTAATATACGGTTTGTAGTGTAAATTACATTGGATACCATATCTATCAAAATAATTCCGACAACACCTTATCACTTTTGAATTATTATGATTTGACAACTCTATCCGAAAATGACTACTCAATGCATTATTAAAGTTTCGAAATGACTACACCAAAAATTCACTACAAACCGTAAAAGTAATCTACGGTTTGTAGTGTAAACTTACCCTATAAATATGACTCAATTTTGCCAATTCTAACAAACCATAAAATCAAATACAAACACATTTCGGAAATCTCTAAAAAAATCCTCATTTCTCCCCAATAAAATATACAAACAAACACTTTTCGAAAATGAATTACAACTATGGTTATGACAACAACCAATGGAATAACAACAACAATGCGAATTCATCCAGTGGCTCAAACGATGAGCTAACTGATTATTCGGAGCACTTTGAAGTTGATGAATTGACTTGGGAAACAAGGGATGAAATGCTAGCTGATCTTGCTGATGTGGCTGGAAATTGGGGTTTCATCCTTACGATTCGTAGGTCTGGAGGGGGTGATGGGAGCAGAACACCGTATGTTGATATTGTGTGTGATAAATCGGGGGTTTACGAAAAAAAGAAACCATCTTCCGTAAAATCAGGTACAAAGAAAAAAGACTGTCCATTTTTCATTAAAGGTTACGTAGTTAATGGTGAATGGATGTGTCACGTAGAAAATGGACAACATAACCACCCACCTCCAACTTACCTCCAAGGTCAAGCACGACGTGCTCGTTTAACCCAAGATGAAAAAGAAATTGTTAAAACTTTAAGGCAAAGTAGTTTTAAAGTTGGTGCAATATTAGAGGTCATTAAAAATAGAAATCCTGACAATGTATCAAACACTAAAACGATACATAATTTTTTGGCCGGACTGAAATTTAAAGAACGAGATGGTAGAAACCCGACACAGGAACTTTTTAATTTGTTGGATAGACATCGCTACACATTCTACTATAATATGAACCCATCAACCCATTGCCTTGAGAACTTGTTTTTTGCACACCCCGATTCTATAAGGATGTTCAAAGCTTTTCCTGATGTCTTGTTAATGGATTGTACATATAGGACAAACCGTTTTAATATGTCATTTCTAGAAGTCGTAGGAATGACATCAACGAACCAAACATATTGTTTAGGTTTTGTTTTCATGAGTGACGAGACACAAGAAAGTTATATATGGGCATTGGAAAAATTTAAAGTTACATTGGAGGGGTGTATACTACCTAGGGTGTTTGTAACCGACAGGGAAATGGCCTTATCAAATGCTTTATCCATTGTTTTTCCCGACTCTCATCATATTTTGTGCACTTTTCATATTGCAAAAAATGTTTTGAAAAACTGCCGTAAAAAGATCCCTGACGAGGAGTGGCAAACGTTTCTAGATGATTGGGGTTTATTGGTTGATTCTGAGTCGATAGAGGAGTACAATTATAACCGAACTAATTTCAATACCTCTTACAAATCGTACCCTGCTGTGATTAAGTATGTAGACAAGCTTTTAAATGATTATGCTGAAAATTTTGTTGCATGCTATACCAACCACACAACACATCTAGGTAACAGAACTAGCAATCGAGCCGAACAACAACATGCTAAGCTGAAAAGATCCCTTTCCACAAATACTGGCACGCTTGAAACTGTTTGGGTAGAGGTGAATAGAATTCTAGAAAAACAGTTTGAGGATATTAAGACAAAGTTGGATAAATGCAAGTCTTATTTTCCACATTCTGAAAAAACGCCTCTATTTATAAATCTTAGGTCGTATATCACACACTATGCCTTTGATTTATTATTCCAAGAACACAAAAAATGTAGTGGCCAGGCTGATGAGAATTGTTCTTGCGGTTTTAAATTGTCTCACGGTTTACCTTGTCATCATATTATGAGTGAACATATTTTATTCGAGAAGCCTCTTCCTCTAGAATATATTCATCCATTCTGGAAAAAATTAGACGTAATTGATGATAATGGGAACACCGATGATTATGGGGTAGAGGGTGATCTAGAAGAGTTTAAAAGTGTTTATGCTAGCAAAACGAATGTTGAAAAACGGTGTATGAAAACACAACTCCGAGAGATAACCGTACCAGCCAGAACATCCGTCAGTGACCCCGAAGTGAGAGCAAATAGGGGGAGACCTAGAAAAGGCGACAAATCTAGTAAGAGGGATAAGTCGGGATGGGAGTATGTGGAGGAACAGAGTGCTGGTGCTAGTAGGGACAAGGGTAAAGGCAAGGCGGATGAAACACCGGAGGTAAGGGTAAACCCAACTAGGAGGCCGCGAAACCAGAACCCTAAACCCACCCCCAATAGGCCAACCTTCCTGTACAGTGACCAAATATGGGTCATGTTACATAGTTACATCGAAACAGTTTATGATGTGCGTGGGGATGGTAACTGTGGGTTCCGGGTACTTGCAAATGCGACGGGTAAACAGAATGGGGAAGATGATTGGTACGCGATAAGATGTGAGTTGTTTCAAGAGCTGCAGCAATTGAAAGGTGTTTATTATGAGCTGTTTGAGAATCTTGACTTTGAAGCTTACCGGTATGATTACATTTTATCAAGTTTAAATTTTTATCATCCTACAGATCCCGCACCTATTGACAAATGGATGAGATTTCCGTCTTATGGGTTTTTAATTGCTTCTCATTACAATATGCCAATTGTATTGTTGTCCTTATGGGAAAATCAAAATGGAGGGGTAAACGTGTGGAACAGTACTTTTTTACCGCTTTATACTGGTCCGCCTCAGGGAACGACATATTACATCCCGACTGTAATGGTGTTCGTCAACAGTTGTCACTATGCTCAGGTTATTCCTAAAGAAGGGATCTTCCCAATGCCAGGAATTATAGCACGGTGGGAACAAACACGCACTGAGGCAGCTGCGCCATGGAAGGAACTTTTTCGACCAAATTTCAAATTATATATGGCGCTGGAAAAGCAATCGGGAAAGAAAAAAGCAAATGAAGAACCTATAGACCTAAGTCCATAATCAGTTTTTTATTTTTAATTTTATGTAAATTACTATTTTTTCCAATTTGTTGTAAATTTATATGATGTAAACAAATGTTTAATAAATTTGTTTTATGAAATTTAGTTCTATGAAATTTTGTTGTAAATTTTGTTTAATTTTGTTGTAAATTTTGTTGTAAATTTTGTTTAATAAATTTGTTTTATGAAATTTATAAGTTGATATTCATGTTTGCATATTGAGTTAATTTATTTTATGAAATTTATATAATTTATGATTGTTTCATTCAATAAAATTGACGATTGACACCAAATTGACGACTTAGTTAATGTTTCATATTGCGTTATACAAGTGTTAAAAACAAACCAAATGTACTTCACAAAAATTGAGAGATTGTTAGAATATTAGTAATTTATTTTATGTATAATTTAAAAAAAAGGTATTTAGTTTTTTTATTAAAAAACAAATCATGTTTAATTTGAAACAAATATTCAGTATTTTAATTTTAATTAGTAGAATTTTAATTTATGTAAAAAGAGTAATTTACATAAAATTAAAAATAAAAAACTGATTATTGACACCAAAACTTCTCAAAAATTGACGATTTAGTTAATCATTCAATAAATATCAACTTATACAATTGACAAAAATATAACATGACCCAAAAATATAAAATTTATCAAATCAACTTTTTTTGTGTAAATTTGTGTAAATTTTGTGTTTATTTTGAGAGTTTGTTAGAATATTGGTACTTTATTTTATGTAAAATTTTAAAAATAAGGCATTTAGTTTTTTTATTAAAAAAAAATCATATTTAATTTGAAAAAATTATTCAGTATTTTAATTTAAATTATTTCATTTTTTTTTTTAATTTTTAAAGCAATATTTCTGAAAAACACACAGAGACCGTAGATTTAATCTACGGTTTACAGTGAACCACTGTAGACCGTAGATTAATTCTACGGTCTCAGCGTTTTTTCAAAAATATTGTAGTGTTTTAAGCTCACCTCTATTTTATTATGGATAAAACCATTATGTATGAATAGCATTTTTGCTTGTCTATAAATCCGTTTGAGAGGCCCATGTTACAAAATCAAAGTAATTGTACAGCATCTTCTTTTTTGCATTTTTTTTTTAATTTGTATAGTATTTAAAGAATAATTATTTGCATAGTGTGCTGATATATCCTTTAGTCCCCTTTTTTGATAGACATTGTGTGTAATACACAGACGAGAGTGGCCATCATGTACATCCACTGTTAACTCTTTTTTGTATTCTTAAAGAAATCTATTTCTGTTTTTTAATTGTGTTTTATAACTTAAAAGAGTTTGACAAGACATAAGTAGGGATGGTACTTTCCAATGATAGAAAGTTCAGTTGTTCACAAAGCTTTTTCGTGATTAGGATGAACTAAACGAAGGTTGTATATTTATTATCCACTTGCTTTTATACATTACTAGTTCTTTTGCTTTTAAAAAATCAAGATTTTTCTAATATTAGAAATGTTTCTATTTATGTCAGTCGACCTTTTTACACCTATAAATTACTATTATTCAGTTAGCGAGGATGATGCATACTCGTTTTTTTAGGTTAAACTATCGTATAGTTAGAGTTAAATATCACCAAATGGCTCCATCCGAGAAGCAACTGCAAATGAAAAAAAAAAAAAAAAGGCACTGGCTGGATTATAAAGGTAATCTATTGGAGACTAGCCAACTATATGTATGATGTATGGACACGCGAATAAAAAAAACCGTAGAGTCGGTCACGCGTCAGACACGGCAAATGCATTGTCCGACACGTCATATTGGCTTGTTTGTTATTAATTCTCTTTTAACCACTTGGACATGCATATCATATACGATTCAACGATAATATGACACAACTAGTTAAAAAAATGAGTTAAATCAATTGACATGTTTTTATAAATTTCACATATATATAACAAATTATTATTGTTTGTTTAAATAAAATATATGTCACGTATACGAATTATAGACAGTGATATACTCTATTTAATATCGTGTCATTACCAAATCGTATCTTAAATTTTAAAAAATTATCGTTTTGACGTGTCTGCTTTCGTGTCATGTCGTGTCAGACACACAAACTCATGTATGTGCAGCCTAGGCCACCAACAATGCATTTGGGAATTAGTCAATACGTTTCTAATGAATTTAGGGGTAATTTCCAAAAAGTGTCAATTAACAAGTTATATTATCGTAAAGTGTTACTTATAAACTTTTCTTTCCCAAAGTTATCATATTCTCCCATTGTATATACGATTGTTTATGCACTTTACACGATTGTGTGTACAATTTACGATTGTGTATCCACTTCGCATGAGCTTCGTTAGACCTCCGGCGACCTTTGTCGGTGACCGAAGACGAGAAAGGGTATACACTTTGGATTAATTTAATTGCGTGATTATTAATCTTAGGACTAGCAATGCAGATCGGACTCATAGTCTAATCTCGAATTACAAATGTGCGACCAAACAAGGCCTTTAAAAAAGGCATTCGTTTTCCACCACTGTGTTTGCATTTCACGATTGTGTATGCAATTTGTTGGACTTTTGACGACCTTGCCGAAGGTTGGTCAGACCACCATTGTCGCCGCCAACCCATGAGTAAATGGTAGGTGGGGGTAAGAGGGAGAACCCTAATGTGATTGTAAATTCATTTGGCATAGAAAATTAGGATAGATTGTGATGGGTCTGAGATAGCGAAAGAGAAAGTTTCCTTATGTAATACTTTTCGTAAATAATTTTTGAAAAGTGAAACTTTTTTCAGTTTTTTATAAATTTATTCCTTATGTAATTTAACACATTATGTAACTTGTTCATGATATTAACTACGTAGAACTCAATTAGCTTCGAAACTCGTCTCGTGAAGGCACAAGTGCCTTCATAAAACATATGATCCCTTAGAAATAAAGTCCATCATGAATCTATTATTATTCTTATTTTCATGAATCTATCAGCGTTTTTCAAGAAAGAAATGGACTAAATTAGTGGCTGAGTTTCAAGATTCAAATCGTTGAAACTAGGTCAGAGCCTATTCGGGGGAGAAGTGTGGGCTATTTGGGGGATTGGACGTGGCCTGAACCTTAAATTTTAACTGGTAGAATGACGATTAATTCATGGAGGGCTATGAATGGATTAGATTTGTTAGCATATATACTTAATGTTGGCAAGGCAAAAACATCAGGAAGAACTTAGATTGTTAGTCGAATTTACTTGGCATGCGGCACGTCAAGGCAAAACAGAATGTACTTGGCAGAAATCAGCAAAGTACTTGGCTGGTTGGAAGACGTTCTTTGAAGCAACTTGACAACAGTTGTCATCTTTTACAGTGAATCGTTGGAAATTCGCAGGTTTAATTGGTGAAGGGATATTTCTTAGTGTTTGTTGCTGTAATTCGATCAACTGTTACAACAAAAATAATGGCAAAACGCAACAACTGTCCAGAGAGCGTTTTGGCGGAAACGGTTTCTTTTGAGCAGATTTCAATAGTGCATCTCGTGGGATAACTGTTGAGAGCTATTATTGATACTTGGCAACTCGTTTTCTCAAAATTCACTCAAAAATTTGCCAGGGCCAGTATGTGGCTTGGCAGTTCCTTAAATTAGTTTTGTAACTGTCCTTGCACAAACAAGTGCAAGGCATAATAGTATTTCGTTTTAAATCGAGTTTGAAAGAGATTGGGCAGAATTTCTCTTCTGATTCTCTTGGGAACATTTCAAGACCGAGTCCTTTTTAAGTATAATGTACAAAAGGGCCAATTAGCCGTAATTTCATTGTTCATTTACTTATGTTTGCTTGTCTTCGCATGCTGTGTTTTCAGTCATAAAACTCGGGTGGCTTTTCATTGTTGAAACGGACTACGTTTGCAAGCGCTACACGAGAAGAAAAAATGTACTGGAAATGATTAATTAACTCGATACATTTATCAATGCTCATTGTTTCTCTACAAGCCAGTAGCCATAATCATTAACCTGTGCGCTAAGAAATCGTCTTATAAGTCCTATGAACTAATAATAACATTATATTTCAACAAAAACCCATGCAACAGTTAGGAATAAAGCTAGTTCATGTGAAAATGAAATCCTCTTGAGAGATGAATTTTTCAGGGTCAATTGATAGTCTTTTGAGTTTAGTCTCTTTTCTTTTGTATTGTAGATGTATCATCCGCGTCAGGTACAGAAGGAAATCGGCTTACAAGCCAAATGAGAAATACACCTATTAAAGCACCAGATAGGTGTGCGATATGATTAACACTATTTAGAGCATTGGAGCCACGCAAAATGCCTGACATTGCTACAGACGCTTGTGCTTCTTCCATCACCTGATACATCACCACACAGTCAAATAATAACTTACTTTCTGTTTAGGAAAGTAAATAATCTTTTCCTCCCTTTTGAATGTCATAACAAGCATTATTAAAAAAAAACTCGGTCCAGTTTCAGTTCTTAAAGAACAGATCAATTATTCTATTCCCTTGAGCATTTAATAAGAAAGGAATGATAATTAATCAATAACATCGATTATAACAATCATATTAGCTACAAAACTTCACAATATACCATTTCTAGAGGAGAGTAATTTATATCTAATTCATAATTTAAGTTTTCCTATTCTGTATTGTGATTTGCTGTTTGCCTCTAGAGTGTTCCTATATTTGTGTGTCGACTTTGCACAAAAACTAGCTAAATTGAGCACTGTAGCCATGTAAACTTGTATGACGGAATTTCTCAGAAGGCAGATCATTAATCCTCAAAAGGCAGAACATAAAAGAACTACATGTATTGAATTTGGTGCCCGGCAAAATAAAGCGGCATGAACTCTTACCACAAAAGGGTAAAATGTTCAAAAAATAATCAGCATTTGGACAAGAAGTTGTTATAAGTTTAACCACCACAATTTGGTTTTTATGGTTTCATCCTTGTAGAAGTTTTTCATCTCTTTCGAAGCACTTTTGTCGAAATTTACTTCACTTTTCTCAGGAATTATACTAAGCTGAAAGTACATAAAAGTAATCCTCAGGAATTTTTACAAAGAGTATTAAAGAAAAGTGATCCTAGAGTTTATACTAGAACTAGTACTCAAATAGAGTAATAACAAACTATTTACTGCAATATTTTTTACAAAAAAAAAAAAAAAACTATTTACTCACCCTCTTTACAACAAATTGTCCCAGAATGAGAACTTCAAGGATCTTTCTCCAATCCCAAGACATCTGCAGTTACACCAAGTTGCTAGAATAATGTTAAACCGGTAATTTACAACTCGGGAAATGTTCTTTTACACAGATCTCTAAAGAGCCCCGTTCTCATATTCGTGATGTGGTTGTGGTCCCACACAAATTTAAACATTTTGACCGGTTAAAATTGTGTAGACCCCTCTGCCACATCACAAATCTGTCTACACATCTGGCCATCTGGGTACACAGCATTGTTGTTTACAATGTGGGTACATTAGTATCAAATGAAATTACCTTGACAAGGACGCTTATCGCAAAGAGTCCAAAAACAGCACCAGATGCTCCAACAGAAACAGCATTTCTCGGTAACACTAACCAAGAAACAAGATTTGCTCCAGCACCCGTTAATATATAGGAAAGCCACACACCAAAGCTTCCTTCCTCCTCTTCAACGAGCTTTCCTGTTCTAGTCAAATAAATTTAAAATTTCCATCTAATCTTCTTTATATTAAGGTTGTTCGGGTGAAACTTTCCCTAAAATTCTACAAAAGCTCTACAAAAAAATAATACTCGTAATTTTAGATCCGAACAGTTGAGTAAAGTGTAAACACAACAAAAAAGAAATGTGATTTTACACCAAAACTTAGTCCTACAAGTATATGCAATTGTCCCACAGGCAAAGCTAAACAAGATTTTACATAGTGTTGAAATCACTTCCACAACTTGAAAAAGCTAATACCAGAAAAATTGTTTGAAATTTTACAATTTTAAAAAATTGTTTTTTATATAAATAGGGAACTGTAAACCAAGATTTTACCAATTTAACGAAAGAACGAGATTTTTACAGATTTTCTTATTATCTTCACTCCTTGAAATTGCAATATTGATAACAAAATAGAAATAGATCAAGATTTCAGAAACCACTGGAAATAACCAATGCACCGTATGTAAATTCTGGTGAAATGAAAGTCGATATCATACCAAAAATATACAAAAAGAAGAGGTTGCTGGATAGATGGGCCCTGCCAAGGATACATAACAAATATGAGTTTCCAGTGCGAGCAATGTTAGATATAGAAAGAGAATACTTCGCAGGAAACAAGAGACTTCTACCCAACATCGTTTCTAAAAAATATCCTGCTTAATTAATGTTCTTACCAATCAGCGTGACAAAATGTTGCTGTTACAAACTGGAACCAAGCAGGTCGGTTATGGTAGAAATACAAGGATTTCATGGCTCGAACCTGAGAAAATTTAAAAATCATTAGCTCCTAGACCTGAACAAGGTCAATTTTCTATGGGCTTTCAAAGGGATTTGCTTTTAATAATATTTGACATGTAAAAAATGAAGAATATGAACATGTTAACTCAGCTAATTTTGGACGATCGTTTCAAAACCTGGAAGAAGTGATCAGCCACAAATATTCCAAAATTAAGAAGTATAATCCAAAATATCCCATTCACTTGCTTATCTGGCTTTCTCCTCTCTTCTGGCTTCCCAAGTTCAAGCGGAGATATCATATCTGCAAAAAGAAGAAGAAAAAACATGAACTTTATTCAACATAATTTCGGAAAATCAGAGTTTCAAGAATCCAAGTAATAGGAAGAAACTAGGTGATGGCACAAGCGGAATACAGCTCCGCTCCATATTCAGAAATCAACCAAAATCCAAAAGAAGGCATAAGTCTTTCTTTTGAACCAGCCTCGAGATTTGACAAATTTGTTATCAAATTCCTAATTTTCTATAAAAACTTTTCAGAAATGAATTTTTAGTCGGAACCAAGTGGAAACTTAAATACCTTTGAAGCACGGTACGTGTACAATAATACGACAGTTCTTACAAATTTTAAGGTACATGCAGAAATTTATATATAGATAAAAGGCGTAAAAGAACTAAAAAGATATTTGAAGCTGCAATCATAGTTCTAAACAATGTTTTAAAGATACTGTACGTTAATATATCTAGTTTTAATGTTAAAACGTAGAATCTAAACAACCATAAAATAACCATACAAATCTAAAAAATCATAAAATGTTTGAAAAACTCTATACATATACATTGAATTCCCTATTTGTTGGAATTATCCAACATCACTTGAGCATTATCAAAACCAAATCTTAATATATGCCTCTCTCCTTCCTTACTAATAGGCATTTTAGTGGGGAATTGATGGACTTCTACATGGTATCAGAGCTAAGTTCGTTGAGACAAAAAGATGTATAGAGCAGCCTTAACTGGTGAGCACCAGGATGATGGTTCTGAAGACTCTTCTGGAGTCTCTCAACCAACCCCTAAAAGCTCACAGCAACTTTTCCGACATACGGAAAATCTACAAGCTCACACACTATAGCTCTTCCAACTCTCTCTGAAAATTCTTCTCTACAACTCACAACCACAAAACTAAACCATCAAAACTTCATTCAATGGTCTCAATCTGCTCTCATGGTGATTAGAGGACGAGGTCGTCTAGGTTATATCGATGGCTCGACAAAAAAACCTGATGTTGCAGATCCCTTTTATCCTATTTGGGATGCACAAAACTCGATGGTTATGGCATGGATTGTGAATTGGATGGAGGAAGATATCATAATGTCATATCTATATTATTCAACTGCTAAGGAGATGTGGGATGCATTGACGCTAGCCTACTCGGACGCTAAGAACTCAACACAATTGTTTGATCTCCGAAATAAAGCACGTGATCTTAAACAAGGAGATCTTGACGTTTCTCAGTACTGTGTTGCCTTGACTCGTTCGTGGCAAGAGATCGATTCATTTGTTCAAATTAACTGGTCATGCTCGGGGATGGTGAGAAGTATCGCAAGCAAATCGAGAAAGAGTGTATTTATGATTTTTTGGCTGGGTTAAATTCTGACCTCGATGATGTCAGGGGTCGAGTTTTGGGAACTAAACCCTTACCAGTGATTATGGAAGTATTCTCTGAAGTTCGAAGAGAAGCAAGTCGGAAACAAGTGATGATGGGTGGATTTAAACCAATTCAACCTGAAATCTCAGCTCTTGCAGTTCGCGGCCAAGAACCTTCAAAAGCCTCGAAGAGAAACAATCTTTGGTGTGATTTTTGCAAAAGAACAAATCACAGTAAAGATCGTTGTTGGAAGCTACATGGAAGGCCACCACCGAATGCTTAAAAATTAAAAGATAACAGATTTGGACAACAAAATGTTGCTGCTCTCCAAGTCTCTTCTGAAGTCCCAGCCAACCAAAATATAATGATCTCTCATGTGGTACTCAACTCTCTCTTACTAAAGATCAAATGGAGCAACTTTACAAATTGCTTACTCCGTCTGTGACAAATACATCTTTGGTAGCTCAAAGAGGTAACTTTTTCTCAGCCCTTACTAGTTGTAGTTATGCTCCAGAACCATGGGTGATTGACTCTGGAGCTACAGACCATATGACGGGTTGTAAAACATTATTTTCTACATACGTTCCTAGTTTGGAAATTCTAAAAGTTAAAGCAGACGGATCTCTCTCGATTGTGGCAGGAACCGGGTCAATTAGGATTAGTCCGACTATCAAACTACAATCTGTTTTACATGTTCCAAAGCTGTCTTGCAATCTTCTCTTAATTAGTAAGCTAACAAGGGACTTGAATTGCAATGCCCATTTTTCTGAGACTTTTTGTGCGTTTCAGGACTTGACTTCGGGGAAGATGATTAGCAATGCTAGAGAACGTGCGGGACTGTACTATTTGAGAATGAAGCCAAATTGAATAAACAAGCTCTAACGACAAACTGTGGTTCTTTATCGAGAGAACAAAGAGTAATGTCGTGGCATCGTAGGCTAGGGCATCCAAGTTTTTCATATTTACGAACTTTGTTTCCATCACTATTTCATAATAAAGATTCATTTGAATGCGAAATCGCAATTAGCCAAACATGTTCGGTCCAATTTTCCTTCTCAGAACTATAGAGCCTCGTCTCCTTTTCCGTTAATGCATAGTGATGTTTGGGGGCCTTCAAGGGTAAAACACTTGACAGGAAAAAAATGGTTTATTACTTTTATTGATGATCATACTCGTTTTTCTTAGGTTTACCTCATAAAAGAAAATTCTGAAGTCGAACAAACTTTTACAAACTTTCACTCGATGATTAGAACCCAATTCAAAACTGACATTCAAATTTTGAGAACCAACAACGGCATTGAATATTTTAAATCTGTCCTAGGAACTTTCCTATCTGAAAAGGTCATCATACACCAAAGTTCTTGCATAGTAACTCCACAACAAAATGGCATCGCCGAAAGAAAGAATCGCCATCTCTTAGAAGTGTCTAGAGCCATCATGTTTACAAATAATGTCCCAAAATACTTATGGGCGATGCTATTCTCACCGCCTGCTATCTAATAAACAGAATGCCAAGTCGAGTTCTTAATAATGATACACCATTGAATCATTTTCACAAATATGCAAGATTTCTATCATCAATACCTGTAAAAAAATTTGGTTGTACTTCTTTTGTCCATATTCATGATCATGAGAGAAGCTCGATCCTAAAGCTAAGAAATGTGTTTTTATAGGATACTATCCTACTCAAAAGGGTTATAAGTGCTACTCACCCGAAACACAAAAATATTATATTTCTATGGATGTCACATTCTTTGAAAACCAACCTTATTTTACCAAAACTTTAACCCAGGGAGAGAAAGTTGATGAAGAAAATCTTTTGGATATTGTTTCAGCTACACCATCTCAGATTGTACCTTTACCACCAACCGAACCTATTCCGCTTCCGCTAACTAAAGAAGTTTCATCTCCGATAAAACCCATTAAGCTCCCTAAACATCCGATACTGATCCAACTGTGTCGGAAAATTCTGAGATAGGGGGAGATTCGCAACTGAAATCTCCTGAGATACTTGTTTATTCAAAGCGGAAAAATTCTCAAAGAGTAGAGCATCGCACCGATCCATTGCAGAGCCATGAAGCTGAACCTACAGGTACCCGCACTATTAGTTCGCAAGTTACTACTAATATTATTGATCTTGATGTTCCGATAGCACTAAGAAAAGGAAACAGGGTTTGTACTAAACACCCGATCTCCAAATTTGTTGCGTATAGCCACTTGTCCTCCTCAGTCCAGGCACTTTAACGAATATGTCAAGTAAAGAAATCCCGAAGAATATAGATGAAGCTTTGTCCATACCAGAATGGAGAATTGCAGTAAAGGAAGAAATATTAGCATTAGAGAAAAATGAAACTTGGGATGTCGTGGAGATGCCGAGAGGAAAATCTGCAGTGGGTTGTAAGTGGGTTTTTGCTGTCAAGTATAAATCGGATGGGTCAGTTGAACGCTATAAAGCAAGGTTGGTTGCGAAAGGTTTTTCACAAACTTACGAAGTTGATTATCAAGAAACATTTGCTTCCGTGGCGAAACTTAACACGATTCGAGTACTCTTATCAGTTGCTGCTAACTTAGATTGGAAGCTGCAAGAATTCGATGTCAAGAATGCTTTTCTAAACGGCGAATTAGAAGAAGAAGTGTATATGGAATTGCCGTCGGGTTTTGATGGAGACAGAGTTCATGGAAATTTGCAAACATAAAAAGTCACTTTATGGACTAAAACAGTCCCCACGGGCCTGGTTTGAAAGATTTACTAACACGATTCTTCATCAACGATATCGACAAGCTCAATCTGATCACACTTTGTTTTATAGGCATAGCAATGGTAAAATTTCAATTTTGATAGTTTATGTCGACGATATTATATTGACCGGTGATGATATTGTAGAGATGGAAAGACTAAAAAATACTCTTGCTGCAGAGTTTGAAATTAAAGATTTGGGCTCACTAAGGTACTTTCTTGGTATGGAGATAGCAAGGAATCGAAACGGGCCCAGAGATAGAAAACAGCTTTTAAGCTTGCCAACAAAATGCATTACAAATGTAAAGTATGAAAACCAAAAATAACAAACCAGCTTTTTCCAGGGGAAAAAAAGCACTCAATGCTTGTAATGCTTAACGCTCGATCATCGTCACGTTAATCACGTAATCACTAAAATTAGCCAACCAAATTCAATCCGAAGCTCGAAACCAAACGTTAAACAAACACTGTCTACTGTGCCACAACACCCCCTGTAATTGTATAGTAAACTAAAATTTTCTCATCTAATTTACTATTTTCTAGAAGAAGAAAAAAAGAAAAAACTTGGCACCCCTTGTTAAAAAAACACTTCGTATACTCTATTCAATTCCGGAAAAAACTCAGCCTCGTCATGGTAGTGGTAAACACGTAGTTTCATTTACAATAGATACATACATACATACAGTGGCAGAACTATGAACTTATTTTTCCGTAACTATAGGGGTGCTGAAATGCTAAAATCCATGAATAAATAAAAAGCAGGATAAACATTAAAATATCAGTTTTTTTCTCGATATGTGTGGGTGTTGGAGTCCCTTTTAGCCTATTATTAGTTCCTATCTTTGCACACATACATACATATATTTATCCTTTATTTTTTGTAATCCATACATATATCTATCTGCAGTAAAACCTCTCTATAGGAATACTCTATATAGGAATAATCTCTCTATAGTCAAAACAATCTTCGGTCCTAAGTCGGGCCAGTTATAAATAGGAATAAACTCTATTGTCATATTCCGTAATTTTTGGTGGTCCCGTTAGTTATAAATTCACCTCCTTATAGTAATAAATAATATTTTATTAAAAATATATATATATGTTATTCCATCAAATTTGGATGATTTGAGAACATTCAAATCCATTTAGCGATTGTAATGAAGTTGTATGATTTGATTACTCATTTGTATAACTAATCTTTGATTTTCTTCATCCATTTTATGTGTAGTTAGTATTTCATCGACATCGGACTTTACATTTAGAGTCCGATGTCAATGAAATAGAAGCTACATAGTGTAATTTTGCAAGTTGTTATATACATTTACCTTATAATATGTAAATTTTTATAATTTTTAAATTTGATGTATTTGTATATATGACCTCTACTTAGTAATAACCTATCTACTTTAGAGAGAGAGAGAGAGAGAGAGACCTGAGCGGTTAGAGTTGCGTAAGAAAGTGGAGAAGCGGAGGGGAACGGTTAGGTGAGGTGGGATACATGATAATAAACCCCGGTGAGGATAAATATATAATATTTTCAATGGGGATGCTAATAATAATGGAGATTGAGATATAAGATTGTGAGGTTTTACAGGTTTGTAAATATTATGACACCAATACATTCTTGACATTTTCTTATGGCTTTCTCAACCAGAGCAGAGTAGATAATTTTAATTTAGTTAGAAGGTGGGTTTTTTTTTTTTGCTTTTTTATTTGACTATGAACCCAAACCGACTTAATATACGGGTCGGGTCTGTTTAGAATTTTCTTAAACTGAACTCGGACCCAGCTGCAATATAAACTACACACGGGCCACGGAATGCGATCCCGACCAGAAAATAGAAAATAAGTAGGATGATTATTTAAATATGTAGAAAATAAAATACATATATATATAGAATTTGAGATGAGAAGATCTAAAATAAATAAATAAAAATGTGTAGTTTGAGGGAGAAAATTTATTATTAGTTTTTACTTTATTTTTATAAGAGTATAGTAGTATGATAATTATTAAAAAAAAATAATAAGTAATTATTATTTTTAAATAACAACCATTGTCAGTTTCAAAAAAAGTTTAAGTTGGCTTATAATAGTTAATGTGATAAAAAAAACTCATTAAAATCTAATATATTTTTTTTATCGTTGGTCATAATACCCAATTTATAGCATCCACAATTCTCAATCTCCTCCTCAACATTATTTGTCTCCAAGTCTCAAAATCTCAATCTATTATTCCATCTGTTAACCTTATTTACTCAATTTAATATTATTTTTACCCTTTAAAATCTACATATGTTGTATGGGTATATATATATATATATATATAGTATGATATTAGCAAACATGTCCAAGTGATGTTACGTACGTACGTACGTACGTACAGACCCCTATTTTACTAAACACTCTAAACGCATTCTCTATATATACGTTATACATGTGCATTTCGTTAATACTTATATCATATTACATCTGTTCTGCATAACATAAATCTCTCTAGCAAATATGGGTTCAAACAAGAAGACTTTGTGCAGGAACTTGTTAGTTTTGAAAAATTGTGGACTCGCTCATTGTCCAGTAAATTTATTTTATTTCTCCCTTGTGTTTTTGTTCATTTTTTTGTTTGTTTAGTGGTACTATTATCTATATTCGGTTGTGTGATAGAAATATATGGTAGGCAAATGAGTTGGAGTTGTTTTTATTAGATTAATTTTCATGGTTAAATTTGCTGCTATTCATATTAATGATTATGTGCTAGAAACTGTAATGAACTGAGTTGTATATTCAGTTAAGTTTTCCATTTCGATTAGGTTCTCAATAATACTTGGTGTTTTTGTGGGTTCTTTTGTTCATCAGCAATAATATTATTTTAATTATATGTTAAAAGGGTTAGTTTAAGAGTTCATTTTTGTTAATCATTCTTAATGGCAACTGTAACTACATAATATCCTTAGACTCTTAGTATGTAGAGTTGATATTTTTTCATTTATATATGTTTCTCCAATTGGTTGATATTTTTATTTATTGTGTTAATATTTTTATTTAGTACTAGAGACGGTAATGAGCTCACTTGTATTCACTTGAGTTTTCTATTTTAGATTGGGTTTTCAATAATATTTGGTGTTTTTGTGGTTTCTTTTGTTCTTTGGTAAAATTACTTTAGTTACTGTATATATGGTTTCATTTTTATTTTAATCATTCTTAAGCGCAACTTAATTACATAATTGCCTTAGACTCTTAGTATATATTGTTTCATTTTTATTTTAATCATTTTTAAGCGCAACCTAACTACATAATCGCCTTAGACCCTATAAGAGTTGATATTTTTTCATTTAAATATAGCTTCTTGGATTTGTTGATATTTTTATTTATTGTATTAATATGTTGATTTTGTGCTAGTAACGCTTAGAAATTGAGGTTGAAGTTTATTCTATCAATTCTTAAACATCTCAATTCTATTTACAAGTTAAACAGTTCAAAATGTGGTTAGAAATTGGATTTGTTGTATGTTTGTGTTTATTGGTATTAAAAGTCCCGGCCCTAATGGCCTTCTGCAGGTAGGCCAATGTTTGGGCAAAATTTTCAGCCCTGTTTCATTTATTTACTGTATCTTGTATTTTCTTAAATAATGACCAAAAAAACCTTTATAAATGACACATCCTGGATAACATAAATATATCCAATTTCTTGGAAACTTAAACATAATTTTTTTCACTGAAAATCTGGTTAAATTGCTTTCATCACTCTTAACCACACCCGAATTGAATACAGTTGAATTTATTCTTTTACATGTTTTGTTCATATTTTTTGTTTATTGGTACTATTATTTATATTCAATTGTTTGATAGAAATGGTTAGCTGCATTTTTAGTCTATCGTTCTAAATTTTACTGCAAATAAAACTTTCTACATTTTTTTCCCTGTAAAATACTGGATTACCAATACAATTGACGGATGATCTAAGCATCGAGATTAACTTTTAATTGTTAACTTCCTTATTTAAAGTATATTATTTGTTTTGGGATAATTTGGTTTCCTATATGATTAGGTTTTTAAATTAAATCGTGTTGTGCCAAGGAACCAAATATAACGAAAAACAATTACATGAAAGGTCCACATGTGTGTTAACTAATATATTTTTTTAGTTTTAATTTTAAATTAATTTTAATTTAGTTACTTTGAGATTTATTAATAGATGTTGAGTTTTAGTGAATGACACACCTTTTTTTTAGACCGGGTTTAATCAAGAACGTTTTTAAAAAAAGTTTGTAAATCTATGTTATTAGAGTCCAAATCTTATACCCCCTATTCTCCATCCATTCCGTACCTTCTTGCTTATTTTTATTCAAATTTTAAATTTTCATAACTTATTTCGTAAATTTATAGTGTTTTATATTATATTGTATTAAAAAATTTAAACTTTTGGACATAATATTGTTTTAGACAATTTTTCTAACATTTAATATTTAATTTATACTAATTTATACATTTATTACAATATAAATTGCGTGTGAATTTTTTTTAAAAAATAATTATTTAAATGTATTAATAAATATTTTATAGTAATTGTATGTTTTTTTTAAAATAAAATTGGATAAAATAAAAGAGAAGACCGAATTTAGTAGAGAATAGATATATAGTATTTGGACTCATGTGACTATGTATATATGTGACTATGTATACACATACTACATATTTTCATTTAAGTTTAATATTTACAAATGTACTGGAATCTTTGTTCATGGAACAAAATCAATGGACATGAAGAGGGTCAAATTAACAGAATTAAATAATAAATTGGGTGCGAGTTATGAGGGTTCACATTTAATACAGGGATAACAATGCTGTAACATACTGTTACAACTGTGCAAATAAAAAAGAAACATGTGTCCCATTAACTTAGCTACTAATTACCCTAGTCAGTTAACCCATTCAAATGATAATTTAGAAACTTATTTTAAAAAAACTTCGGTTGCTTTGAACTTTATGATTATTTTATAAAAAAATACATATTTTATGAACTTATTTACAAATATATACATATGTCATTAAAAAATCAAAAAAAAATATTTAAAAATTAAAAACCAAAATTAAAAAAATATATGTGTGATCTTGTCTAATCATGTTCAATCATGTATGTCTCATCTTGTTTGATCATATTTAATCACCTCTAATCTTTTATGTCTAATATTGTATATCTAATCATGTCCAATCATGTCTAATTCTGTTTGATATCACGTATAATTTTTTTGATTTTTTGTATATCTTGTTGTTTTTTATGATATATATACTTAATTTTAAATAAGTATATTTAGCTAATTATAAAAAAAATACATATTGGTAAGTTTTTGTAATTAAATTGATTACTATTTAAATATTTGTAATTGTGTGTTAATTCTTTATTTGCCTTTTGATCTTCTTTCCTTTGTCGCCGTTTTTTTATTATAATTCGAAGATATCATAATTAATTAATGTATATGGTGTAGTAAACTAGCAGTTATATCTTCTACATTATAGAAAGATATTCTAATAATTTATTACCTGTTGCCATTATAGATGTATAATTACCAAAATTGAAGGGCACCATAACAATTGTAAATAAACTGTCACACCATATCGTACATCTTATGTGGTAAGACGGATCTACCTAATAATTACTTCTCGATAAAGTAGAGAAGCTTGGTCTCAATTTTAAACTAGTAAGCTGGCGAGAAAATAAATATCGTGGGCTCATCGAGCATGGATCTTATAGGTTTTAAAAAAAAGTTACACATTTATCCTGGACATCAAAATTGATTAAAAAGTTACACATTTATGCTAGCTATCAAATATAATGCAATTTATAAGCAAATGAACCCATGTAAAATTTTGCTATCAAATAGGACTGAAAGGACCATGTGAACGACAACCATTTAAAATAATTAAGAGTACGAAAAATAATTGAAAACTCCATTAACATGCATTAGCAAACTATTAAAGGCAAGGCCATGATGGCCACTCAACATGGTAAAATTTGTACGCATATGGCTTGATAAAGGGAAACCGTTTCTCCCTCTTTGATGATCTGATTTCAATGATTTCCTCGTCTAGATTATAGGATAAAACCTCAATATTACTTTCTATAAAAATAACATTTGGATTCTTAGGGTGAATGTCAATAGCATGTCCAAAGTAACAATCTGCATTGGGTCCAAAATCAACATAACTTAACCCTAGTGTTTGGAAACCAATTTTATGGGATAAGGTCCATTGGTCGCTTTTGATAATATCTTCATCTAAATAGCTCCTTCCCTCGTATTTGCTTCCTAGAACCCACACATCAATTCCACTAAAAAATTCGGCCTTGTGTGCCTGTAAGAGTTGAATGGTTCGACAAGGGATATTCAATTAATGTTACATGCCCCATGGAATCCTCGAGGTCATAGGCAGTCCCACTGTAGCCCCACCGATTTTTCCAGTGAAGCACGCCTCCTATCACCTTTGCTGTCCAGTGGGGGGTTAAACAAAACTCTAAAGCGTATGTCATCACTGATCTATGCCACTTTCCAGTTTCTGATGAATAAGTTTCGACCTTGTACTTTGTACTATCTACCATAGGGGTTGGGATTCCAACACGAATTACCTTGTAAGTGTTGGTTTTGTATTATATCGAAAATCAATAAATTAAATAATAAAGGACTGAAATGGAAATAACAATTTTATTTCTCACAATTGTAATATAAATTACAATTCCTGACTCATACAAAATTTAAATTACACTAATTAAATTCCAGACATATATAATATAAAATATTAAACTGCTAGACTAAATTGTAATTGTTTGAAACTGTCAGACAGAATAGTATAATTACTAAACTGCTGGACTGTTTAACAATTAAAAGAAACTGCCAGACAGAATAGTATGATTACTAAATGTCTGGACTGTTTCTGTAAATAAAAAAAATTACATAACTGAAATATAAATGACATAATGTAAATTACAGAATAGAAAAATAGTGAAAGTAAATACAGAAATAAACAGTACTGAAAAGTAATTACAGTACATAATTAAAATACTGAAATGTAAATGACAGAATTAAAACAGTACTGAAATGAAAGAACATAATTTAAAAGGACTGAAATAAAAGAAGAGGAAACTGCTGGGCAGTTTCCCTTAAACAATATTTCCCGAACCACCTTTAAAGGTTTCTGGTTTCAGGACTTTGTTCCCAATGTACAACTTCTGTCTCAGAGTGGGTCGTGTGAAAACCGGCACCGAACCACAGGTCGAGCTGTTGGTGGTGCGATTCTCTCTCTATATGATGCTATGTATGTTGTGTGTGTGTTGTATGTTGTGTCTGAATGAGAGGGGGAGGACTGTCTTTTATAGGTTTTCTTGAAACCGCGGCCATTAATGGTCATTCAATTATGAGAGTTACACCCCCAGATTGCTGGCGTTTCAATTGCTGAAAACTCTAGGGACTACTTTTGTATTTTATACAGAACTCCCTTTTCAGATTTGACCCAAGACCCAAGACCCGAGACATTCCCCAAATCCCAAATCCCAAATCCCACGTCAGCACCCGCGCCTCGAGTCCCGAGTCTCGAGACTCGAGACCCGAGCGAGCGCGCGTGTGTGGTACACACTAATACTCTTATGTGTATGTGGACATGTTAGTTTAACAACTACATGAGTTGGACTTGTATTTATATTGTAAAATTAACTCTTAATCTTCCAATATGAGATAACTCTTAATCATCCATTTAATTAATCCATTTTCCAGCATTGATGATTTCTCCTCTTTCGAGAACCCAACTTTGAAACCACTTAGTATTCACACCCATTCTCCGAATAGGTCATGTGATATACCGTTACGAAGCTCTTCACATGGGCTACTCAAACACGTTGAGTACGGTATAAACAACTCAGCGTTGTCACATGTAATATTGACTCGAAGTTGGTCATGTGACCATTCGGAAACACCCATGAAAAAACATGTTTTTCCAACAATCCCTCACAAGAATGCAATTGGCTGAAAATAAAAAATGCCCCTAAATGCATACGAGAGAACCATAAGAGTTCACTGCATAAGGACAGGTAGCGCGCGCCTTGAACCTGCCATAGTGACGTAAAATCTGATATGCTACTATTGGGTAGACTTAAAGCCTTGAACCCTTTAGCGTTTGTACATACCAGGGTAATACTCACACAGTGTCCTCTCTACACCACTTACACTACAAAAAAATACCCAAATACCGACGGGATTAGTGACGGTATTTTTTGTTACGAGCTTAATAGCGACGGTTTTTGTGACGGTTTTGTAACAGTTTTGTCAATTTGCGACAGATTTGTGACAACTTTTTAAATTAGCGACAGGCTTGTGACAGATTTTGATTCTCACTAAATCAAACATTATTTTGTAATGTTACTAGGCCCTTTGGTTGTTGTCCATATTTGGCCGTGGACAGCCTTGGCAAAATTTGACCAAGTGCTCTAGTGATTTAGCTCATGGCTCATCACATAGTATCGGCCATACACACTCGTCATAGGTGATTTCAAGTCAAGTGTGTCCTGACTCACCCCTCTCGACCTTCGAGATCCTTGTTTTCATTAAGAGCCTCATGCTCACCCTTTTGATGGTCTAGGTCTATCACTCTTTTATCCTAGAAATGGGTTGGGAACTTAAGTTCCCGAGTGCTTTGTTCGGTCACCCCCATAGTTCGATTTTCCCGTTGAACCCGACGTTGGAGAATCCAGTTCGGGTTGGGTTGCCTCTGAGGAGGTTTCCAGTTTGATGGGCTTCAACCCCATTCCCCTCGATGAAACTTCAACTCCTACCTGAGTCAAGCCTTTTAAAAATGGATCCGCAATATTGTCCTTGAATCTCACAAAATCTAATGACACCACACCGTTAGCTAACAATTCTCTTACGGATTTATGTCTCCGACGAATATGTCGGGACTTTCCATTATACATATCATCCTGCTCCCGTCCAATAGCCTACTAACTATCACAGTGCATGCTTATTGCTGGGACAGGTTTCGGCCACATTGGAATTCCTTCCAGAAAGCTTCTCAACCAATCAGCCTCTTCTGTTGCTAGATCCAACGCTATGAACTCGGATTCCATAGTTGATCTAGCTATGCAGGTCTGCTTGGATGATCTCCACGAGACAGCTGCTCCTCCCAACACGAACACATATCTGCTAGTGGATCGTGTACTGTTGGAATCCGAGATCCAGTTTGCATCAGAATACCCGTCCAGTACAGTTGGATATCTGGTATAATGCAACCCTCGGTCGGCAGTGAACCTCATATATCTGAGAAGTCTCATGATGGCCTTCCAATGTTCCTCATTTGGATTACTAGTGTACCTATTCAGTCTACTCACTGAGTTGGCTATGTCTGGTCTAATACAGTTCATGACGTACATCAGACTGCCTATTATTCGAGAATATTTCAATTGTCTCACACTCTCCCCAAAATTCTTTTTCTGGGTGGTTGAGATCTCTATCGGAGTTCTGGATGTAGCTCTACTATTTTTATCAAATTTGTCAAGCATCTGCTTGACATAGTGAGTTTGAGATAGCGCATATCCGTCTGATGTCTTGGTAATTTTCATACCAAGTATTACATCAGCGACACCCAAATCTTTCATCTCGAATTTTTGTGACAACATTCTCTTAGTGGAGTTGATGTTATCAATACTCCCTATTATAATCATGTCATCTACGTAGAGGCAGACTACCACGTAGTCCTTTTCATTTCCTTTTACGTAGACGCATTTGTCACACTCGTTTATCCGAAAACCGTTTGATAGCATCACTCTATCAAATTTTTCATGCCATTGTTTAAGTGCTTGTTTAAGTCCATATAAGGACTTCACAAGTTTACACACCTTATGCGCTTTACCTGGAACCACAAACCCATCCGGTTGTTCCATGTAAATTTCCTCTTCCAGTTCACCATTCAAGAACGCCGTTTTAACATCCATTTAATATACTTCCATATCGAACAGTGCTGCGAGAGCAATGACTATCCGGATTGACGTCTTCCTGGAGACAGGAGCATAGGTGTCAAAATAGTCGGCACTTTCGGTTTGTCTAACTAAAACCTTTCACTACAAGCCTCGCCTTGTATTTCTCGATCGTTCCATCGAGCTTTCTCTTCCTCTTGAAGATCCACTTGTGTCCTAGTGGCTTACACCCGGGTGGTAGATCCACTAGTTCCCAAGTGTGATTTTGTAATGTCGATTCAACCTCATTGTTGATCGCCTCCTCCCAATATTGGGCTTCCGGGGATGACATTGCTTGTTTGAATGTCGCCGGTTCACCTTCTATCATGAAGGTTACAAAATCTGGACCGAAAGATGTTTCCTTTCTAGCCCTTTTACTACGTCGAGGCTCTTCTTCTTCTTCCTCCAACGGTTCACTTGCCCCCATATTTTCCTCACTGTTTGACTCCTCAGTCTCTACAGTTATGGAAGACTTGCGGGGAAAGATCTTCTCGAAGAAAGAAGATTCTCGAGCTTCGATGATAGTATCTACATGCACATCGGGATTATCCGACTTGTGCACGAGAAAACGATAAGCACTACTGTTGTGTGCATATCCTATGAACACACAGTCTACCGTCTTTGGCCCTATTCTCGTTCTTTTCGGAAGCGAGACAAGGACCTTCGCAAGACAACCCCAAACCCTTAAGAATTTATAGCTCGGCCGATGGCCTTTCCATAGTTCATAAGGTGTTTTATCACGCTTCTTATGCGGTAGCTTGTTCAATACATAGTTGACGGAAAGCAGCGCTTCCCCCCACATGTTCTGGGGTAACCCAGAACTTATTAACATAACATTCATCATTTCCTTGAGCGTCCTATTCTTACGCTCGGCAACCTCATTCTGCTCCGGAGAGTAGGGGGCTGTGGTTTGATGTATAATGCCACTTTCTGTACATATCTGCACAAACGGTGCCTCATATTCACCGCCTCTATCACTCCTCAACATTTTAATCTTTTTATTGAGTTGATTTTCTACTTCGGTCTTATAAAGAGCAAATTTCTCTACCGCTTCGTCTTTACTTCTCATTAAGTAGACATAGCAGTATCTAGTACAGTCATCTATAAACGTGATGAAATACTTTTTTCCTCCTCGTGTTTGTATAAACTTTAAGTCGCATACATCCGTGTGTATTAGACCGAGAGGTTCAGTACTTCTTTCAATATGTTGATACGAAGACTTGGTTAATTTTGCCTCAACACAAATCTCACATTTATGTTGTTTATTGAAGACAAAACTTGGTAGTAGATTTAGTGATATTAATTTCTTCATTGAAATAGTATTCACATGACCTAATCTAACATACCATAAATTAAATGAATCACAAGAATAAGCAAAAGAAGTTTTATTGGCCACTTGGGCAACATTAACGATTACATTATTCTTGGTACTGGCCTCGGCCTTAGTACCCTCAATAGCAGACTCGGCTTTAGGAGCCGGAGTACCAACATTTAATTTAAGCATGTCGTTGGTCATATAGCCACGGCCTACATACATTCCATTTAAGGTGATTACAATTTTAGCAGATTCAAATACAAGTTTAAATCCTTCGTTCACCATCACAGACCCGGAAACCAGATTCTTGCGAATTTCTGGCACATGGAGCACGCCTTTCAGTGTTAGTTCCTTTCCCAATGTCATCTTCAGCAACACGATTCCTTTTCCTTCCACCTTGGAAGTCGCCGAGTTCCCCATGAAGCAGCTCTCATTGTCCACGGCCATATAGGTCTTGAACATCTACTTGCTGGCAGAGATGTGACTAGTGGCGCCTGTGTCCAGCCACCATTCCTTTGGGTTGCTTCCCACCAGGTTCACTTCCGAGACCACAGCACTCAGGTGTATATAGTCTTGTCCAGCATCATCTCCTCCCTCAGCCACATTTGCCTGAGCAGGTGCCCTTTTCCTCCCTTTCCCTTGGAACTTCTTCTTTAGAGGGGAGGGGGGGGGGGGGGGGGGTTGGGCTTGTCGATGCGCATCTTACAATCCGCGGCACGATGGCCCGGTTTGTTGCACACAAAGCAGTCTCCCATGAATTTCTTCTTGAGAGAATCACCGACACCGTTGTCAAAGCGTTTTCACTTAGATGCAGCGTCCTCAACCACATTGGCCTTGGCAACCGCGTTGCCTGCTCCGCCACCGCCTTCCCTTCCGGATCGACGGTTGCTTTGCTCAACATTGAGCCTCTCAATGAGTCCCTCCAAGGTCATTGCCTTTCGCTTGTGTTTCAGGTAGTTTTGGAACTCTTTCCATGAAGGTGGCAGTTTCTCAATCATTAATGCCACCTGGAAAGGTTCATTTATAACTAGCCACTCAACCTCAAGCCTATGGTATATGAGTTGGAGTTCCTCAACCTGCTCGATAACACTCTTTTCGTCAGTTATCATGTACTCATGAAAGTCCGTGACGATAAATTTCTTTGCGCCAGCGTTATTCACTTTGTAATTTCTTTCGAGAGACTCCCAAAGCTCCTTTGCGGAAGCCTTGGGCTCGAACACACTGAAAAGAGTGTCATCCAAAGCACACATGATGTAGTTTTGGCATAGGTAGTCGCCGTGTTTCCACGCTTCCACCGCCGAAACCGTCTGCACGTCCTCTTCGTCCTCGCTAAGGATGGGTGCAGTCTCCTTGAGAAAACGGGTAAGGTTAAGGGCAATTAAATAAAACAGCATTTTTTGCTGCCGACGTTTGAAGTTGTTGCCCCTAAACTTTTCCAATTTCTCTAGATGAGAGGTAGGCAACATTGGCATAGACGGCGTCGCCAGAGCCTTGCCCTTTGCCTTGGCCGCAGTCACAAGCGCTGCCTTGGCCGCAGCCTTAGCAGCAGCCTGTGCTGCGGCCGCAGCCGCAGCCATAGCATCGGCCTCTGCCGCAACAGCGTTGGCCACATCCTTTGCCGTCGCAGCTTCGGTCTGAGCCTGAGCCCCCCACGCGCAGCGCTCGCAATGTTTTGGCTACTGCCAATCATAACTGCCCCTTGCACATTTCCCGTAGGAATGATGGGTGTTTGATCCTCATTAGTCATCTGAAATGACAATATTAAACCGTTTAGTTTCTCGCAAGAAAACTAATATTTTTAATCGCAAATACTAATTATAACTTAATTAGTTTGCTTTAAAAGAATAAAAAACAATTCAAAGAGATTCTAGCGTGAAAATCAAATCACTTTTGATTTTACTAAGAAGTCTCTTATTAAATTCTAGAATTAAAAATTAAACTCAAATCGGAGTTATTCTATTTGCAAACTTCCATTTCTAGTAAACTAGCAATGACTTTGCAAGAATAAAATCGAGACGTCAACAAAAATAAAAATTAAAAAGAAAAGTCCTTTCTTTTAGAAATTAGCAAAACCAAAAAGGATATTGTTTAAGATTGTTGGTTTTGTACTATATCGAAAAGCAATAAATTAAATAACATATGACTGAAATGGAAATAACAATTTTATTTCTAACAATTGGAATATAAATTACAATTTCTGACTCGTACAGAATTTAAATTACACTAATTAAATTCCAGACAGATTTAATATAAAATATTAAACTGCTGGACTGAATTGTAATTGTTTGAAACTGTCAGACAGAATATTATAATTACTAAACTGCTGGATTGTTTAACAATTAAAAGAATCTGCCAAACAGAATAGTATGATTACTAAATGTCTGGACTGTTTCTGTAAATAAAAGAAATTACAGAACTGAAATATAAATGACAGAATGTAAATTACAGAATAGAAAATACTGAAAGTAAATACAGAAATAAACAGTACTGAAAAGTAATTACAGAAAATTAAACAGTACAAAATTAAAATACTGAAATGTAAATGACAGAATTAAAACAGTACTGAAATGAAAGAACAGAATTTAAAAGGACTGAAATAAAAGAAGAGGTGACTGCTGGGCAGTTTCCCTTAAACAATATTTCCTAAACCACCTTTAAAGGTTTCTGGTTTCGGGACTTTGTTCCCAAGGTACAACTTCTGTCTCAGAATCGTGTGGAAACCGACACCGAACCACATGTCGAGCTGTTGGTGGTGCGATTCTCTCTCTATATGATGCTATGTATGTTGTGTGTGTTGTATGTTGTGTCTGAATGAGAGGAGGAGGGCTGCCTTTTATAAGCTTTCTTGAAACCGCAGCCATTAATGGTCATTCAATTCTGGGAGTTACACCCCCAGAATCCGCCCAATCAATTTCTGAAGCCGCAGTACTTAATCTGCAATTTATTCTCATTGATTGCTGGCGTTTCAATTGCTGGAAACTCTAGAGACTACTTTTGTATTTTATACAAAACTCCCTTTTCAGATTTGACCCAAGACCCGAGACATTCCCCAAATCACAAATCTCAAATCCCACGCCCGTGTCCGTGTCCGTGCCCGCGCCCCGAGACCCGAGTCCCGAGCCCCGAGCGAGCGCGCGTGTGGTACACACTAATACTCTTAGGTGTATGTCGACATGTTAGTTTAACAACTGCATGGGTGGACTTGTATTTATATTGTAAAATTAACTCTTAATCTTCCAATATGGGATAACTCTTAATCTTCCATTTAATTAATCCATTTTCCAGCATTGAGGATTTCTCCTCTTTCGAGAACCCAACGTTGAAGCCACTTAGTATTCACACTCATTCTCCGAATAGGTCATGCGATATACCGTTACGAAGCTCGTCACACGGGCTACTCAAATACGTTGAGTACGGTATAAACAACTCAGCGTTGTCACATGTAATATTGACTCGAAGTTGGTCATGTGACCATTCGAAAACACCCATGAAAAAACATGTTTTTCCAACAGTAAGTCATGTAAGAACTACTACCAGTCATACTGTTTGAACAATTTTGTTCACGTTCTTTGCATATAACCCTGTACAAACAAATTTATACTTTTTAAGTATTTTGGGAAGTTGAACAGAGGTTTTGGTGAGGGGATCAAACACATGATAACTCATAGGGTTGCAGCTAAGGAGAATAAGTCCTTCGGAGGAGCCGACTATAAACCCAATTTGTTGCATAGCTTCGCATAAACCTAGATCTTCTTTCTCAATAGTGGACGTGTTGATGAACTTTGCCTGGCCATGAACCGGCATACATGGATTACATGGAGTACGTTTTGGAATAAAATAACAGTTTTTGTGATGGTAAAACAATCCACAAGGACGTGTATCCTTACGTTTTAGAAATTGGTAGCGCATGCGAAACTCGTTGCAAGATATGATGTTTTTCCAATCCTTGGACACGCACTTGAATTTTGTGATGGTTTTCAGTGGCAATCTTATAAGTAATTCCTCTATCATCTCCTTTGGAAAATCCATCTCTCTGCTCTTATAAAATTATGTTAGAGAAGAAACACACATATAACAAGAATACGATTTCCCTAATAATAATTATTAGACAAAAATATGTCTCTTTCTTGAAATCTGCTTGAACACTGGGCAATTGTTTTTATATCCTAAGCGGAATAGAAATCTAAAGTTGGAAAGAATACTAAGAGATAGGTAGCTTCCAAAAAAATAAGAAAAAGACAGAATAGTATGCCGTATGCGTACTGGACCATTGTTTTTCTATCCTAAAATAATGCAAATCTTAATTAGTCTGAAATAATATTACGAGGTACGTAGCTTCCAAGTAATTAAAGGAGAAAAGAAAGAAGGAAATCATATCATATCATATATATTGAGTTAATAAAATGGATAACCTAATTAATCTTAATAGGGCAAATCTATTGTTTAGTACTGCTTTTTCTACTTAATTTGCTCAAAGTCATACGAGTTCAAATATTATGTTTCATAACAGGGGTCCCCAAATAAAACCTTTATAAAGGGAAAAATTAAAGGTCATACACTAAAAAAAACATATTATTTAGGCTTTAACCTGTCTCCAATACATATTTAAGAAATATTCCATTTTTACAAACTATTTTAAGTTTTAGGATATTTGAATTAATTATTAAAGGTTTCAAAAAATAAGAAAACGACAGAATAGTATGTCGTATGCGTACTGGACCATTGTTTTTCTATCCTAAAATAATGGAAATCTTAATTAGTTTGAAATAATATTACGAGGTACGTAGCTTCCAAGTAATTAGAGGAGAAAAGAAAGAAGGAAATAATAATTGTTTCTGAAATACGTATTTTGCAAAGTTGCAACTTATACCTAATTAAAAACTTTTCCAGAGGAACACAATATCAATTAATCATTATAACTACTGTGAAATTTATCTTGAAATCGTTCTCTTCTCAATTTTAGATTTGTAACCGCTGAAATCATTCTGGTCTCATAACAATCGGTTTGTAACCTTTATTACGTCGTTACAATAAATCGCAACTATGTGCCCGTATGGCCTTATTCCTTATATTCACGAGTTATGTCATGGGATTCATTGCTTGTAAACCAAAATCATATAATATATATTGAGTTAATAAAATGGATAACCTAATTAATCTTAATAGGGTAAATCTATTGTTTAAGACTACTTTTTCTACTTAATTTGCTCAAAGTCATACGAGTTCAAATATTGTGTTTCATAATAGGGGTCCCCAAATAAAACCTTTATAAAGGGAAAAATTAAAGGTCATACACTAAAAAAAACATATTATTTAGGCTTTAAGCTGTCTCCAATACATATTTAAGAAATAGTCCATTTTTACAAACTATTTTAAGTTTTAGGATATTTGAATTAATTATTAAAGGTTTCAAAAAATATTTTTTTCATTTAATTGTTAAAATCTTTCTCTATCTCAAATATGTGTATGTAGGGATCCACCATAGCGTCGCTCTGCCGTCACTGCATCTCACTTACAACGTCATCGTGTGGTGGGAACTTCAAAAACATTGCTATGATAGTAAAAGAAATAGTGACGGTTAATTTTCTAACAAGTTGTTTAGTGACTACTTTTGTGATAGTTTTGTGACGGTTTATTCGATTTGTGACAACTTTGTTACAGAATTTTCAATTTATGACAAGATTGTGAAATTATTTAATTGTCACTACATTAACATTAATTTGTAGTGGAGCCGGTCTCCCACGAGCACACTTTGTGGACGCTCAGTTTCTCTCTCTCTCCGGTGAGCACAGTCAGATCTCCGACGAGTACAACCAGTATCTGACGAGCACAATCTGATCTCCAACGACGACTTTTTGAATACCATTTTCTATCTCTGATCAGAGAAATCTCTATCTTAAGTATCTCTCTCAGTCTCTCTTCCATCCGTTACGCCATTCCTCTGTCGCCTCTCACCAGGGCCACCGACGCATCAATGTTATCGAATCCTATAATCTAAAAGAGGCATGAACTGATTTTGTGAAATAGATTAAATTGATTAATTACTAACCTGGTCTACTTTATTCAAAACTTGGTGCTTAGACCCCTCGATTAATTAATCATGTAAAATGTTTTAAAAAATCACTTATTCGCACATATTCTTTCATAAATAATTACAATTCCGACCATAAATTGTTTTAAAATAAAATCATAGATTATTTTTAATTGGTCATTGGCTACGGCAAAAAACAATTTTCGAATGACCATAGATCGTTTAAAATGACTCATACTATTTTCAAATTACCATAGACTGTTATACAATAATTCATATTGTTTTCAAATTAATGAACATATATTGCTTTCAAATGACCCGATACTGCTTCAAACGATCACAAACTGTTTTAAAATGACATAGCTTGTTTTTAAATGACTCGAACTATTTTAATAATAACTTAGACTGTTCTTTAAATGAGTTAAACTGTTTTTAAATGACCATGAGTGGTTTTACAATGAATAATGATTTAAATTGTTTTCAAATTACCATAGACTATTTTAAAACGACTAAAATTATTAATAATGAATGACTCGGACTATTTTAAATGACTCAAACTGTTTCTAAAGACTATAGACTATTTTTAAATTACCCCGACCATTTTCAAATGACCATCTACTGTTGTCAAATGACTCCAACTCTTTTCAAACAATGATAGATTAGACTATGTTAAAGATTACCATAAAATGCTTTCAATGACCTTAAACTACCATAAACAGTTTTCAAATTACGGAGACTATTTACTTTCGGTTAATGCCTCAGTGATTTTGTCGTTTATATTGTTTTAGGATCATTCTAAATGACTCGAAGTGTTTTACTATAGAGTTATTGCTGTGTTTTTTTTTGTCGTTTAGACTGTTTTAAAAATAGTTTAAATTATTTTATTTTTTCTATTTTTTTATTCTATGGTTTTTAAAGTTCTTTGCCATTTTTAGACGTTTTTTTGAACTTTTCGTCTGTTCCCGCCTTTTTTGCAGTTCTATTTCATTTGTTAGTGATTTCGTTCTCCTATGATTTTATCATATTATTACGAATTTTTAAATATTTTGTTAGCATTTTTTTTTCAGGAAACCTTCACAAAATACAAAACATAATGAAGAAATAGCATTTTTTTTAAATGAATAGATAGCAGTCTTCTTTAAAAAAAAATTAGCAGTCTGAAAGCCAGAAGTCCGATACTTGGTCGAAACGGTTAATTATACGATAAACAGTATATTAGTTTAGACACGTTGCATGTCTATCAAATTTCTACTTAAAAGCTAGATGGCTATAAAGCTTTTAACTTTAGCAAATGAAGAAAATAATATAATATTTACTACAGAAACACACACCGAAAAATGAAAAGTGAAGGTGGAATTCGTACGATACTGTTGGTATTTTTATTATACCATTATCGTACCACACATGTATAATATGAATTTTCTTTGTACCATAACCGTATCACACATTCGGTATACCAAACTTTTGTTATTCCGTATATTCGGTAAAGTAATGGTATGGTACATTAGCAACATAAAATAGCACATAAAAAATATCGAATAAAACCATCTACAACTAATAACATTGATAAAGCATTAACTTTGGTCGGTTAAGTTGGACAATGCTATCTTTCTTTATTGATCGGTGAGATTACAATGTTTTGTTACAAATATCTTTAGTATTCTAATGCTCGGTGTATTACCTCGGTCTTTTGACTTTGTCTTGTAGTTGACATGTACTTTTTAAGTGAGATAAGCTCTGAAAAATCTTTGTACTAATCTCTCTTTTTCTGATTTGAAGTCAGATGATCACATTGTACTACTATTTGACTCTATTTATAGGGATACGTGCATGCTCCCTAGTATGTTGACAAGTGTCGCTCTCATCTGTCAACTCATGAAACTTTTGAGTGTTAGGCCTCTGTTAATTGGACTTCTAACTCTGGTGGATAATTACTCTTATAACTATTAAAGGAAACGGCCAATATGTCCTTATCCCAACTATATTTGCGTTGGGTATCTATTAAAAACATACGGGTTGAGTTATTATCGAATATCGTTTAACGTATATTATTTTCATGTCGTATCAACCTTTGTTACGCTTTGTAAGAGACAGAGACTGTAATGTGTTTTTTTTTTTATTTGAGAATAAAACTTGGATTTTTGTGTGGACAATTGTATATTAGTAATTAAATAAAATGTTATAATTGTCTATTAAAAACTTGGATTTTCCGGTGAATTCGGTCATCGTCAATGATAACTAGTGGTCAGTGTTCTAAAAGGAGCGCTTATGCGTAAATTAGGCGTAGCCTAGGCGGTAGACGCGGTCTAAAAGACTAAAATATTAGGCAGGATGAAACGGAATTAGATGTTAAGCGGTCAATTTCGCCTAAAATACGTATTTGCGCCTTTTTAAAAACATTATCAGTACTAGTAAATTAAAAAAACGCACTTCTTTTAAAAAGTTACATTTTGCATGAGTCAACTAATAATATATTGTATATGAAATACTAAATTTGTTCATCTTCTAAGAAAAACATATAATAGAGTTCTACATCATAAATGATTTTAAACCTTCCATAAATCAACGCAGTTTGGGTTTTACATGCAAGTGAAAAAGGGATAAAGAGTTGGACCATCTCCCAATGGAACACAACAAAGCACATCGTACTGTTTTTAGTGCGATTTTTAAGGGTACTCGAACATATCACTAAAATTATGCAATTTCAACATCATTTTGGTTCAAGTGAATATTGTTACATTATAGTGTGACATTATTCATCCGCACAATCTTTCGTGTATATTAACAAAATTGAAAAATAAATTTTATAAAGAAACATTACAATTAATTAGAAAGAGGATACTAGCTATACATTAACAATAATATTGACACAAAAAAACTCATTTTCATAGAGATTATAAACAAGGACGGTCCAATATTTTTGGTTGTCCAAGGCCCAATCCCAATCCTTACTTAAACTTGGATCTCTCTCCCCCCATTATAAACATCAAAAGAATTATGTGATCAACATACTACTTCTTGAGAACTTCCACCATAGAATCATTGGACTCCTCCACTTTTAAACTCTTACGGCCTCATGTCCTTAGCTCTTTTTTTGCATAATTCTAAGTTGTTCACTACGAAAATATTATTGTAATGTAGTTGTACACTATTCAAATCATATATATATAAAAAAATTCTACTTCTTAATTAAATTCATATAAACCTAATTTGCACAAATTTGTTGCTTGTCAATACTACCCTTATTTAATATGTCTACAAGTTTTTTTTGGCCAATATGTGTTGTAAAATGTATCCCTCTTTATTTTTTCTTGGCAATAAATTTATTACTTGATGTGTTTTACCTTTTTCCTAATAGATTTGACCCACGTTGGTTTGTAGAATATCCTAATGATGTTTTTTTGTAATAAATTTTTTTATGGAAAAAATATATTCTGTTGTAGTATATTATTGTACTATTGAGCTTGTATTTTATGAGACCAAGTGGGCTTGTAACCCTACCCCTCTATCTATATAAAGAGGGTTAGAAGTCTTATATTTGGCATTCATTCCTACACATTCTGATTAATAAACATTCTGATTAATAAAGATTTTGCTATTTTCTCTCTCTATGTCTCATATATAATATATATACTGAGCGTTATAATTTCTTATGGTTATATTAGTAATTTCATATATATATGGGAAAAAATGGGTCCCTGTAATTTTGGTGGCTCAGTTTTATGCTTTCAAAACTGGCTTTAGGGCTGTTCCTGTGTAAATCTAAATAAAAACCGCGATGATCCCATATTCCAGACATATATAGTAAATGATCATATCCAAAAAAATATTCCACATTTCCACATTATAATTTTGGAGAATAATTGAAGAATTGTCGAGTCCAAATGAGCATCTTAACAAAAATAAAAAAACAAACATTAAATTACCTAAATTAACAAGCAAATGTAAAAATTGGGGAGTAAATAAACTATACATATATAAAATTATGAGGATAACCATCCATTCAATTAGTGATACAAAAAAAACCTTTTGACGTCTTGATTTATTCGTATTCATGCTGTCGATGTGAGTCGAGTTCATTCGCAGTGTTAAACACATAAAAACCTTAGGGACGGAAAACCCAGTGTGGGACAAAACCGGTACCTAGGAGAAACTGTTTAGCCGAATGATATAGGCCGAAATTCTATGTAATTAACTAACCATAAAACAGTGTGACTCATCAAAACCTATCTCTGATCGAACGAAAAAGAATGCAACAATGGTAGTAGTAGGGATCAACCACAAAACAGGTGACTCATCAAAATAATAAAATTTTATTATTTTATCTACAATTACTGATAAAATATTTAAATTACAGGAGTTGATAATATTATTTTCTTAAAATTAGAAAGAGTGTGTTTCAAAAAATATAGTAGTTTTTAGTGTGAAATTTGTTAAGGATGAGTTGAGGATGAAATATTGGATATAACATAAAAAAAACTACACTATTGTAGTATGAAAGTTGTACCTATATATTGAGTGTTGCTTAAATAAACAAACACACAACTTTTAAGTTTTAAGTAATTGTTTCTAAAGTACGGAGTAAAATTATCAATGTAACCAATTAGCATTTTATTCGTACAGGAAGATTATTTTACTGATCCCGAATCATGCTTTTTGTTGTGACATAGGGGGACAAAATACAGGGTGAATTCGTACTCCTTCAGATTCATATTAACATAACTAGTACCTATTATTTGTTTAATTTATTCTCATTAATAATGTTAGCCCACCTCAATATATATACTGAACTTCAAAAGGAGACCTTTAAATCATCCTTAAAGAAAATGGGTCATTTGGAGACAACTTAGTTACGTGCCAAATCAACTCTATTTTAAATTGATGGCTTCTGAAACCTCTTTTTTTTTTTTGTTGCAAAATAAATTGTTGATTTATACTAGAAGGCAATATATATGCACATTAAATTGTACTTTCAAAATTTTGAACCTAACGTAGCTCACCGGTTTCTTTTCAGTGTAATGCTCACATAAAATTGCTAGAAATTATATAGCTGGTTCCTCTAAATACAAGTAATATAAAATATATAAAAAATATGACAGTTAATTATATTGTATTCGTGCCTCTCTGTGACGGCTATAGCTGACAATCTCATCAGTGATTTACTATCATTGCCGAAGAGTGATTGTAGTGCTTCAACGGGCTGCTAACGTACGTACTTGTTTATTGACGAGAATGGCGCAAATTTGGAAACGAATTGTAGTTTTTGATGAGCTGTTAGATCAATTGCTACATGAATTTATTATAGTTTGACATGTGATGCGGAAACTACAGAAGGGGAATTTTGTAACCAAGATGTTGTTTTTAGTGGAAAATTCTTGTATATTGAAATTTAAGGTTTTTAATAGTACTACGTACATATACTAATTAAATTGGATTACTGTACGTTGAGACTCTTTGTAGAGTCAATTGTTTTAAAGTATGTGACCATTTGGAATCTTAAAGTATGGGGGGGTACATTTGGATATTCATCTACTACTTTTTAATATGATTGCAAAGCCACGTAGGAGGGAAATTTGTGTGATAAAAGACAAATAGCTCGTTGGTACATACGTACACACCCCTATTTTACTAAACACTCTAAACGCATTCTCTATATATACATTATACATATGCATTTCGTTAATACTATATCATATTACATCTGTTCTGCATAACATAAATCTCTCTAGCAAATATGAGTTCAAACAAAAAGACTTTGTGCAGAAACATGCTAGTTTTGAAAAACTGTGGACTCACTCATTGTCCAGTAAATTTATTTTATTTCTCTCTTGTGTTTTTGTTCATTTTTTTTTGTTTAGTGGTACTATTATCTATATTCGGTTGTGTGATAGAAATATATGGTAGGCAAATGAGTTGAAGTTGTTTTTATTAGATTAATTTTCACGGTTTAATTTGCTGATATTCATATTAATGATTATGTGCTAGAAACTGTAATGAACTGAGTTGTATATTCAGTTAAGTTTTCCATTTTAGATTAGATTCTCAATAATACTTGGTGTTTTTGTGGTTTCTTTTGTTCATCGACAATAATATTATTTTAATTATATGCTAAAAGGGTTAGTTTAAGAGTTCATTTTTGTTAATCATTCTTAATGGCAACGTAACTATATAATATCCGTAGACTCTTAGTATGTAGAGTTGATATTTTTTCATTTATATATGTTTCTCGAATTGGTTGAAATTTTTATTTATTGTGTTAATATTTTTATTTAGTACTAGAGACGTTAATGAGCTCACTTGTATTCACTTGAGTTTTCTATTTTAGATTGGGTTTTCAATAATATTTGGTGTTTTTGTGGTTTCTTTTGTTCTTTGGTAAAATTACTTTAGTTACTGTATATATGGTTTCATTTTTATTTTAATCATTTTTAAGCGCAACTTAACTACATAATCGCCTTAGACTTAGTATGTAGAGTTGATATTTTTTCATTTAAATATAGTTTATGGGATTTGTTGATATTTTTATTTATTGTAGTAATATGTTGATTTTGTGCTAGAAACGCTCAGCAATTGAGGTTAAACTTTATTCTATCAATTCTTAAACATCTCAATTCTATTTACAAGTTAAACAGTTCAAAATGTGGTTAGAAATTGGATTTGTTGTATGTTTGTGTTTATTGGTATTAAAAGTCCCGGCCCTAATGGCCTTCTGCAGGTAGGCCAATGTTTGGGCAAAATTTTCAGCCCTGTTTCATTTATTTACTGTATCTTGTATTTTCTTAAATAATGACCAAAAAAACCTTTATAAATGACACATCCTGGATAACATAAATATATCCAATTTCTTGGAAACTTAAACTCATTTTTTTTTATTGGTACTAACAAATGAGTTCACTTTTGTTTTCATCACTCTTAAGCACATCTTCATTTCAAAAAAAAAAAAAACTCTTAAGCGCATCTGAAGTTACATGATCTCATTTTGCATTTACAATTTGTGTTTTTTCATCAGATTAAGTAAGGTTTCACGGATTTGTTGATATTCTTTTTGTTGGTTGTATTATTTTAACCTTGTGCTAGAAAGAGTTAGCAGTTGAGTTTAATTTGTTTCCATCATTCTTAAATCTTAAGCAGATCATAAGCTACATTTGAAATCTCATTTCCTGTTAACAGTTAATTTTTTCAATTAGATTAGGTTTTCAAACAGTATGCTAGATTGTGTTTTCACGCTTTTCTTTTCTTACTGTAATTGGGTGTTTCATTTATATATAAATCACTTAATTTTTTGTGTGTGTGCTAGATTAGAAATTGAGTGAAATATTTTTCTCATAATTTTTTAATCACAATCATAATTTTTTTCACTGAAAATTTGGTTAAATTGCTTTCATCACTCTTAACCACACCCGGATTGCCAATCTACATGAGCTCATTTGTATATACAGTTGAATTTATTCTTTTACATGTTTTGTTCATATTTTTTGTTTATTGGTACTATTATTTATATTCAATTGTTTGATAGAAATGGTTAGCTGTAGAAAAGTTTCCTCTCTCTGTTACCTACACGTATCTCTACATTTTCTTTCATTAGTAAATGAGTTCAATTTTGTTTACATCATTCTTTAAGCACATCCGAAGCTACATGATTTGCATTGCATATACAATTCTAGTTTTTTCATTAGATTAGTTTTCACGGATTTGCTGATATTCCTTTTATTGGTAGTATTATTTTGATCGCTTGCTAGAAAGAGTTAGCAATTGAGTTTATTTTTTCTCCATCATTCTTAAGCAGATCATAAGCTGCAATTAAAATCTCATTTCTGTATACAGTTAAATATTTTCAATTAGATTGGGTTTTCAAACAGTGTGCTAGATTGTGTTTTCACTTTTCCTTTTTACTGTAATTGGTTTTTTTTTTTTCATTTCTATATACAAAAATACATCACATAATTGATAACCACATGCAGTAACTTCAATTTGGGAATCATGTCCAATCTAATTTGTATCCCTTTTTTCCTTAAATAGATAATGGGCATGAATGCATGATTGTGATTAGGGAATAAGAGCTATTTTGAATTGCAGATTCTTAAACATGAAAGTGAATCCAGAACATAGGAGCGTCTCCAGGGGCGAAGCCAGGATGTGTAAATGGGGGTGCCAAAATATATGTACAAGTAACATATTTTTATGGGGGTGCCAAATCTACACCTAAAAAGAAATTGTACTAAAAAAAAATTGCGTCACTTGGGATTTCTAAAATTATGGGGGGTGCCGTGGCACCCGATCGTCCCCACTTAGCTTCCCCCCTGAGCGTCTCGTTAGTCTGGTTGTTTATATTTTGTTCTTTATTCAATCAGATTGTTAAGTCTCCTTTGAGTTTATTGTATGCGTAAGATCTAAGGTTGAACTTTTAATTATGTAGAAATTGTTATTATGTGAGCTTTGATTGTCTCAGGTTTTGCTTTACAAGCTGGTTCTCTTGAACTAGTAGTCAGTCAGTTTGATGGATGTTAGCTCGAAATTATAATACTGTTTCTTCAAGTTATAATACTTGTACTAAAAAAAGTTTTTTAAAGTGCAGAAAGCTCATGACGAGATGGAGCTGCGTATTCAAACGATCCCCGCACGTGCAGATTACAAAAAGAAGGTAAATTACATAAAATATATGATGTGTATTTTTTTATAATTTTTTTGAGTAATTGTTCTTTCTGTAATTCTCATATACAAAGGTATCGACAATGTTTATAGCTGCATACAAAAAAAATGATAGAACTAAGGTGTGCCAAGTCACCATAGCCTCTTATCCTGATATTAGCATTTACCCCAAACAATCAGGACTTTTATATGCATAGACCTAAGTCAGTACTTTAACCAAGTTTAGTAATCTTTTCTCCCGCCCCTGCACCATCATCGGGTTTTCCTGAGCCACTACCCTCCTCCTTTTTCTGTCTTCTTCCTCTTCCTCTTTTTGCCAAATTGTATCACTAAGTGCAAATCATGATCACCACCATTAACTGGCTAGTAAAACCTCATCAAATCCCCAGCTTCCAAATTATGCTCGCTTACAATATCTTCCCATCCATCCAAAATCAAATAATTATTTGAAGACAACCTCTGGTAAACCATTATCACGTACCAGTCGTCATTCTTCCAGTCGGTCAATTTCACCATCTCCTTGTCACGTCATTCAGCCGACGTTATTCTGAAACCTGACATCTCCAATCTCCCACACCCTACATCAGCCTCCATTAAACACAGCTCCCAGCAAAGCTCCTCCTTACGAACAGGACCCACGTTCTGAGATCTTACTCTTCGTCTCGATTCGTGATGGGCAATAAAATTATTTGCACCCCCGATAGGGTGGAAATTTCTGAAAAACCGAATCCTATCATTATGAATCAAACGGTGATGAGCTGCATACTTATCCCAGCCTCGAATGATAATATAGGATTCTTCATCTTCAAAAACTACGTATTTCCATCTTTCATCTTTGATTTCCGTAGTCTGTGAGGCGGAGAATGAACTCATTCAGATGGTAAGATGGTCGAGGGGCATCCATGCGCAGCCTGTTGCTATGTGAGACCCGCACTTCGAACAGGAATGGCCCACAATTCTTCTGATGGTTTATACAAGTCTTTTATGTCTGCTTGAGGTATGGGCATATAGACTCGGATCAAATCATGCGGGACTAAGCGGTTGCGTTCCGTATAGGCATTCAGCCCGTTGGTGATTATATAAGTGTTGTCATTGCTGTTGTAAATGAGTGCCATGTTCCAGCTTTCCCCACGAGGAACGATAAAGTAGAAGGTCTCTTCGGGATTGAGAAATATAATCTGAGGGAAGTATTCTGACGACATCACTAAGGGATGACGAGGCGGTTTCCTTCTGAGATTTAGAGTTCGAAGATGAGCTGTTCACCTGGTTCGATATGTTCTTGTTCGATATCTTCTTTGTTAGCGTCCGAACTGGTGGAATCGGTATCGTAATTTTGGATTTGTATGTCCCCGTCAAAATCCTCTTTGGATGAATCAGCTATTTGTTCTTTTCTGAACCGGATTCTTGGCTAGTGCAAAGTTATCCAGAGCCTCTTGCCGCCGCTTAATTTCTAATTTCTAGTGTTAATTAGGTTTAAAAGAGTAGATCCACAAAAACTTGCAGGGCCCGACCCGACCCGGTACGGGTTGGATAAAAGTGCAGGATTATTTGGGTCGGGTTGGATTGGGTTACTTTGCACTTTTGTGCAAATTATAAATAAGTTCATATTCTCTATAGGTACCACTTTTTAATTATTTATTTTATTTACCAAAACGCCATACACATATTTCATAAAAAATGGAAAAAAAACACATAAAATTATATAAAATGCAAAAAATCACAAAATATTATAAAAAATGAAAAAAATCACATAAAATAAAAAAAAAATGAAAAAATTCACAAAAAATCACAAAAAATGAAAAAAAAATCACAAAATCAAAAAATTTTAAAAAAAATTACAAAAAAATAAAAAACTATTTTTTTGGGTTTGTAGAAAGATAAAATATATATATTATATTTTGGTTTGTATGACAATTTAGTAAATAAACTAAATAATTAAAAAGTGTTACCTATGAGGAATGTGAACTTATCAAGATATCTAGAAGGAATATAAGTTGCTATGAGTTACTTATAAGGAATTACCCGTAATAAAACACAACCCAACACACACACATGACACATCCTCTCTCTCTAACATATACACAGATACATACATAGATAAACACATAGATACACTGTATAAAACATATGTGCCTAGTGATGAAAAGATGATAGAAAGCTAATTATCAACGATAAAATATTAAAAGAGACTCATTCACCAAATTGATTAGTTATCTCTTTGTGTACTAGTTTTCTCTCTATATATATATAAATATAAATATATATATATATCCTTATTTTATTTTAGCTTATTATTTTTTTTTTTGTCAGTTTTTTTACTTTTATTTTTTTGGGTATTGTTGTAAAGAATAATTTAGATTATTATAAATTTTTACCAGGTAATATGAAAAATTTGGAAAAAATAAGATTTTTAGGTTTTTCTAATTTAATTAAATGGTTATTGTTAGATACTTAATAATGGTTTACACTTATTTGGCTTATCAAAAAAATTGCGGGTCAAACGGGTCGGATATAAACTGGTCGGGTCGGGTTATGTGAGGATTGATGTGCGGGTCGGGTCGGGTCTCGAAACCCGACCTAATTGCTATCCCTAATCACAACTAGTTTACTCAATCTAATTGTTCCTTTAGAATAAATGGGTACCGATATGTAACGTTGATGGAAACTGCTATCCCTCCTACTCCATGTTAACTGCTAGAACAAGGCTAATTGATAATGTCCTCGGAGAAGTGCACTCATGAGAGTGCAGTCCCCACGACGAGACCCATCCCAGTGGTGGCCTCCGCCACTCACTTTTTGAGTCACCTAAATTCATTTATCAAAAGATTATTGTTATTATTTGGAAGTATCTGATTATTTATTTACCACATGTACGTTAAATTCTATGTTTTTATTTATTTATTTAGGATTGCTATGCTACATCCCATGGACAGTTTTGTTACTTAGGAGCTGCTTGTCTCGACATCCATGGAGATGAGATGACGTTGGGTGTATGTAAGATGTATGCGAAGACCGGACGCTGTTACTTTCCAACCGACTGCCCCTTTGAGACAACCCGCTTGCAAAACCAGCTGCTCCCTACGCACCGAATCATGCCATCTTTTATAAGCGTATCAATAATATACCTTATTAGTATGTTTTTAATGTCAGCTATTTATGAACATATTATATTTGCAGTTGAGATTGTGCGGTTTAAATTATGTTACGGAATATTTGATTATGTTTAAGTATTTATCTTTTGTGACTCAATTCTATTTGTCTGTAGATATTCAACCTATGAAAGTTCTACTACTTAAATCATTTGATATCATTTTGTTTGTGCCTGGGGAGTAACCCTTAGTAGAGACCCACGTCTATCTCTGTCAATTTGAATCTCAATTAATGGTAATATAACTAGAAATTGAATTGCTAATATGGAATGAAGTAAGTATTCGGTAAGATTATTCTTATTAGATTTTCTTCTCATTTTTCTATTAAAACGTTTGTTTCTAAAATATTATTTACTAATTTCTTATCCTATTACAGTATGTTCATAAATTTGCTTAAATCTTTCTTGACAATCAATTTTTTATTTTCTTTTTTATTGATGTGCCGGTAATTAAATGGTATCGCTGCATTTTTAGTCTATCGTTCTAAATTTTACTGCAAATAAAACTTTCTACATTTTTTTCCCTGTAAAATACTGGATTACCAATACAATTGACGGATGATCTAAGCATCGAGATTAACTTTTAATTGTTAACTTCCTTATTTAAAGTATATTATTTGTTTTGGGATAATTTGGTTTCCTATATGATTAGGTTTTTAAATTAAATCGTGTTGTGCCAAGGAACCAAATATAACGAAAAACAATTACATGAAAGGTCCACCTGGGTGTGCTAACTAATATATTTTTTTAATTTAATTTTAAATTAATTTTAGTTTAGTTATTTTGAGATTTATTAATAGATGTTGGGTTTTAATGAATGACACACCTTTTTTTTTTAGACCGGGTTTAATCAAGAACGTTTTTTAAAAAATAAAATTGTAAATCTATGTTATTAGAGTCCAAATCTTATACCCACTATTCTCTATCCCTTTCGTACCTTCTTGCTTATTTCATTCAAATTTTAAATTTTCACAAGTTGTTCCGTAAATTTATAGTGTTTTATATTATATTATATTAAAAATTTTAAACTTTTGGACATAATATTGTTTTGGACAATTTTTCTAAGATTTAATATTTAATTTACATTAATTTATATATTTATTACAACATAAATTGCGTGTGTATTTTTTTAAAAAAATAATATTTGAATATATTAATACATGTTTTATAGTAATTGTATTTTTTTTTAAAGATTTTTAAAAATAAAATTGGATAAAATAAAAGATATGACACCGAATTTGGTAGAGAATAGATATATACTATTTGGACTCATGTGACTATGTATATACAGTTTAGGGGTGGGTACGGGGCGGATTTATTTCAATACTAACTTAACCTGTAAAATAAATGACGGGACGGATTGATAAAATTTAAATATCAACCTAACTCAACCCAATTCAACCCGTTACAATTAAAACTCCAACCCAACCCAACCCAATCCAACCCGCAAAATAAATTACAGGTTGGGGCGGGTTGGGTTTAGATTGATTCTTAAATTTTTATTTTGGTCCTTTATTTTTCATAGTTTGCATAATCAACCCAAATTTTAAAATAAATTGAATATTTCAAACATAAATATAAATTAAACTCAATCAAAATACGTTTAGAATATTCACGAACAACTAATAAAACTAAAATATAACAATAATTAAAGGTTGATATCTTAAAATACACTATATATATATATATATATATATATATATATATATATATATATATATATATATATATATATTGCGGATTGAAACGGATTGGGACGAATTAACCCGCGGTTTGTGAACCTCAACCCTAACCCAACCCACAAAATATATAGCGGATTGGGGCGGGATGGATTGATTTTTTTTGGACATTCAACCCACCCCAACCCGTCCCAATCCATGCAGGTTGGGTTACGGGACGGATTTACGAATTTTTTGCCCACCCCTTATACATATTTTCATTTAGGCTCTGTTTGTTTTGTTGTAAAATGGGGTAAACAAACATTTACGGGTAAAATAGATTTTCCGGATGATTGGTTTAACGTAAAACATTTTTTTTGGGAAAACCTTTTTCCACATATCCAGTAAAATTGGGAGAAACGATTATCCCGCAAATAAAGTTGTAAACGGTTTACGGAGCCTCTCTCTGTATATTCTTTCTAATACTATTATTATAACTATTATTAATTATAGGTCTATTCTTTCAAAAATATTTAATAATTAGTCCAATTCTATCTACTAACTAATAAAAAAAAAGGAAAAAACACGAAAAATTCTAAAAAATAACAAAAATGGAAAAAAAAAACCGAAAAATCTAAAAAACCCAAGAAAATTTGAAAAAGCTAAAATCTAATTAACCAATAAAAATATAAATAAATAGGAAAAAATCTAAAAAATAACAAAAAAATGGAAAAAATAAAACAAAAAATTCCGAAAAATCTAAAAAACCCAAGAAAATTTGAAAAAACTAAAATCTAATTAACCAATAAAAATATAAATAAATAGGAAAAAATCTAAAAAAATAACAAAAAAATGGAAAACATAAGACAAAAAATTCCGAAAAATCTAAAAAACCCAAGAAAATTTGAAAACGCTAAAAAAAGTCAATAATATCTTCTATACTTATAATTTTATGAGTTTATATGTTGAAAAATTATAAGTTATTATAAGTGACGTATATGAAATAAAATATGTGTTAATGTTAAGTTTCCGACGAAGTTCCTTTCAGAAAAGTAGACGAACTTTTAGTTTTTTTCGCGTCAAAATAATTGTGATTTTAATCACTAATGTTTTTAAACTTTCACGAACTTATTCATTTTTGTGACTTTTAGTTAATTTTTATGACTTTTAGTTAATTTTTGTGACTTTTAGTTAATTTTTGATATTTTTCATCTAAAAATATTTTGTTTAAAGTATGAACAATGTTTATTTATTTATGCATCGAATTTGTCTAATTTAAATAACTAATAGATTTTTGAATTTCAATAGAATTTCCATAGAAAACCTTTGACGTACCAAACACCCGTAAATAAAATGCAAACAAAAGTTTGTACCGTAAAATTTTACCCAAAAAATATTTTCTCTCTGTAAATATTTTAATACGAAACAAATAGAGAAGTTTTATATTTACAAATGTACTGGAATTTTTGTTCATGGAACAAAATCAATGGACATGAAGAGGGACAAATTAACAGAATTAAATAATAAATTGGGTGCGAGTTATGAGGGTTCACATTTAATACAGGGATAACAATGCTGTAACATACTGTTACAACTGTGCAAATAAAAAAGAAACATGTGTCCCATTAACTTAGCTACTAATTACCCTAGTCAGTTAACCCATTCAAATGATAATTTAGAAACTTATTTTAAAAAAACTCGGTTGCTTTGAACTTTATGACTATTTTATAAAAAAATACATATTTTATGAACTTATTTACAAATATATACATATGTCATTAAAAAATCAAAAAAAATATTTAAAAATTAAAAACCAAAATTAAAAAAATATATGTGTGATCTTGTCTAATCATGTTCAATCATGTATGTCTCATCTTGTTTGATCATATTTAATCACCTCTAATCTTTTATGTCTAATATTGTATATCTAATCATGTCCAATCATGTCTAATTCTGTTTGATATCACGTATAATTTTTTTGATTTTTTGTATATCCTCTCCTGTTCTGTTCAATCATGTATGTCTCATCTTGTTTAATCATATTTAATCATGTCTAATCTTTTATGTCTAATATTGTATGTCTAATCATGTCTAATTCTGTTTGATATCATGTACAATTTTTTTGATTTTTTGTATATATTTTTGTTTTTTATGATATATATACTTAATTTTAAATAAGTATATGGAGCTAATTATAAAAAAAGCACATATTGGTAATTTTTTTAATTAAATTGATTGCTATATAAATATTTATAATTCTGTGTTAATTCTTTCTTTGTCTTTTAATATTCTTTCCTTCGTCGCCGTTTTTTATTATAATTCGAAGATATCATAGTTAATGTATATCGTGTAGTCAACTAGCAGTTATATCTTCTACATTATAGAAAGATATTCTAATGATTTCTTACCTTGTCGCCATTATAGATGTATAAGTACCAAAATTGAAGGGCACCATAACAAATAAATAAAATCTAACAAAATTTAGTTACATAAATAAAAAATGAGTGTTTTTTCCCTAACATTAAAAAAAACTTTGCTTTTATTATGATTTTATTTTTTTGGCATTAAAAATATGTGGTTTTTTCCCTAGCATTAAAATATTAGTTATTTTGACTAATTTGATCATTTAACAATTTGAATTCGATTTTAACACTACAGCGAGAAATAATGATGAATAAAATGTAACAATCTTTCCTCGTTAACTATTATTATGTATATAAGAAGGTGAATAAATTAAATATGAGGTTATTTATGTTTTTACATGAGCAGTTTATAAGCAAAGAGAAAATAGATAAATGTATGTATTTATACTATTTAATGACAAATAATTTAAGATGGGAGAGAAAGATTTAATAAGGATATAATCAGATTGGAGAGGTTTTAGTAATGGTTTAACTCTTAACCAGAGTAATTAGTGGCTAAATTAGTGGGACACGTGTCTCTTCTTTATTTGTCCAGAGTAATTAGAGATTTTAGTATGTTAACACTTAATAGTAGGGGTGGGCAAAAAATCCGCAAACCCGCCCCGTAACCCAATCCGTGCGGATTGGGGCGGGTTGGGTGTTAAAAAAAGTTAAATCCGCCCCGCCCCAATCCGTAAAAAAATTCGTGGGTTGGGTTAGGGTTGAGGTTTCCAAACCACGGGTTAATCCACCTCAACCCGTTTCAATCCGCATAAATATATATATATATATATATATATATATATATATATATATATATATATATATAAATTTTCTCAATATCTTTTTTAATAAGAGTTTCTATATTATAATAGTATTGATTTAAGAAAAATTATATATATAGACAAAAAAATTTTGGATTGTCCAAACTTAAGCTTAATGATTCGATTGATATATTGTCTTATAAATTCAATGTATTATCTCGTACTTACAAAAAGAAGGAATTTTTAATCTGGGTCTAGGTAGTATGGGTGGTTAATTTATTTTTAAAAACTTTATTTGTAATTGAACTATAGAGTATAGCCAAATATGAAGTTATATAAAGTTATTACGAAATCTGTAGCTATTGAACTTGTGGATTCAATTAGCTATTGAACTTTATTTTGATTATGTTGATGAATAACAATTTGTTTTGTTTTGTTTTAGCTTTGTTACTTGTTCCGAACATTCTAAACGTATTTTGGTTGGCTTTTAGTTTATATTTCTATTTGAATTTTAATTTATTTTTTAAATATTTAGGTAAATTATGCGAAATAATGAAAAATTAATGACTAAAATGAAAATTCAAGAAACAACCCGCACTCAATCCGCCCCGCTTGATAATGGATTGGGTTGGGTTGGAGTTTTAATTATAATGGGTTGGGTTGGGTTGGAATTTGAATTTTACTAATCCGCCTCAATCCGTCCCGCCATTTATTTTACGGGGCGGGTTAGGATTGAGACCAATCCGCCCCAATCCGCCCCGTGCCCACCCCTACTTAATAGCATGATTTTTACAGTATTAAATGTGAACCCGAGTTATGAGGATACCAGTGAAAATTATTTAATGATGTGGTTAGTGCACGTGCGATGCCAACGTGGGTTAAGTAAGTATAAATGTTCTATCCCTATTTTCTACCTTCTTTCGTGTCATTTTATTTATTTTCACTCAAATTTTAAATTTTCACAACTTATATCGCAACTTTATAAACTTTATATTATATTGTATTCAAATTTTAAAACATTTGAACATAATATTGTTTTATACAATTTTTTTAATATTCAATGTTTAATTTACACTAATTTATACATTTATTCCAAAATAAATTTTGTGCAGATTTTTTTTTTAAAATAATTACTGGAATGTATTGATACATATATTATAGTAATTGTACAATTTTTTTCAAGTTTTTTAGAATTTTTTTTTGGATAAAATAAACAAGGGGGCACGGAAGGGGGTAGAGAAATAGTATAGAAAATTTGGACTCGGATTAAGGACTCGAAGTGTTTCACTATAGAGTTATTGCCGTGTTTTTTTTTTGTCGTTTAGACTGTTTTAAAAATAGTTTAAATTATTTTATGCTTTCTATTTTTTTATTCTGTGGTTTTTAAAGTTCTTTGCCATTTTTAGACGTTTTTTGGACTTTTCGGCTGTTCCCACCTTTTTTTTAGTTCTATTTCATTAATGTAGTTTGAAAAGTGATACCGGCTACAAATTCACCTCTTTATAAATGTTGGTATTTTTATAAAATACCTCAACCAAACAAGAGTAAATAAGTTAGAATCTCTCTTAAAAAAGGTTATGTGACACAGCACATGACTGTTTTCTGCTAACAGGATGCAAAAACATGAAATTAAAAAGAAGCTTGAATAGGGATAGGGGATACGAAAGAAAAAAGTTAAAAATAGAGGGCATAACATGAATAAAATGCAACAAAAGAAGTACACAAATGGTATATAAAAAAAAGGACATTTATTTATCCAGTTTGTCTAAATTTAATAGCATTCATATCTTACTCATCAAATTCTACTTTCTCTATAATTGATGAGTTTTATCTCGAAAAATCAACTAAATCAAACTCACAATCAGCTTTCTATTGTTGAAGAATACCACTATGACTTTTTACAAAGAGAAAGTAAATAGTTCTCCTCATCAATTAAAAAACAATGAACTTCACTTTAATAATGTGTATCTTATTCCCCAAACATGAAGTTTACATATAATGTTAAAATAGTTAATTATTGATAAAGAGTATGTTTTAGTGAGAGTATAAAATATACATGACTCTACATACAAAAAAAATTGAATTTTTACTCCCACTTTGAATTTTTTTTATGAGCCTGATATGAATGTTCAACGAAGTACGATCAAACTTATCAAAACATAAATAAAATAACCATAAAAGGGTAGATAAGTTAAAATATTTCTAAAAAAGGTTATGTGCACATCGGTTTTATGTTAAGAATACTAGAATAGGATGGAAATGTACCAAATCGAAAAGAATTTGAATTATGGGGTAGAAAATAGAAAAATTGGAAGTAAAGGGTATAAAATGAAGAAAACGCAACAAAACAAATAATGGTAAAAAGGTAATTAACTGATATAATAATGGTAAAAAAAAACCCGACATTTATCCGCCAGCCATGCCTAAAAATTAAATAGTAACAAAATACAATCACACAAAAACCCTAAACCTCGCCGTCGTCTCTTTCTCTCTCTAACTCTCTCTGTTAAAAATTAAAATAAATGTCGACTCAGATATTAGATGATGAGGCAACAAAGAAAGTCATCCGTCAGGTAATAATAAACATAACATCTGATTCATTTCTCTTTTTTACTGTTTGTAAAAAAGTATATTCTATTTTTCTTTATTTATTTGTTTAATTTGTTTGTGCAGGTTGAGTTCTACTTCAGTGACAGTAATCTCCCGAGGGATAAATTTCTAAAACAAACCATTTCCGACTCCGAAGATGGAAGTATCCTTTTAATTATTTTTACTGTTTTTATTAATTACTAATATTTTTTATTAGTATTTGTTAAGGTGTTTTATTCTAAATTATTTTAATTTTTAATTACTATGTTTCTCCGTCTGTCACCCGTTTGGTCGGTCAGGTTAAAAACGGAAATGACTTTTTATTGTTTTTATCTAAAAAATACATTATACGTTAGGATATTTTATTCTAAATTAGTCTCATAATCTCATTTTTACTAACTTTGTTTCTCAGTATGTTACCCATTCGGTTAGGGCTTGTTTCGCTTGTTGAAGTTGTGTGATACGCCGATACCTGGTCAGTCAGGCTAAAGCAGAACTGACTTTTTTTATTTATTTATTAAAAAACATTTGAAGTTGGGATATTTTATTCTAGATTAGTCTCATAATCTCATTTTTAATAACTATGTTTGTCTAGTATGTTACCCGTTCGGTTAGGGCTTGTTTCGCTTGTTGAAGATGTGTGACATTTGGTCAGCTAGGTTAAAGTAGAACTGACCTTTCTTTTGTTTTTATTATAAACCATTATAAGTTTTGTTCTCAAAAAAGTCGTCGTAGCAACAAGGTCTTAAAAAGGGGGAATAAACGCATAAGTGCTTTTTGCCAAATCATTTTTTGTATTGGAAGTATCCCCCCAGTATGCATACTTAAGTTCTACTTTATATTCTTAATGCTTATCGTCTATATGCTAAGATATGTAGTTATAGAGTTGTCTAATTTTTATATTTACGGTGTCACCCATTCAGTTATGGGTTGTTTGCTTGCAGTGACGGAACCAGGACCTCCCGGTAGGTGGTGGTTGTTGGGTTTTTTGTTGTTATTATGCGGGGTGCTAAAAGACTAAAATCAACAATACTTTGAAAATTACTGCTTAAAAAAATGTTTTTCTTAATGCAGGGGTGTTGAACCCCTTTTCAGCGTACTCCTATTTCTTCTTCTATTTGCTTGTTGAGTTGTACCACATTTAGTTGGTCAGGTTAAAGCGGACCAGCAGAGTGGACCTTTTATTGTTATTTTTTATGAAAAGACTTTAAGTTTTAAGCTGGTTGAACTGAACTTTTTTTGGGTCTACGCCTCTACGGAAAATCCGGATTGTTTTAATGAAAATTGCCTTTGTCAAACTGGTCTTTACATACATTTTTTTATTGGTTAACATTTCTGTTGAATTTCTTACAATCATCTTTATCTTTGGTTCTTGTTTGCCGCTTATTATGTACTGTATGTTTCTTGTGCCTAGTTTGATTCTAAGCTGGGATCTGAGGATTTATTGGGTGTTTTGTTAGTGGATGTTTTTGTATATGTTTGTCTGTTTCTTTGTTAGTTCTCACTGGACGATGTTAACAAGTGTCCCTAGATTAGTGGTTAACAAGCACTTTCCATATCTTGTCTTGTAGTACTTCAATCTTTTTGTAAAACGTACTTCTAGAATAACAGTTTCATATTTAAGGGTCTCTAAATCAGGCTTCTATGAGATTAGTAACATTAATCCTTATTTTTACATGTGTCGTTTTCAATTTGCAAGGCCCTTAGTTTGTTTTGTTGGTAATGAACATTGGCAAAGAAAATTAATCATCCTAGATGCCGAAGTATAAATTATTGTAGGACTCGGAAATAACTGTAAAATGGTCAATGTCCAATCGATTTTCATCATTTTTGTGTATGGAAAGAATAGAAGTTCTTGGTCTTTTGTTATCTTCCTCGATAGCTCTCTTCTTCAGTTCTTCTATTGCACTGATTTGAACAACTTTGCATGTCTGTTCATTAAAATCTGTCTTTTTCCTTAATCAACAACTTCAGTGGTCAATCTGGCACTTATATGCTCATTCTCTCGAATGAGGAGCCATCTTAATTTAGGCACTGTTAAGCCCGATGATGTTCCAGAGGATACTGTGCAAGCTGTGGCTAACACTTTGAGAACGTCAACCTTCCTTAAGATATCTGAAGATGGTATGTTTTCCCTGTTATTCAACTGTTCTGTACTCAAAACTATCACAAAACTTCTCTTATTGTAAGCTAATCTATCACTCTTTAACGTTCGATTCACTAACCTTACATAAATAGCTCATCAGGGTACTTCAATCTGAATAAACAGAAGACCTTGCGCTCTTATAATCACTTTTGTACACAAACATTTTGATAACTAGCACTCCTTTAAAATAATCTAGCGGTCAAACATCACTTTTGTGCACTAACCTATTTGTTAAAATCAACAGGATTAGTGATTGATAGATAAATGTTACGTTAGTTTACTAATTACGATATATTGTCAGAGCATGCACAATAGTTTTGTTAACTTTTTAATGTTAAATAGTGACACATCATCATTTAAAAAGATGTTAAATGACACATGCATCTTAAATTTAATAATCACATTAGTTTCACGTTAACAATGTTATCAATTTTTAATTAACAATTTCTCTTTTATTTTGCTGGTCACTATTCTTATGGGGAGAATTTATAGAAGATAATAATGTTAATTGTGGGCTGTGTTTGCCATGTCACCGGTTACAAACATTAAAAACATTGTTAACTTTAACAACTTTTTTAACATCTATAAAGATAACACATACTTTAACGCAACTAATGGAGATAAAAAAATGCATTGTTGGCTAACTATTTTAGTTAACCATAGAGATAACAACACTATTGGAGATGCTCTTAGTTGGTACGTGATGTGTACGAAACAGTAAATCATTGTTTTTTCTGTTTAGGTTTCTTATGGTGTTCATTATTCCCTTTCATACATGATAACTGTAACTCAAGTTATGTTTTTTTTCCTGTTTCAGGTAAGAAGGTTGGGAGGACCACAGAGCTTCGTGAAGAGGTATTAGAGCAAGTAGATAGCCGTACAATTGCTGCATCACCTTTGGAATATGAGATCAAACATGAAGACGTGGAGTTGTTCTTTGGCCAGTTTGCGAAGGTATTTAATTATTTCTTGCGAAGATAGCACTTATGCACACCTATATACTGACTTTTATTAGATACTACACTATGCTATTAAATTTCACTATTTAAATACCAATCTATGAGGGCCAGCCTTGGCACAATAGTAAAGTTGCTGTCCTGAAGGTCATAGGTTTGAGTCGTGGAAGCAGCCTCTTGCAGAAATGCAAGGGAAGACCATCTACATTAGGCTCAAAGTGGCCCGATCCCTCCCCAAACCTCATGCATAGTGGGAGTTTTAGCACCGGGTTTGCCTTTAAATATTAATCTACACATAAGCATGTTGTGTCTAGAAAAAGTAAAACAAATTTCGCAAAAAAATCCTTTCTTTCTTGAGCTCACTCCTTTCTCATTTATTGATATTTCGAGTTGTTTTCATAGACTCAATTTTAATATGTTAGGTTAATAGTGTGAGGTTGCCACGCCATGTCGCTGACAAAAAGGTGTTTTGTGGGACGGCTCTGGTTGAATTCTCAACCGAAGAAGATGCTGCAAACGTATTGAAAAAGCAAAACGTGGTTTATGCGGGTGTGGAACTTACTCTAAAGTCAAAGTAAGTTTGCACTACTCTAATTTGTGATTTTTAGTTTAAGTTTTCTGAAAGGATATTCACAAGCTTATTCGGTATATGGAATGTGGCATGTGCGTGCACTTGTGGTGATAGTAAATTTTGTAATGCCGATGTATTCTGATGCATGTGATTCTGCCTTATTGTATAATTTGCTTCTTGTACATATTCCTCGGCATTCTTTACCTTGTGTTAATTGCTTCGCTCGCATTTGGAGATTCTAATAAGTTTGGAATTTTTTTTCATTTGGATAACGCGGGGTTTTGTAGTTGGTTAGATTTATGTTTTGAGCAATGATAGATAAACAAACGAAACTCCGGAACACATACTCTTATAAAACCCACTACAGATTCCCATGTCAGTTTGTTTGGGCAATTGTTGAGCTTTGTTTGTTTATCTATCATAATTCTTATGGTTTTTATCGACTATGGGACCATGTTGTGAGTCTAATGATTTAGTATTACTCATAATTATGGTGACAATTACAGCAACTTGATGGAGCCAGTGATGTTGTAATAATTGTTAAACTAAATTTCACATCAGAAAAATATTAAGGAATCTTTTTTTATTGCTTTCTTGTATATAGATGATAATAAGAACTCAAAATTTAAGACGAGCAAACTTATATTAGGTTATGAGGGTGTTTTATATACAAGTACAGAGACTATGAAAAGTTCAATATCATCTTCTTGTATAGTATTGGAGAATATGGCACTATTAGTTTTCTATTTTACAGCCACTATAACAAAGCTGTAGGAAGTTTAGAATTTGTAATCATTTGACGTGCTGTCAAAATTTGAACATTCATAACAAAAGTTATATAAAATTAAATAATGTTTGTATCTTGGCCACAGATATCCTAGAGTACTCCATATCGTATCCCAAAGTGATACCCGTATTGTACAATGCTTGGTAGCTTGGTGTGATAAAAAAGCGAGATCAATGCAACCTTTTATTTTACCAACTTCTTAGCTTTTAGTCCGACAAAAGCTCAATGGTTGTTTCCCCAGCATATGTTCCACACCTCAATGATAGGAACTGATCCCTGAAATGTTTTTGTTTTTGATCATCTGGAGGAGCATCCCTGCAAAGCAAAATCTCAAAAGAAGTTACAAAACACGCATGCAAAAGTTTGAAAAGTTACTGGAAACAAACTTACTCTTTAGTGAAGCTCTCACAAAGAAGCTTTAGCTACCGCTTTCGGGTTGTACTACACCAGTTTATTGAGATCCACTGGTTCCGAAATACAAACCTTATTAGCTTGACAAGTGTAAACTGCCTGAAGTAGACCATCTGTTTTGGTATACTTAGTTTTCTGGTATGAAGGCATCCTAGGTGTTTATCTGGGCTGGACCGGATTGGTTGTCCAACAAATAATACGGTTTAGTCCAGTGTTTTAAAATGCGGCCGCCTAGGCGCTAGACGGTGCCTGGCCGTCCTGACTTTTGCTAGGTGTTTTAAAATATTTTTTAAATTGGGCCAACCCAAAGTCTGATGGGTCAAAAGGTTAAAATAGGTTAGAACAGGTTAGAATAGGTTATAATAAATATGTATAGAGCAACATGTATGTTAAAATAGGTTAAAATAGACATTTTCATGACATCTTTTGCTTATGTTAAACTGCTCGAACATTATTATCATAATATTTATGGCTTTGCTATGGTATATCGTTAGTCTAATAGACTTTAAATGCTTGATTTAACATGATAATACTATTTACAACATGTATGTTGCATGAGAATCCAAGAAAAACATATCAAAACGTTCAAAGTCATTTTCCCGCCTAGGTGGTCAGGCGGCACCTCTCCGCTTCATCCCCGCCTAGCGCGTTTTTAAACCTTGGTTTAGTCATCAGAGTTGTGTCCTCTAAGCTTGGAGTTACAAATTGTTAATCTTTGGAGATGTATTGTTGCAAACATTAGGTCTCTCATAAGCTGGCTCGTGAATAAGTTAAAATGTTCTGATAATGCTTTGTTTGATCTTTACTGTATCTTGCAAATTGACCATGGTCTCTTTGTTCATGCCATGGTAATAGGCAAAAATTATGACAACATTTGCAAAAGAGATTATCTAGTTGGAACTATTATCCTACTTTTCAACAATTGCCATGTTAATTACACAGAGACATGGATTGTGCTTATAGGTCGACTTTACATGTATGCAAGCAATGCAAACACTTAGATTTTTTTTAACACTAAAATATTTCTGTCACAGGAAGGATTATGACGTGGAAAGGGCGTTGGAAGAAGAAACAGTTGAACAAAGGTACCCTCAGGTGGAGGGAAATTCGTGGAACAATGATAAAGTACAGAACAATTCCGAACCAAAGTTAGTGCCTACTATTGAACTTTAATTAGAGTTTTGTACGCTAGCCTATTACGAAATTTCAACTTTTATGGACATCATATTTTGTGTTCGAGTACACTTCCCAACACGAATAGACCGGTCAGGGTACCTCTGTCTAAATTAACAGAAAACCTTTTTTTAAAATCAATATTGCATACTTGATGTTTTATAGAATTTTTTACTTTTTTAAGGCTAACTTACGGGTGAATCATCACTTTCATACACCTACCTATATGCTCATAAGAATTGAAGCGTGCTGTTGAGCACTTAACCTTAGGTTAGTGTACTATTTGAAAAAGACTGCAGGCTGATGTATAAAATCAGAAGAGAAAAAACGTGATGTAGAGCGGTAAACAAAAGACCTAAATATCTGAATTTCTACTTATTCATCACTTTTAGCTAATTAGATTTGTTGAATTATTACAGCTACACCCAAGGTTTAATCGTTGCATTTACCTTAAAGAGCAACTCATCTGGAGATTCTACCAAGCAGAATGACACAACTGATGTTACTGAAGAAGCTAAAGACAAGGTGCCAGATGATGTAAAAAATGATGACGAAAAAATTGAGAATGTTCTTGAGGAGGAATCTGGTGAAAAACCATGTGATGCTACTGAGAAGGATGGTGAAGAAAAAAAAGATGAGGAAACTGGGTTGGATAATGCAAAAAAAGAAAATGAAAATGGTGTGAATGGAGAGTGTCTCGCTAAGGAAGTTCAGGACAAGAACGACATTATCACAAGAGAAGATCTCAAGGAAATTTTTGGGAAATATGGTTTAGTAAAGGTATGTTATTAAACTTTTTCTATTTGTTGTTGCGTTACCTCTATCGATTATTGGTCATCTTGAAAATTGTCCTCCCCCTTGTAAATACTTGAGTTTACATGCCTAAATATGGAGTAATATAACTTTTTTCTATTTGTTGCTGCGTTACCTCTATCGATTATTGGTCATCTTGAAAATTGTCCTCCCCCATGTAAATACTTGAGTTTACATGCCCAAATATGGAGTAATATAACCTTCAGTCGTATGAGTTGCTTAGATTATGTGATTAATCTTCTAAATTCAGAGTCGGTATGTAATCCAATCTTAAAACTTGTGATTTTATTTAATTTTATCTCAGGTTTCAGTTTTCAGATACTTTTGGTGTGGGTTCTGTTTTGGGGATGACTTCTAACAAGTATTTTTTTGGTAATATTGTGGGTATGGGTATTTAATAGATTGCAAGGTTTGGGCTGATCTGTTTGGTTTGGATGGATGCATAAGCAGAATTGGGCTAATATAGATTTTTCTTATGAAATAGATACAGGAGTTTTTTAAAACCAGTGTTCTTGGAATGATTCACTTTGTTAGATTCTGCAATGAGCAGAAACTTAGCGGGACGTCTTAACGATGAACTAAATATACTTTAGCTGTATTATTTTTTTAATAAGTTGCTTATTTGCTATTATTGCCTTATTGGGGTATTACTTACTCTGTGATCATCCCATTTCCCATAAGATATAGTGACTGGGAACACCAATTTTGGCTTCTACAGTTTATGCTAATGTACAACTGATTTTATCAAACGCAGTACGTTGATTTCAAGATGGGAGATGAATCTGGATATATCCGCTTTGAAGAACCGACTGCTGCCAAAAAAGCACGTACAGCTGCAGCTTTGACTGAGGAAGGTGGTCTAATTGTCAAAAATTGTATAGCTACGTTAGATCCCATCACTGGTAAGTAATTAACTTTTTAAAGAATTTCCGGGTGATATTTTTCTCAGAAGATGCTTGTAATTTTTTTGCTATAAATGGAAAGTATCACTTTTGTACCATATTATTGACCTGTAACAACTAATACACCAGGCTATTAAGTTTCACAATTTAAACATAACCTATACAAAGTTTTAACAGAAAGTACACCGACAATAAATTTCAACCTAAAAGCAAGAGTTGTGTACTTGTTCGATTGCTTTGGTGTACTCATATCGGACAATTAGTACAACGTTAAAATTGTATTTTTTAGTAATAGTGCATTTTAATATTGATGTTACTAACTGCTACATTTTGTATAGATTGGTTTCGAAATTGTGGATTTTGATAGATTAGCTGGTAATTACTTGATATAATGTGTGGCTTATTTTTTGAAATGGTCTACTTATATCATTTAAAAGATGGTATATTGGTGTATACAAACAGATATTTTCCCATCTAGAAATTCTTGCATTTCTTGTAATGTACGTTTCCTCCCATTGCTGTTTTATGTAATTTGTTTTGTTCGTAACGAGTGCGTAAGCTTATTAGGCATGTAGTTCTCATAATAATTAGTACACGGATATTCAGCTTCACATCTGGTTAAGGGTCTAATAAAATTGAGGTGGGAACTCCCTCACAGGTAGTATGCAGAGTAGTCTATGAGCTACAGGGTCGATCATTACCCAATTGTAGCATTAAGCCAGAGATGTTAAAGACATGATGCCATATTTGTAGCTATAATACTTCTAATTAATAAGAAGCAAGAGTAATATAGAGCATGTCGGTTATTAGTAACACATTTTTGTCATTCTCTTTTGAGTTGGTCTGAAAAAGTTTGTGAAATCCTTTTCCCATCAGGTGATGCTGAAAGAGAATACTGGAGTCTGATTTCTAACCAACAACACAGCCACAGGGATAATAAGTCAAGCAACAGGGGAAGGTTTGTACTTTATTCTTTGTCTTTTTGTGACCCCCCCCCCCCCCCCCCCCCCGGTGCTCTCCCCCTCTCTAGAACTGTCGGTCTTCAATTAAAGAAATCTGAGCGAGTGTTCCCATTTTTTGGCTTTTCTCAGGGGTGGAAGACAGAATAATAGAGGTGGGAGGCAATTCAATGGGAAACACTCCCGTTCTAGAGATAACGACTCAGCTTCTCGTCCTAATAAGTCCCAGAAAGTCTGAGCAGTTTATGGCTACCAAGTATTGATCTTTATCAAGCAACCAAATTTTGTCTGGAACTCCATAAAAGTTGTTTACTCGTTTTGCTTAATCATGAATTTCTCCATGATACACTATGATCGTGTATTAGCTCTCTCCATCCTGCTATTTGGTTTGATATTAAAATTTCATTTTGCTCCTTACACTTCAAACTTCCGATGTTCAGTTGTTCACTATAATTAATAGTGTGAAAATTTAGTTGTGAAACTCCTTAACAACTGGGTTTCTGAAACTCGTTTACATTATGAAACCAAGTTTTTATCACATTATATTTCGGAGCAAAAAATAGTGAGAAAAAATATAATACTATGGAATTATATTACTGACTTAATTATGTCAAACTGAGATTTACCGTTGCAAAAGAAAAATCTATATGAACTCTTAAGGAACTGGGTTTCTGAAAGTCGTTTACGCTAAGAAACTCAGTTTTTATCACATTCTATTTTGAAGCAAAAAAATAATTCAAAATTGTTTTATGTGAAATTATATTGCTTACTATGCTAAAAACAGTGATTTACTGTCACAAAACAACCATACTTAAATTAAGTGCGGAAACATTCCGAGCATGAGTGCTAACAAATGTTGTAAAAGACATAATACGGATTTTAAACGAAATTGCTTTTCTAACGCCTAATCCCTCATAATCCGCCTATTTTGTTAGGCGGCTTGTAGGCTCCGCCTATTCTGCCTGATCTTTGTCTAGGTTCGTTTTTAGAACATTGGTTAGCCGTTACTACCAAGGTAACATTCTGTAACAAAATTATCTAAATACTTTTTTGCCATCTTCTAATCATTGGTCTCCTGATGCTCTTTATTTGATTCACCATAAGAATACCCAGCAAGAAGCTCGACAACCTTACTCATTGCAGGCCTTGTATTCCGATCATCGCCTACGCATGACATACAAACTCTCACCAACCTCTGAAGCTTTTCATCATCATAACTAACTTCCAAATTTGGATCAATAACTTCTTCTAATTTTCCATCAGTAACCTTCTGTCTAGCAAAATTTACCAAATTATTGAATTCATTTTTATTGCCAAAATCGCATGCCTTTTTCCCACTCAAAAGCTCCAACAAGACAATCCCATAGCTATAAACATCTACTTTGACGTTGATATCCAAATTCATCATCCACTCGGGGGCTAAATAGCCTCTAGTCCCACGTACCCGAGAAAATCCAGATTCCTGATTTTCTTTAAATAACTTTGACATCCCAAAATCGGTTACTTTAGGCTCTAGATCAATATCCAGTAGTATATTCTGAGGTTTTACATCGCAGTGAAGAACCCATTCTAGACATTCCTCGTGTATATAGGACAACCCTTTAGCTGTCCCAAGTGCTATATTATACCTTTGATTCCATGTTAAAGTACTCGACGTATTAGAAAACAAGGCCCTATCCAATGACCCATTTTCCATATAGTCGTAAACCAACATTTTGTGTTCGTTTTCAGCACAGAACCCCCACATTTTGACTAGATTTTTGTGGTTAAGTTTACCAATGATGCCTACCTCTGCCCAAAACTCTGAATCCCCTTGTAAAATCCCTTCTAGTCTTTTTACAGCCACGACTCTTCCGTTTTCTAAACATCCTTTGTAGACAGTTCCAAAACCGCCCCTTCCAATCTCTTGCTTGAAATTCGTCGTGGCTTTTCTTAACTCGGAATATGAAAACCGTTTAAAACCCAAGGCTAAGATAACATAACCCATGTTTGTAACTTCTTCATGTGCATTCTTTCGGAGGACAAACCACCAAGCCAAAGTAATGAATATTATTTCTATTACTCCAAAAGAACCAACAAATGCAATGAAGTATCTCACATACCCACGTTTTGAGTCAGCTTCTTCATCACCACTTTCACCACCACCAATGACCAGGATTTCAAGATTTGAACATGCCAATGGACTTGGTTTAACTTTTCTCTGACGGATCACCATTTCTCTCGGGACTTTAAAATGCATCGTCCTATTTATATTCGATAAATGCTTCCCATTTAGAAGACTCCTCTTCGGATAACACTCCCCCGATCCATCTATCTGATAGGCGAACCCTATGCATTTACAGTCGTTGAGACATGCGTTTCTGCAAGATTCTAAGCTCAAACCAACGCCAAAGGTGTTCAAATCATATCCATAATAATCGGTGTATGGACTAATGACAAAATCCACTTCACTCGCATTACAACTCATGTTAAACTTAGGGTAACACCCTTTTGACCAATCATTTGCATCATTCATACTAAAACCGAACGGGCACGAACATGTAGGCAACGGTTCATAGCTACAAATACCATAAACACCACATTGCCCATGAACCTCACATTGGTTCACACCATCGTTCCACCACGAGATCCCCCAAAAACCAGTTTTATTGTCCAAGCTATATAGCCTTAATATCCCATCATAATCTAAAGTAAGCCGTCGCTTAACTCCGAACCCATAATCAGAGGCATTAAATTTCAAGTTATCACTCGATTTAAATCTTCCTAGAAAATTCATAGCTGCTATTCTAGAACTATTGTAAGGAGTTCGACGGAAGTAGAAAACAGTTTGATCCGTACTAGGCCAATACACACTTGAAACAAGGGGGCCGTTGTAAATGAGGTTTAGTACATTATTGTCATTAAATTTGTAGTTATAGTAACCGGATAAGTATGTATCCTTGCCCCTCATGGACACTAATGTTGTGTTCCTATCGAGTTCCTGTATTGGTAAGAGAGTATTTGTAGGAAAATCGAAGCTTTGCCATTTGAAATTACCTTCTTGATCGGCTAAAACAAGGTTGCCACTCTCAAGGAGCAAGAGTTGAAGAGTTCTCCCTCTAGAGAATGTGTTTGTTTCCCATACAAGAGAACCATAACCATTCATCAAAATTAAGTTTCCATTTTTATGAAGCTCTAGTTTTGATCTTTTACCGTGAACAGGGTTATCTCTGTTGGCCATCCAAACTACTGTTTTTTCAGCCGAGTTTGTGAACCATATAGAGTAACAATAGGCGTTTGTGCCCACCTTGTAAAACCCACTAGAGAATGTCCCGTTTGGTGAAATCAGGAAGTCATTATCTCTTTCTACGGAGAGAGATTTTCCGAGGGTTAGGCTAGATAAGTCTGGCTTTTGTGGCCACCCTAAGGTAGTTTCAAGTGAAAGGAAATAACAAACAAAAACTATTATCAAGGTGATGAATTCCATAGAAGTATACTTTGGAATTCTTACAACTGTGTGACAGCAATTTTTTTTATATGTCAACTACGAAATAAGCACACATTTATACTGATAGATCATAGAACGAACACAGTGAGAACTTAGTAAGTCAACTATGAAACAACCCATTATTTATGCACGCTACATTATTGGACGCAGTAGAGAGGGGACCAAGTCATTAATATCTGAAGTAAATAAGAGTGTATACTAATAAAGAAAGAATCAACTATTTGGTGAATAATAATAGGGTTGCTAGGACCACGTCATTTATCATATTAACTGTAAGCTAAGGCGATGAACATAAACTTTTTGCAAATATACCATAATATCTCACGCTTCTGATAATATAATCTTCGCTCTGTCGCTCAATATTTTTCAAGTTTATTTTCTCTGTGTGACTGTTCAGTTTTGATGAAATCAACGTGTCTGGATAAATTATCCACCATATAGTGATAAAATGTATAAAAAAAAGAATCTGTCAATTGTCATGACTATTTGAATTTCTCTTCAAAAATTTAAGCTATAAGTGGATCCCAGATCTGAGATCAAAATTTACCTAAGCATAGCTTAATTATATTGAATAAGATTACTATCATCTACTATATTCTACGAAAAGATTTAGTTGTAGCCTTTTTTTCCTTCGAACAATCTAATCAAACTTGACAAAGTAATTTTTACTACATTTTCGATGTTTCTTCATATCCCTAATCCTTTTTCTTCTTATGACACGAATTATATATCTACTCCAAAACTTATACGACTGAAAAGTTTCGTAAAAATGTTGAAGGACTCGGTTAGGGATGACCATTGTGCATAGTACGTACCTGCAGTCAGCCGCCACTTATAGGTTATGATTTTTTGTTATCTGCTATAGACTTCTACTTTACCCTGATATATTAAGAGCAGCCATTGAACTGGATAGTTGACAACGAATATTTATGACACCTAAATTTGATAGCTAACACTTGACAAGTTAATAGTTTTATAATCTCAAGAATTAGTCCCAGTGCTGTTGCTGTAATTACTGCTGAATTGTTCCTTCAATCGTGATGTTATCTACAGTTATTTTGTAAAAAAAAATTGGGTTTTATCACAATCATGATGACATATTGACATTCAAGTATAGAAGGAGAGGGTTTTCTTCTACTTACATGACTTGTTGTTATATTGCCAAAATGTCAAATTAAAGGACTTGTAAAAAAGTGATTTAGTCTGATATTAAACATCCAGGAGCCACACTATTCAATGAGTTACCCGCTCTTATAGCGGGTTCTTATGCGAGTTGCCACTGAGAGTTCTATCGTTTTCCATTTAAATAATTTGCGTCTTCTTATTTTGGTATTATAAAGACTTAACACTGGTGGTAAGAATAGGCACAACTAAAAATCAATATGACCTGAAAGGGCATGCTAACCATGAATCTCAACACCATGAGTACTCCTTGGTTGATTTCAAGATGGGAGACAACAAATCTAGATATTTTTTGATTAAAGTTTGAAGAAGTAGCGGTTAAAAAGTTGTGAATACTTTATTATTCATAACTTAAATACTTCTATTTAAAAGAAGGCCATATATATGTACTTCAAATTATACTAGACAAATATCTGATTTCAAAAAATATTATGTACTTCTTAGTAATTCTTTTCGGATGTTCACGTTGACACCAGATTATTTAAGGTCTAATTTATTCATAGTGCATGTCTTTTTTTAAAAGCTCGAGCAAGCCAGAAAAGGTCCAAGTTGTGATGTAAGCTGTAATATTTTCACCGTTGAAAAGTAAACATAAAATGGCAGGATGTGACATGCCTGAGATTCTACAGGGTGACAATTTTTCGGGTTTTGACCCGATCCGTCACGGGTCGGATGGATCGGGTAAAAGTGTAATTATATTCGGGTCGAGTCGATTCTTGAGATTCCGAGCCCCGTTAGCTTCTTACTCTTTCTACCGGCATGACGCTGCTGGATGTTTCTGATCAATAGAACAGGAAAAGGATAATTGGTGTTGACAGTGTCTTAAGTCAGTATTTCGATATTGAGAATATCGAGTTATTTTTATACTCCCTCCGTTTCAATTTATAGGCAAGAATAGGGATACGTGCAATTTTGCAGTGTAAATTTTGTCTTCTTTAAATATCGAAATTATAAATTTTAAAAATTAATCACATCGTTAACATGCTAAATCATATGGAAATTTTTTGAAATTCATAATTCCGAAATTTAAAGTGCACCAATTTTGCGTTGCAAATTTCACGTATTTTTATTCAGGGGCGGATCCATGATTTTTGTTCAGCGGGGCCACAATACAAATGTACTAATTTATTTAATGTTTACGGATGTATATATGTTTGGAAGTATAACTCTTTCGGACCATATATAACTAAATATATATTTGTCTCCAAAGAATTTTTTCTACATACATATTCAATTAGTAAAATATGTTTGAAGGTGGATTATTTCATTATTAATTAATAAACAATCTATCGAATAATTTTTTTTGGCAATTAATCACACATTTGATATATCAATACAAAAAATTTAATAAAGACCAATCTATAAACTATACCCAGATAAAATACTTTGCTTGGTGGTAAATTTTTACGTGTGTTTTTATATATATAAACTTAAACTATATATTTATTTGGATAGTGCAAATAATATGTTATCATACAAAAATAAATCACTTACTAATGATACTTAATAAAACTTCATTTTGATAACAATTACCCATATGCTTTTACAAAACAAAATATATTTTTGAATTTGAGCATTATAAAGTATCCATTCTGGTATCATATTATATAAGTTGAAGAAAGAAACTTAACTAAAGTTATATATTTGTTATGAAAATAGTATATTTACGAGTAAAAAATAAGAAGAAAAAAGAAATAAAAATGTATCCAAATTAGCAACAATTAAGAGTTGACCTGTGAACTATGACTCCAACAACATGTAACCTACCAATTATGCTAGCTCAATTATATAAAATATTCTTACTAATCTATTAATTGACATAAATCCAGCCGGGGCAGCAGCCCCACTGATTCTTAACTACATCCGTCACTGTTTATATTGTTTCCTATAATTTGGAACAGAGTGAGTAATCAAGACCCAAGAAACTTTGCTATAAGTTCATAAATGTACCTACTCACTGTTGCAAACTTGCAAGCGGTACCTATAAATTAATATTCATGAAACGTGATTATAGTTCATTTACGTTTGCTAAGTAGCCACGGTAAGCTAAGGCTGTTCGTCATGGGATGATCAATTAACTTATTGTACATATACTGTTTGCGGCCACTTGTTTGAACATTTTTACGCCAGGAATATAAATTTTAACGACACTCTCACATCAGTGATTATATGATATTTTGCTACAATATTATTCCAATTTGTTTAAAAGTATTAATTGATTCCGTCAATGTAAGTTTGGGCCACTTATAAGGTTGTAACTGGACAAACACATTTTATGTTACACAGACTACATTATGTGTATCTGTAAGATCACTTTAGGTACTCAAATCCCATGATTCAGTGTGTATTGTAAAAGTGATGCATTTCTCGGCATTGCGAGGCTTGGATACATGTACCCATCGTCTATTTTTGTTTTTTAAGTGTTACGAGTAAGATATAACCGATCGTCTCGAGTTAAGAGTAGGCTGAGTAAGTTAACAAGTACGGAGTACTACTTTAGCATTCCTCAAATTTAAAATAAATTTGAGGGTATAATATTGCTAAATGAAAATTTTCCATTCAGCCGGAATTGTTACAGAACACTGAATCTGGTCTTAAACTGATAAGGTCCATTGGATGAAAAATCAAAAACCGAATATAACAACGTTGCGAAATAAATTTTGTAAATGCTTGATGAACCAATCCGACATTCGGTAACAATACATTCGACTGAATTTCCATTATTCTCATTCCTAAAAATGAAGCCAAAGTTATACTCTTTACTTCTTCGTTCGAGTTAAATACTGTATTATACTTTGTACTTCGTAGTTCGAACTTCGTAGTAGTTGGAACTTGAAAGAATCATTTCTATATTTCGAAATGGAGTATATTAATAACAAATCGCAAGGAAAAAGGAAAGAATAAAAACACACCTGACCTTGACTACTTCACAAGCACGTGCCATTATATCGATTATGTCAAAGTGGTTGCGATTTTGAAAATCCAAAGATAGTCAACATTTAAATAAGTGGAAAGTGAAAACAACCCATAAACTATCTAAACTTTGCAAATAAACCACATATATTTCGGTTGCTTGCAGCTAGACCGATATTTATTTACCTTTACAGCTATGTCAAATATAAAGTTCTCGAAGAATAACGTAAAACAGTCTGTTTGTTGATTTTCTATCGACCTATTTTTTCAACCCGTTAGTGGTAGGCAAATAAAATAATTTTGAAACATAATTTTGTTGACACTCTTATCCGCATCACATTTTCCAAAAATAAATACATATTTATCCACAATTACAAAATCCCGTTCACAATAACAAAATAAATACTTAAATGAAAGTACGAAATTATGATATCAGTTCTTTCTTTTGGCAATATCAAATTTAAAATAATGACTTCAAAATAAGTTTGAAAGAAGGATCGGTCTGAAAAGGTTGCTAACAACCACGTGGACTGGAAATTCACCCCAAGACAGACAATTTCTATAAAAAAAAAATTATACTAAAAAAATTCTCTTATTTGGATGGGCAAAACAGAATTTATTTTACTTTAGACAATCCACCAAAAATATTTATTTTGGGCCGACTTTGGTTGAAAGTGTTCTACGGGAAAAAAGATGAACTAAAAACAACAAAAAATCTAGAAAGAATTTTAAAATTATTCATTTTTTTGTCCTGCATAAATAATAAAAGAAACTACAAAAAATGGTTATGAATGGGTGATTTATATGTAGTTAGATTTCAAAGTTGGATGTGGGTTCCTATTGAAATCTTAACAGTATCGTATGGAAATATGAAAGTAATGGAAATAGATGGAGCTATTTATAAATAAGATTGGGATTTATTTGCAGTTTTACCGTTTTTAACTTTATTTATTTAACGTAGGGGTTTGAATTCTATTCTCCGCCCCTTTCATTTTTGAATTTCTACTCAGTATACCTCTAACTCTCTCTCTCTAACTCTCTCTCTCTAACTCTCTCTATATATCTCGTAAAACCCTCGTATTATATATCTCTCCAAATTCGACGAAAATTATTGGCGAAATCGGTGTTTTCGATCTGCAATTGGTAAATGGAGTTGATAATTGATTGATTGGTAAACCCTTTTTCCATTTTCACTTTTTTTTATCCTAAAACTCGATTATAACTAGGTTAAATCTTTAGAATTTCTTACAGTGTTTTTTTTTTTGTGCTCTAGATATCAGGTATGTAGAGGATTACATTTATCTGGATTTTTGTTTTTTTAATCTGATTGTGTTTGCTACTTGTTGGATTTGATTTACTTAGCAACCTCGTTTTCCTTTTTTTTATTTTATGAAATTGGCTTTTTTTTTTTATCTTCGATTGGAGTGATTCTCATTTTTGTGACATAATTGGTAAGTAATTAAATAACCGGGGATTTTTCGTTTTCCTCTTCGGGGATTTTAATCGGAGATTTTATTGTTGGAATTGATTTACTTAACTACCTCATTTTCATTTTCTCTATATGAATTAGGATTTTATTTTTCTTCGATCGGAACGATGCTCATTTTATCGTTTTCCTTTTCCACTCTAGCTTATTTAAGTAATTGTGACAATTTGAGACAAATTCGCCAATCTAGATGAGAATTATCGGAACGTGAACCTACCATTATGCAATGCTTTAAAGAAAGTTAGCATAAGGGTAATTTGGTCTTTGATCATTTTCATGGGATGATCGTTGTAGGGTTCGTATATGGGGGTGCTGGAATTCCAAAAGAAAATATGAGGGGGCTAAGCCACTACTTTTATAAATTTATATGTAAAACATACACCGACTTATAGGTTTTTTAAAAAAAAATATTGGGTGGCCCTTCCGACCCCCTCCTAGATCCCCCTTGGTAAAAAGTGAATTTAAAGCGTTTTAGGTTTACAATTTTTCAGGGCGAATAGGCACGGTTACTTAATGAAAAGCTGAAAGAGGTTGGATATTCTCATTTTAAAATGTAAATTAACATTTGAGTGTTTCATTTAAGACTAACCAATGCTACATTTTTTGAGACTGAGTATCGGAGAAGCTGAACTTTGTAAGTGTATCTTCGTGTGATTTAGCAGAATGAATTAGAAGAGGTTGATTTGTCCTCTATTTTGCTTTTGCAGGTAGAAAGTGCAGAGCTCGAAGAACTTTTCTGTAACTGCAAAGAGGGCGTTTTTCCCCACTATTTTTTAGTGCCAATTAATTGTATTGGTCGGATTCATGCAACGGGAAAGGTATGCATAGTAGTGGAAATAATTTTCTATTTACCGATTGATGGTTAAGAAGACAGTCATTCAACTCGGAGAATTAGGTGGTGACTTTCATCTTTTTCAAATATACATATTGATTTCCCACCTGATTGTTAGAAATCCTAGTTTTTTTTACCTAATCGTTACTTCCACCCAGTTCTCAACCTTTTCACCTAGCTCAAGTTCCCTCCTGAATATTCATGTGGAATTTAAGAGTCCCGCTATCTATGTATATGTATATATACACAGTATATGTATATGTATATGCTATATCTAAACATGTATGAATTTTAGATGTGTCACTTGTAGACGCAACAAAAATGTTCCTTCACTAAGAACTTTTATTTAGGGAAATAACTAGGTGGTTGCAGTGACTTGTAGACTAAGAGTTCTCTTGATTGCAATTTTGAATCCTTGACGTAAGATTTAAAATCTTTAGAATGAAATGAGATTATCACATTTTAATTTATGTTTATGTTCGACTACATGTAAATTAAAAAAATCATATTTCAGGGAGTGACAATGATCTGGGGAAACTATTCTCAAGAAAACTGCAGTGAATCTCGTATTGGGATATGCAGTTTTGTCCATTTACCAAATGATGGAAAACGATAGTGTAAATGCTACTCCTCATGGGGGCACCAATGGTCAGAGGATGCAAACCTCACTTGGGTACCTTCTCCACATTTCTGTCGTTAATATTAACAGGGTTATTTTTCAAGTAATTTTTTTTTTGTTGAATTATCTTTTCCTTTATTGTCATGAAGGAACGCACATCTTTGATATTTAAGAATCTTTAGCACTTAAACTTGGTTAGCTTGTTTTGTACCTTGTTATACCATGCAAGTACTCTGGTCCACCAATCAACTTCTTAAGGGCTTCTTAGGTGCTCTAGTAAAGTAACCTTTGTGTTCACTTTATTACTTTTAAGTAAAATGATTGTGGTGCAGTTTTAGAAAGTTTACTTATAAATACCTTTGAGGTAGAAAAGCACAATTCTCTTTAAGTTGATTCATGTTTTGATCATAGGTATGCTTTTCAACTATATGGTCGTATAACCAACTACTTTTCACTACCTCCAGTACAAAGTATAATTTTCCGCTGTTACCAAACACGCACATAGCATCATACTTTTTAACTTATAAACAACCACCAAACAAAACAAGGCATCATTTTTCCAGTGCTTATTTCATGTTATCTTTGAACTCTGACACAATAATTTTATGCTTTGAACCTTCTATAGGAGGACAAGTGGGCCTACAAGGCGTTCAACTAAAGGGCAATGGACAGCAAAAGAGGTAATATGTTTAGTTTAGCATCTTAATTATATATAATGACTATTTAGACTAACAGCATTTTCTTTTTCGACATATGTTAGACCTGATGATATTAACTTCAAATGCTCTGACCATTTCTCGATTAACTTTTTTAGTAAGAAAGTGTTGCACAAACATTGTTTTTTATGGTTCCATTTGAAATGTTTATGTGGATAACGAATTTGGAAAACTAACTTTTTATGTCAGTGTCGCTATTATAAGCACCAACTGCTGGGTCTTATTTGTCTGTGTAGAAATATGAACTCAAGGTAAGGGAGAGATTGGGAATGTGATAAGTCCGTTTTTCATGTTTTATAGCTAGAAAGTCCAGTAGAAAATTGTTACACCTTAAAAGATTTGATGTTCTCTTCTATCTGCTTTTATGCTTGTAGATTGTACTATTATTGTTTTACTCTTGCAGCAGTAATTTTGGAAGTTATAAATAGTAAAGTTAATGAATAATGGATAAGACCAATCGGGTGTAACATTACTGGTATTAACTTATTAAAACGGTGAGTAACTTTTTATCAGTTCTTTTACCTTTTTATTTTCTCCCTTGCTAAGCTGATAGTTATTCATTTTTTGTCATACAGGATAATTTGTTGTGTGAGGCTGTTCAAAGGTTCAACGGGAAAAATTGGAAAAAAATTGGTAAATATTTTAAAGTTGATCATTCAAGTCCTTACCTTGCTCTCTTCTCTACGGTGTTAATTTCGTCTGTTTTCACTTCTGAATTGATGATGCAAGCATGTTGGTTCTCCACATTAGAGATGAGAAACTCCATTTCTTTACAATTTTAGTCACGGATCTGATAAATCCTTTTAAACTTTCATGTGTGTTTTTAACTTTTTGGGCACTAGTAGTTTAGTACAAACTAACTATGAAACAACTTTTTTGGATAGGAAATACAAAAAGCTGCCAGATCTTATTTAATAATTAATTTGTTAGTGGTTTCTTTTCCAGGCATGGGGTGGAAATGTCATGCAGGACTAATTTGTTTACTTTTAGAATATGTCAAAGTGGATGAAATCTTTTGTAACTAATCAACCTCTATACTTGTGTTCTTCTCTTGTCAAATACTTCCGCATCACGACACTGTTTACATCTTTTTTCCCTTTGTAGTGACCTAAGTTACCATCTTACGTTTTCTCATCTACTGGTTGCTTTATCACGTTAATAAAAGAAAAGAAGAAAATTCAGAATATGAAGTACTTAGACCTCTCATGTCTCAGCTTGGTCACTTGAGGCTTGAGCTTTCAATTATATATCACACCATTATACTATAAGTCATGCTTATTGTTTAATTTTTCTTTGTAGCGGAATGTTTTAAAGACCGGACAGATGTACAATGCTTGCATCGCTGGCAGAAAGTTTTGAATCCGGAACTTGTTAAAGGTCCTTGGACTAAAGAGGTGGGTGGATATTTTTTTTCGTTGTTGTATAATTTGACAGTATATGCCTTCCATGCACTTCAACATGTTATTTGAAAAATAATTATTTAGCCAGTTGAATTTTTCAAGTGTTTTAGCCTTTTATATAGTCAACTTCTAATTTGCTTTGTATTCTATAGTGTTATGTCAAAGAAATGGACTTGTATGTACATATATATCTATCCTATTTGTTCATTTAAGTACCCTGAATAAGTTATGGAGATGCATTTCTGTGAATACTACCATACGTGATAAAGTGTATCTGACACTGTCTATACAGGAAGATGAAGCTATGATTGAATTGGTCAAAAAATATGGGGCAAAGAAGTGGTCTACAATTGCACAACATCTACCTGGCCGTATAGGGAAGCAATGTCGGGAGAGGTAATTTTGTGAGTTTGGGTAAACTTTCAACTTTATCAAGGTTATATAGCCTTCTAGAAAAATTGTGAAATATTATTTATAGCAGTTATGCAAGTAAGTGCACAGCTAGTTTAAGTTACCACTGTTAAGACATAAGAGGATCCATTTGTATCTCCAGTGTCTTAGCTTTTTCTCATGTCAACAAGTATTATTTCTGGATCTATTTGTTGAGCAGATGACTGTCTTTCCAACGTGTTCTGTGTTTACAATTTTATGTTATATCTATGATATTCTGTCCCTTGATACAAATGCCTTTTATAGGTGGCATAATCATCTTAATCCTAATATAAACAAAGAGGCATGGACGCAAGAAGAGGAATTGACTTTAATTCATGCTCACCAAATGTACGGGAACAAATGGGCAGAGTTGACAAAATTCCTACCAGGAAGGTACATACAGAAGTTTTTTTTTTTTAATTGATCCTGGATCAATGCTTCAGCTACTATTTCGAATGTTCACCTTTTACAAATATTTTTGAAACATTGGAAATGCATCAGGAGTGACAATTCCATTAAAAATCACTGGAACAGTTCAGTTAGGAAGAAAATAGATTCGTATTTCTCTTCGGGTTTACTTGCACAGTTTCAAGGCCTACCTCGTATCTGTGAAGCAAACCAGTCTTTGCCTTCACCATGTTCGACAGTACCTCAGAGCAGTGAAGATGAGAGTGTTATTAGAGAGGAAGCGGAGCGAGAGGAAATTTCAGAATGTAGTCAAAGCTCATCTGTCCTTGGTGTTCGTTCCGTTGACAATATTCTAGTGAGAGAAGATTTCCAGCTGAGTAAAGCACCGACTTATGGGGAAAAGCCAGCTTATTTTGAAGAACATACTGTTTTTTCGGTGCCAGAAGTACCTTATGAAATGGGTGGATCCTCAAAATATGGGGATACTATAATTTCGATGGATTTGGGAGAGGATTTTTTAATGAACTGCGACTTTAATGTGCCTGAAAATAACGAATATGTACCTTTTCCTTTAGAAAGTCCAGCCAATATAACTGCTGTTTCATCCATGGCAAAACCAGATCACATTATATCTGAAGATGATTGTTACAGGGTGATATTCCCAGATACAGATATGGATGGATACTGTGTCTCTGCTAATATAAACGAGGGTTCAAATATCAATGATTCAAGCGGACCTTTTCCCGCTCGTACGCATTTTTTTACCCATGAAAGTACGCTTTTATGTAGTAGTGAGTTCAATCCTTTCAATGATATTTCTCATCAAAATGGAGATTTGGAGTTGGAAAAAGGCCCAGATGATTTTAAAAGTAATGCATATTACAAGGTGGATGAAAACGAATTAAATGCTGAAAATGATTCTTCGAAGTTGGTTCCTGTAGATATATCTAATTTAGAATCATCGAGCAATAACCAAAGCTTTGCAATGCATCATGATCCTGTCCATTCAAATAATTTGGTGAAGACTATTCCTAACGATGTTAGTATTGACACTTGTCCACCCGAGGTTCAAAGTCTTGATAAAAATGATAATGGGTCATTGTTTTATGAGCCTCCTCGTTTTCCAAGCTTGGATATTCCTTTTTTCAGCTGTGATCTTATACAAGCAGGTGATCATACGCAACAAGAGTATAGTCCTCTTGGTATTCGACAATTAATGATGTCATCGGTGAATTGTTTTTCTCCGATACGTTTATGGGATTCGCCGAAAGAACGGGACAGCAACAATGCAGACGCTGTGTTGAAAAGTGCGGCGAAAACATTTACAATCACTCCTTCGATTCTAAAGAAACGGAACCGTGGCTGTGTGTCGCCATTGTCAGAAAAGAGGAATAAGAATAAGCTTGAAACCGGCATGGATCGGGTTCTATTATCTAATTTGGCTAGAGATTTTTCTCGACAAGATGTTATGTTTTCTCAAAACGGGAACGTTGCTCATGATAAAGAAAATATGAATTGTGTTCCCAATAGTATGACCCATCCACAGACGGAAAATGAAAAAAACATTGATGACGAGGTAAAGCCAGGAAATTCTGCTGTTAATACCAAAAGCAAAGGTGACCTGGATACCATGGCAAAAGCTGTGAGTGTTTGTTTCCTTATAACAACCTGTGCCTTTCTATTCCAGTGATTTCTTAACATTTATTTTTGTTCTTGTCAGATTAGTTTTCCACAGAGTATTGGCATTTAATCATTCGCTTCTAGTAGTACCTGGGAACTTCTTTTCTGCGAGAGTAGCTTCCAGGAGATCATGTTTTCCAGTTAGTTTGATATCCGTAAATAGAAAAAAAAAAATTAGGATATTCAGAAGCATGTCACCATAATCTTTATCTGTAAAATAACAAGAGGCAATACCATAATTTTTTTACACAAGGAATTTAGTGCGACCAGAGGAGCTCCTGTAGTTAGTATTATACATCCCCCATGAGCTAGCAGCTGTCGATGGGCTAACCCACTTGTCTGTATTTCGTTTTGTACGAAATAACAATTAATCATACCCTTAAATCAACAACTTACCAAGAAAATCTCTTTAAGGACATCTTAAGATTAAAAAATAATGAAGGTTTCTGTCTATTTTTCATTTTGGGTGATAACACGCTTAAAATCATTATCTTACCAAAAAGCTCTCCCTTGTGTTTCAGAAATTTATAGGTGCATTACCTCTTAGATCGCGATATAATGAAATTATAAATTCAATAATACTTCAAAGTAAAGTTTGAAATGTTGAATGTTGTATACTTATGGATATTGAATCCATTTGCAAATCGAAACTAACCAGTCCAAAGAGCGAGGTAATAGTTATGGATGTTAGGTTGTGGTTTTGGGTTCATGCAAGTTGTTCTCTTGCTCTTTACTAAGAAAAAACGGGTCGTTAATCTTTCGAAACCTTTCTTTTGCTTTTTGCAAAAAGACTATCTTAAGTAAGATACGGATGAAAATGCCAATTGACTCTTTAAACGATGGATAACATCACTTTTACACGGCTGAAGGAGTAGGTGTTTCAAAAACTTCTTGGTTTACCGTGATCTACTAATTTTATTTAATTTTTTGCCAAAAAACATTTGATGGTGATATGAATGGTCATATGCAGTTACTAAGAAACAAGGGGCAATACATCTGTTGTTACTGAGATATTGACAAATGACTGCTAATTTTAAACCTAACTTCTTCATTTTTCTTTTTTTCCATTAGGTGCCACAGCTCTTGGGAGTCCTAGTTGAACATGATACGAATGATCTTCTTTTGTTTTCTCCTGAAAAACCAGAAAACAGATCTGATCGTATTTCTTATGGGAATAATTGTACTGAAAAGTTTAATTCTTCATCAAGGGATCCATATATCGGTGATGCTGTGTCTCTCTCTCCGTTGGGCTTGAAGACAGATGATAAACGTCAATTGAAGCCTGCTATGTCAGCACAATCTTCTATGGCATTAGATCCTCCCAGTCTTATGCCTCGAAGTAAAGATGTTGCTGAAAATTTGAGCATGTATGATAATTTAATATTTCTCTGTTCATTCGAACTTTACTTATTGTCATATGAGACCCGTTTGGAAGTTCCTTATAATAGTTACAAAAATATGCATGCATTCGGATTTTTAAGAACATGACAGCATAAACAGAAACTGACGCGCAAACAATTTCAGAAATGAACTGCATTTAGAACATAAGAAAAGTGGGGAACTTCTTGTGTTCTCATTTTTAAATACAGTGGGGTATTTCATTCTTTTCAAGAACTTTTGAGAAAGTTTTATTTGCAGTTTTTATGGCCTTCATGGATTGTCGTAAAATCAAACATTGCCCTGGCCGAATGTATTTTCTTTTGAATTTCCAAATGTGAAGTTATTCTCAGCATAGTATAACTTATGAAACATTTAAACATGTGTTGATTGGAAGGGTTCTTTAGCGAGTTATTGACCACACATTAATGACAAGGTTTTTATGAAATGGTACAAATACCATCAGAAGTAGCAGTTTTTCTATTGTATCTTCTTAACCATTTTTAACGGAGATTATATTTTAGGGCAACTAGCTTTGGGGTAGAAGGACAAAGTTTCCAATGAGCTACTCGTTATTAGGGATCTTTTGTCCAATTTGATTAGATAGACTCTAAATGGAAAAAAGATAGATATTGTATTGGACTTGCAAGAAAATGATTTCCTGTAGTTTGAAATTTGCTACACCTGTTATGTTTGTTCTTCATTAAGATAGAATGACAGTTAAATACTAAAAAGCATATGGTTTGTTTTTTTAATTTGCTTTATTGATGTTATGTTTAAAGGTTTGGTGAAACTCCTTTAAAAAGGAGTTATGACTCTCCGTCTGCGTGGAAGTCTCCCTGGTTCATGAACTCTTTTCTTCCAGGCCCTAGAGTCGATACAGATATTACGATTGAGGTAATTGGTTCTGTTAGTGTGAAACTCTCCTTGGTTATTGAGTATGAACCCTTTTGGGGGGAGAAACTATCACTTTGTACACCAAATTATTAAAATAGCTACAACTAGTACATCAACCTAGTAAAATTTACAATTTCGATACAGATCTAGACAACTTGGAACTATCACTGCTCCAACCTCTCAAAATTAATAATCAGAAACTAATCTACACAAAATCAAGGAATGGGTTCACCAGCCTATCACAATTTGCAAATACCTAAAAGCCTATTTTTAAATGTTTGTGTACTAAATTTTCAATCTTGTGTAGTTTGGTGTGTGGTACATCATCTTATCCAAACATTCAAGATACGAAATAAGTGCTTGAAGGTGAACTTTAACGCAGGAGTACTAATCATTTCATTTTGTGTTGATTGGTATATAAGTTGTGAGATTTTTCGTAGTAGTATGGTGCACTAGTTATAAGGCAATTGGTACTGGTACACAATGATATTTTCTCCTTTACTGACTAGGTTATTTGGATGGTTGTGCAGGATATTGGTTACTTTTTGAGCCCTGGGGATAGAAGTGTTGATGCAATTGGATTAATGAAACAGTTAAGCATGCAAAGTGCAAACGCATTAGCTGATGCTCAAGAAGTTTTGGGAGATGAAACACCTGAAACATATCTAAAATGTAGACGCTCGATAGACAGAAAACGAATCCAGGATAATACTGCTACCTTTCACAGTTCTACTCAATCTCTTTTGGAACCTAATGCCTTGGTATGATTTCTATAATACTCCTATTTCAGACTACCATTTTATAATGATAATTTTGAAATCTTTTGACTTTTGAGAAAAAGAAATCGTGCTTGATAATTCAAATTTTATGCACATAGTAATTCCAAGGTATCTATGTAAACCACTGTTTTAGGATTGTAGAACTATGCTACGCAGAGTAAACCCCCAAAATTATCTCCGTAACCCGAGTACCAAACCTACTAATCGTGTTTCCTATAGTTCTTAGTTGTCAGCACCAGAAAAACATATATCAGAGTCATAACCTAATTAATTTTGTTACTTTTGTATCAATGGAAGCATGTCGGATTTCTCGCTTTTGATAACTCCTTTGTTCTTAGAGAATCGTTTCCTCATGCTTTTTAACCTTTAATATTTTCCTGGATCCTAGAAAATTCTTTCGAAGTAAAGATAGGTTCTGCTTCTTCTAAGTTGTTTGTTTTTGTTTTTACTGGTGTCCTTATTTGTTGAAGTTTGGTTGAGGCTGTCAGATAGTTTTGCAAGTACATAGATGCCCAAGAAAAATGAGAAAACTTTGGTTCTTTACCTTTTGATAAGAAGAACTCATACGGTCTTACTAACAACAAATGTCAGTGTCATCTGTTTATTTATGTACTTGGAGCTTATTGATATGTAAAAGAAATTCAAACATACTTTACATGGTTATGACTCAAAGGTTGTATATTCGCAGACAGAGAAGCGTATATTAGATTTCAGCGATTGTGGGACACCTGGAAAATTCAAGGAAAGCTCGAAGGTTTTGACATCGATAGGCACCTGTAGTCCCTCCTCGTATCTGTTGAAGGGTGCCGTTAAGTAGTTTTCTTTTAGGTATAACCTTATCATTTATGTATACAATTATAAAGTTATGTTGTAATTCAGATTTCAAACAATGATGCGTTCTTAACTTTTTTTTCACATATACAGTTGCATTCTCAGAAAATTGACTTTCAATTGGATAATATTTTTGTGGATAATTGAACGATTTATTTTTAGAGGTGCATGACCTTAGTCTTGCTATGTGCGTTGAGTTCTCCCCGGTGATCCCACTGCTTATAAAAAAGGGCTATGTTCTTATCCGAAAAATCTAAGATTTCTTACAAAAGTACTCTACAATAAGAGTAAATATATTGATTAACCAACTTCTGTACTTACATAAGAGCACCCACACCAAAGCCACATTAATTTTCTTAAATTTTACATTAAATTCACACTTTTACAGCTTTAGTTATCCATTTACAGTTTGGTTGATTTACCAGCTTCCCTATTTATATCTATATATAATACAATATACGTATTATTTATATTGTATGTATAAAAAGATTAAAAAATTAACTCTTTCATGTGATATAGACAAATGCATAGGTAATGTCAAATTCTATCATATAAAAACCGTTATCCTATGACTTAGAGCTATGTTAGACCGACCAATTCATTCCTCTACGAAATATGATTTTCATAATTTTAAAGGTAATAAAGAGAATTTGCAACTTAGGAATCTTTCGGAACCAATGATCAGAACTGGAATTTTTTTTTAAATAATTGAATACTAGGAAACAAAACGAAGTTAAAAGAGCTCACATTAATCTGCCGAAAGAGTCGATCTAATAGATTCCAAATAAATTTTTACAAACGAATTTTAGCAAACATTAATCTCACCACCTTTGAGTAAAGATGGAGATATGTAGGAAACGAATCGAAAACCAATGCCAAAAGAGTCGATCTAATAGATCCCAACTAAATTTTACACCAGAAATTTAGCAAATAAGTATGATTTTTACCTAGTATTTTCATCGATTTGATCTACTATTGAGAAAGTATTAAATTGAGTCTATCACCAATTATGTGAGTTGGGTTCAACGCAAGAAGGAAGAGAAAAAAAATTAGGCAGAAGAATACTAATACTGCAAATATGAATAAGCTGCAAGTTTAGTTATGTGGTGGCTCTTTCTCTTTCCTAAGAGACTCGGTGTGATCCTCACTTGTATTTGCAACCAAATAAGCTGCAAGTTTGATTCGCTTCATATGACAATTCCTTCCACAAACTAAGAAATTTTAAATACAAAAAACTGGGCCGCCCATCTCCAAAATCTAACCAACCAGAAATTACAAATTCTGAATTCAAGCATTGAACAAACAATTGCATCCTCAAAGGTTAACCATAACTGAAGTACTTGGTAATAAAAAACTACAATAAGTAAACTATCATATCTCATAAACTTCAAATAAAGTCTAGTACTGCAAATTTGAATCAGGCCTCATTTTAGAGTACATATTCCTGAAGTAAGTCAACTGGTGGATATCAAGATTCCCGAAGCAGAAACTTCAAGAAAGAAAATGAAAAGGTGGAGAAACAAGAAATATAGCCGAAAAGGACAAAAAAGAACTGGGTGAGCTGCCTGACTTATTCCAGTTTCACTCTGTCCATGTCGGTCATCAACCCTTCCAGCTGTACCATAAATATATATATATAAAAGAATTACGGTTCTGCTGCCCTGGGGCACAGAAATAAATAGAAAACTGATGATGGGACATGAGAAGTATACCTTAACAATCTGGCGCAAAAAGTAATCCCCATATCTCTTGCTTGGTTTTGACTCAACAACGTGAACCATGTCCTGCATCAACAAAATATACATCAACTCTACTTACTGGAAAGATGATTCAAATCCAACAGAACGATAATAATGTAAAATTTAATTCTTTCAATAAGGAAACCATACATCATCAATGTAGAAATCGATATCAGCGTTGGAAATGATTTTCCCATCAGCATCAACAGCATGAGTTTTGTGCTTGTACGTCATCAGAATGGTCCTGCAAGACCATAATGCCACAAACTTAAGTGAATCGCCTACATAACATGCATACGAGCAAGTCAGGCCCTGGGAGAGGAAAGAGAAAGGGAGAGGAAGAAAAGCACCTCAAAGTAGGTTCATCCACTTCCATGAAAGTACTGAGCTTTGGAAGAGAAATGGTAGAATAAACTTTCAAGAAAGTCCGGGCACCTGAAAGCAACTGTTGTTGCTTGACTTCATACAGAAACAACTTCAACTGAAGTCTGTAGGCATCCTGAAATATTGGTAATTTTTTGTATATGGTTTAGATAATTGATTCCTCGTGTAAAAGAAATAGCATGCAATAGCAAAAAAAAAATATGGATAACATTTCGCTAATTTAGTGAGAGCTAGACCAGGCCTCAACTAAAATGATTGTTGATATCCCACATCAAAACTCAATACATAGAGAAGCTAAGGGTTACCTGATTATAGTTTATAAGAGGCTCATCGTAACTGGGAGCCGAGGGAGTAATAAATTTGGGGCATGCATATGAGAAAAGCTCATCATACAGTGCAAAAGCCTCGTCATCATATCTCTGCATCCTCAACATTTTTTCCCCATATTTCTCCTTTAGTTGTGAGTTCACAGTTTCGTCAACAAGCTTTACTTGAGGGCAAAGCGATAAACAAATTGCCAACAACGCATACATCTGCTCATTCTTCTTCAGTATCTGCTCGTATTGAGGGGATTTCTGGTGGTGTTGTTTTGTCTTGTATATGTATATTAAGATTTTACTGAACTCACGAATACCCTCAACATACCTGCCCAAAGAAAGTGAATTAACCAAGCAAGAAATCCAAAACGGTAGCGAAGAAACTTGCTTAAAGTTAACAATCCTTCCCAATTACAGTAAAGTTATTTGAACTGCATAATCTACAGATAAACCCTTGACTTGAGGACAACTAGTTTTTTTTTATATCTGACAAAACACAAGGAAATGATTAACACAATAACCTCAAGAAGTCTAGAGAAAGGATGATTAGCTGATGCATATGCAAATTGTACATTGAAATTAAACAATCCACAGCAATACAATTTTATTTTCCAACACATGCATGAGTTAACAAAGAATCTATAATATGTTCCGACAGTTTTACATTTTTCCAAATGTGCCTGGTAATGGAAAAATAAAAATCGTACCAATCAAAAACCTTACATCCTTGTGTCTCAGGGTCTAAAGCTCCTAGCTTTAAAAAGTTGCATTTTACTCCAAATGATAATTGTATTTTACAATCAAAATGAATTGTAAAAAAGTACAATACACATTACCTTGGCAAGACTAGAAAGCTCAGTAGGTAAAACTAAAAAAGTCCATGAGTTCATAATAATTGCAAAAACATGAAGATGAACACTGAGAAACTCATCAAAAGCTAGGAAATACAAACTAAACTATAAAAAGATATCGGGGAAAAGAAATACTAACTAAACTATTTTAAAGGTATGGGGCCGATGCTAGAATAAAAAAAATGTTGGAATTCAATTGCGTGAAGTAATCAGAGATTGTAAAGGACCACATTTGACTTGATGGCCTATTATGATTTTAAAGATCATGAAAACAATATCTATAAGACTGAGTATTGGCAAACATGATTTTGTGGAAAAAAAACGTGAGTTTCTAATACAAGCTTCAGAGATGAGAGGGTATCGGTATAGGACGCAACCAATGCAGAAGATAGAAAAATACACTTTCCATCCTCCATAATGGAAATAACTCGAATAAGTAGCAAAGGAGATTATAATTAAAACACTAGAGAAGGCCTATGAAAAAATCAACACACTACATAAACCATGTATAACTTAATTTCTAGTCTATATTATCAAAACTGGTGTTTGCTTTAGGACCAAAAGACATATCTTCCCTGACCAAGTTATATAGGGTTATAATTACTGAACACTCAAATTATCACCTGATTTCAATTTTGTATACCATATTACAAAAATTAGTGATCAGTAAACAAAAATTACATTTCTGGCCTTCTGGTTCACTCTGATTAGTACGCTCTTAAGTGTACTAATTATAAGAAAATCAAACATTATGTGCATTATTGTGTAACATCATTCGTTTTTGTATACCATTCTACCCATTGTTCTTAAAAGCACAAGGCGGATTTTGGATGGAAATAGGTTGCTTTAATTCCACTAAAACATCGCCTAATTCACTCACTCCCGTCTACACTGCTAGGCTCCTAGGATCTGCCTAATTTTCAGGCTCGCTTTTTAGAACACTGATTACAACAGAAGCGGGAAAAATATTGTTCTACGGTACTAATTGCTAACTGCTATATATTTGTGTTAAAAAGAAATCGATGTCTATGTTGGTGTATAGTTATAATTTAAATATAGTGTCAAAGCATGCATACCTCCTTAACATAAGATTCGCGAAACCATAATGATATATTGTCGCAATGTGGCACCCAATAACGCTGGCGTACACCCCTAGTTGAGTAATATCGATGGGTTGTAAGCATTTCAACCCAGTATGATAATCACCCAATAGACAATGGACACGTAGCAAACCAACCATGCTGAAATAACCCAATACTTTTAATACATTGCTTCCACCATTATAATCATAACCGTCTGTAGCAGTGAACTGTACAAGGCCTTCCTTTTCCTGTTCTAGGATTTGAACAATCGTGGATTTTTCAACAAGGGCTTGCAAAAAATTGAGGACACCATAAACATTCCACGCCTGCAAGAAATAAACGCATAAAACATCTCCACCAATACACATAAATCAAATTACATTAATTGCCCCCAATTCAGATAGAATTTTCCATTTGGCCCCCATAGTTTCAGTAGCAACAGTACTTGACCTCATACTTTGAATAACTTAAACTCCGTTAATCCCACAGTTTCAGTTTACTGTTACTGGTTCCATTGCTTCAGTAACACTAGTAATCTAAAAAGTAAAATCATGGGGATCACATTTGAAAAACGTGGGATTACAATTATAACTTACTCTAACTATGCAGACCAGTAGTGTTTCAGCTGGAGATATGGGGACCAGTTGATAATTACTATGCTTATAAATTATAACCAGTGTCAAGATCAGGATATGGTCAGGGAAGGGAAAATATACAAAAACAAATAATAATCCATCAGAATATTTTGCCATAATTTTCAATATCATGCTAAGATACACCTGGTTCCTCCTCCAGAAAATAGTTAGGGCAGGAAAAAAAATCAAATTAGATCAATTGGTTCTCAAGTTGAATTGTCATTAACATATAATCACGAGCAAGTCAATAGAATAAAAACACGAACTGCAGTAAAATCAGATCAACCAGTTAACTATAGCGATGACTATTGGGGACCAAATAGTTACCCCACAAACAGTATGGTACCATAAGTGCTGCAAGTTCAGCTAGTTACAAATGCTGACCAACTATAGTATGGTGAATACATAAGCTGGTTTGTGCTACAAAACGGAACCAATCCTTTCTTTAGGATGATATGATTTTATATATATCAGACCAAGCACGAGATGCTCAGCTCTGACTCCTAATATCTGTAATTTCTTATTTTAAGTGACAGTAGCCCATTTTCAGAATTACGATCTAGGTCTAAAACTCTCTCCTCTCACGAGTATGAAGAAAAATAAAGGGAAAGAAAACAGTTAAATATCGTTACCTGATCAAACTTCCTGAGCAATGCAATCTCCTGCTCAGTCTTGTTCTTCATTTTAGCTCTATATTGACAGAAGGACTGGAACTGATATACAAATTCATCAACCATGTCCCACAACCACTGGTTTGGCAATTGCATGTTTACCTTTCCGTGCAACACCACCTATATACCATTCATATGTTACAAAAATCATTATCCAAATCAGCACAAAGGGTGAGAAATCTTAGTTTAAATAGCTCACTCTGTTTCGTGCATACAAAAACAACAACTAAGCTTAGAAAGTTAACAGACAAGCGTTCGATAAAAAAGTTGAAGATCAATAACAATCCTATATTGATTAAATGTAAAAGACATGGCTGTATCATGGCCTTCTTTCTCGTATAACAATAACGCACACCTGAACAACATAGAAAGAATCTTTTTTTAAATTCAGAAATTCAAAATCATATTGCCACCCAGCCATAACACTCTTCACAAGATTGAAAGATGGAAGGCACTTTCTACATTGGAAAACTGACATTTTGAGTAAACTTGGATCAACAGTGGGACAACATAACGACAAAACACATATGCAAATCAATTTTCACCATGCAAATATTAGCTTACAACATTATGTAGTCAGTAAAAAAATCACAAATCCCTGATATCAGGAAGAAGAAGAAAAACAGTACACAAACAAAACAGTGTGCAAGTCTAAATCAAAACTGTATAGAAAGTCGCTCATTGTGAACTTGTCAATGTAAACGCACAAAAATAAAAGTTCATAAAGAACACACCAAACAAGTTTAGGAAAATAAAAACCCGAAAACGACAAATCCAAATAGACTGCAATTCTCCAAGCAATCATAGACAAACTGAAGAAACAGTCCACAATGTAGCTTAACCGTGAAACTATCACGGGAACATACACACACACACACACGAGTAAACAATCATATACAAACCAAAACCTGTTTCTAGGAAGAATAACAGCAGTGGCTCCCATACAAAAAAATTAATTCAAACTGGTCCTAATAGTTTGAGTAGCAACATAACTAATCCTACGGAGTAAGAAAGAAGTGAGATTGGGACCTGAAAGAGGGAGCAGCAGTTACTACTAGAGATACTAATTGGATGGAAAAGTTCAAATTGTAAAACACGAATCAAATGCACTAATTGGAAAAACTAACAATGTAAGGTACTAATCAAGAAACAGTGAAACACACAACAATACAAGGTACAAAGTTGTTAAAAAAACCTTCTACAAACCAAAACATATTTTTCTAGGCTGAATAACAGCATTGGTTCCCATACTTGAGAATACATTCAAAGTGGTTCTAAATATTTGAGTAGCAACATAATTGAACCAATGCAGTATGAATAACAGTAATGGTCCCCATACTAGCAAATTTTTCATACTCTATACGAGTTTAGTTGATAATATTGAGGAGCAGAATAACTAATTTTTTGAAAATTTTAGTCACAATACACAGAAAAGTTAATTATTTTAGTTGCAACATAACTGTCCAGAACGTAGCTTAATTGCAATAAACAAATACACACATGGTCAAACGATCATATACAAACTAAAACATAGTTTCTAGACTACATAACAGCAAAGGTCCCCATACTTTGAAACAAATTCAAACCGGTCCGAATAGTCCCAGTCCCAACACAACCAATCCAACGAAGCAAGAAAGAAGCAAAAAACGCATTTTCTAAGCTGAATAACAGCAATGGTCCCCATACTCAGAAAATAAATTCAAACCGGTCCTAATAGTTTCAGCTAGAACACAATCAATCATAAGGAATAAAAAATCAGCAAAAAAGGGACCTGAAAGAGTGGGCAGTAGTTATCCCAAGAATCAATCCTATAATTCGGTGTAGGCGACAGCCTTGCATACAGATAACGAAACCAAAGCTCCTTGTACAGCAAACAGAACACGTGGTCATTATCCACGTGGTGGGAAACAGACTCAACAGAGGGCCAAGGCGAGTCTTTGAATAAACGGTCGCTTAAGGTATGTATACGTATAACCTCTACATTTCAGAATTCATGAAGGAGTGTTTTCTAGACTGAATAACAGCAACGGTCCCCATACTTGGGGAATAAATCCAAACTGGTCCTCAATTTTTCAGCTGTAACGCAATTGATCCTATGGAGTAAGGAACTAATTGGAGAAACTAACAAATGTAAGGTACCAATCGAGAAACACGTAACAATTCAAGGTAAAAAATACTTATACAAACAAAAAAACATTTTCTAGGCTGAATAACAGCAACAGTCCCCATACTTGGGAACAAATCCAAACTGGTCCTAATAGTTTGAGTAGCAACACAATCGATCCAACAAAGCAAAAAAAAGAAGGAAAAAGAAGCAAAGTTTGAGTAGAAGTATTATCACAATAAACATACATACACACATGAATAGACAATGTATACAAACCAAAACATATTTTTATGCAGAATTACAGCAACAGTCCACAGTGGTCCTCAAAGTTCCAATCCCAACACAACCGATCCAACAAAGTAAAAAATAAATAGTGTGCAACTGTCCACAATGTAGGTTGATTGCGAGATTGTGACGATAAACATACATACATATTACAAACCAAAACATATATTATAGGCTGAATAACGGAAACGGTGCCGATAGTTGGGGGAATAAAATAAAACTAGTAATAGGAAATAGAAAAGAAAGAAAAGAAGAACCTGAAAGAGGGAGCAGTAGTTATCCCAGGAATCAATACGATGATTCAAAGTAGGAGACAACCTGGCATAAAGATGACGAAACCAAAGTTCCTTATAAAGCAAACAAAAGACGTGATCATTATCGACATGGTGAGAAACAGAGTCAACAGATGGCCAAGGAGAGTCTTTAAATAAGCGATCACTTAAGGTATGGAAATCGGTCTCATACATCTGATGGATCTCAAACACGTTCTTATCTCGTATGTGACGGTACATGTGGACTACGAATGATTTTACTGCGTCGGGTACATAGTTTGGGTCGTATCCTATATTCGTGTTTTCATTGCCGGATTGGTGGTGGTCCTCGTGCTGTCCCGCCGCCATTGTTTTGGTGTAGAGAGAGAGAGAGAGATAGATATTAGGGTTTTGGGTGTGGAAGATTTGTTAGCTGATGGGTGTAGTGGAGATAGATAGATAGATAGAGTGGTGTGTTTACTTCTATTTGGTCCTTTATTATTGTTAACTTTTCATTGGACGCTAGTATGTAGATTGTGATGACTTGCTGATACGATAAAAGAATGATCGGTTTGGTTACGGGATTAGTACTAGTGTCCAGACTCGAGGCTATTGATTCGGTGCGGATTGTGAGCGGGATTTGATGATTAACGATTCACATGGAATTGGACTTATCTATAATCACAAACCGGATGGGATTGTAAATACTGCAAAAGTGTATCGTTTATAGTATGGGGATGTACTAAATAGTGTGATGGTTTATTGACGATATAAGCTCTCGTTTGGTTGCGATATTAGTGGTCCCGAGACTACTATTCCGGTGTGGATTGTGAGCGGTATTTGTAATGGAGGTCGGATTAGCAGTGCGGACAGAATTGCACTAATTTAATATTTCATCTCTTATGCCCATTAAATGACCTCGAAAATGGTATATATACAATTACATGAGGTTGTGGTATTATAAGTCATGGGATTATGAATGAAAACGTTGTTCGTAGTCCGGAGACAAATTACGTTTTTACTCATGGTCTTGTGACTACGAACCCTGCAAACAAATGAGGCCTATGATTTTTGAAAAAAATCAAAAAATGCATCATTTATAATCTGTTCCGTACGTATTAATAAAATTGTTGCATTTTATTTAACCAAACACATCATTTGTGTGTCCGACAATACTTCCAATACAACCCTAACATTCCAATAATACAACCCAACAATGCCTTAATCCAACATGTTAAGGTACTCATCCGAGCCATACCAAATCCTACTTGGCTATTTGACTTTTCTATAAATCAGGTTTGAATCTATTTTTAATTAGTATTTTAGTATAATGGATCCCTAAGTATTCAGTTAAATATCATATGCTACCATCAAATATTAAGAGTGGGACAATTTTTATGTTTCTTTTTCCTATGAAATAAATAAACTTCTTAAATAACGCTCTTTATTTATTTTTTTAGTATAAATTAACAAAACATAATACTTTTTAAATTAAATTAACAAAAACATACCCAAAATTTTTTCATTATCAAAAGCATACCAAACAAATTTAATACTGTTTATTTTCTTGTTTTTTTTTTTCTCTCTCATCCATTATTCTCTCTCACCGATTATTTTATGTATCTCTCTATCTGATCTTACTTTCTCTCTCCTTCATTGTTCTCTGTATTTTTCTTTCATATCTCACTCTATCTTCCTTCCTCCATCACGAAAACCCGCAACTGACTACCGAACACAATCTACATTATATAGACATATATATACATATAAATACAGATATATACATACGTAATACACAAATATTACACTGGTTGATGCCCCGTAATATATGAAAAATATATGAAATTGGTGAGATTGTTTTCTATTTATTGAAGTTTGAGACTATTGTAAACCTTTTGGGTTTCAAGTTGAAAGAGCAGAATTCCAGTATTGAGATAAATCCATATGTAGGGTATGACGTTTTAAAATTAGGATATGAAGTTTTGAAATTAGAGTATAAAGTTTTGAAATTATGGTATAAAATTTCAAAATTAAGGTATGAACTTTTGAAATTAGGACATGAAATTTTAAAATTAAGGTATAAAATTTTAAAATTAGGGTATGAACTCTTTTTTAGATATTTGATTATGATTCAGAACATTTATGGTATGAAATTTTAAAATTAGGGTATGGCGTTTTATAATTAGCATATGAATATTTTGTAAGTTTTTAGTCATTTTAGATAAAGATGGGTGCTTAGCACGTGTTAGAAATAGTTGCGATTATCGTGTGTTAGAGAGAGAGAGTTGCAGTTAGAAAGAGATGTTAGATTATGGTCTGATTAGAATTAGAGTAATAATAAGTGTATATAGATATATTTTTAATAATTTAAATTATTAGATTATGTTTATGTTAATATAATAAGGGTTTGTATGTTTTTGTTAATTGTGTCTTATTTTTATACTGACGATATAATAAAATAGTATTTGACATACTCATTGGTCTAACGGCTCGTAACGAGTATTTGCAAGAGTTTGTTTTTAATAAATTACGTAAAATATAATGGTGTCACACATATAACTGAACATATGTCATATACCATATAGTAAGGGCATATATGATATATGTATATATCTGGGTAATAATATAAATATTCTATTCGATTAATGTATTAATTACCTATTGGGTTAATACAAAAAGGTGATATCAATCGACCTATATCATGATCATTTTTATATTTAAAACCCAAATGGAACATAAATAAATACATAGAGAAAGAACCCAAATGGAACATAAATAAATACATAGAGAAAGAAACATATCGTCACACTTGTTTTTAACGTGTATCGACTTTTGGAATATATCTGAATAACAGTTTGTCCACTCACTCTGCAATTAATAATTACCAGCTTAATTTATGTTTCATCTCCACAATGTTAAATAAAATCCTTGTTGATCATCTTCATGAAACTTTGTATTTCATCATTTGATTTTGATCTTATTATGGCTTCCTTCCCATCTCTCCCAAAACCCATCTCTCAAACTTGTCACACTTTTCTCAATTTCTCTAACCAAATTTCTAGTTTTGGATTAAACAAATATTTATCTTTCACCGTGAATTTTCCACCATTGGGAGTGAAGAAGAGTCTGTTTGTTAAGAATTCAATTCAAAATGGACCATTGGCTGGTTAGTCAAATTTAAATTTTGAATTGCTTGAGTTTATTAGTAATAAATAATTGTATAAGAATATAAGATAGATGAATGAGGAAATGGGATAGATGGATCAACAATCTAATGTTTGGAAACAATTTAGCACCCTGTAATTGTTTTGTAGAGTTTTGTGTTAATTTATTTTTATGAGTCCCTTCCTGCGTTTTTTTTAATTAAAGTCAGAATCTTTATTTTTTTGACTAGTTTGTAGAGTTCTGTGTGATTATTTTGTATTAGAAATACAAGATTATTCTAGCTAGTCAGGGAAGAAGCTAGGCAGTGACAGATCAAAAAAGCAAATTAAATAAAAAATCAGAGAAAAAATTAATTTATAGTAGTAAAAACTTATTCTGGCTACTTCTTCTGTGCGTCTTTTTATTATAGTTTGAATCTTTATCAGCCACTTTTGGATCAACAGAATGAGTGATGATATAAGGAGAGACTTTTTAACATAGACTCTCGCAGAGACTCAATGTGGACTATCACATAATGTATATGAGGGTAAATCAATGATTCACATTAAGTCTCTGCGAGAGTCTATGTCAAAAAGTCTCTCCTTATATCATCACTCAATCAAAATATAGGATTACTATGGTTAGACAGGTAGCAACCTAGTGGCTGATCAAGGATTCCATATGGCAGAGATTGAATTCCACGTTGACTTATTTTGTTATTATGCGCGGTGCAGAAAAGCTAAAATATGTTTTTTTGTTTGTTAGAATACATGGTAGAAAAATCGGTTTTCTATGTTATTAAGATAGAAGGTGTTTGTTGTTCTTGTCAACCTACTCCTATCTCCTCCATTGGTCAAGAAGCTAGGCGACAGACCACAATCAGTTTTATTTAAAAAAGAAAAAAAAAACAGCTTTTGTTTTTTTTTTAAATATTTCAACTATTGTCTACTGTAGTCTGTAAAGAAAAAAGCTATCAGTTGTGAGTTCAGTGGTCTATTACTTGGACGAAGTATTCAAGTTAGTGATCATAGAACTTACGGGTGAGACAGGGTAGGATGGTGTTAGTAGTTGAAATTCCTATCCGCTGTTCTAGTTGCAGTTTTGCAGTTAGGTTCTAAATGAGGTTGCAACCACAGTTAGAACCCAGTGTATAAATGGACAGAACTGTAAAAAGTTAAATGTACGTAAATGAAATCACACGCACATTTAACAACGGAGTTCACCTAACTAGGCTACGTCTCCGGGGCACTTACCCAGATTATGATATTATAAAAAGCTTACAATATAGGACTCAAGTCTTAACGAAAAACATTTAGACTCCCTCTAAGTTTTTCTGCCTATCTCTATATTGCTCCTACTCTATAACTATCACTTATAAATCAATGGCATCCCACCATTGTTTTCTTTTAAAGCTCACGTGTATTTTCTCTAGAAAATAAGTTATTTATAATTTAGAACACACACATTTAAAAGCTAACTTATCAACTATATAAGCAAGTAAAAACAATCTTCAATCTTCATATCTTTTGATTGCTTTTTGTCTTTGTTGATTGGCTTCAATCTTCCCATGCATAGCGTGATACTTCAGCGTTGATTGACTCCAATCATCATTGGTTGATACCTGTTTAATAGCCAGCTTGATTGTAGGAGTTAGCATTATCATATAGCTAGGAATCATTTAACAAGATTATATCTTGATAAGATATCTTTTATGTAAAACATTAACTCCTGATTTTATTCAATCTTTAAACATATCATACTGATTTGATAAGGAACAAAGATTGAAACATGTGATAAAGATTAGTGTAAGAATAGAGATATAGAAATGTAAATGAAACATAACTAATCTCTTCATACCTTTTAGGAAATCTTTCCTTACCCCTTTGATATTCTCATTTAAACGCCTATTAAACTTTTAGAATCATATGAGAATATATCCTGCATGCTGTAGAGTCAATTAACAATTAATAAATAACAGCTATGCAGATTCACAGAACTAGACAGAATACTGCTGAGTAGCAGGTTGGAACTGTGGTTGCAACTGAGGTTGCAACTAGTACTTGAAACCTGTTACTACTGACTTAGTAGGTTGCAACTGAGGTTGCAACTGGTACTTGGAACCTGTCACTATTGACTTAGTAGGTTGCAACTGAGGTTGCAACTGATACTTGAAACCTGTCAATTCTGTCTTAGTTCTTAACAACAGTTAGGATTTATTTAGTGAAAAACCAATAGACAATAAACAATATTTAGACCAGAAATCTGGTCCTAACAATCTCCCCCTTTGTCATTGGTTTTGACAAATCAACTAAGTTTATAAACCACATAAATCCACCTGCAATTTCAATACAACATTTGTATTGTATCTGTTTTAGCTCCCCCTGCAAGTTAGAATTGCAGGCATATCATATAAGCACAATCTATATGCACACAGTAGGTTTTCAGACCTGTTCCAAGTTCAAAGAAGTTGCAGAATTATTAAAGCCAAACAGGCACAGAATTGTCTTAATACATCATAACTTGAAACAAAGTAAAGTCTTGAAATTTAAACATTAAACTGAAAACAGAACATAAGCAAATAAACTTTCTTCTTACTCCCCCTATTTGTCACAACCTTGACAAACTAGTTCCTAGGAATGTCTGACTGGGGTGGGCTTTCTCTTAGGGGTCTGTCCCTAACAACCTCTTCATGCTCATCTTCACTGCTTATAGAGAGACCATCATCACTGGGAGTTGCATCCCCATCACTGTCACCACCATCACTGTCACTATCACTTCCACTTTCTGTAAGATTCTCCAGCAACTTTTTGATTTGATAGTCATCTGTATCCAGCTCAGCTCTCCTTTCTGCATTGTAAGCCAACTTTTGCTTCAAATACCACCTTACACCCCTCTTCTTTTCTGAAGGAGCATTAGATGTTTCTTCTTCTTTTTCTTTGCCCTTTTCTCCAGAGATGTCATTGACATGCCCTTCTTTGAGCAGTTTTGCAGAGATATATATAGCAGAGGGACAGTCAGTGATTGGTTCATTTAAGAAACTTATTGGAGATTGTCTACCCAAAGATGAGACTTGGCCTTTAATCACAGCAGTGATTAGGCAAGGGAAAGGCAGCAGAATGGATTGGGAAGTAGAGTCACTGAAGTCTCTAATCAGATTAAATACATGATTACCAAAATTAATTGGCAAAGATGACATGATCCTATAGAGAAATATGGCCATGTCCTTATTAACTTTGGATGGCTGCTTAGTAGGATTCCAATTGAATCTAGCTATTTTGTGCAGCACAGATGCACACAGGGTCAGGGAGGATGTTTTAATGGAGTGACCATCAAACCTATTGTTCTTTCCAGTTAGAATTAAAGCAAGAATTTCTAAGTCTGGTTCAGCATTGTCATCTTCAGTAGGACTAGGGCAACACAGAAAGTCATTGATTAACTTAGGGGTGAAATCTAGAGTCACACCCCTCAAAAACACTCTGCCATAGGCAGGATCACCCTCAACAAACACATTACTACTGAGATTGGCATAGAATTCCTTAATTACAGCAGGGTAATAAGAATTAGGATAAGAAATAGTTTTATCTAAGCCAACAGCTGAAAGCAGTTTCTCAACATGTACTTGAATATGAGGATAGCTAATTAGATTAAGTCTTCTTTCACTGTGAATCTCCCTACCAGCAAAAGACCTATACCTCCTATACATGGTCCTACTCCAGAACCTAGGATCAGTCTCATGAAACTTAGACTTATAAGAGAAAACAGGTGGTGTTGGATGATCCTCTACAGATTTCCTAGCTCTTTTCTTAGTGCGCTTTTTCTGAGATGAGGAAGTCTCACTTACCTTAGCTTTTGATCCTGGACTGGTTGGAGATTTATTCTTGAAGTCTCTTAGAGTGCAATCATCGTCCATGTCCAGGTTGGGGTTCTTTGAAGTGTTTGAAGACATGGTTGCAACTAGGGTTAGAAGTGAGCTTGGAACCACGCAGGGGGTTTTCACAGAGACCTAGGGTTTTACAGTTTAGAGAGAGAGAGTAATTCTGTAAAGTGTAATTGAGTTTGGATATAAAAAGAATTTTGTATAAATAGCAATAAAGTCCATATCCTTTTGTAATTGGAAAGAGATACATGCAAATCAATTTTGAAACAGATTTAGCCAAAAAATAGGAAAGTTCTTATCAACAAAAATTTGAAAAATTAAACAGCTTAAATCACGAAGGAAACAGTTGGAATAAAGATAAATCCAACAATTAATACAGATAAACATTCCTTTTTAAACAGATTTATCCAAAATTTGAAAATTCAAAAATTGAAGCTGTTGAGAAAATTTGAATAGATTCAAGATAAAGACAGCAATTAGAGGGATATTTAAGTTTTTGGAAACGAAAATCTAGTAATTTACCCAAGAAAATATGTTTATCCTTGAATAGCCTTAATGCAGATTAGTTTTTAAGAGCTTAAATTGAGCAAATTCGTTTTTATCTCTACACAAAAACTAGTTTGATGACCTCAGTAAGAAAAGAGTATAAGTGATGTCAAAAATAACAAGACTTTGTCTTGACAGTTATAAAATGGACTGAGGTTTCAACTGGTGTTGCAACTGAGCTTGCAACCAGTATTTTTAACACGAGGTTTCAACTGAAGTTGTAACTGAACTTCTAACCAGTTATAGAGAGAATGAGGTTTCAACCGAGGGTGCAACTGAGCTTGCAACCACAAACAAAATTTGCACTTTGTGCTTTCAACTCTATTACCAGAGAGGTTTTCAAGTACAAGTTACCTCACATCTGTTTTTGAGACACCAAAAAAGCGGCCTTTTCAAAACAAAAACACCATAGCTCAATTAAGACTAACCTTAGAAATAAAAATTATTGAAGGTATTCAATACAGACATATTTAGCAAGAATATTCAATTAGATTGATTATGGCATACCCCTATGTCACTTCTTAATGATTCAAACTTGTTTGTATCAAGGGGTTTTGTGAAAATATCTGCCAATTGTCTTTCAGTTGAAACATGTTCTAAAATTAAGCTCTTTTCTTCAACTAGTTCTCTTATAAAATGATGCCTTAGATCAATATGTTTGGTCCTGAAATGTTGAACTGGATTTTTAGCTAAGTCTATAGCACTTTTGTTATCACAAAACAGAGTTAATACTTCTTGTTTAACATTATAATCAGTTAACATCTGTTTCATCCAAATCAATTGAGTGCATCCACTTCCAGCTGCAACATATTCTGCTTCAGCAGTAGACAAAGATATGCAATTTTGCTTTTTACTGAACCAAGAAACAAGGTTGTTTCCAAAATAAAAACACCCACCAGAAGTACTCTTTCTATCATCTATGTTTCCTGCCCAATCTGCATCACAGTAGCCACTAAGAAAATGGTTTGTATCTTTAGAATACCATAGGCCTAAATGAGGTGTTCCTTTTACATACCTTAGAATTCTTTTGACAGCTAGAAGATGAGGTTCTAAAGGATTTGCTTGATATCTGGCACATACTCCTACACTTAAACAAAGGTCTGGTCTACTAGCAGTTAAATACAGCAAGCTTCCAATCATGGATCTATAAAGACTAGGACAAACATTTTTTCCTTTATCATTTTTAGACAGTTTAAGGGTAGTACTCATAGGAGTTCTCTTTTCTTTACTCTCACTTAGACCAAACTTCTTAACAAGATTGTCTGCATACTTACTCTGACATAGAAAAATCCCTTTCTCATTCTGTTTAACTTGTAATCCTAGAAAGTAATTCAATTCACCTCCACCACTCATTTCAAATTCTTTCTTCATATCAGAAATTCTTTCTTCTATCTTCTTATTAGAAGATGAGCCAAAAACAATGTCATCAACATATATTTGAGCAACTATTATATCCTTTGTAGTTTTCTTTGTAAACAGAGTTTTATCAACTCCCCCTCTTTTAAAACCTTTTTCAAGCAAAAACTTGGTTAATCTATCATACCAAGCTCTAGGGGCTTGCTTAAGACCATACAAGGCCTTCTTCAGCAAATAAACATGTTCAGGAAAGTTAGGATCTTCAAATCCCTTAGGTTGACAGACATAAACCTCTTCATTGATCACACCATTAAGAAAAGCACTCTTTATGTCAAGTTGAAACAGTTTAAAATCATACAGACATGCAAGAGATAGTAGCATTCTAATGGATTCAATTCTAGCTACAGGAGCAAAGGTTTCATCAAAGTCAATTCCCTCAATTTGTGTATAACCCTGAGCTACCAACCTAGCTTTATTCCTGATAATCACTCCATCCTCATCACTTTTATTTCTAAAAATCCATTTAGTCCCTATAACATTTTTATTAGAAGGTCTGGGTACTAAAGTCCATACATCATTTCTCTCAAATTGAGCCAATTCATCCTGCATAGCTAAAATCTATTCACTATCTTCTAGAGCTTCTTTTATATTCTTAGGTTCTAACTGAGAGATATAACAAGCAAAGTGAACAACATTATTTCTTTTACCTCTGGTTTTCATACCTGAAGTAACTTCTCCTATGACATTGTAAAGAGAATGATTTTTCTGAGTCCTTACATAGCGAGGCCTGCTAGTTGACTGAGCATGAGAACTTTCTTCTTCTTCTTCAGATTCAGCAGCATTCTGGGTTTCAACTGTGGTTCCAACCTCAGTTCCAACCTCAGTTGTAACCTCAGTTGCAACTGGACTTCCAATCACTTTGGGACTTCCAGTTTGTTGAGTTTCTTCTTTCTCTTTTTCTGTAGTCTCAGCCTGTTCATCATCACCTGTAATCTCATCAACAGTTTTTAGGTCATCAAATAACACATTATAAGATTCCATAACACAGTTTGTTCTTTGATTGAAGACTCTAAATGCTCTACTATTCTGAGCATAACCAAGAAAAATCCCTTTATCACTTTTAGAGTCAAATTTAACAAGATGCTCTCTATCTCTGAGAATGTAGCAAACACATCCAAAAACTTGAAAATACTTTACATTGGGTTTTCTACCTTTCCATATTTCATAAGCTGTCATGGAAGTACCTTTAGTGATATAAACTCTATTAACTATATGACAGGCAGTATTAACAGCTTCAGCCCAAAATCTATTGGCAAGTTTCTTAGAGTTAAGTATTACTCTAGCCATTTCCTAAATGGTTCTATTTTTCCTTTCAACTATGCCATTTTGCTGTGGAGTCTTAGGAGCAGAGAACTCATGACTTATTCCTAAGGAGTTGCAGAATTCTTTAAACTTGATATTTTCAAATTCAGTTCCATGATCACTTCTAATCCTAGCAATATTACCACTAGTGGAACCTTTTTCAAGTTGCAGTTTTAAGCACAGAGTTTTGAACAGTTCAAAAGTTTCAGACTTATCCTTTAAGAACACTACCCAAGAGTATCTAGAGAAATCATCTACAACTACTAGAATGTACTTCTTACCACCTATACTAGCAGTTTGCATAGGACCCATCAAGTCAATGTGAAGAAGTTCTAAGACTCTCTTAGTGTAGATTAGACTGGTACTTTTGTGAATACTTTTGGTTTGTTTGCCTATAGCACAATCACCACAGACACTTTGAGTTTTAGCACTAAGTTTAGGAATTCCTCTTATCAATTCCTTTTTAACAAGCTTATCTAAAGTTTTGTAATTCACATGCCCAAGCCTTTTATGCCAAATATCTACATTATTAGTAATGGCTTGATTACACCTACTTTGAGACAATTCTTTTTCAGCTTTTTCAAACACATAGCAGCTGTTGGTTGATCTAACTCCAGTCATGATTAAATCATTGTTAAGATTAGTAATTAGACACATTTCTTTGTCAAATTTAACAGTCATTTCATTATCACAGAGTTGACTGATACTAATAAGATTAGCTTTTAGACCATCTACAAGAAAAACATCCTCAATATTAGGCATTCCAGGTTTGTTTAAGGTACTTTTACCAACAATTTTACCTGTATCTCCACCTCCAAACACAACAGTGTTACCTGTAAGAATGGTGACATTTTTTAGGAGACTTGCAGTACCTGTCATATGCTTAGAGCATCCACTGTCAAAATACCAGTCATTAGAAGTAACAGCATTCAAGGAGTTAATAACAGCTTTGTTGTTAGCAATTAAAGTAGCTGTTTCTTTAACTTTCCAGACCCATTTCAAATTTTTATTGACAGAAGCCAACCAGGTTTTCTGGGAAATATACTTTCTGTTTCTTTTTAAATAACACTGGATTTCAGAATGACCAGGTTTTTTACAGAAATTACACAACTTCAACCTAAAGTTATTTTTATCCCTAAAGCTATTCAATTTATTCATGGTTGCAACTTTGGTTGTAACTGAGCTTCCAACCTTCTTTACATAAACCTGAGTTTTATTCCTGGTTGCAACTCTGGTTGCAACTGAAATTCTAACCTTGTGGTCAAAATCATGAGTTTTAGCTTTAGCAACAGCTTCAATAAAAGTAGTTTTTCCTGTACTTTTACCACCATAGTAACCTAGACCACTGATATCTTTGGAGCCTCTAGAATATGACAGCATGTCATCTAATTTATCTGAAGCAGAAACATTCAGCAATTTTATTATCTTTTTAGTTTCAGTAAGTTCAGCCAGTTGTAATTTAAGTTTCTCAATAAGACTTTTAACCTCATCCTTTAGATCAACATTCAGTTTGCTTATGATCAAGGATTGTTTACCCAGACACTTATACTTCTCATACAGAACAAGGTATTGCTTAGTAATGTTTTCATCAGAAGGCTCTTCCTCATCACTGCTATATGTTTCAAAGGCAGTTGTAACTGGGGTTGAAACCTGTTCACAGTCACTTTCATAAGTAGGTTCTTGTTCAGTGATTATTCCCATGAAATTAACAAAATTAGAACCATCCTCTTCATCACTGTTACTCTCAGAATCACTATCACTATGAGTGGTTATGTAAGCATTTTTGTTTCTTTTTAAAGTGTTTGCACACTCAGCCTGAATATGGCCAAAACCTCTACATTCTCTACACTGAATCTCTTTAGGTTTGTATTCTTTGTTATCCTTCTCTTTGGAATTCCACTTTCCTGTAGAGTTATTATTGAACCTAGACTCTGTCTTAAACTGGTTATCCTTTTTCTGAAAGTTTTTAGATGAACCAGTATCATCCTCCTTTTTCTTATAAAACTTCTTGTAAACCTTTTTTGCAAAGAAAGCTAGTTGTTCTTCATCACTCATTTTATCACAGGCATTAGATTCAGATTTCTTAGCTTGAAATGCTATTCCCTTTTCTGGTCTTTTATGTTTGAAGAATTTCAGTTCATGAGTACTTAGATTTCCTATGAGTTCTTCAAGTTTAAGATTATCTAAGTCAGTTGATTCTTCAATAGCTGTGACCTTAATTTCAAACCTTCTGGGAGTGACCTAAGAGTTTTCTTAACAAGTTTAGCATCACTGTATTTTTCTCCTAAGGTTCCAGCTTGATGAGCAATGTGGCAGATTCTACCATTAAATTGTTCAATGTTTTCATCTTCCTCCATTCTTAAGTTTTCAAATTGGGTAGTTAACTGTTGAAGTTTGAAAGCTTTTACTTTAGTGGTTCCTTCAAAAGTAACTTGTAATATATCCTATGCTTCTTTAGCTGTTTCACAATGAGAGATATACCTGAATACGCTGAGAGTTACACCAGCAAAAATCAAGTTTATGGCTGTTGAGTTGGCACTTGATTTTCTGTCTTCTTCAGCAGACCATCTGTCTTCAGGTAAGAGAATCAGTTCTCCTTCATTATCCATGGTAGTTGGAGCCTCCCATCCATACATAACAGTCTTCCATGCATGTTCATTCTGTTGTTTGATGAAAGACCTCATTCTAATTTTCCATACTCCATAGTTTACTCCTCCTTCAAGCAATGGAGGTTTGTTGAAGGCATTTCCTTCCCTCATTAAGTCCATTGTTACTAGAACACAGGATCCACACTAAGTAAGATCTAGTGTGAAGCTCTGATACCAATTGAAATTCCTATCCGCTGTTCTAGTTGCAGTTTTGCAGTTAGGTTCTAAGTGAGGTTGCAACCACAGTTAGAACCCAGTGTATAAATGGACAGAACTGTAAAAAGTTAAATGTACGTAAATGAAATCACACGCACATTTAACAACGGAGTTCACCTAACTAGGCTACGTCTCCGGGGCACTTACCCAGATTATGATATTATAAAAAGCTTACAATATAGGACTCAAGTCTTAACGAAAAACACTTAGACTCCCTCTAGGTTTTTCTGCCTATCTCTATATTGCTCCTACTCTATAACTATCACTTATAAATCAATGGCATCCCACCATTGTTTTCTTTTAAAGCTCACGTGTATTCTCTCTAGAAAATAAGTTCTTTATAATTTAGAACACACACATTTACAAGCTAACTTATCAACTATATAAGCAAGTAAAAACAATCTTCAATCTTCATATCTTTTGATTGCTTTTTGTCTTTGTTGATTGGCTTCAATCTTCCCATGCATAGCGTGATACTTCAGCGTTGATTGACTCCAATCATCATTGGTTGATACCTGTTTAATAGCCAGCTTGATTGTAGGAGTTAGCATTATCATATAGCTAGGAATCATTTAACAAGATTATATCTTGATAAGATATCTTTTATGTAAAACATTAACTCCTGATTTTATTCAATCTTTAAACATATCATACTGATTTGATAAGGAACAAAGATTGAAACATGTGATAAAGATTAGTGTAAGAATAGAGATATAGAAATGTAAATGAAACATAACTAATCTCTTCATACCTTTTAGGAAATCTTTCCTTACCACTTTGATATTCTCATTTAAACGCCTATTAAACTTTTAGAATCATATGAGAATATATCCTGCATGCTGTAGAGTCAATTAACAATTAATAAATAACAGCTATGCAGATTCACAGAACTAGACAGAATACTGCTGAGTAGCAGGTTGGAACTGTGGTTGCAACTGAGGTTGCAACTAGTACTTGAAACCTGTTACTACTGACTTAGTAGGTTGCAACTGAGGTTGCAACTGGTACTTGGAACCTGTCACTATTGACTTAGTAGGTTGCAACTGAGTTTGCAACTGATACTTGAAACCTGTCAATTCTGTCTTAGTTCTTAACAACAGTTAGGATTTATTTAGTGAAAAACCAATAGACAATAAACAATATTTAGACTAGAAATCTGGTCCTAACAGTAGTCCATGACAATCTAATCATATAAATTAAACGGCAAATTATGTTTATGTATGGGCTAATGTTAGTCTTTGTTGTGGCAGAATCTAATCAAATATCTGCTGACGTCCCACTTCTCTCATGCTCAGAGGTTATGAAACTCGCTTTCCCTACTATTTCTTGTTAAATTAGAAGATCCTTGATGGTGGAGAAAATTAACTATCAATGTGAACATTTTTTACCAACTTTGGGCATGCATATATTCAATTAAAACTGTTAAGTAATGTTTCTCTTTCTCGTTCAAATTTAAAATTTGGGAGATTAAAGCTGATGAAACTTTTGTCTACCTTCTTTCAAGTTAAGACTTTCATAGGATAACAAAGTACCACACTTATGTAGATTTCAAAATTAAGTTGTTCTGAATAATCATGACAAAGCGGTTTTGGAAGCCAATATGCTGAACACCTTCGTTGTGTCTACACCCTTTTCAGAAATAGTATCTAAATATATATGATGAGTTATACTTATAACCAAATGCCACCGGTAAGTTACTAATAAATTCCAGCCTATTCTCTTGTTCATGGGGATCAAAACAATAAGACTATTGAAAAATATATTGTTGGATTTAAAAAGCAATCTTTGACAATTTGAATATACATAAGTATTTTTTTATCTAATAAGCCAAGAAAACAACTTCCGTGAGTTGATTTGAAGCTGAAATGCATGTAGCAGTCCAGGTTAATTCTAGGAAAAGTGTATTAGCCTTCTAAAAGGTAATACTCTGTTTTAAGAACATGATGAGCACAATTCTAAATCATTTTTTTAAAAAAATGCTATAGTCTATAGGTAACCAATGTATTTGTAGACATATAAAATTAAGGAAAATGATGAAAAGGTACATACTATTGGTACTTAATTAAAGAAAACCCGTACTCTACAACACTTTTAAAGATTAGTACATATGCTACATGATGCTACTTCTTTTTACTCTTTGTTTTTAACTTTAATGCTACATTATATGTACCAAATTTTAAACAAGACTTGATAATCCGGGTTTTTGGAAGTTAAGTATGTTTTTATATACTAATATGTTTTTAAGTACTAATCAATGAATCTCCCTAACATTAACCATACTATTTGTATTTCAGGCCATGGAAAGGTTAAAAAGTAGTCGTGCGAGCTACAAAGGGCAACAAGAGTATTTAGCCATGTATTCAAGCGTTTATGGTGGTATAACGACAGATCCAACGGCTATGATGATCCCGATGGATGATCACATGGTCCATAGGGGACATGGTGTATTTGACACAGCTGCAATATGGGATGGGTTAGTTATACACAATGAACTATTGGTTATTGGATTTTAACTCAATTATTTTATGTTAATGATTTATGAGTGAGGGTCGTCAGCGATTTTAGTCGATGATTCACGTCTTCTTTGGTTGCATCTTTTAAGCAAATAAACGGTATTTCAAGAGAGATTCAGGAAAAACTAGGTTGATATACCTTAAAACTTCTTGCCCTTTCAGATCAGAAATCCAGAAAAAACTCATTTTTGGTTACCAAATGTAGTTCAACTTTTAACAAAGAAGAGAAAAAACCGAAGATTAAAAGATGAAACCATGAGGCCTTAGTTGGGTACATGTGATTGCTGCTAAATTTGGTGAAATTTTGATAGCCCATATCAGCAAGCAAAGGTCTTGAGCGGCTGAAAAGATGTAGATACAGTTTTTTTTATCTGTTATAGGTTTTAAAAACGATAACATGAATAATAGTTAGAAAGATATAGCCAACTAGCAGCTATTATGCTTTCAGATTCAGACTAACAAGTTTGGAGAAGAGAAGCTATCAAGATTTGATTTTTACACATTATCAAGATTATGAGTAGATACACATCTAGAACTCAACCTTGAATTCCTTATCCTCAAATTTACCTCTTTAAATGATTATCATAATTTTCATGTAGAGGCACTTTTATTCTGCATAAGTTGTCCCTCACATCACAAGTTTGATCTCATTTGTGCTCAGCTCAGCTATGTGCACCTTTGTTAAGTTTTATCCCTCTCAAGTCTCAAAACTTTTTCTGGAGTTTCTTGTTTGTTGTCACTTATTTTTCTTGGTACAGGGATATAAAGCTTGTCAAACTTTCTGCTAAATTAGTTGTATACTTATATATCAATTTTTTATGCAGACATCTGTACGAGTTGGACCAACATGTAGACCGAATCATAAGATCAGCGACAATGGCGAAAATAAGAATCCCTTTCGATAAAGAAACAATTAAAAGTATACTAATACAAACCGTGAGTGCTTCAAAATGTAAAAAAGGGTCCTTAAGATACTGGCTTTCAGCTGGCCCTGGTGATTTCCAACTTTCTCCCTCATGCTGTCCTAAATCTTCTCTGTATGCGATCGTAATCCAAGACTCAACGCCACCTAGTTACAAGGGAGTAAAAGTCACTACCTCGTCTATACCCATAAAACCTCCACAATTTGCTATTATGAAAAGTGTAAATTACCTTCCAAACGTGCTTTCGAAAATGGAAGCGGAGGAAAATGATGGTTATGCTGCTATTTGGCTGGACGATGAAGGGTATATTGCCGAGGGGCCTAATATGAATGTGGCGTTTGTTAATAAGGAAAAAGTTTTGCTTGTGCCTCGTTTCGATAAAATTCTTAGTGGGTGTACAGCTAGGCGAGTTTTGGTATTAGGAGAGAAATTGGTGAAAGAGGGGAAGATTAAGGAAATACGAGTAGGAAATGTAAGTGTCGATGAAGGGAAAAACGCTGATGAAATGATGCTAATTGGTAGCGGAATTATTGTTAAACCTGTGGTGCAATGGGATGACGATATCATCGGAAATGGTAAGATATTATTATTTCTGCGAACTCTGCTTTCGAGCTGTTATATTTGATTGATCTGGGCCTTGTTTGGTTGGAGGTTTTCTGTTTTTTCCCTCAAAGCTAGACTTTTATTTGATTGACCAGCTTTAAGCTGGACGTAAGTTTTTTCACAATCACAAAAAATCCACTTTATCTGCTTAAAAGCTGCTGTCATAAGCTTCTAGTCTTTGGAAAATTCTAAAATTAGCTAATATGGACTGCGAAAAAATGACTCGTAATTGATTTCTTATAAATTATAAAAAGTCTTTTTCAGATTTATCTCAACTAGCTTGCCAAAAAAAAACAATTATATTGCATTTGAGCTTACAAACTAGATCTGAGTACTTGTTTTTTATGAATATTAAGAAGTGGGGAAGGTATCATTTTATTAAGTTATGAACCAAATGTGATATTTACTAAAACTGTTGTGGGGTTAGCTTAATTGACAAATAAAAATATTTCTTCAAAAAACAAAATTAATGTAAGATTCTTTCGATTATCTTGTTTTAGTACAAGAACACCATATCATTGATGCATTCCCTTGCTCTATTTTCATTATTCATCTCGTAATAGCTTCCCAGAGATTATGCAGAAGTTTTGTACCGAAAACACTCTACTTACACACACCGTCATAAAATATATCATGATTTTTGTGAAATTGGTATAATATTGTAGGTTGTTATTGATTTAGTGAGGGGTTCAGTGCGAGAGTAAGCTAACTTGAGGTTTATATATTTCATTGTAGGAAAAGAAGGCCCTATAAGCGAGGCTCTTCTAAATCTTATAGTGGAAGATATGAAATCCGGTCCTAATTCAGTCCGCGTTTCAGTGCCGTACTGAGAGGATTATTTATTGTCCTAAAGAAAGCTGAATGTCACTGAAGCAGTAATACGGCAGTTGATTAAGTCGTCAAGTTAATTGCTGTGTCCTTTATTACAGGTCCATCACAAATTAACCTTTGTTGTTGTAACAAATAAGTGAATGCAAGCAAGAACCTCTCGTTCTTTTCAATTTCGTGTTTTGTTTCATTTCGTTTCATTTTCACTTACTGTTGATGTAGCATTTAGCAATCATAGCAGCTCAAGATCCCGACCGACATGTACTATTAAGCTATTATGTACTTCAATCCTTTGCAGTGATCAAGATCAGCACTTTATGGTTAACATTTCTTAAAACTTCAGACTTTTTTTGTACTTTAGACTTTTTTTTTTTGAAAGGTTATTGTACTTTAGACTTTTAGGTTGAGAAACTATTTTCTGTTAAGTTGGTTTTGTGACGTATTTTTAGTATAACCTTCAAAATTGTCTTTAATTACTTGGCTAATGTTGACCTACGGAAAAAATTAAACTCCATAGGATAATCAGGAAAAATCGGTTGAATTACATATTTCTAACGCTACCATATTCAGTTTAATCAGAACAAAAAACTTGTACAGACGACAAACTGGAATATTTCATGCAAGAATGAATATAAGGATCACTTATATTTTGTTATACGGTATTGTGTACAGTTAGTATCATGCAGTCAATTTCCAGAATCTGACATCATTGCGTGACAAGGATTTAGTTAATTTCCAATGTTTCTGAAATATATTTTGTACTGATATCGAAACCTGAACTTTGTATTAATTAATTGAACACCATCCTCGAAGCGCATATATATTAGTCACAATTTAGAGCCGATGTAGTGGTGATGGCCTATAACTACACAAGGGAAAAAAAAATAATTGGAAAGGTAATGAAATTGTTAAATGTTCTCTACTTTTGTTAATCTTTTTAAAACAAATAGTACTATTTGTCTCAGTTTAGGACTGAAATGGTGTTGATGGACTATCAACTAAGGCAAGGAGGAAAATTAATGGAATTGCTGATCAAGTTTTTCACGACAAATAGTTCAACTTGGCGTGATATTTTCTCCCCTAATAAAATTGAAATTCCTATCCGTTGTTCTAGATGCAGTTTTGCAATAAGGTTCCAAGTGGGGTTGGAACTGCAGTTTGAACCAAGTGTATAAGGTTTCAAGTGAGGTTGGAACTGCAGTTGGAACCAAGTGTATTAATGGACAGAAACTGTTTTAAAATTAAATGTACTTGGAAATAATTCACACGCACATTTAACAACGGAGTTCACCTAACTAGGCTACGTCTCCGGGGCACTTACCCAGATTATGATATTATAAAAAGCTTACAATATATGACTCAAGTCTTAATGAAAAACTTAGACTCCCTCTATGTTTTTCTGCCTATCACTATATTGCTCCTACTCTATAACTATCACTTATAAATCAATGGCATCCCACCATTGTTTTTCTTTTTAAAGCTCACGTGTATTCTCTCTAGAAAATAAGTTCTTTATAATTTAGAACACACAACTTTACAAGCTTAAGTTACTAAGTATATAAACAAGTAAAAACAATCTTCTATCTTCAATATCTTTTGATTGCTTTTGACTTGGTTGATTAGCTTCAATCTCTCCAAGTATCACGAGATTCTTCAGCATGGATTGACTCTAATCATCTTTGATTAACACCTGTTTAGTAACACACTTGAAAGTAGGAGTTAATCTTTTCCTTTGAAAGGAAACATATAAAGATATGATCTCTTAAAGATAATATCTTTTCATAAACATATGAAACATTTAACTCCACATATCAATCAATCTTTATACATATCTTTACTGAATATTATAAGAATCAAAAGATTGAATCAAGTGATAAGGACAAGCATAAGAATAGAGATATATAAATTAAAAGGAAACATAACCTTATAAACTAATCTCTTTATATCTTTTATAAACATCTTTCCTTAACACATTAGTATTCTCAATAAACACATATACACGTTTAAGATCTTATGAGAATATATCCTACATACTTTAAAACAAATGATTAGCATTAAACAATTAGTAATGTAGAATAATGAAACAAGACAGAATTCTGTTTTAACAGCAGGTTGAACTGTGGTTGCAACTGAGGTTGCAACTGGTACTTGAAACCTGTCCCCACATGTTGTAACTTAGGTTGCAACCAGTACTTGAAACCTAATACAACTAACTTAGTAGGTTGTAACTGAGGTTGCAACTGGTACTTGGAACCTGTCAATCCTGTCTTAGTTATTAATAACAGTTAGGATTTATTTAGTAAAAACCAATAGACAATTAACAATATTTAGACCAGAAATCTGGTCCTAACAATCTCCCCCTTTGTCATTGGTTTTGACAAATCAATAAAGTTTATAAATCATCCCAACCACCTGCAAATTCCATATCAGTAAGCTCCCCCTGTATGTTAGAATTGCAGGCAAAATATATAAGCACAATGTATGTGCACACAATTAGTTTTCAGACCTGTTTCAAGTTTAAAGCTTTCATACTTCAACAAGATATCAAGATATTTGCAGAAAGAAATTGCAGAATGATTAAAGCCAAACAGGCATAAACTTGTCTTAATACAGCAGAATTGAAAAACAGATTAAAGTCTTGAAAACATCAAAATGAAACAAAACATAAAACAAAAGCATAAACTTCAAACTTCACTCCCCCTATTTGTCAGCAACCAATGGAATTAGTCACTTGGAATATCACATTGTGGGGGTCTTTCTCTTAGAGGATTCTGCCTGACCACTTCTTCATCTTCTTCATTGTCATCCTCACTGCTGATTGAGACACCATCACTATCATCATCATCCTCACTCTCAATAATGTCCACCAGCAGCTTATTGATTTGATAATCATCAGCATCCAACTCAGCTCTCCTTTCTTGATTATAAGCCAGCTTCTGGAGTAAGTACCACTTTACTCCTTTCTTCTTTGCTGAAGGAGCAGATGAAGGTTCTTCTTCCTTTTCTTTCCCTTTGTCCCCAGAAATGTCATTGACATGTCCTTCCTTCAGTAGTTTGGCAGAAATATAAAGAGCAGAGGGACAATCTGTGATTGGTTCATGAGTGATACTAATGGGAGAATCTCTGTGCATAGAAGAGACTTGGCCCAGAAGTAGACTAGATATGAGGCAAGGGAAAGGAAGCAGAATGGAAGGTGAATTATCATCACTAAATTCCTTTATAAGATTAAAAATATGAAGGCCAAGGTTGATGGGTAGTGAAGACATAATCCTGTATAGAAAAATAGCCATATCTTTGTTGACTTTGGAAGATTGTTTGGTGGGTGTCCAGTTAAACCTAGCAATTTTGTGCAACACAGCAGCACTTAATGTGAGAGAGGATGTTTTGATGGAATGACCATCAAACCTATTGTTCTTTCCAGTTAGAATTAAAGCTAGAATTTCTAAATCTGGTTCAGCATTGTTGTCTACAGTAGGACTGGGACAACACAGATAGTCATTAATCAACTTAGGTGTGAAATCCAAAGTTACACCTCTCAAAAACACTCTTCCATACTTAGGATTACCCTCTTCAAAGACACCACTGCTTAAATTGGAATAGAATTCTTTAACAACAGCAGGGTAAAAGGAGTCTGCATAACAAACAGTTTTGGCTAATCCAACAGCAGAGAGTAATTTCTCAACATACACCTGTATGTGAGGATAGCTAACTAAATTGAGCCTTCTTTCACACAGAATTTCTTTACTAGCCATTCCTCTAAACCTCCTATATGTTGTCCTACTCCAGAAACGAGGATCAACATTATTGTTTGTTGGAACATACTCAAACTTAGCAGTAACAGGGTCATTATCAAAATTCCTTCTAGCACGCTTCTTAGTGCGCTTAATTTTGGGAGAGGAAGACTCACTTACCTTTGATTTGGAACCTTGACGTGATGGAGATTTATTCATAAAATCTCTGAGGGTGCAATCATCATCAGAATTGGGGTTTTTAGAAGGGATTGATGACATGGTTGCAACTGGGGTTAGAACCTTACTTAGAACCTTGCAGTGGGTTTCTACAGCAAGCCTAGGGTTTTACAGAGATGAGAGAGAGAGAGTTATTCTGTAAAAAGTAATTGATTTTGGATAGTAAAAAGATGTTTGTATAAATAGCAATAAAGACCATATCTTTTTGAAATTGGAAATAGATACATGCAAATCAATTAAGCAGCAAATTTAGGCTTAAACATAGGAAGTATTTAATCAACAGATTTTTAAAAAAAATCAAATCATACTAAGATTACGCAAGAAACAGTTGGCAATAAGATAACTTCAGCCAATTAAACAGATAAACATTCCTTTTTCAAAACAGATTCATCCAAAATTTGAAAAAATCAAACATTGAAGCTTTAAGGAAATTTGACTTGATTCAAGATAAAAACAAAACTTAAACAGATATCTAGCTTTTAGGAGAACAAAAGAAATCTAGCAATTTACTCACGAAAATATGTTTATCAAAGAATAACACTAATAAAGATTAAATTTTAGGAGCTTAAAATGAGCAAATCCGTTTTTATTTCTACACAAAAACTAGTTTGATGACCTCAGCAAGGAAAGAGTATAAGTGATGTCAAAATTTTACAAGACTTTGTCTTGACAGCTATAACAGAGACTGAGGTTTCAACTGATGTTTCAACTGAGCTTGCAACCAGTATTTTTAACACAAGGTTTCAACTGATGTTGCAACTGAACTTCCAACCAACTATAGAGAGTGTGAGGTTTCAACTGATGTTGCAACTGAACTTGCAACCATCATATAAAATTGCACTTTGTGCTAGCAACTCTATTACCAGAGAGGTTTTTAAGGACAAGTTACCTCACATCTGTTTTTGAGACACCAAAAAAGCGGCTTTTTCAAGACAAAAACATCATAGCTCAAAATAAGACTTTAACCTTAGAAATAAAACTTATTAAAGATACTCAATACAGACATATTTAGCAAAAGTATTCAATTAGATTGATAATGACATACCCCTATGTCACTTCTTAATGATTCAAACTTGTTTGTATCAAGGGGCTTTGTGAAAATATCTGCTAGTTGTCTTTCAGTTGAAACATGTTCTAAAATTAAGCTCTTTTCTTCAACTAGTTCTCTAATAAAATGATGCCTAAGATCAATATGTTTGGTTCTGGAATGTTGAACTGGATTTTTGGCTAAATCTATAGCACTTTTGTTATCACAAAACAGAGTTAATATCTCTTGTTTAACATTGTAATCAGTTAACATTTGTTTCATCCAAATAAGTTGAGTGCATCCACTTCCAGCTGCAACATATTCTGCCTCAGCAGTAGATAAAGATATGCAATTTTGCTTTTTACTGAACCAAGAAACAAGATTATTTCCAAAATAAAAACAACCACCAGAAGTACTCTTTCTGTCATCTATGTTTCCTGCCCAATCTGCATCACAGTAGCCACTAAGAAAATGGTTTGTATCTTTAGAATACCATAGGCCTAGATGAGGTGTTCCTTTTACATACCTTAGAATTCTTTTGACAGCTAGAAGATGAGGTTCTAAAGGATTTGCTTGATATCTGGCACAAACTCCTACACTTAAGCAAAGATCTGGTCTACTAGCAGTTAAATACAGCAAACTTCCAATCATGGATCTATAAAGACTGGGACAGACATTTTTACCTTTATCATTTTTGGACAGTTTAAGGGTAGTACTCATAGGGGTTCTCTTCTCTTTACTCTCACTCAGACCAAACTTTTTAACAAGATTATCTGCATACTTACTTTGGCACAGAAAAATGCCTTTCTCATTCTGTTTAACTTGCAATCCTAGAAAGTAAGTTAGTTCACCTCCTCCACTCATTTCAAATTCATTCTTCATGTCAGAAATGAATTCTTTTATTCTGTTACTAGAAGTAGAACCAAAAACAATGTCATCAACATAGATTTGAGCAATTATTATGTCCTTTGTGGTTTTCTTAGTAAACAGAGTTTTATCAACTCCCCCTCTGTTAAAACCTTTTTCAATCAAGTACTTGGTTAATCTATCATACCAAGCTCTAGGAGCTTGTTTTAGACCATACAAGGCCTTTTTCAACAAATAGACATGTTCAGGAAAGTTAGGATCCTCAAATCCCTTAGGTTGACAAACATAAACTTCTTCATTAATCACACCATTCAGAAAAGCACTCTTTATGTCAAGTTGAAACAGTTTAAAATCATACAGACATGCAAGAGACAACAGCATTCTAATGGATTCAATTCTAGCTACTGGAGCAAAGGTTTCATCAAAGTCAATTCCCTCAATTTGTGTATAACCCTGAGCTACCAACCTAGCTTTATTCCTGATAATCACTCCATCCTCATCACTTTTATTTCTAAAAATCCATTTAGTTCCTATAACATTTTTATTAGAAGGTCTGGGTACTAAAGTCCATACATCATTTCTCTCAAATTGGGCCAATTCATCCTGCATAGCTAAAATCCATTCACTATCTTCTAGAGCTTCTTTTATATTCTTAGGTTCTAACTGAGAGATATAACAAGCAAAGTGAACAACATTATTTCTTTTACCTCTGGTTTTCATACCTGAAGTAACTTCTCCTATGACATTGTCAAGAGAATGATTTTTCTGAGTCCTTACATAGCGAGGCCTGCTAGTTGACTGAGCATGAGAACTTTCTTCTTCTTCTTCTTCAGATTCAGCAGCATTTTGGGTTTCAACTGTGGTTCCAACCTCAGTTCCAACCTCAGTTGTAACCTCAGTTGCAACTGGACTTCCAACCACTCTGGGACTTCCAGTTTGTTGTGTTTCTTCTTTCTCTTTTTCTGTAGTCTCAGCCTGTTCATTATCACCTGTAATCTCATCAACAGTTTTTAGGTCATCAAATAACACATTATAAGATTCCATAACACAGTTTGTTCTTTGATTGAAGACTCTAAATGCTCTACTGTTCTGAGCATAACCAAGAAAAATCCCTTTATCACTTTTAGAGTCAAATTTACCAAGATGCTCTCTATCTCTGAGAATATAGCAAACACATCCAAACACTTGAAAATACTTTACATTGGGTTTTCTACCTTTCCATATTTCATAAGCTGTCATGGAAGTACCTTTAGTAATATAAACTCTATTAACTATATGACAGGCAGTATTAACAGCTTCAGCCCAAAATCTATTGGCAAGTTTCTTAGAGTTAAGCATTACTCTAGCCATTTCCTGAATGGTTCTATTTTTCCTTTCAACTATGCCATTTTGCTGTGGAGTCTTAGGAGCAGAGAACTCATGACATATTCCTAAGGAGTTGCAGAATTCTTTAAACCTGATATTTTCAAATTCAGTTCCATGATCACTTCTAATCCTAGCAATATTACCACTAGTGGAACCTTTTTCAACTTGCAGTTTTAAGCACAGAGTTTTGAATAGTTCAAAAGTTTCAGACTTATCCTTTAAGAACACTACCCAAGAGTATCTAGAGAAATCATCTACAACTACTAGAATGTACTTCTTACCACCTATACTGGCAGTTTGCATAGGACCCATCAAGTCAATGTGAAGAAGTTCTAAGACTCTTTTAGTGTAGATTAGACTAGTACTTTTGTGTATACTTTTGGTTTGTTTTCCTATAGCACAATCACCACAGACACTTTGAGTTTTAGCACTGAGTTTAGGAATTCCTCTTATCAACTCTTTTTTAACAAGCTTATCTAAAGTTTTGTAATTCACATGCCCAAGCCTTTTATGCCAAATATCTGCATTATTAGTAATAGCTTGATTACACCTACTTTGAAGCAATTCTTTTTCAGCTTTTTCAAGCACATAGCAACTGTTGGTTGATCTAACTCCAGTCATGATTAAATCATTGTTAAGATTAGTAATTAGACACCTTTCTTTGTCAAATTTAACAGTCATTTCATTATCACAGAGTTGACTGATACTAATTAGATTAGCTTTTAGACCATCTACAAGAAAAACATCCTCAATATCAGGCATTCCAGGTTTGTTTAAGGTACCTTTACCAATAATTTTACCTGTATCTCCTCCTCCAAACACAACAGTGTTACCTGTAAGAATGGTGACATTTTTTAGGAGGCTTGCAGTACCTGTCATATGCTTAGAGCATCCACTGTCAAAATACCAATCATTAGAAGTAACAGCATTCAAAGAGTTGATAACAGCTTTGTTGTTAGCAACTAAGATTGCTTTTTCTTTAACTTTCCAAACCCATTTCAAATTTTTATTGACAGAAGCCAACCAGGTTTTCTGGGAAATGTACTTTCTGTTCCTTTTTAAATAACACTGGACTTCAGAATGACCAGGTTTTTTACAAAAATTGCACAATTTCAACCTACAGTTATTCAGTTTGTTCATGGTTGCAACTTTGGTTGTAACTGAGCTTCCAACCTTCTTTACATAAACCTGCGTTTTATTCCTGGTTGCAACTCTGGTTGCAACTGAGCTTCTAACCTTGTGATCAAAATCATGAGTTTTAGCTTTAGCAACAGCTTCAATAAAAGTAGTTTTTCCTGTACTCTTACCACCATAGTACCCTAGACCACTGATATCTTTGGATCCTCTAGAATATGACAGCATGTCATCTAATTTATCTGAAGCAGAGACATTCAGCAATTTTATTATCTTTTTAGTTTCAGTAAGTTCAGCCAGTTGTAATTTAAGCTTCTCAGTAAGATTTTTGACCTCATCCTTTAGATTAACATTCAGCTTGCTTATGATCAAACATTGTTTACTCAGACTTTTATACTTTTCATACAGAACAAGGTATTGCTTAGTAATGTTTTCATCAGAGGGCTCTTCCTCATCACTGCTATATGTTTCACAGGCAGTTGTAACTGGGGTTGAAACATGCTCACAGTCACTTTCATAAGTAGGTTCTTTTTCAGTGATTATTCCCATGAAATTAACAAAATTTGAACCATCCTCTTCATCACTGTTACTCTCAGAATCACTATCACTATGAGTGGTTATATAAGCATTTTTGTTTCTTTTTAAAGTGTTTGCACACTCAGCCTGAATATGACCAAAACCTCTACATTCTCTACACTGAATCTCTTTAGATTTGTATTCTTTGTTATCCTTTTCTTTGGAATTCCACTTTCCTGTAGAGTTATTATTGAATCTAGACTCTGTCTTAAACTGGTTATCCTTTTTCTGAAAGTTTTTAGATGAACCAGTATCATCCTCCTTTTTCTTATAAAACTTCTTGTACACCTTTTTTGCAAAGAAAGCTAGTTGTTCTTCATCACTCATTTTATCACAGGTATTAGATTCAGATTTCTTAGCTTGAAATGCTATTCCCTTTTCTGGTCTTTTATGTTTGAAGAATTTCAGTTCATGTGTACTAAGATTTCCTATGAGTTCTTCAAGTTTAAGATTATCTAAGTCAGTTGATTCTTCAATAGCTGTGACCTTAATTTCAAACCTTTCTGGGAGTGACCTAAGAGTTTTCTTAACAAGCTTAGCATCACTGTATTTTTCACCTAATGTTCCAGCTTGATGAGCAATGTGGCAGATTCTACCATTAAATTGTTCAATGTTTTCATCTTCCTCCATTCTTAAGTTCTCAAATTGGGTAGTTAACTGTTGAAGTTTGAAAGCTTTTACTTTAGTTGTTCCTTCAAAAGTAACTTGCAAAATATCCCATGCTTCTTTAGCTGTTTCACAATGAGAGATATACCTGAATACGCTGAGAGTTACACCAGCAAAAATCAAGTTTATGGCTGTTGAGTTGGCACTTGATTTTCTGTCTTCTTCAGCAGACCATCTGTCTTCAGGTAAGAGAATCAGTTCTCCTTCATTATCCATGGTAGTTGGAGCCTCCCATCCATACATAACAGTCTTCCATGCATGTTCATTCTGCTGTTTGATGAAGGACCTCATTCTAATTTTCCATACTCCATAGTTTACTCCTCCTTCAAGCAATGGAGGTTTGTTGAAGGCGTTTCCTTCCCTCATTAAGTCCATTGTTACTAGAACACAGGATCCACACTAAGTAAGATCTAGTGTGAAGCTCTGATACCAAATGAAATTCCTATCCGTTGTTCTAGATGCAGTTTTGCAATAAGGTTCCAAGTGGGGTTGGAACTGCAGTTTGAACCAAGTGTATAAGGTTTCAAGTGAGGTTGGAACTGCAGTTGGAACCAAGTGTATTAATGGACAGAAACTGTTTTAAAATTAAATGTACTTGGAAATAATTCACACGCACATTTAACAACGGAGTTCACCTAACTAGGCTACGTCTCCGGGGCACTTACCCAGATTATGATATTATAAAAAGCTTACAATATATGACTCAAGTCTTAATGAAAAACTTAGACTCCCTCTATGTTTTTCTGCCTATCACTATATTGCTCCTACTCTATAACTATCACTTATAAATCAATGGCATCCCACCATTGTTTTTCTTTTTAAAGCTCACGTGTATTCTCTCTAGAAAATAAGTTCTTTATAATTTAGAACACACAACTTTACAAGCTTAAGTTACTAAGTATATAAACAAGTAAAAACAATCTTCTATCTTCAATATCTTTTGATTGCTTTTGACTTGGTTGATTAGCTTCAATCTCTCCAAGTATCACGAGATTCTTCAGCATGGATTGACTCTAATCATCTTTGATTAACACCTGTTTAGTAACACACTTGAAAGTAGGAGTTAATCTTTTCCTTTGAAAGGAAACATATAAAGATATGATCTCTTAAAGATAATATCTTTTCATAAACATATGAAACATTTAACTCCACATATCAATCAATCTTTATACATATCTTTACTGAATATTATAAGAATCAAAAGATTGAATCAAGTGATAAGGACAAGCATAAGAATAGAGATATATAAATTAAAAGGAAACATAACCTTATAAACTAATCTCTTTATATCTTTTATAAACATCTTTCCTTAACACATTAGTATTCTCAATAAACACATATACACGTTTAAGATCTTATGAGAATATATCCTACATACTTTAAAACAAATGATTAGCATTAAACAATTAGTAATGTAGAATAATGAAACAAGACAGAATTCTGTTTTAACAGCAGGTTGAACTGTGGTTGCAACTGAGGTTGCAACTGGTACTTGAAACCTGTCCCCACATGTTGTAACTTAGGTTGCAACCAGTACTTGAAACCTAATACAACTAACTTAGTAGGTTGTAACTGAGGTTGCAACTGGTACTTGGAACCTGTCAATCCTGTCTTAGTTATTAATAACAGTTAGGATTTATTTAGTAAAAACCAATAGACAATTAACAATATTTAGACCAGAAATCTGGTCCTAACAAAAATACTATTCATAAAGTTTTTCTTCAAGAGCCAGTTTGGTCAAGAAACATTATGCTACGGCATCCCAGTTTTGTGGGAAAATCAAAAGTTATACACACTACTTTAATAGAACACCTAAGCATATATATTAAAAGTCTTGGAACGACGCTCAAGCAGTGTTTTACAATTGCAAATTAATTAGCTTGTCATATTGTGTTGACGTGAACATGGTTGGCCCTGATTATTTTTGTACAGTACTTGCTGTATATATACATTTGGGAAATATATAGAAAAGTAGTCGTACATTTCACATGTTTCTCTAATTGAACTAAGAATCCAAACTTTGACAGTTAATTTTACCATATTGTATTTGTTCAAATGTCGACAAATTCACCACGTGGAGGTCTGGAAGCCCTGTTAACTTTACTGACTAAAAATGTCAACTGCAACCAATTTAGTCGTGTCTACGTTTTTATTATTTAAATAGATACTAATATTTCTTGACCAGATACGCAAAAATTCAAAGGACAGGTTCATGGCAAATGAAAATGAAAAAAGATGAAGTGATTTCATAGCTATCCTTACCCCTTGATAGTGCAGTCTATAATTTACTAGACCATCCTGGTGGGTTTACCTGAACAGGTTCATAACAATGTTTATAACAAAAATAAGTTTTTACTTTTTCCGTCTATAGCCGGGCTCTATGCCTAGCCAAGTCATCCGCCCAGTTAGGGTGACGGTCCGATTTCCCCCCAAGTTTACCATACCAGTATGGCAGTATTGATAAGAGTATTTGTTTTGTTCAAGAAAGTTATTAAGATGAAGATTTTCATTTCGGTCACGATGCTGGTAAAACTTTATAATCGCCTCAAACATAAGTGCATGTCTAATGTCTTGCCTAGCTACTTATACAGGTCCGGGAATAGATAATTAAACTTTACAACATAAAGCAAATGAGAAACATATGAAATACCCATTTATATAGGTCCGTTTCTCAAAAAGTTTTTTTATTTGATTTTTGTATTTTTGACTTTAAAAATATGTGGTAAAAGTATTTGGACAACTTAGATTAGTTAGTTTTTTAAAATCAGATTTTTAGGTTAAAAAAATAAAAATTTGGATTTTGTAATTAACAAATTTTTAAGCTGATTTTAAAGTAAAATTCTGCTACCAAACGGGCCATAAGTTTATAAAAACTAGAAATTTCTGCGTTATTATGTATAGATTTTATTAATCGTCAATGGTTCGGGAGGTTTTGCTTTTAATTTGTTACTGTTGCTACCAATCTAAATAGTAAAATGTTACTAGTAGCCTAAGGAAAATTTATCAAAAGTTAGCACTTTTCATACTTACAAAGTTATACAATGTCAATATTTTTTATAAATAATTTGGGATATTTATCTTTTATAGTATATGGTGAGGGAATATCGATATCCTTTTGTTCGGTCCCAGATCACTTCTAAAACAGCGTATTCGAGCCTCTGTCAATCATGATTGATACGCCACCCCGGACTTTAGGAGGCCGAGATGTGTCTACGTCGGCCCAGAGAATCGTATCGAGTACGCTTCTCCAATTAATGATGCTGCTCTCTTGGGGGACCCCTCAGCGTTTCATCGACGTGACTCAATCACAGTCCATCAATTGTGAATCCTGGACAAAGACTGTACCCTTTTCAGAGTCATCAATGTCCTAACGCCGTCGGATTAGTATTTGACAGTACAATGATCCAAGTACTAATATGTTTTTGATCATACTATAAATACTCTCACTAATACTACTTAGAGGGGGACTTAGAGTGAGACAGGAAAAAGGGGAAAAGAGAGATAAATCCGAAAGAGCCCGGCCTACTCAATACTACCCCGCTGAACTCGATACCACGAAAAGTAACCGGACCACCCCTACCCACTCTTTGACTAAATTCATATCCTTAGTTATTAGTGTACCTTTCCATCGTATTGACTTGACCGTCGGAGAGGGAAAGTCTGGTATCAATCCGGGGCCTCCTGTTCGTTGCTTGTGCAGAAACGACGAAAGCTCGTCACCGAAACAGATCCAGTTTACATCGGACCTCTTAACGACTTTGAAACCGACGTGTATTGTTAAATAAGCCGGGTTTAAAAAAAAAATTAGGCTCGTCAATATAGTTTTTACTTTTAATAGTATGATTTTTTTGTCCATTGGCCTTATTCGAGAAAAAAGGGAAAATGCCAAAAATTTGGTAGCCATATCAGCCCATCACTAAACTCCAAACTAGTTAGATTATTAGAAAACAATAAAATTGGCCGGCTGCCTGCAATACTATCACTATGGACAAAAAAAAGTACCCCGTCCCATTTATTTGAGTTATTATTAAGATAACGATAATAATTATGTTGATTTTTATTTAAATTATTTTTTTTGTCTTTATTTATTATTTCACAATCTTCTATGTTCTTTTGTAATAAAGGTAAAAGCTTAATCTAACAAAAAAATTGATTTCTATTTAAGTAAATTGTCTCAATAAATTGTGACAGTAAAAAAAAATACTATCCCAATAAATTGGGACGAAGAAAGTATACAAGATACAATTTGTAAAATTTAAATTCAAATGTTGAGAGAAGAGATTAAAGTAGTTTGTGGCATAAAGTTTTAAAATAAAAAATCACACAGGGACGGCTTAGTGGTCAACTCGATTTTTACCTTTATTTTAATTTATATTATTGGCCGTTTTAGATTGTTGTGTTTGTGGGTCTTGAAGATTTTGTTTGACTGCACCTTTTAAACTTGGTTCCTTTTCTATTTATCTATCCGGGTTCTAGATGAAAGGTTCACTGCTTATTTTATTTCCTTCCAAATTAATGTAAAAAACGTGAATACACATAAATGTTCACACTATCTTAACAGTGTAGTATTTTCCCTTTCTCATTTAATCGTTTATTATCAAACTAGACCGGTTTATAACTTATATCAAAATTGTCGAAATGAATTTTTTTTAAATCTAATAATAAAATTTACCATTTTAACTATATGGTCAACTTTTGAAAATTTTCATTCCGATAATTTTGATACAAGTTTTTGGCCGGTCAAAATTACACGTAGTTTCGTAATGGACAATTAAATAAGAATGGATGGAGTAACAAAAATGACCCACGGATGCAGAATTTACATAAACAGTTATATTAAGAAATAAATAAAAACGATGGGCGTCAAATCGTCGTTTTTAACCTACATTATTTAAAATACACGGTCATTAAAAAAAATCGAAATTATGGGAGATGACGTGCCGCCGATGGCCTCTACCCTGCAGCTTCCCCTACCTGGAACAATTAATTTACCATCGTAGTGATGTGATGATCAAGATTCAATCGATAATCAAAAAAATGTTCAACTATTAGTTAACTTGTTACCCCCCAAAATAGACACATCATCCATGTATAACAATAGGTACGTTGAACGTATACTAATCTTCATGATTTTCATGTTTAATAGATGAGCCGAGCTTGAACCGAGACGTACACGCTAGGCTCATCAACTCATTTACAGCGTTATTCGTGTTGAATTTATGGATTATTAATGCCTACACGAGTTCACAAATTGGACACGTCTCCGCCATGCAAAGAGCTAATGTGTAAATTTCTTAAAGATCATGGATCATACTTACCGATTACGGATAAAAATTGTTGTTCGTAGTTTGTACAATGGTTGCAACTTGCAAGACATATCAACGAGAATCTTAAGTTGCAATTCGCCTAATTTTCAACTGCTTTCTTCGTGGTTGACTAATAAAAATAAAGGTTATTTTTGAACTTTCTCACTGTATGGGAAGAAACAAAATCTGTATTATAGAAATGATTAATAGTCACTGGTCAGAAGATTCGATAAACCGTACACTCATTTTATTTGTTTATAGTATGTCGATTTTGTTAATTAAACACAACATGACTTGTAATTTTGCAACAAGATTCTTGCCATATCTTACTCTACATAAACTTATATACAGTTATGGTCATGACTCGTGAGCATTAAAACAACAATCTATGACTGGAACGTCACACTTTTTCTTTAAAATCCTTACATTGGCGAAACTAGAGGACCCTTTTTTGGGTATCACACGGAGTGTTCAAAGTTACATTTTTTTTTATGTTGAAATGCATAGTAAAATCGACTTTCTCTTAATATGAGGGGTGATGCAGCCAAAATCGGCCTACATTTCTACACCTTTGCTACCCCATGGAAAATCAACATCTATTCAACTCTATCCAGAAAATAATATCGAAATTCTAAATAATTAAATTCACAAATAAACAGAAAAATATGTAATATTGATCATAATATAACGTAGTATTATCTTCAAACATAATACAAAACTAAGCTTGAAAAAAAACGGACCTGGTTACCTTATCAAAACTACTTATACTTATAAAAGAAGGTAAAACTTTGTAAGGCTTTTCTCGACGCCGGTCGGTTTGTTGGTAGTATTGCTTATAGTAGGGCATGTTGTGGATGTAACACTTTCATCATTCGTAATTCCTCAAATAGTTTCATCAGTCGATGTATTTTTATTCATGAGAATGAGTCTATGACTCTAAATATTAAGCATTGTGAAGATTAAAGAGTAAAACGAGGTTTATTCCTTTTCTCGTATTGTAACTCATTAACATCATTTTGAAGTAACCAAAACAATTCATCATTTGGAACAAACAACTCTAACATCTCTACTTACTACTTACATTCATAGATGAGCTAGGAGAGAGCTGACATGAGCTACAATTACTCATATATTATTATAAACCCAACTAAACAACATATATTTTTTACAAGTTAGTGGATTAGCATACCTGATAAATCCATAACTTTGATCGGTCGCGTTAGGCTTTTCAACAATGATATAATAGTAAATCAACTGTGAATAATGGACAGTTCCTGATCTTTATTATTGCTCGGATTATTATCCTTATTCGGACTATTACACTTGCTCGGATTAGTATTTCGGTTTTACAATTGTGCTCGATATGACTATTTAATCTCTCGTCTTGATCTTTCTCCCCTTTTATTCGGTGCTCGGCTTTGTCTTTTCTCGGTTTATTTCTTGAAGTGGTGTGTGTTGATTAGTTTCTCTCTTTTCTCAACTTCTCTCTATATTTTTTAGATAGATTTTCTGATCATTTTCTAGGAGGGGTAGTTGGCTATTTATAGGCAACTATGCCTTCTAGGATGTTGATAAATGTCTTCATCCCAGGGGTTTTTCAGACATGGGTCCCCATTTGATTGAGCTTGGGCTTTTGATAGTAACACCTCAATTCCTATAAAAAGTATGAGACGACCCATTTAAGCGTAGGATACCCATTTATAAAGTGGGTTGATTATTACCCGAATAGAATATTCGGGTCTAATTTTTATGTTCTATCAAGTGCTCCCTGACTTTCTCGGCGTGGTTTCCATGTCGGGGGAGTCATGTTCGGTTTGTCGAGAACGTTACTTCGGTCTTGTCTTTCCCAATGCTTTATCGAGAAACGCAATAGACTCATGACGGTTCCCAGGGGGGCACATTTAATGTTTCCTATCCTAATATCTTTCTTCGAGTAAAACTCCTATAAAGGGGTGTGCTCCCTCCATAATTAGGCATTTTACTACTAATTTGCTCGTGACATAATGGCTTCTTCAGGTTCTACTGGTGAGAGCTCCTTTAATTATATTTCATATTTAGAAATGGAAATCAAGAAATCTCGTACCGCGAATAAGAAACTCGTGGCCAAGGTTTCAGAATACAAGAAAAGGTTGTCTGACATAGATTCTGATCATCATGTGACGATGGCCGATCGGGATTGGGCTTACGAGCATATAAAGAAGCTCGAGGCTAATCTGGCTAAGCAGAAGGCAGCAAAAAGGGCCTATAAGCTTGCCTTCAAGGAGTTGCACGCTCGGTCTAAACCGAGTTCGGATGACGATGAAGAAGGCTCTTCCTCGAAATAATTAGTTTTTTGCGATTTCTGTTGTAATTTCTTTTGAATGGTGAGTCTTCTCCTCAGTTGTAATCGAAGTTTTTGAAATTAATAAAATATTTCCCTATCCTTGTTCTTGTCTGTTCATCTTCTTGATATCTTTTTGGATGACTTTAATTGGGTTTGGAACTGTAGTTAATTCGCCGTAAATGCTCTTGGGAAGTTCAAGAGGTTGTATTTCTTCGAGATGACCTTTGATCTACTCCTTGTTTCTTCTTATAAAAGGGGACTGTCCCTGTATTCTTTATGCAATTCATTCTTTATTAACGAACAAATGGCTTCTCCTCTTGAAAACTATGGTGACAACCTTCCTGAATATGTTGCTCGTCTGGAAGAGGAAGTTCAGAAGGTGCGTTATCTCGAGAAGAGGGTTGCCCGGCTATCGGTGGAAGCTCGTCGGGTCGCCGAACTAGACGAGCGATTGGATGCCCTAGAGAAGGAGCACCAGAGGTCTTTGCTCGACAGTATTCGCGCTCGTGCTCGGATCAAAGAGCTCGAGGCCTCCAGAGATAGGCAACTTGCTTCCAAGAGGGCTTACAAACTGGCCCTTAAGGAAGTGTATGCTCGGTCGAAAAGGAAGCCAAATGACGAAGCGGGCCCTTCTACGAAATGATTTTATCGTTTTTTTTTTTTTTTTTTTTGTATTTCCTTTTATTGCTTCTTCTGTAACGAAGTATCAATTAATCAATAAAGACTTATTTCTCTTGTTTATATCTGAATTACTTTCCCAATGCAATTTCTTATGACTGCGCACGCTTGTGGCCTCATCAATGCTTTTTCTTGGGCCTAGCGTTTGACCTTATCCATTGGACCTTCTTACTCTTTATATCTTGGGACCAATAGGATTTTTTGAGCCTTGTGCATAAAAAATCTTATTCACCAGAGTTTTCTTGAGGTTTGTGCAAAATATCTGGGATATTTATTTGAACCGCTGCCCTTCCCAAAAATGACGCGTGTTTTGCTGCCATTATTACTTACCCCCTTTAAATATTGGTAAGAATCCAAGCGTTTCTTGAACAGGAGTGGCTTTTAATTACTCATGCTTTTTAGAGTCTTTTGGGAATCCAAACGTTTTTCTTGAACAGACACCTCTTTTAAGTGCCATCGCTTCTGAATACCCATTGGCGAACGGTTGCGACTCTCAATAACAGCCCTCATCTAATTGATCTATAAATACCTGCTTACAGCATGGTTACATCCACAATTCTCATCATATTATTTTCCCCCATATATAGACCCTCATCTTATAATTTCCCTAAGATGTCTGGTCCTTTCACCCCATCAGCATTGGCTTTGCAAGTCGAGGCCTTTGAAGCCTCTTATAGCCATGTACAACGGCTGTTGAGGGATGCCGAGAAGGAACTGAAGGTGATGCGTTATCACCATACCGAGATGGTTCGGGAATTAACTTGGCTAAGATCCGAACTGGCTTATAGCCGACGTGCTCGTCAGGCTCTAGTCGAAGAGAATGAGATGCTAAGGGGGAACCCGACACTGAGGGACAGGGATGTCTCTGCCGGGCCCTCTCATCGATACCGATCGACTTCCCCCTAACCTTCCCCCTTCTTTTTTTATCTCTCTCTGTTTTTCCCCATCTTTTCCCATCTCTTTCTTTTTCTTCTTTTTATTTCTCAGTTTCCCTCATTTCTTGCTCTTCATCTTTTGTGTTTTTTTTTATACTCTGTTCTCTCTACTTTTCATTCTTTTCTTTTTCCCTTTCTTTTTCGTTTCATTGACTTCCTTTTTATTTGTTTGTTTCCTTCATTTCTTTATCTTCTTCTTATCTGTTTTTCTTCTGTGCCTTCTCTTTCTTTTTCTTCATCTTCTCTCCCATCACTCTTTTTCTTTTTTCTTCTTTTTTGCACCACTATGATGTAACAATCAGCCCTGTGATCCTAAGGGTTTTGTGTTATATCTAGGGTTTTTGTCATTTTTCTTTTCGACTCTTCTTTCTTATCACTTCTACTTTTCTTGCACTCTTCTTCTTTTCCTCTTCTTGCTTTTCCTTTCTCTTTCTTCTTACTTTTTCTTTTTGGCGTCTCCTGCTCACTTGGTCAGCTGATATAGTTGATCCTTTGCCTGATCTTCTGTACTAGCTCTTCTCGGATGTAATAGATCTTCTTTTCGGATGTAACAGATTTTCTTTTCGGATGTAATAGACTTTCTTTTCGGATGTAATAGATTTCCTTTTCGGATGTAATAAATTTCCTTTTCGGATGTAATAAATTTCTTTTTCGGATGTAATGAACAATGATATATCCCATCTTTATTAATGAAAAGTATTTTTGCCCCTTTATTTTTGCACTTCTTTTTATATTGCACCTGTGGTTTGCTGTTTGTCGGGAAGTTAGATCTTTGTATATCTCTTCTTTATTTCCTTCTGTATTGTTGTATCAGATGTCAGTAGATGTCCCCATCACTGTCGAATATAGGTGCATGCTCCTTAGTAGGTCAGGAATATGTATGCTATCTCCGTTCTATAAGTACTTCTCTTTTCTTTGGTAGTTTATCATCTCATTTTTCTTTTTGCTTCTCTCTCCCTCAGCTCTTTATTTTCTTCCGTACTATAACAATTTCCCAGAATGTCTGGACCTGTGGTGAGATACCACGCTCAGATGAAGGGCTTGGACACTGGGGTATCTCGGGTCCGCCGTCGGATGACAAGGCTTGAGAAAGAGTATGGCGTTTTGGCCTTGAGCTTGTTCGGCTCTTATCCCGAAGAGACGGTGAAGTGGACCGAAATTTCGGCATTGAGTCGCCAGCTCGATCACTTGTTGTTACAGAGAAACCATCTGGCCAACTCCTGGTATGATGCCGAGGAGATTTGGGACCATTCTCAAGATGAGTTTGACAACTCTCCTCAAGGCCTAGCTAGCATAATGGTAAAGAATGCTCGGCTCGTGGAGCGCGTCAGGGTTTTTACTACGGAAAACAACTGGCTCTCCTCGGAGAATGACAATTTGGTCGCCATGAACGATTCCTACCAAGCTTGGTTGAATTGTTCTGCTCGTTTTGCTTTCTCTCGGTCTGGCAGTTCGGTTTTTCCACCCGTTGATCCTTAGATTGGGCTGGTTTTCTTATGTATTTCCCCTTTTGAAATTTGTGTTTTATTTTCTGTATTTGATGAATCAGTTGTATCTTTTCGTATCTCGTGCCTGTCTTGTGAACCATCGTAACGCTTCGTACTTTGTGCCTTTTGATTCTCTATAAATGCTCCTTATTGCCTGTGTCTCATTACCAATTCTTCCTCCCTCTTATTTTATAATTTGCTTCTTCTAACTTGCTTTTGCGTGAGATGGCTCCCATCACTAGGTCCGTCTCCAAAAAGAAAGCCCTTATGGAAGAGGAGCCTACTTTTTTGCTACCTCGTCCCCCTGGTTTTGGGGAGGAGGATTTGACTTCTCTTCAACTAAAAGAAATTGAGATGTCATGGCTGAAACATGATCTCATGTGTGCTCGGACTGAAGTGAGGAGGTTTAAACAATATTGGGACGAGGAGGGCACTGCTCGTTTCAAGGCCGAGCAAAAATGCGAGTCTCAGTCTTACGCCTTGAAACAGGCTGAGATGGCGATTTCTCGTTTGATTAGGGAGAAGGAGCGTCTGGAGGAACTTTTGGCGAAGAGGGATGTTGCTATGGGGGATAGTTCGAAAAAGTAGGATGGGTGTATTTTCTTGTAACATTTTTCTTTTTCTGTTGTATTGTTTGTGTTTCCCCCTTTGTGGATGAATAAAACTTGTCTTGCACTTGATTCTGTCCTATTTTATTTCTTGTTTGCTTCACTCTTTTATGTTGATATCATTTGATGTCTCTCAGCATACACCAAACAATATGCCCGGTTATCCCCCCGGAGAGCGTTGTTAGACTTGATGCTCCCTGCCGTCAAGCTAGAAACGGTCTTCGTCCACCTTGTTCGGTGTGCCCTTTGGGTAAGAATTGGTTGGGAGTCGAGGAACTTTAATCGGGGGACATTCTCGGTGTGATAATAGTGGTAGCGTATGTGGGAAGCTTTTCGTGGTAGGGTCCACTGGCCGTTTATTTAGGTGTAATGATGTGAACTGCCTTGGGTAGTGGGATACGCGCTGACGTGGCGAAATCTGGAGCTTTTATATGTTAAAAATAGCAGCGGTTGTTGACTTTTGTATGGTTGGAAAAAAAGGTAAACCTCTGTTACACGAAAGGACGGTTATTATTTTATTCTTTTTGTGGCTCCACTCCTTTCTACTGTGCCAAGTAATCCTTTTTTTATTTTTATCACAGAATTTGCTGAAGAAAATATCTCGCTCTCTCTAAAGCATATTCTTCCCGCCAGAAAAGAAAAGAGTTCGGCCGCTTGATCTAGGGTTTCGTGGTTTTGTTGGAAGACTTGCTGCTGTTCTCCCGTGCTTGTTCATAATGATAACCGTAAGTGTTCTTTCTCTGTTGGTAGGGGTTGTAGGGAATTTTGTCGTTGTGGTCATAGATGTGTCACTGGTATATGGTTTAGGTTGTCTATATGTGTATGATGATTCTTATGTATCTGGTTAATGTGAGTGCGGGGGGGGGGGGGGGTGGCGCTCGTTATATTGATGTGGTTCTTGTTTGTGTATTTGGTTAGTATATTGATGGACTTTTGATGATGTTTGGATAGGAAATTCTGAGCCAAAGTGTGGCCCAAGTTGGCACATTCGTAGAAAAGGATTTTAAGGAGCTTGCCGGAATACCTGACAACATACACATTCGGCTTCCTATTTCTGACGAGGAGGTACTGGGATTTGTTCCTGCCGGCGAGGTAGCTGTGCGCTCTTCGGCATTCTTCACTGGAGGTCTTCGACTTCCTTTTACAAACTGGGTGGCTTCGTTCTTTGAGGCCGTCCAGATTGCTCCAGCCCAACTGGCCTTAAATGGTTACCGTACTCTGAACGGTATTCAAAGGTTATCGGAGTTGGCCGGAATACCGATTGAATTGAAGGACGTCTTCGGAGTCTATAGTCTGAGCTTTGAGCGTCGCAGCTCATATCTAAAAACCCAGCGTACCTATTGCCGGCTTGTTATCGGTTTGCCGGATACCAACAAAGAGCGCAATCTTGGTATTGTTATTGCGTCTGGTGAATGGGCTTGTCCGGGACACCAGATTCCTGGGCCGGCTACCAATGTTCCCACTATGCCAGACCTCGGCGCTCCCAATGTAGAGGCTCTGTTAGCTCTTTGGAAATGGTGGGGGCCTGGACCGACGCCGGATCCTGCGAGTCGTACTGCTCCCATGCTGCTCGGGTACCCTATGGGGTCGGTGACCAAGGGGAATCCCGCACCCGAGATCCCCAAAGAGCCTGAGGAGGAATTCTTGAAAGTGGTCCGGGCTCGAAGTGCTGCTCGGCTAGGGAAGAAGGCCGTTCGTTCTAAGCGTCGTGCATCTGACCCTGTCGTTGAAACAACGAAGAGGGCTAGGGGAACCGATACATCGGTTACCGAGGAGGATGCGAACGTTGGCTCGGGCGAGGGGGTGTTTGCTGCTTCCCAAGGGGATACCACCGAGGATGCCTCTGCGCCGGGCGATGTATGTGTACATGTATTTTGATTTTCTTGTCTTTTGATTGTTGTCATTTTGTTCGCTAGTGCTTTGCTTTATTAGTCATCTTGTTTCAGCTACTGACTTCTCCATTGGTTACCCTCGCTCTTGCCCGGTCTATGGGTATTATTGTGTTTCAGGGGTCGATCGACGATGTATTCGGACATATGAACCTCTTGACTAACATGGGAGAGGGTACGATGACTTTGCCTGTCATCTCGCCTATCCCTTCCGAGGATCCGATAGATCTGCCCGTTTGCTCGCCCCTCCGTACTGAGGAAGAGATCGAGCATAGGGCCCCTGAGATTGATCAGTTGGAGGAGGACGTGGGGGTGAAAATGGAGGTTGGCAAGGAGAGTGTCGTGGATGTTGTGATGGGTGTCGAGGATGAGGCTCTCGACGGATCCGAGAAGGTGTTGGTTGACGGGGTTGCAATGACCCGTTACATCGACCGATGTGGGGGTGAGCTGGTGGAGCAACCGCGAACCTTGAAGATGGGGTATACGGCTCTGAAACCCCTTGCGTTCAAGGATGCAGAAAGACTAGCTGCTCAACCTACAATGTCGGTTATAGAGCAGGCCCACGCGGATGCGCTGAGGGTATGTGGGGCGCTTATTTCGTAATATATACCTTGATGCTCGTATTTCGTTATATAGGTCTGGTACTTGTATTCTGTTTGGAATCTAATGTGTTGAAGTGCAGATTGCCTTGAGTACCGTGGCGCTACGGGATCAGCTGGGAGCTCTCGGGGCTGAGAAAGAGAAGCTGGTGGCCGAGAAGAACGCCGTAGTTGAGGAGAATGAGCAGAAGATAAAGGATCTGCTTGCGGCTTTCGAGGTCGAGAAAGAGAAATTGGTCGCCGAGAATAAAACCCTGGGCGAGAATTATGACAAGCTATCGGTGGACTTTCTGCACCTGACCGAGGATGTCGATAAATTGAAGGCGGAACAAGAGAGCATGGTCGTTAAGTACGGCGAACTAGAGGAGGAGAACTTGCTCCTGGCAGAGGACGTGGAAGCCGAAAGGGCTAAGGTGACTGCCCTGAAAACGGCACATGCGGAGAAGCGGACAAAGTTAGCAATGATGGCCAACTTCTCTGTATACTGTGCTCATGTGCGGGCGCTCAATTTCGCGAATGTTCCTTTGTCGGATAGGGCGTGGTCGGAGTTGGTGTATCCGTGTCCGCATGGTGCACCGCCGAAACCCTTAGACTGGGCGAATCTTCGTGAAGAGGAGCTTTCTCGGCTGCCGGGACAGACAATTTCGACAGCGCTGCGTCCTCACTCTATGTCGGCCCCGTCCACTCCTCGACCGGATGCTACTGTTGTTCCCCCACCAGTATCTCCTCAGGTGGAACCTTGACTATCTTTCTAGCAGTATGTATAGTATATTTTTTTTTTTTTGTTTTTTTTTTTTTTGTTTAGTCTCTTGTGTATCTAGAAACAGATTCTTTTGGGGAAGTGATAATATAGGTGTTGTGTTTTCTTTCTGTTGGGCTTTCTTGGGTTAATTTCTTTTGATGGTCGTCATATTTTGAAGGATGTGAAAACAAAATATTGTCAGGTACCAAATAACCCCCTTGCCATGGTGGTCTCGACCTCGCCTAGTCGTAGTGTAGGTGACGTAATAGAAGATTTGGAAAGATCTAAGGCGTCCCTTACCGCGAAATTGACTTGTGCTTATCAGGAAATCGAGGGTCTGAATATTCATATTTCCAACTTGGCGATTCTGTTACGTGATTTGGGAGAGAAATTTAGTAAAAAGACCGCCCATTATACGGCAAATAAGGGTAAAGCGAAGGAACTTCTCGGTGCCCTACGACGTTCTCGTGATGAAGCCCGAGGTCGTGTGACGAGCTTGAACTTGGTCCTTGGTGCCGTTTTCGAGGACGCGGACCTGCTGCTATCCTTTGCCAAAGCGTATTGGGCCCGAGCTCGCGCTTTAGAGGTGCTGGAGCATATAAAAGGAATGAGTGGTGTGTACCGGGCAGAGCGCATGGTTGATGCGAAGGCGGGGGTAACTGAAACCACTGTTGCCTTGAACCGAATCGAGGCGGTCATTCGTGAGCGTTTGGGGACGCAAATTAATTCATTGTGAGATATTCATTTTGCCGATGTAGTAGAGACCTCGGCGTCTGTTGAGGGGTTGTCGGATTAATAATAGAGTAGCTTGTTTTGTCGTTTTATTTGTATCTTGTATTCATATTTTTTTTTTTTTTGTTTTTTTTTTTATATTCATCTCTTCTCGTTCTTCTCCCCCCCCCCCCCCCTTTTTTTTTATAGGCACATGCTACTATATCGCACCAGGCTGGTTCTCCATGCCGAGTTAACCCGGGGTTAGGACCTACTGGTGCTGCCCGGGACGAGGTCTCATCTGGTGCGGCTAGTGAGGTGCCTGACAAGTGGCCCTACATTGTTTTGATGGGCAAAAATGTCAAATTGACCGACCAATGTGCTCGACTGCGGACCAAGCTGAAAACCCAGGCGGCCTCTTTTCGAGAATACGTTCGCCGTGCTGAGCATACTGTTGAGGTTCAGGAGCGTCGTTTGGATCGATATTGGCGTGCAAAGGACAAGTACTTTGGCAAATTAAAGTTGCTTGTGACCAAGGCCAACGTGTTGGTGAAGTATTTCCGTTTGTCCCGTGCCAGATACGATGCTTCCGCAGCTATGATCGAAGCTCGCCGTAATCTCTCCTTTGACAATGATCACCGTAAAGCGGCCTCGGATGCTCACGAGTTCGCGAAAGAAGCCGAGTTCAACGCGCGGCTTCAGACACTGACTTGTGTTGGGGCTCATACGACCAATTTTGATGGCCTCATTTCTGAGGAGCGTTTTGATGGTGATGAGTCTGATGGGTACACAACGACGGATGACGAAGAGATTGAGCTCGGTCAATTACCGTCGTGCTCCTCCTGCAGTAGCTCTTAAATGAATCTCTTTAGTGTCGATGATCTTCTTGTTGCCTCCGTAATGCGGGCGAGGACTATTTATGTTATTTCTTTATTCCTGTTTTGTACATTTCCATTGCCGTATTGCTATTTGATTGATTGGATCGATTTTTCCTTGCTAAATCATTTGTTATTTCGTTATTCCTGTTTTGGAGATGCTTCTTGTTGATATTTCGTTGTTTAGATTGATTCTCCTTCGTTGTTTTAGCCAATTTGTATTGTATCGCCGCCGTAATGTGGACCTGAATAATTCCTTGCATTGTACCTGCATATGAATTTCATAGTATTCCTAGGCGTTCCTTTGAAAACACGCATTTAGGGAATTTCATAGTATTCTTAGGCACTTCGGCCATGTTGGGAATTTCATAGTATTCCTAGGCACTTCGGCCATGTTGGGAATTTCATAGTATTCCTAGGCGTTCCTTCGGTAACACGCCATTTACGGAATTTCATAGTATTCCTAGGCACTTCGGCCATGTTGGGAATTTCATAGTATTCCTAGGCATTCCTTCGGTAACACGCCATTTACGGAATTTCATAGTATTCCTAGGCACTTCGGCCATGTTGGGAATTTCATAGTATTCCTAGGCGTTCCTTCGGTAACACGCCATTTACGGAATTTCATAGTATTCCTAGGCACTTCGGCCATGTTGGGAATTTCATAGTATTAGTAGACAGTATGATAATATATTTTATTCATTCAAAAGACGAAAGATAATGCCATTAAGCAAGAAGGGTAAGGTAGCACCTGTACTTGTATTCGGAGGATTGCCTATACGTAGTACTTCTTTAGGTTAGCCACATTCCAAGAATTCTTTTCCCCTCGGCTGTTGGCGAACAGGACGCTTTTGATTTTGTAAGAGACTGGACTTGTTTGCTTGACGATTTCGTATGGGCCTTCCCAGGTAGGGCTTAGTTTGCCATGTATTTCGTTGCGGGTATAGACCGTCACTCGTCGCAGCACCAGTTCTCCTACCATGAATTCTTTGGACCCTTTTACTCTCTTGTCATAGGTTTGCTTCACGCTTTGTTGGTACTTAGCTAGGGTAAGGGCCGCTATCTCTCGTTTCTCGTCTATCATGTCGAGCTCTTCTCTCATTCTTCGTTCATTGTTTCCATGCTCGACCAACGTCGTTCGGAGCGTGGGTAGCCCGATCTCTGTCGGTATGATGGCCTCAACACCGTATGCTAAGCTAAACGGGGTTTCCTTGGTGCCCGTCTTGGGTGTAGTTCGGCACGACCATAAAACGTTGAGTAGCCGCTCGGGCCACCTCCCCTTTGCTTGTTCAAGGGTGGTCTTGATGCCGTCTAATATTGTTCGGTTTGACACTTCGGCTTGCCCATTTCCTTGTGGGTATGTCGGCGTCGAATAGGATTTTCGGATACCGAGTTCCTCGTACCACAGCTGTAAATTGGCATCTTTGAGCTGGGTTCCGTTGTCGGCGACGATAGCGTACGGTATACCGAACCTAGTTATGATGTATTCCCAAATGAATTGTTTGACGTTGCTGGCTTTGATTTCTCGGAGGGGTTTAGCTTCGACCCATTTGGTGAAATAATCCGTCACGACGATCAGATATTCCACACTCCCAGGTGCTCTTGGGAGTTTACCGACCAAATCAATTGCCCATTGAGCGAACGGCCATGGTGCCGACACCGGGGCCATCATAGATGAAGGGAGCCGTGGTATCTTGGCGAATCGTTGGCACTTGTCGCAACGTTGGACGTACGCATCGGCGTCTCGCTTGATATAGGGCCACCAATATCCTTGGGTCACTGCCTTGTTTGCAAGGGATCGCCCTTTGATGTGTGCTCCGCAGGATCCTTCGTGGATTTCCTCCAAGACCGGCAGTTGTAGCTCGGTCGGGACGCATAGTAGGTGGGGTCCCTGGTAACTGGATTTGTATAGTTTGTCGTCCTCGGATAGCCAGAAGCGAGGAGCTTTTCTTGTAATTTTTAGCGCTTTTGTCTTGTCGGCCGGAAGCGTCTCATTTCGCAGATAATGGGTCATGTCCTCCATCCAACCTTGTTCGTATTGTATTGATGTCACTCGGTCTACCCTTTTAATTATGCTCGGTGTTGGCAGTAGTTTCACTGTGATCGACCGGGTGTCAGTCATTGTTAATGTCGAGGCTAGGGTGGCCAAGGCGTCGGCGTGTGCATTTTCGGTACGATTAATTCTTATTAACTCGCACTGTTCGAAAGTTGTCATCAAGCTTTGGACTTTCTCTTGGTAGAGGATCATTCTGTCATCTTTGGCTTGGAACTCGCCGATGGCTTGATTGACGATGAGCATGGAGTCTGAGCTTGCAATTAAGTGGGAGCATCCGAGGGACCGGGCAATGAGCATGCCATTTATCATGGCCTCGTATTCTGCCTCATTGTTGGTAGCTCGGAAGCCCAATTTTATGCTCTTTTCGATTATTGCTCCCTCTCGAGACTTTAAGACGATCCCCGCTCCAGATCCGTCCTTGGTGGCTGATCCGTCGACATGTATCTGCCAGTATGATTGTGGAGAGAGTGCCAAAGGCTCGTTATAGCCTTCGGTGAACTCCGCGACGAAATCGGCTAGGACTTGTCCCTTTATGGCATGGCGGGGTGCGAACTCGATATGAAATTGGGATAGCTCGACCCCCCAGGCGGCAACTCGACCGCTAATGTCCGTCCGCCGAAGTGACTCTTTGATATGAAATTTCGTATATAACCGGACCTGATGAGCTATGAAATAGTGTGGCAATTTTCTGGTTGCGACGACCAATGCCAGACACAGCTTTTCCAAGGGTAGATAACGTGTTTCGGCTTCGACCAAAGTCTTGCTGACGAAGTAGATCGGAAACTGTTCACGACCTTCTTCTCTTAAGATAACTGCGCTCACAGCTGTAGTGGAAACTGCTAGGTAGCATGCCAGAACGTCTCCTTTGTTCGGCCTTACCAGTAGTGGCAGTGTCCTCAAGTACTCTTTGAGATTGTTGAATGAAGCTTCACATTCCGGGTCCCAGACGAATTTTCTATCCTTCTTGAGTGATTCAAAAAATGGCCGTCCCTTATCTGCGGATCGGCTAATGAACCTACTCAGCGCGGCCATCATTCCCGTGAGCTCTTGTACCTGTTTCTTATTCTTGGGCGCAGCTAGGTTTCGTAGAGCCGTTATTTGATCGGGATTAGCCTCTATTCCTCGTCGGCTAACCATATGCCCCAAGAATTTACCTTTGCTGATGCCAAATGCACACTTGCTCGCATTGAGTTTCAGTTTGTGCTCGCCCAGCGTTCGGAAAACGTTCCTGATATCTTGAAGGTGGGATGTGGCTCTTTCGCTCTTGACGACCATGTCGTCTATGTATACCTCCATCGTCTTCCCTATATGATCTTGACATACCCTTGTTATCATCCTTTGGTATGTTGCTCCCGCATTGCGAGGCCGAACGACATTACCGTATAGCAATAATTTCCCAAAGGCGATATAAACGAAGTCTTTTCTTGATCTTCGCGGGCGAGGGGAATTTGATGGTATCCTGAATATGCGTCAAGGAAGGTCATCCATTCTGCCCCCGCAGTTGCGTCCACCAGTTGATCAATCCTTGGAAGGGGAAAGTGGTCCCTCGGGCAGGCTTTGTTGAGGTTGGTGAAGTCTATACATACTCTCTCCTTCCCGTTCTTCTTAGGGACGATGACCGGGTTGGACAACCATTTTGGATAGTAAACCTCTCTTATGGCTCCAGCCTCCAATAACTTTTGTACTTCAGCGATTATAGCTGCTCTATGCTGTACAGACACTTTCCTGCTCCTCTGTGCTATCGGCTTGTACTCGGTGTTTACACTTAGGTGGTGGCATGCTGTATTGGGGTCTAGGCCCGGCATATCTTTAGGACTCCAGGCGAATTTATCAGTGTTATTGAGAAGGAATGCTTTCAACTCCTCAGATTCCTGTTTTGGAAGGTTGTCGCCGAGGAGGAAGTAATGCTCCTCGTCCATATCCGGTATATATACCTTCTTGAGTGTCTCTCCTACTTGTTCTTCGACAACCCTTTCGGCTTTGGATATTTGGTTGATCAGCTTCTTGGTGCTGGTGGGTTGTTCCACCATGCTTTGTTGTTTTTGGAGAGTCGCGGTGATGTCCTCGCAGCGTCTTAAATCCTCTTGACATCCTCTAGCTGTCTCGATCTCTCCCCTGTCATTTGGGTATTTGACCTTTTGGTGATAGGTCGAGTGTATGGCCTTCATGGCATGTAACCAAGGTCGGCCCAATATTGCATTGTGACCGGAGTGGTCATTGACCACTAAGAACTCCACGGGAACCAACACGGACCCGGTTGTGACACTGAGGACGATCTTACCCAACGGTTTAGTCGTTTCGGAGATGAATCCGATCAGTGTGACGTCAGTAGGCTGTAAATCTGGCAGTTTGAGTTCTATTTTGTCGAAGAGCTCCCTGTACATGATATCACAAGAGGCTCCTTGGTCGACAAGTACCCTGCTGACCGTGTCTAGGCCAATTTGAACTCGGAGGTTAATGGCGTCTCCATGGGGGTAAATCACCCCTTCTTCGTCAAGATCCGAGAAAGAAATGGGCGGATGTCGTCGTTGTGTGCAGTGTCATTTAGAGGTCGACGCCTGTGATGCCTTGGCTACTTGGCTAAAGTGGGCCAGCTGCCGTTGTCGCGATCGTTCCCCGCCTGGGCCCTTGGGTCTTGTCATATGAACGACGTTGATCGTTTTGCCTTGCCGGTTGTCGGATCCCTCGATGGCCAATTGTTTGCCTTTATTCCCAGCTCCTTTGATGAACTTGGCTAGGTATCCTGCATCGCCCCACTGGTTCATTCTCCATCGCAGGTTACGGTAATGCTCAGTGAGATGGCCGTGATCCTCATGATATGCGCAGAAGAGCTTGGAATCTCTCTGACTGGGGGGAGTGTTGATCGGTTGCAGTCGGGAATACCAACTTTCCCTGCATATATCCTTGAGGATATCTTTAGCAGACAGGTTGAAAGTGTATCGCAGCTCGATCGGTCCGAAAGCGTTTCGGTGTTCCCTCTCTTGGGGCCAACCTTGTTGAAACGGCTTGGGTGGCATTGGGTAGGTGAGCTGGAGCGGTTTATGTTTGTTGGTCGGTGTTGGGTATGCGATCTGGAGCGGTTTGGGCTCTAGTGCTCGTGGTCGCTCTACCCTGCTATGGACCTCGGGCTCTTTGCCCTTTCTGGTCGGTTGGAATGCTTCTCCCTGGTTATTCCAAACTCTTTTGCGACCCACCTGTGCCTCGCGGACCGACTCTCTTCTTGGTAGAGTTCGGTTGAGGAAACGCAGTTCATCGTTTTTATCGGTGAGGTGGGTACAATAGGCTAGCAGGGAATCAGTGGTCGGGAAGTTTTTGCCTATGAACTTCCTTCTCGCCCAATAGCCATTAGGGATGGAATTGATAAAGTTTTGGATGGCTATATTATTGGCATATCGTGGAATCTGGTTTGCTACGTCGATAAAACGTATGCAGTAATCGTTGAGCCTTTCATTTGGCATCATCGCCATTTTAAGAAGGGTTTCGATACTAACCTTCTTTTTCCGATGAGCAGCGTATCGGGTGGAGTATGCTCTTAGCAATTCTGCCCAGTCTCTAATGGAGCCCCATGGTAAGTTGTGATACCATGACGAAGCCTCTTGACCCAAGCTGTTTTTGAAAAATTTGCACATCAGTGCATGGTCATCACTCCACAGTTCCATATTCGTCTTGTAGTGCCTCAGATGGTCGATAGGGCAACTCTTTCCATCATAGAGCCTGAATTCGGGGATGACGAACCCCATAGGATTGCGGTACCGCGTGATCTGTTCAGCACACGGGGTTTCTTGGCATACGTTCCAAGCCTGTTGGAACGCGTCATCCGTGACTTGGTAGGGGGGAGGGTATCCTCCCTGATGTGGTGGTGGGCCATATCCTTCCCCGATCCTGTATTCGGGATATCTATCGTCCTTCGTGTTTGTGTGGACACGTTCCATATGAGTGTTCGGATGGACGATAGTTATTGGGACATTGCCCCCTTGGTGGGGCACTCTTGTATCGGGTCGCCTACCCGCTGCCTCCAGGGCGGCCCTGTAGGCAGAGTCTTTCACTTCGTGGCGTGGGTCTTTGTCGGGTTGGATAACTGGCAATACGATGCCGGCCGCTGTCATGGCCGTCATGCATGCCGCCAGCTGAGCTTGTAGCTGGGCGTAGTTCCTTTCATCGGCTAACGGAACAACGTGTTGCACTTCCACCGTGGGTGGTGTAATCATCCTCGGAGGATTAGTTGGTAGTCGGGGCGACTGTCCGAGTACATGATCCTCGGGCATGCCAAACTGATGAGCTTCGTTCGTTTGTAAACGAGCACCCGAGTTGACCGAGACTGTAGGCAAAGGGACTCTTGAGCTCGGCCCTGCCTGGGACCCGGGTAAGCGTCTTCGTGCACGCCTTAATACGGGCACGTCTTGTTCGTCATCCGAGGACGAAGGGTGTTCGTCGATAATCCCTTCAATGAAATGTTGGGGTGGTTCGATCGGTTGTTCTTGGTTGACGTAGGAGGTTGTTGGTTGGTTTCCGGATTGGATAGCTTCATATCTGTCACAGATGGCGAGTAGATCGTCGAGGTCTTGTTGGCTAATTTGCGCGTTTTGGTTATTGGTTTCTACTATTTCGGGATGGGTTTCCTCTACATTGGTCACCATTGTCGCTCGTCTGGCAGAGTATTGGTATTCGAATTCTAAACTAGTTGGGAACTAGATGATTCCCGGAGACGGCGCCATTTGATAAAGCCATAACTTTGGTCGGTCGCGTTAGGCTTTTCAACAATGATATAATAGTAAATCAACTGTGAATAATGGACACTTCCTGATCTTTATTATTGCTCGGATTATTATCCTTATTCGGACTATTACACTTGCTCGGATTAGTATTTCGGTTTTACAATTGTGCTCGATATGACTATTTAATCTCTCGTCTTGATCTTTCTCCCCTTTTATTCGGTGCTCGGCTTTGTCTTTTCTCGGTTTATTTCTTGAAGTGGTGTGTGTTGATTAGTTTCTCTCTTTTCTCAACTTCTCTCTATATTTTTTGGATAGATTTTCTGGTCCTTTTCTAGAAGGGGTAGTTGGCTATTTATAGGCAACTATGCCTTCTAGGATGTTGATAAATGTTTTCATCCCAGGGGTTTTTCAGACATGGGTCTCCATTTGATTGGGCTTGGGCTTTTGATAGTAACACCTCAATTCCTATAAAAAGTATGAGACGACCCATTTAAGCGTATGATACCCATTTATAAAGTGGGTTGATTATTACCCGAATAGAATATTCGGGTCTAATTTTTATGTTCTATCAATACCCTTAATTTATGGTGTAATTCCAACACCCCTTAGTATCAACTCCCTAAGTCCACCATTGGTTTCATTTAAAACAACAGTAGCTTAATAGTATTTCATAAACATTGAGGAGTAATAACGACTATAGTAAAAGTAGAAGAACTAAATAGACATTGTTACAAAAGCAAGGCACCGTTAACCCAATTATCACCTCAGTTACAAAAACAAAAGAATATAAATAAATAAATAAATAATACCCCGCGGAAAAAGAGAATAATAAGAAAAGAAAACAAAAGAATACAAATCATTATCAATAAGCGAATGAAAGAGTCAACATTTTCACAAACTCCTCAAAATCCTTTTTCATTATTATCCCTCCCCCGATTATTTCGTAATAAACTCTCTCTAAATTAATAATAAAAGTAGTGGAATTAATAATAGTTGGCGATCATTTAGTTTTGGTAGTACTTATTTGATACATACAAGTAAATTGTGAAATAAATAAAAAGAGAAGAGATATATAGATAGATATTAGAGATGGTGAAGGGGAATTCAATGGTGGAGAGAGCTACGAGTGACATGTTAATAGGTCCTGATTGGGCTATTAATCTCGAGATCTGCGACGTTTTGAATCGTGACCCTGTGTTAGTTTTTTTTTTGTTTTTTTTTGGTTCCTACTACTAATATTCGTATATTTTTGTATAATAGTCTTATTATTATTATTATTATGTTTTGTGTTAAGTTGAACTGTTGTTAGTGTGAGATTTGAGATAGTATTGTTGTGATGGTTTTTGATCAGTGGGCGAGCTAAGGTCCCGATATAAAAAATACTAGTAATTGTAGCCCACACGTTGTGTTTGCGATACGGAGTGGCATAAATATGATCCCGGACAAATAAAGTTAATTAGCTCTATTTTCATGACTTGTTTACTTGTTTTTATTTATTTATAAGAAACTAGTTTTTATTTTTATTTTTAATTTCTTGTCTATAAAGGCAGGTTTAAGTTGGATGGACCCAGCTATTTTTCCTGTCTTGAATATGTTTTTAGTTATTATTTTTTTATAATCATAGGAAAAGGAAAGATGATATTTTGATTGTAGATGAGATACACACGGTAGATGTTGTATTGCTTGTTTTGAATGGAAGATTAATATTCTCACTCCTGAATTTTGTTATTTTCTTGCAATTGTTGCTCTGTGGAAGTTTTTTGCTTTTTTGGTCATTTATGCAAATGCTCTTTGTTGAAAAGGATGAAAGTTTGTCAACATTATGACGTGGGACACATTTAGGCATCGTGAGTGAGGGACAAGACCCCAACTTGTTCATGAAGTTTCTTCCAAACTATCCCATAGTTGTGTTTTTTTGGTCTTCGATTACAGCATAAAGAAGAGTGCGAGTTAACCTTTTTTCTCCTATATAGGATAGTGGTTTCGGGCCATGAAGGCCAGTTGCGGTTGATTATCTTAAAATAAGACGAAATACATTAACTATGCAGTTCCCTCCCTCGTATCATATGTGGGAGGATTTAACTGAAGTATTGCGTTGTGTCTCTGTGGATACCTTCGGAAAGACTGGTTTATATATGGTGTATACCTGTATAGTGTCTCACTCGAATTAGCAGGGTAGATAAGAAGAAAACGGTGGTGAAAACGATAACACTAAATTTTAGCAAAAAACTCAGGTGGGAGGAGACTGTACTTTCCTTCGTTCTATTGGAACTTGGAAGTCTGACTCAAGAATTCGGATCCATAAACACGAATTTAAATTGTGTGATATTATTCTAGTAGTGTATTGGAAGAGTAACAACTATTATTCAGTATGACACCGAAGTGCCTTTTTGTGACACTATGGATTCCTACCTTAGGGTAATTTAGTCGAATACACAGTTTAAACCTAGAGGATTGTGATATATGTTAAAACTCATGACTAATTTACACTGCTGTAGTTCGTTCACAGTTCCTTTTTTACCACTGATTGTATAAATGGGGGGCTGATGCAAGTGAAGGATGTTGCTCCCACCAAATACTAATGGAAGTGTCTCTGAGTGCATATAATTTTTACTGTATATTTTTACACGATGCTACAGCGTTCTCCTTAGTTAGTTGCAGTTATGGCCAAGCAAGTAATGCAAATTGGGTGTAGAGATAATTCTTATTGTTACTCTTTAAACAGTATTACAACATTCTGTTTAGGTAGCTGCAGTAATTGCCGAGGAAGTAATGCGAACTCGGTGTAAAGATACACTCTGTTTGTATAATTAGAATAAATAATTGCAAAACATTGTTGAATAGCTATCTAATAATCTTACCTCCTCTAAATGACCAGGGTATTACTAATTGTTATTTGTTTTCTCTATTGGGGAAGTTTCTGTTTACTTAGATGATTACTGCTGAACTATCTTTATGCTGACCTTATCTGGTCTGGTTCACAGGCAAGCAAAAGATGTAGTAAAAGGCATTAAAAAACGCATTGGAAGCAGAAATTCCAAAGTTCAACTTCTTGCTCTCACCGTACGTATAAATACTACAAATCTTTTCAATCATGAAGCGGGATCATTTTGTCTAGCGGTATAGTGACTATAGTCTCAGTCAATACTGATTATCATTATTTTTTTAATAGCTCTTGGAGACGATCATAAAGAACTGTGGAGATCTCATTCACATGCATGTGGCGGAGAAAGCTGTGCTCCATGATATGGTGAAGATAGCAAAAAAGAAGGTTTATTGCCTTTTTTGACTGCAGCTTTTAAGCCACAATTTATTGTCTGTTTGCTTAAAACTAGACTTCTGTAGCTTATTCAAGTCTTGTTTGGTTGTAGACTATTTGCATAAAAGCTACTTTGGTTGTAACCAAATGTTTTTGCTTTTGAATCTCAGATATTTTCTCAACCTAAAACCTCTAGCTTATTTACTCAAAAGCTGAGGCCGTTCAAGCCCTATTTGGTTGGATCTTTTTAAGCTCCGTGTTCTTTATATTGTTGGGAAAAATCTGAGATTTTCTGGTTTTCAACCTAAATAAGTTTTTTTAACCTAAAGCTAACCTTTTTCCCCCTAGACATCATGAAATCTAGCCTATTTGCTTAAAAAAAGGTGCTAGCAAACAAACCCTTGTAGCTCCCTCGTAGTATACCCTCGTAGTATATGCAAGCTGTTTTTAGCAATTTATATTTATTTAACAGTTAATAAATAAATTCAGTTGTTTCTGTCTCTAGTCGAATTTTCATGTTAAAGAAAAGATTTTGATCCTTATCGATACATGGCAAGAAGCATTTGGAGGACCTCGGGCCAGGTACCCACAATTCTATGCGGCGTACCAGGAATTATTGGTGAGTGCTTAAGTTGATTGCTTTGGTAAGATATGCTTATTAACAGTTCATGTTTACTTTTGCTTATTAACAGGCTTACATATATATTCATATATCTTTTTGTTGTTTTTAGCGTGTTGGTGCAGTATTTCCCCAGAGAACAAATAACGCTGCCCCTGTATTTACACCCCCTCAAACACATCCTTTAACGTCAGTTCCACAAAATATACGATCTACAGAAAATAGGCATGATGAGCCTGAGTCTTCTGGGATGCCTGAGTTTTCTTCGTTGAGGTAAATATTTGACCTTTCTCAGATTAATACAAAAAGTTAGAGGGTGAAAAGGGATTGGGAGTTTGTGAATTTATTTTCTTGCCATACATCATAATAGGACAAATGGATTTCCTGAAGAAGCGCGTCATTTATTTGTCAGTTAATTGGGATAGGAAAAGATCAGCTATAGGCAGAAGTTTAGGCTAATTGAAGTTTCTTATCTTCACCAAGCTGAACAGATATACATGTTGTTCTGTAATATGATTTGGAATGATTTTTTTTGTTTGTGCAGTTTGTCAGAAATTGAAAATGCGAGAGGTATAATGGATGTCCTGGCTGAAATGCTGAATGCAATAGATCTAAGGAATAAAGAGGTATTGCTATATGTTCAAGAAAATTCATTCGCATATTTTAAAAAGTCCTAAATGTATATCTTATATATTTTATAGGGTCTTAGACAAGAGGTTATTATGGACCTGGTGGTGCAGTGTCGTAACTACAAAGAAAGAGTTGTACACCTTGTAAACTCAACATCGTAAGTTGTTGCATTACATATCTTCCCTACTCTGATGTTTACTCCTCTTACTCAGTACAACACTCCAAACATCAGCAACTTTACATGGCAGGACCAAAGCTATATGGCAACAAATTCCTTGACAATTGAGCAGGTTTACTGAATTATCTTTTCAAACCTGTCAGGGACTGGAGTGTTCTTAGATTGTAAGAGGAGTAAACATAGCATTACTCTGTCGGTACTCAATACAATTTGTCTGGAACTAAAACATCAATTACTTTAGTATTTCTGTACTTTATAAAGTATTCGTGGTTGGTAATACAACCAGACCTGTCTTGTTTTGAAGATGTACATGCAAAGTACTCTTTTCGGGTCAACCTCATTTCTTTGTTAGTAACTGTAGGTTTCCTTATATCTCCACACCTGCCCCTCTGTTATTTTCTTTTATTCCTCTCATTCTTTTTATATCTCTTTCTGGAGTATTCTCTGGCTTCACATTTTTTTTTTCTAAATCTCAAAAAAGACACAACTAAGGAAACAAATATTTTCAGACACCAATCTATCTTTTTTAACAACTAGGATCGTACTATTAAAGTTAACAATTTGGTCACCAATCTAAGAAAAATAAAAAATTACTTGACCAAACTTTAGACTTTTACATTGTATACACCAATCAATGCAAAATCAAATTATCAAACAATTAGTACACCAATCTTTCAAAATTCACAAATATTTAAAAGTTTAATTTTTAATGTTGCTTTAATAATTATCGTATTTTTTGAAAATTGGGTCTTGGTACACCGACGTACTTGAACAATTAGTACATAACTATTGCTTCTAAGTTGAACTATTACTGGTGGTGTACTAATTGTTTGATTTTGTAAATTTGTATAGATGGTCTTTGATCTGTGAAACTGCCAAAACCCGATAGTTCAGTGTAAAAAGTGACATCTCTACATAGTTTTATAACCTTGTTGTGTTTAGTTTATGTTCGTAAGCTTACTTTTAAATTTATTGCACAAAATTAATTTTTAACTTGACCATTCGTACCAGGGACGAGGCACTGCTTTGTCAAGGACTTGCAGTAAATGATGAATTGCAGCGTTTATTAGCCAAACATGAATCTATTGCAACAGGGAAACCGGTGGAACCAGAAAAGCCAAAACCCGAGCTTGTTCGACAAGTAACCACAGTTGATCCACCCCTTATTAATACAAACGTCAATAAGCAGTTTGAAAAAGGGTATTCAATCTATCCCCATTAGTACTTTTCGTAAATAGAAGCTAAAAGATAATACGAGTAGTATTTTTTATTTATTTATGTAAACATAAAGGTCGATAAAGATGAGGTTAAATTTGGTTTGACTAAATTAGAGGATTTTTTTTTTTTCTTGATATGTAAAAACTACACCCCTAAAAAATTTGGAGTCCAGTGAAGAACGAATATCACTGTATCTACATAGTCCGTGCACTTCCTTTACACCAGTTTAATACTTACTACTAAGTTATTTTAGTTTCGCAGCGGTTACTTTCATTTTGCGATATTGAGTTTTTGCTTTTATTTTCACCCTTGTAGTCTCTCTCCAAATGTTATATAAGCCATAGTTTAATTAATGCTTAACGGCTTGTAAATTTTATAAGGTTATAGTTACTCTGAGTTCCATTTTACAGAATCATTGCACAATATTTCTGACTTGGCGAATTTGTGAAGTTAGATAGTATTATTCTTTGCCATTTCGAGGACAAATAGAAAGAAACATCCAAAAAAACACATAATAGAAACTTAAATGGGATGGGGTTAGTAAATTTCTAGACGTGTACGAATATGTATCTGTACAATCTTGCGAAGATGGATATGTATGATTCATGCAGGTTATATGAATTTGTACAATTCATACCGTTAAGCATAATTTATCAGAATTGATTCGAGTAAGACACAGCCATGGTTTTCTTCAGCAGTCAAAACTTATGTTTTTTTACAGATCCACCTCAAATGCTGGTACTGGGATGGAACTGGTACTCACTACAACACCGACAAAATTTGATCGTCAAATGGACCTTCTTAGTGGAGATGATTTTGATAATAAGCTGGCTATTGTTCCTGTTGGACAACCTATGCCTCCTAGTCCCGTGGCTAATGACCAAAATGCTCTTGCTCTCATAGATATGTTTTCTGATAGTTACAACGAAAATCAACATGTTTCTCCTATGCAACATACGAATCAAACAACACCACCGTTTCAACCACAACAGAATTTTCAATCTCAACAATCGGGATATTCAAACGGAATAGGGATAAGAGGGCAAGGATCACTATATGAGCAGCAAATGTATACACAAAGTGCTAATTCTGGTTGGAATGGACAAATTCCACCTCAGCAACAGCCGCCTCCACAGGCATTTGGTAAACTTAATTTCACCTTTTTAGACCTTGTGTTTTCCATAATTGGAGCATAGCTGCATAGGGTTACATGTGCATTTAGAGGTTGGTTACAGTTTGTTCACTAATGTATCACCTGCTTTTCTATTTTGTAAACCATTTTACTCCTTAGTAGCAATTAGTGGGCTTAGTGTTGCAATAGTTCATACGTCAGGGTACTAATTAGTTAAGAAGACCACAGATTTAGTACACTGCTCTATCATTTTCTGTTTTGGTTTCTACATTATTCTATCGAATTTATATTATTTTTCACAAGCTATTGTTCGTAGTAGTGTACAAAGCAGAAACATTCTTAGGTTAGGGTACTAAGTGGTAAAAAGTTTGGTTTGGTGTATCAATTCAAATTTCAAAACATGCTAATACGTAAGCGGACTTACAAAATTGTAACTAACTTGCATTTTAGTTGATTCTGGACAGACATGCTACAGTTTTTAGCTAGTTCATATTATCAATTTATTCATGGCGACATGTTGATTTCGAGCTTACTAGATAAGTGCTGATGTAGTTGTTTGGTATTAGGATCATCGGTTACATTAATTGAGGAAATTGGCTTAGGTTAATCTTGTTTACTCATTCCTCCCCCACTTTGCTTATCTTGTTCCTATTTGAGGTAGTAGGTTGGCTTATTCTTGTTTAAATTTCTACAGTAGTCCATAAGCTGACACTAGTCTATGGCAATTGTCTAATGTGTTTCCAATTAACATTTTGAACTCATGCGGATTGGGCATTTGATTATTCAGACAATATATCCAATATGTAATGCGCATTATGTTCACATAAGAATGAATTTTGAATGTTAACGGATTTTAAAGCTCTAGACTAGAATTTTCACAGAAGTAATGTTAAAACTCGTGTATTAACACGGTAAAATATACATACAAACATATGAGAAGCAATATTATATCTTTCAGTCTGCTCCCTTTGATATTATTGGTGCAATACATGCAAAATAATTTTTAGGAGTAATTTCACGTGCGTCGGCTAGAATTTTGAAATTAAAAATGTATTGCAGGTACTCAGAGCAATGGGTCATTTCCTGCACCGCCCTGGGAAGCTCAGCCTGCTGCAGACAATAATTACCCAAACGGCAATCAATTTAATCAGCCAATGCAGGTTACTCAGGTATTCGTAACACATTCTCAACCAATGATGAACAATTTGCCACAGGGACAATATCTCCAGGGGAACGATCAAGTAGTGGGTATGTATATTCACCCAATCACAACCGGACACCTGGCAGCCATGGGTAACCAAATGGGTATGTATTCCCAACAAATGCAACCTGGGCAAATGGCGTTAATGTATCCCCAACAAATGTATGGAAATAACCAAATGGGAGGATATGGAAATGGTTATGGCTACGGTAATGGACAAAATCCTCAGTATAGTAATCAACAAATGGCCGGGTTATCTATTAAGAATAACGGCGGAGTGAAAATATCTGATTACCAGCCTGCTACTCCCTCGGGAAAGGCCTCTAAGCCCGAGGATAAGCTGTTTGGGGACCTTGTTGATATCTCGAAATTTAAGCCGACAAAAACTGGTCCAAGCATTGGCGGCAGCTTGTAAATTAAGTTTTGAAGTTTTGATTTTTTCAGCTTTTATGGTTGGTTTTTTTTATGGGCCGACTCGCATAGTTATTGATGAGATTTTTAATTTTTATTATTTAAACTTCTAGATGGATTTATCACTCTCCTTGTCCATTGGCAGGCAGGCGTCTTGCTTGCTGTAATACTCTTGTGTACATTGCTTGTATAAAATAAAAAGAGAGCACTTAATCTTGAAAGATTATTTATAGATGTGACGTTTCACACTTGGTAGTTTTAGTCATAGATTTTCTTGTTACCATCTCCCTCTATTAAGTGTTTATGATTTCCAGCAACCATGCTTGATGCTTCGAGTTATTCAAATGACTGATAGTTGGAATACAGAACTGTAAGGCTGCATCTAGAAAACATATATGCCATACTGTTTTGGAAGAAATCAGCAGGATACTAATGAACACCAAAGTAACACGCTACGATTTATGACTACTTGATGAATCTCACCTGTAATCTGTAGATAAATTTTAGATATTTCATGATTTCACATATATGGAATGTAGATTACACCATTCAAAATCAAAGTTAAGTTTCTAAAAATATAATTCAGTGCTACCAATTTAGTGTCGCAATCAAGTAACAACTTGTGGAATTTTGTGAATGACAATGAATTTCAGATGGTGTGTACAACTCATTTAATCCACTTTTAAAATTTATGGTAAAACTGAAAAAATCAAACGTATTATCCATCACAGAAAAAGAAATGCACTTTATCAGCTACAAGGCAGTTAGGCAATTTTTGTTCTATCATAGATACATCATAGACAGATCGACTTTTTGCTTTAGTTAAGGGTTTCTAAAGAAATTTATCGAACCAATCACTAGCTTCTTTCACCATTTCTGAAGTCATTTGGTGCCAAATGCGAGGCTGTGCTACCAGCTGCAAATATGAAATTTAATTTCCTCAGTTAAATAGTTTTTGAATATAACGCATGATTAGTCAGTTCCATTCCTCAAGGTTTTTGTGCATATGACTTGACACTTGCGCCCACATATTAACACAACCTTATTTGTTTCCTTTTGCAACAGATTTTTCTTAGGTTTGAACTATACTTATTTTTTTCTTTTTATGCCTCCACTCATGTTTTAGACTGTCTAATTTCACAACGAACGGCTCGCTTCATGTTATAAATTAAGACAAAATCATCAATCTAGTGTTACCAAATTTATGGATATTAAGGTAAAACTCAGTTACTCGGTAATTTTTGTGTTACCTATGTCACTTAATTTTGGTAACTTATACAAGCTTTTCGTTTTTATGATTAAATTTATCTAACAATATCCGTAGCACCATATGAACTTTCGAAATAGAGATTTATTTCAATGACTTACTTGTAATGATAAACAATGTACCTTGAAATTATGCAGAAAATTAGCGTCCTCATAAGCCCTGCTTGTTCTTGATTCTAGAATTTTCAGACCTTCAATGGGGCATCGTTGGTCTTTTGCACCTGTTGGTAAGAAAATGATTTTCAACTTTTGAAATGTTCCTACTGATGTAAAGAAGTTAAGTCGTATTTTTTAATGGTGAAAAAGAGGAAAGTTTCGGGATGTATATCACCATTTAGGATCAATAGTGGGCGAGGTGAAATGGCTGGAACTGTATGAGGCGAATCAAATTGGGACGCTAAACCAGGAGCGATTCTGTCCCACACCTGAAGAAGATAAACCCATAAACCATAAATTTAGCACGAAACTTAAATTGTTCCATTTGCACTTGTATGATAATGAATTTAGAAAATTTAATTTCCTTCCATTTGTCTGTCCAAACTCGTGTTTGCCTCTCTTAAATAATATTCCCTCCCGGTCGAAGCGTTTAAGCTATACCGAAATGCAGAAATATAAGAAGTCTAACGATGATACTACTTTTTGTCTTCAATTTACTTTTTTCCCATATGTTATAATGATTGTTTTACTTTACAATGTTGGAAAAGGGTAAAATGAAAATTTCCCATTTAGTTGATTTACTAGTTTGGGTAAGGGACCTAATAATATCGAACAATCCCAAATTGAATAGTGACCCAACATATTGGGACGGGGAGTAGTAATCTTTGCAAATCAGTTGTATGGAAAAGACTAATGCCGGGAAAAAGTTTTATATGCCTAAAATTCTTCGTAAAATACAGTTTTCAGATTATTGTTTTGGTAGGGTGAGGGATTAGAAGTGTTAGATGTACATATGTATTATGTAAAGAATTATCACACGAGATAAGAGCAGTACAATTTGTTAATATACGCTAATGACTCATGGATTGATCTTTAGTGTAGCTATGAGCTCAAAGGTGTGTGCCTATTGAGTCCTTGCATGCACAGTTCGTGTGCATATGGGCCGCCCCCGATGTGTAAATCTCCAGCAAGACTCAAATTTTCTAAAAATTCTTACATACTAATATAGTGAGAATTGACAATCAGTGACATTCAATTTTTTCTTTCAAAATATGCAAGAATGAGCAACTTACCTTCTCTACCACTTCCTTATCGATTTCACTCTTGCCTAAATTAATACGGGCTTCTGATAAAATAAAATAAATAAATCAAAAGTGGTGCATGGGAAAGATAGTGCATACAATTCGTTGAAGAGTGAAAAGACAATAATCTGGCACACTACTGGTAATGTTAATTAATAATTTGTTTGTTTATCTCAGGGGGTAGGAAGTTGAATTTTAAACCTTTAACTTGAGTGAGTAATGTACTAATCTTACAAATTTCTGCGTTTCCCAAGTACTTTGATGTTTATATAACAAATTAGGCATGTAAAGCTTTATGTACAAATACTAATCTACTAGTTATGTCAATTTAAGTACCAAAGCATACTACATGCTAAAGTGACACTTAAAGATCAAACTATGATGGTACCTTCAAATACAGGCTTGATACTGTTAACCCGAGCCTGCCACCGGTCTTGATCTATGGCCCAACGAAATCCCTATGACGAAATAATAAAAATTTAAAATATCACATCATCAGCAACTTAAACCACCTGAACTTAAAATACAAAATAATTTAGGGTAATTAGCTAATAACACTTCTAAGTTCAGACAACTCAAACCTGAACTCCAATTACAGGGACAACCACCGCATATCGGGTTTCCACAAAACCAGCAAACCAGGCATGCATTCCTGCGAATAAATATTAAAAACTACTAAATTGTAACTGCCGTAAAGATTTCTTATGTCAAAAATTTATAAGCGACATTAATTGAATTTGAAATTGGAATGATCACAATATCACTTAATATCAGACTAACCTCCAAGAGATTCACCAGTGATCCCTATTCTAGTAAGGTCTATGTCTTCTCGTGTTGAAAGATAATCAGCCAGCTTAATTAAATCCCATACCTGCATCAATTAAAAGATTTGCGTTTATTCTTTTGTTAACTAAATATTAGAAAAAAATCGATTCAAGAGTTTCTTTTATAGAATTCTCAAAGATTAACAAAAATGACAAAATGGAGTCAAGGCTAAGATGCAATGAACATTATTGATGCGAGAAATGTACCGTGTCATAAATAAATGGCATCGTATCACCTTTTCTCCATGATGACACAAGAGCCTGCAAGTCAATAGCAAATATATATCCGATTTTGAAGTAAATGTCAGCACTTTGCCAAAATAATAATTAAAATGCAATTAAGACCAGCCAAAAATAAATTTTTCGAGGTCTTCCACAGTACTTCAACTTGTTTGAGAAGAAAATCCCTCTCAAAGGGTTGTTTAAACTCTTAAGACAAAACAACAAAATTACTATTGTCTCAACAAAAAACTTACGTTCGACTGAAAATCCTTAAAAACCAATGTCAACAGGCAGAATAAAAAATGTCAATCGCACCCTAGACCTTCGTACTAAGCAACTGCATCAATGCATTGATGAATATATTCTTAAAAATAGAATTTACACACATCTTGGTAGGTAGTCATATTGCTGGCACGCTCCCCATGGTAACGAGAATCAATGGCGACACTGACGTATCCTCGTGAAGCATATGCCTAAAATTTTTTATTAAAGTATAATGAGCGTTGGAATTAAAATAGTTAAGAAAAAAGGTTTGCAATTTGCAATTTATTACCTCGAGCAACGGTCGTACCCACTCTTTGCACTTGTTTGTGCTATGCAAAAAAACAATAGCTGGACGTTTTTGTTGATTACATTTTTCTAAGCTTAATATTAGCACGGGTACACGCCCTTGTTGTCCTGCCTATGTCAGTAAGCCAATCAATATTCAAAATAGGTAAATAAAGATAATGCGTAGTATATATAAAGAACAGAATAGTGCATAGTTTCAGTTGTAAATGACCAAATTAGAATATACTACGTAGATGAATGCTACGGATTGATACAGCTAGGAAGACGAGATTTTCCTTTATTATTTGAATTTGTGGCATTCTCGGAAATTTCCAAGCTGTATTGTACCTTGTGTAAGCATGATCTGTAGCAAGTTGCTGCATACCTGTATGCTGAGAAACTCCACTCTTCATTGGCAATTTTAAACCACTTTTGTTTACATAAATATAAGGATTCACATAAACACATTATAGTCCTCTAGTATTTGAAACTGTCGTTTCACATAAACACATAAACACATAAACCACTTGCGTTGAGCCAAACTGTGATATTAGTAAGTAGTTACAAAACAAATTTCTTACAAGTTAGAACTGATAAACACACCATTTTCTCAATTAATCCCCAAAATAGAATCAAATTGACTTTCAACTTGCAATAATCTTGAGAAATATATCATTTTACCATGGCTTTTGTTTAACAAAACGATTGGCACATTGTAAGAATGAGCCGTAACCACTGCAACTACTAAGATCCTGTCATATCTTTTAAAAAAATCAGATTACCAACTCAATATGTATGAAATTATTAAAATACATACTATAGAAACTACTTGACCATTTCAGAACTTCAAAGGAGATACCTGGCTTCTTCCATATAAATTTCATACCTCGGTAATCAAGTAAAAGTTTTCTTCTTTAAGGCGATCCTTAAGATCTGGAATATCTGCCTTAGGACAAGACTCCATTGCCTTTGCCTGTTACCATATACTAAAAGTAAATATATTTTCTCAAATGGCCTACTTTCAATCAACAATGAACACAAATAACTTGTTTTTTTTTTTATAAATCAAACCTGGCTCGGTTGGGGCATTTCATGTTGGTACAAAGGAACTGTCACATGTGTTCCAGGTTCTACAAGTAGTGGTACTGAAAAATTCAATATTAATAATAGTACTAGAGAAAATCCCAAAAACTAAATCACACTTCAATGTGGAGAACTCTGCTGAACAAATCATCCTTTGAACAATGAAGACGCAAGCACATTCAGACTGGCCCAGTAATGGAACATAAAAGTGATACGATAGTAGCTAATTTTAATGTTATTTCACTTGTTACTTCTTGCGTAATTAATTAGTAATACCATCTAAGGGATGTTTTCGAATACCATCTAAGGGATGTTTTCTAATACCATGGAAGATGTAGTTTTAATTACATCATATATACACCTTATGTCACCCGAAAATCGTGCATGGAAAACAAGCACACTTTTATGATTTGGCTCACAGATCTTAAATTAGACTTTAATTTTATAAAAAATGAATGTCGATTACGCATTTCTCTCAATTTAAAGATGCCAAGCTTCTCAAAGAATATCCTATAGCAGAACAGTATTATTGAAAAGCAACTCAACATGGATTTTCCTTCTCTAATAACTTAGTTAATAATCCACTGTCTATAATTGAAAACGAAATACACAAACTAAGTTCCCGGTGTACATAATACAAGAACAAAACATCAGCATTACATCATATAGCTTGTTCATATAACTATTAACACAAAAGGTAATGTGATCACTAGTTCAGTACCTTATCACCTTTCTTCGACAACTTAACAGCAAATCATACACCACAAAATCCAAGTATTTACAAAGGCTATGTTTGGCAACACTGAAAATTCAGAATTTTGTTTTTATTTAGCCTAAAAATCTACTTTTTAAGAGCTAAATAATCGGAATGTCCAAACACCCAAAGATTTTTAAAAATCTAACTAAAAAAATTTGTTGCAAAACGGACCCTTAGTCTTCAAATAGGAATAGGATAGCCTATTATATTAATTGGTGACAAAAAAATACGATCCCATTAACTGACCCCTATTAAATTAAATTAATTAATAATGATAAACCTACAAATAATAAGATCCATACATGACCTTATCTACTTACCCCTCACTTCCAATTTAATTGTCCACTATGTAAAATTAATTCTCAAATTTGTCATTTCATCAATTTAGTTACGAAAACAATGTATCCAAAAATGCACGTATATTCCTAGTATATTTTATATACATACATATACATATATATATATATATATATATAGAGAGAGAGAGAGAGAGAGAAAGTGCCTTGTTGAGAGCGTCGAGAATGGAGAATTCGGAGAAAGTCGGAGCGGAGCTTATCGGGATGACGTGTCACTTCTTCCATTTTACCACTGCTAATTTTGAGCTGTCTCACTTGCCAATTATTATTATTATCGTTGTTGTTGTTGTTGTAGTATTTGTATTTATAGTGTGGTGGTGGTGAGTTACACACACGCGCAACCTCACGTGGGCCCATCACGTGACAGGAAATCATTGCCGCTATTTGGTACTACTTCAGTTTCAGCTATATTATTTATTGTAACACTAGGTTCGGTCCACTTCTACCGGATACCAAAACCGAACCGAACAGATTTTTGGGTTATATTTTTTTTGGTTTTCGATATTTTTATTTTTTAAACTGAACCGAACCAGTTTGTTTCGATCTGGTTTTGGTCTTTCGGGTTTTCTTCGGAGTTTTCGGTCTTCTTCGGTTTTTTTGGGCTTTTTCGGTTTTTCCGGTTTTTCGGTTTTGTTCGGTCCGGTTTTATTGTAAACCGAAATCATTCCGACAAAGTTTCGATTTTTCGGTTTCGGTCTTTTTCGGTTCGGTTTTACATCGACACTAATTTATTGTGTGCAAACAAATAAATACGGTGCGGTGCACCAGGCCAACCACAAAATAGTCATATTATTTGTTTTCATACATCACATCATATTCATCGCTATAACCGGATCTAATACATACCATATTTATACGGGTTGAAACATGAATATAATAAACTTTTTAATACTTAAATATGTTTGGTGTAAATGTGTTTTGGTACATGTCACGTAAGATTGGTGACGTGATTAGTATAGTTATGAGTGTGGAAGTAATGTATGTATCATTACTTAAATATCATCTATTCACCCGGTGTCTAAAATACTCTCATGTGTATGTTGCATCCCAATCTCATATGTTTGGATATATAAGGTTATGAGGTATTTGGAGAAAATAATCATTTTTATGTCACACCCCAGATTTCATTAAAAACCCGAGACCTGAATTTTTGAAACTAAATAAAACACACTGGAAGAGTATACAACTTTCTAATCACTCGTCTCCGACTTATATTACACCAAAAATTATATTACATCAGTGCGTTTTCCACACAACTATTCCTAATGTACATCATTTATAAAGTATTACACCAAACTAAATAGGCTATGAGTGTCTAGACTACCAACACAACCCAAAATTTAGCCCGCTCGCAGCCCCGCCCAACAGCTTAACCTGTCATGGAACTCTGTACTTCCGAACCTCCACCTAGAATAATAAAATAAACAAAGACGAGAAAAACGAAGGAAAAGAGTGAGTCAACTATTCATTATATATATATATACGTCAACAAACTAAAAATAAATAAATAATGCAATGCATATATATTTAGTTATTTATATATGTATTTTGTCTTTTTTTATTTTTCCTCCGCTAACCTCCTCTACTACAACTACTTACGCCAAGTGGCGTGACTCGATAAACGACTCAAATGTGTATAAAGTCGGATTCACAAATAAAGTGCCGGATCATTCCTCAGATCCACGTATGGAGTCAACTCCTCATGAAACCATACGCCGGCTATTGCCGTATTTTTCGTGAGCAGCAGGCCCACCGGAACCCCTTTTGGCACGTGAACCCTAAAAGAAATATAAAAGACTGACAACCACAATTGACTGACAATCAACTCATCTACCTCCAACCACACTTCAGAATCCTCATTTTAGCTCATTTGAAGGCATAAACAATGAACAATAAAATGGTTACACACTTCAAAACCATAAATAGAGTAATTACTCAACAATAATTGGCAACAGTACTACAATTTATTCAAAAATCCAGCAACTATAGCATAACTAAGTAATGATATTAACTGCGGGGGCACCTGGAGGCCTATCGAGTACATCTAGCTTAACAACAAGCTGTTGTAGAGTAATAATTGATTAACAAATAACAGTAATAGAGCAATTAAGGTGTAAGACAACGAAAAGAAAAAAAAAATAGTCTGAAAACTCAAACGAAATAATCCTTGTAGCATGTACCTTAGCAAAACCATATACTGTAAGACATATAAGCTAACGAAAAAGTGAACTTAAATTCTGCAAGAAAACAAGTCCTTCGGTATCTCATGGCTAACTATATTGATTAGTTATGCTCTGAAACGACAGGATATGCTAAAGGTTCCAGTTTTGTACATAATCGGAACCTTTGTACCAGCAACTATGATTGCGGTGCTATATTATTTAATAAACAGCAATTATAAAACAAAACAACAACTCGATTCTTGCACTAATACAACATAACGACTCCCCTTTTAAGTACCAGAACGGTACCTTTATGAAGCTCAAAACCGGCTGGAAGTACAACAGCTGCGTAGTAGATTTACGTCTTAAAATTGAGAGCAAGCCCGTAAGGAATCGTCTCAAAATAATCTCTACTTTACCAGCTACGCGTTGGCGAAACCCGTTCGAAAAACGGATCACCGAGGTAAAAGTTATTGAAGGTCAAAGGTAAAGAAATATTAAGATTTTTTATTTTTATTTTATAAGTCTCTCTCCTCTCTCTTTTTCTTTCTATTTCCCAGCTTGTATGTTTTTTTTCTTTGTTTGTTTTTCATACCTAAAGATACATATATGTATATATATATTAGATTAACATGAGACTGTCCCAAATTTCCACTTGTTTATTTTTTTTTGTCTTACTAGGCATTATATTATTGTACATAGTATAATATAATTTTTATTTTATTTTTAAACAGATACATCAACTATTATCCTCTATCTATATAAATATAAATATAAATATATATAGTATATATATATATATTGCCAAATTTATATCATACAAGTATATTTGAAATACTACATTTTCTATATTTGTACTTTGAATAAATATATATATATAAAACTCGGGTTATTACATTTATCTCATGTGTATGTTCCATCCCAATCTCATTTTTCAATAATTTCTCTCATGTGTTTTCTTATTCTAAAATACTCTCTTTTAAATACCACCCATTTTTAATACCACCTTATATCTCCAAACATACACATGAGATGGAGTTGTGTATGTGTCATACATTACCCGTTAAATACCACCTATTCATTCATCCCGTTAAATACAACTTATTCCTCCTGTCTCTAGAATAGATGGTATTCACACTGCCTCTAAAAAAATGAGATTATGGCACTCACAAATACTATCTTTTAGATCACAACTCAATCTTATATTTGGAGATATAATGTTATGAGGTATAAGAAGAAAATATGAGATATTGTGAAGTTATTCTTTCATGTTTCAATGAATGGCTGTGTGGCTAAGTTCGAATTGAATTTTTTTCCATTGCTTTGTTGGTTATAGGCTTAGTGTATTAAGTTGTTTTTATAAGTTTGTATTTTGGTATTTGGTTATCGGAATGATGTAATTACATGAGCTCAAACTCATGATGTACTCTATGTTTCTTTATTAATAAAAGCTTGTTCTTTGCAAAAAACAACAACAAAGGTACCTAGTTGTTCTGATCGATCGGCTGAGTGTTGTTTTACTTTACCAGCATTATCACTCTCACTCTCACTCTCCCACCCTCTCACTTAAAAAAAAAGCTAAATCAACATAATTATCAAATTCATTCTAAACCAATTATTTATTCCGATTAAACCAAATTCGTTCTATGGCGGAATATGACGACAACCACTATTAGGACTATAATTATTTTGCTTATTCAAGTAGCTCAAATGTGGAACTAACCGATTATACACAATATTTCGATGTTGATGATTTGTATTGGGATAGTATAGATGACATGCTTAAAAATATTTCTGACATGGCTGGAAATTGAGGTTTTATTATTTCGATTCGTAGATCAGTGGGGGGTTTACGGTACAAGAGTACCGTATGTTGAAATATGTTGTGATAGGTCGGGTGTTTACCACCAAAAGAAAGTGTCTTCCACTGATTCAGGTACGAAAAAAACAGGTAAGGGTTTTTTGATTAATGATGAATGGAGGTGTCGTGTGGAAAATATAAACCATAATCATAAACCTCCACTTACATGCAAGGGCAAGCACGGTGTGCTCGTTTACCGGAACTAGAAAAGAAATTGTGTAGGTCATTAAGGCAAAATACTTATAAAGTTAGTGCCATATTAGAGGCTCTAAAAGTTCGAGACCCTGACAATGTATTAAACGCAAAAACATTACATAATTTGTTTGCTTCTATTAAATTTAAAGAGGGAAATGGTAGGACCCCGACACAAGAACTGCTTAATTTGTTGGACAAATATCATTATAGTTTTCTTTATGAATTGAACCCAACCACTTATCGCCTAGAAAACTTATTTTTTTCCCCATCCCGATTCTATAAGTTTGTTCAAAACTTTTCCTGATGTGTTGTTAATGGACTATACATATAGAACAAACCGCTTCAATATGCCATTTCTAGAAGTTGTGGGAATAACTTCGACAAACCAAACATATTGCTTAGATTTTGTTTTTATGCGGGATGAGACGGAACAAAATTATATTTGGACTCTGCAAAAATTAAAAGATACATTGGGGGTGTACACTATCTAGGGTTTTTATAACCGACAGAGAGATAGCCCTGGTGAATGCGTTGTGTTGTTTTTACTGATTCTTATCATTTGTTATGCTTTTTCCACATTTCAAAAAACATTTTGAAAAAGTATAAACCAAAAATCCATTCGGAAAATTGGCAAAAGTTTCTAGATTATTGGAGTTTAGTGGTTGATGCCGAAACGATAGAGGAGTATAATTATAGCGTATCTACCTTCATGTCCTCCTACGATTCGTATCCTGATATTGTTAATTATATAACGAACTTGTTATGTGAATATTCCACCAAGTTTGTTGCATGATATACTAACCCTTCAACACATCTAGGTAATAGAACCAGTAACCGGGCTGAACAACAACAATCGAAGCTAAAATCGTCACTTTCCAGCAATTCAGGCACCCTTGAAAATGTTTGGGTCGTTGTGCATAAAATTCTTAGTAAACAGTTCGACGAGATTAAGATCAATTTAGAAAAAAGCCAAATCTTATTTTCCACATGCAGAACGGGGATCTATCTTTACACATCTTAGATCCTATATATCACACCATGCGTTTGATTTATTATTTGAAGAATATAAAAAATGTGATGGACAGTCCGCTACTGGTTGTTATTGTGGTATAACATTGTCTCATGGGCTACCTTGTCACCATATTATGAGTAAACATTATTTATTTGGCAAGACTTTTTTACTAGAAGATATTCATAAATTTTGGAAAAAATTAGATGTAACTGATTATAATGAGTCGAACGATGATTATGAGGTTTACGCTGATCTGGACGAGTTTAAAAGTGTTTATTCTAAAAAAACTTCCGTTGAAAAACGATACATGAAAATGCAACTCCGAGAGACAACTTTACTCTCTAGAACATCAATGAATGATACTGAAGTGAAAAAAAAGTATGGGGAGACCTAGAAAATGAGACACTTCTAGTAAGAGGGACAAGTCAGTTTGGGAGTATGTGGACGAAGAACTTGCTAGTTGGCTGAATTGTCATTTCTTCGGCTTTCCATTTCCCTTTATCCTAACTAGCAGAGATAAAGGGAAATGGAAAGCTGAATAAACGACAATTCAGCCAACTAGTAAGACGCGTAGGACGACAAATAACCCCACCACTAGGAAAACCTTGAAGTACACTGAGCAAATATGGCCCATGCTACATAATTTCATTGATACGGTAAATGATGTACGCGATGATGGTAACTGTGGCTTTCGAGTAACTGCAAAAGTGCTGCGTAAAAATGGAGGGGAAGAAAATTGGTTCGAAGTTAGATGGGAGTTGTATCATGAGCTTTGTCGAATGAGAGGTGTTTATTATAATATGTTTCAAAACTGCGATATCAAAGGGTCTGATTATGTTTTATCTAGTTTGGATTATAGCAATACTCAAAACGACACCCCTATCGATAAATGGATTAGATTTTCGACATGTGGTTTTCTAATTGCATATTATTATAGTGTAGTTTGTCGGAACACCACATATCTAGCTCTTTACACTGCGCCTCTAAAACTGACACATTACATCCTTACTGTAATGGTGTTTGTCAACGGATATCATTATGATGAAGTTGTTCCTAAAGACGGGAATTTCCCGATGCCAGAAATTATAGGTCGGTGGAAAGAAGAACACACTACAGATGCTGATCCGTGGAAACAAATATTTCGACTAAATTTCAACTTTTACAGAGCGTTGCAAAGGCAAGATGGACAAGAAGTCGATACTGAAAGCATATACAACTTAGGCGATGCATAGTAGTTTTTCATTATACTATTTTCCCAACCTTTTGTAACTGAATGTAATGAGACCGAAGTTAAATTATGTAATGTTTCATATTCTTAATAATTTTCTCCGCTTTAACAACTTCTTGTGTAGTTAATATAGTTGTTTTTATCTTTCAAATTTTACTTTAAGAGTTTGGTAACACCGACACGAGTATAAATCAAGATATAAAAGATTGGTAATTAAATGTCGAGCAAAAAATTCGTCATAGTTTTGCTTAAAAATGGATCATCGCCACAAATAAAAAAATACAATGATCAACTCAATATATCAAATAAATAATACCATCAAAAAATAATAATACAACACCACCACAATATACAATCGCATAAATGGAAACATACGATAAAATGATAACAAAAGATAAACATTAACGGTAATCGTCCAAATTGGATATAATTGTCGAACGAAAAATTCGTCATAGTTTCACTTAAAATTGGATATCGCCACACAAAAATTACATATACCTGTAAACCAACAAATAACACCAACACATAACCAACATCAACTCCAACCCCAACCCCAACAAACAACACCAACAACCAACACCAATCAACCCATACCCCAATCGCAAAAACGATAAAAAATCAGATAAAATGATGAAGAAAAATAAACATTAACATTTATAATGCAACGAGTCCCAAAATAGTCACGGTTTAACAAAATAAATAAAATAAAATTACACATTCTTCGAAACATAGAAAAATTACATCGAAACATAGAAAAATTAAAATGATAGTAATGTTTCGAAGTAACATCATCGTCGGTATCATCATAGAGCGGCCGACAATAGTTCGGAAAATATGCACGATAATACTTATACTCTTCTTCACTATAGGCATAAATTTCTCTATAATCCTCACCCTTGTCCATTCTATACTCACGATATTGTTGACGTTGCATACGATGAAATTCATAATCTATCGTCATTTTGTCCGCATGAAAATTTCCGATCACGGTCGCCCAATGAGGGTTACGAGAAAAGCTGAAACGAGCATTTTCAGTATTATGAGGAGGAGAGGCTTCAATAGGAGGAATAGAGGAGGATCCCGCTATTCCTTTGCCCTTTTGTCGACGCAAGGACGGGTGAATGGTATCGGAAGGAGGACCCTCGGCAGCCGTATTAGGACCTAGAGAATGATCCTTCGGTTCCAAAACGGGTTCGATATGGATTGCCTTAGGGCCTAGATAGGGCTCTAGATGAAGAGAGAGAGAGGTACAAAAAATTCACCGGTAACTACTCGACTATACCAAGTTAGAATATTATTACTGATAACACAAATTTTCATTTGGGAAAGATTTTTTGACTCAAGAACACTAGTCGACTCGAGTTTAACGCCTTTGCAATTGATATTAAAAGAATTGAAAATTTCGGTAATAAGAGAGCCATACGGAAGAAAGTGTTTTGTAGAGTCTTTGGCTTCTCTCATTGTTTTAAGAATTAGGGTGGCGGTATCCAATTTAATTTTGTTTTGAATACAAGCTAGAATAACAATGTTATCTTTCGTAACATCGGTGAAATTTGAGCTATGAGGAAAAATAATTTTAGAGACAACAAAAAAGGCGATTTTGTTTTGAAAGTGGAGACCATTAGCTTTTGGCTCTCCACGATGATCGGGGTGAAACACTGACGGAGTTCAACCATGTTTGAAAAATTACACCTATTTAAGACTTCATCGACTTTTAATACACCATTATACTCTAAAACTAAGAGATCGCATAGTTGAGAGGTATTTTATTTTTATTGGCCTTACTTGAAAGTTCGAGCTCATTATTGTCATTAATATAAACAATAAGATTTTAATAAAATTGATAAGTTTCATCAATATATATATATATATATCATTAGATAAAAAAATCAAGTTTCTCTAATTTTGAAAACCGATGTTCTCTTCAAGAAGCGGAAATTTGCGAAGGAAAGTTGCATAATCAATAGAGACGCGATTGACAATTGTCCTATTCGAGATACAATTATCGGCTTTAGAAGACTTACCCAAACGAGAAGCGGAGGAGCCGATATCTTTAGAAGTCGCCTTCGAAAAGCTTTTCTCTCGAACCTTTTTATTGAATTTGAGAAATTAGGGTTTTTTTAAAAAAAAAAACGAATTCATTTGGGACAAATCAATGAATTTTATGTTGAATTGATTTGAAATATATGTATTAAGGTGATGAAAATAGAGAGTTATAACAAAAAACCGTGATTTTGTTGAACATCGGATGATTTTTGATGAAAATGACGAATTTTGGGTAATATGGAGAGAAATGTGTATATATATGTATAGGTAAAGTGCGGGTAAAGTAAAACAATACTCAGCCAATTGATCGGACATCACAACCGATCGATCGGTTAAGCTCTTTGAAATTTTTTCCAGAAACGTGGACCGATTGATCGATCTCTGTAAAATTTTCAGAAGGCAGAGATAATTTGATAATTTCACGGTAACTTTCTAACCCTAAGTCAGATTTACGTTCCTAAAAAAATAAAAAAAATACGGTTTGACCCGGGAACATACGTAAATTGCAGCATAAAAATCCAGCTTGTATTTGGTTACACGCACATTATAATTATAATTCTCTCTCTCTCCCTAACAACATGTATTGTAGACTGAGCAGCAGTTGCTCATCATTTGTTGATCCAACTGCTTTTTTACCAACTCATCATCATAATCACCATCAAATAAAACCCAAAAGTAATAAACTAAGTCACAAATTCACTCATTTTCCACGTGTTTTCGCACTCGATTCGAAACCCTCCTCAGCTTCTACATACGTGCCTACGCCACCTAATCGACCTCTCCGTACCCCACACAGCGGGTATTTTACTATTTTACCTTTAATATTTCACTTCTCTGGGTCGATCGGGTTTTTGTACCTTGTATTGTTGCATTTTACTTGTTTACTACTACCTTCTATTATCAATTTATTGATGTATATTGGTGTATTTGTGACCTGTTTGTAATTACCTTGATAGTTCTTTTGTCACTTTATACAACCACTGTACCTAATTGTAGGAAGATAGAATTGTTGGGGACCTATTTGTAGTTACCTAATATTTCACTTATTTCGGTTAATCGGGTTTGTTTACCCTGTATTGTTTTGTTGCGTTTTTTTCTTCTTCCTATTGTGTACCTTGTATTCGTGTTTTTTTATATGTTTTGAATTTTTCTGTCCAATTATGGATGGAAACCAGCATAATTGGATGAAAAAGTTCAAAATGTGAAAAATAAAATACGAATCCTAATTGGAAAAACTAATAATATAAGGTACTCCTCGAGAAACACGGATGACGGAACAATACAGGTTACATAATTGCTAAAAACCCCACTTCTTCTTTTTTTTTTATACTATTTCTTGTTATTAATGTCTAGGTGTCGTTTTTTTAAGAATAATAATAATTATTATTATTATTGTTGTTATTATTATCATTCTGTGGGGTCCTCAATGGACAAAATCTGTAATGTTCTATGGGATATGCATGTGTATCTAGATTCCAACTTCATTGTATATTGTGTTGGATTTGTGATATAGATCCTATGAGAAAACTCTTCAAATCGAATGACAAAATCAGTAGCTAAAGCGCATACGAAAAATACTAACAAAGTAAATGTATACGTTTTTTAGAAAATGTAAGTGAACTCCATATCACTTGTTAATTAATGAATTACTATATGACTTGCAGTAAATTACATTAAAATTAATCTGCTGCATAAGCTAAAAAATAGGGAATATAGGTCATATGGCAGACCTAGGAAGTACCTATGCGGGTGCAGGGGTACGGAAATATGTCGATTTTGAAATTACTAATGAATAACCTCGTGTTAGTTCAATTACTAATGAATCGAGCCTGAACAAAAATATAGGGACTGGTTCAAGCTTGGGCTCGTCTATGTTTTAATAATATTTTGTTATATATATACCACACCTAGAAGAAATTATAAAGTATAATCTTCATTTTATTTAGTAAATCTGTATAGTTTTAATATATGGTTTATATTATAAACTCAAAATAATTATGTGTAGATTTGATTATTACAATAAATATTTTAATTATGCATAGTTTTAATGATTTCGCAAGCAAAACGAGTATCAAAGGATTTGCTCGTTAGAGTTTAACAAGCCATACAAGCTGGGCTGATTTCTAGCTCTAGTTATCCTGGTTTAATGTTTTAATGTTTTCTTTGTCAGTATATGTAAAGGGTTTAATTGTTCATGATTCTCTCTGATGCTTGTGTCTCTAAATCACGGTCCTATACTGTTGAAAATCATAATGTAAATCATATTTGGTGCTCTGTATAACTTGTTTGAGAGCACTTATGTGTTAAAAAGCAAAAACATGTTTCTTGATGATATGTTTTCATGTATAACTTGTTTTTGCTTTCTAGTTTGGTTCAGATCTGTTTCTTGGTGATTTGTTTTGACAATTTCACCATATTCTGTGCATAAAGCTGTAGAAAAAGTTGAGCGCTAGCTGATTAGTCTTCTGTTTTTCTGTCATTATTTTCTGGGCATTCACCATAGTTTTCCTTGTAGTCCTCTAGATAATGATAATGCGCAACTTTACCTGTGGTCTTCTACTCTGAATTCTAAAATCGTGGTATGTTTCACTAATCAGGTATCATTTTGATGGAAGTACTCGGAATTTTTTTGAGGGTTGGTACTTTAAAGTATCGATACCTGAAAAGAGGCAGAGCTTTTGCTTCATGTATTCTGTTGAGAATCCTGCTTTTAGAAAAAAATTGTCGAAATTTGAGGAGTTACAACATGGACCTCTCTTTACTGGAGTCGGAGCTCAAATTCTTGGTGCAGACGACAAATACATTTGCCAATATGTGGATGATTCACATAGCTTCTGGGGAAGTAGGTATTTTGTTCCTTAACTTCGAGTTCATCTATTTCACAACTCAAGCGAACTCATGTACTTCAAAGTTTTGTGACTTTAAAATTATTAGCTGTTTGAGTTTTTTGTTTTTTGTTTTAATGTTCAGCTACTAATGAGTTAAAGTTTTCAGTGGCAGAGGCGGAATTTTGCACTTCTTTTTCCTGTTTTTCTGAACTGTTTTTGTTCACCAAATTATCACTTTTTTCCGATTTTGTACACCAACATACTATGTTATATGTTATAGGTAGAGACTTTTTGATACACACTATTGCAGAGACCAAATGAGAGCTATTTGATGTATCTTGATATACTTTGATCAAAGGGCTCTTAATTGTGTGTCCATAAATCTCTACTTACTGTTAAAATCAGCTTTTAGATTAGCTAACAAAAAAATGATATTTGAGCGATGGTTGGTGTTTAAAAGTGATAACTCAAATACATTAGTGTACACGAGTAATTCTAGTTATATTAGATTTTCTGTTATTTAGACATAGGTAACCTGATAGATCGATCTATATTAGGTTAGTGGAACAACCCTAATAACGAAAGATTAAGAGTGCAAAATTGAAATTCCATGATGGGTTAGTGAATGTAGAGTACAGTAAAACTTATATTTATCTGTTGGGGTAAGGTATATGTGAAATTTAAAGCTTTCAATTTTCTTTTCAAAATTGGGCGCTTATGTGCAACCCGCACCCGATACACACGGGCGCGACACACACAGAATGTATGTGTCTAGCTTTGTCATTGTAATTTATAACCATCTACGTGTGCTGAACGAAATCGTTGGAAAGAAAAGTGGTGGTATCTGTTTTGGTGAAGGTAACAGATGGTATACTATTTACGAGGAAGGAATAGTTTATACCAACTTCATTTTGTACATGTATTATCATTCTACTTTGTGTAGTTCATTTTGTGAGTAAATAAAATCTTTAACTTATAATTATAAGGGCATTTTTCATGTGCAGGTAGGCATGAGTTGATGCTGGGAAACACATTTATTGGTCAAAAGGCAGAGAAGGCTCCTAGTAAAGAGGTCACACCCGAGGTTAAACGAATTTCTCCCATCTCTCTCTCTCTCTCTCTCTTTCATGGTGTTATACCTTTGAACGTCTAATTTGTACTGGAAGATGAATGGACTTATACTTCAATCTGTTATTAAATGTAGGTTTGTTCTGATCTGTACTAAAAATTACTGTCGTTTTCTTAAGATAGTAAGTCTTTAGGTTTCGATTTACTAACGATAAGGTGTTTCTTAATTTGTTGACGGTCAAAGTTTAGGGATCCATAAACAAGCATATAAGTCTTGCAGACGTAAATTTTCCTTACAAAGCTGATAACTGGTTCAGTCTCTTCCTCTTTTGGTTTGATATTATTTTTGTTGTTCATCAATGATGTTTGATATAAGTGTTTTTATTCCTACCAGGTTTTTGCAGAAAGTTTTGATGTTTGAGCTTTATTTTTCCTTTTTTATTTGACACTTTTTGCATGAGAAATTAATGGTGGTGGTAGCAATGATTGTTCGCATGTCCTTGTGGCTCATGAAAGGTACTATAATTGTATGTTGATTTGTACTTGTTCTGATAACTACCTATTCCCGGTGCTTCTTACTCCTGTTCTTCTTATGAAAGTAACATAAGATCTCTCATTTCCAAATCACCATGGAGGTTCTTCAGATTTTTAGTTGTTATTGACTGCTATATTGATGGTAGTTGTGTTTTACACGTTGTGACTTTGAACCCAAATAATGGTTTTGCAAAATGAAGTAGGAAAGATAACATTGCCACGAGTTGTACATGCTGGTTCAGAGAACTGTTTATTAACTCTAAAAGCTTCAATGCATATGGTACTTGTGTCGGCAGATTGAATATTCACACAATTGGAGCCTTGGAATGATGAATTTATGCACAAACGATGATTTTTAGAACTCTTGATTGGTCAGTGTATCTGCGTAGATCATTGACCTTTTTCAGGAGTAATTAACTATAAGAACATTCAGTGCATGCTAAAAGAAGGATTTTATGTTCCTGAAGACATGATTGATTTCCTAGTTCACTAGCTAATCTCCAGTTTTTATTGTATTATCGTATCTCTATTGGCCTCTTTGGCATGGAAATTTGATTAAGCTCTTCCCGGATTTTTTAAAACAACCTACGTTTTTCTTTTTACAAAATACAATTTCTTTTGGTTTTATTCCTTTGAAATAATATTTTAGCTTGAAATTTGCAGATTTTTTTCAGTCTTACATGGTATCACATTTAAAACTTCTGCTTATTCTTTTCAATTGTTCTTTGCTTAGGAGTTCAACAAAAGAGTTTTGGAGGGTTTCCAAGTTACTCCACTTTGGCATCAAGGTTCCATTCGTGATGATGGAAGGTACATTTTTTTTTAACACTTGGGTTTGCTTTGGTTCGTACTTTTTCTTTTCGTATGAAATTTATAAATTTCAGCTACATGTTACTGGTAAGCGGTACGTTGACAAGTGTTACTATTAAATACAGCTAAGGATGTCCATATGGATATTAAATTATTAAATCAAGTGTACTGTAGTAAGATCTAAGTTACATATGGGGAATATATCTCTTTCTACACCAACCTATTAACTTTGAACAATTACTACACCATACTTTTAGAATTAACAACTTATACATCAATCTACATAATAGGAAACAATTAGTACAGATGTGCTACAGTTGCAACTCGAAAGCACTAATTATGGTTTTATTGTTCGGTTACTCTGATGTGTTAAGCAGAAAATCAAATGATTAGTACGTAAGCATTAGAGATTTTTAAATCAAGCCCTTTGTAAATCCTGATGGGTTGGTGTTGTATTAATTTTTCTGAAGACTGATATTTTTGTTTTGAATTTTATTAGATTTGTTTGATTTTGTGTAGTTTGGTGTCTAATTCAGTAAATTGCACTGTTTTAAAAAGTGCGCTTCGTAGTAAAAAAAAAAAGCTCGATTCAAAGCTTAAAAAAAACTTTAAAACCTTGCTTTTTCCGCTTTTTAGGTCGCTAAAAGCGTACGCTTTTTACGCTTTTAGCGTAGCTCTTGCAAAAACCCTTGAGCTAAGAGTTCGCCTTTTAAAACACTGGTAAATTATTTAATTTGTTAGGTTGGTGTACTCAATTGTTAAAAGCTGATAGTGTGGTGTATAAAAAAATGAATTTTCTCATTGTATCTGAATAGTCATATTTGAGTTTTTCAGACTATTTACGTAATAATGACAGGACAGATTATGTAGATATAGTGAAGAGTGCCAGGTGGGAGTACAGTACCCGCCCTGTTTTTGGATGGGGAAATGTAAATTCTAAACAGAAATCAACAGCTGGTTGGCTTGCTGCTTTTCCAGTATTTGAACCTCATTGGCAAATTTGCATGGCTGGTGGCCTTTCAACTGGTAATCTTCCCTCCTATTTACCAAAATAGAAAAGTATTGAGTGGGGGAGTATTTCGGAAGTGATTGGTGCCCCTATATCGTGATTATTTGTCATGAGATCATTTTAAACTAGAACCATCAAGTTGTAGCCTATCAACGGTGTACGTGTAGCCTATCAGTCATCTTTTAGGGAAACTTGTTAATTTACTAGTCGGTACCTAAAATGAGTCTAAATGGAGTATTTAGGTGGAGTATTTATCATCTATTTGCTAAAATTTTCTTAGTGAATGAATTGCAAGTAGTTCTCCATACGAAATGATCTTTTAGGATTTAAAGCTTTTAGTCGAACACTATGCGCTTGCTTGACAACACCTCTGATATTTATTTGAATGCTTATCCAAATCAGTTAAACTTGTAAGGAATTTGATGGTCAACACACTAAGTCGAAAACAAGGAGACATTAAAAAAGACATGGTATGGAACTAACCTTGATTATCACGGAGTATTATGATGTGAGGAAACGATACTTATTCAAAGAGGAGACTCTTTTCAACAGTTGTTATTAATATAAGGAAATTGGAAGATGTCCAAAAAGTCTGTGGTTACGGCTACAAAGAGTTGGAATTGGGCCAGATTTATAAAAACAGGACTAATCTGACTAAAACCAAATATAGTTTGGATGCAGTTAAATTTTTCAGAAATTTATTCAATGTAATCAAGAAGTAGCACATAGAATCTTGTTTAGCCGGCAAAGATCATTCAAATTGTACAGAAGTTATTGAGCTTTATGTCTAAAGTCCATATTTAGAGAATGGTGAATATGTAATTTTGTTAAAAAAAAAATCATATGCATGTCAGGGATGAGTAAATTACCTGATTCCAAGTTTTACCGGATCTCATCTCCTAAAAGGCTAAAACCATGCCTTATTATGATTTTTTTTTTTGGATTTTCTTTAACGTCGTGAATTTGTCCCTGCTGCAATGGTGTATGGTTTCCTTCAGGTTGGATAGAATGGGATGGTGAAAGATATGAATTCGAAAATGCACCTTCTTATAGTGAAAAAAACTGGGGTGGAGGTTTCCCACGAAAATGGTTTTGGGTAAGTGAGTACGACGCCTTCTTAAAAAATGAGCATAATTAGGTTGAGATAAGTAGCTCTTTTAGCAGAATCTTTGTGTTTGGTTAGGTTACCTTGTATATCATGCTCACATGTGTTATTACTTGCTCCAAGTGTGAGAAGTGACCTAGCTTCCGGAATTGCATTTACATGCATTTTAGGCCTTTTACAACATTATAAAAATTGTTGTAGAAATGTTTTACTAAAACATAACTATGTGATTTTTACAGGTTCAGTGTAATGTTTTTGAGGGTGCTAGCGGAGATGTTGCTTTGACTGCTGGTGGTGGATTGAGGCAACTTCCTGGACCAACAGATTATTATGAGAATGCTGCTTTGGTAACTATGCAATAAAATTTAACTTAATCTTTTGCAGCATTTTTTTGTTTCTCCTGTCAGACAACTCTTTTTACACTTGCGAGATGCTAAGAAAGATGCTTCTAAAGGGAGTTAAAGAGGGGTGTTTAGATTAGATGTGAGTTCCAAAGACTAGTGTTCCTTAAGAGTATGTTTTATATATGCATGGAAATCATTTTTTCTTGAGAACCTCATCGATATGGTTACCTTTTGTTCTGTTAGATTTTTTAGCTTTTGGAATGCGCTAAATAAAGCCCTTGCTTGTCTTTGTGATGAACCATCTTGTTTTATTGTTGTTAGAGTTTGTTGTTTGTCCTACATCAGTTGTATCTTAAGCACACCAACATTTAATAAAGAGTAACTTTTTTTTTAAAGATTCTTTAACGGGTAGGTATACAGGCTTTCTTTATGATTGTGGGTGTGGGATTATCTCGTACCCATTTGTTGTGTCCACTTGTTTGTGATATCCACGCGATGGGCCTTTGCAGATCGGGGTTCACTACGAAGGAACTTTCTATGAATTCGTGCCATGGAACGGAGTTGTTAACTTTGAAATTGCTCCATGGGGTCGTTGGATTATATCAGCAGAAAGTGAAACTCATCTGGTAATCCACCCAACTGTATTATTTTGCAGTAAAATTAGTTTTTAGTAGAAAAGTATACATTTGGGTTCAGTTTGTTTTAGTCTCGCCTTAAAATGCATACTAGCTTCAAAAATGCATTTATGATGCAACTTCTTTTTCATGTTATTGTCTTTTGGGTTCAGGTTATTTTTAGTTTCTAAATTATGGCATACCTCGCACTTTAACTACACAGTTTTTGTTACTAAACTATAAGAATAGTGTATTTCTCAACCCTAAGTCTAAAGTTTGAGTATCCTTTTTAATACTATTTTAGTTCTTGTAATCAGGTTTAAATGGAATTAGACATGAAATTTGGAGACATGCCATGATTAAACAGAAACAATATTTACTTTGAACTTTGAAGTTGATAATTCTCAAATATTCAATAGAAAAACTAACAGAGGACTAAAAATGAACCGACTCTTGCTTTTTTCCCTTCATGATTATTTAAAATAAATGTGTAGGTAGAACTAGAAGCAACAACAGAGGATCCCGGTACAACTCTGCGTGCTCCAACTACAGAAGCTGGGTTAGCTCCAGCTTGTAAGGATTCATGTTTTGGTGACTTAAGATTGCAACTCTGGGAACGGAAACAGAATGGAAGCAAAGGAAAGGTTTTTTTCTCACAACCTCTCTTTATGGAAATTGACCAGTTTCTTAATATTTATTGTGGTACTTGCAAATTTATTTACAAGATAGCTATTGGCAATGCCGAATTATGAATTACCCGACCTATCACAATGGGCTAAAGTCTTTTTTAAGCCAAGTATATAATTATTTATTGATTAGGTTCATTTCAGCAGCTAAGGGCTTGTTTCGTCGCATATTTTAAGCAAATGAGCTGGATTATTTCGATTGGGTTAAAGTTGGATTTTCATTTAGCTTAAAGCGTCTAGGCTCTTGCATTTTGGTTTAAAAAAAGAGAAACGTTCAGCTTTTGAGCTGATCAACCAAAAGCAATCCAACATAAAATAAAATAACGAGCTTTAAATCTACTACCATAAACATAGCCTTAATTTCTTCTTGATCAACTGTTCCATATTGAAATAACAAAGAGCAATTTAAAAAATATACTTCTGATAAGCAAAATTGTTTTCTTTCTCATTGTCTTGTATGTATTTCATATGCTATCAATTGTAATAAGCTATCAAAAAGCAAGATAAAAGTAAACGCAGTCAGAATCAGAAGATACTTACTGGGAAGTTATCTTGCGGAAAACCTATTCATATTGAAGGTTGTAAGTTCTTTACTTTATCTTTGAACTTTGCAGTGTGATCAATCACGCCTTGAAAGACCAGTTACGTTCTTAATAATTAACAATTTTGTGTGTGTCTTCGTAGCTACTTTCTTAATTGTTCCCTCTGGCCCAGCTCACACATGTTCCGCACTAAATGTTCCGACTTTTTTATTATTATAAACCTTGTCTATTTGTTCTCTTCTTCCAAGTCTGTTCCACCATCTTTGGGATCATACAGCCCAATAAATTTATGGCGTCCCTTGTAATTAGTGATCCTGGTATCTTCGAATTTCATCTGAACTCGTAGCTAGCTGTAAAGTCTCTTTCATTTATAAATGGAGATTGAACTGACACTTGTAAATCATTATAGATGAATATGGTGATATTCATGTTCTTTAGCTCTCTGTTGCACATGTGATATGTCCCTGTAAACCTTAGAGCAAATAATTTGTTGACGCATCTTATCATCTATTTTGGGGCATGCTGAATCACTTGGATTCTAATACTAATGTGAACTGATTGGTGCTTTGTTTACGGGCTGAAACATAGTTGGGCTACTTTAAGTTTCACATTGTAGATTTAACGTGCCTAGTGTCTGACTATGATTTTTAATCCCCATGCTGTATAAACTTCAAATCTTCCCAAGTTTTAACCAGTATCGTATAAATTTCTTCATCTTATACTCAGTGGATATAACCAAATAATTGGTTTCAATTATTTCAGTTCCACTTAAACTTACTCACTGTCTAATCTCTTATTTTTCATTTTTTCTTTGTAGTTAATTTTGGATGTGACAAGCAACATGGCAGCGGTAGAAGTTGGTGGAGGGCCATGGTTTAACACATGGAAAGGTCAAACTGCCACACCAGAAATTGTTAACCGTGCTCTAAATGTCCCGGTTGATGTGGATGGAATTTTCGGTTTAGTACCATTTCTCAAACCTCCTGGTTTATAAATTGATGTAGTACCAGTTAAAGAGGCCAAGTTCTTAGCAGTGTGAGAAGTTGAACGAGATACCACTTCAAAACTGATCAATGATAAGACCATATATGAGTTGGATTTACTGGTTCTGCTTCAGTATGGAGTTTCTATTTATAAGGCGGGAGCTTATGCTAACTATCTTGCATATATATGGCAAGTCAAAATAATGTTATGAAATGAACTTTTGTCATTGTTCATCAGATGTGATGCTACTGGAGTTGATATTAACTATATACCTATATTAGGCTGTTTTATTTCATACTGTTTTCGCCCAATAACTTCAACTGCACCTAACTGAAGATCCTTTCAGACAAGATTTCACTATGCTACTGTGGAATGCTAATTCATATAGAATTTCCTCGATTTGAGAAAGAGAGTATAATTTTGGACTAACAATTAAATATTAAGCCAGGCATTTATTGGGGGATGTTAACTACATTAGTTCCATAGTAACGATATTTCTTACAATGATTATAGTAACGAAAATTTAAATATTTAGTACTGAGAGCCTAATAAGTAATGTGGGTAGACTATCAGGATCAATCAAGAATATGAAACCAGTTGGCCGCATTATATTATGCCATGCATTATTTGAAAAAAAAAGTGTAGAATCATATTCTGGTAACTTGGTTCCTCATAGTTACAGAATTATTAAAGGTTGTGACTTCAGTACTAGAAATTTGTTTGAAGATAGTTTCACAGAAAAGAAATGTTGGCTGGAACTTTATGTTTGATTGTCATGTGTTCGCATGAAGTCTCATGTTCACCGTGTACGATATATATCACCCGGCCTATTCTTATTCAGCCAACACTGGACTTGGGCCATAACATAGAGATAACCCTTGTATACTTTTTTTCTTTTTTTTATAATACAAGTAAATAAACCGAGTAGCATGCACTTGCTGTAATATATGTAGAATAAAAGATGCGAGCTCATAGTAGCTGTCCGCTATAATCGCCGATTAAATTTCAAGACTGGTGTGCTTCACGTCAGATGAACTGCTTTTAGACTAAATGTTACACAGTCCCAACAAAGAGGTCGTGGGTTTCATTGATTGGTTTTAAACCTATTTGTTAATAATTAAGGTTTTTTCATTTCCGAGCTGTCATATAATTTCTGTTGCGACTTGCGAGTTTCATTTAAGCAAAGTTCATAAAAAACATAAAATTTTATTTTAAAACTATGCAACGTATGTAACTTGTCACTATTTTTAGTTTTGAAGAAAAAAATTAATTTTTATTCTTTTTGGTATTTTGGGTACTAAAAGCCTATAAAACAAAACTAAATACCCAAAAATTACAAAAACATGATTATTTTTCAAAAAGCAAAAATAGTAACAAGTTAGTACTACATATTAAACGCTCGGGGCGTTAGAATAACACCTAATCCGCGGATGTTAGCCCCCCTTTCTTGTAAGTTGTAACTAGGGGTGTTATTTATGCATTTTTTTTTTTATGTAATTCCATAAATTTATAGTGAACTGATGCATGAAAAATCTATAGTGGTTGCTCTTAGAAAGGTGGTGGTATGCCAGAGTACTGAAGCTTCCTGTTAAAATTGCCAGATATAAATTTGCGGTCCATAAAACTTAACACTGTTATGTGTTGAACGCAACTTTACTGCACAATATAAGTCATTCTTCGCATCAGCCCCGAGATAAAGAGAAAATCACCGAATCCGGAGTTCACATTCTACTATTGATCTTTATAAGTATATCATTTATGTTCTAAATGAGTTCTATTGTAGACCGGGTGGTATGACAACCACTAAAAACTCAACACATATGTGAGAACCCAAAAATAACTACCCTACATTTAATTTAAAATTCAAACTAAATTATTTTATTGGTTGTCACACCCTTAAAAAGTATAGACCAAGATTATACATGTGTTTCTCGTTCTAAAATAGTCAAATAGATTTGGGAATCACCCCATAGAGGCTGGAAATTAAAATAATAAAACAACTCCCTAGATACAGAAAAAATATAGAGAAACTTGAATTGGTAAACCTGAACCAAAAATTTATTGGACAACAAACAACACAAACACTTTGGTCTTCTTCACTAATTTTTACCTACAATAAGTATAAATGAATACAAGGTCAACATGTCGTTAACTCCTTATAATTAGAATCTTGAACTATCCTAACAGTACCATTCTTACCAGGTTTATACCTCCGGCAACAGAAGAGAAAATAAACAAAGTTCACCAAACCCAAGAAAGTGGCAAAGCTGTAATAGTAATCTACGTGGCCTCTGTTAATATTGTTCGATAACCAGCTCACATTACCTCCTCTAGAACTAGCATAATCCACAGCCTTAACGATGACACCCCCAAACACGCCAGAAACAGCCATCGAAAATGTAAAAAGAGCCATAGGAATACTTGACATGCTTTTAGGAAACTGAGAATGATAAAACTCTAGTTGCCCATTTGCAGTAAATGCTTCGGCTAATCCTTGTATAATATATTGTGGAACCAACCACATAGCCGACATGCCCACAACCTTGTCTTCGTTATCCTCAAATCCTTGATGTATTGCCATTCCTCGTCTTATAGATTCGACAATAGCGGCGAATGAAGACGCTATACATAGCATAATTATGCCTAGACCGATACGAAGCTGAGGACTAAGCCCTTGTGAGTGTTTTGTGTGTTTGGCTAATAAAGGTATGATTATACGGTCGTAAATTACGGTCCATATCATAATGGTGAAGATCATGAAAATGACGAAAGAGGCGGCAGGGATTTCGAAATTTGATGTGACGTGGCGATTCATGGTCTTTGCTTGAAGAGTTGAGAAGGAGAGTTGTCCCATATTGATACCAAAAATAATGCCAGTAGACCATATAGGGAATACTCTAGTAAAAGCTTTGAGTGCGTTAAGTTGGTCCATTGTGCTTAAGTTGTGTTGATCTGAGGGACCTTCGTCTGTTTTTGAATCATTAACAGGACTTGTCGTGTGAGCTCTGTTTAGCAATCTGGGAACAGTTAAAGAAACATAAAATATCAAAAAGAAAATGAAGAGCAGACAGAAATCTTAATTTAGATAAAAAAAGCTCTAGCTCTTCTACACAAACTTTTCTAACGTTGCATGATATACTGGGACAAAGTTATCAGATATATATTTGCCAATTCTTGCACAATTAATAGAAGATAAAAATGTTTAGAAAGGAGGCCCAAGCTACACTTTACTGGTTTACTCTACTGAATGTTCAACAATCATGCATAATTAGTTAATTACTTTATTTTCCCGTCTATATTCTCGCTGAATAACCCCTATATACTCTAAGTTGCACAAACCAAATACTAAGCAACTAAGCCACCCCCCCTAATTTTTTTAATAGGTGACATTTTGGCAACTTTATGGGTCGAAATTCCACAAATGTAACATATTCAGGCTAGACACTTTGCTGGTAACATATCCCAGTTACATGATATACTGGGACAGATATCAGATATATATTTGCCAATTCTTGCACAATTAATAAAAGATAAAAATGTTTAGAAAGGAGGCCCAAGCTAGACACTTTACTGGTTTACTCTACTGAATGTTCAACAATCATGCATAATTAGTTAATTACTTTATTTTCCTGTCTATATTTTCGCTGAACAACCCCTATATACTCTAAGTTGCACAAACCAAATACTAAGCAACTAAGCCACCCCCCCTAATTTTTTTAATAGATGACATTTTGGCTGCTTTATGAGTCGAAATTCCACAAATGTAACATATTCAGGCTGCCCTAAAGTTATCTCTGGTTACATTATTTGCTAATTCATAAGCATAAGACAACCTAATGAAAGACAGAGACTTTTCAAAATATAAAGTTTTACATTTCCCATGCGTCCTCCCATGGGGTTCATAGACGAGTCACAAATAACATATGAGCAAAACGATTAATATTAACTTCAAAATAAAAAAGAGGATATGGAGAACAGAAAAAGCTTTCTTCAAGATAAAATCCCTATTCCCTTCGATGATTATGTTCAAGATATGCAAACATTTGTATAACGTAAATGCTCATTGGAGTGAAATAAATAAATTTCCTTTACCTTGTGTCATCAGATTCTGCCAAAGGCTTGAGTTCAGATTCATCATCGTCACTTGCAGGGGGGCTACTTTTTCTTTTTCTCAGCGATTCAACATAAACTTTAAAAATTCCAGACAAAAAACTCCGACTAGCTTCAACTTTAACATATATTGAAGAACCCATAACAAAAACGAGAATAGAAAAAGCCATAAGACCAGCAGGTACCGCAAACCCTATTTGCCAACCCCAATTTTCTTGAATATAAACAATAAAAGTTAAAGCAATAATAGCAGATAACCCAGTAGAAGCGTAATACCAGCTGATAAAGCTCTGCAAAACCCTTTCGTTATTGGGATTTTCTTTGTTATCTAATTGGTCTGCACCAAAGGCCATTGAACAAGGTCTAATACAACCAGCTCCGATGGAAATTAAGGCAAAAGATGACAGTAAAATGGTAAGTTGGGGTGGTGTGGGTGAGATACAAACGCCCTTGTGTTGTTCACATGGTGGGGGTCTCAAATGGGGATATGTGGCAGTTAACCAAAGAAGACTCATTCCCTGTAAATTTTGTTATCATAAGGGGGAAAAGCAGAATCAGTGCTTCACAATTTGAAAACACAAAACTAAGACTTTCAGCCCATCTTGTTGCAATTCCGCTTCCATTAAAGCCACTACTATTTTTATTAAAGGAAACAATAATTAGGGATTAAATAAGAGCGGAGAATAAATTAAATCATCGTTGCATCCAGTTTGTTTAGCTAAAATTGATAAATGATGTAGAGGAAATGGTCACAGGGAATCTCTAATGACAATGTTGTATTTTACCAGTATGAAGGATATCCATAATGCTACATAACAGCTTTAAGAGGACTTTTGGCCTAAATTTATCTTGCCAAAAGCTTTATTTTAGAAAGACTTGGTTTCCTTAAAGAAGAAATGGTAAGGTGACATCTCGGAAAATATTCTATTTTTTGAAGCATTTTGTTTCTGACATTTGTCAACCTTCTCCTTCGAAAATTGAAACAATTCTCTATAACTATAATAAACCAAAGAACAGAAAGATATTACCAAACTAGATATAGAGATAATGCATAAACAGCAAGCACAACTATTCACACCTGAAGCATAATGATCTTTTCTTCGCAGGATCCGATAAAAACATAATATTGAAACCAAGCAAATTTCTTTTAAATTCAGAAGCTACTTCTAGAAAGAACACCAGAAAATATAACAGAAACTTAATAGGACTTACAAGGAAGCTGCTGATTGATCCGAGAATGATGACCCGGAACCGACCCATATAAGAATCCGAGAGAAGAGCTCCAAAAACCCCCAAAGCATTAGAAGAAGCAAACCATAGAGAGAGAACGATTGATCCATTTGTAACCTCCATGTGATACTCATTCATCAAGTAAAATATCATATTTGGCATTAATCCGTAGCTGGCTACCTTCTCCAGTGACTCATTTACTGTGAATGCAAAGGTTAAACTAAACATTTGCAAGTTTATACATGCATTTGTATTTCATAAGATTATTAAATTAGAGATTTTTGATATTATATACATCAAATAGTGTGAGTGATCGCCCATTTGGCACTCGTTGAAAACTCTCAAAGACGATAATATCCTGTTATCTGTTACCTTTTCTAAAATGAGTCGCTAACGCATGATTGTACATGGTAAAATACTCAAACCATTTGACATAAATGTTTCATAAACCAGTGATCCAAACATGTCAAAAACTAGACTGCAATATTCAATTTTCGTTACGACTCATTCATTGAAAAACCTAAGCCAAAAGTCAAACATCTACAACTTTGTATATAGATAGAATAAAGAAACTAATAGGGTGATAATTTAGAATCACTTACTGAAGCAGTGGAATCTCGCCGCAATTTTTTAAAGAATAATCAAACGTATTCAAGCTTACATTGCACATAAGTACTCTTTTAAAAAGCACGCTTCGTAGTAAAAAAAACTCAAACCTTTCCGCGTTTTAGGCCGTTAAAAGCTTACACTTTTTACCCTTTTGGCGTAGCTCTTGCAAAAACACTTTAGCTAAGAATTCGCTTTTTAAAACAATGACATAAGTATGCAATAAACATCAAGTTTCACTAATTGGTACAAAATAGAGTTTATATTATATTCAAGGGTTTAACACAAAGAACCCACGTTCACAAATTCAAACGAAACAAAAAAAAAACATTCAATCTATTGAGTATATTAAACTGTTTTGTAATTAATGGAAGATGTATGTTTGTTTCTGTTATATTTCATATTCACTGGACCAGATAGAAATATTCAGTGTAGTACTATTACTGTCAAGTTTGTAATTGACAGGACCAGATAGAAACTTGTGTATATATATATATTGTAATCTCACAGAATAATATAATAAGAAAATCATTTTTATCTCTCTCTCTCTCTATATATACACGTATATATATACAGCTTAAAAGTTGCTTATATTGATCCGTATAAATTCCACCAAAACGTGGAAGATACGTTTCTACATGGTATCAGAGCGTTGATTAGCTATTCCGCTGTTTTTCTTTTCAGTCTGGGGTTTCTTTGGTTGATTGGAGTTTCTAGGGTTCTTGTTCAACATATTTGGGGTTTTTGGTTGGTTGATTGATCTATCTTCAATTCAATCATTATTACGCTCGGTATTCACTGGATTTCTCTTTTTTCTATTAGAATCTGTTAATATTCTTATTAGCAGATTTTCTGAATATTGGAATTAGGGTTTTGTTCTGCTTTATCAATTCTTTAAGGTTTCTGGTTAATTTTTTGGGAATCTTGTATTCAAGATTATGTCAGGATCAGAGGAAAATCAAATAGGGGCTAATTCTAGGGTTCTGCCTATTACTACTATGAGTCCTTACTTTATTGGTTCTAATGAGAATACTAATACTAGTTTAGTTAATCCTGTCTTGAATGGTCTTAATTTTCATTCTTGGAGGAGAGCAATGGAAATTTCAGTAGGTGCTAAATCTAAGTTAGGTTTTATTACTGGTTCTTTGGCTTGTCCACCTGAAGGTGATCCCATGAATGGGGCTTGGTTGCAGTGTAATCTGATTGTTATGTCCTGGATCATTAATTCTGTTAATAATGATATAGGACAGTCTATCTTGTATGTTGATAGTGCTTCTAAGATGTGGAAAGAATTGACAGAAAGATTTTCTCAAGGTAGTGAGGCTAGAATTTATGAGCTTCATCATGACATTCATACAATGGTTCAGAATAATTTGTCTGTTTCTTCTTATTTCACCAAACTAGAAACCTTATGGAACCAGCTAAGTGTTTTAAGCCCTATACCTAGGTGTACTTGTGGTACTATTGGTAGTTGTGGTTGTAATTTCATGGCTGCTATAATAGCAAGAGAGCATAGGGTTTTTAAAATGATCTTTTTAATGGGTTTAAATGAGAAGTTTGCTCATGTGAGAAGTCAGATTTTGTTAATGAAACCTCTTCCTAGTGTGAATGATATGTATCAGTTAATGGGACAAGAAGAGAAACAACAGAATCTAGGTGTTCATACGATTGTTAATCAACAGAATATGGTTCTTGCCTCTCAATATACTCAGGGTAATTATGTTAGGGGTCCCATTAATCAAGGTTTTAGGCCGCCTGTATCTACTGCTAATAGTTTTAGACCTTTTAGGCCTAATATGGGGAGGGGTAATCCTATGAAATGTTCACACTGTGGGTCTAATAGGCATACCAAAGATAGGTGCTATAGGCTACATGGTTATCCACCAGGTTGGACACCTAGGCCTAGAGGGTTTGGTCAGAATTTTTCTGGGGGTAATATGGCACACCAAGTTTCATATCAGGATGATGGGATGTTCAATCCTACTCCTGTTCACATTCAAGGGTCTGATGATCAAAGGAGAAACCAGGAAGATGAACAACAACAAGCTGCAGATACTTCTAATGCAATATCAAATATGGTGCATACTGGCATGACAGGTATGCCTATAACCTGTTCTACTTTATTTTTAGATAAAAAGAAACATGCTTATGATTACAATTTATGGATTATTGACAGTGGTGCAAATGAACACATGGTTGCTTCATTAGGACATCTTAGTCATTTTAAATTAGTTGATTCTCATGTTAATTTACCAAATGGACAAGTTGTTGCAGTAACTTATGTAGGAAATGTGGTTTTTAAAAATGGAATAGTATTAAAAAATGTTCTTTGTGTTCCTTCCTTTGGTTACAATCTTGTTTCTGTAAATAAGTTAGCTAGGGATTCTCATTATTCTTTGTTATTTGATTCAAATGCCTGTTATATTCAGGACCAGGTATCCTTGAGGATGATTGGTAGGGCAGAAGCAGAAAATGGTTTATATATTTTCATTAGAAAGGGTGTTCATAGTTCTTCTCATATTAGCTGTAATAGTTTTTCTTTGCACAATAAGCCCCATATTTGGCATTCCAGACTAGGACATCCTTCTGTATCTGTTTTGAATTTGATTTCAGAAGATGTAAAAGCAAAATTTACTGTTCAGAATTGTACTCCTTGTGATGTTTGTCATCTTGCTAAGCATCAAAGATTAAGTTTTCCATTAAGCAGTACTCATGTTAAAAATGCTTTTGATCTTATACATTGTGATGTTTGGGGTAATTATTCTGTTCCTACCTATGATGGTTTTGTTTATTTTTTAACTATAGTAGATGACTATACTAGGTGTACTTGGGTGTTTTTATTGAAACATAAGTCTGAAACATCTGTTATATTACCTGTTTTTTACAAGATGGTGGAAACCCAGTTTAATAGCAAAATAAAAATATTAAGAAGTGATAATGGAACTGAGTTTAATTTAGTGGATTTTTATTCTAAAAATGGGATTATTCATCAAACTAGTTGTGTAGAAACACCACAACAAAATGGAATAGTAGAAAGAAAACATCAACATCTGTTAAATATTGGTAGAGCTTTAAGATTTCAGTCCTCTTTACCTATGAAATTTTGGCGAGAATGTGTATTAACTGCAGCTTATCTTATTAATAGAACACCTACACCTGTGTTAAATAATAAAAGTCCATATGAGGTTCTTTATGGTTATAAACCTACTTATAATCATCTAAAAGTTTTTGGATGTTTGTGTTATGCTAGCACTTTAAAAAGAGATAGGTCTAAGTTTGATGCTAGAGGAAGGAAAAGTGTTTTTCTAGGATATGGTACTAGTACAAAAGGTTACAAATTATTAGATTTAAATACTAATGTTTTTTTCTATACCAGGGATGTTATTTTTTATGAGGAAGTTTTTCCTTTTCAAAACCAAATTCAAGACTATTCACCTGGTCACAATGTTGTTAATGATAATAATGATAGTGTTTCTAATACTGAGGGAGTTGGTAATTCAGAAGATGATTCTGTAATTATACCTATTAAGAGGACAAAAAGAACTGGTAAAGCTCCTGCTTATTTACAGGATTACCATTGTGCAATAAGCAGTGTTAATAGTTCTTTACCTACATTAAATCCTATTCATGCTTTAAGTTCATGTGTTGCATATGATAAAATTTCTCATATTTATAAGTCTTTTTGTTTATCAGTTTCTTCTGCTGTGGAACCCAAAACTTATAAGCAGGCTAGTACTAATCCACTATGGATTAAAGCAATGAAAGATGAGATTACAGCTTTAGAGGTTAATAAAACTTGGTTATTAACTGAATTACCTAATGATAAACAACCTATTGGTTGTAAATGGGTTTTTAAAATAAAACATAAAGCAGATGGGTCAATAGAAATATATAAGGCCAGGCTAGTTGCTAAGGGTTATACACAACTTGAAGGAATAGATTATGAGGCTACTTTTTCACCTGTTGCTAAAATGACTACAGTAAGATGTTTTTTAGCTGTTTCAGCTTCTCAAAATTGGTTTCTAGCTCAAATTGATGTTAACAATGCTTTCTTACATGGTGAACTAGAAGAAGATGTTTATATGGTGCCACCACCAGGTTTTTTCCAAAACAATAATAAATTAGTTTGTAAGCTTCAAAAATCTTTATATGGACTAAAACAAGCCTCTAGGCAGTGGTTTTCTAAGTTAAGTAGTGCACTTTTGGTTTATGGTTTTAAGCAATCTATTGCAGACTATTCTTTGTTTACTATTTTCAAAAATGGTAGTTTTTTGGTCTTATTAGTGTATGTGGATGACATTATTTTAGGAAGTGCATCCCAAGAGTTAATAACAGAGATTAAGTTTTTTTTGGATAATAAGTTCAAATTGAAAGATTTAGGCAGTTTAAGGTATTTCTTAGGACTTGAAATAGCAAGAAACTCAACAGGTATTCATGTTTGTCAAAGGAAATATGCACTAGAAATTTTGGCAGATACAGGTTTATTAGCCTGCAAACCTACTTCTTTTCCAATGGATACAAAGCAAAAACTCACAAACAGTGATGATAATCCTTTTGAGGATATTACTTTATATAGAAGAATGGTTGGAAAGTTATTATATTTGACCATTACCAGGCCAGACATTTCTTTTTCTGTTCATGTGTTGAGTCAGTTTTTAGCAGCACCAAGTCAGTCTCATTATGCAGCTGCTGTAAGGGTTCTCAGGTACATCAAACAAGACCCAGCTCAAGGTATCTTCTTCTCTTCTAAGTCTTCTTTAAGTTTACAAGCTTTTAGTGACTCTGATTGGGCTGCATGTGTAGATACTAGGAGGTCAGTTACAGGGTTTAGCATTTTCTTAGGAACATCTCTTATATCATGGAAAAGTAAGAAGCAAAAGGTTGTTTCAAGAAGTAGTGCTGAGGCAGAATATAGGGCTTTAGCTATTACAAGCTGTGAGATTATATGGTTGCTTAGTTTGTTAAAAGATCTAGGAATTACAGCAGAACAACCAGTTTCTTTGTATACAGATAGTAAGTCAGCACTTGCTTTAGCTTATAACCCAGTGAATCATGAAAGAACCAAACATGTTGAAATTGATTGTCATTTTATTAGAGATTTAATTGTTAGGAAGATTATCCATCCTGTTCATGTCAATACTGCTAACAATATTGCAGATATTTTCACTAAAGCTCTTTGAGCAGCTCCTTTTCAGCACTTATTATTCAAGATGGGTGTGTTATCTCTTCACAATCCATCTTGAGGGGGGCATATTGAGTATATTAAACTATTTTGTAATTAATGGAAGATGTATGTTTGTTTCTGTTATATTTCATATTCACTGGACCAGATAGAAATATTCAGTGTAGTACTATTACTGTCAAGTTTGTAATTGACAGGACCAGATAGAAACTTGTGTATATATATATATTGTAATCTCACAGAATAATATAATAAGAAAATCATTTTTATCTCTCTCTCTCTATATATACACGTATATATATACAGCTTAAAAGCTGCTTATATTGATCCGTATAAATTCCACCAAAACGGGGAAGATACGTTTCTACATCATCTGCAAAATTAGCTAAAAATAAAAATAAAGACAGCAGTAAATTTACACAGTTATTCCAATAAAATGGTATTGAGAGAGTGAGGAGTTACCAATAATAAGGGGCAATGTTTTGAAACCGCCTTTTATTGGTTTTCGAGAGAGATTATTAAGCTCTTCTTCCTCTATAATAAGACCCATTTTCACTATTAGATTGATACTATTACAGAGAAATTGGAAATATTTAATTTACATCATGTTATATAAAATACTATATATTTAGTGTATATATATATATATATTTGGTTGGTTATTACAAAACTAAATTGGGAGCAGACAAATGGAGGACTTCATCAGTCCACGCGACAAACGCGACAGTTTCATTGTTTATAGTTATTTACATTAAAAACCCCAAGGTATCTAAAAGTTTCACTTTATCCCATATTGTAAAAAATGCTCAGATTCCAAACAAAAATAGTGAAACATATTTTGTTTACCGACGCTTTAATTGTAAACAACATGACGAAAGATTTAAATTTTATTGATAGTATTTGTCATCCAGTGACAGATGTAACATATTTGTCCGTTCATGATTGTAATTTTTTTTTTTTGTAGTCAGAGCCGGCCCAAAAATATTTTTTTCCTGAGTTGCCTATATTTTTGTTTTGTTTTGCCCATCTGAAGAAAATTTAGAAAAAATATAGTCTAAATTATTATTTTTTACACAAATTATTTGTCTATGTGGTGGTATGCCTAGTCCGATCGGACTATTGACATCCCTTTTAATCCGGCCCTGTTTATAGTGCCATAGGCCCGTAACCATGAATTAAAACCGAGTATTCTTTCGAGAAACAATATGAATTCCCACTAACAATGAAAATGGGTTGACAAACAATATGGATAAGATACCATAGTTTGAAGGGATCGATATGTCCCAACGTTCAGTTTACTCACATACTGTACCATATTAGTCTTTTTGCAAAGATATTTATTTCAAACGATAAACATTCCCCGACTAATAGGAGCCGGCTATGCCGTACATAGGTGTTGATGGGATCCAAGTACTCTATATAAGTCTAGAGACTAAATAGAATTTTGGGTTACATCATTGGGGGGGGGGGGGGGGGGAACTCATTTCTTTAGAAGTATGAATCAAATATGTTTATTAAGTAAGTGTAACAGACAAATCCAGAATTTTATCCTAGTTAGATGAGACAGTTATTAAAGTTAGAGACGGTTTTGCAGTTTTTAATTGAAAAGATGCATTTTCACACATAAAACCGTCCTTGTGATTTATTAGTGGGTTGCTATAGTTACAGGTTTTATCTACATATTTAGCTACATATTAATTTGTGTTGTGTTTCACTTGTCACCATATGTACAAGTCAGTTGGGCTGGGTTCGGTCGCTCCAGTTCGGTTTTTGGCAAAACCGAAACCGAAACAGAGCATATGTTTAATTCGGTTTTTTTCGGTTTCGGTCTTTTTATTTTCTGGACCGAACCGGACCGGTTTTTTCAGTCCAGTTTCGGTTTTTTTCGATTTGATTTTTGATTTTTCTGTCTTTTACGGGTTTTTTTGCTCTTTTTCGGTCTTTTACGGTTTTTTTCGGTCTTTTTCGGTTCAGTTTTACTGAAAACCGAAATCAACCCGAAAATTTTTCGGTTTTTTGGTTTCGGTCTTTTTCGGTTTTTTCCGGTTCGGTTCGGTTTTTCCGGTTTTTCATCCGGCTCTACAAGTCAGTGTGCTATCCAATTTTGTTAACCTTGTTTGGTAGCTATGTGATCCATTGTGATCTATCGCTACCTTTGTAGATGGATATGTGCAGTGGCGCGCGGCAGATACGAAACCAGAAGGTAATTTTTGGGAGACCGTAGAAAAAAAAATTGCTACTATAATTTTAAGAAAAAACGTTTAGAGTACTCAAAAACCGAATTTAAACACTCAATGTTAATGGTTAAAAAAAGGACGAGATGATCATTGTGAAAAAACACAATGAATTTGACAAATAAAAGGGTATTTTTATTTTGCTAACATCAAAAGAAAAGACTCGAATAATATTATTTTTGTCTCTTCTTACTAAAAATGATAAGAGTATAATTATAGGATATTATTGAATAATATGAGAAATAAAGGGTCAATCATGTCATTAGTTGAATACAAAAGAAACAAAAAGAATAAAATGCTATGGCCTCTTAAATTTAAATAATACGAAAAGTGTTACCAATTTAGTTTAAGCAGGGAGTAAGAGCATTCTCAATAATGTATACAAATTTTATCTATATCTATAAGGTTATATGGCTATATAACCCTATATAATCAAATGTTGCACAACAATCAATTATATCTCCTACTAATATTTAATTAAAATTATAATTTATTTTTATTTTTGTAACCTACGGTATATTCTCACATCACCAAAGGATCAAAATCCCCAAATTTTATCTACTTCGATTCACTACATATGAAGATTCATTTGATATATTTCTCAGTTTTCTCTCAACTCCAATCCAATCCTCCAAATCGTGAACTCCATTTGGATGCTTAATCTGATCAATTTTTATACCTGCATATATATATATATATGGGGAATGATACACATAAATTGGATCTCTAAAACCATTAAAATTTAACTCGAAATCCATGATGAATATGTCATATATGTGTTCTTTGGAAAACTCGAGATTGAAAGGCGGTCAATTGAAAGGCAGTGGAGAAATGTTTAAGAATAAGGATGGGGAACTTAGAGAGAGAAAAGCAAAATGTAAAATGAGGGGAGAAAAAGAGATGAGAAGGTTTTATTCGGTGGGGTCCACCATACCAAATGTCCCAATATTTACCAAAAAAACCTGTCTAGGTGTAGAGAGAAATTCTAAAGAATTTTAACTTTATACATATATATTAGGTTATATGGTCATTGTTGAGCATCAAAATTTATTAAAATTGTATTAATTAATAGATATAGAGGTTCTTATATAAACAGTTGAGAATGCTCTAAATGTTTATGTTTTAGGAGAGAGACTATTAAAGCCTGCAACATAATATAATTTGAAATTGAATGAAGTTAGGAAGCATCATTTGGCTGCTCCCTTACACGTGTCCCATGTTAATTTGTTACTTGTTATTGTTGTCATATTGCAATGTATAGGACCATTCCACCAAAAATAAAATGTCTTCTGTCAATTCTCGGTAAATATTGTATTGTTGTTGTAAGATTATTGGACTCTTGGGCTTTTACTTAATGGGCTCAGATGGGCTTGTAACCCTAACCCTCTATCTATATAAAGAGGGCTAGGGGTCTTGTATTTGATATTCCATTCATATTCATTTATAATAAAAGACTATACTGTTCCCCCTCTCTCTCTACTTCTGTCTCCCTAAATACATAGCTAATAGTGTATTACAACACGTTATCAGCACTTTGCTCGTGGAGACTGAAATAAAAGCTAGGAGATTGAGGTATTTGTTCGAAGGGCATGCTTTAAGCTCGAATATTGGGTTATAAATATACAGCCAACTTTGAAGTTTTTTTTGTGTTCGATCGGCCTTCCCCAAAATTCGAGGACTACGGTATACAAATATTTTTTCTAGCTCTTACAAATAAATAATTTTGAAACTGCTATGACGATATAGTATAAAACTTGCTGCATGTTAGTATATAAACAAGTATGATGTTTAAATATGTGTACACTGGAATTTATAGATTGAGTAATATTAACAATAGTATTCAACCGTTATACATAAGGAAGAATAGAAATCTACCTGTACGGCTCTGTTTACAAAATTTATGCACGAAATTTGTTAATCTGTGCCAATATAAACCACCACATATTCCTCTGGTTTCTAGATATCAAGCATATTATTACTGACGCAAAGATCACTTTCGTTGTATTTTACATTTGAGGCCTGTAATATTAAAAACTTGATTAAAACTTGGTACGTTGATCTAGGGCAAACCTGTAAGACTAAATTTGTTACACGTTAAAACAGTAGGACTAGTTTGAATTGCGTTGAAAACTATGGACTATTGTGGATAATACTGAACACTAAAATGTAACACTAGAAATTCTGGACTTACTATGTAATAACGCTTCATATGTATAAAATTTACATAAACTACACCTCTGCTCCCTGTAGTATATTAGTTATTTACATATCAATACATGCGTATATCTAGCTAATATTTGCTCTCATGCATGAATGATTTAACTACCATGTATAGAATTATTAATATGGCGATAAACATAGATAATTGATTGATATCTTGTTAGCATAATCATATCTTTTTGATATTATCATATATATAAATATCACATATGCCAGTAAATTATTGGATTAGATCTAATTGATAATCTTAAATTGATTTGATTTGATATGTTAGAATCGTCATGGATTGATTGATAATCTTAAATTGATTTGATTATAACACCAAATCTACTGCATGATTAGATAGATTCTAAAATATATTTACTGCCTGTTTATATATGTGTGGTTAATCTAGATAGATATTTTCTATGCTGCTAATATTATTGCCAAATATAAAATGCGAAAATCGTATATATTCACATTTAAGTTGGAAAAATTATGAATCTTCCCCAAATAGGCTCACCTATTTGGATACGATGTCTAGGAAAGATAAAGGCGGAAGTCGTTCTCCTAATGAGGTCGGTTTTTAAGAGGCATTCGTGCCCACCCCCCTCACCGTCTTTCCTGGTCGTGTTCAAATAGAGCTACCGAAAGGGGTTGACTAAATAATAATTTCCCCGAGTGTGTTTATATAGTGATGTATGTTTCGCCGAATTGGTATTTCAGTATCGACCCGTCGTTCGATCAATGAGAACCGATTCACATGAGAAGCAAAACTAATGTTTTCGAACCTGTCGTTTCGGAAAAAAGTTTGTGCTTGTGCAAACCATAAACATATAAACCAATCGTTTTATATGAAAAATAATCCAGAACTCCCAACACATGTTGGATGACATCTATGATGAGAAAAATCGCAAAACATACTTGCGAAATGACTGTTTAGACGTTGATGTTATTCCGTCACCACATGTTAGTCACCCTGATGTGTGAAAATGTGATGCCCAAATTTTTTTTGGATGCCATCTTTGATGAGTAAAACACGAGTTTGTTGTTACCCTCGAGATGAATGCTAAGGCGTTGATTTTATTCCGCCGCCACATTTGAGACGTGATGACGTCTATGGTGAACAAATGTCTGGAATTGACATATGGGAGCAATCCTTCACCAAAATACTAGTTTGGAAATTGTATTCCATAAGCAGTATCGTGAATTTATATTCACCATGTTCCTTTATCACCCATCTGTTATTGGATAAGAAAATTACCCCGGTGAGTAGTTTTAATCCTATTGGGTCAATGGCGAATTGTTTGCCTGATATTAATGCTCTTCGTGTATATTTTTTTTCCCACGAATCGAGAACCGAGACAAGTGTTACTTGTCTTGAACTATCGCGATCCCGATGAATTGCCTAGCCAAGCGAGATTTTAGACAATCGTCAAAATCGAAAACCTGTGGCTACAAGACAGTAATTGAAAGGAACAATATGGCCCATTGTCACAAAGCAAGAGATAATGCTCAAGGAGGCAACTCTATGTTATAAAGACAAAGGTCATGCACGGTTACTCCTTAAATAGCTCACAACTATTATAAAGGTGGAAAAACCGATGCTAATGTGGTTAAAGTTAATTGAAAGAAACTCTTGAGACCCCCGATTTTGTGGCTCAAATGAGTTTGATACCTTTTTTTATTGATTTTGATAAACCATTGAGCCATTTTTTCGCTCATTTGGATTATGTTTTCCATTTGGATTATTATTTTTCCATTTGGACCATACTTTTGGATTATGGTTTGCCTGTTTACGAAATTTCTCGAAATAATTTAAAGTGTTTTGAGCAAATTTTTTTTTGACAAATGTGACCAAACTTTAAATTATGAATTTTAGGCAATACTTGTGGGGTAGTTGATTTTTTTGAAAATAGTGGGTAACAGTGTACCACATAATTTCATCAACTATTTGCCTAAAAGAGTACTCAGTGACAATGATTCTGGACCTGTCGTTCCAAAATCGAAATCTTTGGTAAAACCAAATTGATTTGTCAAATATGAGGTCTTATACTCATATAGGTCCTGCCGTACCTTGTTGAGTTATAAAATATTCGAGAAAACCAGTGTTATCTGGTAATAGCTCATGAAAGAATTAAAATTTCTTTACATAGCCTCCATTCAATACGACCAAAAGCGTATTTTAGAGGAGTTGAAATGTCTTTCAAGTGGTTGCTACCACATTCTTTAAAGCATTTAAAGTTACCTTATCATTTCGCCTGTCGTCGAAATGATAAATGATTTAGATGCTAAGACATGATTGTCTGTACTATCATTCGCATGTCGTCGATTGATAAGAGCATTTTGATATTGTGGCATTGACCGGATGAGATATTCCCGGGTCAAAAGACGATGCTTGATTTATAATCGCATCGCATTTGGATTTTATCTGAGAATATATTTCGCGATTAATCCGAAATTCATGCCATTAATGCTCACTTTAAAAGACCAGTATGTGTAAAGATCACGAAATGAACTCGTAGAATTCTTGTAAAGAATTGAAGGAGTTATTGTGGACTTATCCAACCATAAGACGGACCATAAATATAAATGGTTATGGTTGATGCATCGACAATAGGTCACATGATTATTGTTGTCCACAGAAATGCAGTATTTTCCAAACTTTTAGCCCTATCATTAAGTTGATGGCCCATGATCCGGATTATCCTGAAAAGTCTAGCCGACTTGATAATTCCGAAGAGTAATAATCGAAATTTCGATTTGAATTACTTGAGTTTGGAAATTGAAATTGAACATCCTGTCGATTATGTTCAGACCCAAATGGACTCACGGAAAGTTTGATGATGCGACTGCAAATGATTGCACGCATTTCTTGGTCTTGCGCACCAAGATTTATATTTCCGTGTGGGGTTATGCTATTTTGCTGCATTGGTCCGTTATGAGGCCCATAGACACTCAAACACCATATGCGTACCAGCTGGTTACTGGTTATGAGCCAGAAGTCTCATATTAACGCGTGTTTGGAGTGCTTAATTAATATTTTGATTGAGCCGCTATAGCGTTCAAAATATGGACCTCTGAAGGGGACATAAGTCGATTATGAATCTTCTGCCTATCATTTGATAGAGTAACCTTGGCAAGCGATCTCTTTACCGCATGATATGCGAAAGTGACATCGCTAAGACTGTTCTCCCCGTCGTTAGGGGGAGATTTGCACGTTACCGTTGATAAGGAACGACGTGAAATAACGTGGCATAACCCACTCAGTCTTAGCTTGATCCCCAAAACTGCACTTAGTGATAAGTAAGTGCATAGACTCCCTCAAGTCTACCTAAATGCCAGACGCATTTAATGACTTTATGAGATGTCACGAGATCATTTATACCTGCTGCGAAATGCTTGCAAGTATAGACGTCCCTGTCGGACGCCGTGTTCCTGTCGTAACACGTTGCTTTGGCCGAACCCGCCAAGCAAAGGACGCTGCCGTCGGCCGTCAGTCTGTCATCCTTCCTAAGATATGAGGAAGTTGACCGGTTCTTAATTCGTTCAGCCCCAGAGGTGGTGAACTGAAACTCGTTTGTCGCACGAGATTATAAAGGATCAAGGAGATGTGTGATTTCCTCCTCATCCTAAGAATCTCGAAATATCTGTCGATCATGATATCTTAGACGATATTGAAGCGAAACGAAACTGTCATTGATTATTTGTTCATATATTCGGTGACGACTGATAATATGAACAAATTATGACAGGGAACTATGTACCGTTGCCTGAAGTCAACGGAGAATAGACTGTACTAATGAAAACTTGAAATCCAAGTAGACTCCTTAGCGAAAGTGTGTTCGGACCTGTAGATCCAACACCACCAATGTTAAACGAGTTCGTTTATTTGGTTATTCGTAAGGAAGAGTGATGAGAATAATGAGATTGTAGAATGCTCGCCTAGTAGCGCAAGGCTTCTCTCACACCTTGGAATTGATTACGAGATGGTTGATTTCTTCGTAATGGACATTATAACAGTCCCCTACTTTACCAGTTTAGTAGTTTCCGGAAAACTGAATATGCAGCCATGAATGTGGTCACGGTTTTATCTCTATGGGGATTTAGACAAAGAGATATAGATGAAGGTCCCTGTGTGAGTCCCGTAAATATTGAATCTAAGTCCATGATTCATACTACACCCAGAAGGTGTTATGACGTTTTAGTCATCATGACGCTAAGTCGTCAGATTCTCCCATGATCGTTCGATCACTAGACATTGATATAGACCCAGTCCGTCCCTGATGAGACGATGAAGAGATATTGAACCATAATGTTCATATCTAAGTTCAATAAGCGCATCATTGTACTTGGTCTAATGTGCTAGGACGAACATCTCGTCTGTTGTGAATGGTATAGCTCGACACAACATCGCGCTAACACGCTGCCATCGAAATGGCACTAAAGACACATTCCCTTACCTTATGATAATTTTGGAAGTGGGCTAGTTTATCCCATTTGCGTCATCGAGTGTACCTACCCCCTTCGGTACTCGAATTAACGCAACCCTTTTTCGGTTATACCGATGCCGGTTACTTATCAGACCCGCATAAGAGATATTCCTAACATGGTATGTCTTTACCATTAGGAATAAGGCGACATCTTGGAGGTCTTGGAATGACTCTAAGTGAATCACTCTGATCTATTCGTGCTCTATGAGACGACTAGAGAGTGTATATGGCTTCGAGCTAGTATTAGTCATATTTGAATTACATATGTTCTGTCTCACGATCCAGATAAAACACTTGTCATAGAAGACAACTTGTTGTTATTGATCAAGAGAGACATGACTACATTATGCTATTTAGCATTTCTCGCCGAAATTAATCTTCACAAATGAAGTTTAAGAGCATCCAGTTGAATGCTCGTTCTATTCCACGTTAGATTTTCTTGCATCCAGTCGTATGTAAGTAAATGAGGCATCCATTCGAATGCTCGTACTCTTTCTTGGAATATGAAATCTTTGCACCCAGTCGTGTGCAAGTGAGGGGGAGCATCCAGGTGAATGTTTATTGCACTAATTACTACTTAGTCGAAATCTTCGCACCCTGTCGTGTGCAAGTGAGGGGGAGCATCCAGTCGCATGCTCGTGTACTCTTTTTGTCCTTAGACCAAGGTTTTTTCCCACTGGGTTTTCCTTGGCAAGGTTTTTAGCGAGACACGTTCCTATCATATCTCACTTAAGATTGCCGAAATTAGGGGGAGTATCCTGTTGTATACTTCTTACCACTGTGTACTCTTTTGTCCTTCGACTAGAGATTTTTTTCCCACTGGGTTTACTCTAGCAAGGTTTTGATGAGGCACCTGTTTTGTGGTTGATCCCTACTACTACCATTGTTGCACTCTTTTTCCTTCGATCAGAGATTTTCCCATTGGGTTTGCTCTGACAAGGTTTTGATGAGGCACACTGTTTTGTGGTTAGTTACTTACATGATATTTCGGCCTATATCATTCGGCTACACAGTTTCTCCTAGGTACCGGTTTTGTCCCACACTGGGTTTTCCGGCCTTAAGGTTTTTATGTGTTTAGCACTGCGAATGAACTCGACTCAGATCGACTGCATGAAGACGAAGAATTCAAGACGTCCAAAGGGGGAGTGTTGTAAGATTATTGGACTCTTGGGCTTTTACTTAATGGGCTCAGATGGGCTTGTAACCCTAACCCTCTATCTATATAAAGAGGGCTAGGGGTCTTGTATTTGATATTCCATTCATATTCATTTATAATAAAAGACTATACTGTTCCCCCTCTCTCTCTACTTCTGTCTCCCTAAATACATAGCTAATAGTGTATTACAACAATTGTATTGTATTTGCTTAAATTCTACATAAACTATTAATGGCAAAATACTGAATATGATCATCTATAATAATTGTGTTAATTTTAATAATATTAATTTTTATTTAATTGCATGTTAAATGACATATATCTAAATTAAATTTAACATTCACATTAGTGTATTAACTTAACAAAATTATATAATTTTAATTTTAATTAATTATTAATTGAAATCTCATTTTAATTAGTCATTTTGTAAACCCCACTAATATATAAACTAAAATAGAGTTAGTTGGAATAGAGTTCACGTTTTAATTAATGATATTTTGCGATATCATCAATTAACAACATTAAAAATATTGTTATTTTTAACAATTTTTTTAACATCTATAAAGATAACACATGATTTAACATAACTAAGAGCATCCACAATAGTTGTGTTAATTTTAACAATATTAACTTTGACACATCATTATTTAATTACATGTTAAATGATGTGTAAGTTAAATTTAACTTTTACATTAGTTTATTAACTTAACAAAATTATCTAATTTTAATTAAAATTAATTATTAATTAAAATCTCGTTAATTAGTCATTTTGTAAACCCCACTAAAATAGAAAGTAAAATAGTAATAGTTGAAATAGATTTCACGTTCAAATTAATGGTATTTTGCTACATCATCAATTAATAACATTACAAACATTGTTATCTTTAACAAATTTTTTAACATATATAAAGATAACACATGATTTAACATTATGTATTGTTAGCTAAATATTTTATTTAACAATAAAGATAACAATATTATTGTAGATGCTCTGATGGAGACAAAAAAATGCATTTTTAGCTAACTATTTTATAGCATCTACAATAGTGTTGTTATCTTTATTGTTAACTAAAATATTTAGCTAACAATGCATTTTTTTGTCTGCATTTGTTATGTTAAATCATGTGTTATCTTTTATAGATGTTAAAAAAATTATTAAATATAACAATGTTTTTAATGTTGTTAATGAATTACGTGGCAAAATACAATTAATTAAAACATGAACTATATTTTAAATACTCTTAGTTTAGTTCCTATATTAATGGGGATTTACAAAATGACTAATTAATGAGATTTCAATTGATAATTAATTTTAATTAAAATTATATAAATTTGTTAAGTTAATACACTAATATGAATGTTAAATTTAAGTTACACATGCGTCATTTAACATCAATTAAATGATGATTTGTCAAAATTAATATTGTTAAAATTAACACAACTATTATGAATGCTCTTAATTAATAATAGAGATAACAAAACTATTGTAGATGCTCTAACATCGGTAAAAATAGTATAATACTGTTTTTCACTTTTTCAGTGTTACGGGTAATTAATAACTATATTGATTTGGATTTGATGATAAAATATATTTTTTTTCTTTTTAGATTTTGTTAAAGCTAAATTCATAGCAATCGTTGTTATTGACTTATTGTAGTCAATCCCGGTTTAAATAGATCAAATATGTTTCAAATCTATCTATTTAATTTGGATTTACAGAAGGGGATGAAATTAAATACTAAGACGAAACGCTGATACTATTACAAACGAAGTTTTCAACGAATACCTGCTACAATAGGAATTGATATATACTTTTTAAAAAAAAAACAATAGGGAATATTCATCTTAGTTGTTAATATCATGTCAGTATCATAAAAATAAAACGAAACCTATTGCAAGTTATAGTTATAGTTACATGAATTTTAAAAGATCAGTGATTATTAGACACCTAGATGGGAAGCAGCCAAACGCTGCTTTCGGCCTATCGGCAGCCAAATACATCTCTTTGAAATTTCTTATAAAAAAATATTTTTAAAATTTCCGGATGGCCACGCCCCCCCCCCCCCCCAAAAAAAAAAAAAAACAAATCCGCCCCTGATTGGATGAACTAGAATTTAAAGATGGTTAGGGCTGAATTGCATTATATACATATACATATATATATATATATATATTTTGTAATTATGCAGGGGCGGAAGTATGTAATTATCAACTTTTCATAAAAAAACATGATTTTTTTAAAGAATTTTCTCAATATGAAGTGTTATTACTCATTTTAGCCTTTAGCCTGTAACTAGTTACTTTTCTGGATGTATGAAAGCGACTTTAGTCTTGCAATAATATGTATCAACTAGATCTATTGTCTAATTACCATTATTTTTATATCGCTCTAAAAAAAATGTGATGATAGCAAGAGACAATCAGAGCTGTATGCTAATTTGACGGTAAAATAAGACGAATTTAGTGTTCCAAAGCCTAAAAGTTATACTCCTATAAAACATCAAATTTAGTTCATATTATGCAGAGCCATGCATGCATACTGGTTCGCGTCCATAAAATTATTTAAATCTGGAGATGTGCACGTGGACGTTAAAAAATAATGAACTTCATATATATAGCAAAAATGACGGAAAGTTTGGAAAATCAACTAGATTTAGTTTATGCATTGTACTTTTAACTAGTAGACCCTTTTATTTTTGCGTGGAAACTGGAAATCAATATTGGTGGGCTCTGAGCTTTGCCCAATATGCTAATTTGGTCCTTTGGTAATGATTTAACCATCACTTTGATCAGAATTTACGGTTAAGTGGGATTTATGTAAGGTACTATTACATTTTTTGGTGCACGAATTCCACTTACTAAGGTTTGATTAGACTTGAAGCAATGATTAAAGAGCCTAGCAACTAGGAGAATATATACCAATTTGGAAGCACTAAGAATACGGACCACTAAATTTCTTAATTATTGTTTTCTGGATTTTACAAATTCTGTGTTAGCTAATCGTTTTCAAACTGTCGTGAATATTTTTGGCAGATGTACTGTTCACTATGATCCGTCTGTGTAAGTGATTGTAAAAATAAAAAATGAAAAAAACAATTAGCGTGACTTATATATCTTACCCATTTACTTGTCCAAATTCTTGGAATGTTGCTCTTAATTACCTCAATATTTCACTTTTTTGTTTCTAAAATGTTGTGCATTTGGTTATCCGTTTTTCGTTTGCAAGCTTTTCTGGTTTTTGCAAGATATAGGTAAGCTGGTTGTAACGGCATTTTCTCAATAGAAACATGAAATAATGCCTCATATATAGCGCGAAATTGCCCTATCGAGTGAGGGTGTGATGAATTGATGGTGTCAGAGCTCACGGCGAGGTGATGGTGTCGGAGCTCCGGCTGGTTCCATAAAATGGTGGGAGAGGGCCGGAGTAACATAAGGAGATGAATCTCCCAGCAGATCTCATATTGTGTGCATTGATTTTAATAATTTTAGATGTTTTTTTTTTTTTGATAAGCAATTTTAGATGAGTTTATATTGTGGTTACCTATGAAAAAGAAAGAACTTTTAGACTACCTTTGTGAAATAAAAATGTTACTGTACTATAATAGTATATATGTGTAATTTCTACTAAAAAAAATTAGCTTTGGTTTACTAGCTTTAATTTGTGTACAACTTATATAGGTACGAAGGTTGTTACAAATTATATCATGAATATATGAAACAACACGTTCCAAAAAAGAATAAAATATTTATTTCTAGTTTTATTAATTTATTATTCTGCTAAAAAGAATTGCTTCCATATTGAGTCGTGGGTAAGTGCAGTCTCTTTAACTATGCAAGTCTGAGCAAAGGTAAAATGATGGTATGAAAAAAGCACCAAAATTCAGCAGATACTATACCCACTCTAGCATTTGGATATGTTCCTGAAATTAGTTTGATATCACTCATCAGATGGACCTATAAAAAAGCATATATGTGCTTGCTTTATACATAGCAATAGTGACAAATGAAGCCCCTACTAATCATGAAATTCGCCGCTCAAGAAAATAAATAAATAAAAGAGGTAGCCTTGATCTCTTCATCAAGGGGCCGGGTATAGTTTCAACTCTGATTAATTAGGACCCTTTATTTTGTTAAACAATATACACCCCTACTCTTTAAGGGTAGATTTCGTTGGCTACAAAGCATTGGCAAGACCAGGATATATACGGGAGAGCGATTGAAAGTTATATCTAGGAAGTTACTTATAGCGATTGGGAGAATGCAAATGCTAATAGATTTACGTTCACACGAAAGTTACATATGAAAATACAGTTTAATTCTTTTTAAAACATGGGGGCGACGTCTACTCGTATACCCACATTGCTCATTCCCTGCTAATGATTAGACCGGTCAGGAATCAGGATTCTGGATTCATGACTACTTCATTTGTCCGGCCTAAAACACAAATCATCAACAAAAATATATATGAAAAGTACTGCTTAAATGATACATTTCCCATTAGAAGCAAGATGTGCGCCTAAACTTTATCTCGGTTAATTCTTAGGTCAACTTGATCAACACATAATTTGCTCGTTCTAGTCTGTTCCTGCCAAAAGTCGTTTTGACTTGGAAATCATTTATGAAAAATTGTATTGGTGGTGTGTCACGATTGTGTTCTATACTAATTCGAGTCTGCCGTGGTGGGACGTTAAGATCATCGTTCTAAAACAACACATGTTCACCAAAACTGAAGTCTAAAATCTGTATCGGTTGCACGTTTTGATTGGTCTGGTCTACTAGATCGAGTAACTCTGCAATCTTACACTTCCCTTGCCAATAAGTGGAAATATTATATAAGTGGTTAATTTGGTCTGATCCACATCCACTAGATCTTGTCTACTTAAGCTCCTCATCACATTTCTAATTTATTTGAAACAAATAACTATGTATTTGCTCAGACCCACCTATGTCAGTGATCTCTTTATATATCCTTCTTAATCTTAACAAATCCTCAGTCTCTTAGCCAACTTTGCTTGGTCAATAGTCTTGTTTTCATCTCCATCTGAAAGAGTGAAGCAACCGAAGTCACAGGGAAAAAAAGAGAGTAAGCATTACAAAACTTGTAAAGCTTTTCATTTTCTAATGTGAAAAAAGTTATTGATTTGTATTAGAGCCCATAACTTCTTACAAATGACAAATAACTTAATATGAAAAGAAAATTGTTTATAAACCATAGGTTCAATAGATATTTTATTGATACAGATAATTCTCATTATCTAACAATTTGTTGCAATTATTGATATTGTAGTGTCTGCTAGATCATATGGGCTAAAAACTGCACCAAGTCGGCTTGAAAACATAGGGGAAGAAGGTCCAGTGAGGTGGCTAGCGGCCACTTGTCATGCACCGGAAACTCCGACAGAGTCAATGGAATTCCTAGCACGGTCTTGGAGTTTATCGGCTATGGAACTTTCTAAAGCTCTTTGTCACACTCATTTGGCCTCAAACTTAATTAACAAATCGTCTTCTGGCTCTTCTTTGAGTGCTGATAAGGCGATCATGAGCTCCGCCCCTTCTACAGAAACTGTAAGATTTCATTTTCTTTTAGTACAAAAAGATAGATAAATGCTTGTTGATACTTGATAGTTATTAGTTACAAATTAAACTCCCTCTGCAAAACTTAATGAAGATATTGCATAAAAGCAACTCGATTAGGACCACCCAACAAGTGCAAAAGTTGGAGAAATTTAGACATGACCTATTTTGTGAGGATTGTTGGTCTGAGTAAACGAAAAATATGTTTTTCTTTTTCCCTTTTGTCATTACATTTTATTTGTATCGCAGAAACTTGAAACTCTGTTCAATGCCGATAGTCCTCCTCCTCCGGTTTCTGCCAGAGGAAGCGAAGTTTCCAAGGTAAAAATGTGAAATACACAGAGATTATTAGTTGGCAGAAATATTTGTATTCCTTGACAGAAATATTTGTAAGGAACTGTCAAAAAAATTATTCACAAACATCTAGATTATTAGTTTAGTTCAACCATATAAACATCTTGATAAGTTTCTTAATTTTTCTTCTCTATGATAATAACAAGGTTTTACTTATTAAAGGGACTCCTAGTCCTAACCCAAAGCCTTTTCAGTTTTAAGAGCTAGATTAGATTTGCAGTTTATTTTTATTTTTATTTTTATTTTCTTTTTCCAGCTTGTTTCTGATTTTAGCTATGAAAATGATTTATCAAGAGAATGGTTACTTAAGAGTAAAAAGTAAAACTGAAAAAAATATAGAGAAACAAACACATCACAACAATATCCGTAAGAGTATATCATAGCACAAGTGCATAACATGACACGTACCCTTTTTTGCAGGAACTCGGCCCTGAACCCAGATTTTATTTCTAACCAGCAGTTGCTGAAAAATGCTGTAAAATAAAATTTAAACTTACTACAATAAATTGATTTTAACTTTTCATTTAACATTATCAAATTTCTCCTTTTTCAGCATATATACAGGAGCATAATTAGGCGAAGGACTGTAGGAAGATGGCTAAAAGACCAAAAAGAACGAAAAAAACAAGAGATACGTACTCACAACGCGAGGCTTCACGCTGCCATATCCGTGGCAGGAGTTGCCGCCTCCGTGGCAGCACTGACTGCCACATCATCACCGGATAAGGCGTCGGCACCACCTTCAAGAACGTCGGCTACGGTTGCATCGGCAGCGGCTCTAGTAGCGTCACATTGTATAGAGATTGCAGAAGAAATGGGGGCCGAACATGAACAGATATTGTCTGTTGTGGGATCGGCGATTAGTGCTAGGACTAACGGGGATGTTATGGCACTCACTGCTGGAGCCGCTACGGGTATAATTAATAAATGAATAATGTTATAAACGTAGATACAACCGCAGATCGGTTAGGTGTCAATGGATTTCGTCACCATTATTTACAATGATTAGCTGAATATTATAAGAAAAACTATAGAACACACTGCCACCTAAATAATCTAATTATGAGTCTCTGAGTATCACTGTTTAGCTTAATTACTTTTTGCATCGTAAATGTTTATAGTGATTTGGCTTTATTTCTGGATCTTTTTCAAATCTTCAATACGAGTATTATCCTGGCGCAGTTAGAAAACAGAATTTCTGTGTTTATAAACTTTAGGCTATGTTTTCTAAATGTTAAACCGCTTTGCTGCAAATTGTTTCTTGCAATCAATACTCTTCACTGTTTATGATGCGGAGAACAAAAATTTGAGCCAAACTAGATGCAGTTTACAGATTAATTGGTCTAGCAACCTTATTAACAAAATACTAGCAATTCTTGTTACATTTTGTTAAAGATTTTTCATAACTCTTGAGATAAAACAACGGAAATTTGGTAACATCTAAGACATTATTTATGTCTTGTGTTTTGAATGTTTTCCAGTAAACAATTTACCACATTACGATTCATCGTCTATGATGCAAGAGACCTTTTAGGAATGCAACATGTTACATGAAAGCATTTTAAACCGAAACAAACGGAGTCAAGGAAATCAGTTGGTTTACGCAAATTGAGCACACTAAGAGGCAAAAGACTAGGGAAAGAAACAAAGGTTCAATTGTATATGAGCTCACACATAGACAATCTAATGCAGTACAAATGGGTCAACTATTGAATAATAAAAGAAGTTATTTTACTAAATTATGTACCAGTTCGCGTTAAGAAAGTGAAAATGTCGTATAACTTTTTGGAAACAAATGTAAATACACGGTTCTTTACGCAGCACTGAGGGGGGCAGCCACATTACAGGCAAGACTGCAAGGAGGGCATGGAAGTAGAACTACTTCTATAGCCGATGAATGTTCTGAAGAGGGCAAAGAGTCAAATCTCGTGATAGCGATGAACTTTGTATCTAGAGGAGGAGAGTTGCTCAAGTGTACTAGAAAAGGTAAGTAGCTAAAAAATTATGTTTAGCTGTTAAACTTGTCCAATTTATATCTTTTAGGAATCATGATTAAATAACATTGTTATAGGTTCAAATTTTAAATGAGTTCCTGAAAATGACTGAACACAATACCAAGAATCATTCTAGTTTAATTGGTTTTCTCTTACAATGAATTTAACTTGCTCTGATTCTGTTGCAATCTCATAGTTGACTATTTTGCTAAAACTGTGACAGGTGATCTACACTGGAAGCTGGTTTCATTTAACATTAACTCAAATTGGCAGGTAAAATTCATTACATGAACGCGATTATTTGCTTTTTTCTTAGTTTAAAGCCGTCACCTACCTAGTGAGAAATTGTCATCACTTGGCCTAAAGTTATTTTGGAATGGGTCATGACCCTGTAAAAAATCCATTTATTTTCAAGTTGGGCAGATTTGGAATATCAAGGTTACTGAAAAGAGCACTGCACCGGGGTTTACCCCAGGTGCATACACCAAACACTGATACTGCAAAGTGCAATATTTCACTTTGGTCCCAGGATTTATATGCAATTCTAAGTATATCCTGTTTCAATCCCACATCACGGTGTACATGATTTCGGTGTAACTGTATTCGGGACAGCAATCATTTCTCTACTGATAAAATTATAAACAATATACATATAGAGAAAAGGCAACCTGCTTTTATTTAAAGAGATTATCTACAATCCTGTGCTGGTATACTCTGAAGATTTTTTGTAGCAGACTAATTAAGCCAAAACGTATTCAGGTGGTAGCCAAAATGAAAAGCAAACACATGGCAGGAACTTTCACAAAGAAAAAGAAGTGTAAGCAACAAACGATTCTACCATATTACTTGATTTTCCTTGTACAAGTGGTGGGATTCTATTTAAAACAAAACTCGTGTTTTATGGCAGGTGTAGTTTCTGGGGTTTGCTCGGATATTCTAGCATGGACCGAGGGAGAGTGGGAAGATGGCATTGAGCAGAGAGCCTATTTTGGGATAAAAACCGGAGACAGAATAATCGAATTTGAATGCAGAAATAAAAGGGACAAAGAAATGTGGATCGAGGGGATCCAACATATGCTAAACTGTCGAGATATGTTCTGAATTGTGAACAAAAGTGTGATTTGTCCTAGTTTTTACGTACTACTACTATATTTGATGAACCTTGAGTAAGAATGTTGGGCTTCCTCGTGTATCTTTCACTTTGATGAAAATAGTCGTTAACGATGTTCATTTGATTTAAGAGCTTTACGTTCTTTTATTAAGATAACGGCTAAGTTACCAACTTACCATCTGGAACTTTAAATTCTTTGTTAATAGATCATATCTCTCATATATAGGATTTTATATGACCAAGAGTTGTTCCCTTGTTCAAACAGTGGTGAACACCAGTTGCATTTTTGGTTTCCGGAAAATTACACCGTAGTGTTATGTGATTATACAAAATTCCAACCTAATGTACTGAGTTTTCAAAATCTTGATTTAGTATACCAAGCTTACCAAATAAACTTTGTTTACACCATATTTATTTCGGGATAAATTAATAAATCTTACAAAGTAAGATAGAGGTAAGATACTAATTATAAAAGGATTAATTTAGAGAAGTTAAAATAATGGACTAAAAAAACTTTCGTTGAAATAAGAGGATAAGAGGACACGTGTCACAATGAATAACGTTCTATGAAATTGTGAGATGAGACACATGTCAACAGAGGGTGCGATGAGAAGTTAATTAATTTCGAATTATTAACTTTTCATAAATTATCAATTTAGCCTATAAATACTAAGACATATTACATTAAGAATGCATCCAAAGCGATCACACACATTTACTTAAACAAGTTTCTACATAATTTATTTCCCTTTTCTTTTATTAGAAGTAGAAGATAGATTAATAAAAGTTACTAGCAGTTACCGTCCGTTTGTATTCAATTCGAAAGAAATAAAAGTTATATTTTGTTGCATTCAATTCTTCAGTTGTTTACTATAATTTTAAAAAAGTTCGTAACTACACATCTTATAGTCCGATTCAGTTGTGAGTGAATTGTTAAGGGGTCTAATTGGCAAGAAATAAAAGTCCTAATAACAAACTTGATGTCATATACTAAGATTTCAAATCTTCATTTAGTGTACATATTTACCAAATAAAACTTGATTTAATGTACTGATGCTAATTTTTGGATGAAAAGAGTATATGAACTCAGGCCTCAAATATGTACTAATGATATTTTGAAAGTATGAACTCATATTTACTCTAATTTCTAGTGTTTTAATTCATAGATATACGAAATCACGTGTAAAACTCATATTATGACGGTGTGATTTATCATTTCAAGTCACTATAATCAATACATACGCTAAACATTTTCTATGTGACAATAATTTACTGATTTCAATCAGAGCTTATTAACTATTCTCACAATCGCAGTGTCGCACTATTCCATTTATACTGGCCGAATATCGAATGGTAGATTGACCGCCCTCTTGTCCTATGTACGTATTTACCGTAATAGTATTAATACTAAAAGAGTCATTTGACCAAAAACTTATGAGACAGAAAGATTATGGAAAATTTTTAAACGGATCGTATTAACTTGTAAATTCAATTGTGAAACATGAAAAAATCGTGTTATTCGGCTAATCAAGATGAAAGAGAATATAACTTAGCTAATCAACACAATTTTCATTTACCGAAAGCATGACACTCGTGAATTAAGAGCATAATTATAATTTTGTTTTTTTATTTATATGACAACAAGTATGTTTTTGTCGAATGATAGATTGACCGTCGTCTTTCTATATACGCACTTATTTACCATAATATTAATACTAAAAGAATCATTTGACCAAAAACTTATGAGACATAAAGATTATGAAAACTTTTTAAACGGATCGTATTAATTTGTAAATTCATCTGTGAAACATGAAAAAACCGTGTTGTTCGAGCAGATCAAGATAAAAGAGAATATAACTTAGTTAATTAATGAACACAAGATTTTCATTTACCGAAAGCATGACATTCGTGAATTAAAAGCATGACAATACTCGTGAATTAAAAGCATAATTATATATATATAAATATATATATATATATATATATTTATGAATATGACAACGAGTATGTTTATGAATGAGAAGTTTAAAAAAAAGAACGTATATTTATGGAAATCATAGTTAAATTAATAAATTTTCAAAAGAACTTATAATACAATCATTAGAATACATTAACAAACCATACTTACCACTAAACGTCACAAAATATGCTTTTAGTTTTGGCTCCATGTTAATACTGTTGTAAGGGAATAATAGTAACGAAGATGGTTTATTCATTACTATTAACACGAAAGTTACGCAGATGCGTGCCACTATAATATGCAGTATAATTACTTTTTTTGAGGGTTTTTGAAAGCAAATATGTAGTTTTTTGGGTATATTTTTTTTTTTAATTTAAACAGTATAGTACTTTGGGAATTTATGAAAAATAGTAAGCTCCCCCTAATTTTTTTTTTTAAAGAAATATGGACTAAATTTTGGTACACACATGACACAACTTATGGTCAATAAATATTAAGATACTGAGCGTATTAGTATGTTTTATTCAATTGTATTTGTACTTCTTAAGATTGTGGATTAATAAGTACAAATATGACAACTATGATATTAAGTCTGTAACTGGGAAATACACACGTCATTATGCGGTGTCAAATTCAGACGTTATTTAAAAATTAGTAAATTATTACTTTACTACGTATAGTACAACATTGATTGAAGAGAGAGAGAGAAAGTAGAATTAAAAGAGGAATAGGAAAATATAACCAAAACAGCTATTACTATAATAAGTAAACGCGCAAATAATCTTTTGTCACACCTATTTTTAACCAAACTCATATTTAAATAATATCTAATCCAAAAATACAAAAACAAGTACCAAACTCCAAACCCCCTTCCAATTCAGGTTTCTCTCTCTCTCTCTCTCTCTCTATATATATATATAGAAAGATATATATTTATCATTATAATATACTTATTAAACTGTTTTCAATTTTTATTCATTGGCTTTATTTTTTATTCGTGAAATTACAGGAATCATTATCGCAACCGCTTTCTCTCTCTATCGCCGATCAGAGCTATCAGTTTATTGTCAGTTATTTGATATTTTAATAATATTTAAATTCTAGGGTTTCGTTTTATTTGGTAATTTGGTGTAATTACGGAGATGGCATCAAAGTATGGCGTTACGAAGCCGATTTCTAGGTGTGGGCCCACCGAGGCCGATATTCTACGCAATTCTGATTTGGAGAAGGTTTTTATTTTCCTAAAGATTCTGTATTATTGTTGAAAAATAAACTTATTTGGAAAAAAATTTGTGAAAGTCTTTGTTTTTAAAGTTAATTATACAGTATTTTTCTGTCTCGGAAACATCGAAAACACAAATAAGTATACTTTTCAAGTGTCAAACTAACAAGATATTTACTTTTGCTAGTTATAAGTTAAAAAGTACAACTAAGCATTGAATGCCAAACAAAGTGAAATATGTTGTGTATTATTGTTGAGAAAGATGCTTATTTGGAAAAAATTGGGAAAGTTTTTGCTTTTAAAGTTAATTATACTTTTCTGTCTCGAAAACATCGAAAACACAAATAAGTATAGTTTTCAAGTGTCAATTAAACAACATATTTTCTTTTGCTAGTTATAAGTAAAAAGTACAATTAAGTATCGAATGCCAAACACGGCCAATTTGTACAAAAAAAGTTTGGGTTTTGTTTGGTTCCATCTTTTAATTCTGCTTTCTTGTTTTATGGCTTGAAATCGCTTAGAAGTTACAATTTAATTTGTTCTTAAGCTTAAATGATGAGACTTTTTAGTCATTAACCTGAAAAAGCTTTGGTGTATAAGATGGAAGAACTGAGCTTATATTGTTTTGATCTCGTAGTGCTTCACTTACTTGCGTAAAAGCTCTAACCAAACAAGTCCTTCATTTGTTATTTTTGAAAAAAAAACAGGTTTTGCGGCTACAGCTTTTATGTTCCGATTTCTTGTTTCGTTGCTTATTAATATGGACTATATTCCGTTCATCATCTTAAAAGCCGAAATTTTGAGTATTTTAACCTGAAAAAAGTTTATTCATTAAAGTTGCAACCAAACAAGTCCTTAAGCTCGGGTGTATATGTTGCATGCTAGTACTAACTTTTTCGTGGTTTTGTTACAAAATATTAGCTCTATAATACTTAATGATTTGGAAAATATTGTTTTCCCCTCCGAAAGATTAAAAGGGTTGATTTTTTTTTATCGCAGCTTTTGATTTCTGGTATCTTGTTTTACTGCTTAAATTTTGGAATAGATTTGATTCATCAGCTTGTAGTTTTTTAAATCTGGAAAGGCTTTATTTTTAAGATGGAAGCATCCATCTTTTAATCTAATCTCATGGAACATCACTTGCTTGCATAAAAGCTGCAACCAAACAAGCTCTTAATTGATGGAAAGGTATTGACTATGGAGTTTTGAACCTTTTGTTTTTTTGGTTTCATTTGTGGAAGTTTTTGATTAATTCGGAGCTGTACGAGAAGGAGGAGGAGGATGCAAGAAGAGAAGCGGTACTTGAACGCATTCATGAGGTGATTGTGCAAATATTTAAAGTTTGTTTAGAGATTGTATACATGCCCTTTTATGGCTTAGTTGTTTGCTTTTTGCTTACAAGCATACTGCATTTGGCTGTATTTGAAGTGGAAGTAGAAGAGTCAAACTTTTTTCCTCAGCTTATTTTCTTTGAAATATCAGCCAAACAAGTCTTAAGTTTAATTAGCTTCTGAAAATCAGAATTGGATAATTTGGTTTTGTTGATGATTGTGCACTAGTACTAGTATTAGAGTTTGCCAATTGGTAGCATGTTTATGTTTTTTTATTGTCATAAGCTCGGGTGTATGTGTAGCATGCTAGTGACTAAGGTTTTTCTGGTTGTGTTACACTATTAGGAAATATGTATAGCCGTCTGTCTTACTTTCAGATGTGAGGCAATGCTATAGCTCTATAATAATGCTTTTGAAAGGAGTTATTATCTCACTATGGAGGTCTCTATTTACTCGGTGAATTTCTGAGTCTGGACTGTCTCTCCCGAGTCCATCTTTTCTACGTATTATTTTGTTCTCATATTTGGAAGTAGAAAAGTTAAGCTAGATTTGTACACATAAAAATATGATGGAAAAAGGAACACAGGTGGTCTCAAAGTCTTCAACATACGGTCTTGGTGCTATGGGAAGCGCATCAAGATGGAGCAGGAACTGTAGCAGTAAATATAGATTTCATTCTCGTACTGGAAAATATATGTAGTAAATTACCCTATAATCGATGCAAGGGACTGGAAGGATATACTTGTCAGTATCTAAGGTGCACACATTCTTTGTTCCATTTTAAGAAAATGTGAACTTAGTAGTATTCTGGGTTAACAATAAATAATGTGAAGATATTATTCAGTATCTTAGATGCACACATTCTTTGTTCCATTTTAAGAAAATGTGAACTTAATAGTATTCTGGGTTAACAATAAATAATGTGAAGTTATTAATACATCTTTACTCTATGAATGATGTGACTGAAGTCCGAAAATTTGTTTTAAGAACGTTAATTGTTGTAGCATTTATTGGTCACTATTTGGTTCCTTCAAAGTCTTGCCGGCGTACTTTATCGTGTTGTATGTAATCATGTGTCAAAAAGACCATGGGCCTTTTCTTTAATATTGTGATTAGTGAGTCTTCTGAATTTGATTTATTGGGAGGCAGTTTGTGGTTCGGGATTGGTAAAAGACAAATCCAGAATTTTGTGGAATCTTACTTATATTTATATTTGATGAAAACAAAACTGGATCATAGGCGTTCGAATTGTGCATTGGGGTCTTTATAATAGAATGTAATGCATTGCTCCAAAGCCTTCTTTAGTTTTGTTGTTGCTTTCACTTGGAATAGAAATGCTTAGGGGTTGTTACAGATGGTGGTGGGAATTATACTTTGCTTCTCACTTTTTAGTTGTCTTCCACAGTTCCACCGGGGGTTAAGTTATATTGGCATTTCAAATTTTCTCTGAAATTTACGACTGTTTTTGTTTTATTCTGGGCCTAATATTCTGCCTGGATTACATGAAGAATAAAATAAAGTGTTGAAACCACTGAGAACTGCTTTATACACGATGTAAAGACTCTGGAAATACTATTAGAAACTTCAGTCTAATGCTAAACTTCCGCGGCAAATCCAATAGCTTTTCTCACTGCTTGACTGTGATAATGTTCTGCTGTTTTTCTAGGGTATCATGCTTTCTGCTATTCAATCATCTCTTTCTGGCAATAAAAGTCTATTCTTAGCTAATTTGTTGTATCGCAATCTTTATCTGTAGGTTATGAAATATTGGGTGAAGCAATTAACTCGGCAGAGAGGTTACACAGATCAAATGGTAGAAGATGCAAATGCTGTCATTTTTACTTTTGGGTCATACAGATTGGGGGTAAGTAAAGCCATGCAGTAATTGTCCATTTTGTATATTTTTTTTTATAAAATTTATCACACATATTTGTATTATCTTCATATGCATGTATGAATAAACATTTGATTCCAACAACAACAAAATTATACGTTTTTTGATTCATTCACAAATCACAGCTCGAGTTCTTGTATTGCTAGCTAGCATAGTTTATAGGGGATTATACAGCCAAAACTTTTATATGACAGGTACATGGTCCTGGGGCAGACATAGATACCTTGTGTGTTGGACCATCTTATGTAAACCGAGAGGTAGCTTATACTCAAATCTTCGTTTTATATTTATTAATTAACAATCTTCATATTCAAGGATCAGCAAATTTTTGTTTGCAGGAAGACTTCTTTATTATATTACATGATATATTGGCTGAAATGGAAGAAATTACTGAGCTTCAACCAGTTCCAGATGCCCATGTCCCAGTTATGAAGTTCAAGTTTGAGGGTATATCAATTGATCTTCTATATGCCAGTGTCTCACTCTTGGTTGTGCCACACGTATGTTTTTTCTGTTCTTGTCTTTCTTATTTGAACTCTTTGTTTCGGTTTCTGTCATGCATGGTTTATTTTGTTTGTATTTCTTAGCAGACTTTTGTTACTTGTTCTGATCTTTCCAGATCATGCATTTGGAAGATTAGCGTATACTTGATGTATGTACTAATTAGATGCATACATTGATTGCCTAGAAAACTCAATCTTACTGTGACAAGAGCATAATTTGCATCATGTAATCAATTTTCTTCTGAAGAAAATTGAAAGCTTATCACGTTCTGTTTTATCTAGTGCAGACTACAGTGTATTTGCAGTCCCTACTATATTGTTTTCATACTTATTTGGAAGTTCTTTAAATTATGTTATGATGTGGATTTTTTGGAAAATAAATACCAACAAATCAACCTTAATGTGAGATAGCATGTCTTGTTCTAAAAGTTTAGTCAGTGGTGAATTACCAGAACATAGAAAAGCATTTGCATTGAGCTGTCCATCTGTACTTCTTTTGCCATTCCTGACATCGGTTGCCTTTTTTAGATTTTGCAATTATACATGTAGAGCCTGAATATAAAATTGCTGCTTTAAATTTACAATTTAAATTTTGCTAAAGACCTAACATGTTTACAGGACTTGGACATTTCAGACCGCTCTGTACTGTACAATATTGATGAGCAAACAGTTCGAAGTCTTAATGGCTGTAGGGTTGCAGATCAAATTTTGAAACTAGTTCCAAATGTTGAGGTGAATGTACAATCTTGTATATCTCTCTCCTTTTTCTTTAAACCTTTTTGTGGTTATCATGCTTTTGATTTTTTAAATTGTAGAACTTTCGGACTACACTCAGATGCTTGAAGTTCTGGGCCAAGAGGCGAGGAGTATATTCAAATGTAAGATAGCGACTTCCAATATTGTCATTTTCGGGAAAATATCAATTGTGTACACCAAACTATCACACCTTTAACAGTTAGTCCTACAATTAAATTCACAACTTGTTCACTAATCTACACATTACAACTTCAACTCCAAAGCAATAGGGATGTATTAATTGTTCAGTGCTGCTGATTCCAGAAGCACGAATGTGGACAAAATCCAATATTTAGTTCACCAACAGTAAATTTCACTTTAAGCTCTCGTAAATTACGAAATTCTGATAGGTTACTGTACGAAGTATTTGATTTTTGTGTGGTTAGGTATTTAAATTTTGATGGGTTGGTTCAATAATTAATTTATTCGATTTGGCTAGGAAATTTGATAGGTTGGCGTACTAATTGTTAAAAGCATACCTTGGTGTACAGAAGTGTTATTTTCCTCAATTTTTTTTGTTCAATATTTTAGATAAAAGGTCTCACTAGTTTCAACTTCTTAATTTAAAACTAGGTTACCGGATTCCTTGGTGGTGTAAACTGGGCTCTTTTAGTTGCTCGAGTATGTCAGCTTTATCCAAACGCAGTCCCGAGTATGTTGGTCTCTCGTTTCTTTAGGGTGTATACGCAATGGCGTTGGCCAAATCCCGTGATGCTATGCTCAATAGAAGAGGATGAACTTGGCTTTCCAGTGTGGGACCCACGGAAAAATCCCCGGGACCGGACCCACCACATGCCCATAATAACTCCTGCATATCCGTGTATGAATTCAAGTTACAATGTCTCCACAAGTACTCTAAGGGTTATGATGGAACAATTTCTACATGGTAACAAACTTTGTGAGGTAAAAATGTGGAGGGTGAAGTTCATGTATAGTCCTCATACTTCTGATCAAATTTCAATTGATCCCCATGTCTCAATTGCAAGAGAAATGGTCCTCATACTTAGATTTACTTTTTTAGTGTTCCTCTATATCAAATTTCAATTGATCCCCATGTCTCAATTGCAAGAGAAATGGTCCTCATACTTAGATTTACCTTTTTAGTGTTCCTCTATAGTTTCAATTGAGACACTATTAGTTACTTTAGTTTGTGTAGGCTATACCACGTGGCACACAGTCACATGAATAGGTTACACAAGTGGTCGCCATAAGAATTGGTCCCATAGAAAGGTACCACTTGTGTATCTTACTGAAACTATGAGGACCAAGCTGTTGTAACTAAAATTATTGGACCGCTGATTAACTTAATTTAAAATATGGAGATTAATACTGTTGAAATTGAAACTATGGGGAGTCTTCGTCCAAATCAGAATTTTACTCTTAGTATGGGGTCCATTTTTCTAAATCATCTTAATGTGGAGAATCATAATGGTATTTTTATTGTTCCAATTTTTATTCTTTTGATTCTGCATGTAGGAGATTGAGCTGAATAAGGCACGGTGGAAATCTCTTTTCGAGCCTTATTTGTTTTTTGAGGCTTACAAAAACTATCTACAAATAGATATAAATGCAGCAGATACCGATGACTTGCTGGCTTGGAAAGGCTGGGTTGAATCCCGGCTAAGACAACTTACTCTCAAGGTTTAATTTCTCAGTCATTTCCCATTTGAGAAGTACCTGGATATATAGTCTGCATGAAACTTTAATTTATGACATTATATTCTATTCATACTACAGATAGAACGTGATATGTACGGCATGTTACAGTGTCATCCTTATCCAAGCGAATATATAAATGCTTCAAAGCCATGCCCAAACTCTTCATTTTTTATGGGACTGCAAAGGAAAGAAGGAGTAAAAGTTGAAGAAGGCCAACAATTTAATATACGTACAACGGTGAATGAATTCAAGCAAGAGATACTTATGTATATGTTTTGGAAGCCAGGGATGGAAATCTATGTTTCTCACGTTCGTAGAAAAGAAATTCCTCCTTATGTATTCCCTGAGGGTTATAAACGGCCAAGATCATTAAGACATTCTGAAATATCTGCTAAAAACTGTAGTTCTGAGAAGCAGCTAAAGAGAAAAATGGATTCTAATTTGAGAGATGAAAGGGGAGATTGTGCTGTAAAACGGGCTTCTATCAGCCCGCCTTTGAGGCACGGGTCTCAGAGTAGCAGCTCAAGTGATAAAGAATCCGTTGTCGTAAGTGATCAGAGATTGGGTGATAAGTTTAATTCTATTACTAGTTCGAGGGAAGTTAAGACGTCTGAAGCTGGAGGTTGTGACTTGGGTTTGCTTGAAGCAACTTCTGGAGTAAGAGAAACGTGCCAAGTAAGTTCAGTTGGGGGTAAAATAGAAAATATACCGAGCGATGTATATGGAAGAAAGGCATTGGAAGCAAATTTTGGCATTCACAACTTCGATTGCGAGGTGAGTCTTTCAGTTTTCAGGGTTTGAGAATGAAAATACTGTTTCTCAGAAGTTTCTAGTTTAGTGTTTTGATAAAAATATCTTGTCTTCTTATCACAATTTACACAAACATCTGGACAAAATTTGAAAAAACCCGATTAATTATTGCATCAACCTATTAAAATTCATAATTCAGAAAACAGATTATAAGCTCAAACAGTTAGTAACTAGCCTATCAGAATTTATGAGTGCTTGAAAGTTTAAATTTAATGCTGTTTTCTTGTATTAGTTGGGGCATAGTACATTAGTGTAATGATCGAACAATTAATAACAAAAGAGTGCTTCTGAGTTGAAATCGCTACTAGTTTGTACTGATTTATTTTGTGTAGATTGATGAATAAATTGGGAAGTTTAACGGTATGGTGTACAAATTGTCAAAAGCTGATAGGTTAGTGCATGAAAGTGATATTTTCACTGGTATTTTTGTGACTGCAAGTGGTTGTTCTGTAACCGTCCCAACTCCCAATAAGATGCATGCGTCAACATCATTTGTTTGTGTATGAAGTATGTACATGTGGCATAATCTGTAAAGAAATGCAAAAGTCTCATAGATAATCAGAGGCTGTTGCTTGCGCAGGGAGCTGCAGGTGTAGCAGTTCTAGACTTACGTCTTGAAAATGGATGCTTAAATTGCAGTGGAGTGTTTGATAAAAGCTTGGCAGGAATTACACAGGTTGTTCAGCTAAGTTTTTAATAGTTCCCCCTCTTTGGATGTTGTTTCTGAAACTGCCTTTTTAGGATATCTTTCTTCTACTACTTTGCGCTATGGCTCTATGCCAGGTTATCTAACTGGGACCAGGACGTCTTTGTACACTGTTCATTTTAAAAATTTGAGAAAGAGAAGACTTCCTTTTTTATGATGCATCTCGAGCCTTTTGTGTTGGCTCGTGAATCGATGATGACTATGGATAAGAGGAATTTACAATGGGTTTATCAGTTTATCAGATAATTGATTCTTTTTTTCTTGAGATGCTTCTAAGTTCTCACTTTCTTATCGTGAATGTCTGTGAACTATTTTTAAATTATTTGATCATTCTAATGTTGTGCACAGACAATCTTGGTCCCGCTCAACACCGTGCTACATCTCAAAGGCTTGGATACACATCATCTGTTATATTTTTACTGTTATTGATTTTGTTGATTACCTATATAATTGCTCCTCCTTCCTTTTTTTTAAATGCATTGTAGCCGAATATTGGGCTTGGAATTGGGGAGGAAACTCTGAAGGGGACTGGCTCTGAAACAGTTCAAAAACCGGTGATGAGGCGTGTCTTTTTGAATCTTTAATTGTTTTTTGTCATTAAACTTATCTTTATTCTGTCTTTTTTGGTTGTTTCCAATTTTATTTTTATTATCTGGCAGGTTGAGTTTGGAGTCTGCGGCGTAGTTTCATCATAAGTGGCTATGGCTTTCATTTTGGATTTACAAGAGCTTTCAAGTTCATCTCCATTGTATGGCACAGAGGCAGCAATCCAGGTACTCAAGAGGCTGGCCTCTAAGGGGCTATTTTTTGTGGTTCTTGATATCTTTCGATAGGTAGAGGAAGATATAACTTGCATTTCGAAATGGAGACGAAAGAACATTCAAGAAAGCAACGTCAAAAAGATAAAAGAGGAAGAGAGACAATTTGGTATCGTTATGGATGCTGGATATCGTATATTGGTATTAGCAAAACTTGTAAAAAGCCTTTTCTATTTTCTCCTTTTTGATCTACTAGAAAACAGAAGAAAAATGTTGACAATGATATCATGTACTTATCTGTTGATTATTGTGACTTACTCTCATATTAAAACCTTTTGTAACTATTATTGTTCTCTCTCTATGAGCTATTGCTTGTTGGTATTTTCGTTTTTTTTTTAACCCAAAGTGGCGATGAATATGGTATATGAGTTTAGGATGTTTTACGTTATCATAAATCCATGAATGCTGTTTACTTTAAATAAGTACTTTTTTAAAGAAAAAATCGGGAAGTTTACAGGACATGTGTAAAAGCAGCTAGCTTCTCAAGCCAGCTCTTCATAAGGAATAAACTAAGTTAATAAGCCGTGAAATAACATTAAAATGAGTTTTGTAATTTAAGCACAGTTGGGTAATGTTGAGGCATATCATGAATGTTTTGTCTTCCAGAATGATTGAAACTGAGTGTTCCCTAACTAATTGTGAATGTATAGTATACCAATGATTATGATTTATGAATGGGTTGGTGTACAATTATTAGTCAAATTGGTAGTACAGTATTTCCTAACTTTACTTGATTATTAGAAGAACGCGTGCAATAAAAGGATCACCTATGTTGAAAAGTTTGAAAAACTAAAACAAAAAGGAGAAAAAGGGTACCAATCGTTTGACTTTATTAAATGATTCTGTACCCTTCTCATTCATGTCACTTGTCTGATCCGAACTCCTTTCAATGTTTATATCTTTACCCATTAGACACCGATGCAAAACCAAGTGTAAAAACATGTCTAATGAAAAAAATACTACTAGAAGTGAAAAGTTTGTCAACTTTTAAACTTTTGATTTTTGACAGACCTCGAGATGACTGCCAGTTGTTTACGTTTGAGATCTAAACTGGGTTTAATTAATGCTGATATCATATCTTCTAAACTTATTCACAGTACTTTTTGGTTTTCGATATTCGTTATTTACTGAATTTCTTCAGTTTGTTTCTTTTTTAGTAAAAATTCGTGATGGGTTATTTTCAGAGAGTTTAGGCAAAATATACTAAAAGCTTCCGTATTAGAGAAATTTCAAGGATATAGCAAAATATATACTACCGACAATCATGGATACACCTTCAAAGATTACAACAATGGCTAGCCCAATATTTTACAAATCTCTCGAGAGCTCTTGACTACTCTATGTCCGGATTATTGAAGTAGAGTCCGAATACATATGAAGTGAATATTAACACTTTGCACCGTATTTTGCTGAGCAACTTATTCTTTTACAAGTATATACATACACACATACATACGTACCTTAAACTAAGAAAACGACATTATCGGCCACTTTCTTACTCTTTTTATAGCTGGAAAGGTACTTGGGTCCACCAAGTAGCGGAACCACATCGTAGTCATTCCCCTTCGCAGCTGCTCCCTCTAGTGGACAACAATTTCGCAGCACTTGAACAACCTCTTTCATCGAAGGGCGAGAATAAGGCATTTTGTTTGTGCAAATGAGACCCAAACTGAAAACCGTTATCATTGTTTCTAAATTGGAAGGTTCCTTAATCTCCTCATCTAATGCATCGACAATGGACTTTCCTTGTTTTCCTCCGTAGTGTTGCCATGCCCATTCCGCGAGGCTTGTGTGTTCGTCTCCGTTGTTTGCTTCTCGTCCCGTAGTGAGCTCTAAGAGCACGACCCCAAAGCTGTAGACGTCGATCTTTTCGTTCACTTTTTGGGTGTAACCATATTCTGTGGGCACAATAACATGGTAAATCAATAATCGTTTTTAGGATATTAGGCCATAATTACTCACTACTTCTAAATAGTTATTTATTAAATCTCTTTTTTCAAGACGCCCTAAAGCCCACCATTCATCGTACGGGGCAACATACTATCATCTTTTGTGGAATTGCACAAAACTAAAACTTACTTTTCCAGGCGTGCCTTTGCGTTCCAAAACTTACAAGCTTAATATTTCCAAATTTTCCAAGTAAATGAACAAATCTACCATTTCTTTGTTACAAGTGACGGAACCATAATACGGCAAACTATTTTTTGATGATAGAATCTACTTTTTTTCCGGAAAAAAAACCCTCTAGATACAGTTTCGAGTTTAAAAATTGCTAATTAGTCTCAGTTAGTACTTAAAATCCAACTCATTGATTGATCTGGATGGACATTCACGACTCTCACTTGTGTTCACACATGTACACATACATGACACTGCCATCAATGGCCTAGATCTGTTGCGATATTGGTGACTTCTTATAATCGTGTTATAGCAATCTAAGTACAAGTACAAAATATATGGAGTACTTGTTTAATACTATGTTTAGTTGGGGCAAAAGATGATCTTACCAGGAGCAAAGTAGCCAAAAGAACCAGCAACATTAGACATGGTATTAAGCTCATCTTTCTTAGCCAAGATTCTAGCCAACCCAAAATCTGCAACCTTAGCCCTAAACTCTGAATCTAGCAAAATATTACTCGATTTAACGTCTCTATGTATAATAGCCGGTGAACAATCATGGTGCATATAACACAACCCCTGAGCTGCCCCGACCGCTATTCTAAGCCGCGATGACCAGTCTAACGCCGCCACATGATCAACCATCTCTTTCCCGTGTAGCCATTTATCTAGGCTTTGGTTCTCCATATTCTCATATACGAGTAGTTTCGAGTCATCTCTCGAAATGCAGCATAAAAGTTTCACTATATTTGCGTGCCTAATTGTGCCTAATATTTCGACTTCAGCTATAAATTCTTTTTCTAGACTTTCGTCTAATTCCTCATTATTACGAATTTTCTTGACAACTACATGATCATTGAAGTTGTCAAGGGGAATACGGTATATTTTCCCCGACCCACCACTTCCTATTAGATTATTCTCGGTTAGCCCAAAGAGGATTTGCTCTTTGTGCTTGTTGAAATCGAAAAGATCGTATCTTTGGAACGAGGTAAAGCTCCATTCTTTTAGATATCGCTTCAACTTCTTTCGCTTATAGTCTTTAACCATGAAAAAGGTCAACAAAGCCATGGCTAAACAGAACATAACAGAGAAAGCTAGGATCAAAGCGATGATCGTCGAAGATATATCGGTTGATTTTTGCGACCGTAAGCGACAATTTTTTATCTCTGGAATTGCATTAATGGCACATAGATTGGAATTGTTCAAGAAACTATTTTCATATGCTAAGTTATCAAACGAATCTGGAATTTTCCCTGTGAGTAGATTCGATGACAAGTTCAAAGTGGTCAGTATCAAGTTCCCTAACTCGGATGGAATTTGACCCAAAAACCGATTTTCTGACAAATCTAGGTTTAGCAAATGGGGTAAAGAACCAATCACCGAAGGAATTGGTCCCGATAAATTATTTCTAGCGAGACTGAGAGTCGTTAACGATTTCCAAGACATTATCTGCGACGGTAATTCACCAGAAAACGAATTCCCATCAAGTAAAAGTTCGGTTAGCTGCGAAAGGCTAGTCAATTCCACGGGAATTTGACCCTTAAGTTGATTATTACTGGCTTGAAAAACAACTAGCTCTTCCCAAGATGAGATTTCTTTCGGGATCTCACCTGAAAACTGGTTGTTATCCATCTCTATTCTCGATAAATTCCAAGCCAATTTTCTCGGGAGACTACCCGTTAAAGAGTTGCTACTAATTAATAAACTCGATAAATTAAATAAAGTCCAAACCCCGGAAGGTAACTCACCCGAAAAATTGTTCCCAAAGAGCTGAATTGTCCTCATGGTGCCGCATTTTCCGAGATCTTCAGGTACTTTACCGGTAAAATTGTTAGAAAACACCACTACACCTCTTAACTTCCCCTTCGAACACAAATTCTCCGGCAACTCACCCGTGAACTCATTATCCGCAATTTCAAAAGAATCAAGCTCCGAATAAAGCCCGAATTCTGATGGTATAGTTCCATTTAATCTATTCGTAAAAACCCGAAAAAATTTCAAATTTGGCAATGACCCCAAACCAAGTGGCACGCTCCCAGTTAATCTATTAGTATGCAAATTCAAAAGCTCCAAATCTTGCAAATCACCAAAAGCCTTTGGTATCGAACCCGTCAAGTTATTCGCCGACAAGTCCAATTCGATCAACCCTAAAGACTCGATCCTACTCGGAATTTCACCCGAAAACCGATTCTTGTATAGATAAACCTTACTCAAATTCTTCAACAAGAACAACCCACTAGGAATCAACCCACTTAAGTGGTTTGTCGACAAATCCAAGAACTCGAAACTCCCCATCTTTGAAAAAAGACTAGGGGGTAATCCCCCGACCAAGTTAGTCTCGGTCATCCACAAAAACTTCAACTTTTCCAGCCTCGAAAAGCTCCCGGGTACTTCCCAAGGCGGTAACATCGTATTATAAGCCAAACGGAGATTTTCAAGCTTCGACAAGTCTCCTATCTCATCAGGAAAAGTCCCGTTAAAATGATTTGCGTACAGGTTAAGCGTTTTCAGCTCCGGGAACTTGGCTATCGCCGGAGGAACATCACCAGAGAAGTAATTCACGCTGAAATCGATGTATTCTAGAAAAGGCGACAGCTTGTCCACATCAGCAGGGACAGGGCCGATGAAAGAGTTTTGCGAAATGTCTAGATACACGAGCTTCGAGCAACTGTAGAGAACAGTAGGGAAGTAACCGGAAAGGTAGTTATACGAGAGGTCCAAATAGGTGATGTTTTCGAGGTCACATAAAGTTTTCGGGAGGGTGTCTAGAGTGATGTTTTTGTCTATGAGGTTTAGTCCGGTTACGGAGGAGTTGTCTGGGGTGCAGAGGATTCCAGTCCAGTCGCAGGGAGATGACGTTGTGGACCACGATTCGGCCCATGAGGGGTTGCCTATTTGCTGTTTGAGGGTGAGAAGTGTTTGGATTTCTGATGAGGGGGGTTGTTGTGAAACTATTAAAAGTGGTAGGAGTAAAGAGAAGAGGATGAGGAGTTTGAGGGGTGAATTGGTCATTTTTGGGATATTTCTCAGCTCACAATGGAGAAAGAGAGGGAAAAAGAGGAGAAAATGAGTTTATGTTCAGATTTGGTGTGCTATGTAGTTTTATAGTACTAGTATGGTACTGCCTAGTTCAACTAGGATTCTTGCCCAATTTGATGTTAAGATTTGGGAGTCCGAGCATCCGATTTTTTAAAATATATTTTTTTTAAAATTTAATAATTATGATATAAAAAATGACATGTATCACTAACGCTATAAATTACCTAAATTTAAGAAAACACAAAATTCACCTCACATATGAGAAATGCATATAATTTCCTATATTAATACTCACTCCGTCCCTAAACAAATATCTCATATGAAACTACGTACAATTTTGACCGATAATTTTTTCATATTTAGATTGTCGTAAAAAATTATTTTAAAAATTAATCACGTAGTTTATAGTTATTTTGACCAACTATTTAAAAAATTCTAATTAGAACTATATGATGAAATTTTCAATTTTTTCATTTCGGTAATTTTGATATGAAAATTTTGATGGTCAAAGTTGGATGTATTTTTTGTAGTAGATATTTGTTTAGGGACGGAGATAGTATAATATTAATAAACTATCATGTGGTGCACGTAATATTGTTATGATTTTTAAAAGATAATAAAAAAATAAAAAATAATAATGTAGGGTTATTATAAAGAAATTAATAAAGAAGCTGAAATTTTGTGTAAATGTAAACGACATTACGGTACGGTATAACCGAACCGATCTTTGAAAGTCTGTTCGGTTTCGGTATTCGTTTGGTGAGTTCGGTATGGTACCGATTCAAACCGAAATATTAAAATATACTATGTAGACAAATAAAATAAAAGACTTATATACACTTAATTATTAACATTGTTATAATATACTTATATATATTAATTTTTCAAGTGAATACTTATAATATTTTCTTTTATTTATAACATTTACTATAAATGTCTAGTAGTGTTTACTCTTTTATGTAAAGAAACAAGAAATGTAACAATAATATAAATTTATATATATATTTTTAATCTACTACTTTTAAAACTTTATACTATGGTTTTTTTCAATACGCATCATTTTTCTATCATCACTTGTAAACTCTAAATTTTGATATAAAAACGAAAACGAAGCGAACCAACCGAATAGTTTGGTATATCGAAAGTTCGGTATACCGAATTTTTTGGTTCGGTAATGGTAAAAAATTTTCAAACCAAACTAGTTTGGTATGATATCGATGTGTAGTAAAAAAGTTCGGTATCAAAACTTTTAAGTACTAATAATTTTTTTAGTTGAAATTTATGGAAAAAATCCAATAAACTTTTTCATTCGAAATATGGGGTTCAACCTTGTAACATTATAAGGCTTTGGATTAGTGGGATTATAGGTTTTGTTGGAGTTGTTTGTAATTAAACAAAATAATATGGACTAAGCACAACAGTAAACACTGTTTATTGTTGAAAAGTAAATAACAGGAAATGAAATGAAAAAAGAGACATATTTAAAGTCTAGATCACATTTGGAACCAAACCTATCCAATACAAGTATAAGACCGAGACAGTAAGGACAATGACGCATCAATAGCGCAACCAGCTTCCAAAATCCTTGCACGAGCTTGAACCCGATTCCGAGTGATAGCACGTGTTTGTGGTTCGTTTATTAATTGTTAATAATATTACTGGAGTTGGCATGTTACACATGTTCAATGCCACAATGCTATATAAACCAAACTAACTAAAGAGGGTAGTTCATGTACAAATTGATATAGTACTTAAAATCATCTCCATCGACAAAAATGGCCAAACTTTTACTTCCCTTTTTTGTAAGGTCGGGACCAAACTCATCATATGCTCATTTAATTTTTTTAGTTTAGTAATGTACGTGTTACTCCCTCCGTTCCCAATTAATTGTCTTTTACGAAATTACGTGCAATTTTGATCGGCTTCCGTTCCCAATTAATTGTCTTTTACGAAATTACGTGCAATTTTGATCGGCTTATAACATGTATCAAAATTGTCGAAATGAAAATTTTCAAAACTAAATCATATAATTTAATGTTTAAACTGTATGATTAACTTTTGAAAATTTTCATTCCGACAATTTTGATATAAGTTATTGGTCGGTCAAAATTGTATATAGTTTATTAATGGATAATTAACTGGTAACGGATGGAGTATAAACTTACAATTGTGGAAATGGAGAATAGTTCAATGACAAATGTAATTCACCCTAATAAAATAAACAAACATAAACGGTCCCTCATAAAGATAGAATTCAGTTAAAATGTCATTTTTGGTGAAACATTCAAAGCATGTATCACCAGAAGCTCTACGACCACTTGTGTTGTAAGTCATGTCTTTTTAGCACTTCAGGATCCTTAATACAAAGTGACTAATTGAATCGAACTACTGTAACGGATATTTGGTCGAAATTCGGTAGCCTAACACGGAGTATTGTAGATACCGACATACAGTTTGTTTTTGTCCACAACCAAAATAAGCTCGATTTCTTTTAGTATATCCAAAAACAAATTCGATTTCTTGTAGTATATCCAAAATAACCTCGATTTCTTTTAGTATAATTAATACCACATGTATTTTACCCTTATATAGTATATCCTATTACTACCGAATCTCAAATATAGAGTGCCATTCTAATGTACAATTCTCGGGGGAGTTTTTTTTTTTATTGTGCAATTTGTCAAGAAATATAAGGGAACGGGATTGGAAATCACACGTTCTATGTAGATTAGTTTTTTTGGTAATTTAAAAATTGGTCAAATAATCAAACAAATTAGAAATCGGCACATATGACCCGGACTTATTAACCTCACGTCCTACATGACACTCAATCCCAAAATAAACAAAATTATCATTTTATATATTTTGTACCAAATCATCTGTGACATTTTTATTTCGTTTCGACTTTTGTTTTAGTTTGTACCAAATCATTTGTAACATTTTTATAGTTTGTTTTTTCTTTTTTGTTTTGTTTTGTAAAGCCCGATTCCAACATCAAAAAATGTACTTACATTATCAATATGTTGTTGACCAAACAGGATGCTATATTTCTATGCTTAATTTTAAATTTTCTTTTTTACTCAGAATTTTAGCAAATTATAGTTGAAAATGGTTAGAAATACTTAGCATATTTTCACGAATTAAACCAAACAAATAATTTCTATATGTTATAAAACAAATAACAATAGTCAAGTAATCAAATATAAAATTATAAAAGATGAAAGAAGGAGAACGATGAGTTTGTTTGTTTTGGAATTAAGTGCCACCTAAAATGTGGGGTTAAGAATTCCGAGTCATATGTGGCGATTTATAATTCGTTTGATTATTTGATCAATTTTAAAATTACCGAAAAAACTAATCCATGCAAGACGTGAGATTTTCAATCTAGAGTCTCTTATATTTCTTGTTAAAGTGCGTAATGAAAAAATAAATCCCCCAATTCTCTACCCTTGTAACTCTTCTATAATGATCATCTATTTTACATTATTAAACAACATAATTCTATTTTACCTATGATATATAACACATCACTTCACAACAGATTATCTAAAATATACGTCCACTTTACAAATTTTTATCTCCATCAGATCATATAAAATAAATATTACATATAATAAAAAGTTACATATAAATTTAAAATGTATTTAACTTAACCAAAAATAAAACCTTTCAAATTAAAACAATAAAATTACACTAGCTGGTACTAAATCCATTTTTGGTGTGGAATTTTGAATATGATGAAATTATTTTCCATCAAATTTTTAATATATTCCTAATGAACTAGTCGGAGGTAAAAAAAAGAAGCTCTATTTACAAGTCTGCCTATTTTTAAGCATATTTTCATATATAACTATTTAAAAGGGATATAAATGATTTCAAATGGTATATGTAATTCGTGTATGCACGGTATATGACATAAAGAGAAAGAATAAGTGTGACAGAGATAGCTATTGCTAGAGTAAAATACTATCCAAATAATTTGACTGTAAAAAATATTCAAAATCATACAGCTCATATCAGATCGATCATGTACACTGCACAACCTTGATTATTTATTCAAACATAACGTATTTTATAATTTTTAAGAAACCGTTTACATTTACACAAAATTCCGGTTTACTTATTAATTTTCTTATAATAACCTTAAATTATTATTTTTATTTGTTTATTATCTTTTAATAATCATAACAATATTACAACCACAAAAATGTGAACCCCATGATAATTTATTACTATTATACTACATCCGTTCCTAAACAAATATCCCTACGAAAATACATGCAACTTTGACCATCAAAATTTTTAAAATTACCGAAATGAAAAAATTGAAAATTTTATCATATAGTTCTAACCATAAACTATGTGATTAACTTTTAAAATAATTTTTTTCGGCAATCTAAATATGAAAAAATTATCGGTTAAAATTGTCCGTATTTTCGTATGAGACATTTGTTTAGAAACGGAGGGAGTATTAATCTAGTAAATCATATTCATTTCTCATGTATGAGATGAATTTTGTGTTTTATTAAATTTATAAAATTTATAGGTTTACTGATATATGTCAATTTTTATATCATAATTATTAAACTTTAAAAAAAAAAAGTATGTTTTGATAAGATAGGGAGGATCTTCTAGGCTTACAAAAGCAATGTATATACGATTATACATGTGCTGCTAATGCTGCTAATAGTGATCTAATTAGCACGAGTGAGATTTAATAATGAGTAGTCAGGTCAACCCCTAATAATGGAAGACTTGGAAAGTGATGGTATTCTTTCTAGGAAAGCTACTAAAGTGGGGTCAGACCACATCCTTTGTTGATTGTTCTTTGATTAAAATTAAAAAAAAAAAAAAAAAAACTTTACTTTTCTAACGTGGTTTGGTTGGTTGGTTGGTTTATAATTGACTTTGACTATCTTCTTCGTTGTGAACACTGATTATTCTATGCTAAACCTTCTAGATCTTTATTGTTTTCTTTGCGTAAAATGCAAAAGAACCCCATCAAGAATGTGTGATTAATTTGGAAGGGTATTTCTAACATATGCCCCTTAGACATATGTTAAATCATTAATATGCAATCATACAATTAATATTATAACTAATGATTCTCAATTGCATATTAATGAAGCATTTACTAAAAGTTAGCTAGATTGGCCTCCTTATTTACATGACCAGTTTTTCTAACTTTTCAGTTTTACATTATTTCATTATGCTACTGCAATGCTCTTGGTCTTCTTGAACAAGAAATTTTAATAAGTTTTCAGCTTACTATTGTTTATTATTTTGGACGATTCGATACTGTGTGCGCAACGAAAGTAGACCAATTTTTTTTATCATTTGGGAATTAATTTTGATACTATAATTACTATTACAAATATATCTGTGTACGTGGGCAAATAGACCATTGTGCTATATTTTTAGACTCGTTACATTCATTTTTTTGGCATATAGGGAAGTTTGAATATATTATACAGTTAATAATAAAAGGAAGTAGTTCTTTATTATATAACAAAGTAAAAAACATTCGGTCTAATTACTAGCATAAAGAGAAAATATCTATAATTGAGAAATATTGAAGTTCTTAATAGTAAATGGTCAATCTGTTTAGATGCCTTTTGAATGTAAATAGTAATGCCATCATTTTTCATTAATGTTAATAATGCCTTTTGATCAGAAAAACTGTCAGGAGGGATTGACTCATGAAATAATATTTTTGTTATTTTATCAATAAAATGGGCCGGATATTGATTAAAAAAAATATTTACCTCATTTTATTTCTTTAAATCGAGGAATAGATAAAAAAAAGAAGAAGGAATTAATTAGCAAAACTGTAAAGAATTTATGGTCTTTTTTTCTTTCCACGATGAGATGATCAGTATTACCATTTAGTTGTCATTGGCTATTTGGTCTTCTAGTAATAAAATTTTTTATTTGTCAATGGAATAGTACGCATATTGATATTTAGCCTCTTAACTTTCATTAGTACTTTTTAACTTTTAAGTGATAAAGAAATTGCATGTTGAATTCTATTTTATTTTTATTTTGAAATAAACGATATTTATATTAATTCAAATCAAAGTACACATCATTAGCAAAAAGTGGTGAACATGTGTCCCACACTCTAAGATCAGACACCGAAGATGCGACTCTAGCTAGATTATGAGCCACACCGTTCGCAGACCTTTTAACAGAAGCAAATACAATTTGCCTAAAGTCTCGTGCAAGAGACTTACAATCCTCGATAACTAAACCAAAACTCGAAAACAATTATATTTTACTGTTGAGGGCTTGAATAACTTGTTGTGCATCAGATTCCACCACGACGTTGGACCATTGTTTACTTTTTGCCCAGCTCAAAGCCTCTCTTATAGTTAATGCCTCGGCCTCCTTGGGGGTGAACATGCCAGCTACCTTTTTCGAGAAAGCTCCTACGACCGCGTCACCGGAATCACGAGCCACACATCCAAGCCCAATTGACGACGAAGAGTTAAAAGTAGCAGCATCTACATTCAACTTTATCCAGCCTGCATTCGGTTTTTGCCATTTAGGCTCGGATTCAGAGCTGCTGGTTATAGACTCATCATTTCCATAGAATCCCCTCGCTGCAGACCAACACTGAAGGAAAGAAACAGCTACTGATATCACGTGTGACTCAGAGGACGACTTCGATTCCCAAACTACCTTGTTTCGATGCAACCAAATGCTCCAAATAATCATGACTACTAGGCAACAGATTTCCTTTTTACAAAAAGTAAAGATAAAATGTAGCCAAGTTACAAAAGAGGTTGCATTCTCTCTAATATAGCCTACTGACGAAGAGTACCAGCATTTTTTAGCAAAATCACATAAAACAAACGTATGAAAAATCGTTTCCGTATGTAGCTTACACATAGGGCACACTTCATAAATATCCATCGCCTTTTTTTCTCAATATATATGCAGTCGGGAGAATGCCATGGCATGCTCTCCAAATCACGTGCTTAACCTTAGGAGTTTGAAATACTTTAATCTACAAAAGAGTCTGGGTTGAAAAACTTGCCTTAAAAAGTGATGTTTTCTCCTTGTAAAAGTTTACTTTGTTTTCAAATACCAAAAATGTGTCACCTGCGTGTATATTAAGTTCTGCTAGAATTGGAAAAGAGGGATAATACTCGTTTATATTTTACTAGTTCATATAGTAGAATTCCTTACAACTTTAGTCATAGATAAAAGAGTTGATTTACAATTTGAAAATAAACTCTGGAATATTAAGGAGCTAATTAGCATTGAAGATGTGGTAACACAGCTACGGACTCTCCTCTAGAAAATCTGCAGCTAGATAGTACAAATGTTGTTTTTAATATTCTGTCTTATGTTATATTTTGTTGTATATATGGAAACAGCTAAGTTTCTCAGGGTGGAGAGGGATAAAGCTAGTAATTTGCGTATTTCGATTTGCATCTAGCTAATTTGGTTGTAAAAAGCCGGGTTTGATCCCCAGGTTCATATGAAATGAAGAAGTTGTTTGTTGCTTATAAAAAAGTCATACAAACAATTTGCATTCAAGAAACTATTCATTTATTTAGCATTAGTACTACACTCCAGAGTCTAACTAATACAATGGAAATATATAGTTGTAATTTATTCCAAGATTTGGTCTTTTGGACAATAAGACCCAGCAGGGGTAACCATTCTTCTTTTGTGTCTACATAATGTATCAAGCTTGAAAAGTCTTCCACATACATTTATTTCACTCTATAAAATGAAAAATCTTGAATTTCTTGAGAGCCCCAGAGATACCCTGAATTGATCCACAAGCAGAAGCCAACGCCACGAAAAAGCAGACCGTGTTAAGAAGCTGCAGCCCTAACCACCGAATACTTCCCCTACGAATCCTGTTTTGCGAAATGTGCATAGCCACTGGGAAGAAAACAGAGAGGGGCCAGTATTGTATTGCCCCTAATAGGGCGAGTATCTCATTGAAGAAAGGGAACATAGCGGCTAAAAGTGTTGCCAAAGCTACGAAAACAGTCCTCCAAGTTAGCCTCAAAAAGTTCACATCGAAGGTGAAGTTCTGTGCTATTTTGATTGGGTATTCTTTTGTTACGAACTCCGAGTTGGGCCACTTTCGATGGGCCCATGTCTCTACGACACTAAATACAGGTTGAGCGAACATCTATATACAAAACGTATTAGATTCAGTCGCTAAATTACTGCATGATCAGGTTAATTCGCTCACTAATACGCCGCTGTCTATTAATAGCAGATTTTTTTATTAAGAAAAGTAATATGTTATTATGAATTTTCTTTCAGTAGGAAGAAACATTCTATGCATAACTAAATTCTTTAAGTTTAGAAGATAGCAAAAACCTCAAAACAGGGTTTTGAACTCCATCTGTGGCTTACGTAAAATTATGGGTTCTTGACAAAATTATCAATATTATACATTAGTTTTAGGTTCGATTCTTTTGGGCCTTTGGCTATCATATGTATGAATTTCCCTTCTTTTTTTGCTTTAAAAGTTAAAACTAACACTAAACTGTTACATTAGTAAAACAATAAATTAATCTTTACATTAATATGTTTGAGGATAGGCACACTATTTTTGCAAATCGTTAAACTTATGTTTGAGGATCACCATATTCACAAATTACAATGACCACAATATTATGGTACCAATAACATACATAACTGAAAATAAAGCAACAAAAAAAAGTTATTATGAAAGTCCAAACCTGGTAAGCGCCAACAAGATGTATCACAATGCACAAATTGGCCAAGTCAACTAGCCAAAACGGTTCGAAAAATCCAAACCCGGTTAGTAGATTTCCAGGTGTCGAGTCCCCAAATGCCGCATACCCAAGAAAACCACACATCATATAGAATATTGAAGTTATGGAAATTCCCACCATGTTAGCCTTCTTCATCACCTTATTTTCTGGCTTAGACGATCTCAATGTGTCCTAAAAAAACAAAAAGTCGCATTATGTTACTTGACTTGAAAGGTAAGAGTAGTTTCACTCTCTGAATTACTTCACTTGTGAAGTTTATAAGCATGTTTAGACATTTAATATTTCGTCGCAATGTGCTCACGATATTTCCCTCCCTTAATCAAACTAACAGAGAAAATGAGTCCATGTGTTCAGGGCCGGCCCGATGCTTTTTCATACATAGCTTAGCCGCAATATTCTATGCGCTTTTTTAATTTTATCAATAAAAAGGCTTACCATACACACAAGAAGATCCGAATTTTTATACAAAAATCCAAACGAGATTTCTTCTACATATAAATGTCATAAGCTTAAACTCTTCAATATGATTTCTTTTATAAGACTAAATAATTTAATGAATGACGTAATGATCATTTGGCTGTTTTAGACTTTTAAAATTGATTCAATGAACTTACTTGTATTTCGATCAAAACTAGAGAAAATGAAAAGGCCACCGCAATGTCTCCTAGTCCGCTGAACATATTCCATGTCTTTTGAGTAGGAGTTAGATTTGTTCCGACTTTTACACCTGTCAAGCTAGTCTTAATTCCATGCCCTGTTGAGTTTTCATTGTTCAAGTAGTACTTTTTTCAGAAATGAATTCGAAAGCAAAAAGTAATCCACATTAACTGAGTAATAAATATCTATACAGGATTATGTACGAGCTATTTCAAGAAGATTAGATTTGTATGGGAAACTCGTTGTTTAAGAAGAGACCAAGGGCATTTTGGTTGTGGCTTTTCGGGGGGTTTCTTTGCGCATAAGTTTTTCTGCATTGGATCTTTACCTTAAAACTAATCTTTATTTTATTTTTGTGTTTACTGACTGGAAAAGGTAAAATTAATGTTAAGCTGAAGGAACTTCTTTTTTTCTCAAAACCAAATAACACAGCTTAAAGTAGCTTAAAAGGTTGAAGTTAAAGGTAAAGTTTCCCTCAATATCAAAGTTACTGATATAAATTGTTTTTCAAATTTGTGATTAAAAAAAGAGGCTGCATAATGAACTTCAATATTGCTTATTCGATCTCACATGGTGAACGAGAGCAAGTCTAATTCTTTCTCAATAACTAGTATTGTCGTGCGAGGTCTCCAAATGTTTATAGAAGTTTGTTTGCAGCTCTACGTAACAAAACACAAGGCACCAATATGTAGAAATATACTAATAACTCTTAATGGGAATTAAAAGTTGTTACCTGAGACAATTTTCGCAATGGCAAGTCCAACCCCAATTAAAGAATAGGTAAAAGACATGATCGCTGCAATAAAGGATAGGAACGATAGCTTGTGGAAATTGGGAATTTGAGAGAGGAAAACCTCGAAGACTCCCAATCCTATCATGAAACCATTATGGCCAAACTTGCAATACGCTTTATTTTGATTGTGCGTATAATGAAAGCAATTTGATCTCTGAATTGCTCTGAAATAAGTAGTAAAACACATTAAATTCACCACTTATCCTAGCTGTACGCTCAAATAAATTTGTATGCGAAAGGTTAAGTACTTACACCATACTAATAGAAGCGGTGACTGTGTAGCCAACAGCCATCCCACAGAGGTTGAGATACTGAACAAATGCACAAGCTAAGAACATCTTCTTACCTGATCACATGCTCAAGTTTTGATATCATAATTTTGTGCTCGTATAGTTATATGATTTATGTATGTTACAATGTAAAATCAGATTCATATCCAAAAAGAATTACCATATATATTTCTCTGTTTGACATGGTTAGTGCACTCTTAGTCGTCTTCATTTACTATATACTATATAGTATATTGAAACAAAACCTTAATATGGATCGGTTGATGTGGATACGAAAATACATACTCTTGTTTTCTACAGATTTTGTAGATTTTAAATTTTTTAAGTAAATTTTATATTTTCTCCCTTTAAATCACAGACAAGCACACATTTTGTGACCATAAGGATTTAAGAATCACCAGTAATGTTTAAGTTCATTAAAAGTTGTACTTTTGGGGGAGTAAACAGAAAAAAACTGGTAAATTGGCTCCACATGATAATTACTCTAAAGAGACAATTTTGGCCGAGACACATGCTTTCTAGAGCTAATAAGGGAAGGGAACATCCAATCTTCTTGTTTTTTTCTGAAACCTTCTTGTCATTTAAGTTCTAGGCTTGACGGAGAATTTCATATATTTGTGGTCACTAAATAGCTTTATTGTCGACCTACTCAGTGACAGTAAGATGTTGCGACTATGAACATTTTAGTGACCTGCTTGTGCAAGCATTTTTTCGTAATTAATTACAAAAAAGTTGTGGTGTATGTGTTATGTACCTAAATTTGCTCGGACAGCTTCGGTATAAGTACGATTTCTTTTTCCTGTGATGGAGTTCGGGGTTCGATAGCAATCAGCTAAGAGATTAGATGTATACAAGGTGATGATAGAAAAAAGGAGTAAGGTAGCCCCGCCAGCGAGCCACCCAAGTTGTGCCACACCCCATGCCAGCGACAAAACCCCCGACCCTATTATTGCTGTTATTATGTGCGCGATTGTTGTCCACAGGTTGCCTGGAATAGAAAATTAAAACAAAAAAAAAACATAACGCAGTTGCTATGTAAGCAACTCATATATTGCATGTTTTGAACTTGCATTTGTTGGATCCGCTGGTTTATTTTTCATAACTATCTTTTCATCTTTTGAGCCTAATTTCTAGTATTAGTGATTTCGTATGCTCCATTTTGTTAATAAAACCTTTTTTTTCCTTTTTTTATTTATAAAACCATACGTTTATTCGAAAAAATAATACTCCATATTAGTTAACGATATAAAATTCCAAAGTCCATCCAAAATAAATCTAAAGAAGTTTAGAAACATATGATCCTGATCCTAATCCTAAAGTATAAATTAGCAAAAAAGATCCTATCCTATAAAAGTTTTAATTGTTTCTGAACTTCTAGTGTACAAAACTACAAACTCAATAAGTTCAAAACATAAAACTGAACATAAATGGCTTCTTTTGAAATGTTTGGTTTGGTTTTCTCTTTGAACATAAATACATAATCTAATAGTTAATGATGGTTTAAATTTGATAAAGCAAGTTTATTAGGGGGAACATAATCTTTAAGGGACCGGATATATGCACGTCCTATTGCTCCATCTACGTTTCCTTTAGCATGCGCCAAATTAACATCGGAAACATTTAACTATCCTGTCAATATATCTTTTAACTTGAATTATACTCCATCCGTTCATATTTAATTGTGCATTACGAAAATACGTGCAATTTTGACCGACCAATAACTTGTATCAAATTTATCAGAATAAAAAAATTCAAAAGTTAATAATGTAGTTTAAATGTTAAATTTTATGATTAGCTTTTAAAAAAATACATTCCGATAATTTTGATACAAATTATAAGCCGGTCAAAATTGCACGTAATTTCATAGTAAACAATTAAATGGGAACGGATTGATTACTGCACTTTTTGAAAAAAGTAAGGAAACGAAAAGCAACTAAATATAGTTAACTAATTTAATTGTTAAGCACTTAATTTTCTATCCCATAATTTGTATTTCATTCCACGACTCCTTAGTTGTTTTTGCTCAAATTTCTTATTTTTTAAAATTTTTGTGTATGTTTATAAAGTTTTACAATGTATTAGAGACATATTTCATAATATTATGACATATTGTTGAGTTATATTATTTTTTTTTGAATTTTATATTTAGGTTACATTAGTTCGTATTTTAATTCCAAAATAAAACATATTTGATTTTTCCGTAAGAAAAAATTATTGAAATGTATTGATGCATGTCTAATTGTAATATTTTTTGAATAACAATTTTAGGTTAAAAAATCAATGAGACATGAAATAAGATATAAAATATGTGGTAAAAGATTTAGACTCCGTAATATTAGTTCAAATAAATATTTCTTTAATTCTTAAAGAAATTAATATACGTTTATTTCAACTTTTTCTTGATACGATATAACAATATTAATAAATTATGTCTGGCTTTTAGTCAATAATGGTTGAAATAAACATTCCTCCCCTACTTTGAACGGTAGGCGTATATATACTTCATTCTTCCTTGATTTGACCAGCGAATACGTAAATTTACTTGCCTACTTTGGTACAATTTTTTAACACTGCTTTTTTAGTGATGTATTTTGTAATTGTTACTATTATATGAGATTTAATATATTAATACTAGTATATCGTGTCTTATGTGTTGTGTGTGCGACGCGTAGTGCGATAAAAATATAGAAAATAATTACAGTTATATTACAAATATGTGAAAAAAAAATATAAAACATAAGATGAGAATAGTTAAAATAATTTTGAGTGGTTAAAAAGCGATAAAAAGTGTTAATTTTTAATTTTTATATTTTTTAAGATAATATGATATTATTGTAATTAATAAAAAAAATATAGGAGTCTTAAAAATCTTGAATTGACTTATTATAATAGTATGATGTATAATACTAAAAAAGAATTAAGTATATAATGAGAATTGTGACATTAAAAATCAAAACTTGTTGGACTAAAAGTTACCACAATACTTATATAGTTATATTTTAGTTGTCATATACTTATAAAATTATGAATAGATGAAAATCAAAATTTTAAAAGTTAATCATATATAGTAAAAATGTTAAACTATACGATTAACGATATTTGTATTTCGAGCAAGTAATTTACTGTTAAATTACATTCGATAGGTCCGTATATAGTTCTCGTTAATTTGCAATATTTTGATAAATGTTCGATCGATAAATAAAGGCAAAGATGCTCTTCAACAAATTAAATTCATTTATGATACAATTCATTCATACATGACATCAATTCGGTCTTCTGACAACTCATCAAATTAATGTATCGTATACTTACAAAGATGTAATAACTGTGAGGAGTTTTGAAACTGAACTAATTATATTTAGCTGGAGGGAAAGAAAGTTTACGGCAAAAGTTGATAGAAACTAACGTCTTATTGAAAACCTAATTTTAATTGTAAACAAGAAAAACCTCTCCCATTTTGTTGTTCAACTTTGTGAAAATATCCACTGTATAATTATTAAAAATCTCAAAATTACTTTCGTTTTGGTTTTATGTCGAATTTTAGTTGTAATAGACACAAAGCCTTCAAAAAATTCCCAGCAGGTATTATTACATTAGATATCCTTTTGGATAGTCTGTGTTTTTTTTATTTATTGAAATGCATGATTCTTAAATAATTTATTAAGATAGCTTACCAAGTTTTTCTGGGGGTTTTAGATGGAGCCCAAGAGAATAAAATATTTTAATTGTTATTTTGTTTTGCTATTTGAATAACGTATTCCCGGGATATTTCATGTTTTTTAATTTGATTTTATGTTGATTTATGTTTTTCTTAGTTTCCATCGTTTTTATTTTTTTATACCTTAAATTAACATGAATTAGTGTTACTCAAAAAAAATTCCATAGAAAATGTAAGTATCATCAAACAACCAGAAAACTAAAAGAGGAAAAATAATTTTCAGGAAAACAATTCCCTCGAAAATATTTTTGCGAAGAAATTAAAATAGCCCGCACCAAAACAAACAGAGCCTAAATGAACCTTCCCAGTTTTTTCTAACAAAAAAATCGAGATTCCTCAACAAAATGTATGACAGTCTCAGACAGTACCAAGGGAAATAAAACCATCGTAACTTGATTCAATCATACAACATTACATACGATATTCTTTTACGAAATGAAAATTAAAGGATGCCTTCGTTTAAAGAGCATGCAAACGTAAGCACTTTGACAGAAACCGATATCGAAATCACAAGAGAAGAGAGATAGTTTACCGGTTCTTTTAGGCCTTCCATCGTCGTCTAATTCTCCATTTGCAGCCTTGTAACTCTCCACATAAAATGGCTCTTCTGCCATAAACACCTCTTCTTGCACAACTTTAAATTAAAAAATGTATATATATTTACACACTCCAATAATAATTTTCAAAATAGTTGGGTGACTATTGGTTAAAAGAAAGCAAGTGAATAGATATACGAATCAAAAAAATATATATTTAAAACGGGATGTAATTTTCTTCCTTAGAGAGATAGGAAAAAGTTGTTTGTATTTATAGTGTGCACAAAGTTTGTACTCTCTTAAATACACATTTTGACTCCCATTTATAGCCCTCTCTGATCACTTATTAGTTGGTGATACCGAATCTATAATAAATTACTGCAATATAGTAGTAATTATTATAGATGGATTTTCTTAACCACGAAACATTATAACCTATAAGTAGTAATATTACAGCAATTTGTTGTAACTGATTGTTGAGTACATTTTAATTCTTCATTTATTCACTAACATGAAATTAATGTTTTTTTATTTATTGAAAAAGGACTAGAAACCTTGGCTTTTAGGAACAAAATAATTGAGCGTGGATAAGGAGTCAAAAAAATAGAAAATAAAATCAATAAGGTCCATAGTATAATAGTATTATTTATATAAGATATACTATTTTTTATTTTACATGTCGTTTAATCTTGTACATATGCGTCAGCGTGACATCTAATAATTCGTTGAGAATATACTACACCACAAATAGAAAAAAGAAACTCATCTGATACAGATAATAATCCCTCTAAAATGAACATGAAGTATAAAAACAAGACGGTTTTGGGTCCGTGCAAACCGTACCGGAGCACCAGAATATAAAAAAGGAAGGGCACAAAATTAGTTAAAGTTGCTAGTTACTACTATATAGGAAAATATTATCCAGTTATATATAATTCTAACAAATAGTAATCTACTGCAGTTCAGACGGAAAAAACAAATAAATTCAACCAAGGTATACTATTCGTGGTTCGAGTCTTGCCAATTTGCGGATCTTTCTTTTACACCCCAAGTAAACTTAACTTTGTTTTTATTTCAGTGGTTACTACAAAAAGGGTCTCCAAAGTATTAAATTCAATTCTGTCCATTGGTTTGCATATGACAATCTATTTGGTTCTTATACTTTCACTTGACAAAATATAGGTCCCCGGTTTCAAAAAAGCTTACAAACTAATTCTTAATACGATAAAAAGTACTTGCAATTGTGGCACAACCGTGTGCATTACATTTATTTCTGTAAAAGCGTATCTTAAAGCACATGTCTATTTCAAATTCTATTTAATAATTAATTTTGTAATTAAAATGTAGTAAGGATGTTACACATTTAATATTATTGCTTTAACTTTGTTTATATACAATCTTGCAAGAAAATGGCATAATAAGAAATGATAGATTTTATTATTAATGATTTGCGCAGAACTATATATCTAAATGATAATGTATTCAGTTGTATGCATCGTGACAAGTTTACAATCTTTTATCAAATTGTTTTAACTTTTTCGGTTTAGTTAACTACAAAATGATTTGAGTCGAAAACAGAGACTTTTTTATATTTTAGCACTGACCTTAAATATCTCAGAACCAGCCATGTATAAAAATATTTAAAATGTGTCTCCAAAACACTCTTTTACGATCATTATATGTGCGAAAATACTGCATTCACTTGGCCAACTTAAGCCGATAACGCATTTATATAAGTCGAACACTTTTTTTCATATTTATTTGGAAAAAGTATTGTGAACCAGGAAGTTCAAATGGTAAGGAATGATATTCCATAATAAAAAAATCATAATATAGGAGGAGCTGAAACGCTTATTTTTTAAGATTTCAATTAAAATACATAGAAAATGTCTTTTTTGGTCATTTTTTTTTATCAAAATAGGAGAACATTATCCCGACTATCTCTGTGTAGCTCTTTCCCCGGTGACAGTTTGATGAAAGGTCGTCATAATCTAATCTGTTCATTTCAATGCAATGCATAGTGTTATAAGTTAGTCATTTTTTGCCTCGGTATTATTATTTTGGCTTATAAACCATAAAAAATTTCAGGTCTGTGCCGATGTCTTTTTCTTGCTTTATGCATGTCTTCTATCTTTTTTGGACCTCACGAGGTGATGAACGTTTTAATCAAGAAATTTATTTGTCGACTATCTCCTCGATCACTATAAATTACAACTGGTTACTGGTATCATCATCCCTTATACGACTTTTACCATCTAAAGAAAAACATTGGCGATTCCTCATTGTTCCATAACAGTATCGATTGTTACATGAATGATGAAACTACTGAATTTAATTGTTTCAGGGGATAGGATGTAATTACTTAATTAGGTGCATGTTATAAATTGTTGAATATGTTAATAGGAATGAGTACCGGTAGTCGGTGGATGTACGATAGAGACATAGAGTTGATAAGGAAAGTCTCTTTTCAGTTTTTATCCTTTGTTCACCGCCTTTTCTAGATGAAACTAAAACTGGCTATATATAGAAGAAGCATGAATCCTAGAATAGCATTTCCGATGTAAATTGTAAATTGATTGTTGTGATTGAAATAGCAAAAGTCATTGTAATATGTTAGCTGTATTCCAACTAGTGCTTACCATTGTAAGTCATGTACTCATATGGTCAGTTGTCTACTAAAATAATAAAAGCACTGTGACCAAACAGAACATTTTTTTGTGTTTTGCTACTTCCTGTATAAAATTCATTCAAGTCAACTGCAATTATAACAATTAAAACTTGTCGCCAACCAAATACTATGATTACTTCATTTCTCAATTATTAAGTTAGCAAAAGTGGAAAGGGCGGTCATTACAATAATTCTCATAGCAGCCCAGCCATTCAGAATCCTCAATCTATTTTTTTTCATTGCAGTCAATTTAATGAGTTGAAGGAAATTATGTCACTGAATCTTTTCATTCAAAGGTTATAATGATATCCACCTACCACACATACTCTTAAGATTCCGGGAGAGTATTTTGGTCTTGGAAATGATACGCCTGTTATTTGAACCACTGCATCGGGATGGCATGCGCTTAGACGTGAGTTTATCTGTCCGTATTGTTTTTCATGATTTTTCCATTCATACGGTGGCAATAACAAAACCATTTTGGTTTTCTGTAACATGAATGATTATAAAGTTGGTCTCAATAATAATTGTACAAAACCGTCGTTTATTGAGACAGTTTCAAGAACAACTTTCAGTTTGTTAGACTACCCAAGTACTAACTCGAATATATCTTGGAGTTGGGAAGACAACAATGTTTCGCCAAACAATTTATGATGTCTCAAATATCATACTTTCGCGATGTGTCACAGTGCGAATTGTAGTTTAAGACAATTGTTCTAAATAATTTGCAAAGATACTAGCCAAAAGAGGACTCGTGTAACTTAGTCTCGATTCTTACCATGACATGTTGAGCATGTAAGAGTTTTTTTTTTTTTTTTTTACGTAAATGCACATAAGGTGGTCTTAATTCAGAAAAATAAAATTAATTCACATGGAAAAATGCTCAAAATGTAGAGACCTAAATAAAATGAAATGTTCCCCGGTTTGATTATACGCACTCTATGTAGTATGCGAAACATGTGATTTTTTTTTGTTTTAGCCAAACTTTTGGAGTAAAAACTTCTACCACGCAGGCACGCACAGTGGCCAATATCAAACCACTTTTAAGGAGCTCCATCCACTAAGGCCATTAAAGGGGACACCTTTATTCTTATTAAAGAAATAATTGAATAATTAGTTATGACTTATGGCTTATGACTTGGGACGATTTCATATTTTGCCCTTCACATGATATTATTCTCAAAGCTATAACTTAACAAAGATGCGAATATGTTGCAGAATGGGCATTAAGCAATATTTTTTCTTCCAACTTCTTAAGAATAACAAACGGTGTGCGCGTAAATACTCTACTTATTAATTATGCTTGGTAGACTATAGTAATCAACATTCTAATTAACACGTCAATTGCATACACCCATACTGCTGCACACCCTCTGTCATGAAAAGCAGAAGGAAAGAAATTGAAAAAACATGACTCGTAATTTGTAAACCTTTGTGGAGGAAAATTTCAAGTTGGTACAGAATTTAATTTTTTACAGCAACATGAATGAATGTGCAAGTAATAATACAGTCAAAATTTGTTTATAGAAAAAATGTTCAACCTTTCGACTAGTTCGTGTCTAAGTTGTTCTGCTTAACTAATGCAATTAAGCACACAAAACCAGAACCAATTGTAAGGTCTTCCTTGAGAATGAAATTTCAGATCTTTTTTTAAGCACAAAAGTGCTTATGGGCCATGGCTATGTGAGATTATAAGCACATTGGCCAACTCTATAAAATGCACTTGCTAGTGATGACCTAGAATTTAAGTCAAACTGCTATGATAAACTTTTCCTTTACATAAATACTTGTAAAATAGGGCTATTCGTATGCGTTTCTACTTTCTAGAGGAATAAAGTTGTAGCAATTAAAAATGGGATTAAGTTGCGCTAGTGATATTCTCTTATGCAGTTGAAGTGACAAATACGGAAGTTAGATCAAAATCCTACGAGTGAGATGAGCTGAAAGCTGAAGTGTTCATAACAAGTAAACATTTTGGTTCATGTATGCCGTTTTATATTAATCAACGCCTCTAATTACCACTACCTCTGCAATGAATTTTTACTGCAGCAACACCAATCAGCAGTACATGATTTACCCTTCATTTTTTATTCAAGGAATTGATAAAACATGAAATTTAAAAAGAGCATTTTCGATCAAAAAGAAATTGTACAACATCATGTACTGCATCAGCTGAAGCAATTTTAATCCCCGTTTCAAAGGTGGCAACTGGCGAATGACACGGAAAGGAGAAGGAATAAAAAGCTTCAAATAACTGTAAAAAAATATTACTCCAAAACTCTATGTACAGTGTACACAAATGCAGGTGCACCAACAGAATAGTTGTTGCACAACTACATATATATTACCATTTACGGTTAACAAGAACTAGGATTTGGAAATCCACACATTTGAATGAAATTAGTATAAAAATGATGTGCCTGTGGCAAGTTCTAATTTTCTTTAAACACGGTTTGCCTTCTCAAATAAAATTGAGCATTCATAGCACCTGTTTGTAACACCAATTTTCACAGCACCTGTTTAGAACTAGGATTTGGAAATCCACACATTTGAATGAAATTGGCTTGCATGATACGATGGATGTAGTTTGTAACACCAATTTTCACAGCACCTGTTTAAATTGAAACCGGAAACAGCAAATAGAGCAAAACAATCTCGATCTTAACTCAAATTAAAAGAAAAGCATAATTTTTACTATAGCATGGTGGATTAGGAGAAATAAATAACAGCCAAACTTAGTTGCCAGTAAGGCTTTCTAACAAATCCAACATTACGACTTGCGAGCTTACAATTGCAAACTGCAAAAACTACAAGTTCAGATTAAGATATAAGGCTCGATTCAAAGTTTAAAAAAGCTTCCCAAAAAGCTTACACTTCGGTTTTTTATACAAAAAGAGCCTACGCTTACGTTGTTGTTTCTTACAAAAAAAACCTATGCTTACGTTGATATTTCGTGAGCCCAATATTGTCAGCAGACTTATTTTTTCTTGTGTATGAATGGGCAGGATTAGATATTAAAGATTAGTGGCCAGTGGATGATAGAACTATTGTCTTCGTTGGGGACCCCACCTTTGGTATACTCCTTGCGATTAACTTCTGCATCGAAGGCTATAGTCTATAAATTTTTTTAAAGCCATTCAGAAATTCATTATGAGATCTCCAATCTAAAAGAAGAGCGGATGCTTCTTGTGTTTCCCGAAGAAATTACTCAAGAAGGTTCTTTCATTTCTGTGGTTTCATTTTTTCTCAATATAAAAACCGCTTTTCTGTAATATCCTTAAATTGATGTTTTCATGTTTCTAGCATAGCAAAAAATGAAACTATCACTAAATAAATGTTATACTACCCCAATGTTTTCATGTTTCATGTTTCTGATCAAAGCAACAGTATTGTTTTCCGATATTCTCATTTGAGAAAAAAAGTGTTTTCCAAAAACTTAAGGTCGATATAAAGCAAAAGCCCAAAGATGCGATAACAACTAACCATGCTTAGCATAGTTTGCAATTATTTAAAACATTATCATTTTGTATGTTGGTTTCTACCAGGAAATATAATTAACTTCAATGTGGGGGCTTTGGTGGATTTAGACATACCTAGAAGCTTTGGGAGCCGTTTGGCAGGGAAATACGGGAACATATTCTATTGGAAAGAGAAGGTAAATTGTTCTTCCTCTCCTTTTGCTTTTCTTTTCTTAAAATTATTGTTTTATTATACAAAACTTACTTATGAAAGCAATGTGATGAATTAGGGAGGACGCATCTAATAAAGCTCTGTTATGGCGGTGTCCAGTTGTTTAAAGGAGCCAGTGAGCACTAATAATTGTGCAGAGATCAATTAATTTATACAAGCATTCCATGTCTGTCTGTTTTAGCTCTTATAATTCACATCCTGGAAATTCTCACCTTAGTTTGCTAAGGAAATCAGTTGTGTGGGAGGACAAACGAGATTTAGTGAAAGAATTTGTATTTCTATGTGCTTGGCATCTACGGTTCTTCTCTTTTCTTTTTATGAAATCCTCTACAGAAAGTAAAAGTTAGGATACCGAGACAGCAAGACTTCCGTTTTTTGGGTTAAGATCGAGAATTCTGGTGCACTAGCCGCAACCCTGAACCAAAAAGTTGCACCGCATGATCTAGATGGTTGATGTGCATGGTTTAATACGCTCAAAATTCAGTCGATCCAGCACCCCTTTTCAAAAGTATGACTGTTGAATATGTGCATTTCAATCATCTAGATCATGCACTGCAATGTAATAAACGAAATTAGTATACAGCCAAAAGAAAACCTTACTCGAGGCAATATGAGATTATTGCACATCGTGCACTGCAATGGAATTTGAAGATTGATTAACAACTCCATCTAATGCAGAAGAAACAAAACGTTACTCGAGGCAATATGAGATTATTGCACATCGTGCGCGCATTCAGGGATGAAGTGTTGAGAATTCTCAAACACGGTGATCAAGCATTTCAGAAAATACAATAATCTTACAACAATAATGGGGAAAAAGGCTCAGTTTCTCGACTTGCATTATACCCCAGAATGTCTTGAGACTCGGATAACTATGAAAAAACAATTAGGCTTGTTTCCTGATATACTTGGTTCTAGCATTAATGCACATTTTTGAAGGATTAAAAGATATCCACTTGATGCAGTTTGTGACATATAAATTTGTTCTTCACACAATATTTCACTAGAGATAATGCACTGGAACTCTTTCATCAAAAAATAATGATGATTTATTCGTTTTGCAAAAAGCCTTGGTAACGAGTCAGAACGAGCAAACATGATTGCAAACCAAATTAACATCTGCAACAATAGCAGTACAATCGTTTAAAATTCTCCAACTCATGAACTTAGCAGATACAAACAAAATAAATCATCAAGCCACCAACGTCACCAATCTGATCAACAACAAATAATGAACGACTCTCAAGCCGTTGCTACACAGATCATCAAGAACATTGTCAATGTCATAAATTTTCTGTTCTCGACAGTTTGATGAGTAAAAAAAATCCAGCCAACTATAGAACGACAGATGATATGGGCGTCAACAACCCGTCGACCGCCCATAAAGTTAAGATCATAATAATCAAAAATCGACAGCATAGGGCAATCACTGAGCAGCAAACGAGACTAGTGAAGTTATTCATTATTCATTTACAACGGCACTAAAATGGTCTAGAAATTATTGAAATTACTTGTTCAATAAATTGCTGTGTTTATTGATCTTGAGCTGTCACATCAAGACTATATATCAAACAAATAGTCATATTACGTCCACAACTCGTGAAAATCAAAAGCAACCTCTTACAGAACTATTTTGCACGGAAAAATAAATATAAACAAACTTTTCTTGGGAGCGAATAAATGGATATCTAAGTACAATATAGAAAACGAATATAATGAGATCGAAGATTATTCCTTTTCAAAGTCATAATGTGTGAAGCTGGAATATGTTCCAACTTCAAAGTCATAAAAGGAGAAAACATTGCCGGAAGGGAGCAAACAAAACTTTACAATGAACCAGAAAATACAAGCAGCAGTACGCCAGTAATACCAAATAGGAAGTATAATATTTGGACAGAAAGATTGATGAAATTACGTTGAAATATAAAGAAAAAATAACGAATCAAGAATAAGTGATTTGCAAATAATACGACCTTGAAAATTTAAACTACTACAGAATAGCAATGGTTTGAAACTCTTCAAAACCGAAATAATCCTTGTGACTAAAAGGAAGATTAAAAGAACAAGGAAACTTTGGTTCAGAGTATAATAAAAAGCACAACATAAAAGTTCTCTACCCAACAAAATCTTTCAAGATTAAAAAGCAGTTACCAACATCACAAAACATAAATTTCAGTAAAATTCACGTTTTAAGCGGCTTGACCAGTCTCCTTTATCTGCCTCTTCTTGGCTTCTTCAAGGATGGTGAGCTTAATACCTTTTCCCTTGGGAAGAGACACCCATGGCTTTGAACCCTTTCCAATAGTAAACACGTTACCCAAACGTGTGGCAAACTCGTGACCAGTAGAATCCTGAACGTGAATGGTCTCAAAGCTACCCTTATGCTTCTCCCTGTTCTTGATGATACCAACTCGGCCCCTATTTCTACCACCAGTCACCATCACCACATTTCCAACATCAAACTTGATGAAATCCACAATCTTCATGGACTCCAAGTCGAGTTTGATTGTGTCGTTGGCCTTGATAAGAGGGTCCGGGTAACGGATGGTCCTCCCATCAAAGGTGTTGATGTATGGGATGCCCTTGGCTCCATACCTTAGAGACTTAACCTTGCAGAGCTTGAACTGCATTGTAAAAAAGCTATTTAGATTTGGGAACCGACTCTAAAACCATATCCTACTCAATCACCGTATAATAGATTCACTATCCATACCTCAGACATGCATAACACAAACAATGTTCTTTAAGAAAAAGGGACCAAAAATGTTTCCTTGATGTTAATTTTATAATAAAAAATACAAGAGAAAAGGTGATCAACTGATGTGGAAAATATATCAACACAAAATACTGTTTAGAGATGAGAAGATATACTTATAAGAAGTTGGAATGGAAGTTTATACGGGAGATGTTGCATTATATAAATGCAAAAACGTTTTGTAAAAACGAAAAAGTGGTACTGATACCATACGATTAGTGATCGTCGGAAGGAATTTCCAATGATTGCTCTTAAGCATGATATCAGCTACATAATATTAGATGGCACAAAGACAAATACACTAAAATGTGAACTGGAAAAGCTTATTAATCCACGCCTATAGATATTCTATAACGTAGTCAGCTCATTATGAAAAAAAAAAACATTTCGTATTCAGAAAATCTAGGAATTGATTCTGGTCTCTGAAACCTAAACAGATTTGAAGACACCTTTCCAAATTCCCGGAGAAAAACACATTATTCGGAAAAAACACATTCCCAGCAATATCACAATATCACAATAAACACATTCCCAACAATAAAGAGAACATTTTTCTATTTACCTCCTTGCATCAAAGAACAGGTTAATGTTTTTAAGGTGTAAAAAGCAAACTTACAATTGTTAAAAGTAATAAAGGCTCCGATTCACATGGGTAAAGTTGGAAAGATATGCGGTCATTGTTGCAGAAGAAAATTTGAGAAAGAAAATATAGGAATTCTTTAGAGATAGAAAATTAACCCCTACTTCGTAAAAATAATCTTCAAGTGCAGCGAATATAAGTTAACTAAGTGATGTATAGAGGGACAACTAAAAAATCAAGTCATCCCATCCAATAAAGTACTTATTTAAATTTACAGATTAAGCATATATAAGCAAAAGACAAACCTTGGCCTCGTCGTCTCTTAGAGAGTGAAGTCTAAAGCGACCCTTGGTGTCATACAAGAGGCGGAAGTTTTCATTTGTTTTTGGGATCGACACAACATCTGTTAGAAGAATACATCAAAATGTTAGATCATGAAATAAATCAAAACTAGCAACATAGCACAAGCCAGAATAAACCAATAATGTGATATAAATAAATAACATTTCTCATATCGAGTTTTTAAAAGTTTCATCACATGAAAAGAAAATGTAATCCAATAACATTGGAACTCAACTCCATCTGGCTCAAGCAGAGAGGATAATATTTACTCTACGCAAAAATAAAATCCTGAGAATCATTCCTTACTCCAACTGAGTTAAAGTAGGCAGCTTCGCAAGAAGAACTTTATGCGACATCAATAGAAGTATTTTTAATTCAAGAAAAAGAATCTTAGGATAAGAAATACCAAGCCGTCTCTGGCTTATGAGTTTTCATAATAAAATATAATTTAAACGGGTAAGTGGAAGTAAATAAGAAATACTCATAGACACAAGAAAAGTGCAGTCAGAAGCACATAAACTAGGCTCTTCAATGGGGGGGCCATTTAAGCTATAATTGAAGGAGCAATGGGAAATAAGTGCAGTCAGAAGCACATAAACCAGGCTCTTAAAGGGCCATTTTAGCTATAATTTAGGGAGCAATGGAAAATAAATGTTGCTCCAACAGACTCGCCATTGGGAATATACAAATATGGCGAGTTCACCCTTTATCCTTAAAAACGTAGAAGCAAAATGCAACTGACTATGAATTACCAACTGTTTTTATCCTCTTGTTTCTTATAAAACCTTTAATGAGAAATATGTACTTTGATTAGTTATATAAAATTAATAAATATAGAGGACAAACTTTTGTATAAAGTTAGCTATAACTTTGGTAGCAATGAAAAAGTTAGCTACACCAGAGTCTCATTAAGAATATACAAATATGGAGAGCACGCTCTATATCCACAAAATTACAGTGCAGAATTGCACTTGATTCTTGAAATATGAGAAATGTGTCTGGAAAATTGATATAAAATTAATAAATATAGAGAGGCTACACTTAGGTGTGAATTAAGCTATAAATTTGCAATGGAAAATAAAGATGGATCCACCTGGGTCTCCATTAAGAATATACAAATACATAAAGCTCAATCTATCCTAAAAAAAGACGGTGCAAAATTGTACTCGATTCTTAAAAGATTTTCTTCTAAGACCTTCGTGGGGTGTGTGTTTCTGTAATATAATGATGCAATAAGAAAAATTTAGAGGCTGGAATTTGGTGTAGATTTAACATATGTAGATGAACTCAATTAAGTCTGACATTAATAAATAAAATGCGTGAACTAACAAACCAATCATAACTACAAAGCCTTAAAAAATAATTAAAAAAATACAGATAATGATTTGACAATTATGTACATACCCATGAAACCGGTGGGGTAAGTCTTGTCAGTCCTTACTTTCCCATCAACTTGAATATGGCGCTGCATAACGATAGATTGCACTTCACGGTATGTCAATGCATACTTTAGCCTGTTTCGCAAAATCAGAATCAAGGGGAGGCATTCCCTTGACTTGTGGGGACCAGATGATGGTTTGGGGGCCTAAAAATGCATAAATTAAATAAAAAAAAAGGATAAAGAAACACAATGAATTTTTTTTGGAACTTCTTCTAATGCTATAATAACACTCATATGGTAAAAATAGGGACTCACAAAGGCTCCACCAAGTTTGTCAAGCATCCAGTGACTCGGAGCATTGAGCCTTTTCAAGTGTTTCTTCAAACCTCTCGCCTGTGATCATAGTTAAATTAATTATATTGTTGTAAACAAGGAAAATAATGACATGGACTACAATCTACGCTTAATGTAAACGAAAGATTAAATCAGAAAGAAAACTTTATAACTGCAAAAAGCATGCCGATGCAACAATAGAACACGGAATTACTCCCACAGTGATTCAAGCCATTCTTAATGTCAAAAAAATTGGCATATAAAAATTTCAGATCGCTTAGGAATAGAGAAACATAAATAACATTAAACAACAAAGAAAATGGCTAAGCGATCTATGTGGGAGGAAAAATCAAGTCTGCCTGCATTATCTATTTAACTCATGATGTGATAATTTAAAACTGCGTAATTCTAAAAATGAGAAAACAAACAGACAAAAAGAAATCTAATTTGTCTCACTTTCTAACACTTAAGATAACATAAAATTTTGTAACAATGGGTACCTTTCATGACGTGATAATTTAAAACTGTGTTAATCTAATAATATCACAGCTGAATCTACCAATAGTATCATACGAAAATAGAACAAAATAATGCAATTAGGGAATAAAAAACAAATATAAATAAAACAGTCCAAGAAACTTGTCCCACTTTTTTTCTCATTTAAACAAATATAATTTGGTGACACGTAATTGTTTCCTGCATATTTCAGTGTTATTATAAAGATAAAACATTATATCTAAGGATTAGATATGAAATTGACAAAACAATTCAATATAAACATGAAATAGATTATTAACAAAAAAGCTCATTTTCAGTTTCCACACTTTAGCAATGTACATGTACCACAATTTCTTCACATAGTTCTTCAAAGATCATAAATTCAACAAAATAAAACACCAAAATTAATTCTAAAAAGAAACAGAACAATAAAAAAAAAGTATTTTTAATATAAAAAAAAAACTTCGTCTCACAATATATTCTCTGAGCAATTAAAATGAATAAAAGAAGTTATCTAACTTGAGTATAACTTACATAATATTATGTGATGATTGGTCTAGTTTGGCACAGTGTTGAATAATAAGAAATAAATATGTTATTATAATAGCTAATAGACCAATTATTTAATAAAAATAAAAATAGAACTCTAGAAACTATAATAATATAAATATAATATAAATACAGTAGCATCGAGATTAAAAATTATACATATAACAATTAGATATAAATCGATATATGTCATTTCATAAATAGCATAAAATAAAAGAAAAACATAAAACAGAAAAATTAATAGAAGCATATAGCAAACACTAGCTATAAATATATATATTATTAAGTAAGTAATTGGAGTGAGATTAACGAACCATATTGTTATGTAGCTGCGCCTTTCTATCTCTCTCTAAAAAAAACAGTAGTGACGTTATATGTATATAGAGGAAAGGTACGAGTGAGGGTTACTTTTGGGCTTACATTTATTGGGCCGTTCTTTTTTAAAATGTCACTTTATTGGGCCTGTTCACTCCAAAACCGATCTATCGGGTTGGATATGGGTATTTCATATGGGTAAAATGCATATCGAGTAAAATTTTAAAGGATGACACGAAAAAGTAATTTATCTTACTAAAATAATATTTCACATTTTATAGTAATTGGTATATTAACGCATATGCATTGAAAAATTACATGTATGAAACAATTAATTTTATAAAATTAACAAATGGATAAAAAATTATGTCATTATAAATATGAACTTGGGGGTTAATTGCAAAGTTTGATAGTTTATGGGGGTTAGTTGCAAGATTTAATAATAGTTCATGGGGGTTATTTGCAAACGTCCCATAGTTCTGTAGGTTATTTGCATTTTACTCTTAATTTTACAAGTAGTTTTCGGATAGAATTGGAGACCGGTACCCTTTCAAAATATTTATTAGGTTTTTTCGCTGAACATCTTTTACCATTTTTTTTTATGCGATGGAGGATACGAAGTAAAAACACAGTTTTGTTCTTCTTACGTTCTTTATTCTTACTATTGTCGTTAAAGTGTGCGGAATCATGGATGTTGTGTGTATGTCTTGATTGGTATTAAAATTTTACCAGTCATAGCTGATGACTTATAGACATGACCCGTGAGTCAAGATCATTCCCACACTTCAATTCCATACTCATAAAGTTGGAAGGATACGAGTAACCAAACAGAAATATGAGACCAATTTATGTGCCTAATTTCAAATTACTAACCTAGGCATACTATGCTACCTTATAAAAGTAGTGTACTGTCTTGACTGCCCAAAAATATTTATTTCGAAAGCATTTGAATTGGCTTTTAGAAATTTACTATTTGTTATTCTTAGTCGTTGTATACATGACGACGTATTACTCACATTTACTGTGTAACTTACTTGGTAGAGTAAACGCGTTCCTGGAATAGGTACAATATTCAATCAAATATTATTGCACTATCATACATTTTCGGAAATATTAAGCGCACATATGTATATGCATATATCATGTACCGATATAGCTGTGTATGATATAGCTGTGTATGATGGATAAGCCATTACCATTGTAAATCTCTTAAAATTAGAAGAATATCACCCAACAATTCTGCCACGTAGGGCATCTATGTGAGGTTTGCATGTTGTTATGTGCGCATAGCATTACTGATACATTTTATAGGCATGCAATGCAGCATGAGTTCGAACTCATATATAAGTAAATTCCTATAATATTTTGCTGATTAATTTATATATGCAATAAAGAGCAATCAAACTAAAAGTTCAACAATAACCCTTTTAAGTGAAGAAAATTGAATAATTCATTAAATAGACGATCTCTTAACATATACTCCGTTTTGTGATATAACGTGGCTGTCAACCATGAAATTGCTATAGCTGCATAATGTCCCGGTCCAAGGGCTATAAGCGCCTCGGCAGAATATTTTTTTAGCCTTGCCTGATTAAAAGTTAAAAACATCGTAAGGGATCACCAATGTACAAACTTTTATTCATAGTTGAAAGTAAATCTGAGACAATAGTTTAAAGAACCAGAAGGTGCGGACATGATATATAGTAACCAAACAAAATAGTGGTAGTCAAATTATCATATAGAATACATCACCCCAGTTCAATTGAGGACGACTTTTCTTCACCCAACTCTAGATCTCTTCAAACTTGATAAAAAAGAAAATGTAACGTTAAAAGCCAACAATATGTCATATCATATCATACTATTAATATAAATAAACTCAAGAAAAATTGAATCGATCCAATTTAATTATTTTTTTTTAAAAAACACTTCTATCTTTTTTTCTTAATTACCATATTAACTACTTTTATAAAAATAAAATAAAAATAATTACACTCTTTCTTCTTCTTTAACCACATAAAATTTCTTATATCCTATAATTTTTTTATCTAAATATTTGTATCATTATCATAATTTATATCATATATTTTTATCACACGCAATGGGTGGGTATTGTTTACTAATTAAAGTATATGCTGGGGATGGTATACAATGCATTTCCATCTAGAAATGGAAATCATTAAATAGTTTACAATCTTAGTCTATAAATTGAACGTAATTCCATATTTAGGGCCAACAAGAATGTGACCACATAAGAAAGCAAAAGTATCGTCCATGCTCAGGTGCTAAATTACTTGACTAAACACGAGATGAAAGTACTAATGAACTTTTTTATTTCAAATAAAATGAGGACCCAACATATATCCACCAGAGAGAAGTATATACCTTTGCACCACTAGCAATTCAACTACCAAAGTAGTAAAAGTAAATTGTTAGGCATCCTTTTACTTTGTACATTTCAAGTTCAAAATATGTTCAACTACTTGGGCATTCTTTTACTTTTTGTGCATTTCAAGTTGAAATTTTTTTGAACTTCTTTTAAAAAATTCAAAATTTTGCAACTTCAAACGAATGCACAAAATAGAGAGGTATACCAATAAATCATAGTCTTCCTCTTAAAAAAGATTGCCAAATAGATCAGTTGTCTACTCCAGCTTTCAACTCTTTAGTTGCAGTCCAAAACACTAGTATAACATTCTGTAAGACAACGATTTAAACATCACAGCGCGCGTCTTAACTAAAGTTACTACTTTCCAAAATATACATACATTTATAGCACAGGGAATTCCATAGGTACAGATATTGCTGGCTTAGGATCTAGACACAGGTGAAATACCGAAGACTGATAATAACAACAATTCTTTAGGAGGTAACGTTAAGTCATTAAGTAAAGCTTTCCATAAATCTCACTCTACCCTCACATCATACTCGGTTCAATCCTGAACGAAATCGATCTTTTCTACTTATAATAAGTAATTGTCGAAAGAAAAAGGCCCTCGCATCCGTTATAGAGGTAAAGAAACTTTGCTGAAAATCTTGACAATAGGCAGCTCATGATACAGTTCGACCATAGCAGACTGATGCAAGATAAAGATTTTTTGCCCATTTCTCCTGCAATAAAGTACATTTCCAATTATTTTGAACTACTCCTGTTAATAATACTGTTTCCAGGAATGCATAACCAAAACTAATTCCTTTGAAGTAGTAGTCCAGCAAAAGTAAAATCAAATTATTTTGTAGTATGCCAATAAATAAATAAAAAACAGATAATTTAAGAGGTTTCACTGTTTTATACATTAACCTATCATAATATTTCGATTCTGTAACCTATTATGTTTTATATTTGGTAAACTAATCTAGAGCAAATTATGCATCCATCTAAATTAAAAGACTCTCTTATAAGTTATAATCAGCTTTCCTAAACTAACATATTGATCTGATAACTATCACTTTTATACACACAATTTTGGTCAATTGTCACTTTTGTAGAATACCCTAAAATCAACAAGAGAGTACCGATTATGTAATGTTACGTTAGAGTATTAAATAGTAAATACTACAAAAAATTGCAGTGGGTGAGGTGATTCCAGTTCGGAGTACAAAACCAAAACACTGTAATAAGTTGGTGTAGAAAACAGTTGCCGTGTGTGCATTAAAGCGTCATTAATGAGAATTTCCACAACTTAATGGTGATTTTCTAAAAAATGAAAACTGTGGTTGACCAACCTTGACATGGGTACTGGGAAAAGCAGAAGTTCGAAGAGTCTCTTGAGTTTCATCAGCTGGTTTTCTCCTTGGAACACTGAGCACGAGAGCGGACTGATCTCCAGTTGCCGCAGTAGCGGTGATACGATAACCACTGTCCCATCTCCTATGTATACCTTCACTCGGGTACAGAAAATCCAGTTCCACAACCTGCCAATCAACAATAAAATATTCTATAATAGTTATATCTGAATTAGGAACACAGAATTATAAGGGAAACGGGATATTGAATGAGATATCCAAGACGCATGTCACAGTGAGATTCAGTGCGAACTCATTGATTCATTCGAGGATTCCAGTAAAAAGAAAGATGAAAAAAAGGAACATTGTTATAAGATCCTAATCTCAAAAAGAAAAGGGAAAATATGGCGAAATTGGTAGCTTTTCAGTATTTACATCCAAAATCATCTGTATGCACATCAAAAGTAAAATCAGATTATTACACATTAGAAAGAAAGATCATATCATGGAAGTGCATGCTATCAAAAGTGAAATCAATTTATTAAATAACATGTCAATCAAAAACGAGTTCTAGAAGTATCAATAGATAGGAATTAAGTTTCTTTTGTAAACAGAAACTTAGTTCAACATATGTCGCTTAAAAGTAAATTTCCCTCAGTAATACTCCCACCGTCCCGTTTTATCTGGGTATTATTCAGGTGTCTCAGTTTGTAAGGGAACTTTCTGTAAATGATAAACATTATATTTTCATTTCCCATACTTATCTTACCTAGAACCTCAACACTTAATACATACACACACCCCGGCGGAAAAAGTTAGGGGCTTGTAATAAATTTGCCACAAAAGACCAAAGTAAAGTTCTAATTATTATGTTCCTTATTACAAATTTGTATTCCCCATAACACTCCAACACATCAGGATGGAGAGAGTATTTATTATAAAAAGGTGATTTTCACCAAAGCATTAAATCAAGACCTGATCAGAGAATCCAGCTCCACGAGACATAACAACGGCCCACCTACTTCCAGCAGTAGCCATGGCAGTTACGTAAAACCCTTCCTTCCATTTTTTATTGATCCACTTAAATGGAAAAGAGTCGCTTACTTTATAAGACTGTTGCGAATATGGAGTACCTACATATATAAGTAGCAAATATCAATCAAGGACATCAATCTTAAATGTTCCAAAAAATACTTAAAGAATATTAAATGACGATAAACTATGACACTAACCGATCGACATAATGACCAATGAGCTACCGTTATTGGCTCCTGCTATTGCACTGATATAAAAGTTCTTCTCCCACTGTTCCATTATCCACTCCTTTAATAATAAAATCAAACGAATTAGTTCCCTAATTGCGGATATAGAAAAGCCAATTTAATACTGATAGAGACCTGATGAAATTGTGAATATAATAAGTGGAGTGATCAACAATTAACATTTATTTAACTGTTTCGTACTTTTTGATTTCATAAACCAATGTACAATGTTTTGTGATTAGTACACTACCCTAACGTTTATGCTCAAATCAGTGAACTCCAATTAATCTTGGCAAATAGGTTAGCCTACAAATGTGACAACTGACCAGTAGGTTAGTGTATACAAGTGGCGGTTATCAAAACATTAGTATAAAAAGTGATTACGGAAACGTGAGATATTCTGCTACTTTACATAGAAGTTCCCTGACTGACATATGAATTGGTGTATGAAACCTAAAATTTGAATAACTTAGTGCAAGGAATCGAAATTCCGTATAGTATATGAAACACTTAAAAGCCCATAAACAAAAATCTGAGCAACCTTGTGAAGGAATAAAGGTGACAACTCATAAACTTGGGAGGTAAAGCCAGTGCCAGCGTCCATAATTAATGCCCATAAATTTGAACAAGATGCGACACTGCTTATGTAAAGTCCATCTTCATTTCCTTTCTCTATATGTTGGGGAAGTCTCACGTCGGCCACATTATAGTGGTATCTACAACACAAATAAAGGTAAAGCTCATAGTGTAACTTGTTTAAATAAGTTAAAGCATTTTAATGAATTACAAGGGAATTGGACCTCTGCTTCATTGGCCTACGAGCATTGTAAACACTAATCCATTGGGTTGCAGGCATTCCCATTCGCACTTTCTTCTTTGGTTGTTCATCATCATCTTCTTCCATTGTCAATCTTCCTCTTTTTTGCCCAACTTGATATATGAGCTACCATATACAAATTCATATTTGTAAGAACAAAAACTTAGCAATCAACTTTTGACAAGTCTTCAGTTCTAAAACTAAAGATACCTTCTGAGCCCCATCGGTGTTAATTGGCCTGATATTTGGATTTGGACCAACAATCCCATCAAACAAGGAGATATATTTTGCATAATTAGGCTCTTCGTCAAATTTCAAGTTCACCACATGCTCAACGAATTGCCGAAAAGGAGCAGGACAAAAACAACATAACGTCTCAGAAGAAGTTGCCATCTTTTTCTTGCAAACTAAAAACCCTTTGTTCTCTCCCTGTTGGAAAAATAGAGAAGTGTTTAAAAAAATTTAAAAAGGAGTTCTAAAGTTGCAAATTCCACCCCTTCTAGAAAGGAGAATTCCATACATTTTTTGGTCATCAAATTTTAGGTTCTGTACTGTACACCAACCTAGCCATTTTTTTTGCTTTTGCACACTACATAGAAAATATTCTAAAGATTAGGGAGCAGAATGGGAGAAAATAAGACAGAAAAGTGTATAAAAAACATTTAATTTCTGTTACTAATTAGTACCACAACCTGTGAAAATCGTCGAGAAATGTAGCGCTACTATACCAATTGCTAATTTTGTAGGTTGGTGTACAGAGTTGAAAACAGATGATAACTTAGTGTACAAGACAGTTATTAGCTCGTTACAAAAAGGACAGAAGTAGCTAATATGCTAACCTGATACCCTTGCCAAGGCAAACGACCACGAAGGAGGAAAATGAGCGTATATGCAAGAGATTCCAAGTCATCTCGTCGGCTCCCAGTTCTACCGAGATGAGCATGCACACTCGCATACCTAACTGTTCCCCTGAAGCAATAGCATGTATACTCATTAATAAGGTCAGAACACTGTCATAATAAAGTCATTACATGTGAAGTGAGATATTGTCTACCTAAAAACATCCGGCCGCTGATCATAATCAACATGTTGTCCAGTTGTAGTATCACGCCATTTGGTAGCTGCAAGTCAAATAATAGACATGACTAATTGGATATCAAGCCAACTAAAGTATAAACGGACTTAACTAACACATTCGAAAGGATCCAAAACTATACCCTCAAAAGTAAATACAGTATGGTATTTTGATATTTTTCGAATGCAAGATATAAATGCATGTTATTTACCTAATCCGAGATCAACAAGGAAAAGTTTTTTCTCATCAGGAGTCCCTGGTGGTCCAAGCAAAAAATTCTCAGGCTTTACATCACCATGTACATACCTACAGGGAGTGACAGTGGTCAAACAAAACTCTAATACTATCATTAGTGGGTATTTTAGCACTACAAATTCCATAAATCATTTATCGAAGGGTGTTAACGAACCTATGGAACAAACAAATGCAATGGCTTTGTTTGGTTTCAGCTTTTACTCAGCTTGTTTGTTTTGAAAAGGCTGGACTGCAATTGTATTATCAGCTAAAAGCCAAGGTCTTTTGCTTGTAAGACCGAAAAGCTTTAAGCTGGACTAACTAGAAAAAATGAGCTTATTTGCTTAAAGACTGGCTACCAAACAATATCTACAAGTCTCCAAGAGAAATAAAGGAACAATCAAAGGGTAGAAAAGGAAATCACCCTCTGGAATGCAACTTTTCCAAGATAGAGATGGATTCAATGGCTATGCAAGCAACCATCTCAATGGACATCCTGTAATTAGAAAGATAAAAAATAATTTCCAAAAAGGTTCTGTTCACAAACATACTAACTACTACAATATACACAATTCAGATAAACTTGAAGGAGAAGCCTACGTATGCGAGTTGTTGTTCCAAACATCCCATAGACTAGGTCCAAGCATATCCATTACCTGCAAATAATAAAAATTTACGATGAACTGAAATCATAAAAAACAGAAAAAAGGTTCCCAAGTAAAATGAATAAGCAAGCTTGCTTATAAAAATGTAGAAGCAAGATACGCATTGCTTAGACAGGAATCAGCAAACTGTTTTATAGAGGCAAATACTACAGATGAAGTAAGGACACGCACCATAATATAATAATCGCCTTGCCTGCCTTTGTAATGTACACGAGGCACGCCATGACTTCCACCAAGAGCACTAAAAGTAAAAGAAATGTGAATCATAAATCAAAAATAATCAAAGACAATAAATGAACAAGCATGCCAATTGTCAAAAGCAGAAGACTAACATGTAAACTTGCCACTCATAAGGGGGTCCGTAATTACACCCTTTGCTACTCCGATGCTCAAACTTTAAGGCCACCTAGAGTTGATTTCGATAAAAGGTTAAGGTAAAAAGAATTGCAAATTTAAAGAGGTAAATGTGTAACAATAATAGGAATATAGATATAGTTTACCTCAATAGCACCAGGCCCAGTTCTTTGGAGTGGACTTTGCGGATTCATGCGGCGACCAACGTATACCTGTCCAAAACCACCTTTCCCAAGTTTTTTTTCAATTTTATATTGCGGCGAACCACCAACCTGGACCTTTAAAGATAAAAAAAAAAAAGTAACAGCATTTAGTACCTATAAAGTGCAGTGCATAACAGAATGTCGATAAGAACGTTTACATGCCGAGCTATAATTTTCAAAACTGTAGGAAAAACATAACATAAGAATGTATGTACAGGTCCTACAGGAGCTTCGAAATTGAAATGCTTTAACTTTGCTAACAAAATATCTTCAAATACCAAACCATTCAGTTTTCCGTGTCCAACTTTTTAAACACATTAACAAAATGCTCGATAAATTTACTACAACTTTACCCAACATTAGCAACCTTCAAATATTTACACAAGAGCTTCAGAGAAAAGAACAGGAGTTTCAACTCATCTTCATTCAGCAAACCGGATTAACAAGTCTCTACTGAGTGAAGTATAATGTAGATATACATACACATCTTCATACATGTTTATACTTCAATGAAGAAGATCACCGCTCTAAATTTATTTCCATTTTCATCACCAGCACTATCATTTCCACACCAAATTTTCCGGAAAAAACAAACAAAAATCTTTTTCTCAGTTCTTGTGCGGATTTGCGCAATGCCCAAAAATTCTTAAATCCCGTATATTTTCTTAGTAAACACCGAAACATTACTCTACACCGCCAAATCAAAACTATTCTTCACAATAGAAAAACAAAGATCAAACATTCATCCCCAATAACATCTAATTACCTGTTTACACTGCCAAACATTAAAAAAAAACAATTTTTTTCGCCAGACAAATTACATTCAACAGAAAATGAAAACCCACAAAACATATATACAGTTACACATACATGATACATCAACATACATATCTGATATATATGCATGTGGATATATATATATATATAATAAAGATATAAAAATAAAAATAAAAACAAAAACCTTTTGAGGGATAGGGGCAGTGGAGTCGTCGTCGTCAGGAATCACCGCCTTATCGCCGCCGCCGCTTCCGTACTCATCCATACTTTATTATTATTATTAATAATAATAATAATAATAATAATTTTTTTACAAAAAAAATGAAGTTATAATAATAGAGCTAAGGCTATTATAACCAGATTATCCATCAGGGGTATTAAATACCCTTTATGAAAGTGGGTTTATACGATCTAAGAGAGATATATATTAGGGTTTGGTGGATCTATTTGAATTTCCGATTATTAGTATTTACTACTAATAAAAACATCAGCTTTGTTTTCTTTTTTCTCTTTTTCCGTTCCGTTCTATCTTTTGGTTACCAAGTACTATACAACACACAAATAATTTTTATATTTACTCCATATATTTCGTTAATTACGATGTTTTCTTTTAAATATTTGACCTCGTTTCATTGCCTTCGTTATTATTCCCGGGATTAACAATCCGCTAATATTAGAAGCGTCATTTGAAAAAAAATGATCGAATCAGTAATCCATTCGAGATTGAACTATTTATAATGCCAACCCGTTTTAGTATTGAAAACACCCACTTTAACATCATTTGATGTTCGGATAAGATAAATAGTCTCGAGCACAATGGTGTTGCCAAACAAAAAGCATTTGCAGGGTCCATTCCGAGTATTAAATGATGCAACCAAACAAGACCTTCATTTGATTGACAAATGTAATGAAAACATATTTGGATTAATTTATGAGTTTTATAGTTAATATGCAAATTTTAAATTTACAATGGTATTATTGGAGAACGTGTATATGTAATGTTGTTAAAACTTTTGTTAAATTAAAGACAGAATGACCTCCTGTCTATTTATTTTTATTTCCATATAATATTTTGAATTATTACTTAATTAGGCGGGAGAATTGATGAAGTTACAAGTAATACGAATATGTCTGAGGATTGATGAAGCTATAAGTAATAATCGCCCATAAACTCGCTTTGACCATTTCTAATGACGTATTAGTACTGTTCCGGTTAACTCTTCTTCATTAGGCGCTAATCGCCATTTTTCAAAATTTTCTCGATCTTCCCAAAACCACACGACTTTCACTTTCTTTATCTCAATTATCACAAAGGTTGCTTTGCCTATGGTTATCCTAGCCACTTTCTTCTACGCTTGTCATATAAGGAAGTGCCTTTTTCCAATGGGTTTGTAAATGGTTCATATAGACACCATAAGGCTTTATATAGACAGTATAAGGAAGTGCTTTTTCCAATGGTTCATTTGTTTGGAGCATATACTTAAGTGCAAAATATAGGTTAAGCTAAGCCTCGATTTATCTTCCAATAGGCGTTCTCTTGGCTCACGTGAGTAAATGTGCCACCCCTAGGTGTGATAACCTTACACAAGGTGAAATGAGCAATTTTATATTGAAGCTTAAGGTTCCATCTAGCCATGTAAAGCTTGCTCTCTAATTTTAACAATGGTTTCATTAGTCCTCTAGACGATTCGTTATTCTCATAAACTTTCCCAACTTCTTAAGAATAACAAACGGTGTGTGCGTAAATACTCTATTAATTCTGCTTAAGTAATGCAATTAAAAGCACAAGAAATTAACCAGAACCAATTGTAAGGTCTTCCTTGAGAATAAAATTTCAGATCTTTTTAAGCCGAAAAGTGCTTATGGCTATGTGAGGTTATAACTTATAAGCACATTGGCCAACTCTATAAAATGCACTTGCTAGTGATGACCTACAATTTATAAATCAAACTGCTATGAGAAACTTTTTCTTTACATAATAAACACCTGTAAAATAGTCTTCATCAATGAAAAGATACTACAAAATAATGTTTGATTTAATGAGAGTCAAAAACCGTCACAAGCCTTTCACTAATTTAAAAAGTTGTCACAAATTGACTAAACTGTCACAAAACGTCGCTAATAAGCTCGTAACAAAAAATACCGTCACTAATCCCGTCGCTATTTGAGTATTTTTTTGTAGTGAGAGTCTCGTGCACCAATGCCTCGCCTCCATCGGTATCCCAAACACATTAATTCAATCTATAGAATTGTTTCACCACCTCCGACACTATCGACCCACCCCTCGTCTTTAAAGTTAAAATAGTTTCCTAATCTTGAAATAAAATCCATCGTCGCACTTAAGGGCAGTATCCCAAGGGCCTTAATTACCGTTAGCGTTCTGAAATAGTAATTGAACTCTTGAAATTCACCATTTCTCTTCTAGGTGGGATCGGTTCTTCCTCATTTCCAAAATGCCTCCTTGATCCCACTTTTGAAGATCGATATCTTTCACATTAATATTTTGGTTTTTGGACAAATTTTATGCCGTTTCGAAGCCCTCGTGTGGTATTTCGATCCGGTGCGTAACATGAACCATTTTGTGATGTTTACCTTGTCAAAACCGGTCTACCCATTGGACAAAACCGGATTTGTTTTTACAAATTCCAACAAAAGACTATAACAAGTTAAATATATATAAAGATTAATTGTACATCCCCGTCAGTTCTTTCCCACAAACAATTAAACTATTGGCTGAATCTCTAAATCTCAATTACTATATTCATTGTACATCTTCCCATTTAGTAATATTTAAGAATCATTAATACTATTGACTTATTTTCGTCCTTAAATAGTAAATTTCCATATACTTCAAAATCTAGATCTCTCTCATATGGATCAACCAACACAAGAGAAATGGGAATGGAGTGTATCCGCACCGCTGAAAGAAGCAAATGCGGACCAAATATGGCCTCTTCTTAAGGACTTTTTCAACTTGCACAAGTGGTTCCCGGGCCTGCCAACGTGCTACGGAATTCATGGTAACAACGGTGAGGTTGGCTCTATACGATACTGCACAGGCTCCTCTATCCCTTCCGTCGATGGGAGTACAAGCTGGTCGAAAGAGAAGCTAATACGTGTTGATCCCATAGAGAGAATGATCAGATACGAGATCGTCGAGTGCAATATTGGATGGAAGGGCTACGTTTCAACAGTCAAGATATGCCCGGGGAGCGAAGATGTCGGGTGTGTGATATGGTGGTTAGCTAGTGTTGATCCGATCCGAGGGAGGAGGAGGGAGGATATGGTGTGCAAGTATGAGGCTGCATTGAAGATTATGGCTAAGAATATGGAAGCTTATGCTCTTGGGAAGTGTGGGAACATCGCCTAGCGGTGGATAAATTTTACTTGGTAGTTCCTGGTTTCTTATAAAAGTATTCAAGAAGTTGCGGAATTAATGATTTGTTTTGTTGAATTTCGATAAAAATAATGAAGGATTTATGAAAATTTCGTTTAAAGATGTTATCAACCTTGTGAACTTTTTTGGATTCTATTATACTTTAGATCCAACACTGTTGCGACACTACTAAGGTAGCCTCATAGAGTATCATCCAATTTATGGAGTCAATATATTCTTGTTTCTAACGTGACATTTTTTTTTTAAAGGTATTTCTAACGTGACAATATTAAAACTAGAAAGTTGAGAATATCAAAAAACAATCTTAGAAGAGTCAGACTGCATACCATGTGACCAAAATTTGGCATTTTGCAGAAAAGAGCTTGTAAGAGCATATCTCATTATTGTTATATGTTAATTTCGAGTAAAAATTTAATTTTAGTATTGCAAGTATGTTTACATCGCATTATAAAATTTCATTATCTATAACTTTCATGCTTAACTATACAAATAAGTTAGCAATATTATTACGTGGGTCGTATATATTGATTTTGGTAAATTTATTATTTAGTTTCATTGTTCCTTCAATATTTTATTTTAAAATAGGCAATAATAATATATAAAAAATATAATGTGTTAGAATAAATAAAATAAAATATATTTTATAATTGAAAATAAAGTGTATTAATATAGAGTGTAAACTCATGCTAAGTTTAACATTTATATTTAGAGTTTATAAGATCACTTTATATCTATGTGTTAAGTTAAAAATATCAATATTTATCATCACCAATAGAGATGCTCTTAACTACCTAAAGTTAGGTTAATCTCCCCTTCACCCACCACTACTAAGTACCAACACGTCACACATCAAGGAGTTAACAAATTATGTGTAAATGTCGAGTGCATAAATCATTTCTTATTTTGAAGGGTTGACTAAAATATTTTTTGAATTATTTTTACTAAAGGAAATGGCATTTTTATAAATATATGAGGATGCCAAGAATACGACGTATCATTCCTCATTCCTTTTCGGCTACCTTGACTGTGGAAAACTAAATTATATTATTAATGAAACAGATCAGGAATATTCATTTTTTATGAAAAGAAAATAGAAATAAGTCAAATGTATTGAATTTTCTTGATGGCGTTATTCCTCCTCCCTATTCATTTGCAAAGTAGTAGGAAATTTGTGATAAAATAGAGTGTTGGATTGTTGATACATGTACTAGATAAATTTCTCTTTCACCTACTACTAAAAACACGCCACGTCATCCAGTACATTGTGCAAATTTTCCAGGCATAAATCATTTCTTATCTTAGAAATGGTTGATGAAAATATTTTATGAATTATTTTTACATACAAGAAAATGACATTTTTATAAATATATAAGGGATGCTAAGACCAGTTCATCACCAATTCATTTCTCGTCCTTTTTTAGCTACCACCATTCTAGAAAACTAATTTATATTTTTAATGAAACCAATCAGGAATATTCGAAGGAGTGGTATTTAAGTATTTGAACGATTGTGATTACTTATCCCACATAGAATTCATCAATAATTGTGATGAAGATTGACTACAAAGTACAAATTAACACATCACACATCAAGGAGTTAACAAATTATGTGTAAATTTTCAGTGCTTAAATCATTTCTCATCTTATAGGGTTGATTAAAATATTTTTTGAATTATTTTTACATAAGGAAATGACTTTTATATAAATATATATGAGGATGCCAAGAACACTTTTCATTCTCATCCTTTCTCGGTTACCTTGACCGTGAAAAACTAAATTATCTTATTTATGAAAGGTTGGAAAACATGTATTTATAGATGTATTTATACCATTTTGAACCAAACTTGTAAGTCACTGGCGCTTTCTTTGGTATCTTTCTTAATTTAGTTGAAAAACTTATGCGATGAGTTTCGAAACGGTATATACACTTAACATGATTGATGAGTCGGTGTGAATTTCAATTGATCTCAAATTTGACAAACAAAGTGTTGAGACTTTATTGTTGCAAGTTAGAGAGTTGGAAAATGCACTAAGCATTTTATTCCACATAGAAGACTCATTTGAACAACATATATAGACACTCAGTGCATGTAAGTTGTAAAATGTGTTGACCTATACGTGTGTTAGCAACAGCACCACACATACGTGTTCGGTTCGTTCCGCAGGTGCGAGCATCGGGTTTGTGTTTTGCACTTTTTTGTTGCGTACTTATCTTTATCCGATTATGGTTTTGTACAAACAAGTGAGACATGCCAGTTTGAAATTTGATAAATTTACAAGTTTGGTCCTTACACTTTCCAGGAAGGTGTAACGTCCGCATTTAATGAGAATAATTACAACATTAGTGTTGTGGTTACAAATTAAATACTGACAAATTTAAGGGGGCGTTATAGTATAACCCCAGAAATTAAATGATATCCTTAAGGCTGTGGTTACAGTCGATCCGATAAAAAACACTTTCCCCTCACTCATTCAGGATAATACACACAACTCACTGCATACATAGCATATTAGAGAGAGAGAATTACACCACCAACAACTCGATCTGTGGCTCCATCCGAGCCACTTTGTGTGACGTTGTAACTTGGGAACGAAGTCAGCTAGAACCAGAAACAGAAAGTGATTGGGAAAATATCGTTTAAGAGAAATTATTTACAGTTAACTCGTCTTTTATTTTTGTTCTTATTTCCGTACTGTTTAAAATATGATTTAAATTTGAGTATTGTTTACTTTCTGTTCGTACATTACAGTACTGTTTACTTTCTGTTCTTACATTGCAGTACTGTTTATATTATGTAATTTATTTTCCATTATCTTTATTTTTCTGTAATTTACTTTCTGTCCAGTAGTGTAATTTATTTTTTGTCCAGTAGCATGATTTATTTTTATTTACAGAACAATCTGATAATTTAGTAATTATACTATTCTGTACGGCAGTTTCAGTTTATTACAAACAAGTCCGGCAGTTTAATAATTATATTAATTATGTCCGAAAGTTTATGTTATTTACTTTCGTGATGAGTCGGAATTTGTAATCGAGTCATTATCCTTTCGGTTAAATAAAATTGTTTATTTTCTTTTAGCACTTGTTCTTTTTATTATTGCTTTTCGATACAATAAAAATCAACAACATATCAGAAATATTCATTTTTTATAAAATGAAAATAGAAATAATTCAATATATTGAATTTACTTAATCGCGTTATACTTCGTGTGTTTCATTTGCAAACCACTGGAAAATGTGTGATAAATTAATGGAGGATTAAATAGTGTTGATACACGGTTCAAATTTTATAATGTTCGAATGCGCTGTTTTATTATTGTGACATGTCACCCAATTCAAACCTAAAACTTGTCTCATTAACATTAATAATTAACCACAATAGTCGACACTTTATCAGCCTAATTAATTCTACTATTTAATGCTTAGGACCATTTACACGTTATTAATCAATGTTATTCAAATTCATTATATATTACTCCCTTCGTCCCTAAATAACTGATCACTATTTTATTTCAGAACGTGATTAAATAATTGATCACTTTTCTGTTTTAATAAATAATTTAATTTAAATTATCATTATACCCTTCACATATCACACAAATAAAGTTATGATGTGACATTTTTTAATCTTTTTATGGATATAAATTATAAGTTAATCAACACTCTCTGCACTTCAAAACGTATCAATTAATAAGAGACGGAGGGAGTACAATACATCTTACCAAATTGATAAAAAAAAATTATTTAAATTAAAAAACCAATATCATGTTGTTTAATTTTCCATCATACCCTATCTTGCAAGACACCGATTGAAAAACACACTTGGTACATCTTACTTAAATTTGTATGAATACAAAATATATTTATTCATGTCAAAATTCAGGTATTTATTATATATATAAAGCAAAAAATAACAAATTAAATAAATGAGAGATTATATATTTGTATACTTAAACTGTTAAATGTGACCCATGTCATAATAGGTTTATTTAAATTTCAAGATATGAGTTGTTTTATCCAAAAGATTATATTTAGTTATGATTTAATTTATACAAGTAATTAATCAAATATGAAATGCCGGGATTTTTAAGAAAAATATATAAATTTAGGGAATGAGGCAAAATAACTTAAACAACTGAAACAAAGTCAACAACATGGACTAACAATTAAAATCTATGGCAGTTGTCACTCTCATACTAGGCCACCAGTCACAGTATACAAACACCGCATTTAAGAGCATAAAATTTCAGAAGGGGAAGCCAGACTATATATTTAGTATAGTCTGGAAAACTCTCCTCGTTAGTACCATTGGATCAACAGTAGGGCCCACAGACTGTTTGATCCAATGATACCACAGAGATAGTTTTTCAGACTATACAGTCTGGGACACCTCCTCCATAAAATTTGGTCATGTTGATACATGCCCTCATAAAAATCTCCCTTTCACCTACCACTAAAAACATATATACCACGCCATGCAGTACACTGCAAATTTTCAACCATATATCATTCTCATCTGATAAAGTTGATTAAAATATTTATTTAATTATTTTTTCATAAGGATGACATTTAGGATTATTGTAATGAAACTGAATATATATACTAACAGAAAATGATTTTGACGCCAGCAAATGGACTAAGAGAAGTATAATTAAATTTTAGTACATTTGTTCACTTGAAAATAAGAGGAGTTAAATTAAATAATTAAGAAACTAAAAGGGCCATTAATGAATATTGCATAAACTAATGATTAGCTTCAAAATCAAGGAAGCAGAAAACTTCCGTGATTTAAATAGGCAAGCAAAGCAGTTTAGATATAAGGTAATCATGCCCCACCGCAATACATATGTGACATATAATGATATAAAAGTATAAAAATACAAGTGTAGTGATAATACAAATATGTAAAAAAAAATTAAAAAAAGACACACTATAAGACGAGAGTACTTAAAATAATTTTTGATGGTTAAAAATGATAAATAGTGTTATTTTCTAATTATTTAAGAAAGTACGTTTATATGGAAATAGTAAAAGAGTATAGAGATTTTTTTTAAAAAAATGATAAAATTTATCACCTTAAAAATATTGGATTGATTTATTATAATAGCATGATTAATTAGGATGAGAAATACCATTATTTTTATATATTTAGATATAAGGATGCCAAGACTATCGCCAATTAATCTCTCGTCCTTTTCTGGCTACCATGATTGTGGAAAAGTAATTTTATATTATGAATGAAACCAATCAGGAACATTTATTTTTATTAAAAAAGGAAAATTTTACTCTTATCCAATTATATGATTATATCCCAGCCTCCAACATTGAAACAATATTATACTATATAGTATTATCAAATCTTAATTTCCACAAGTCGTATTTATTAATAGCATTGACTTTCAACGATTGTGATTAGTGATTACCGATCTAAAATGGTCTGGGATACATGCGTATAGTATTGACTTATCATACATTGAATTATATGCTCATCAATAAATTAATAATGATATCTTAGTTATACGGTTGATAATTTTGTTGTCTATTTTCTTGAATCATTTATTAGACCTAACAAATCATTCAAGACTCTAATAAATAATTCAAGACACGCTACTTTTCTAGCTACTTGATCTCCTCTTTCCCCAAACCCTAATTCTCCCCACTTATCTCACATGGATCAACCAGCACATGCAAAATGGGAGTGGACTGTTTCTGCCCCAGTTAAAGAAGCAACGGCAGACCAAATATGGCCTTTACTCAACGACTACTTCAACCTAAGCAAGTGGTTTCCGGGCCTTCCAACGTCCTACGGGATCCATGGCAACAACGGTGAGGTCGGCTGCATCAGATACAACGCGGGGTTCAATATCCCGTCCCTCGATGGCACCACAAGCTGGGCCAAAGCTAAGCTCACTGCCGTTGATCCAGAAGAAAAAATGATCCGGTACGAGATCGTTGACTGCAACACTGGCTTCAACTCCTATGTATCTACGGTCAAGATTTGTCCGGGGAACGAAGACTGTGCATGCGTTCTGTCATGGTTTTCTACGGTGGATCCTCTCAAAGGGATTACGTTGGAGGAGCTTGCGGAGAAGTACGAGTACGGGTTGAAAATTTGGGCTAAGAATATGGAAGATGATGCACTCGGAAGGTCTGGAAAATCGGTGAGAAAATGAGAAATTAGACAATATTAGTAGTACATAATTTATGGACTTATTAATTTAAAGAAAAATTAATGTTGAAAATGATAAATTAGTAGCACACAATACTACAGTAGAACTTCTCTACAGTGATACTCTATAATAATAAAAATGCTTGGTCCCAACTCGTGCCAGTTCAAAATAAGAATAACCTCCATATTTTAATATTGCATAATTTTTTACGGTTCTGTCTTAACAAATTTGCCTCCATATAGGAATAAATCACATAAATGTGTAAAATTATTTATATGTCGTTAAATTAAGTTTAAAACGATTTAAAATATTTATCTAATTTAGTGTGTGATATAAACTTTTTTTTAAGTAGAAAAAGTGAATGAAACTTGCTTTAAATAGAACAAGTGAATGAAAATCTATACTATATTATTATTTATACCTAGTATTTATACTAAAAAAAAGTTTTAGATAACTTTTCACCGTTCTAAATACATGTACTTAATTTTTCAAATACATATGTATTTAGTTAAATTTTCTTAAATTCATGAATATGATAGTTTCGTGACTTTTCAACTGTTTTGGATTTATGTGTTTGACTTGTTACATAAATACATGTATTTATCTCTTAAATATTTGTGCTAATTAATTAAATTAGATACACATATATCTGTTATGATGCGAAACATTTATTTAAATATTTTTTTATTTTTTTATATATCAATATCTAATTAGGAACATAGAAGGGTTCTACCAAATACCAATAATTAAGAGAATGACTTAGCTGCATCCGGGTCAGCAGCTTAACGTTGCATTCTTACACATGTCCCCTTCCTATTTGATTGAATACAATTATTTAAGTTAATGCATTCTATAGGATATTACTTGATACCCTCCAATTGCTCTCTTTTCAATATGTGAACATTAAAACTTCCCAGTTCATGACCTCCATTCATATTCTATGTCAATATATATTTATTTATTTATTTATTGAAAGTATTTATATACGTAAGAATGAATCAGTGTCCAATAACTATAATGGATCGATTCAAGATAATGTTTTAATCACACACAAAATATATTGTCTATTATACAACTCAACCCCACATGGATTATTCAATTGAAAATTAATACTAATACTTAAGTAACCATATTCTCTATTTTGACTAGAATTAAAGGGAAATTTGTGTCATTACGTTAAATCATTTCTTTAAAGTAGTGGTATAGTGCAGATTTTCTTGAAAAAAAATGGGTTGGTTGGGTTATAAAAGTAACGGTGTATAATGTGTGTATATATATATATATATATTTATCTTTTTTTGAATAAGGTGGATATAATATTACTCAAGTCCAGATGCAAAATGACTTATTAGTAGCAAATAATGATTTTGAAAGCAGAGTTAAGCTACTCCCCGGATGCAGCTAAGTTGTAATACTCCCTAATTAATGTCCATTTTTCTTTTATTTTCGTTATGTCCAGCTATACACTCTTTCCTCCTTATTATATGCTACTAGGGATGTAGACGGTTCATTTTGGTTAGTTTTTTTTTAAAGTAAAAATGCCAACCAAACCATTAAAAAACAATCGGTTCGTTTTTATCAAAAAAATCCCCGGAACCGAATCAAACCAATCATAATCGGTTTGATTCGATTTGGTTCAGTTCGGTTTGAACTTTAACAAATAAAAAACATAATATTCAAAATTACACTAATTTCGTAAACTTTTCGCTTATATTTCATTTGCAACTTTAAATCAAAAGTCGAATAACAAGTAAATTTACAAATATTTAACAAAATATATTATTAATAACTACAAATAACAAGTAAAACATCATATCTCAACTTATTGATGTACATATATAAATAATTATATTATTTTATATATGAATAAAAATAATCGGTTCGGTTCGGCCGGTTTGAAAACCACAGAAATCGCAAACCGAACCGATTAAATCGATTTATCAAATTTCAAACCAAACTAATTACTAATCGGTTTAGTTCGGTTTTTAATCGTTTCAGTTTGGTTCAGTTTATATACACCCCTATATGCGACCACCCTCTCTCCTTAATTACTAATTTTTTATTTTTTTTGAAAGGAAAATTTTATTAGCTGAAGAATAAAAATGTCGAATATATGAGACAATACCCCCATGATGTTAATCAAATAATTTGATTACAAATCGCTAAAAACACACTGTTTAATAAATACATTACAAAAAAAACTATAATAATATATTTGAGAAAAAAAGAGCGGAAATAAATATCATTCAAACCTCATTTTTAAGAGAAATTAAGCTCAAAAAATGTCAATTTTCTCCTTATACCACATATTCTTATTACTTCCCTTATTGCACCAAAATCAGTTGTGATAAAAAAAGAACGTTCAATGAGAACAAATCTCAAATTAATAAAGTGCAAAACAGAGGTTTACAAGGAAAAAAAACCCCACAAATATATGTTTTACAAGATGTAGAGAAGATAAAAAGAAATATTATATATTAAAATGACTTCCTCTGAAGCAAGGGGTCTCCATCTTATCAACATAATAAGCTGCATTGATCATTTTCGATAGTGCATTAGCTTTAAAAGTGATCCAATTTACATCAATAGCTTGTTGTTTAGCTAGTTCATCATCGATTTGATTTTGCTCCTTATACACATGTATTAAATTCACTCCAATAAGATCATTAAATCACATGTATCTTTCCATAAAACATTGAAGTTAACAACATGTAAATATTTAATTTTCCGTTCCTTAACAATTATTTCTGAATCTAATTCCATGTAGACATTACTAGTATTCATGCTCTTTAATTACTAATTAATCAACGTATGCAGCGCATGCAACTTCATAAAATGATACAACACAAACCTATAATTAAAGAAAAGTCTATACTAATTTTCAATAGCATCATGGAGCTTCATGGAACATTTATAATTTGATAATCCCTCCCTCTCCAATTAATTATCAATTACGAAACTATATGCAATTTTAACCGGTCAATAACTTGTATCAACATTTTCGGAAAGAAAATTTTCAAAAGTTAATCATATAGTTTAAACATTAAATTTTTGGTTTTTTAAATTTCTATTTCAATAATTTTGATACATATTATATAAGGCGGTTAAAATTATACGTAATTTTTTATATGACAATTTATTGAGAAGGAGGGGAGTACACATATGCCAACTATAAAAAAACATTATATTAATATTCAGTAGTATCAGGGTGCTTCATGTAGCACTTAAATTTTGATACAACATAAACCCAAACTTGAAAGCAAAAAAGTATGTGATATATATGTTGTTCGCATCATGGGGCTACATGTAGCATTTAAAACTTAATACAAAACAATACTACAATTGAAAGCAAAAAATTATACTCTGGAATTTAGTAGCATCATATATCTTCATAACATTTTTAAAAATTGAGACAACATCACAAACCCACAATTGAAAATTTTATGATAAAACGAAGTACATGAAGCTTCATTTTGCATCTAATTAAGATTCCAATTTCTAAATATTGATAAAATAATTCACCCACAATTATAAGTAAATAATTTGTACACTCTCTCCATTAGATAACTTAGATGCAACTCTTATTTTCGAATGTACGGATACAAGATAAGATAAAATCTAATTTTTCCATTTTGTTATATTTAATCATAATTCATCTCCCTATTCAGTATTCACCCTAGCTTTGTATTCATGAATAGTTAGGTTTTTAATCTCTCTATCTAATATCCCAGTACTCTATTCCAATCTCTTGATCCCTTTCATGGATCAACCGGTACAGGAAAAATGGGAGTGGAGTGTGTCGGCTCCAGTTAAAGAAGCCACAGCTGACCAGTTATGGCCTCTACTCAAGGACTTCTTCAACTTACACAAGTGGTTCCCGGGCCTTCCCACGTGCTACGGAATCCATGGTAACAACGGTGAGGTAGGCTCTATCCGATATTGTGGTGGCCTCAGCATCCCATCCCTTGATGGTAAGACAAGCTGGGCCAAAGTGAAGCTGACAACTGTTGATCCAGCGGAGAGAATGATCCGGTTTGAGAACATTGAAGGTAACACTGGATTGAAGAACTACGTCTCTACAGTCAAGATTTCTCCGGGGAACAGCGATGTCGGTTGTGTAATATGGTGGTTTGCTGCGCTTGATCCGATCCCAGGTGTGAAAATGGAGAATCTTGTGGATAAATTCGAGTCGAGTTTGAAAATTTGGGCTAAGAATATGGAAGATGATGTCCTTGGAAGGTCCGTGAACTCGGTTTAGAGGCCAACAAACTTGTTTGTTTTTTGGAAATCAACAACAAACTTGTTTGTTCCTTTATCTTTGCATGTTTTTCTAAAAAAAAAAAAAGGTTTTATGTGCCGACTGTTTTATCTACAATAACGAAAACTGGTGTTATGTCATTTTATAGCTTTTTCTGTGTGTAATAATGTAATTTTCTAGCTTGTCCCAAGAAATAAATGCAGTTGTTATCAATTTCATATTGAGAAACCTTCATCATAGACAAATTCAAAATTGATCTCAAGTCAGCTATTTAGACCCCTAGTTGTTGCAGCACCGCTCCTGATATATACAAGTCTGCGGTCAAACTAATAAATTGGTAACTCAACTGGAGTTACATCTCGGAAGGCAGTCGGACGTTACAAAAAATAAAAAGTCATTATTTTGAATCAAAATAACAAAGTGATGCTCTTTCCTTTAAGAATTATTTATAATTCGTTTATAAATATTAATTCATTAAAAATAGAATAAATATTTCTCATTAAGGTGGTCCATATACATTTCATGAGTTATGTAATTTATGATTTAAACATAAATTTCTGAGTTAAGAAACTCTACATTTTCACCATAATGATCGGTTGAGATTGATCCTACCTTGATGGATGGTAGAGATCGAAAGTATATGAAAAATTTCGGGTACTCCTCCTACTTATATAAAGGACATAATACCATCTCAATTTGTGTCAAAACATACACACAAAAACAACACATAAAGTAGTGTAATGATAAGCGAATGAGGAGAAACTCAAGTCTCAAACCCCGGCGATCTATCTCCGCCATACGAACCCAATTCTCAAATACTGCCGTTTTAAATTACAGAGCTTGCGGCCCTTCCGCATGACTCAATGTATGTGTTTCAACACACCCATTACAGTTAATATTGTATGATCATCATGTAGGAAAAGATCCTAGTTAATTATGTTAATAACGTGTATAACATAATAATATATAAGTTGTAATTAAATTATATTTCCATCCCACAATATATAATAATATTTTACTTTCGTCCCGAAATAATTGTGCATTATGGAAATACGTGTAATTCTGACCATTAATTTTTTTACAATTAAATTGTCGGAAAAAATTATTTCAAAAATCAATTACATAGTTCATGCTTAAAACTAACTATATGACTGGATTTTTAGATTTTACATTTCGATAATTTATATATGAAATTTTTGATTGTCAAAATTGTACATATTTTCGTAGTGCATACTTACGTAAGCGTAATTTTGTTTGAATTTTTACTAGCGTATCATACTATTAATATAAGCAAAGTCAAGAGAAATTGAGCCTGTCAAATTTTATCTAATTTTTTTAAAAATAACATCACTCTATTTTAATAATTATCAATGTATCTAATCTAATTAATTAACAATTTATGCTTACTATATTTTTCTAATTACGGATGTATCCTAAATTAATTAACAATTCGTTTTAATTTACATAACTATAATAAATGATACCAAATCTGAATATTATGTTCAAAATAAAATATATTACGAGTTTTATGTCGTTACGCGTCTCACACGCAATGCGTGAATAACTTTTACTAGTAAAAATAATATTCTAATTTGTTTTTTTTTTTCTTACTTTATACCTTTATTTATTAGTTTTGTAATAATCAAACACATCTATCAGAGTAGTTCATAGTCATGATACCACCATTAAATGTTCGACTTTGGTCAAATTTGCTACAATAACATTTTTAACTAATTTAACTAATTTCATAAGTAAACTTACTAGAAAGTCTAAGTAGTGTATTATAGTATTATAGAATGGAGGGAGTGTGAATTTTTGAGACAAAGAATAGCTCACCACAAACTCAGTAACGTTATAAAATCAGACTGTCTAAACCAGACTAATTGTCATACAGTCTTTCATGTAATTTTTAGAATTATTTTTGCATCACAAACAAAATAAAAATAAAAGCTCAAATATAATATTTATGAAACCATAGTTGATATTAACATAAACTTAAATATCAATTAAAAATATTTTAAAATTTTAATGATTTTCATATATATTATTTGACGATTCAACGAAATAAAAATCCAAATATAATATTATAAAACCCTATTTGATACTAACGTAAAGTTAAATATTAATTAAAAATATTAAATATATAGCCGAATAGCAGACGTTTAAATTTCACGGTGAAAATGAAATTCGAAATTTATATTGAGTAACTGCGTGTTGAGAGTTTGTTAGAGTCATACCGGCTCATTAGCAGTATTGCCACAAATCTATAAATGGCTTTGAATCTTTAATACTCCTTACTTTTTTAAGTATTAATGTATATATTACTCGTTGTGTCTATATTTCAGCCAATTAATGCGAAATTACGTATACGCAACTATTTTGAGTTTTGTACGAGTTTACTTGAAATTATCTGATAGGACATATCTTGCTATTGTGAGAACACATAGATTGAAGAATTATAAAGAAACAGGGCAAACGTTTGTGTCCAAAGTCCAAACGAATATGAAGGGGATATGGAATAATTATAATTGATTTAGTTACGAAATTTTTTAAGTAGCGATTATTCATCTCCTTGACCATAATTTAAAAATGTTTTTTGATAACCAAAATCAAAGCGACCAACAAAATGGGGATAAATTATCTTAGTAATTCTCAAATCAAGAAAAAATCACACAAATTACACAGGAGTAAAAGATTGAAGAGATCAAGCAAGTAGGGACCTTGACTATCATCAGAAAACTTGCATTGATGATATTAATACAGAGTCCCAATTAGACGTGCCAAAGGAGACTGTTTAATTTGGATTACAATTGGCAAATATTTTTCGTTGCGTCTATGTTTTAGTTGAAAAGGAGTATTAGAGATTATCGGTCAATCTAGCAGGTGCAATTATATACCAGGGAATTAGAATAAAAAATATATTGAGTCCAAGAAAAGTAATTATCGTTTGCTAGGCCATGATGTTAGCTAGGTTGTAATGAAAAGCAATCTAAAATCAAGTTCTTTAAATTATGTGACACTTAATTCATTTACCATTCATCGCTTATCCATCATCAATAATTCATAATTGTGATACCTCACCCTACCAACTATACATATACGTACACAACTCTTTTTTTTTTCGTATATATTTTGTAATTTTGTTTTCTAGAAAATAGAAACTATCAATAGTTGAATTTTTCTTTTATCATTTATCTCCTCCCACACGTAGACGGTACAAACATTCTCATGGATCAACCTGCACATGAGAAATGGGAGTGGAGTGTATCCGCACAGTTGAACGAAGCAAATGCGGACCAAATATGGCCTCTCTTTAGAGACTTCTTCAACATACACAAGTGGTTCCCGGGCCTGCCAACGTGCTACGGGGTGCATGGTATCAACAGTGAGGTAGGCTCTGTTGGTTTCCGTGTACGAAATAACAATTAATGATAATAAAAGGACTAAACAAGAATTAATTAAAACCAGTGTAATCTTTATTAATTTCCAAATGAAATACAATAAACTGATTACAACATGTAGGTACTGAAAATAATTAAAGCAAACGTTATCAGATTATTATTAATTAATAATCTGATGTACTGAATTGCAATAAATAGAAACTGCCGGACTGGAAAGTACAAACTTAACAGCCGGACTGTTCTGTTTGAAATTGAAATTACAGGACTGAATTGAAACTATTCTAATTACAGAATTAAATTACAGAATAGTAATTACAGCAAAAAACAGAACTTTAAACTAATTACAGATAAGTACAAACAGAATATAAAGCTACAGCTAAGGACAGCAATTGAAATACTAAAATAAAAAGGACAGAATTGAATGCGTAAATGAAATGGACAGAATTAAAAGACGTAAATGAAATGGACAGAATAGAATAAAATAAGACGAGGCTACTGTTAACAGTATGCCCTTAACCGATATTCGCCCAACCACCTTAAGGTTTCTGGTTGCGTTGGCGCTTCGATCCCAAGGTACAACGTCTCGGATGACTCGCCGGAAACTGGCGACGAGTCAAGGTCGAGCTGTTGGTGGGTGGTTCTCTCTGGTTCTAAAATGTAATGCTGTTTTTTTGAGAGATGATATATGCTTCTGTATTTTATTTCAGAATGTTGTATGTTTGACATGTGGAGGGTCTGCCTATTTATAGGCTTGCTGAGTATCTCAGCCATTAAGACCACTTTACTACTGTCAGTTTTCGAAATTCGAAACTGTAGTATTAACTTTGCAATCAAATCATATTTATTGCAACAGTTACAGCTTTGCTGGAAGCTTTTCCCGAACAGGCGCACTTTTTCCGAACAGGCACGTTTTCCCCGAACAGATGCACTTTTTCTCGAACATGCACGTTTTTCCCGAACAGGCCCACTTTTCCCGTTGAGTTAAAAACCCGTCGAGCAAGCCCGCCCGTCGAGCAAGCCCGCCCGTCGAGCAAGCCCGCCCGTCGAGCAAGCCCGCCCGTCGAGCAAGCCCGCCCGTCGAGCAAGCCCGCCCGTCGAGCAAGCCCGCCCGTCGAGCAAGCCCGCCCGTCGAGCAAGCCCATGTGTGGTACACAATACACACATGTGTATATGGACACACTACTTGATATCCACATGGGATACCTTAGTATATATATTGTAAAAATCACTCATGATTTTCCAATGTGGGATAACCCTCATGGGTTAAATCCCATTTCTTTTCTCATTTTCCAGCATTGGATTTATTGCCTCTTTCGAGTACCAACCTTCGAGTCCAATTATCATTCACACCCTTCCTCCGAATAGGTCATGCGATATACCGTTGCGAAGCTAGTCGCACGAGCTACTCAACCGCATTGAGTATGGCCTCAGAATAACTGAGGAGTCGCATTGAAAATTGACTCAAAGATGGTCCCTGACCACTTGGAACAACCATGTATAAAATACATGTTTTCCTACATTTTTCCAACAGGCTCAATCCGATACTGCACAAGCTTCGACGTCCCATCGGTCGGTGGCACCACAAGCTGGGCCAAAGAGAGGCTGACAGCAGTGTTGGTTTTTTGTACTATATCGAAAAGCAATAATTGAAAAGACAAGGACTGAATGGAAATAATAATTTATTTCTCACAATTGGAATATCAATTACAATTCCCGACTCAATAGAATTAAAATTACACTAATTTAAATTCCAGACAGATTTAATATAAATTATTAAACTGCTGGACTGAATTGTAATTGTTTGAAACTGCCAGATAGAATAGTATAATTACTAAACTGCTGGACTGTTTAACAATTAAAAAAAACTGCCAGAAAGATTAGTATAATTACTAAACTACTGGATTGTTTCTGTAAATACTGGAAATTAAATTACAGAATTGAAAAATTACAGAATTGGAAAGACTGAATTGAAATTACATAAAGTAAAGGTACTGAAATGTAAAGACAGAATGTAAACAGTAAAAAAAAAAATACATAATGTAAACAGTACTGAAATGTAAATTACAGAAATAAAGGTACTGAAAAGTAAATAAACAGAAATTAAATAAGAGGCAATTGCTGGGCAGTTTTCCTTAAACAATATTTCCTGAACCACATTTAAAGGTTTCTGTTTTCGGGACTTTGTTTCCAAGGTACAACTTCTGTCTCAGAGTGGTTCGTTGGAAACCGGCACCGAACCACATGTCGAGCTGTTGGTGGTGCGATTCTCTCTCTAATATGTATGTTTTATGCTGTGATGTGTATGTTGTATGTTGTTGCTGAATGAGAGGGGGAGAGCTGGCCTTTTATAGGCTTTCTTGAAACCGTAGCCATTAATGGTCATTCAATTCTGGGAGTTACACCCCCAGAATCCGCCCAATCAATTCATGAAACCGCAGCACTTAATCTGCAATTTATTCTCATTGATTGTTGGCGTTTCAATTGCTGAAAACTCTAGGGACTACTTTTGTATTTTATACAAAACTCCCTTTTCAGATTTGACCCGAGACCCGAGCGAGCGCGCTTGTGGTACACACTAATACTTTTAGATGTATGTGGACATGTTAGTTTAACAACTACATGAGTTGTTATTGTATATATATTGTAAAATTAACTCTTAATCTTCCAATATGGATAACACTCATTGGTTTTCCCTTTAATTATACTATTTTCCAGCAAAGAGGTTTTAATCTCTTTCGAGGGCCCAACTTTGAAACCAATTATTATTCACACCAATTCTCCAAATAGGTCATGCGATATACCGTTACGAATCTCGTCACACGGGCTACTCAAACACGTTGAGTAAGGTATCAACAACTTAGCGTTGTCACATGTAATATTGACTCGAAGTTGGTCCTGTGACCATTCGGAAACATCCATGTAAAAACATGTTTTTCCAACAAGCAGATGATCTAGTAGAAAGAATGATTAGGTACGAGATCCTTGATTGCAACATAGGGTTCAAGTCTTATGTTTCAACGTTCAAGATTTGTCCAGGGAACGGAGATGGTGGGTGTGTAATTTGGTGGTTTTCTACGGCCAGTCCGATAATAGGGATTAAAATGGAAGACTTGGTGGAAAAGTATGAGTCTTGGTCGAAGGCTATGGCTAAAAAGATGGAAGATGATGCTCTTGGAATGTCTAGCGGCAGCTAGTGAAGCCATGACGTTTCTTAACTTAATAGCTTGGAATATAAAATAATTGCACTTGTTTTAAATTTGGTGTTAAGAAACTAGAAATCGTTAATCTTGTGATAACAGTTGCAAGTAAGTCTTTTTTTAACCACGTTGACCATACTTGAAAACTGTCTTAAGTTAACCAAAATTAAAGGGACCAACCAAATGAAAGAGGTAAACTATCATAATTCTCAAGTCGAGAAAAAACCGCTAGTTACGTATGTGTACAAGATTGAAAAAATTAAGTGGTGACCTCGACTCGACTATCCTCGGAAAACTGTCTTAAGAATCCCAACTCGTGCAGACATGGGACTGGATAATTTGGAGTACACGGCAAACCTTTCAGTTGCGACTATATTTTAGATGAAGAGTGGCATTAAAGAATTGTCCATGTATCAGCATTAAAATCAAATATATCAAGTCTAATAAAAGTAACACTACAAAAAAAATGTCCAAATTGTCGAAGGAATTGTGACGACTTTTTTTGTTACGGGTTTAATAGATATGGTTTTTATGACGGTTTTGTGACATGATAATTAATTTGTGACTGATCTGTCATATTTTTTTAAATTAATGACAGTTTTTGACTCTTAAAAAACAAAGGGAGTGTAACTTTGGTTTGATATCCCCAGATGTTAACTACTTTGTGATTCTTGACGGTAGGTATGGTTAACGACAACATTTTTGATAATGCAGAGCAATTTTAAACCAAGCTCTTTAATTTATGTTTGGCATTTAGTTCATTTAAATAGGATGGGTTCGGTTTGATTCGGGTCGGTTATTGGCGAAACCGAAACCGAAACCAAACATAAATTTAGGTTTGTTTGTTTTCGGTTTTCGGTCTTTTTATTTTTTGAACCGAACCGGGTTTTTTCGATCCGGTTTCGGTTTTTCGGGTTTTTTCGGGGTTTTTCGGTCTTTTAGGTTATTTTTCGGTTTAATTTTTGGTTTTTCAGTCTTTTTTGGATTTTTTCGGTCTTGTTTTATTGTAAACCAAACCGAAAAATTTCGATTTTTCTGTTTCAGCTTTTTTCGGTTCGGGTTTTTCGGATTTTTGCCCAAACTCAATTATTGTGATATTTGCACTATTGATCGATAACACATCATCAATAATTGTGAAGCCTTACCTTACCATAATTCATCTTTTTCCTATCTTGTATTTTTGTTTTCTAGAAACCATCAATAGTTGAATTTGGCTTTTCTCCTATATCTCCTCTCACTCTCTCATGGATCAACCGACTCCGGAGAAATGGGAGTGGAGTGTATCCGCACCGCTGAAAGAAGCAAATGCGGACCAAATATGGCCTCTCCTTAAAGACTTCTTCAACTTACACAAGTGGTTCCCGGGCCTGCCAACATGCTACGGGGTGCACGGTAACAACGGTGAGGTTGGCTCTATCCGATACAACTCTGGCTTCAACATCCCCTCGGTCGATGGCACCACTAGTTGGGCCAAAGAGAGGCTGATAGCGGTTGATCCAGTAGAAAGAATGATTAGCTACGAGATCCTTGATTGCAACACTGGGTTCAACTCTTATGTTGCAACACTCGAGATTTGTCCAGGGAATGGAGATGGCGGATGTGTGATTTGGTGGTTTGCTAGGTCCGATCCGATCAAAGGGATTACGGTAAAAGAATTGGTGGGAAAGTATGAGTTTGGGTTGAAGGCTATGGCTAAAAACATGGAAGAGGATGTTCTTGGAATGTCTAGCGGCAGCTAGCTAGGTGGAGTCATGACGTGAGTTTCTTAAATAGCTTTTGGTATATAAATAAAATAATTGTAGTTATTATAAGTTTTGATGTTAAAAACTTAGTAATCCTTACTTGTGTGACAACAGTTCGAGATCTATCACATGTCAGCTATATTCCTGTCGTTCATCTATTTGATGACATTGGCTGTATTAAAATTTAGAGTTGATAATATCAGAAGAGATCGAATAATCGTAGATCGGTTGCTAAATACTTTATTTTATGAAATATTGGAAGTACATGAAAATGACATGCATTTAAATAAATTAGGAGGAGACAGCCACGTTTATCACCTCTTCTTCCTTTTGATCTACCAAGTATGGTACACTAATTAATTTACCTGAGATCGATGAAAGTAAGAAGTATGATACCATTTAAGGAAAAGAAATACTACAAATGAGATTTAGTCCAGTCTGTTTATACGACAATACCAACACGGCGATCAAAAGGAGATACAAAGACATTGTAGCGTGTAATGAAATATAGCAAGTTCAAGTCGCTAAAGCGATTATGACAACAATATCTCTGCTATATAAAACATCATATTACATAGGGCATTCCTAACATTTTATTTGGTAAACAACTATGACAATTTTATCACACATTATCAGCTCACAAAACAAACTTGACCATAATTATTTCTAATTGAAACTAGAATTTCTGTTCCTTGTAACGACAAAGCTCACGGATAAGATCACCCAAGGCATCCTGCGAGGAACCACCTTCCTCGACGGCCATTCGAGAAATTTGTCCCAAAGCTTTAGCTTTTTCTCTAGAAACTTCTCCTTTGCATCCTTTCATCAACTCTCGCACCCCTCCACACACAGCATCTCTCCTAACCAAGCCATCACACTTTTCTATACCATTTTTGATATATTTGTTCACTCTAATCCCAACCCCCAATCCTTCGGTGACAAACTTAGCGTTCAATTTTTGTTCGGCCATTAAAGGCCAAGCGAGAATTGGCACGCCGCATGATATGCTCTCTAGCACAGAGTTCCACCCACAATGACTTATAAATCCACCTATCGCCGGATGAGCTAGTATGCTCCGTTGATCTACCCATTTTCTCACTATGAGTCCTTGAACATTAATTTTCTTCTCTATTTCTAAAGGTATAATCCATGTCTCGGACCTGATCACCCACACAAAAGGTACACCTGATGCCTCTAACCCATATGCCACCTCATCAAGTTGTTCATCGGATACATCGGCTTGAGTTCCAAATGACACGTAGATAGTGGAGCTTTGAAGGTTTATAAAATTTTCAAGCCATTTCACAACAATTTCATTTTGGTAATCCAAATTTGTGAGGGGAGAAGGGAGGTCATCGTTATTTCCATATAAAGATAGGGGGCCTAAAAGCCATGCTTTCGTGCCTTTCTCGAAAAATTGTTCAAGAGAAGAGGTATAATCTCCTTCGATCTCGGAGAAGCTATTGACTATAATACCCCAACTGTTAAGTTCACCCTCCATTACCTCCGCAAGTACCCGATTAAAGGGGTCATCATGATTTTGTGAGCCTACACCCACAGGCAAGTCCGCGCCTGTTTAAAGCATCACAAACATTTTTTTAATAAATAGTCAGAAGACTCAGAAACAACAATTGACTAAACTGGAGAAAATCAATCCGCACTAGTGTTTACTTATCACATATATATTGAAACGTCAAAACTACAGTTATTTATTGTCAACAAGTGCTCGGATATCACACATCACCGTGAAGGAAATGATTTTTTTATATATGTTTCTGATAATAAATTGAGACCCACGTTTACATATACATAGACTTCAAGAAAATGAGTCATGAATAACAAACAACACATAAGTCAATAATAACAACTACTATTATGTTACTAATTGTGACGGCCTTATCGCAACAAATGCTATATTAATGGTATAGGATAAAACTCAATTTTCATAAAAAAAAATTCCCGTAGGAGTCTAGTTAAACATATAAAAAATGGTATCCTCGTAATTCATAGGGTGTTCTAATTGACTCGTCTCCAAAAGGCTAAATCGTTGGAAGAATCAAAACATGTGAGTTTTGCTGTAACTTTAGAGAATCTGTATTTGTTAAATGACATAGTTCATAATTTTAACCCCTCTTGTTTTTTCATACCATAAATTAAACTCCTCTACTATACTCCTACTATAACAATGAATTTGACCACTCATCTAGCAAAGACTTCAAACAAATGCAATCTTGGATATCACTCATTTGGGAATAAATAATAACCGAAAGGATACATAATTGCAATTTGCATCTTGCCAGTGGGAAATCATGTGCGTGAAATAGATGTGTATATATATAGGAAGCATTATGTATTATATTATTGTTAGTTTGATAATATATGGACCAATATAATTGTAATACAGATCAAACTGCAGTTTGTACTTCATGATCTGAAAAACTTCTGTGGAGACAATAGTTTGATAAATTAATTAGTTAAGTAACATCAAAGGAAACCACAGATAATTGTTAAACACTGAGAATTAATTACTAAGCCTTCATTTTGCATGTGTACGTAATTAATCTGCACGATTGACGGCAAACTATAAGGGTAAAGAGAAGATAGATAGAGTTGGTCACTTAGAGCACCCACATTGCATAGCTTATTGCACTAGTTACTTGAACTATAGTGTCATGCATAAAGTCAGTAAATATGAAATTTGGATGCACATTCGACCATTTAAGTCGCTTCATAAAATCACTATTTTGTGTGCGTTGCTAAAAACATTTCTACAGTGGACATCTTATGAGATAAGGTGGATTTAACAAGTTAAATAAATTGCTTTACTTTCATTTATTGCTCTCTTGGTGTGTACCAGGCGGCATACTATGCTAGTATGCTACTATATAAAATATTCATAAAATAGAGTTTGCTATTGGGATTTAACAAGTCAAATGTATATAAAAAAGTGTAGGGTTACGTTTTTGGTTATGTGCCAATTTCTAGCGAGTGATATGTATTACTAGCATTCAAATCAGGGAAATGATATTATATTATATTATATTATAATATAATGATAACATTATATTATAATAAGTCAAATCAAATTATTCTTTTTAATTTATTTTTATTTTTTTTAAAATTCTCTCATTCTTTTTTACTAATTACTATTACTCATTTACATTTATTCCATTCAAAATATAAAAAACACAAAAAAAATCATTATGTTTTCAAAACAATTATAACCATATAACAAATAAAATCGTTTTACGTGTATTTTGTATAACAAAAATATTATATTACTCACCATTTCTAATTCAATATATTCATTCAATCAATATAATTTATAAAAATTTATTTACTCGGATCATATATATATATAACGCGTCGCATACGTAACGCATGGATAAGTATAGATTTATACACATAAAAATTATACAGACTAAAATAATTACAATTTTGTCCATAAAACAAATTCTCTTCTCACCCCAATTCTCTCTCACCGTTGAAACCCCATCCCCTCTTTTTCTCTTACTTACTTGGTCCCTTTTTAACTTGTTTGAAAAATAAAAAAGCAAAATCTATCATCTGTATCCATCTCTCTTGTTTTAATAATTTTAGTTTTACTAAAAATAAAAGAAAAAAGTTGAGATATTTCATTTAAGAAAAAACTTGAGATTTTTACTTAATCTAATTGATATTGAAATTCAGATCTATACTAATTTTATTTTAGTTTGTTTGATACGACGATCTATACTGTGTTTCTTTGACATGTGATTAAATATTAGTTGAGTGATTTTACGAGGATGGTGATTTTAGGAGAATGATACTTTAAAGATAAAAAAACTTAAGGGATGCGGCGTAGGTGATTCTGAGTCATCTTAACTCAGAGTCCACAGCCATTGGATATTGCTACAGTTAAAATATAAAATGTATTGTAGCAATATCTAATGGTTGTGGACTCTGAGTCACCTACGCTGCTTTCAAACTGAACAAGGTATTTTGGTGTAGAAAATGAGAAAGGATTATTAATTATTGGATCCAATGTTTTTATTCTGACGTGGATAAATCCGAACCGTACAAAGACTCGGTGTCTTAGTCTGTGCAATTATATAGTCTGTGCAATTAGCAACACTCTTAAAATTATCATTAATGCTATGCGGTCATACACATAACCTATATAGATCTCACGTGGGATAGTGGGGTCCATCCCTAATTTTAATATTTTATTTTATTTTTTCCGCCAACATAAACATAAAATAAAATACTTGTTCTAAATCTACATATATAATTTCAATTTGTACCTCCGATGCACTCCTTATTGTTGGTGTAAAAACTCAATAAATATTAATTAACCTAAAAATATTTATATTAAAATTGTTTTAAAATTAAAATTAAAAAAATTATATTACTAGGTACACGTTTAATTATAATACACTAGATTCATTCAAATTAAATAATATATACAATATCTATTTTGTTTACAAATTCAAAAGAAATTGAAACCTTTTGACGGACCCTATCTCACACGTGAGATATGTATACCCATCTGATTATCGATCTACCGCATATAGAGCTGTAAATGAGATGAGCTGTTCGTGAAATCGTTCGTGTTCGGCTCGGGTAATGCTCGGTTCATGTTCGTTCATTTATAAATGAACACGATAATGAACAAGAATATAGTGTTCGTTTATTAAGTGAACTGAACATGAACAACCCTCTGTTCGGTTCGTCTAAACTCGTGTTCGTGTAACTATATATAAAGTTTGATAAAATAAAATAAATAAATCTATTAATTATGTAACAAAAATTAATATCACTACACAATTAATAAACTTATTTATGCTATAATAATATAAATGATATGTTTGTATTATTTTGAACTTTTTATGTTAATTTATATCATCATACTATAAATACAGTCACCGATTTTATCGTTAAGTATTCAACTCGTTAAAGTAATATAGTAATATATGATAAAAGAATAATATATTTTAAAAAGAAAGAAAAATATTTTTTTTTTCAATTATTAAATGTTTTGGAAGAAATTAGATGTTCACGAACAACTCGTGTTCGGCTCGTCAAATGTTCGGTTCATGTTCGTCAAATGTTCGTTCGTATTTAAATGAACATGAACCGAACATGAACAAGAGTTTTAGTTCATGAACTGAACATGAACAGAGGGTTGTTCGGTTCGTTTCGTTTCATTTACAGCCCTAACCGCATATCATTTTTGTCAAAATTATTATGGTTTTATTAAGGGGTGAATTATTAATTAGTAGTATATAAAAATATACTTAATTTTTAAAAATCCGGATTCTCTAATTTTGTTTATCATTTAATACATACTCACTCCGTTCTCATTTAATTGTCTATTACGAAATTACGTGTAATTTTGACCGGCTTATAACTTGTATCAAAATTGTCGAAATAATTTTTTTTAAATCTAATCATAAAATTTAACATTTGAACTATATATATGATTAAAATTTTAAAAAAATTATTCCGACAATTTTGATACAAGTTCTTGGCCGGTCAAAATTGAACGTAATTTCGTAATAAAAAATTAAATATGAACGGAGTGAGTATAATGCAACATCACGTAAAATCAAAGTTAAAAACTAAAAGTAAAAATAACTAACATCATATACTTTTTGTACTAAAATTTAAAACATATTTATGATATATATTTTTTTATAATTAAGTACCGATAGTATTAAACATTTTTACTTTATTATATTAAGCCTATACCTGTCAAATCAAATGGAAGATTCAAACCGTCGAACATAAGAGAATGTGAGCTTTCAATATTTCCAAACTTTTCCGCATGTGCCCAAGCACTCTTGGCGATAGCCATAGACAAAACACTCATGCCATGGAAAACAAGCCTAGGCACCCCATAGACTTGGCAAGTTCTTACAGTCCACCCTAAGAAAAAATCCGATATCACACAAATCGGAAGGTCATTAGATCTCGACATATCCTCGAGTACCCTATCGAACGGCCCTTTGAGTAGCATAGTAGATTGAAGAAAAGGCACAAGATAGGCCATTGAGGGAAGTTGGCTAGTGTTTTCTATACCCTTGGGGAGGTTTTTGTTATTAGGGAAAGGGATCTCAATAAGAGTTATCAGAGGGTATTTTGATGTGGTTTGAGCTATGGGCGAGGCATTCGATGGCGTTGTTATTATTGTCACTTTAAGTCCATGTTTGGCGAGTGCTTTAGCGAGGTCTATGAGCGGGATCGTGTGCCCTTGAGCCATGAATGGAAATATGATAACATGGTGTTGTTTCAACTCTGGAGCCATCACGATCACTTTCTATCGCACACACTCTTTTACTTGGTAGCTTATAGTTATGGTTTATGTTGAGACTGTACATGCATGTCTAATATATAGCGGGGATAAACATACATAGCGGGGATTAAATATAGTAGGATAATGCTATCATAAATGTGCAATGGACACAAACATTTTAGGAGACTTTTCCCTAACGCACGTCATGGGTGGTGCTGACCGTAACGATGAATTTTATTTTATATTTTTGACATTTACACCTAATAGTTACAATTTACAGTTGTTTGTTAAAGAAAATAAATGATGATCTAGAGTAGTTTAATTGTCGCAATGGTTGACGATAAACAGTGATACATTTCTTGTTGGTGCTTGACTGCTGAATCGTTCACATGCAACTTGTCAGAATATTAAAATAATGCACACAAGAAAACAAAATAGACAAGTTATTCATGTTAGGATCAAAACATATTTTGCTTGCTTGGTCCATTTACTTTTACTTATTTTTACTTAGAAGTATGAAAGCAAAAGTTGTTGTCTGGTAGGTAAGTAAAAAAAGCATGCTTTCTACTAAGTAAAGCTTCAAAAAGCATACTTTTTAATAAGTATGATTCTCCATGCTTTTCAAGAAAAGTAAATTTCTTTCACTATAAAATTTAGTATTAAAGTATCTTATTATTTTCCAATAGAATGCATAAAACTGGCTTTCCAAATTCATACTAAAAAATAAATACTACAACAAGTATTGTCTTTATTCTGTAATGAAACGGTGGTTGTGCATGATCTTATTTTGTTTATATATTTCTATTGCGTATTCAAGATGAAAAATAAATAGGTATCAATAAAGAATTCGGCTTTGGACAATTCAAGATGTCTTCTACTATTGTTGCCAATTCTCGATCAACTTTGTAAGTAGGCTCTATGCAACTGAGCAACAACAAGTGTACGACATACAATGACATTGTTTTTCACCACAAGATTGTTGTCAAAGCCAAAGGCTTTTAAGACTAAGATCTCAATTTAAATTTGTACAGGGTCTTTTCGTAAATTTCATTGTGATAAAGTATTAAGCAAGGGCGGAGCTACAAATGGGGCCGGGGAACGTATATTCCCGCTGGAATTTCTTTTTTGAAGTTATTATATCCCCATGTATATTAAGCAGTGTTCTAAACGACATGCATGGACGAAAATTAAACGGAGCTTATGAGCCTAGAATTTTAACAAATTAGGTAGGATTATGCATATTATGCGGTGATTAAACAGAATTAGGCAGAATGAATCGCTAGGCGACCAACTTTCGCCTAAATTACGTCTTGCGCCTTTTAAAACATTGATATTAAGTCACGTATTAAATGAGCACCATCTCTTCATATTTTCCTTTTTGTGTTGATCTTCCTATACTCTAGATCCAATAGGCGATAGAGACCACTACTCTTGCTATCTTCATTTCACTTGCTTTCAAATCTTTTGATTCTGTTAATATGCAGTGTCGGTATGCTTAGATTATTGATTAAAATTAAATCGGACCTTTTCTTTTCTCTTGCGGACGGTGTTAAATTTATGGAGTTAATCAGGGATCGTTTTTTTTTTGGGGGGCAGGCAAATTTGAGGACAGAAAGATAAATCAATTTTGGTAGCCTATGTTTTGATGCAATATTTATACATGTACAAGACTGAACATTTTATGAAAATATTTAGGATGGGTTTATGAAACAACTTTGTTGACACGCAAACTAGCTGTTGGATAAATGCCTATGTAAATTTTACAACCTTCATTGTTTTTTTACTATAATAAATGGGGTTGTAGTATGCTTGTATATACACTGTAAACAAGTCGTATTCTGATAATTATAAGATTGAAATCCATTTTTACAGATTTATCCAAGCAGAGAAATTTTACTTCCGCCTTTCCCAATTAATTGTTCATTACGAAACTACGTGCAATTTTGACCGGATAATAACTTGTATCAAAATTATCGGAATAGAAATTTTTCAAGGTTAATCATATAGTTCAAACATTAAATTATATGATTTAGTTTTGAAAATTTTTATTTCGATAATTTTAACACATATTATAAATCAATTAAAATTATACGTAATTTTGTAAAAAACAATTAATTAGGAACCGAATGGTGCGGAGATAATTGCATACACAGCTCTTGTACTCTAGGTGTTTAGTTTGAAGCACTTCGATTAATTACATGTATAATCCAAATGTATGAGTTAGAGTCCATTTTATTTACATAGGTTAGAGTTTTACACCAATTGCCCTCATGATTGATTATATTTAATGTTTAGTTTTGTCCATATAAGAATTTATATCTTTATTAGTGACTACATAAAGGTATAAAAGAATCTACATAACTCAAGTAATCTATACTAATTTAACCACTCAATGTATCACATAATTCCAGTTTGATATGTTTTAAATACTTTGACATGATTTTTAATTTGTACATGAACCAATTTAATTGGTTATTCCAATTTTAAGTAGTCAAACAATCATTTTCTTAAATGCTATAATTTTGTTCATCTAATTAAGTGTGTTACTCAATAACTAAAACTACAAATGAAACGTGTTACTGATAACTTTTTTTTTTTTTTGTATTTGAAAATATTATGTTTTCATTTCTTTCTTTTTTATATATGTTAGTCCATAATATAAAATATACAACAACATTGGTTAAGTAATAAAGAAGGTTAATAGAATGGTTAAAGATTTATTCTTATTTCCTATAATAACAGGATCTTGTTTAAATATTTAATAATTTTTAGTAAACAAAATATAACAGCCCTCAAACATATCATACTATTAATATAAGAAAACTCAAGAAATCTTGAGGCTGTCCAATTTTACCTATTTTTTCCAAAAATGCCCATATTCCAATTTACTAATTACTAAAATAACTTAATGCAATTTAAATAAATAAATAGATAATTTTTATTTTTTTTCACATATCAAATCATCTCTCAAACAAATCATCATACATGTATTTTTATATTACTATAACAATAAAACATTATATTTTTACGATATTCAACCAATTATTTTTGTAAACTTTTTGAAAATGTTAAATTTATTTGTGTCGGATCATATTTATGCAACTACGTGTCACACACGCAACACGTAGGCTACGATTACTAAGTATAAAAAGAGATGGTGTACACATTGTTGACATCTGCTTTTATATCTATTCATTTTAATGATTCACTCCGTTAAAAACAAGATACAATTACAATTATCCATTAAATGGAAAAAAAAAATCATACTGTACGGAGCTTTCTTGCTAGTTGGTTCAAATGTGAAAAACCAATAACTTGACTTGGGGCTATTTAGAGATTGGACCCTTTTTTTTTTTTTTTTTTTTTAATCTTTAACCAAGCTTTAATAACCTTCACTATATGTTGATTGTTCCCAAAATCAGGTAGAGATTTCTGTCGAGTTCTTTTTACAGTTTTAGATTATGGAAGTATTTATAGATTCCTGGCTCCCTCTCTGGTATTGGGTGTAATTTCATTAAAAAAAAAAAAAATGAGGAACAATATGGTATTATTTCGACAAATATATAGCCTATAGGGGTATTATAATTCAAGGCATACTTTGTTCTCTCTTTGTTTTCTTTTTGCTTAAAAATTTCTATTATTGCAATACGTGTCTAAACTCTAGAGTGAACTACTCTACTTATATGACTGCACATGTGTAGGTCTAAATAATTACAAAATTATAATTTTAATCCGTTAAAAACTTTTATTAAAATTATCGGAATGAATTATTTTAAAATTTAATCATATAATTTAAATATTAAATTTTATGATTAGATTTTAAAAACAATTAATTTCGACAATTTTGATATAAGTTATAAAGTCAATTAAAATTATAGAGAGTTTACTAACGGTGACTAATAAAAACTAGAAGTACGTATAATCAAACATTATTTAATTAGATCAGTCACATGCAATTAATAAAAGGACTGTATCAAACTCTATTTAGTTCTCACTGCCAACCCGCACCACTAAGATGGCAAGATCTAAGAATCAATCAACTAAGGTGATCAGTTGGGACCACAATATATACATAAGTCGTATCAATTGCTTTATTAATAGTAGTAGCAGTATATATTAATAAATAAATAAACCTCGCTGACTTTATTTAAAACAAACTAAAACTCGTTGTAGAATTATTATTTTTATTGAAGTTGCAGGGGGTACGATAAATATTAGGGTTGTACTCTCGTCTAATCAAATTTATGCAATGAGTTTTTTTCATTATCAAAATGACGTTGTTTTATAAATACTAAGTTGGACTACGCCCTCTTATTCATATGCATGCTTACATAACCGAAGTATTATGGTAAGAGAAAAAAATTATTCGAAAATCTAAACATGTACGGAGTATTTTTTTTTTATATAGAAAACGGAGTATTTTTTTTATAGAAAACGGACGAAACCCATTAATTTATTACTCATTCCGTCCAAAAAGATGGGCTCAATTTTCCAAATATTGCATATTATAATTGTTATGTATATCTATTTGGTGAGTATATGAAAATGAAATGATGTATCAACTACTCGCATAACTACAACAATCCCATTAATTAAAAGATTCAAACAAATATTATATACGTTTTGATATATATTAAAATAATAACATTGTAATTACACGGGTTAGACGGGTTAAACAGTCTCACGGGTTAGGATATTGAATGCAATTTGTTCCCTTAGGAACGGTCTTGATTTTTCGAGTCTGAATCCAATCTATATACCTTTAAATTCAGACCGATTCGGTCCAAACCATATGATCTTTATCTCAGTTACACCTTTAGCACCTAGAAGGCTAGAAACACTAGTTTTTGGAGGACAAGATTATTTTAGGACGTTATTGTTTTTTTACAATATACTTTCTCTTTTCAAAGCTTTTCCTACACGTCTGTTTTTTACAATAAAACTGTTTTTTTATAAAACAATTTTACGCCGTTCTTCACACAAACAGTGTCCAATCCTACTTTGTAAATCAGATGATATGTATCTTTGAAAATTACACGATTCCAACAAAAAAAAACATCTCAATCAAACACCCAATTCAAAGTATGACAATTCTACTTTGAAAACTGATTTAACGGGCTTAGTTGTTAATTTATACATTCTTTGGGAACTACTTTCATATTTAATTAAGGTTTAGGTGGTAAATACTTTAAAAGTGTTATTTAAATATTGTTTCAAAAACAAGAAGTCCTCGCTTGACTAAAACAGGATGTTTAGAAAATTTTAATAAATAGATAGGAAAAAAGAACTGAATACATAAATTAAGTATGAAATGACGTGCCAAATATTTAGAATTTAATTTAGAAACAGATGCCATTTCGGAGCTGCTGCTTGAGTCATTAAAACACAAAAGGGTGATTAGCCTAACTAGTCGTAGCTTATAAGTCTAAATTATAAATTGATCATGTAAAAACAAAAGTCCAGTTGATGAAAGTGAAGCAAATGCAGTGGGGAGAATCGTCATCATCCAACACTTTCCAAGCCACTGCCTTCTCGTACGACACAGGTCTCCCCATGCCCGACATGCATATGCCACCTTCAAGACAAGCAAATCCCTACCAACAAAAAGAACATAGGGAAATATATGTAAAAGAACTAACAGGGACAATGCTAAAAATGAAAAATAACAAGTATTGAAACAGTTTAGATGAATTATTTCTCCGGCGTCAGCTTTCAACAAAACGGTGGTTATTCTGAAGGGAATAGATTACTTTATGTCGGCCATACACACACACACAACAACAACAACAACAATAAGTCAATTGGTTTCATATAGCGCGCCCTTTCCTTTTTTACTTGTACTTCTCTTTCACATTTTACGAAGAAAATATTCACGACTTGAAAACTTGAGGATTAGGCATGTAAATTGTCATGAAATGAGTTATTATTGAGTAAGCATGAAGAAGTCATTCTGTTCCTGAGCATAAAAAGAAAATGTGGGTACTAATTTGTTTACTTAATCAATACGGATTTTATAAATAATAAGCATCCTAAGCAGAGCAAAACTAAAATGAAAAAGATTTATATTTTATTGGGTTTGAAATAGTGTAACGACTACGAGCCCCGAGCTTGGATTCCTCATCCTTGTTTAGTTCAAGACTAAATAAGAAGGAAACACATCTCCTTACGTGAACAAGTAGTATGATTTTCTGCAAAAACAAATTAATTACGATTTAGTTTGGAGGATCTAACCTGTTGCATAATTTGAGGGAGCTCAGATGAGAGGCTCTTTCTACCATATTCATCTAAAATCCTCTCCAATGTTATGTCTTGTAGATTTACAAGTGTCGTCTCCAGCATATCAAGTCCTGCCTGATTCGCGAACGTAAAAACTGGTAACGCCTGCATCAGTTACATTGCCATGAGTAGTCGCATAAATTATAAGCAGAACTTGAAGCAGCTAAAGAGAAAACAGATATAAAATCCACAGAAGGTTTACTATAGCAACAAGACTTTCGTCAGATAAAAAACAAATCGTGTCTATAGACTCTATACTAAGACAATATTTATGTGAATATAAAAGCCATCTTCGTGCATATACAAAAAACAATCAGTTTTCAGAGCGCATCAGCGTCTAAATAAATTCTGAAGAAGTATTTTTTAAGTGCGAGTCGTGCGACCATAGTGAGCATCATATGAATTTTTTGTTCAAGTGACAGAGTAACAGAAATAAAATGAGAAGACGAGTAATATATACAATACCTTCAAAGAGCAACACAACAGGGCATCTGAGTGGTGCCAAATTGACTTCAGGATCGCCTCACTCCCATCATTAACAGGTTTAAGAAGATCAACACCTAAAAAGCATCTGCAAGGAAGACAATTAGTATTCAAAAGGGATAGTTGGGAAAAAGATGTTCTTCAAATTCAAAATCCATCTTCTAAATTCTTTTATTGCTTTTCAATCAACATAGAAGGTATGTTTGATAAAAGATAATGTTGGGATAGTTTTGCAAAGAAGGAAAGATATCAAATGTGATTGGTCTTTGCCCTATTTTCAACGAGTTAAAATAGAAAAAATGGTCAATAATACCTTTCTGTGATCTACTCAAGAGTCAGAGTAGTCACTAAATCTTAAAAATGAACATCAGTTTCTACCGAGTTAAAATGCTCAATGAGTCAATAAAAATTAAGCATCCATCCCACAACAGCTTCTTCAAGTACGCAACAAACCCAAAGATATCAGGAATGATATATCCAAGCTTTACAACCAACAAGTATTAGGGAAGTAATTGTTTATGATGATTTTATGATAAAAAAAATGTCAACTTTTATGCAATAATATATAATTGAAGTTCATGCAGTGGCCTTTAGAGGTTTTGCAAAATTCTTGTGCATGTTTTAAAAAATCCGTGTGCATGTAAGCCTGCATCTTTGCTAAAATGAGTGTTGCAACGTATCAGCAACTTGCAATTCTGTGTGCTAACCTAAAAATTATAATATATTAGGAACCAAAACAGAATTAACATGATCGGATAATATTCATATTCTTATAAACATGTAGAATGGCGAAAGATACTCTTCCTGACTGTTTACTCCCCCAACTTATGTTTTGTTTTTCTCTTTGTTACACTTTCCGTGATAATTCGTCAAGAGATGTAGCATCGTAATAATTGGTACTTTCTGTGTATTAACGTACAAAAAGATATATTATGTTAGGTCAGTATAGTAATCTAGAATACACCGATATGCTCTAACTATCTTCATCCAAGCGAATTCACATGCCGCATAGAAATAGGCAAATGTAAAAAACTGCAAAAAAGAAGAACCTGTAACTGGCACAGATCCAACGAGTAAGCGTGTGTGCTTCTGGAGCACCTGGCAGAGTTCGAAAACCTGAATGAGAACCGAATCTAGAAGAGGACAAGGCCAGAGCCACCCTCTGAACAGATGATATAATACTACGCACGTAATGGCGGGCCATGGCCGCAACATTTTCCTGAAGGTGGATCTCGTAAGCAAATTGAAACGCTATCGTCATTACTGATTTTCCACTACTTTCATGACCATTGTTATCACCCGAACCTTTATATCCAGCCTCAAGAGCAGATGCGAGATCAAGTGTACGACCGGGACTGGAAACATCCTGCATTACATTGAGAGTGAAATTTAAGGAATAAAGTTAAAAAAATTGCACATCATATATACTAACATTAAGAGTAAGGGTTAATTAGAGTTTTATACACTAACCTTAATATCACCTTATTTCTATTTTGTACACCAATCTACAAAAATTAGCAATTACTAAACTAAGATTACATTTTTTTGTGACATAGTACACTCAGTCTATCAAATAGAAGAAAAAAAACATAGGTTGAGGTAGCAGTTAACTTAGAAAAATAAAAATAATGTACCTTATTCTATTACAGTTTTAACCTTTGTCCCATAAGTTATCAGTGTTTTTCTATTTCAGTTTCCAAACTATGTTTTTTTTGGATGGAAGGAACAAAAGAGAAATACTTCTATAACGTTACATTAGGAATTTAGGATACTAATTGCTAATTTTTAAAGATTGGTGCACAAATCGCAATGATACACTAGGGTACAAAATTGTAATCAACCATAATTTGACATGTTAGTAACACTCACAGTTGGGGAATTCAGAGGCATGATGCGGAAACCAGATGGTAGAAGAGGTGCATTATCGGAGAAAGAGGAGTCGATTGGAGCAAATATGAGTTCAGCGCAAGTACCAAATGCATTCTCGTCCACTCCGCTACAAAGCTTCACAAAAAAAAATCTTAAGCAACGTGTTTTCAGTTTCTAGACCAGAGATGGGGGACTATTGGCAAGCCAAGGTGATAGCACGGGAGAAAGGGAAGAAACATGTGTAGAGGAATACTTACTTGTAAGAGAAATATGTCCCCAGGCATAATCATATCGTCACGATAGTGGCCTAAACTCTCAAGTTTAATCACCTCTAAAAACTGTTTCGAAGATATATTGTCAAATGAGCACAAAATCGCAGAAGATATTTAAACATTTCTTAAATTAGCAAGCAGTCTAATACTCGTAAGTTATTGCCTTCGGTTAAGGTAATTTAAGTAAAAGAACACAAGAAACAATTGAAAAAGACAAAAGTGGTATTTCCAATTATGACTTTTGGTAATCTAGGTTTATTATAAATGATAAAAAAAGTTGAATTTCCAAAATATAAACTTATTTGGAATGGAGGGAGTATAGAAACATATATTTGCCCCCAAATGTTTACCCCCATATTTACCGTGAACAATGTAAGTGCAAATAAGAATATTGCATTTTGGTCCTTGTACTTTATAAAGAACCCTGATTGGACCAATGGCAGATGCCTCAGCAATTGTCATTTTTTGAGGTTAAATATTGGGTATAATAATCATGTTCCATATATGTATGTATACATAATATAAATACATGTGTGTGTGTGTGCGTGTGTGTGTGTGTGCGTGTGCGTGTGCGTGTGTTCCTATAAAACAATTTATTTTGAACAAACTTGCCTCCTCATTCTCAATGGTGTGAGCCAAAGGAAGAATAATCTGCCCTCCAAAACCACCAGTTCGAGACCCTGGCAAATTGCAAGGACCATTTGTAACAGTAGCAGCTGAGTAAGCATCAATACCACTATCGGCCCATTCTGATCGGTGTTCCCTTAAGAACCTCACGAGTAGAGCAGGAGTTACATTCTGCTAGCGGAAAAAAACCATAGTTAAGAGACCCACTATATGCCAAGGTTCAAGTTTTAAAGATAAGGAAGTCATTTTTTATTAGGAAAATAAGAAACTGGGTGATAGGTAATAACATTGGCTACACTTGAAATGAGCAGAGTAATTAGGACTAATTTTTCTCACGTAACCAATCTCACAAGTGTCTCGCCATTAGTGAAAGAACTAAACTGTTTTATATTGTGGCTAACCACTAGGCTAAACATATTTTGTAAGAATATATGTGCAAATGCTAATGGCCTTAAGATGCAAACAATGAAATTTTCCGTTACTTTGTCAATATCTAGATGCTTGCACCATCTGAATTTAAGTTTGTCTTTAACGTCTTACATACTGTTAACACTTGGCACGTTATCTTTTGAAATAATTAAAACCTCAGAAATTTTCATGCCCCTTTAAATACCTTGTGATATCCAACTTTACGAAACTAATCACTGGTAAAAAAACACATTTGTTAAAAGCTTAGTCTTTAGGCACGCTATTAAAAGAAACATATAACCCTTCGCAAGAAATGAAATAAATGTAACTTAATTACTAATAAGGAAATGAATATGTATCTAATACCCTTACTTGTAACAGCATTGATGCTTTAGCACATAACACAGCATTGTTCAAAGATGGAAATCCACCAGCATATGAAGCAGCATTTGCACCCATCATTTTACTAGGAGAGGAATTCACAAGAATAGTGACGTCATCAACACCGTCACTTCCAAGCATAGACCATCCCTCGTCGGATAACCCATTCACAGCTTCATTAAATCCCCTAATATACAACAATAAACATTTTGCTTCAGCACCCTTAAGTTCAATCAATGTAATGATTTTCAAATGTAAGGAATTACTTGCTCAATTAACTTTCCAGAAAAACGGAAAGAAAACTTGCCTATTTAATCTTTGGCTGAGTGCACGTAAAGCCGAAGGTCTTCTTCCGCCACGAGCATCTGTTGGCTGAGAAACCTCTTGTGAAAGCTGCTTTAACTGCTGTAAAGCCTGAATATAAAAAAAATAAACAAAAAATACTACTCAGCTTTTCAAAGTATACATTTGGGTGGAGGCGAAAAAATCATACGTTTGAGCATTATAAATGTGTTTGGTAAAGAATTACAAGTAGAGTTGTTGTTTCGGAAACATGTAAATGTACTTGCTAGTAGTTTAAATCAGTAAACAATAGTGGTGAAAAAGAGTACCAAAACTACACTTTTAAAAAGAATCTTTTCAGGACATAAAAATATACAATTGGTGTAAGCTAACACCAAAACATCTTGTACTTTTCCACTAAATTTACAAAAATAATAATAATAAACCAAGTCTGAAACATTAATCTTCACTCTATTCTAGTAATGTCATAATCAACTGAAATTCTAATTTAAGGGAACAAATATTTTTAAATTTCAGAGAACAGGCTTACCGCCATTGTTGTCCTCTGAGCAAGATAGGTTGAGGACTCGTACAGTGGCCGTAACACTTCAGGCACACTCCATGGCTGGTAGATTTTGAATTTTTTAATCATAACTCAAAAATTTGAGATTACTAAGATTGTGAGCAAGCTCAAATGTTAGTAAAAAGTACATGTGCATACCTCTAGATCCACATGATCGACGATGTGGATGATTGATCCACCCCCTTCACAGGGTCGTATCAAATAGCCACTTGGCAGTATCTCAGCTCTAACAAAAGGCTGCACAGGTGGCATACTGGGACCATTCTGAGTATTGTTCAAAGATCTTTCGCATATCTAGTAAAAACAGGGCAAACACAGAAAAGTTCAGATACAGCAGAGGAAAATCGTCGAAAATTTTCAATGTTTAGAAACGCAAAAGGGATTAAAGCGTATTATTTTAAAAGATTTTCAACAAAAAGTAAACACCGAATCAGAACCACAAGTATTGAAAATTATAATCATATGAATAAAAATAGCTACACATCTAATAAAGACAGTGCAATTCATTACCTTTCCAACCAAGTTAATCATATTAATCAAGTTAAAAAAAATAAAATCAGAATGCCGAACTCAATAAAATTATGAAATACATAAAAAAATCCAAGGTCTATAATTAAAACCTAAACAAGAAATACAACAGCTAAAGATCAAAATGTTTTACAGTATCATGATTTTGTCATGTACAAGAAAAAGTATATAAGGCATGACTCTGCTTTTGGAAGAAATAGCAAAGCTTTAAGCTTTACTTGTTTTTGAAGTGCGAAAAGCGAGCTTAAGTTTTTGACTTTTCTACCTTTACAGCAAAAGAAACAAATAGCTTTGCGATTACAATGAAAAACGAGCTTTAAGCACTCAGAAGAGAACTTTCCAGAACATTGACGCTATTTCAGCTCAAAAACACAAGTAAAAAGACATGTACCACAAGACTTCCATTGTCCATAACGGAAGTATATCGTAGCAACCAGAAGTCGCGAGCTGGAGCCAAAGTAGTTGGCGCATAGAGCTGAATAAATAACCAAAAGAACAAGAGTTATTAAGCATTTAAAAGGATTCTGGTAATATGCTCATGCCAAGTGTGACCAAGTGCTTATGAAGTACCTGCATGTAGAGCAGCTCAATGGTTCCACCATTTCCGGTAGACAACACATTAACAACCTCCAAAGCTCGACAATCACGGCTCCATGACGATCGATCTTTAAGGATTTCAGCCACCTACACCGTTATAAACAAATTAAAAATTGTTCAAAAAACTTAGTAGAAGAAGAAAAAACTTGTGAATATTTATGTGATGGAGACTTACTCTGGCAGGCTCTAAACCAACAAGGCCGCAAGCACGTGCGGCCACACCAGAGCAACCATGAGATATAGCAACGATTCCAATGGAATCCGGACCAGGCTGTAAAAATGTTATATTTAAATAAGTTGTCTGAAAATTATTAGACAGAACATTTTGGATAAAAAAGGGAAACTTTATACTACCTTTCAAAAGAAAAGATGTTACGAATATTCTAATAAGATGGTATAGTTCATCCATGTTGTTAGCTTACATATTAATGATGACAATAGTAGTTCAGTAATAGTCGGTAGCGATTATGCAGTAGATATATGGACTAGTGCCTGCCAACTATTCTATGCACATACATATTTTGTTTATGTGACACTAATCTATCATAAGACTATAATGATGTGACAGTAGGAGTATTCTAATTTTGAGCCTCAGCTGGCCGATTCTGAGGCGTTTTCATGGGTGTATAATCTATCTAGATAAGTGAATGGGTGCTTGTAGATTATACACAAACATATTTCACTTGTGTAGCATTGACTCATTAAGTAGAGTGAAATGTTCCATAGACAGTAAATTTGTAGCATTTACTCATTTGAGTAGAGTGAGATGTTCCATAGACAGTAAATTTGTAGCGTTTACTCATTTGAGTAGAGTGATATGTTGCATAGACAGTAAAACAGTTTTTTCAAGGCACTAATGAGATACATGACAAACACTGTACTTTACTAAGCAAGACACGAATAAAGGGCAAAAGTATGCAAATCTATATCTCTTTAGCAAGATAGAAGAAAATATATTAACAAATCAAGTATATATCTTTATAAGTGTATGAAGCACTAAAATAATTTATTAAACCAAAAGTGAAATGTTGGACAGTGGCTAAAATGATGATATATGTTGCTTAGAAGATCAGGAATGTGTCATTATTTTGTCCACTAGTTCGTTAGTGATTATAATTAAAAATGACAAAAGGTAAAAAGCATTGATAATAGGGAAATAAAGAAAACAGATCACCTTCATTCCGGCAATTTGGACCCACTCTACAGCAGTTCCAGTGGCTTTTGAAAGAAACTCTGTTAAAGTCTCCTCAGCAATAGACACAAGTCTAGATAACATACAAAAGTACACTTTCATAAGCCCAATATGATTTTTTTTAAGTCATTGTTGTAAACAAGAAAGAGCAATGGTCCCTAAGGGCCTAAAGACAAGTTGGAAGCATGTATAGTAAAAAAAAATATATGAACTAAATAAATTGATAAAGTCGAACCATGTTATACTCACCCAGCTGGACTCGCATCCCTAGGCGGAAGCTGAGGTGTCAGGTGGCGGTGTCCACCTGTCACCGCCGACTCTGAGCTCGAGTCTGTGGTGGCTATGTTTATCTGAGAAAGCATTAATAAAAATGGAGGAAAATAATTATCACAATTTAATTACATTCTCTGGTCTGATTTTAGAATATGAATTCCCCTCCCATGAGAGGGGAAAATCATGGATAAAACTTCACTCCACTTGGCCTTTTCTTTGTTGCCTTTTTTTCCTCAACAAACAATGAGTATACCAACACATCGACAAAATCTACCGCATTGTCCCGATGGGCAACAAAGAGGTGAAAAACCTTATCCAGGGGTTGGTTGCTTCCAGCTTTTAAGAAAGAGGAGAGCTGGAGAGTTGGATTTGTAAAGCTTCTAGCTTTTACAGTCCAAAGTCCAAAAACCTCTGCTTTTAAGCTGGTCAACTAAATGAAGACCAACTTCTAAACAAAAATTTGAGTTTATGAAGCCCAACCCGACAAGCTTTCATTGATTGTTTTATTTAATCTCAGCTCACTCCTAAACAAGAAAAAAGAAGTGTAAAACCTTAATGCATGTAAAGAAACTCAACTTACATTCTGAGTTTGTTGACGAACATAGCTGTTTTCGTACACCAAATGAGACACTTGCTTTTGCAGCCTATCATTTTCCTCCATCAGCAACTTATTCATTGCCGACAATTTCCTATTCACAGCTTGGAGACGGGATGACTCTTTCCTTTGTTTCTCCCTACATCTACACAAATAGAATAAATACATACACTCCCAATCAATTTAAGTTTATGAAAATAAACAAAGAAAAATGTAATTTTTCGAAAGAATTCCCATCATATGACAAAATTGAAACTTATTTATTGCCAGTAAGAACTTTTCATTTACATTAAAAGCTACCGCCTGCTATTCAATACTCCTTTAGAAATCTCGTTGAAGTGGAAAACTTAAAATCAATTAGGTCATAGAAAAGAACGCAAAAAAAAAAATCAATTCATTTAAGTATAGACTCATAACTTACCTAGAAAATGCACACACTCATCAAAATGTAACGACCTACCAATTGAAAACCAATCCATTGGCAATATTAAATGGGAAACGAGTTTACTAGACTCCAGCATAGGTCGTTTAATAGTATTTTTTTGTAAAATTTACTCCTTAACTCTTACCTTCGATTTTGAAACCAAACTTTCAACTGTTTGGGCTCAATGTTGGATAGGATAGGACACTCGCGAATAAGCTGTTGCCGACGATGTGAAGTTGGTTTGGGGCACTCATGATAAAGTCTTTCAAGAGCTTCGACTTGATCGGGAGTGTACCTTACATATTTTCCATTATCCATACTCATTTTATCCTCTTTATAAGCCATCATCACTATAAAAAAGAAAAACAACATATATAAAAGATCATATCTTTTGATAAAAAGATCTATCTTATCGAACTTCATGTAACTTTACTTTCACAACCAAAATAGTTCGAGATAAAGAAGAATGACTTGTTCAGTTCACCCTCAACCAGAACAAAAGAACTTCAATTGGTCTTAACAAATTTTTATTGACCTTATACACAAAAAGTACTTCATAAGTTCCAACTTCAAAACAAAATCACTATTAACTAGTACTATATTAAGGAATTTTAGTACCAGAAGGTTTATGATTTCAGATAAAAATCCTTTCTTTTTAATGATCCTTATGGTTAAATTCTCAAAAGAAGATAAGCTACAAAACAGCAAAATTTAAATTTTAAAAAAACATGATGTCAGATTAAATCGGTACTTACAACAAACACAAGAAAACAATTAAATGAAGAAAATATATCCATCCTCAACCAGATACAGACATTTATAGCACAAAACCAAAGTAATCTTGTGTCTTAAGCTCAACAATAAAATTCCAAAAAGAGAGAGATATGGGAAAGATGTTACCTTTATTTGAGCCGAAAGGTTGCTAACTTTATAATATCACGTAGTAGATTATAAAAGCCAAATCTTCCATTAAAGAGCTTGAATCTGAAGTTATCTTTTACACCAACATTCTCCGGAACTCTCTAGCTGAAATATTACATTTTTTTCCATATAAATAAACACGAACACTTATCAAGACAATGAATTAGGATAACTAAAAACAGATAAAAGGGTTTATTTAGCTGTAACTTTTAAAATTTAATCCAACTTAAGAATTCTAGTCTTGTCCAGAAATTCAGATAAACTTGGATTACAAGCTGGATAGATTAATACATAAAAACACACTTAATATCCAATAACCAACATTCTCAAATATTTATAAATATTTGGTACATAAATGTATCAGTGAAAACAAAGATTAAAATGAAAGCATCAAGTTTAAAAGAGATTTTAACCATCACTTTTTGATAACTAAATCTCAAATTATGTACTAAATGATCATTTTTCCTAATACAAAACATCTTAAACAAAAAATAAGATGGGACATAAAATTTGCAAAAAAAAAAAAAAAAAACTTTTACTAGAAACACCAATTATTTTGGGAGTGGAAATGAAAATGAAAAAGGGTAACCTAAACTTGAATAATAAGCTAGATAGCTTAATCAAAAACATCTATACAAAAATGAAATAAAAAAAAAGAAGTGAAAATGAAAAGGGTAGGTAAACTTGAAATATAAGGTGATGAAACTTGAAACAAAACACAACCTTATTAGTATAAGGCTAAGTATAAAAAAAAAAAGGGGGGGGGGGGGGGGGGGGGGGGGCGGGGGGGGGGGGGGGGTACCTTGAAAAAGGGTGTTTATGGAAAGAATGGAGAAGGAGAATAGAGAAAATAAGGAGAGAGAGAGCCTAAAGAGGAGACAAAAGGAGAACATTTTTAGACCATCATATTTACTTTGTATTTATGTATGTATTGTATGTTTTTTTGGTGGTGCTTTTTTTCTCACCTTTTGTAATCAAGAAATTCTTAGTAGTATGTTTTTAATAACTTTCTCTATTTATATATCTCTCTCTCTCTCTGTATGCAATGCAAGGAGTGACCATCTCTGCTTTTTGCAGAAGGATGAGAAATATACATACCACGTTCCATTTGTGCGCGTGTTACTTTTACTACTTTTTAGTGTTTTCTTACTTGGATATTCATAACTGGCACCCCAAGGCATAGTTATTACATGATTTAAATGCATGCTACGAGTAACAATCATATTATTTCTATAATTATTAGTATTGAAATTTGTAATCAACATATCATTATTGTCATAATCACTTTCTAATGTCAACAATACATATATATATATATATATATATATAGGGTATATATTAATAATACTATATGAAATAAAAAATATATATATAATTTAAGTTTACATTAGTCTCAACTATGGTTCTATATTTTTATTTTAATTTTTATTTAGTTGATTTTTAGTTTATGATATTATAATTTGTCTTTTAAATAATAAAAAAAGCAAAATTAAATTATAAGTAAATTTTATTTCATTTAATATTTAAGTTTATTGTAGACCCCAACTAGAGTTGTATATTTTTATTTGAGATTTTATTGGGTTGGATGTTAATTTTTAGTTTATCATGTTATAATTTGTATTTTAAATAATTAAAAAAAGAAAATCATAGTTAGTTTTACTTTACCAAATTATAATTAGTAAAGTAAATATTTTGTAGAGAAAACGTGGTATATATAGTGGTCTATCACTTTTTAATAATGAATGTATCACTTGTGGGTGCCGTCATCCAAATGTCTGCTATCGTTTTTATGCTGGAGTCCCGCGACTTACAAGTCCAGCGAATCAAGCACTTACAAGAAGAATGGTTGGCAAACATGCTTATTCTGGCTATGTATCTGGGTCCATATCTGTTTTTTTGAGTGAAGACAATGTTCAAGTTGGTGACCTGGTAGTTAAGCATCAGGTAGTAGAATTATCGGTTTTGTAACACATTTCTTTTAAAACTCATTCTCCAGTTTTGTAATTGGGTTGATTATTGGTTTCCGATTGTAATTTATCGCTTTTCAAAGTATTGTAAGACTATTAATTTCTAATAAAAGTTGGTTTGTTAAAAAATAATAATAATAAAAATGAATGTATCATTTTTGTTGGTGACATGCTTGGTTATTGATTATTACTATTTTATATGACAACTATCCTCATTTAATGGTTAAACAGTGTCTCGGGAAAATGAATAACGGAACCGTATATGTGATCAAACAATTTTATAGAAAACGAGAAACATTTCTGGAGCGTTCAATAATTGTAGAGCGCCCTACATACTTCAGTGAAAAATCGAGCGCGCTCTACAATTAAAAGGAATTGAAGTATGACCGAAAAAAGACTAATACTATTTTTTTTTTATGTGAAAATTACTATTGATAGATATGTTTCTTGTTTTCTAGAAAATTGTTTGATCGCTTATGTTGTACTCTTAACCAGGTAAAATTTCTGACTCAGTTTATAAAAATAAAAAAAGACAGCTTTATCTCAAAAAAAAAATGTCCACAACTTAATATATGTAAATAGCAATTTAAGCGCAATCTACCCATTTGTTTTCTTCCTCTCCTCTTAATCTATTTACATGACATAATATGACATCAAAATGTTTACTTAGCTGAGTGTCAAAAAAAAAATAATTATTTAGACCATAATTGTCATTTTTTAGATTGAGCTCTGCATCATGAGTGAGGTTTGGTAGGGATGATAATTTCTCGGGTTTCAATCTAAATTGTCCGATCCGTCATGAGTCGGGCAAAAGTGTAATTCTATTCGGGTCGATTTTAAATGGGTAAAAATGCAACTTAAAAATTACAAGTTAACACTCTCATCTTCTATCTCTCTCATATAAATTAAACTTTTTCACTATAAAAAACATATATTTAAATGAATAAAATTGTAACTTAAAAAATGCAACTTAATACTCTCTCTCTAACTTAACACACTCTCTCTTCTCTCTCATGTAAATTAAACTTTCTCTTTTATAATTTAAATGGATAAAAGTGCAACTTAAAAAGTGTAATTTCAGACGCTCTGTCTGTCATATACATTAAACTTTCCGTGTTATAGTAATACATAACATACATTTCAGTGGATTATTAAATAAAAATCTTATATACAATTAATTTATTAATTAATGAAATGATATTTATGTTAAATGTGAATTAAATTTATTCATGTTAATTAATGATTAATATGTTATCGTCTTTATTTATACAATGATTTACGGGAAACCAAATCATCATATCAATCATATACATTTATATTATATTTTTACATATATCAATGTTTTAATTGACGAAATTAATGAGCCCAAATTAATTCAATAAACATGAAAATGTTAAAAAGAAGATTGTAAAATTTAAACCACTAAATTAATATGAAATTATATTTAATGTCACATTAATATTTATATATTATCTTTCTAAATCAAATGATTTTTTACTTTACCGTATGTGTTTTTTAACAAATTTTCTTCCAAATCTTGACATTTATGAGATTTATTTTTCAAATGAAAAAAAAAGTGTTATAAAAAACCGGTCAAATGGATAAAAATACAAATTTGTAAACGAAGCAGAGCGGGTCGAGTCGATCGGGTTTTGAATGATCCGTCCCAATTGTCATCCCTATTTGTTGGTTGGTGTCCTAGATAAATTTTTAGGATAGTTTAGTTGAATATTTAGATTATGTGGGGTTATGGTTCCTATATTACTGCTTTTGCGCATAGATAGAAAATAAGTTTGAAGATTCGGTTATTATTGGACTATAAACAACAGTTTAATATGTGTGTGATTTAAGCTTTTAGCCTCCATTTGGCTATTTTCTCAGACATGTTATTGGTTCCGGATATCGAGTCATGGATCTTCATACTATAATAACTAGTTTTGATATAATATCAGGGGCGACCTAGGTCCATACTTGGTCCTGTGGTAAAAACTGAGTTGTGATAAAAAAAACTGGGTTGGGGCAACAACAAAAAATTGTTTTTTTTTTTTTTTAGTAACGAGCATTGGACAAAAAAAAAAACTGGACTGGGTTTTGGGCAACCTATAGTACTGGCCCCCTGTATAATATAAGACTTAATATCATTGTGTTACCGTTTTTATAATTTAAAATATACAATCTTGTTTTAAAAACAAAAACGTAGGATTTAAGTGATCTAAAATTCAAACTTGGAGTTTCAAAACTTTTTACTTTTTCCGGTGATTATGAATCTGCGGAAGTTTTTCTTTTTTTGAAAGGTCGTCATAAAAAGGTATTAAATGCGGAAATGAGAAAATATTAAATAAGATAAAAAAAAAACTATTGAAAACTGTGAGGGTGTAAATGAAAATATTATTGCAGACTAGGAAGTGAAGTGTGATAATAAAGTTTTTACAGTGTATTAAAGGTGCACGCGCCGGACCATGTATAAATACTCTGTTGAGCCCACTTGCCACGCGTGAAGAAAATTGTCACACAACTTTTATAACGTGCTCTCTTCTTCACCACCATAGTATATGTTAGGTTTGATTTCGGTTCGGTTCGGTTTTTATAAAAATCGAAACCGAAATGGAGCATATTTTTTGTTTCGGTTTTTTTTTTTTTTTGATCTTTTTTTTTTTTGGACCGAATCGGACCGATTTTTTTCGGTCCAATTTTGGGTTTTTTCGGTTATTTTTCGGTTTTATCAAAAATCGAAGTCGACCCGAATTTTTTCGGTTTGGTCTTTTTCGGTTCGGTTTTTTTAGGTTTTTAGAGCAGCCCTACAATACGTGATATTTCACATTTTATTCAACAAAAATATGTAATCTCCAATTTCCTTTTGTTTGTTAATTTTAATTTGTCCATGTTAACCAACAGGTAGAGCAAGATGTGTTTAATTACACATATTTAATATAAATATGACGGTTTTACTTAACCACTAATTAAATAGATTTTCAAATAAAATACCAATAATATTGTTGTCATACCATTACTGATTTGCCACGCCAAAATTATGGTTTTAATTTATTTAAATTATGAAAATGTTATTAATGAATTAACTATATATAATAAATACTTCCTTTTAAAATTAGTGTTGTGAACTGAAACAAAAAAGTTGTAACTTTTATACATCTATTACGTCCCTATATGAAAATGTCAGGTTATGAACAAAATATTTGTTGTTAAAATAAGTATCGCTAAATTAGCAACATAATAGGAAAAGAAAAACATCGGATTCTGTTACTTACTACATTGTTGCTAAATTTAGCGATTATTTTACCATCGAGATGAAAACTGTTGGGAAAAATAGAAAAACATGTAGTTTAAACATGTTTTTCCAAAGTGGTCAGGGACCAACTTTGAGTCAATTTTTAATGCGACTCCTCAGTTTTTCTGAGGCCATACTCTATGCGTTTGAGTAGCTCGTGCGACGAGCTTCGCAACGGTATATCGCATGACCTATTCGGAGGAATGGTGTGAATGATAATTGGACTCGAATGTTGGTACTCGAAAGAGGGAAAAAACCGAAATCTGAAAAGTGGAGTAGAGAGTGGGAATAAACCATGAGGGTTATCCCACATTGAAAAAACAAGGTTGTTTTTTACTCTATATATACAAGTCCATCCCATGTATTTGGTAAACTAATAAAGTCCGCATACCCATGAGTGGGTTAGTGTGTACCACACACGCGCGCTCGCTCGGGTCTCGGGTCTCGTACTAAATCTGAAAAGGGACTTTTGCATATTTGCAAGAGCAGTCCCTAGAGTTCCAGAAGGTTTGAAACACCAGCAGTAATTGGAGTAGAGGCAGCCATCCCCTCACATTCTAACACACATTCAAATCAGTATTTTCTCTCTAACCAAAAGCTGCATATATTTTTTTTATTCATAGCACTTAGAAACCAGAGAGAACCGCCCACTAAAAGCTCGACTTAGACTCGTCGCCAGTTTCCGACGAGTCTTCTGAGAGACGTTGTACCTTGGGATCGAAGCGCCAACGCAACCAGAAACCTTAAGGTGGTTGGGCGAATATCGGTTAAGGGCATACTGTTAACAGTAGCCTCGTCCGTTTAATTTTACATTCTGTCCGTTTTATTTTTCCGCATTTAAATTCAGTTTTTACATTCTGTCCTTTCAATTCAGTATTTTAATTCAGTATTTAAATATTCTGTCCTTAGCTGTAGCTTTTATTTTCTGTATTTACTTTTCTGTAATTAGTTTAAAGTACTGTTTCTATTCTGTAATTTCATTTCTGTATTTTAATTCTGTAATTAGATTAGGTTTTATTCAGTCCTGTAATTTAAATTCATAACAGAACAGTCCGGCTGTTAAGTCTATACTTTCCAGTCCGGCAGTTTCTTTTAATTGCAAATCAGTACATCAGATTATTAATTAATAATAATCTGATTACGTTTGTTTCTATTTACAATTCATTACCTACATGTTGTAATCAGTTTATTGTATTTCATTTGAAAATTAATAAAGATTACACTGGTTTTATTTAATTATTGTTTAGTCCTTTATTTATTATTAATTGTTATTTCGTACACGGAAAACAACAAAAACAACGTGTTCGCTTGCTATCCTCACATTTTATTACAATGTCTTATTTTTTAAAAAAACTAAACAAGCAAAATGGATCATTTTTAATTAAAGATCGACAAATCTAGAAGACTAAAACAAATGAAGGAAAGAACAAAATAGTAATTTAATACTTATTGTCTTATTGTAGTTGTGTCGCCTTGTTGTGAGACCATTCACGTTACACTTGCATTAAAATGTTAATGATCGCTTAATCCGAGTAACGGGGAATAATATTTATACTGTCTATATATACTAGCATTACCAACTTATGTCTAAGGGCAACGTTTGTTCCCATTGATTTATAATTAATCTAACTTAAACATCGAGTTTCGAAATATGAGTGTTCCGTTTTTAACTTTTAATTATGAAATCATGCACATACCAATAATAACTCAACAAGGTTTAATTCAATTTCAAGTCCATGCATCGGGACAGAGTCGTCTTAGCATTTTACGTGGAATTTTTTTGCCAAACAAAGCAAATTTATACTTCCATTCGAAAAAAACTACTCATACCAATATAACAACTTTTAACATATTTAAAATGTTTACAGAGTACTCTTTAAATTATTTTTGATAATAATAGAACTACATATTCCGTGAAGAGTTTTGACTTGAGCGGAGAAAATAGTTAGCGTCACACTCCCCTCTTTCTCACTGTAACCGCAGCAGATTGATAAAATATACCCGCAGCTAAGAATGTATAATTTTGATCGGCTTATAACTTAAATCAAAATTATCGAAATTAATTTTTTTTAAATTTAATCATAAAATTTAACATTTAAATTATATCATCAATTTATGAAAAAAATTATTTCGATAATTTTGATATAAGTTATTGACCGATCAAAATTATAGGGAGTGTAATAATTAACCATTAAATGGCAGAGTCTTTTCTGAGCAGTCAAATCACTTATCTGAGGAAGCAAATTACTTTTTCGAGGACTTGATAAAATATTCAGATACACGTCACATCTTATTTTTATTTATTTTTTCAATTCATTCTACTCAATTTCATGAGAGATTCTTTTTTCTATACTGTAAATACTCACCACTATAAAGGACATGAGATTTTCAATCCTACGTCTGCGTGGCATCTGCCAATTTTTTTAATTTTTTTTTCGTTTTTCTTCTTTTATTTTTGTTTTGGTATATAAAAAAATTCCTCAATTTTACCCAAAAACTTTTTCAATTTTATCCGAAAAAAACCCTAACCATCGACCATCAAACTCCTTTCTATATCAAATTAATATATTTTTTTTATCAAATTAACATCAGTGTATCACTTCAATTATCATCAATTTTATATATAAAAAAAAAAAAACTCTCCCAATTTACTCAATTTTTTTTTTTTCAATTTTATCAAAAAAAAACCCATAAACCATCAAACTCGTTCATATATCAAATTAATATATTTTTTTATCAAATCAACATCACTCTACCACTACAATTATCCCCAATTTTATAAAAAAAAAAAAACATATCCCAATTTATCCAATTTTTTTTTTTCAATTTTACCTAAAAAAACACTAACCATCAACCATCAAATTCCTTCATATATTAAATTAATATATTTTTTTTATCAAATAAACATCACTCTACAGCTATAATTATCCCCAATTTTACTAAAAAAAAAAACGTCTCCCAATTTACCAAAAAAAAATTAAATTGGGAGAGATTTTTTTTGGTAAAATTGGGGATAAATATAGTGATAGAGTGATATTGATTTGAGAAAAAAATTTATTAATTTGATATACGAAGGACTTTGATGGTTACAGTTTTTTGGATAAAATTGGGAATTTTTTTATTTTTTTTGGATAAATTGGGATATATTTTTTTTTTGGTAAAATTGGGGATAATTATAGTGGTAGAGTGATGTTGATTTGATAAAAAAATATATTAATTTGATATATGAATGAGTTTGATGGTTTATGGTTATGATTTTTTTTTGGTAAAATTGGAAAAGTTTTTTTTTTAGTAAATTGGGAGAGATTTTTTTATATATAAAATTGATAATAATTGAAGTGGTACACTGATGTTGATTTGATAAAAAAAATAAATATTAATTTGATATAGGAAAGAGTTTGATGATGGTTATGGTTTTTTTTTTGGTAAAATTGAAAAAAAATTTGGATAAAATTGAGGAATTTTTTTATATACCAAAACAGAAATAAAAGAAGAAAAACAAAAAAACAAAATAAAATTGGCAGATGCCACGCAGACGTGGGATTGGAAATACCACGTCCTTTATAGTGGTGAGTATTTACAGTATGGAAAAAAGAATATCCTCAATTTCATTACAAAATAAATAACTCTAACACTATTTCATTACATCTCATTACACTTCATTTATGTACAAAATAAATAAATTTATCCACTCTATCACACTATTAATTAATACATTCCTCTGCTTTTTTTTTCATTCAAACTAAATACCAAATTAAAATATTTTATAATCATAATATTATATCAAGTTAACACTTTCAAGTAATTTATATTTTGCACTTCTTTATTTATTAATTTTGTTACTTCCGAGTAAATAATTAAATTGTTTCTAAAAACCCTACACGTCATTATTTTCTTTCACTTTTACCTACCCACACTTATTTCAAAATCATATACATTAATGTCTAATTTTCATTATTAGTTATTATAAAAAAGTTATTAAGTTGTAACAGAAAAGTTATTAAGGTGCAACAGAAAATTTTAAAAAAGTTATTAAGTTGTAACAGAAAATTTATGCGGAGGTCATTATTGATAAAAAAAAGAATAATTTCAACCCGTTCCCTTTACCCCCGATTATTAGTGGATGGGACAAGCATCACTCTCCAGAAGCTGGTCCATGGTAATATGTTTTTAGACAAAATTTTAAATATTATGAGGCATTAAGAATACAGTCTCGTTCCGCCAATTATTTCGAGAACATCAACATACCTGATGACCAGTGATTGTTTTTTTAATCGTTTACTGTATTTTTTCTTGTTTTTTGATACTATTTTTCCTAGCTCTTACGTAGTACAATTTTAGTGAGTCCAATAATAAAATTTTAGTGAGTACTGTCTTTTTATTCTAAATAGTTAAATAGATCGTGACCAAACGTGACATATTATTCATGGTTTTGGGGGAACAATTATAACAGACGGGGCAATTCCTGTAAATATATTAAAAATACTAAATATAGTAAATTTTCTGTTACAACTTAATAACTTTTTTATAATAAAAATTAGACACTAATGTATATGATTTTGAAATAAGTGTGGGTAGGTAAAGGTGGAAGAAAATAATGACGTGTAGGATTTTTGGAAACAATTTAATTATTTACTCGAAAGTAACAAAATTAATAAATAAAAAAGTGCAAAATATAAATTACTTTAAAGTGTTAACTTGATATAATATTATGATTATAAAATATTTTAATTTTGTATTTAGTTTGAATGAAAAAAAAAAACACATGAATGTATTAATTAATAGTGTGATAGAGTGGGTAAATTTATTTATTTTGTAGATAAATGAAGTGTAATGAGATGTAATGAAGTGGTGTTAGAGTTATTTATTTTGTAATGAAATTAAGTAGAATAAATTGAAAAAATAAATAAAAATAAGATGTGACGTGGACCTAAATATTTTATCGGGTCCTAAAAAAAGTAATTTGATTTCAAATAAGTGATTTGAATGTTAAAAAAAAAAGACTCTGCCCCATTAAATACAATGAGGAATTAATTTACGTCTCATCTGCAAAATTTCATAGTCCAGTAGTGTTATTCCTACTTTAATTTGGTCCAACTGTAACTCTGACAGTTCATTATCTGTATTCTGTTTCTTCCATTTTGTCTTCAGCCCAAAACTAATAAAATCACATATGTCATTGAATTGAATGAGGAGTAATTAACCAACTAGGATCTCTAGGTTTTTAGGTGTTACCTATAATTTTTTTGATATAAAATTTTTACACCCCCATGAAGACAAATTGTAAATGCGGATATTCCAAATCATGCACATACTTCTACGCTTCACCTGGCTTTACAATAAATGTTGTGCAGTATTTAAAAAAACTAAAGCTTTGTAGAACACAAAACTAAGAAAAAGGTGATTTAGTCGTCTTCGTTTTTTCTGATCCTGGGATTTGTTACATAAATAATAAATGACCCAAGTATCTATAACATTAACTAATAAGTAATAAACCCAATCATAAATCATGCTATTTGCTTCAACTTAGTTAAATAAAAATCATGTCACAATATAACATGTGTGTTGTCCAAGTGTTTGGTATGAAGTTAAAAATTATTGAAGTTGTAAAATGAAATGCATGCTTACAACTTGATAACACACGACAAAACAAACTTGATTCACAATACAAACGTACACCAATCAAATAACTTTATGATCCACATCATGTGTACAAAGAGTTACTATTGTTTTTTTTTTTTTTTATCATCTCAGCTTTTATGCATACAACATTAGAGCAAACCAAGCACGCGGTCTCCCCTTATTAGAAATAATGTCACACTATGCCTATCCACAAAAAAAAAACACATTATAGTATAAAATATAGTAATAAATTATTAAAGGGATAAAAATAAATGAGACATTTACGAGTGGATCAGCAAGGTCAGAACCGACAGGTCACAATGCGGGCTCACAAAAGAGCATGCAAAATATTTTAAAATCCAAAAGTTCTAATTGAAAGATATAACTGCTATCAAATGAATGTGTGCGCTAATGCAGAAGTCTATTACTACTTCTAAAAACAATAAATTTAACACTCTTAAGAAAATAATTCCTCGCTACAGAATATTCATTATCAGGGTTAAAAAATTGCTGTTGAATCAAGCATTGTAAGAGTAACGGACAAATTCAAAGTTTCAAACCATTATAAGTTTGTAACATCACAAGTTCATGCACACAAGTATAGAGCTTATGGTATAATTAGGGCGGCCCGACTCCACGGATTGCTCAAGACTCAAATTATTCGGTTGCTCGTAACATTTTTATCAAGCAAAAATAAATTAAAATTAGCTTCATTTTAATTGATTTATATATATGTATATATATAAATGGATGTTTTATTTTGCAAATGTTGAATTAATCGAATTGTCAATTCGGGCTAAAATTGAGTTTATAACAAACTGGATTTTATATAATTATATCGAGCTGAACCATTGCACAATTTTTTTTTTTGCCCCAGCCTAAGTTTTTATGCAAGACCCAAACTTTACTTAATTTGGTCCTGGGCCGCCCGTGACCATAATTTACCAGAATTTTTATACATAACCTAGTTCGGTTTGTTAATTTGCATCCCTAGATCATGTGTGGAATAAAAGTTCGTGTTTTAGAGCAATTGCAGCAGGGTATATATGTAAAAGTTCGTGTTTTAGAAAATATTAGAAAGACCTTATGTTTTGTCTTTTATAAATTTAGTCCTAATGTTTCTGTTTTTGTTTCTCAAATTAGCCCCCGAGGTATTGCTGTATCGTCAATAAGACCCTCCTGTTAAGATTTTTTTTACTTTTGATATCAAATGACTATGCACCCTTTTAATTACTACTACTATTTAAAAAGGGGAAAAAAGTAGTTTAGTGGCCTGTATTATTGACTTCTAACAATTTCGTACTCAACCTTTAAATTTTACCAATTTGGTCATCAACCTATTAATTTTGGTCCAATAAAGGGTACGACAACATAAATCGACAAAATTACACTCAATATATTTCACATTTGTAGATTTATTTTTGATGGATGGTTACGCAATTACACTCATTATGAGATAGGTGGGAGAACGTGACTTCATTTTGTTAGACACTAGTCCCCTAATTTGATGAAAATTAATAGGTTGGTACCCAAATTAGTAAAACTTAAAGTTTGGATACTAATTTGGTAAACGCCAATAGTACAGGGTACTAAACAACATTTTTCCCAATTAAAAAGTAATCACATTTACTTCTTATTGGTCCTACTTTGAGAGCCCAAAAATATAGAAGAACTGGCACTCGCTCGTGGAAACTTTTAATGAAATCAAGTTTGAAATTACTAACTGAATTGGATAATAAGCAAAGGAACCAAACTCATGCTATACGCGCAAGTGTACTGTGCACCTCAATAATCTTCATTGTCCTCTTTTCACTGCAGTATATTTTTCTAGACTAGCAAAACTGAATTTCTAGTAAGTCTTTTAGTTCAACGTTTATTCTCTGGAACACCAAATTTTCTCAAACAAGATGCATGGTTACGAAATCTAAACACTAGCACATGTGATTTCTATAAATGGAATCAGCATTTTTCTAGTGTTTGTAAAGATCACGCAACAACAAAATTTTCCACTGACATCATCTTTCATTCATGCAAATTGAATTACAAGGAGCATAGTAAGCCTAAAATCTCCACGGAGGCATAAGATGTTGGATAATTCGTCTTAGTCTATTTACCATTGATGTACTCAAGAAGGTGAAGATCAAGCTCAAAATGGCGGCACAGAAGTTTCTGCAAGAATTCACAAGGTCCTTAACATATAAACCTAATTTCCTAACGAGAGAAAAATCTTATGAACAACGACGACAACGTGACTGAAAAGCGAATATTTACAAAAACACTTGTGCTACATAATTGTACCCTTCCACCAAATATGCAGATAAGAGCCAAGTTAAGGGCTTAGTAGCACAAAACGGGAGCGCAAATGGGAGCGGGGGCACACGAACACTGATAATAGAAGTATGGGAGCGCCATTGGAAACGTCTAATTAAAATTGTAGGCTATTTCCTTTAAATAAGTTAGATTTACCAAGTATGTTTGTAACTTGGTTTATTGAGTTGCATAGGTATAAGTACAATTTAAGTTGAATCTAAAGGATGTTAATAGCCTGATGTTAAGTTTCATAACAAATATACTACATAGGCCAGCATTTAGTAGTCTATATTGTTCTGTATATTGTGTACAGCCTAGTATAAAATGTTATAAATGTACTTAAATTGGGAGGTTTGTATGCTTCTTTAAAAAGTTTGGGTTATTTTGGCAGTTATTCAACTTTCTAAACCTAGTAGACCATTGGTTAAGGGGATTGTCTTTCTGACGATGACAAACCAGATACAGTAGAGGATATAATACACAAACAGGATATCACAAGTAGCTCAAAAGTTTGCCCGAGAATCACCTTAGATAGATTAAGATTATAAGGTCTTGATTCAAAATCCACATCTGGCCAACGGTTAACCTCCGATGCATTCTCAAACAATATATATGTTGGAAGTTTCTCACTGCCACCTAGAAGTGATTAACAAAAACCACTCAATCAGATATAAAGAACTTGATAACTGAAAATGATTGTAACAGGGGTGGGAGGTGGTGGTGGGGGGGGGGGGGGGGGGGGTGTGTTCTTAAATAAGACAAGTTAAAAACATTATACATACTAAATGAAGGTGAATACCAAGAGGAATTCCAAACTTTTCAGCAGTATTGGGGAAGAGGCCAAGATCAACTATTCCAAAAGATAAATTTTTGTTTGAATACCTGTTAAACAACAAAATTACAAAACAATGCAAGATCTCCTAGAACAAAAGTAAGGAAGATGGAAAGAAGAGAATGATGGGCACTACTTACGTAATAGAAAGTTCAGGAAAATGCCGGCTGTTCTGAATACATCTGGATGAGGATAGTGCTCGAAACTCAACCTGAAAAAAGATTTGAGCGACTATTACTATATCTTTTTTGAAATATAGAGCAACTATTACTTGTTGAAGAATAATATTCCAAAGGTTCAAATTGTTTTCACTTATCAGGTTAAGCCTTGCATAATAATTTGAAGACTACTCTAAAAACAAAAATAATAATTGGGAGAGTTCGAAGCCAACCACATACGACATAACAAAAGTAGAACTACGTCCGTCCATTTACATTTCTTGAACTATAAATATTTACAGCATTGACCATCGAAAACCTGATATTCTGCTTTAAAACTCCTTCAAAAAAGTTCCATTCTAAGGGTACAAGCATCGAATTGCCGGACAGATCTGTCCAAATTGGATAGAGGGTAGCCGAAGTTGAACTAAACTTCAGCAACTTGATGTCCATGAAAATTGGGAAAATATTGGGTAGGTCCGGTGTACACAAAAATAGGCTGTACCCCACTAATCAGATTGTAAGGATTCAATTTAACTCTGGGCCCCACAAGGGTTCCCTCTCAATCTTAGGGTTTTTATTGGTGGACACCCCCACTTTTTTAGTACACCCGACCAACCGAATAATTACTCGTGAAAATTAGTCATAATCCCTTTCAACAAACATGTTCTTGGAGACCAGCAGGCTAAGAAACAGAAGCTTTACCTAGTCATCAAAAACACCATCTTCCTAAACCAATGTCTCTTTTTCAAAAAATATTAAATCAGAAGAAACAGTCAGTTTTTAAAAGAGAATTACTTGGAAGTTTGTAAAAAAGTGAATTGTTGCACACTAATACAAAGAATCCTAAGTCTTTGAACTCAAGCCACCAAAAAGAACCCAATGAGCCAATTTATCGATCATGAAATGCATATGCTCGGTACTCTGCAACAGCACTGTTTTAGAAAACACACCTAGTGTATATCAAGCTATTACTTCTAGAATCAAGTACAAGAACGATAAAAACCAACCAGCCAGAATTTTGACGTGTTCCCTTCCGTCAGTATAGCCTCCAACTGCAACGGTGTCAAGTGACTAGCAAAACCTAAAAGTTACCAGAAAGAGCTTAGAGATAAGTTCTTTCTTGGTCGAAATTAAAACAAAAATAGAGGATCAACATTCTCTAATCAAATTATTAAATCTACCATGTAGTTTATTTCATACCTAATCCTTGGTACGCAGGTTGTGAGGTTAAGACGTATGTAACTGCAATCAGAAAGAACAGGAAATGTTACCAATTAGAATAACCAGACTAGCTTTCAAATTTAAACCTCCGTCCTCCAAATAGATTGTTTTTTATTAAAAAAAAATAGATAAATTAGGACATAGTATTAGGCTAAGCTCTTCATCGGTAGGGAAGCACATGGTAGAATATATATCTTATGCATCAGATCAAATATTATCCGTTAGGTATCCGTGCAATTAAAATTGTAAAAGCATGTGATTATATGACTGGATGACCATTTCCAGATACTTATAACTTTAAAAACCACTAAAATTGTAGAGGCCCAAAAACTTTGACTTATTAATGAACCTATCCAATCAAGGCCCAAGAAAAATATACGTACACCCCATTTGCACTAGCAGCAGTTCCCTTTGTTAGAGGACAAGAACCCAACCAGCAATAATCTTGATAAGGTTACCCAATAAAAAGAGAACTTGTTACCAAACTTTCCTCATGAAAACCAAAGGATGGAAAATGAAATAAAAAGAAAAAGAAACCATCAGTCAGAATCTTGTCTTAGTTCCCTAAATATTTGAATTTGTAACCAAGCTTTTTTGGGGGGAAACACGAAATTATGAAAGTGAAATAAATTCCTCAATAACCACCTCATTCTAGTATTATAATAAAGCAAATAAGATTATTAGCAGTAAGCGTACCTAAAAATACCAGCACATACCAGAGAGCCAATCGATAGTCAATTACTAAAGCGATGCCGGCAAGAAAAATCTGGAAAATTATAACGGTCAGAAAGAGATTAAAAATAGGAAAGTGAGCACAAGTGGGACTGGAAATAGAAGCATGGTAACTTCCATTAAACTGCAATAAGGTAATGTGAGGAAATGGGAAGTTATTAAGTGGTGTATCCTACTGTTGATAGGAGAAAATAAAAATAACACTCAAAACATGCTGATGCCTAACGCGAGTTGGAGGAGTGCGTTGAGGGGAGAGAAAACTAACGGAAAAGGAAAAAATGTTTTTTTTTTCTTTTGACTAAGCTTAATATGTTAGAAAAGGTTGCAAGGGGGATATACAAAGGCTAGCCATAATCTCAGAAACAAACTCCTAAGAAGTTGAAATTGAGCCTGACAACCTAGAAAGAGACTATAGCTACATGCAACAACCAACATGTACCCTTAAATCTAACGTTATTTTCATGATAGAACATAAAACCAGGCATCGTGTGAGCAACAAGGCGTAACTTTATAAAACAAACTATAGCACCAATTTTTTTTAAAAAAAGGTCTTTGATAGTTAGTAACCATAAATGTTGGTAAGTAAATACTCAGTCTTTACTCAGTCCAATGTGAGACTGTTAATTGGGTTGTGATGCCAAACCGCGCCTCCAAGTGTCCAAAATGTGTCCATTTCTATATAAATTCATACAATAGGGCAAATTTGGAAATGTAAATAATTCACATGAGATTCCTCCAGTTTTTCTAAGAATCGAGCCAACCACCATCAACCCAAGTGACACAAAATCAAAAGAAAGGGAAATATAAGAAAATGTTGCTCCAGATACCTTCAAGGTCCAAACTAGTTTAACTATTTTTATTGTATTGAAGATAGCAAGGAAAATGACGACTTGATCAACAACTCTCACCTGGTGTGAAATAACCTAAAATGTTGGCCATAGTAGTGATGTACACTATTATCTTAATTCTTATGCATCCTAATCAAAGATAGATATCAGTTGTTAAGAATGTCAAATATACACCATGCCTAATAGTAGGGTAAACTGGAAAACATAAAAACTAGAGGAATTAGTGTTTTACACTAAAACAGAGAAATAGGATCACCTTGGCGAAAAATAGTATATCTGCAGTAAAAGCCTCCCATGACTCTTGTCTCACAATCTACAACAAATAAAGATATTGTTAACATATGCACTGACAATAAACCTCGCGTGTTTAACTAGAAAGCATACAAAATGCCTTGCCAACATTAATTAAGTCATTTTATCACCCAACATAGAAATTAATATACTTAAGCTGGGCCTTCAGTAGCTCTGAAATCAAATTTACCTTATCGGCATTTACTATAATCTCAACTACGCAGGGGAATAAGAAAATTTTGTGAATAATTCGTCTTTCTTGTAAGCAAGCACAGTTGCTATGCTTTACATTCAAGACAAGCATGTAATACAACCTTGAAAGGCAGTAAACAAGGGTTTAAATTGACCAATGCATAAAAACTATACCATAAATGTATTGATATTGGCTACTGAAAGAGCAAAGTAGGAAGGATTGACGATAAAGTGATGATCGTACCTTGACTATGGTCAACACAGCAAATGCAAGAGCAGCTTGAATTTCCTAAAAAAAGACACCCACGAAGCAAAGTTAAAAAAGTGATGCAAAAGATCTTTAGAGCCAACAGTTGTAGGTTGGAGATAAAACATTATCGCCAGTAGTAGTTTACTTTTTCACAGTTGTCATAGGAATCTACGATTTACGGAATTAATTAGTTCTAAAGCATGTAAGTTAATACATTGAGTGACTACGCTCGTCTGACACCAATATAACCCATTGGTTTAGGTTATCATAGTTTCCGATCATTAGATAGTTAACTGAAGCTTCTGCTGATATCACATTTAATGATACAATAATGTTCAAACCCATAAACTAAGTACCTGACACATTGAACGAATTTAAGTTTTTTTAAAATTATCATCGGCGTGCTTTATAATCCAAGGACATCATCGGTATGTATTTAGTGACTAGATTGTTTTGCATTGTAAACAATAAGGTTTGCAGTTCAATCATTGCCAAATATGAAACTATACGAAAAATGACGTTGTCTAACCGTGGGTCTTTCTAACTTATATGTACCTAAATATGTATCCATGTTTTTAGTTCCTTAGGAACTTTAAGTTTACAACACAATTGTTCCTTAATAACTTCGATTCAGTGATGTGAAAACATAGTGCAAGACAAAAATGCTGGTAATCACCGACTACTACATGAAATTACTTACAAATACTGATATTCCTATGACCTCCAAGTTACTAAGGTTCTCAAACAAGCAACCAGTCCATGAGAGAGTCGAAAAAAGCCATAGTTCTCTAAATAGACCGACATTTACTTCCTACCCCTTATGCTAAGAACATTAAAAGACCGATCAGGATAAACGTAAAATAATGTCAAATAGTGCCCTCATAACACTTATTAATGAGTCGTGAATAAGTTATTATTCTGGGTTTACCATGTTTATGACATGGGTTAATATTTGTCTATACATATAATAACTTCAGCATTACAATTTCACATCTCACATCCATTACCGTAAATGATTTATTGATAACCTTAGTGTAAAAATAGATTAAATACTCAAAATCTAATATATTAACACCAATAATCTCAGTGGTGACTGGTGAACCAGATATGTTTAGAGGAGGAGATGGATAATATATGTAGACATACAATATGCTATCCTTCTCAGTTCTATACTAAAAGTCTAAAATAAAAGGTGATGATATTATTATTATTTTACTAAAACATTAGAATCATCGCACCCTAGTTTCACTTCGTAGTTCTTCCCGTGCTTAAGCACTAAAGTCAAAGACAGGAGCAACAAGTAGGCCAAAAGGGGCTACAAACCCAACATATTAAGGAAAAAATAATCTTTCACTGTATATCTTAACAAAACATATCCATTTTTAGCCTTTCAGCACCCCTCTTTATAACACAAAAAATCAGACACTAAAATTCAGCCCATACCATACAAAATTCCTGTTCCGCCACCGAATAAAGCAGTTTTTAGAATCACAATCAACATGAATTCAATATATTATCCGAAGTTAAATGGCAGAGATTGGATCACACCTTCCAAAAAAGAATGAGTAGCTAGTAATAGGTGAAAAGGGTGATAAAAATCGATCTTCTACCAATTACCATGTATCTTAATATTTTTTATTATCGATTCTAGACTTTTGGGCACCCCATAATTTTGAAAAAAACACTTCTAGTTCCGCCAATAACGAGCAGGGAAGGAGCTAGATGTTGAAGGTTGCGGGACGGACCCCCTATTTCGATAAATTATGAAAAAGTAAAAAAAATCTATGTTATTCAATCAAAATCGACAAAAATTAGCGTCCCCCAACCCAAAAAAAACAAATATACGGTAAGGAAAAAATTTATATAGAAAACCGTCCCCTCCCATTTGATATTCCTGGTTCCGCACTGCTGATGAGTAAAAACATGAAAGGCACGTTCAATAATCTTGACAAATATACGTATCCTGGTTCCGTCACCGAATAAAGCAGTTTTTAGTATCACAAATAAAACTAATACATTATCCGAAGTTAAAATGGCAGAGATTGGATCACACCTTCTAAAAAAGAATAAGTAACTAGGAGTAGGAGAAAAAGAGACTCCAGCAACCCCAATATCGAGAAAAGAACGATCTTTTACCATGTATCTTGATTTTTCTTATCGATTTTAGCCTTTCAGCCCCCATAGTTATGAAAACAACATTTCTAAAACGGACTCCATCACCCCCATATTAAGAAAAAACCGATCTTTTACCATGTATCTTGAATTTTTTTTAATCGACTTTAGCCTTTCAGCCCCCATTATCATGAAAAACAATAGTTCTAAAACGGACTACGATATTGAGGAAAAACCGATCTTTTACCATGCATCCTGAATTATTATTATTTTTTATCGATTTAGCCTTTTAACACTCATAATTATATATATAAAAAAAAACAGTTCTAATTCCGCCACTGAGAATGAGTAAAACCATGAAACATTCAATAATCTTGACAAATATATGAACTACTCCTATACTGAATATGTATCTTATCTTACTATTATTTAAGTAAACACCCCTCTTATGAAGCCTTGATACATTTTATTACGAAAATGCCCGTGTAAACTTCAAGAAACTACAAAAATACTAACTGCTCTTTAATTCAACAAGTAAAAAAAAAAACTGCTCTCCATTTAAATTTCGAAATACAATTAACTGGGTTCCAACTGCCGTAATAAGCAGAGGCATAACTCCTTTGAATTTCACCTTCTCTCTCCCCCATCAATTTCTATCTTTCTCTCCCATCACGTATAAAATTTGTGCAACATTTAATTCTTTTACTCGCAATTATTTTCTTTTTTAGGTTTTAATTTTACATAACGGATTGTGATAATATTCACACACGCAACGCATGGGCTGTTCCGCTAGTGTAATATCTATACTATTACTTTATGTGAAGAGGGCTTACGAAGCCTTGAAACAATTATTTATAAAATAGTCCTATTAATTTACAAAATTACAAAATAGTAGTAGACACCTTTTACAGGAGAATTAAAAGAAAAATAACTGCCATCTAATTATTAACTTCATTTTCTCACAAATCATCAAATTCATCCCTCTCTCTCAACCATAATTGTTCCTCCCTTCATCAAAGATTCTACCATAACGGGTTACATATATTTTTTTGGATTCACACCCATCGGGTGGGCAGGTCCGCTAGTATATATATATATATATACTCCCTCCGTCCCAATTTATAGGGAATAGTGGGACGTTCATCAAAGATTTTACCATAACGGGTTACATATATTTTTTTGGATTCACACCCATCGGGTGGGCAGGTCTGCTAGTATATATATATATATATACTCCCTCCGTCCCAATTTATAGGGAACAGTGGGCCGGGTAGGTGCAATTTTGTAACGCAGAATTGGTGCACTCTATATATAAAAAATGTAAAATACAAAAGTTAGTGAGTGAGATGCTAAATGATAAGTAATGAAATTAACAATTAGGATATTTAAAGATGAGGGTAATAGAGGGAGAGATAGAGAGCGTACTCGGTGAAGGAGGTGATCGGAGAGGATCGGAGAGAGAAGCTGAGAAGCGGAACATCGGAGAGGAATATAAGAAAAGAAAACCATGAAATTCAAAACCACATACGGCTCTGACATCATCTTCATCATCCCATTCCACCACACTTTCTCTTCTTCATTATTCCCATTCTTTTTACTCTTATTATCCATGCTCTGTATGTATGTATGTATGTATGTATGTATATCACTCTCTCAATCAATCAATCTATGTCTATATCAGAAGATGTTGCGATGTAGGATTATAAAATATGATAAATTTCCTTTTTCTTCTATACACGATAGACAAATAAATCATAAAAATAGAATTTTTCAAAACTTAATAAAATTTACCTTTCAACGATCCAAATTTCAACAATACAAAATAGATATATATATATATTTTTTTTTTATTTATTAAAGTTGCACGTATATAAACAGAGATTTAATATTTTTGGACCGAGGGACTACAAGACAAAAAGGGTGTGTTTTTTTTACAACTCAGTTTGTTTTTTTGTTTGCTTTGTTTCAAAGGTTTGTACAAACTGTCGAATGTTGTTAAATGATAGACTCGCGTTCGTTCGTATAGTAATGAGTTTGGCTCAACAAGATAATAATACTCGCACAGGTTTTGGATTCGTTTAAAAGATTGTTTAATTATTTTAATGTTTTTTTAATGTATGTTTATGCTTATATACGAAAACTTTATCAAATTAATATGCTGATGCTTGATAAATATTTTTTAATTTATGTAATAACTAAAACCCACAATAATATTACTTATCTTAACATTAATTTTATTTAAGTAAAAAATATTTTTTTTAAGCGAAACGATGCTAAACTTGTCCAAAAACGTGTTAGGACAAGGTTCGTAAACGGACTCGGCTCGAACGCGTTTATAAACGAGTCGAGCATGAACACGATTTTAGCGCTCGTTTAGTAAACGAGCGGAGCTTGAACATAGATAGGCTCGGCTCATTTACAGCCCCAATGTACGGCAACGAGCCAGATTTATTGCACTTACTATATTAATCTTGTTTATGATATATTATCAATTAAACCGATAAAAAAAATAAGAGATAAAAATATCAGTTCTCATAAAAAAACATCGGTGATGATTGGATCCTCTTAATATTTTTATTTCTCGTAGTGCCTCCAATAAATTAAGACGGATGATGTACTGAAATAGTCATTTAGAACCAATAGAAAATTATCAAGTAACGTAGTGTATCAATTTGTGATAAATGTTGTGTGTAAGAATCGTTTCTCATACCAATATGATGTTTTTCAACTCAACTCCAAAATCATTCATAATTAATACACCCAACTTGTCAGTATAGGAAAGACATAACCCATACCGGAGGTAAAATCTAAAATGTACATGCATGGGCGGCCGTCCAACCTCAAGTCTACTAAGGCTAAGGCCTCACGCAAATATTCGAGTTTCTTTTCTTACGTGCAACACGTAAATTATTTTTAAATATAATTTGTATTGTATATATAATATTAAATAACCACTAAATTAACATTGTGTTACATTAGTCTAATAGGTGTCATGTAGTTTTGATTCCAACTTGTTAGTCATGAGTTAGTTACTCTTTAACTACAATTTTATTTTACTTTTATTTTGATTTGTATTTTACGGGCAACCAAAAATATTTGAGTCTTGGACATATTTATTTGTCGGGCCGGCATTGTGTACATGAGATGAAAAAATTAATACTTATAAAATTACGAAAGATGAGACACGATGATTACGACATAGAAAACTAGAAGAGGGTTTTCAAAGTTCGAGTTTCGACATGGAAATAGTCTAACTTAATTAATCTTAGGGGTGTAAATGGTTTACATTTGAACGGATTATCGTCAATTCAAAACCAAACCATTAAGAACGGATTGTGAAATTTTAGATGTAAAACAAACAATTTATTTTTTCAATGCAAACCTAACCAAACCTAATGGATCGGATTGGGTTGGATTGGTTTTATGGATTCAATTGTTCGGTGCGAGTTCGGATCGGATTTGGTTTTTAATAACGCTTGTCATTCGTTCTTTAATCTAAATAAATATATATTTTAATGACAATTATTTACAAACAAAAATAATGTGAAAAATAATATCAAATAATATATAATCAAGACTAATAAGTACAAACATATTTTATATACTCTCATCAACCACACAAATAATGCATAATAACATATTAATTAGGTTAGAAAATAAAGAAATATGACTCGTATAAGTAGTAGTGATAGAATATAAAAGTTAAACCTTTGAAATCTGTCGCATTATTATTATTGTTCATTAGATTTAAGAGTATATATATGCTCATTTATTACTACTTATATATATGGAAGGAGTTTTAGTTTTTTTTTTTTCATAAGTAGGTTAAATGATAATGCTTGTTTTTAATGAGTATAACGGATTGAGTTTAATGGTTTTGATTCAATGGTTTGATCGGATTTGTTTGGTTCGGATTAACAGAATTGAAATCTAAACTAAATTAACATTAAAGACCGATTTGAAATTTTTTAATTCAAAACCAAACCATTCGTATTCAAAACTTAAACTAAACATAACCAAACTTGGATTGGATTCACAGATTCACCTATTTACTTACGGTCCTAATTAAACTGGCCCATTTTAACTATAGCTTGTATTTACGCTTTGCATTGAACTCATTAGTTACGTTAATTAAAAATGGATATTTCATAAGAAATAATTTACTAATATAGTGATGAATAATTGAATACATTACATTTTCTGGATGTACTTCTTTCATTATGTTATATTCAAAGTTTCAAACATTTTTCTAAAAGCATTGGAAGTATTTTTCAGTCATTGAACAGAATAAATACAATTCGTTCCCACGCGTTGCGTGTATGACGCGCAGTGCAATTAAAATATAAAAAATAAATGTAGTTATGATACAAATATGCGGATAATACAAAAAAAAAATAGTATAAGATGATAAGATTTAAAAGAATGTTTGGTTGTTAAAGAGGGATAAATAGTGTTATTAGTTTTTAATTTTTATATTTTTTTATGTGAGTATGGTATTATTGTAATTAATAAAAAATATATGGGTATTTTTGAAAAAAAATGGCTAAATTGGACAGCCTCATTTGACTTGGAAAATAAATATAGTTATGATACAAATATGTGGATAATACAAAAAAAATAGTATAAGATGATAAAACTTAAAAGAATGTTTGGTTGTTAAAAAGTGATAAATAGTGTTATTAGTTATTAATTTTTATATTTTTTTTATGTGAGTATGGTATTATTGTAATTAATAAAAAAATATATGAGTATTTTTGGAAAAAAATTGGCTAAATTGGGCAGGTTCATTTGACTTATTATAATAGAATGATATATGCAATAATTATTAAGGGCAATCCCTAAAAAGTGTTGCAAACCAAACCATATTGCAAAAAAGTTGTACTAATTTGATTACCCAAATGTGCCGTTTGTTCTCCCAATAGTAAATTAGTCCTAATATACCCGAAACCCATCCTATCTCACCAAAATTCATACCGGACCCACACCAAACCTGGGACTGCCTCATCGGACCTCTCGCAACCTTACCAAAGTTTCGCCGACGAAGTTGAAAAATGAGTATGCAATTCAAACCAGTGGCCGAGCCAGGATCAGTATATAGGAGAGGCTGAATTTTAAAATTTCATTATGTGAGGTGCTAAATAGATATTTTTCGTTAAAAAAAAAATTACACTGTAAAAAATTATTTTTTGAAAATATAGAGAGGGCTGTAGCCCCTACAAACCACCCCCAAGCTCCGTACCTGATTCAAACTGAATAAGTAATTAAATATGCACTTCCTAAATTATGGGTATGCATATCCTGAAATGGGTATGCACTTTAGCAGACTTCTAATGATCTCGTTTGAATGTTCGTCGACAAACCTGTACCGGCCATTGATTGAAGAATAGAAATGGTATACACTTCTAAGGGTATATACTTTCATGAATTGGTGTGCATTCACAAATGGGTATGTAGTTCGCCAAAGCTCAAATAATCTCGTCGGATATTTGTCGGACCACTAAATACCCCCGCCAATGACTGGAGACTTTTGGTGAGGGGGAAGGGACGATCTTCCATGTGGGTTGAAATTAGTAAGGGAGAGTTTATGATATATTGTTATAAATTTTATATGAGTAGAGAGAAATGGCACTTTTTTAAACAACATTTTTTGAAATGTATCTTTTTAGTAATACGAATAGTAATATATATTCTTTTAATATAATTTCCCTTAATTATTGTACTTGTTGATTGTGTGGGTAGTTAAATTGATTTATGCTTAGAACTAAAAATTCAATTAAGGTGTGAAAGAGAAGGACTATAGTAAAATAATGGATGTACATTTAATTATATTTGAAATGTATCTTTTTAGTAATACGAATAGTAATATATATTCTTTTAATATAATTTCCCTTAACTATTGTACTTGTTGATTGTGTGGGTAGTTAAATTGATTTATGCTTAGAACTAAAAATTCAATTAAGGTGTGAAAGAGAAGGACTATAGTAAAATAATGGATGTACATTTAATTATATTTAAAGTAAATATTTTGAGTCCTTTTAAGCAATGAATTATCCACTTCACCTACCAAATCATTTGTCATGACTAGGTCTCACTCAATTGTGTCATATGTTGGGATGTTATCTAAATAAAAAAATTGGCTCTTTATTAGACAATATCATATTAATATTTTTGGCAATCATACTGGAATCGAGGAGGTTCAATATCACATGACTCCATAATTTAATACTTCAACCGAATAACCATATGTTACAATATCGTCGAGGGAAAGAATCCATGAAAGTGTTGGTTAATCTGTAGAAAATAATGTATCGAAGAAAAAACAGACTCGCAAATCCCTAGATGCCACTTTAAAAACACATTCCATTGTAAACGAAACTAAATAAGTTAAAGTTAAACAATATGGTGGTATATGCAATATCATTGAATCGAAAAACTTGATAATTTGTCGTGATCTTGATAATTAGCAACCTTTGAACTTGTGAAGTGTCGATCTTATGTCAGTTCCTTGTATTAGGAAAGTCTTTATGAAGTGATATATTAACTAGGTCTGATTAGGTTGGTTGAAAACTAAATTGCACTACCGTAATGTACTTTTCGCATCATTTCGCTTCAATGTGGGCTATTCTTTAATTTGAAAGTCACACTTCTTGCAAGATGTTTGCTACATGTAGAAATAGTTAGGTTTTCTTATTGTATTTAACTTGCTTTGTTGTTCAAAACGCCATAACATGACAATGAGATTTAGTATGTTGCCTATTTTGTTGCATACTAATTTGTTGTAGATATCTTTGTTATTTAATAAGGTCCATGCATCCTTAAGGAGTATTAGAAAAATATATGGGGTGTAGAAAATGAGATGAGCCTTTTAAAAGATATGACAAATAAAAGATATGGAAAAATACGATATTAAAACAAATTGTTCTGTTGGATGTTCTATCACATTGTATAACTTTGTTCATAAACATGATGTGAAATTTTAGATAGAGAATATGACGACGTTTGTGAATTGGATATGTAGAAGATTGGGGTGCAACTATGACATCCGTGAAAAACTGAAAACGGACCGGGGGTGTTGTTTTGAATGATGACAACTACGGTAAATGAAAATGCTTTAAAAAAACAAAATTCGAGTTAAATTTTGTAGAATCTTGAAGAACCGCAGACGAAATTGTTAGTCATTTAACTTCAAAGATTTCATGTATATTCCATGAATTTTATGAAGTAATTATTGTATTTTTTTTTTCGTAATTTTATTGATTGTTGATATATTACAATTCAAAAAAACATGGTTTCAAGTTATAAACTATTTGTTTTGGCTGCTTTTCATTAGCTGGTAGGATGTATGATAAAAGAATTAAGGGTAAATTTCTTTACAATAGAAAGAAAAAAGTAAAAATACTCGATTTTTACAAACAATATTTTTCTTTAAAAATTATATTTTTACAGAGTTCACCAACACTTAAAAAGTAAACATTAGAAGGGTTGCTTATGATGCGAGACAGTGTAGCTTAGCTTATATACATGATGGATTAACTTTAGAAGTAATTGAGCAACTTTTATTATTGGAAATACCAAATGGACCATTTGGATGAACGAGAAATAAATACCCATTTGATCATGAACAACAATTCCTTATCCATTTTGATATATATTCACTTACTCATTAGGGTTTTGTACTCTTCGATCTGGATCACTGTCACGTGTCCAGTTTACTTGAACCGAGTTGTAATCATCGTGTTCGCAACTGGTGGAACTGAAGGAATAGAGTTTTATAATACCATGGTGGTGGGTAATAAAAATATGCAATAAATAAGTGGTGTAGTCAGAGATATAGTAATTGTTTTAATTTATTTAACAAAACGAAAAATAGGCGGGAATTTCTAGGAGGAGAAAATTAAAAGCAGAGGAATCAAGCTTGTGAGGTAATGCACTAGCGACAAACCTTGCTGGGTATTTTAACACTTTTTTCTACTATAGTTTTTCGTTTCATCATAGCTCACTAATTAGCTTGTATTCTTGTGTTTCTTTTTCCAATCTTTTCTTTTTATGGATCTTGAGACTTGAAAATTAGATCTCGACTTGTTTTATTCTCGCTTTTATAAATAGATGACAATTCTCCGTTGTTAATGTTTTATCTGCACTCATTGCTAGAGTTTACTCCACCATGTATATCGCAAAAAAAAACGGACTATATAGATGAGGGGCGTCGTTTGTTTTGCAATCAATCCGATCCCTAAATAAGGATGCTATCGTGAGGGTAAAAAAAGAGTACAAAATGAAAATATATACTTGATAGTTTAGGGCTAAAACTATCAATGTAATATGTGATGGTTGACTTTATTGATAAATGCATGCATTTATAAATGGTGATTTATGGCCACTTTTTTAAATAATTCTATTAAATATTTACTGTGAGACGTGGTAAAAAATATTTGATTTACCATGTATGGACTATAACAAAAATATATCATATATTCAAAATATAGAATATATGTCTGATAGGTGGCTCTTATGTCTCTCGGGACAAGGACGGGAACTTGGTGAGAGGCGGAACATCTCGGGACAAGTTTGATATCACTTCTAAGAGCAATATGGCGCCGCCGGTCAAGGAGACTGACTTTAAACCTTCTTCTACTTTCGTGAATTCCTTCTCGATCGGGGATTGTGCTTGCTTATTTAGATAGGTCAGATATGAATTTTAGCAATCATATCTCCCTATTAGATGGAGCCAACATAGATTTGGTGTTCTCAATAGATTAATGAGATTTGTTTCCTTTTAGTGAATATCTTGTATATGTAGGACTCCCACAGGAATGGGCAAAACTCTTGTACGGTTGTATTTGTACCCCTCTCGCGGAGGAGCATTTTTTGCTAATCAATGGTTTATGACAAATTCTTTTATTTAGAGTTAAACAGTTCGCAATCTTATAATTTAAACCCTCTCACTTCTTACACCCTTTTGCCTTTCTTCTTGAGTTGTACCCCTTTTTAACCCCAATAATTTACAAATTTGTATCTAATCTTATAAGCTTAAATAAAGTAAAGACTTATTTGTCTCTAACTTTTGAACAAATAACAAATTTGGCTTATTTTGACGTGGTAAAATTTAATTTTTGGACTTCTACAGTTGAAATTAATTATTTTACAAGATAAGAAAAAAATATTGATAGCAAATTGTAAAATGGTCAGCCAAGTTTTTATAGGTAAAAATGTGTGAAATTTGATACAATTTAACCATATGTATATAGAAAAAAGAGAAACATATGGGTTTATTTGGTTCTAATTAAACTTGAACTTTTTTAGACTAAAATGCAAACAGCTCAGTTCTAAAATATTAACTTACATGGGCAAATAAGTTATAAGCAAAAGTTTATCTGACTTTTTTTTGGAGGGTAAATTTTTTTATCGAATTAATATATATAATCGGCACTGATATTTACTTACTATTAATGACACACCATGGACCCAAGTCCCTCAGAATGTGCAGATTTATCTGTAAAGCATCGGGGCAACAATGATTTCTCTTTTACATAAACATATCAACGTATACGTATTCAGAATGATTTAAATTTGGTCCGAGATTACTCCGTATACGTATATGTGAGAGTAAAATACACTCGCAAATGATATACTACTAATTAAGGTCTAAGGAATAGAGGAATAAGTATGCAAGAGAGATTGTCACCGGAACGGATCGAAGACTACACTTAATAATCCCATATAAAGACTAATACTTACTCCATCACTAAATAATTGTTCTTTGTTACACTTCGATATAATAAGTATATAAAAGATACTCCAAACCCTACCTGCCCTTACTCAGTAACGGGAAGAATTATTACACCAAAGCTTCACCACTTTATCTAATTTTATGGTCTAAAAATAAACAGAAATAACAAATTAACCAAATTTGTTAATGTTAACTACAAAATGACACAGTTATACCATATTTATAAACGTAATGCAGAGTTACTACTTAATGTCATGCAACGACTAAATTAATTACAGTTAATTAATTATTTTTTCTCTGCACAAATTCAGTACAAATTGTCAATAAATTAGAATGGTATTTCACATTAGTCATGTCAACCCAAGCTATACCACATATACCACATGTACCCACAAGGACAAATGTGTAAACAATGAATCACCTCCCCTTTCCACCAAAGCTCCACAATTTTCTCTTGTTACATGGTTTAAGAATAAACACAAACGTAAATGTGTAAAAAAAAAAGATGCATACGTACATATAAACACAAACACACACATATATATATTAATAGATATGCATAGTTTTCTTATAAAACCTTAAAACAAATAATTACAAAATGACCTTGATAATTTGAAAAATTACTTACACTCATAGACAGTTAGATACATGATACGATTTAAATAAATAAAAAACTGTTCCTATACAACTCACACGTGCTATTAACCCATTTTTTGTTCCATATCCGGATCTCTCTCAGATACTCCTCTATTCGTTTTACTCTAATTTTATTTCATCTATTCGTTTTACTCTAATTTTATTTCATTCTTTTATTGCATTTTGTATTTTCAAATAAGTTACAACAGAATTTTAGTATCATATAAAAAATCAATTGATTGCGAGTTTTTCGGTATAGCAAATGTTGATTTTGCAAACCAGTAATCATTAATCCACGTATTTCATCACGCATCGCGTGGGTCCCGTGCGCTATTATAAATATATATATATATATATATACTTACAAGCATCTTTAAAATGCTTTCCAAAACCAGTTGCTTTATTTAGAGCTCTAGCCCTCGTCAAGGGTCCTTCAATTTAGCTGTCCCCTCACTGTCCCCTTCTAACGCAAATTTATAACAAAAACCTTCACATTCACTTCTCTTTTCTTTTTAACAAATAATCCCCAAGAGTACCACTATACAACTCCTAAAATACACACATTACTCCCCTCACTTTTGATTTTTCTTACTATCATACATTTGATGGATAATAACGATTATACTAGCGCCCAATTTGTAGTCGATGACCTACTCGACTTTTCGAATGACGAGGCTATGCTTGAGCCCGGTGTGTATTCGGGGGATTCTTCTAATGACGTTAACAATGTCATGGACAGCTGTAACTCCTCTTTATCCGGTGACGTGGTGGGGAGGGGGTTCGCAGACCCTCAGTTCTCGAGTGACCTCTGTGTCCAGGTAAATTTAATTTCGTGGCTTTTTACAAACTAAAGAGATAATTATTAATTGGGTGTATATGTAGTATGATAAAGTATTTGACCATTTTCTTTAGATTACTTTAATGTGTTAGTAAGTTACATTAATCAGTTATGTGTTTCCAAGCTTAATTGTCGACATGAAAGTACTAATTTCACTATATATATATATATTAATTTTTTTTCGCTTTTATTTAAAAACCCAGGTCCCTTTAAATAGAAATCATAGAGTGAAAGAGCAATTTTTCTCGTAGTAGAATACCAACTATATATTGAGGTTTGGGGGACTCATAAATGTAGATAAACTTTACAATCATCTTCCAATTATGTTTTATTTAAGTGAATTCTGTTGATTACAAGGAAAAAATGTGACTTCTGTTAATAATATTAGCAGAATGAACCAAAAAATAATAGTAATAATATTGGCAAAAACTCAGTGACAATTCTTACTTTAACAGTATTGAGTTTCAGGTTATATCATCACATTTTTAATTATTTTAAGTATTCTCTATTAAATAAATTAAATAGTGAATAATAATGACAAAAAAAGAAACAACAGTAATATCGGCAAAGAACCAAGTGTGACAATTTTTTTTTTAAATAATAAGCTTCAAGTTATCATTAAAAATTTACTGTATCAAGTATCCTATATATGTTAATTGATTAAAATTTAACGATGTAAAATGTTTATCTATACTTTTCTGAGTTTTCACTGGACTGATGTGTCATTATGAAATTTCCTGTTAACCAAGTCTTGCGCTGGTGCTTTTTCGTAATGAAGCTAGCTAATACTTGCAACTTCGATAATATCTTGCCAGTTTTTTGTTTCCAAAGAAAAAACTATCTTGGCACTTTTTTTACATATAAAACGTGACTCACAAATTAGTACTTTACTACTCAACTTCAAAGTTCTAACGTAGTTGATACGACCTTGTTATAATAATCAAGAGCTCACAAAGAAACAACAAAAAGGAAGAAAAAGAATCAAACAAAAAATTATGTTATAGCTCTCATGCTTTTTTCATTAATTGGCAGTGTTGTTGACACACACCTTTTTACGACAACTAGATCTATGTTCTTAAACACATTATATTGTACATTTAAAATCATTTGTTCTAATTTCCAATACGAGCATTTCATTTTTCACTTCTCTTCGAAGATATGTATAAAAATTCATCAAGATAATCCCCCAACTAAAATCCTCAAAAGTGACTACTACCTTTAATGTCAACACTCATATTCAGCAATGTCATTATGATTTCTTGATTTTGCTCTAAACGTCCTCTTATCTTATGGATTAATAGTATGATCACATGGCGGAGCTCGAGTGGCTATCAAATTTCGAGGAAGAATCATTCTCTAGCGAGGACTTACAGAACCTCCAGATAATATCAGGAATAAAACCCCGAGCCGGTGAAGAACCCTCTCATCGCATCCGTGGCGAAGAAGCTCGCCACAACCAAAAAATATTCATCCCCGAAATACCTGTCCCTGGAAAAGCGCGCAGCAAACGCTCACGCATTGGCTCAGGTAACTGGACCTCCCGCCTCCTGGCGCTGACACAAACTGCTGTTAGGCCGGTACCGCTCTCGCCTGAATCAGATTTTCGCGCCACCATGGGAAAAAAGACTGTGGTCGCAAGGAAGAAGGATTCGGGCGAGAACTCTGGCGGCGACGGAAGGAGGTGCCTCCACTGCGCGACAGATAAGACCCCGCAATGGAGGACAGGCCCAATGGGCCCAAAGACACTATGCAACGCATGCGGTGTTCGATACAAATCAGGCAGGCTGGTACCTGAGTATCGGCCTGCTGCGAGCCCCACCTTCGTGCAGACGAAGCATTCTAACTCGCACCGAAAAGTCATGGAGCTTAGGAGACAAAAGGAAATGCATAGTGTCCACCACCATCATCACCAACATTACATCAATCATCATGCTATGATGTTTGATGTACCCAATGGCGACGATTACCTGATCCACCAACACATTGGACCCGGTTATCGGTAGTTGTTATGATGATTAATGCGTACAAGTCCATGGTGCGGATCAAGGGAAGGATTGGGACATATATTTACAATTTTTATTATTATATTTTGCATTTTTTGAGGGTTTCCTAATTTTTCTTAAGTTTTAAACTGGGTAAAATTTCGTAGCTGAGAAATTCGTTAAAGCATAGGGAAAGAAAGAACGAAAAGAAACGGTGATGGAAGGTTATAGACCTTTTAAGTGTACTTTGCATCTCAGTTTTTGAACAAATTTTATCGAAATTCCGAACCACTTTTCTTTTACCAGTAATCATCTTGTTCCATATGTGAGTTTGGATTTTCCTTTTAATTATGCAGTCTAGATTTATTGATCAAGGTTCTTTGAACAAAACATTAAACATTGATTTCAAACATATGTAATTTTTTTTTATTAGGTTTCTCTCAATATAAGAAATTTCTATATGTTTCTTGGCGTATATTCATAAATCCCATTGGCAAATGCCTATAAACTTCATTAGCCCTGTCGACAAAATGTTGGGACATACATATGCTGCAATTTTTTCCTTACACGCAATAATATACTAGGGTGAATAAGTCATTTTTTGCTGTTATTAAATTAGCTATATTGCCCATTGATTTTGGAAAGAAAATTCATTTGTGACTACTGCCTTCCATTATTATTTTTCTATCATTACAAGTAGTTTACAACTACCTTGTGTCAATGTATATATTTCTTTTGTGGTGAATCTCTATGTGATTACTGATTAGTTATATTAAAATCATCCAAAAAGTAAATTTAACTGTAAAACTGACTTTATCATTGTAATATCTTTTTTTGGTTTAGTGAGCAAATTAATCTATTTCTATACTATCATAACCGCGTGAAACCCTAATTTCGGTTAGTGAAGTGGAACTAGCTAGCTCTTTGAAAAGCATCGATTAATATTCAAAATTCAACTAGTGCTTAATTCAAGGCAGTTTTATAGTAGTAGTACTTGTATTTTTGTACACAAAATTCAATAGCATGTGCGTCAGTGAATTAAGGTTATGGGGGAGCAGCGTTGAAATACACAATTCACCATGAGTTTCCGTGAAATTTAACTAACGAATTTTACAGAGAATGTTAATAATAGGGAGCTATCAAAGCAGATTCTTTTACCATGTGCGACTGTGCATCAACATGACATAATACATTAAATAAAGCATATAAATATGTATAACTACTTGATTTTCTGCTGCTGCAGTAGTACTAGTTTATCATAGGAGTAAAGTATAACGTTTTTACCAAATTTCACTTACCAACCACTTATAAGTAGGGTGTAAATGAAGCCAAGGGAGCCGAAAATGATTTCGGTTCATGTTTATTAAATGAAACACTTGTTTCATGTTCATGTTTATTTAACTACGAACGAATATTTGATGAATATTGTAAATCGAGCCCTTAACAATAAAATCGGTGACTGTATTTATAATATGATGATATAAATTACTTTAATAAGTTTGAAATAACACAAACACATCATTAATATTATTGCAGTATAAAAAACTAAATACAGTAAGTTTATTAATTTGTAGGGATACTACTATTTTTTGTTACATTATTAATAGATTTAGTTTTTTGATTTGATCAAACTTTATATATAGTTACACGAACACGAGTTTAGACGAAACGAACAAAGTCGTATTCATGTTTAGTTCAATTAATAGACGAACGCTATATTGTTGTTCATTATCATGTTCGATCGTTTATAAATGAACGAACATGAATCGAAATTTAACCGAGCCGAACACGAATGATTCTACGAACGATTCATCTCATTTACAACTCTATATCTAGGGCACATTGCATTGCTTCTGATATGACCGCTACAAAATTAGAAAATTGAAAGGCGACGAAAATTCGTACAACCTCTATTTTTTGCTATAACTTATTTAGCGACTATTTAATTTTTCGGAGACGAATTTGCGGCGACTTTATCAATTAACTACAGCGGAAATGTAGTTATTTACTGACCTATACAAGGCTACCATATACATGGAAAAGTCATAACAAGAATATGAATTGTGTAGAATGACAAATATTATTTTTATTTTCTTAGCACTAATAATAATTCTTTAAGTTTTTATTGTTTTTAATTTGATTTATGATGTAATAAGATCGTTTCGACCATTTATTATTATTAATGAAATAGTGGGTATCACTGACCAACTTATATAAAGAAAAAAGCTTAACAAGATAGCTCACTCATAAATATACAACCTTATAATTTTTACAAATGTTGAGCTTTTAACATAGCAATTGGGTATCCTTATCAATATTTTCACTTATTTCGGCTTGATAGTTATTTAATCTTGACATATAAGCTTAAATGTTAAAATACTAAATTTGTGTGTTTATGCAACAAATCTACTAAATTAATTATAGAATACAAACCATATTAGTTTATGGGCTCCTTTATTTATTTTCAAATAATAACAATTTGCATGATTGTTTTTAGTAAAGCTAGAGATTGATTCTTAGAAACGAATCTATTTTGGCTTTAACCTTCTCTCTAAATTGTCTTAAGAAATACGTCTTCTCTTCAAATTTGTTTTGGTTTTGCTATTTTATGTGATAATCTGTCACGATTCTATATTGATCCTCTATCCATGCTATTATATATGTGTGATAGTGTATCCGTGCGATCATGTTTTATCATGTGTATGTGCGAGCCTTTGTGATCCTATATCGTGATTCTATGTTATCATATGTTATCCTTTAATTATCTGCGTGATCTTGTGTGGACTTGTGTCCATGCACACATGATCTCGTGGGATCTTGTGTCCGGGCGATCATTATCACCCCCATGTTTTTTTGTACATTTTGGGATTTGTATAGTTTTCTTTGCCAAGTTTTTTTTTTCTCACTTTCAAATTTTATTTTATCCAAGATTTTTAGGAGTTTTATAATTTATTTTGATTTATTTGGTGGGTTTACCTTATTTATTTTTATGCATTTTGGTTTGTGCTTAGTGAAATAGAGTGTATTTAGAAAAAATATCTCTACAATTAGCTAGGTAAAAGATTATACCTCAATTACGTTTCGTTAACTCAATTTATAAAATCCATTTTAAGTCTGCTATTGCTACATATGACAGTAAATACTTGAAAACTCGGATCCTCTGCTAGGACCTCAACCCCGCCTTTTTTTTTTGCACTCTTCCGTGTCCCATTAGTTATTTCGCTCAAATTTTAGTTTTTATAACTTGTTTCATATGTTTATAAACTTATATTATATACCAAAACAAATTTTATAATATTTGGACATAATATTATTCGAAAATATATTTTTTGATTTAATTATTATTACATATTTTTCGATTTAATTATTATTGTAGTATGTAGTTTTTTAGCTTTTCAAATAAATATTTTGAATTAAACAATAAGGGGGCCGGTAAGGGAGATGGTACAAAAGAGGTTGTAATTGTTGGTTTAATCAATAGTTCAAAATTTTATAACCTTTACTTAAGTGTTGTAATTGTTGATTTACAGCAACGTCACACATCCCACCCCATACTTGATCATAATTCAAATAAAATTAAACCTTTACTTGACTGTTGTAATTGTTGATTAATACAGCAACGTGACACATCTCATATTCTCTTGTTAATTATTAGACCCTCAGTTGCCGCTAACGGTTAATTATATGTGATTATTTTGATTGAATGACGAACCAAACGTGCATGTTGCTTTTCCACCAATTGCGCTTACACTTTTGTACTACTCAGGCTCTCAGCTATAGTTATATGAAAATAGTAAATTAGAAATGCATGAGACATATAACAATGCAAAATCATTTGAAGTTGCTTATTTAAATTGGTTATCTATTTCTATTTACAGTTGCAAGACATGAGTATTAAGCGTCTTGTTTTTTTATTTCACTGATTCTCTATATACATTTATTTCCAGCATATTTATAAATGTAGATCTAAGTGTAAAGATTTTATCTAAACTTCATCTAAAATACAGATTATCTAAAATAAATTCACTATTTTCTACTTAATTTTAAACAAATCATCTAAATAAACACAATCAAATCATATAAATCAAACATTTATAATTTTGTCTCAACTTTCATGCAGTGATTTCAGCCTGATGTGAGAAAAATATATTTTAGATTACGACGTATTTTTATTAAAGCTTTTTAAATAGAAAAGGAGTTATTCTGCTATTATGAATATATATGTTTTGAGATATTTGAAGGTATTAAACTATTCTTTTAACAATTTTATTAACTTGATAACTATTCTTTTTGAAAATTCAATCTATATGTGAATGAAGAAAGTAATTTTGTCTCGAGTATCGATTAAAATCCACATTGAGAGAGATAGAAAGAGGGAGGGAGAAACTTTACCTTACATGATCTACACTGAAATTTTATCCAAACTATAATGTAGGACAAAATGCAAATTGTATCTAGATAGTTAAAGTAGTCATTTATGAAGCACGAATACTTCAGATTTTCGAGAGAGAGAGAATAAAGAACATGCATGTCATTTCGAGTACCGGGTACTGCATATCAACTTTCAAGTATAGTTGACTTTTTTCACGTTTGACCGTTGCGCCATGAATACGGAAATGGTAGGTGTTCAGTATTTTTCGGTACAACTAAAAATTTGATTTTATTCATTAAAACTAAATTTATTGATTTGAGAATATGATTTTTTAATAATATACACGTATATGAGCCATAAAAACGATATCATTAGAACGGATATAAGAAATTATTAAAATATATAAAATCGATAGACATCTTGCAAAAAAAAAAAATCAATACTAAGAAATTTATATCAATCCTATTAAGGTTGTCATTTACGTATCATACTCATAATTTTCAACTATTACCATAGCAACGTAGATTCACATACATTGATACACATATGCGTGCATGTCATGCTTATAAGATTCGATATGTAAAATAGCCAATAGAGGCCCCTTAATTAGCCATTAATATCCTTCAAATGCTCTAATAAAAATGAATTAGATGCTATTGTACGTGCGATCCTAGGCACCGCTGATCCCATAGACCTGCCCCTAATTATTTATAGCTTAAATTTTCTATTTTTTCGTTTCAAGAAAATACTCTGCAAATCTTGTCCCCTAAGGTTTGTCCACTACTACATTTTTTTGTAACAATTGTTGATGTTCAAAATATTTAAATAAAGAACACACCACACCATCCAGGAAAGGGGAGGCATTAGGTGAAGACTAAATTAACCATGCAACACTCCCTACAACTGTTTAAAAAGTTCATTTTTGTTACATGTTATTTAGTCAAATTCTATTGATTGTAATTATATATATATATATATATATATATAGTCTTATGTTTTTAACCTTTTTAAGTATTATTAACACAAAAACGTAAATATATATACTTGAAGTTCAACCTCTCCCTCATGTGTATATATTGGCTCCGCCACCCAAAAGAGCTATTAAAACACAATCACGCATATTTTTCATGACATAATACATAAGCTATTAGATATCGTCCTGGTCATTTTAAGAGACTAGTGACTCTGAACCATAATTACCATCTAACTTGTTTCCTTTTCAAAAACTACGTTTTGAAAAGACTACGTTTTCGATCTTTCTTGTAGGAAAAGTGAATGTGGCTAATTTAGGAAAAATACAACAACATAATTTGTTATTATTTTGTTGGTTAATTTAACGACACCTATTTAATTAATAGATATTCTTGATGGTATTCTGGCATCTTTTTTAATGTATCATGATATAGTCATATAATAAAGCCATAGCGCGATTCTCCAGCCAGGATTTTAAAACTCAAATAACCAGCTGTATTTAATAATATGTTAAAATTTTAAATAATTTATGTTTCAGGTCATTCCTATATTGATGAAAACTGAAATGAAAAAAATGAAAATATAGCTCTATAGTTAAACTACGTACTTGTTACTTATTTTCTTCGTAGAGAGCCGATACTTTTTCCTACGTAGACTACGTTCGTGTTTTTCTCTTTTGTTAACATAATTACTCAGCGGAAGTGTATCTTTTTTTTATATGGAGCAGGATTTTTTTATTTTTATTTTTGAAGAAGGAGGAATATATATTTTGTTAGAAAAAATAGATGTTAGAATTTATGATGGTAAATAGAGTTTAATAATCATACATGGAAAATAGGGATTACTAATCACTAGTAATCAGTTTATTCCTTCCAATCCAAAATGGACATACTTTAATTAGTTTAAAAACAAAAACATAATAAAAAAACTAGCATATCTGCTGGCACGTTCCCATGACCTCATCTTAGTCATTTTTCAGCCTATTTGTTTACCCCACAATTTATTGATTGCTTTTTTTTTAACATTAACACTGACATATTCTAGGTGCCTTCGTCAGTGTTTTATGAGTTAACAATGTAATCATCTCGCGACGTGAGCGGAGGTCACGTGATCTTATCATTTTGGTTTATAATAAGAAACAAAAATTTTGAGCTTTTAAGCTAGAAGTTCGTTCCACAGCAAGCTTTTCAACTGAGTTTGTTGGCTTTCTTACTCAAAATAAGAACTTAAGTTAACAAAGTATATAACTTTTTCATATTTTAACAGAATAACTACCTTGGTAAACGTTTCAAATATATATTAGTTGACGATTTTGCTTTAACTTCTTATATATTTGTTATTGGTACTTTAGATTCTTGGATTAGCTCTCACATTATCTCATACAGAGGTTAAAATTTTAGGGAAATAAAGGGAAAAAAACATTGAAATTTATTAATCTACCTGAAATAATTAAGGTCAGATATCATTCAAATTTCATACAGAGGTTAAAATTTTAGGGAAATAAAGGGAAAAAAACATTGAAATTTATTAATCTACCTGAAAAAATTAAGGTCAGATATCATTCAAATTATAATTTACTGAAATCGGTGCAATTTTGTTGATAACATATATTTAGCCGTTAGTTGCCACGCACAAAGCAAAGATACAAACAAATGTCATTCTTACATTCCATAATATAACTTAGATTTACGTCTATATACGTGAAACAAAATTGGGCTAATAAACGTGAAAGATTTATTACCATTCACTCATGCCAATGCCATACATGTCTACTGTGTTATATCAGTATAACTCAATCCATAATCGTATCACACACAAAAAAAAAAAAAAAAAAAAAAAAAAAAAAAAAAAAAAAAAAAAAAAAAAAATACCCCGCCTATATCAATTTATTTATATGTCATGTACGAAATCAAGCGTAAGTTTAACCAGCTTTGAACATGTAACTAAATTGTCGAAATAATTTTTTTAAAAATTCTATCATATAGTTTAACATTTAAACTATGTAAAAAAAAAATTAAATTTTTCGTTTCGGCAATTTAGTTACATGTTCAAAACCGATCAAAGTTATGCATTGTTTCGTATATTGATAAATTGATACGGCGGGAATGGTATCGGTAAAATCACTCTTGGTAGACTCTAAGGCCTCGTTTGGTTGCGGGATTACTAATACCGATATTAACAATCCGGTAGTATTATGAATGGTATTTGAAAAGAAGGCCGGATAAGTAATACATCCGGGATTGGACTATTCCTAATACCACCTCCCTATGGTATTGGAAATGCATCTTTTTGCCATCATTTCTAGTCCGGACCGGATAACTAGTCCGAAGTCTAATGTTTTGCCAAACATAGCATTTGTGGGGTCCACGGGATTAGTAGTCCAATACCGAGATACTAATGATACAACTAAACGAGGCCTAAATCATACCCCCCATTCAGTTCTGTGATGCCACCACCAACAACAATCATATGACATGGAAAAATAAATAAATAAATAAATCTCTCCGCTCCTGCTTGTACTACACACCTGACTCCCCCACTCCACTTAATTGACAATTCATGAAAAGGTTCAGTAAGGAAGGACCGCATCCATCACAAATCTCTCCCAAAATTAAAAAAAATCACCGGTAGAAATAAAATCCATCCCTTTCCGTCGTAATGAGGGTGTTGGGGAAAAAAATCATTCACTGTTTTCATCCTTGCTTAAACCTTTTCTGTAGTGAATTTCAAAACCAACTTGATACAAAACGACAGTCGCATAAACAACTGCATCTTCGTATGACTCTTTCAAGAAGTTTTTTTTTTTTTTTAAAGAACTCTTTCAAGAAGTTTGGGGACCCATTATTGAGCTTACTCTGTCGACAACTTCGTGATGATAAACACAATACCTCATGTTTTTGTCTCCATATCAAAAATAGAAAAAAATTATTTTCATGCCCTGCTTTTCCACTGCTATAGTTTAAGTTTATAGTCTGTACTAAATATAGATGCTTGTTTAAAGGATCACCGTCACTTAATTGGAAACATAAAAGTGCGCAATAGATCTATGACTGGAAAGCGTTTGATAAACACAATAGATGTGGAATATGGTCGAGTTTTAAAGAAACATAAACAGTGAGATGCAATGGGGCATACCACTTTCAAGTATAGAAATGATGGAGGCTATTAAACACAAATCTTATACCTAATGGCTACTTAAAATAAAGTGCATAGCTAAAACAACCGCGTGACAAAATAAAACCAAACCAGATACCGAGGTGAATTTTCCACAAAGCAACAAATGCTAGAGCATAAATTAGCATCTTCAAATAACTGAATACAGCATTTTACTTTTTTCAAATTGAAGTGCGAAAACAGCAGACGTTGTACATGGTGACGAGGTGTTCAAACATGCTAATGTAAGACCCTATGAAACAAATAGAGAAAACGGTATCACTGTTGAAGAGCCTTGTTCATTATTTTTTCAAGTCTTGGTTTCAGTCTGTTATCGCGGCACACTGAGTCCTTGTTCTGAAAAAGTGTAGAGCAAATTCAGATATATAATCAGCATATAAAAATAAAATGGCTAATACAGGATAGAAGGGAATAATCCGATCAGGGTAACAGAAAAGCAAAACAGAGCACTTTGATGCCAAAAAATTTAAACGACGAAGATAAAATCAAAATAACATTGACCAAGAACTGAAAAAATAGGGAGATGATATGCAATGAAGTCATATATATACTATAGTCGGAATCACATAATAAACTTGAGTACATTTTGCAAAAAAAAATAAAAAATCATGGCGACATGTATATATGGTTCACACTTTCCAAACCAACATTCTGGCAAACGTTGATTTTCCAAACAACAATGCCAAACTAAGTTGTAATCTGAACCAAAATTTGGGTGAATATAGAAAGGCAAGTGGGAACAAGAAGCTTCTACTTAGAACCTTCTGATTTCTCCATTTTTCCGAAGGTGAACTAAACTACGTTATTATTTAGTCATGATTTACAGCCAAGAAAAGAATTAACTCACACAAAATCGTTTGTTGCAATACTATTGTTCACCTTCTACTTCTTAACAATTGCTCATTAAACAGTCTTGCCACAATCTAAGCTACGATATTAGGTTTTTTGCATAGAACGAGCCAAGTTCACATGTTTAGAAATGCATGAAATGCATTTACAAATTGACAAGCAGATCCATTTTGTGATGTGAATTTATAGAAAGTAGGAACTCTACAATTGTACATAGTCAAATGCATGAGTTTTCGAGAATTGAAAACAAACAGAAGAGCAAGTGCAAATAATCAAAAATGAGTTCTGAAGAACGTTACAATTTTTCTACAATTTATTTAGCTTCATGGAGCTAGTTTTGCAATTGATATGCAAACAAAGGTGCAAATGGACCCAAATGAAAACTAGCACCAGAATCATAAAGAGACGTACACTTACAATTGATACATGTTTAGGCTAGAAATTTATCCAATATTAAACATGTAAGAACAACTACGACTTTTGGACTGCAGCAATGTTTACTTCTTTTATTTTTGAAATAAAGGCAATGTTTACTTTTGACTACCGTATAATGCTAATGCAAGGGCTTCTTGATATACATCAATTGCAACCAATAGCATAAGAACCATTTATGAAGAAAAAAAATGATTCACCGAGAGTTTTCTAGCTAAAGATTATTCCTATTACATGTTGAAAAAAGTGCATCAAGGATGCGAACATAACATTCCTCTTTCGTGAGAAAGCTAGTAAGTGGGATTTCAGACTTAAGTCTCTCTAAACGCAAACAGAGCCTTTATCCACATCTAAATGTGGGCAGCTACACAAATCATGTGCCGCCAGATCAGCTAATTAAGGCCATGTCTGTTTTTCTTTTTTAAAGACCGTATCTGTTCTTAGACCACAAAAAGACGTGTAATTTTACCACATTACTTCTTAACTGGCACTTGAGGTTTACACTTACACCACTTACCTTAAACCACCGTGTGACCGCTACTTAAACCGGCTTATTTAATGGTCTTCGCTATATGGGTGCAGATTAGTAGATTACCTCAATCTATATTTAATGATGCAACAGCTACCACCCCATTAATCCGAACAATGCATATCATATCTCTCTAGTCCTTCCACACATCTACTTTTATCTTAGTCGCCTAACACTCGCTAGTCCTTCCAATATACTATAGCGGTCAGTGTAGTATAATATTTTCCATTCAACCTTAAACCACAAGACTTAAATGAATAATTCCGGTTGCAGTACAATATCTTTTATAAAGATAACTTACACAGTTACACTTCCACTTATTAG